>CM053783.1:747023162-748451912 GCA_028749045.1 Cupressus sempervirens
TAAAATTGTTAAGGAAGCAATAGAAAATTGGATCAAGATGGGTTAGACACATTAGCTACAATAGCTACTAAATCCAATAGGAAAGAAAATGTAGTGACCACAATTGTCATAAGAAAAGGAGAATGCTCCACACCATAAAGTGTCAACGAAACTCATCATTTGGCACCTGAATAGATAGACCTCTTTAATTAAGAACCATTTCCACCACCTAATCTATCTACACCTTTGTCCACAAGTATTAATTTATTTTAATAGTTGTTATGGGAGAAAGCTTAATGGAAATTGGAGGAAAAAAAATTAAAATATGTTATTAATGAGTAGAGCTACCAGTTGAAATGGAGTTTAGATCATAATGAAATCTTGAAAAGAAGAATTGAATAGATCACATGATTGAATCTTGAATTAATAGAATATAGGTCACCATCACCAGTATATGCCTTGTTTTTTAAAGAGAAATTGACTACAATTGTGGAAGTCCTTAATCTCTCTATTTCTACCCCACATGAGTTTTATGACACATTTCAATCTATTCCCATGGCTTTGAAAAATTTACTATGTGAGTTGTATCTCCATAATCTGGTAGTACCTAATGACATAGAATGTAATTCACTCCTATATGTAGGGGATGTGAAGTTGAGAGTAGTAATGTCATGGATACAAATTGAGATAAGCAAAGAACATCAAGTTGCACCCTATAGGGAAAGTGAAATGAAAACACCATTTCTCATGAGACTAGAGGTTCAACATTCTAGATCAACATATCTAGATTGGATTTCCATTCTAAGCAATCCAACAGGATCTAGTAAGGTGTGTTTAGTCAAAGAATGGGCCTTTACAAATTGGGAACAACACTCATCTCAATATTTTGAGTCAGCAATTGTTGCCTCAAGGTAGCAATAGATTAGGATGCCACATGATCTAAAAATAAGAGAACCCCACTCTCCAAAAAAATTGACTCTTGCTACAATTAGGATTCCATGGTATATTGACTTGGGGAGAAATTTGTGCAAACATTGGTTACCATTAAGGTATCAGCCCCCCATTCTCTTGTAGCAACTACTAGCAACAAATGACAATGTAGAAGATCATGATATGAAAGTTGAAGTATGTCACTGGAAAATGCTCAAGGTGAATTATGGATACTTAGACTATGTGAAGAATGATCTAGGGGTAAGGACACCTAGTGATAGGAGAGTGTGGGCCCAGATCAGGAACTTCATGATCGCTAGGGACCAACAATAGATCAGTTGGGGGGAATGATGAGCCTCTAAAAGGCCATTATTTTGAGATCCTTTTTATCTTGTTTAAGACAATTATCTTGCAGAAACATTTTATGACTCTATAGTTTAAGAAAAAGAACTTATGTTCTTATGAATATATTATCTATATGTTAAGACATGAAGATTGAAGTATAGATAGTTTAGATATGCTATGCTTTCTTGAATCTACGGACTTCTATGGTATAATGAAGGAATATTACATGTTGATAACTGTTTCCTCATCCATGCTATGTTTGGGTAGATTCCTTCCTATAGCCATTGGATTTGCAAAGAGTGATAGTTTGAACATTATACCTTTTCTAACATTGATGATGAAATACATATATGTATGTGGAAGTTGTATGCATTCAATGTTTTGTAGGTACTTGCCTCACATATTCAAAGTCAACACTTCAACACTAAGTCAAATCCGACTAGATTACTAAATCACCACAACTAGAAGATTATTGTGTGATTTTTGTTATGACAGTGTACAAATATAGTTCCCTCAACCTGCTATATTCTTGGAGGAGTTAAATCATGGTTAATGGTATTTTTGTTGTAAACTTTATGAATCTATAATTGATCCTCATTGATAGAGTGATCATAGTAGTATGAAGTTGTTGTAATTTTCCTTTAAATAACACCTATTGTAGCTTTGAAAAAAGTTTTTGGAGAAGAGGAGATAGAATAGATTGATTTTTATAACAACAACATGTGATCTTGTTTTAATCAAATGTAATCTCTTACCAAGAATGTATAGAATACAAAGTTCAAGTTTACATCCTCTGTCTTGATTGTCTTTATGTTTACTCATCTAAAGGGGCCTACTTGGTGAATGAACTACTTTTTTAGAATAAATTTTATTTTCTTGTTTGTTTCTTTGCAAGGTAGAATTATGGTGTTACTATAACCATTGATAACAGAATTAGTGAACTATTCCTATAGCATATGTGCATAGATAGATTTACTATTTGTAGCATTAGTTTAAGCTCTAAGATAAGATGGTGTTTCAGTTCCTAGCTTAAGTCTCCTTCAAAATTCCCTTTTGTTTTAGTTGTAATAACTTAAAGAGGAATCAGAGCATATACTTTGTAGCCACCCTCTCAAGCTTACACTCCAGGGTCGATAAAATAAAATGAAGTCAGTATATTATTCTTAGGAAAACACATGATACTATCTAATAATAGAGTCACTATGAGAGGACATCCAATCCTTTGTTACTATGGTATTAAGTTGATTGGCCATTTAGCACACCTTTTAATGTGAGAATGTTACTCCTATAAATAGATAGACATATGACCAGAAATTATTACCAAAAATAGAACAAAAATAAGAAAATATATAAAGTATTTTAACTGATGATTTCTATAATGTGTGATCACATAGTTGACTATGCATTTATATTCAATCTTTTTAAATGATATTTTTTGTTATCAAAAATGCAATCTCTACTGGTGTTTATGTAAGTATCAATTTTTTTTATGCATTATCATATTTGACTAGCAATTACACAATCATATCAATGCCAAGATCATTTTGATGGAAGAGGTGTATATGAAATGCACTTATCTGTTGCCTACTATCTGATAGATACTATAATGGTTTTAATCTTAATTATTTTCTAGTAAACTAATGATCATGGTTTTGATTGCTAAAGGTAAACAGATTTTAAGAATACAATAAAATTTCATACCTCTTGAATGATGAACTTATAGCTCAGACACACAGAGGAAGTCCAAAGCACTCAATCTTGGAATTAAAATCACTACCAAGAGAAGCATGATTTTTTTCAAATAGAATCCTACATGAACTAAATATTTGTAGACTAGGGAAAGAAGAGAAGAAATATTAAAGGAGGAATAATGTGCTAGAGTTTATGCTATCAAAAAACTCACATTATCCCTATATGTACCAGTTGTCTTCTGTGGGGGGATAAGTATAAGTTGTAGGTGGAATGGTTTTAAAATGCAACATTTTCTATACAATGAACCAAAATATCAAACTTTGCAATCCTTGTTGAACCTTTCTTCAACACAAGAGATAAGTATTTAGCTCCCACAGTCATAAGTCCCTAGCTCACCCATGAATGAATGATAAATATTTCTTGCCATTGTTAGTATTAGAAGCTTGGATGAATGATATGAAATGCTTTCCATACACCAAATTCTCAATGCCAATAGCTCCAATAGCACACAAAGATGAAAAGATGAAAAAAGGTAACAAACAATTTTTTTTATTTTGTTATGTAAACCTGAGTTGGTCCAGATTTCAACCAACTTGGGAAACCCTAAGTTGGTCTAAATTTTGACCAACTTAAGCATAAAAACCAAAAAAAAAGGTATTGAACAAGTCTCTTAAGGAGTTGGTCAAAAATTTAGGTCAAAAATTGACCTCTAGTGTACTAGTGCTAGGATAGGTGACCTCCTAGGAAGTCCTGGTGCTTCACCTTTGTGAGCATCACCTAGACTTAGTGAGTATTAAGTGTTCCATTAGTTCTTATGAGAGATGGGTTTTTTGAACCACTACTC
Source organism: Cupressus sempervirens (assembly GCA_028749045.1). Classification (NCBI taxonomy): domain Eukaryota; kingdom Viridiplantae; phylum Streptophyta; class Pinopsida; order Cupressales; family Cupressaceae; genus Cupressus; species Cupressus sempervirens. The sequence continues at coordinate 747,026,953 of CM053783.1, forward strand.
ATAAAATATGGGTCAATGAGTTTGACTCAAAAACTACACAGTTGAATCCTAATAGCAATATCATAATTTGAATTTTGATAGAAAATATGTCATCCTTATCAATTGATGAGCTTAAGGGGATTTCTATTGAATGGTTCATAAGGTACCACACTTGGTGAAGGTTTTTAAAATGAGGTTGCAAGTAGAGTGATTTTAATTGTTGAGGAAACTTTACAGTTAAGAATTCTCGAGCTAGAGTAGTACTGAGATGTGTGACCTCCTAGGAAGTCTTGGTGTTTCACCTTTGTGATCATGACATAGATCTAATGAGTGTTAAGTCTTCTATTCATTCTCATGGGAGATGGGTTCCTTGAATCACTACTCATGAAATATGGGTCAATGATTTTGACTCAAAAACTAAACCCTTGAATCATGATAGTAATATTTGATAAAACTAAAGAAGTTAAGGAGGGACCAAGAAGGATAATATTGCTTCACCATAAACAACTCCAGAATACCATAATGCAATAGGAATATAGAAAATAGATAGAGAGAAAATCATAGCATATTTATCATACTACTAAATAAGGTCCTTTGATTTTGATAGAAAAACTTTCAACAATAGACCGCTTCTACTTTTACAACCATCTCTTAAGTCATTAGAATTGGTCTACCAAAAAAAAAAGATAATAGAAGCTGATTTTATGCCAATCCATAAGAAAAAGTGAAATTTTCATGCTAGAAAACATGGTAATATGGATGGGTTTTAATAACTTTCTGCCACTATCATTCAGAAAGTTTTTTAACTAAAATTTGTAAAAGTCCAAGACCAAAGTCCAAATTACAACTCTAGAATACTGTTGTTAAAAGTCACTTTTCCAGAATTTCATCTAAGGCCATAATAACTTTGTCAAAAATTTAATGTTGTTGGTTGGTTGCCCCTAGAGCCAAATACCCACCTAATTATCTAACCCTCATTAATTCGGTAGGTGAGTTTGAAATCAAAATGAGAGAGAAAAAAATGTTGGAAGACAAAAGGAATGAATCTAATTCATTCAATCAGTTAGAGAGATTAGAAGAGAGTAGGGAAGAGTGGAAAGAAAAGAAGAAGAACAATAGATTAGAGCAGAGGAAGAATATTTTAAACAAATATTAGAGGATAGGAAGAAGGTTCGCTTTCAATGTTTGTAGTAGCACATGGTGAATCTCCTTGTCATTCTGTAAGGTCATATTGATTTTTCCTGTAAAGAAGTGATTGCTCCAGGCCTCATTATATGCAACCATTAGTGTTGTAAGTTTAAATTTGAGTTTAAGATTTATCAATTTGAATTTTTTAGTATATTTATGGTTGAATTTGAATCCTACTAGATTTTTTAATAGTTTAAACTAGTTGAATAGAAAGAAAGCAAGAAAGAATACTTATTGATCTAGTTTGGTTCTTTGTTGTCTCATCTCTATTTAGTATTGCATGGTATTATGTATTTGAGAAGTTCAGAATTGGAAGTTTCATCATTATTTTAATGGTGGAAAAGTTCAAACAAAAATTCTATTGTTACAATGCCTAGTTGACTCTCCAACTGAGCCCACTCAGTCATTGTGTTGATTGCATGTTGAGCTTCCTGAGCTCCACCTCCCTTTATTGATCAAGCTCACTCAACATCCATAATATCAAGATCACTCATCATACTCTATGCTGAGTTGCCTTGCTTCCAAGTTCACTCACCTCCTTCATGTGTCAAGTTCACTTAGTGCCATCTAACTGTTAGTTGGCATCCTTTTCTGTTGAGCAAACCTATCACTCAGCACCTTTGGTTGCAGAGAGAAATTTGTGAAGGTTGTGATTTATTTTTTCACATAACCAAAATAATATCCATTTCTAAAGATTCTAAAATGGACACTTATTCCATAATAATAAATTCAAGATATAAAAGGATTATATCCTCAAATGTAGGCTCTAACATCCATGAAAATAACTAAAATCAAGGGAAAGGCCATAGAAGTAAAAGAGTGAACAAGAGAGTTAGATTTGCATCAACAATACTCTATAATACCGTAATATGGGAGGGAATAAAAAAAAAAAGATAATATATAGTAGGAAACCCATTATTAATTCCAAGGAGAAGACCAATAAGCTTTTCTACAAGAATAATTCCATAACTTCCTCCACCTCAAAAGAACACCATTGATCCCTTAAACTAAATCTAGATAAGCCTAATAACATGATATTATTGGAAACCATGAAACCACTAAAAAGATTTTTCAAATATATGAAGCTCATTTCAAATTCAACTAAAGGAAAAAACCAAAATTTAGAAATAATAAAAGGTATAGATAAAGAATCTAAATCAATGTGTGTGTGTGTATTTGTGTGTGTATATGTATGTATGTATGTATGTATATATATGTATATAAATATATATATATGTATATAAATATGTATATATATATACATACATATATATACATATGTATGTATATATATACATATACATATGTATGTATATATATATATATATATATATGTACATATGTATATATATGTACATATGTACATACATATGTATATATATATACATACATATATATATACATATATATATATGTATGTATATATATATACATATGTATGTATATATATATACATATATATATATATATGTATATATATATATGTATACATATATGTAGATATATATGTGTGTGTGTGTGTATAAATAAATATATTTGTATGTATAATAGAAACAAATGGTTGTAAAGTGTTGGGAAAGAAAAGGAAAAAGAAATCCCATAAAGAAAAAAAATGACCAACACTAGAATTTCATAACATATTTATAGGAATAAACTAGTAAGACAAAAGAGATACTATCTAGAAAGCATTTAACCCTCAACAACTATTTGTTCATCTTAAGAAAAAAACATAACTATTAAAGATTCTATGATAATAAGTATAAAAAAAAAAAACCTAGATTCTCATATGAATGTCCATAAAGACCTTTTTAAAAAAAACTATTGCAGCTAGAGCTGAGGTTGAGTTAGTCCCAATAGAGAAAGATAATGAGGCCAACCTTAGTCTCATTCTCCTCCTTCAAGTCCAACACCACATCCCATTCATCTAGCTTTCTTTTCTTGAGAATTTTTTTTAAAATGACATTGTAGTAGTCCATATCCAAATCTATAGCTTCATCAGGAATAGCATAACTTTCAACTTTGACATAATGGAAAAGTGACATAGACCCTTGATTTAGGATGATCTTTCTCCAACAGAGTAGAAAGTGGATATTTCATTTCATCTCAACCCAGTTAACATCAGAAATTGCCTTGAAAATAATAATGGGTTTCCCAATTATTCCTTCAAGCTTTTCAAGTATACCCACATCTGCATTCATGTATAGTTCTCAACAGGATATTTCCTTATTGTTGTTAATATTAAATATTGTATTTTCTAATTCCTTAGAAGAGTTCCTACTAAAATCCCCATAGATCATACAAGTTATGACCATCCCTAAATTATATCCATTACAACAATAGGTGAAAGCATAATCAAAGAGGGATTCCCTAATGACTAATTCTACTAATCACCTGGTAAAATCATCTACTAGTTTTAGTATTTGATTCCAACATTATGGAAGGACATTTCCCATAAACTATATTTTCCTAGGTTTGGGAAATATTGAAGACCTTGATACTAATTTCCATGGCATACGTTGGGTAAAAAATGAGCTAATAAGCCAAAAACTATCACTATTAAAGAAATTTGAAACCTACTCGAAGGTAATGATAAATGAGGAGGGCACATAAATCATTATGAGGAGAGGGCCTAAAAATGATGACAATAAAATCATCCAAAAAGATTTAAAACATGTAAAGATGTAGTAAGTACCACCAATATTTAAAGCCTTCATAACCATCGTACTAAAAAAATAATGTTATAGTTGTAAAGCTTGAAACTCAAGTTAAAGTGCATTGTCTTATAGATATATTAAAATTACCTCATGTTTGCTCCATTATTAGCTAATGAGTCCTCTAGTCTATTACCTTTGTGGTATATGTGAGAATTGCTAAAATGTTGAAAATAATTTATTAATTCAAAAATTTGGATAATTTTAGAATTAAGAATCCAATTAGAAGTGTGGCCCTTTCTTATAGCATTAGTGATTACTTGGGAATCACCTTGTACTACTAAAATTTGAAAATTTAGTTCCAACCATCTTTTAATACCTTCTAAGAGATCTTTTTAATCAGCTACATTATTGGATGTGAATCCTATTGGCTTTTTGTATCTAAGGATGAATTTACGATTGTGAACATGGACTATGCCACCTATACTTGCAACTCCTGGGTTGCCTCTTGAGGCTCCATTAGAATTTAATTTCATTTGTATTCTTCCCTTATCTCTTTGCTAGCATCTCCTCCTTTACCATAGTAGGTAGGGACTATCAAGTTGGATATATTCTCCCTAATTTCAGCATCCCATAGGCTAAACAAGCCTCTGAAGTGATGGATGTTCTTGATTCTATTGTTAGCTACTTCTGTTATGATTCCTTCTATTTTAAAAAAATGCATTCCACATTTATAGTTTTATCTTGGAAGACCCTCCTATTTATTTATTTCTAGAATTCACAGGCCATAATAGATAGGGATATATCCTATAATAATCCATAATTATCATTATCTTTTTGACAGGGCCAAGACTTGAGGTGGTTGATTAATTTTTTAGCTGAGGATGATTTCCATCCTTATGTTTCACTTAACCATTTCCAACTTTTTGTGAAAATTTGCATTCCCAAAGTAGATGATTAACATTTTCTCCATCATGCTTACAAAGTGGATACCTTGATGGAACTTTGAATCATAAATTTTAAAACCAACATGTCATTGGAATCCTTTCTTGCATGGCTTCCCAAAGAAATATACCTACTTTCGAAAGGCAATTTTTTTTCCAACTAACATGAAAACGAAGATCTTTGGATTGAACTAACCAAATTTTGTTAATCTACCTATATCCTTCTTTAATTGTGTACTCCCCAAATTTTGATTTACTTCAAATTAGTCTATCTTCTATGTCTTTTTTAATTATATTTTTAGTTTTTAATATAACTATTAATTGTTATTTTCCAAATCCAATAGAGAGATCTTATCTAAACTTTTCCATTGTCTAACTAGACTTGGGTTGTCTTTAGGTGTGTGTGTGTGTGTGTGTGTGTGTGTGTGTGTGTGTGTGTCTATATATAATCATAGACCTTTGATCCCCAAAGTTCTTTCATTATTTCAATACTTCTTTTGTTAGTAAGGGATTTATCAATACTAGTATAGCCACCCCAAGAATCTTCCCAAAAATATGTAGCATCTCCTCTACTTATATCTCATGTAAGGTGCTCTGAAAGGAAATCTTTGTATTTCAAGATAAAATTCCAGGCCCTATCACTTCAAAGGATTTTTTATTCTAAAGATACTAGTATTATCATCTGGTTCTAGATATTTGTTGAAAAGGATCCTGATCCATTTACTTTTTCTTTCCTTATACAATTTCTAGACTACTTTAGTCCCTAATGCTAAATTTTAACTCTAAATATTTTTTACGCCTATTCCTCCATGTTTCATTGGTTGGAAAATATTGTTCCATTTGATTAGTGCTAATTTCCTCTTTTCTATTGTTCCTTACAAGAAGAAAACTTTGAATTTATTTTCTATCAAGTGTTTGGGCCTGGTAGATAAGGGAAGGCAAGACATTTGGTAAGAGGGGAGAGAAGATAGAACTAGTTTTATTATAGAAGCTCTCCATGCCTTTGTAAGCCACTTGCCTTTCTAGCTATACATTCTTTTATCTATTTTATCTAGAATATAATTCCAAGACTTGACACTAATACCTTTGTCTATTGGGGTACCTAACTATTGACAAGGAAAGTTTCCAATCATGAATCTAAGAATTTGACTAGTTCTCATACCTATTTATTCTTGAGTATTAAGGAAGAACATTTCTGATTCTGTATTAACCTTTTGGTTCGAGGCTCTTTGGTATTCCATTAACATTCGGTTATATCTTTTAGTTTCCCTAATACTTCTCTTTCTAGGCATGATAGTATCATCAAAAAATTTCTAATGGGTTGCATTTTCCACTCCTTCAGATATCCTAATACCCAAAATCTAACCATCCGTACTTGTTGTAAGACTACTTCCAAATGCTTCTACCATGATTTTTTTTTAAAAGGCAAAGAGGATCTCCTTGTCTCAACCCTCGAATCATTTCAAAGAAACATTTTGGTGTTCCATTAATGAGAATTGAGATTGTCAATGTTGATATACATTTGTAAAAATGTTAATGCATCTCTTGGAGAAACCAATTGCTTCCAAGCATTTGCATAGAAATTTTTAGTCAACCCTATCATATTATTTTTGAATATCTATCTTGATTATGCTAGAATTCTTATATTTTTGCACAACATGATCTAATACACATATCATGATGATCCCATCAAAGATATATCTTTCTAGAATAAAGCCAATTTTCTCTTCTAAAATGATTCTTCCCAAAATATTTTTAAGTCTATTAGCAAGGGTCTTTTATAATACTTTATATATTGTATTATATAAAACTATTGGTCTAAATTCACCCAATTACTCTACCTTCTTCTTGTTAGAAAGTAAATTCCACCAAGATAATAGGAGGGGAATCAATTATGCATTTAAAACAACTCTCAATATCTTTATTAATTCTAAAATATGTAAACAATAAATGCAACCATAGAAAGATAACTATACACAATAACACCACATATGTTAACTAGGGAATCCTTTTATTACAAGGGAAACCCCAATGGGAATTATGCCCACAAGATGATGTACTAATGTAAAGGTTCCTTGTGAAAGGATGGACTCTGTTAAGAGCCAATAAAATACAATCAATACATATGATTCCCTACTAGGAGATTTTGAATAAATTTCAAGAGATTCCAACCCTATTAGGAGTTGTGCCAACTCAACTAAACCCATTGTTCAAATAACCTCAACATGTCTTCACTAAACAATCTCCAAGATAACATATCCAAGTTTTGAACTATCTAAACAACAACTTTTTTTCCAATACAATTCCTTTGAAGCTCACAATAATCCTCAACATCAATCTCTACTCTAATCAAACATAATTCACATCCAAATCTCCCATAGCATAATAATCTCACTGATGATAATAAACCAAGGAAATAACCTTTCCTTTATACCAAGTCCTAATAGCAAGTATTGAGTCATCTTTGAGGCTTTCCCAACTTACAATGAATAATATAGGACCACAATAAGATATTATAATACATGTTATATTGCAAATAACACTTCCCATAATGATTTTATCAATAGTCATCCTCCTAGGAAACATACACTAAACAGTCTTCACCAAACCTCACAAAATGAGAATATGATTCCATCAAATTAACCATAGCATCGTGAACATGTCTTCAATGATAATCCAAGTGCATTGAATGGTCCTCATCCTTACCAAAAAGATACAATGCAAATACTAGAAACTATCAACCAAAAACTCTCTCTACGAACAGTCTCCACAAAACTTTCTATAACTCACTCAAATCTTCATAAATCTTTTTGCAAAGATAAACATAGAATCAAGACATGATCTTGAATATACCTTCAAGTACACATAACATAAATCTATGTTCATGAATAACGCCAAACAGATTTTCCTCTAGAACTTTAGTTGAACTATCCAAAAAATTGATATGTTGACATTAATGAGAAACATTGTCATGATTGCAACATACAAGTATTCAAACATCTCTCTGAAAATATAACAAACTACAATTGCATTAATCATTCATTCATAATGATCTCTCCCTTTAGCATTGATGGAAACATAGATGAAAACATCTAAATACCATGAATACCAAAATATATTTCTTCATCATTTTCCTTTACTCTCCCATTCATGTTGCCCATGAATGTAAGAATACATCACTCTCTCAGAAATATTGTAAAGAGTTTTTCATGTTCTAATCACAACCATATAGTACATTTCCCCCATTGATCAACATGCACAAAGTTGTAAATATCCCCCATACATAAACATCAATGCTACTCCCTCCCATAATAATGTTTTTCATATGTAACTCTCCTCCATTGACATCAATGACAAATCTTTCATTATGCCAACTCAATCATTTCATAAATAATATGTTAAATCTATCAACAAAGTGTCCAAAGAGACTATTAATTATCAATACCAAGATTCCTCAATGGCTCAGCTCAAGCACAGATACTACTCCATAGGATAAGTATCAAGCATCCAATCTAAACAAAAGAATAATGCTCTGACCACACTAGACTGATACAATCTCTACATCAACTAATCTAAAGAAGGTTGGGGCATGACCCTAAGCATACCTCTTAAGTACTCAGATGTATCCTTCCACAAAGGTTTTGTAAATATGTTTCGTATCTTCTCCATTGTGCTTATATATTCCAATCCGATCTCTTTCACTCCTACCTTTTCTCTCAAAAAATGATACTTAATTGAAATGTACTTTGTCTTTGAATGTAAGACATGATTCTTTGACATACTCATTGTACTTGTGTTATCACAATGTATGATAATAGACTCAATAAACTCAAATCCAATATCCTTCAACATCTGCTTCATCCAAAATTATTTGATTACAATTATTTCTTGTTGTTACATATTTTTCCTCTATTGTACTCTATGAAATGCAATCATGTTTCTTGCTCAACACCGAAACCAATCTTCCTCCTAATAGAAATGCTCCACCATTAGTGCTCTTTCTATCATCCACACTTCCTACCCAATCAACATCAATATACACACACAATGTGAAATCATGTGATCTATCATAACATAAATAACAATTAACAGTCCCTTTCAAGTATCTAAAAATTTATTTTTACTGTTGCAAGGTGTGTCTCTTTAGGATCTGCTTGAAATCTCACTACAATTATAACTACATTAGTTATATCAGGTCTGGTATGTGTCAAATACTGCAATTCACTAATCATAGATATGTACTTTGTTTTTTTTGCACTAGGGGATTCATCTTTGCTAGATAACTTACAGCTAATTACCATAGGTGTTCCAATAGGTTTACAATTTTCTAATCCAAATCTCTTCAACAAATATTTAAGATACTTAGCTTGTGACATTAAAATTTCATCTTTATTTTGCACAATCTGCAATCCCAAGAAGTATTTTATCTCTCCAATCATACTCATCTCAAATTATTTTTTTATTTCTTCTCAAAATGTTTTGCTAGCTTCATCATTATCTCTATGAGGCCTTGCCTCGACCCATCGTAGCTTAGTTGATACTTTATTATTTTGATACTTAGGACTTGATATGTCAGGACATTATTTGATGCACTGAACATTATTATCCTATTTTATGATGTGTGATGCTTTACTTCAGTTATTTAATTTCATCATTTAATGCTTTAGGAACATGTATAACGATGAAGTAAATGAATGCAGAACTAACACTTTGATTATGCAATTTTAATGGTAAAAAATATGAGTAGAATGAGATAAACAATTGACTATTAGAAAGATGGATGTTATAAATTTACATGATTTTCCTGATACGTAATTTACATATATGCATGTGATTTCTTGAACTACTGATGTGTGCAAATAGTGTGCAAGATATTTGACTGAGAAATCTAATGGAAAGACACAACTGTACCCCTTGCCAATTTGTGCTAATTTGCATGGTATTCCTTGTAAGGTTGTTATATAGTCTTAAAATTCTCCTACCTTTTGTTTGGATTCTATTAAGTCTTTAAGGCCTAAAAACATTAAATTTAAGTACCCTAGGGGTAAAGGTATGGGTTGGGAGTACTTTCCACCCCCTTAGCCTCTTAGGTTGACTTTTAGGGTCACTCAAAAACCTTACTTTTGGTTGATTGCGAAAATTGATTTGTCTCCTCCATGAGTTGGTGACTCAAACTCCACTTTGGGGTTACCTAAAGTCTAGTTGAGTTAGGGACATATTTAGAGACATTTTGGAGAAGTTTTGCGGTTGTTACCCAATCTCTAGTTTTAGAGAGAAGTGGAAGATTGAAGGAAATGGAGGATAACCTCTTCTCAACTTGTCATTTTATCATAACTTTTTGTGAAGGTAGGGTTCTTCACTCTTTTGATCTTGTTTTTTCTTATTGTTCATGCTTGAATTATGCATAAGGCATTGTGATTATCCTTGTATTGCTTGTATGTGTGTGTTGAGGGTGTTTTTGGAGGGATCTTAACTTGTTCTTGGATGTCATTCTTATGCTTGATTTGAAATTTTGAGAGAATTTCATGGGTATTGTTTTGGCATTACTCACCCTTGGATAGGGAAGAAGTGGCCAAGTATGGGGGAAGGGCCTTAGTTGGACCTCAATAGTGTAGAGTATCTTCTCATTGTGAGAAGAGGGAAAGAGGGTAGGGTGTATGGGCCCCTACTTGACATCACATACCTTGTATGAAAATTTGAATTCTTGTAGAAAGGAAGGAATGAAAATCCTTGTTGCATTGGCCTCAAAAGGGCATTTGTAGAAGAATGAAAGTTCTTGAATTTTAGCCCCAAAAGGGCTATGTTATGGTATGGTGATTGATGTCTCCTATTGAGAAAATCCACCTCCCCCCTATTTTGGTTCAATGTTGAGCCTATTGTGCAAAACTGGGTTGGGAATGCATGCTTGAATTGTTCATCATATATGTTGTATTACCTTTGGGTCAGTTCTTGTCTTTCCCATGGTTCCCTTGATGCATTGAAGATATTGGAAAAGAATCTATTGTGAAAGACTTAGAAGAGAATTCAATTGAATTGTATTGTTATGTAAAAATGTATTTAAATTTTGATGTATTTGGTAAAGATGTCGAGTTTTCTTATTGGTTCTTTCCCGATGGAGCCTTGAACCTGCTTGATTAATAGAAGAGAAAAAAGGATTTGAGTAACTTCCTCGTATTGAATCCTATGTTGTTTTCAATTTATGCATATGTGCAATGAAGAGTAGATAGAAGGATGATTATCATTTACGTGTTTTCAAGTTCAATCATGCTAAGGAAGAAAATTATGTTATGTTGAACTCTTCAATTCAATTCGTGCTTAATTGGAATAAAATATATCTTACCTTATTGTTAAAAAAAATTACTCAACCATCTTGTTCAACTAATTTAGTGGTAGATTCAATGTGAAAAGGAAGTAAATATAAATTTCCTTGCTATAAAAACCTATTGGACACAAAAAAAAACCCCTTGAGAAAAAATTATGCAAGTTAAAAAAAAAGAGACATAAAAAAAAAAGTATCTTTCCAGGAGCATTTTGCTCTCTGGAAATTGTATGAGGAGACAATTTTAATCCCCCCCCTTGAGATAGAGAATATTCTTTGTAGGGTTCTCAAAATAAAAATATAATAAAAGAAAAATAACACTTAGATTAGATATTCAACTATATGACCAATGTTAAATAGAAAACTTTTAAGCATTAAATTCTTAGCCTTCTACTAGGCGAATTAAGGAAATTCACCCCCATGTTAGACTTTTCATATAGAATTTAATTAAAATGGGGGAAGCCATATATGAGCCTGATAAAGAAAACTTTGACCATACCTTATTTCATCTTGGAAACTTGTGACTTGCTTTGCCACCATCCAACATCAATACTTGGGATCTCGTGTTAGCCTTGGCTAGCATGAAATGAGTGGGAGATTTCATGCGCTTGGGGTTGGGATGCCAAGATTGGGAAGATGGAATCCCACGTGGAAACAACCTTGGTGGGGTATTTCAGTCATAATCATGGCAAAGGAAAGATTTAAATTGTCTCCAAATCCAAATCTTGGATCATGTGGGTGGCATCTACTATCCTAGTCATATGGGGGGCTGAGTCCTCATTCAACCAAACAAAAACAAGAAACTCCTCCCTCCAGGTTGGCACAAGTGTGATGGGAGGTTTGAGTGGTGGGGTCTGCAGCATTTATGTGGAAATATAAGGGAAAATAAAAGACAACTTAAATCTTTCTCCACTCCCTTGTCTTTACCTTCATGCATACCCTCCTACAACGTGGGGAAATGCACTGCAGCATGGGGTGGCATGAGCCACTTGGGAAAATGCCCAAGTGGGTGGTTGAGCCACTTGGCTAGTAGAGAGGGTGCGAGGGGGGGGGGGGGGGGGGGGAGGTCTTAGGCTAGTTTGATTAGTTAGTATGTAGGATAGTTAAGTTAATATGTTATTTGTTTAAGTTAGCATGTGGTTAATTCATGCTAATAGTTTAAAAGTTAGTATGTCGATTAGTTTATGTTAATGATTTAGTTAATATTAATTAGTTTCTTCTTTTCTTAGTTTAAATTAGTCTGAGTTGTAACTTAGTTTAGATTTGATTTGATTTAGGATTCAAGTTAGTTTTAGAGCTTAGTTAGTTTAAGACTTGATAAGTTAATGTTAGACAAATTAAATAGTACAATGGATTTTTTTAAAAATTCTTAAGTAATTTTTTATGTTATTTTTTAGTTTAGTATATATATTTAAGTTTGTTTAGTTGAAACTTTAAATCCAATGCTTAAAATGGTGTTAGTATAGGATAGCATTTAGTTGTTAGATTATTAACTAGTTCTAATTTAAACGTTCTAATTTGAAATTAGATTATTTTAGTTAGAATAATTTGTAAATTTTACTATTTATTATTAAAGTTATGGTTAGTATAGTTTTGTGATAAACTTAATTGGTGAAGTATAAATTTTAGATTGTAATTGTCAAATTTGAAATTAGTATTATCTAGAAATTAGTTTTAACTAAGTAGCAAATTTAATTAGTATATTCAAAGTTTCAAGTATATTTTGTGTTAGTATTATCTTGTTCTATTAATATGGGCCTAAACGAGTAGTTGTTTGCAATTGATAAATTTAGATTTGAATTAAATAAAGTTTTTAACCAATAAGTTTGTTATGTTTAAAACAAGTTTATGTTAGACTAATAAGATAATGTTAATTTTTTTTGCTTAGTTAAATTTAAGATCAATTTATATTATTGTTCAAATAATTTCATTATATCGTTGAAATCTTAATGCAATAACGAACCGAATGCTAATACCAATTTAATAACGAGAATTTAACTTTCTCGATGTATCCCTTCTCATGATAATAAACTTAAAATGAATATAGTAAACCTAATTCTTCTCTCACGAATCATCTCTTAAACCTTAGTGAACCTTATTATTATTATTAAAAAATAAAATTTATGTGTGTTTTGCCCAGAGATTTTGGGCATGACAATCTCCAAAAACAATGTCATACACAAGTACTACAACAATCAACAAACCATCTTCATTCTTTCTCAAGTATAAAATACTATCAATATTACCTTTCACAAATCCCAAATTAGTCAAATGTTTATCCAATCTTGCATACCAAGCCTAGGTGCTATTTTCAATCCATACAATGCTTTCTTTAGTTTGCAAACCATATCTTTTTCACTTGTCAAAGGAAAACCATCGAGTGTTTCAATGTATACCTCCTCTTAAAGTTCTTCATTTAGAAAAGATGATTTAACATCTATTTGATAAACTTTGAAGTTCTTTTAAGCTGCATATGCTAGAAACATTCCTTTTTGTTGTGAATATCCTTTACAAAGTAGTATTGCCTTGTTTCTCACAACTTTATCTTGTTCATTCATCTTTTTTTTAAATACCCATTTAGTTCCAATAACATTCTTATGTTTATGTTGAGGAACCAATTCTCAAGTCTTGTTCTTTTCAATTTTCTCTAATTGCTCTCACGTGGCTTTTACTTAAAAGTCATCTTTACAAGTTTCATCAGCATTCTTAGGTTCAACTTGAGATATTAAATAGAATTCTTCACTAACCTTGTTCCTTTCATAACTTCTTTATTCATGCTTCCATTATTTATTCCATAGGGTGATTCTTTGCCACATTTTTGTTAGGTGTTACTTGTTGAATTTTTTTTTTTGTTCTACGTTAAGATCTTGGTTCTCTATATTCTCTTTGCAATTCAGTTTGCAAATCAATGTTAATTTCATAAAACAATTCCTACTCAACATTATGATTGTAAGTCCTTTGATTAGTCTCTCCATTAGAACCATAATCAAGTATCCTCTCTTGAATTCTAAACTTTTTATCAACTCTCACATTAGCACTTTCAACAATAGTCTTCAATCTCTAATTAAAACATTTAAATATGCTTTACCCTTCAAAGAATATCTAAGGAATGTTGCTTCATCACTTCTAGACTCAAACTTTCCAATATCATCATCTCTTTTAATATAAGACTTACTTTCAAAGATTCTAAAGTACTTCATAGTAGATGTATGTCCAAACCAAAATTCATAAGGTGTCTTACTAGTGCCTCATCTAACCCACACTTTGTTCATAGTGTATATTGTAGTGTTCATTTATTTTCTCCAAAAGATAGGTGATACATTGTTCTCAAACATAATTTCTCTAGTTGCTTCAGCTATTGATTTGTTCCTTCTCTCTACTATCTTAATATACTTCAAAGTCTTAGGGGCTAAAAGCTTTCTATTTATACCACTATCCTCACAAAAGTTGTTAAATTCATTTGAAATAAATTCTCCACATATATCTGATCTCAAACATTCAATCTTCAAACCACATTCATTCTCAACTCTAATCTTAAATATCTTAAATTTCTCAAAAGCTTCATATTTCTTTCTAAGAAATGCAACCCACATCATTCTAGTGAAATCATCAATAAGAAGCATAAAATACCTTTCACTATGAAATGCTCTTGTTCTTATAGGACCACTTATATGTGTATACACAATCTCTAAATTTTCTAGAATAGTAAACATCTTACTTGGAAATGGACTCATATTTTTCTTTTCCAACACACATTCTTTGCAAATTATATTAGAAGGTTTCACAATCTTAGGAAAATCTCTAGTTGCAAATGTAGTATTGACCTTCACAATTTTATCAAAGTTGATATGACAAAATCTCTTATGCCATAGCCAACCATCATCCACTTTAGCAACCAAACATGTCATTTTAGTAGGGTTCAACTGAAATATATTATCTCTTGTTCTTATACCAGTACCAATCAAAGTGGCATTCATATTCTTGATAATGCAAGTTTTCTTTGTAAATTGCAAATAATATCCCTTTTCAACAAGTCATCCAACACTCAAAAGATTATGTATCAATCTAGCCACATAGTAAACATTCTCAGTGATAGTTTTTTGATCGAGAGTAATATATCATTTTCCTTTATGTGACATGTTGCATTATTTCCAACTCTAACTACTCCACCATCATAACCATTGAATTCAACAAATTACATCATAGCTCTAGTCATATGATGGGAGGAACAAATATGATTTATAATCCAATCAAGCTTTCTCTTCTTATACTTCTTTTATTTATTTTTCAGGGCTTTCTTTTTTAATAGAAACAAATCTTATCTGATTATATTCATCATTACTATCATCTAGGAAAATTACAATCTTAAAATCAAGCATACCATCCTCATTAACAAAGAAGCAATCTTTGGTTACCATAGTATCTTGTCGAGTGTGGTTCTCAAATACCAACAAAGCCCACTTTTCTGCAAGTTTAATATAGAGTGAAGTTGACTTAGCAACAACACTTTGCAAGACAACATTAGCAAACTCCACTGTAGTCAAGCAATCAATGAGTTGTTGGAGTGTAATTGGATCAGATAAGGGTGACATGGCTCACAAAGAAGGAAGGTACACCTACAAAAAGAAGGTGCCCCTGGAAACTCATAGCATTACCACAGACTAGGCATTCTATCAAACAGTTAACCATTCCAAGAGTTTAGCATGTCATGTGTCGTGATTCCTCAATAGATGTGTTGAATTCCACCAAATACCTCCACCTGGCAGTGAGGTCAAGTCAAGAGAATGGAAACAAGAAAAGAATTTGAAACCAAATGTGATGCACAATCTATCAAACAGTTGGCAACCAATGAAAATGTTACCACAACTCAGGCATTCGGTTAAATAGTTTATTGACAACTAATCCTTACTATAGAGGCCAGAGGTATTTAGTCAAATAGTTGACAAGCAAAACTGACTTGAATTGGGAGTAAGCAACAGCTCATGAAAAAGGTAGAAGACTAAGTGCTCAGCTCATGACACTTGGCACTCAAAGACCACTACTCACACTAGAGACTATGCTCATGGATCTGCTCATGGGACTCTATCAAGGAAATGTGGTCTGTAGAAGAAGCCAAGGTCTAGATAGAAACTGATCTTACAATTGCAGTTCTAACAAAAGAATTTGTAAGTTTGTAGTGTTAGCAAGGGAATGGTGTTAGCGTGGGAATAGCAATGGGGAATATCTGTAGGATAAATTAGGAGGTTGTCAGAGTTCTGCCAGTGAGAGGCAAGGAATTTTTGTATCTCTTTATTTGTTGAAGTTTAATGTAATTCCTCATCTATAAAACTAGTTTTTTCTTAGGGGTTTTTCCATGGAAAATTTTTCCAAAAATATTGTGTTCATTGTGTTGTGCATTTCTTTCCATATTCTATTGGTGAAGTTGTAGTTGTGTTATTTTTTGATATTAAGTGATGAATTTATTTTCAGTAGTTAAATAATCATTTATGATAGGAGATTAATAATTGGTGACTACAATAGTTGATTTTTCAAATGGCATCAGAGCATTGTTAAGGGTAGAAAAGTTTTGCCCTAGGAAAGAAATTTTGATCTCTTTAGATTTATTATTTCTTTAATCCCTTGAAATGGCTTTAGCTAGTTTGAGAGATCAGGATAGATTGGATGGTGTTTCGAATTTTGGTTTTTGGAAGGCCATAATTTCTTGATTGTTGGAAGAGAATGGTATCAAGAATTATGCTACTAGTGATGTACCTGTACCAACAAATGAAACACAACTTGTAGCATATAAGAAGGATGATTCCAAGGCGAGGAGGATTATCCTTGATGGTGTCAAGGATCATATTGTTCCACATATCATAGAGCTAAATACAACAAAGAAGATGTGGGACACCATTCTAAAGCTGTAATAGAATGCTACCACCAACAAGAAGTTGATTCTTAGAGAGAAGCTAAAGAATACCTAGATGAACCAAGGAGAAGACATCACAAGTTACCTCACCAGGCTCAAACTTTTCAAGAAAATGTTAGCAACTGTTGGAGATAGCCCTAGTGAAGATGAGCTAGTGAGAATAGCCCTAAATGGGTTTACTAAAAAATGGAGTGTCTTTGTTCAAGTTGTCAGTGGACAAGATACTTTACTGAGTTGGGATCGACTATGGATTGATTTCACTCAGGAGGAGTTTAGACTAAGTCTTATCAATGGGGCCAATAAGAGTCAAAAAAATGAGGTGAAACAAGAGAATGTTTCTCTAGCGGTTAAAGGGAAAGCAAAGAAGGGATCTAGCAAAGGATCGAACTCACAATGTGAGAAGAAGAAGGACCTTTATAAGGTCAAATGCTTTGGATGTCATGAATTTGGCCACTATGTCAATGATTTCCTAGAGAGGAAGAAGAGTAAGAAGCAGGTGGCAGCTTCAACAAGAGCGGAAGACCTCTCTAGTAGAATGGAAGATGAGTTTGCACTCATAGCTTGTATGGTTAGCTCAACCTCACAATATGTTTGGTATATAGATAGTAGGGTGTCATTTCATATGAAAGGAGTTAGAGAGTACTTCTCCAGTTACAAGGACGAGGACACCAACATCCAGATTTCTACGAGAAATTTGTCCAAACTCAACCTAGTTGGGAAAGGGACTATTCAATTTTAGAGGGAGGATGGAAAGATAATTCCACTTCATGATGTGTTGTACATGCTAGGCTTAGGTATGAATTTGATTTTTATATTTGTTCTTCAGAATAGGGGGTATATTGTACTCTTTAGAGGGACAAATGTGCTGATTAAGCACAAGGATTAGAAATCACCCATAACTATTGGAGTTAGGAGTGGTTGCCTTTATAGATTGTAGTTTGATACTCCTAAGGCACTCATGAACATCAATAATCCTAGAGATCTTGGAGAGCTATGGCATAGGAGGATGGACCATATTCATCATAGAGCACTAAGATTGCTTCATGAAATGGTGACAGGTCTTCTAGAGGTGAGCACAAAGCATGATGATGTATGTAAGGGATGTGTGTTGGGGAATTTTGTGAAAGCATCTTTTCCAAGAAGTGACACTAGATCTAAGAATGTTCTTGATCTAGTACATTCAAATGTTTGTGAACCAATGTCAATGAAATCTCTTAGTGGATATAAGTACTATGTTACTTTTATTGATGATTTCTCTAGAAAGACCTAAATATACTTCTTGAAGACTAAGGATGAGGTTTTCAATCGATTCCAAGAGTTCAAGGCTCTTGTGGAGAATTCGATAAGAAGGAAGATAAAAAAAATTCAGTCAGAAATGGAGGTGAGTACAAAAGAAATGTCTTCCAAGAGTTCTATACCAAATAAGGAATCAGGAGAGAATGGATTGTTCCTTATAATCCACAGTAGAATGGAGTTGCTGAGAGGAAGAACCATTCTATATCAGAGGCAAGAAGAGCTATGCTACATGACCAGGACATGCCCCGTTACTTATGGGTAGAAGCATGTAATACAACAATCTACATCCAGAATAGAGTTTCACATAAGGTGCTACGGAAGATGACACCAAAGGAAGCTTTCATAGGGAAGAAGCCAAATGTTGGTCACTTCAACATATTCAAGAGTTTGGCATATTGTCATATTCCTGAAGATACACACTTACAAAGTTAGATTAGACTGTAGAGAGGGGGTACTTTGTTGGGTACAATGAGACCTCAAAGCATATAGGATTTTCATTCCTAGGACTAAAAGAATTATTCTTAGATGTGATGTCAAGTTCATGGAGGACAAGGCATTTAGGAGATTCAAAGATCTTCCAGTAGATGATCAGATTGAGCAGCCAACAGAAGCTCCAAGACCAAGTCAAGGGCAGTAAAGCTAAGTACAGTTACCAATACAAGTGTAGACTTAGGTAGTGAAGATTCACAGAGTATTGAGCAATAGGTGCAACATGAAATGCATCTAGACAACTTAGAGGTTGAAATTTCATCCTCTATAGTTAGTAGTAGGAACCATAAGGTTTCAGATACACAAAGGGATACTCAGGAGTTTGTGAGAGCTCCTAGGAAGAGTACTAGACAACATAGACAACTAGCCAAGTTCAATGACTATGTGGCAGTAGTTAGTCAGTTGGTAGATAGTGAGCCTTCTAGCTATTAGGAAGCTATAGAAAATCAGGTATGGTGAGATGCTATGGTTAAGGAATATTCCTCAATAATGTAGAATGATGTGTGGGAGGTAGTACCTAGACCTACATATAGGGTAGTAGTTGGATCACATTGGATCTATAAGATAAAGCATAATGCAGATGGTAGCATCGAGAAATACAAGGTGACGTTCATGGCAAAAGGGTTCTCTCAGAAAGAGGGAATAAACTATGAGGAGACATTTTCTCCAGTTGCCAAGTATACTTCTATACGAGCTGTAATCTCACTTGTAGCACAGATGGGATGGAAAATCCATCAAATAAATTTCAAGACAACATTCCTTAATGGTGAGTTGAAGGAGGAGGTATACATAGAACAACTAGAAGACTTTGTAGCACATAGCAAAGAGACCCACGTGTACAAATTGAAGAAAGCATTGTATAGACTCAAGCAAGTTCCTAGAGCATGGTATGAGCGCATTGATACATACTTGTAGAAAATGAGCTTTGTGAAGAGTGAAGCGGATGCTAATCTCTACTACTTGGTAGTTGGGGGTGAGATTATCATTCTTGTTCTTTATGTGGATGACCTTTTTCTTATAGCTTCACTAGGGCTCATAGTGGATTGCAAGAGAAACCTTGCAAAAGAGTTCGAGATGAAGGATTTGGGACCTATGCACTAATTTTTAGGCATGGAAGTGTGGCAAATAGATAGGGAGATTTTTCTTGGTCAAGGGAAATATTGCATTGAAATCTTAAAGAGATTCAAGATGGAGGATTGCAAAGCCATGTCTACACCCATGATCACAAATTGGAGGAAGGTAGATACATCTAAGGAGAAGGATGTAGATCCCACTTTATATAGATAGTTGATTAGTTCTCTTATGTATTTGGTCAACACTAGGCCACATATAGAAAATTTGCAATAAACTCTTTTAGTTAGTTCATGGTTGAACCAAAGAGAATGCATTAGATAATGACTAAGCATGTGTTGTGTTACTTGCATGGTACAATTGAGTATGGGATCAGATATGTTCAAGATGAAGGTATGAGGTTGATAGGCTATATTGACACAGATTGGGTAGGAAGTACAATGGACAAAAGGAGCACTTTAGGGTATTATTTCAGCTTGGGATTAGGAGTTGTTTTTTGGTTCTACAAAAAGCAGAAGTTTCTGGCTCTGAGTTCAGCAGAAGTAGAATACATAGCAACTAGCATGGCGACATGCGAAGCTATATGGCTTTGGAAGTTGTTAGTAGCTCTATTTGGCCAGAAGGTTGAGACTACTGTGATACATTGCAATAATCAGAGTTGCATTAAGTTGTCTAAGAATCTAGTGTTTCATGATAGGTTTAAACATATAGATATTAGATATCATTTCATCAGAGATTGTGTACAACAGGGGGTTGTTTAGCTACAGTACATACCTATAGAGGAGTAGGTAGTAGACATTCTGACTAAGGCATTGGGAAGACAAAATTCATCTTCTCCAGAGATAAGTTGGGTGTCATGCAGAACAACTTCCTCGCTAAGAGGGAGTGTTAGTTTTGGTAGCTTGGACAATTATTCATCTATATGCAATTAGTTAGTAAATAATTATTTTTGCTAACAAATTGGTTAGAGTAAGGATAATTATCTATTAAATAATTGACTTCTTTTAGAAGCAACTAGAAAATAATTTTGTTAGGGTTGGCAAATTGTTTTATATCTCAATCGTCGATTATAAATCAATCTTGGCCATTGGTTTACCTACAAGAGTAATATAAAAGGGGGTTTAAGGGGCATTTGGAGAACAAAAAGTTTGGAGAAACATTTGCAGTGTTAGCAAATGAATTTGTAAGTTTGCAATGTTAGCAAGGGCATAGTGTTAGCATGGGAATAGCAGTGGGGAATATTAGCAAGAGAAATTAGGAGGTTGTCAGAGTTCTGCCAGTGAGAGGCAAGGAATTTTTGTATCTCTTGATTTTCTAGATTTTAATATAATTCCTCATCTATAGAACTGATTTTCCCTTAGGGGTTTTTCTAGGGACAATTTGTCCGAAAATATTGTGTTCATTGTGTTGCACATCTCTTTCCATATTTTATTGGTGAAGTTGCAGTTGTGTTATTTTTTGATATTAAGCTATGAATTTATTTTTAGTAGTTAAATAATTGTTTATGATAGGAGATTAATAATTAGTGACTGCAATAGTTGATTTTTCACACTAAGAGATGTTGATCCCTACTCTATCTAAAAAGTAAGCAATTGACTAGTTGGATTTACACTAGCCTCTCTCTAATTATACCTCTATTCCTCTTCCTAGATTTAATAATAATAAGTCTAGAACATGGAATTCATTATTGTGTCTACATAATATTGCAAGCTATCTATGATTATACAAATTATTAATGGTGCATAATCAGGAAGACACTATGCACATATCAATTTTAGGGGAATGACAATGCCCTATTAACATTTTGTAACGTCTTCCAACAATGTTAAGTATCTGTTCTATAGTTATTCTGTGGTTCTCTGTTTGCACTAATCTTGCCTGACTGGAGCACATAGATATAATAAACTTTCGAGTATGATTGAAAAACACTTGTTATTCCTTGCTTTCAATATTCTTTTCTTTGAAATCTTCTTCGAGGTGCTTTTGTCTACGTAATTTTCTCCCCACCAATAAAATATTGTTTTAGGAATTGAGATGGTATTGTAAGGTCTTTTGTAATCTCTACATTGTTTGAGATATTCTTGTCCATTATTATTCTATTGTTCTATATATTTAGTGATGACCATCAATTATATAATCTCTAATCCCACGAGTTTGTGATATAAATAGACATCAATCTGAATTGTAGCTTACTATATAAAATCCTCATTTTCCTTTTAATGATCGAATTATTCCATATGATTTATGTTGTTAATAATTTGCCCTCCCTAATTTGATGGGCACTATGTTGTTAATAATTTGCCCTCCCTAATTTGATGGGCACTCCACACAAAAAGCACCAATGATTCTTTTTCAGATTCACGAAAACACAGATAAATTTTCTTTTCTTTCAATAAAATATACCTACAAATCATGAAGATCAAATGTTGAAATTTCAAAAAAAATCATTGTGTTTCAATTTTTTTAAAATTTAGTCAATGGTGCAATTTGTAGGAAGGATAGCCGCATCCAAGTCGATGTAATGAAATTTATTGCCTTTTATCTCTCCAATGGATACTGAGTTGTCTTCAAAAGACACATCTCTACCTTTGCACCATTCCCTTTGATTTTATGTTTGCTAATGTAACAGATATACTGATGAGGAGATAACAATGACAAAGCCTATAATAGGCTCAATATTGGATGGAAAGAAGAAATATATTAAAAAACTACAGGGAAACACCAAATATGAACAACACCTTACAGGTTACATGTGTTCATTCATGGCAAGCACATAGGATGTTGCCTTACCAAACATATGTTTCTTCAAACTGTAGCCCATTCCTGCAAATGGCCATGAAGAAAGTAATGTACATTCCTCCTACCCGCTCTCCACCACACTCAGGCCACTTCACATGGTGATTATGCAAGCAAGAGGCATTACTGCCCAATTTAATTTCCATAGATTCTAGTGTGAGTCTGGCTTCTTGCAACAATAACTTCTAAAAAAAGAAAACAATGCTACTGTTACTATTTTATTCTATTCAGAAAACAACAGATATGATATGCATCCCTAATCAATTTGCAGTGTGAATAAAATAAAATCAAAATCCAAGTAGCAAGAAAGCACTACAATTTTATTTATTTCATCTATTCATCTCAGTCCTTCTTCACACAGAAAAGAAAAATCTCAAATCATACTCTCCCAAAAGATTTCAAAGAGAATTTATAAACAAAGCCAAATAGTTAAGAATTGGTTTTGGCAACCACCAAACCCGTAAAGGTTTTGTTTAAACCTTTACTAAAGTTATAACAAAATATTAAATCAAGCCCTAAAATTAAACACCACCCCAAATGCAATGCAAAGCCTAAAATTTAATAATAACAAAAATATTTAAACACCATCATAATTGCAAACCAAAAATTTATTCATGTGCCCAGCACTTCTCCTGCAGCATATACATATAATTCTTGATGAGACACATCTCTACCTTTGCACCATTCCCTGTTGATTTTGTATTTTCTGATATAACAAATATTTAACTTTGTGCATTTCTGTTCAGCATACATATGATTCTTGATGTATTTATTCCTTCCTATATATTATTACTATTATAATTATTCCTCATATTTCTCAGACTGATGTCGTTCCCATAAACTCAATTATTGCTTCATTTTAATCTTACATAATTAGTTCTCTATTTGATTGTTAGCGATATGGACCCCATGTCTCTATTATAAATTGGTGGTGTCTCTCAGTACTAGCCAATCTACACCATTTCCTGGCAATAGCTGACTATAGTCGATGGAAGTCAAAGCTGATTTGGCATTATTGATTACAATCTGCTGTACATTGTGTGCTTTTAATGGATGCTTGGCGTTCTGTGCTGATAATTGTGTATCTCTTATTGTTTGTGTACATTGACTGAATTTTATCCCATGTCTGCTGATTATCCCTACGTGGAAGTCCACTTCTAGCAATAAGTATTCCCTTCCAATAATTATCATTCAGCATTCCATTGTGTCATTCACTGGAAGACGTTAGGAAACTATTCACAATAATATGAAATTCAATCCCAATATTTGTCATTGGTTTGATATTAGTTGTTGTTCGTATATTTATGACTGATTGAATATTGATTTGCTGACTGGGTATTAATTTTTGAATGTGATAATTTTCCCAAAAGGCGTTCTTTCTCTATTATCATTCATCCCCCATCAAAGTCTCTTCGCTTTATTTCTTATGTATCTATGCCTCTTAAATATTGAAATCATTCTCCATATCCAAAACCACGATCTATAATGTGCATTCAATCAGATTTTCTGTGTTAGAGTTAAGTTTCTCTTTTTGCCTCTCCTATGTAGATTTACTTCTATTTCTAATGGTCACTCTTCTTTTATGTTTCTATGACATACTTTCTATATGTTCAATAAGAAAACTTTATTTTTTCTTCTTCAAAATGTTTCAATTTCTCTATTTGTTTGTTATAGAAACATTCTTGTGTATAATTGTATATAGATCATTTATGATCCTCAGTAACCTATTCATTATTTTATCATAGTATGGTATAGCTTTTCTTTTGAAAAATAAATTTTATTGCTGAAATTTCTTGAGCTATTTTTTATAATAGATTTTGAAAATATTTAATTTCTTCATAAAATTTTAGACTCAAAAATTTCAACATCCTTTTTCCTTGGGTGTTAAAAAATTTGTTTGCAAGATATTTACTAAAATCAGTCCAGATTTTTTGTATATTTGTTTTTTCTGAGTAGCTTTTCTCTTGCAATTCACACATCATCTAACTTTCCCTGCCCATGTGACTAGCTTCCTCTGAAAAGTGACTAGCTTTTTGGCATTTTTGGGCCTACAATTGACATTTTTTTGTGAGCCTCTTTTTCTGCTAATTTGTGGCCTTTTTTGAGCATTTTCAACAAAATGAACCAATGAGTTTGACTCCAAAAACTACAGAGTTAAATCTTATAACTATATCATAATTTGACTACTTGTGTAAAATTTCTCCTACTTATCATTTTCGACCTATCTTTTTCTACACATCCTTTTCAAACAGTGGCATCTAGGGTGTTTTAAACTCTCTGTATATAATTTTTGTTCATTGGGTTCTATTTATGTCATTTTTTACAATCAAACCTGCAATTTTTAGTTTTTAATAAAAAGTGACTAGGGTTTCTTTGGAACTCTTAGGTGTTTTGTCCTTTTGAAAAAGAGTTTATAAAATTTTAGATGGTTTTTGCAAATCTCGACTAGGTCGGTCTCCTTTTTTTTGGGTGCATCATTTTTCATGCCTTAATTTTTCAGCTGGCAGATTTAGAGCCTAATTTGATATTCATTTTGGGTTTATTGAGCTCTTTTTTTAATGTCCTTTCATTTTTTTGAGTCTTATGTCAATTTGTCTCGAAGTTCGTATCTTTTCCGATATTTATGTTTTTTGCATTAAAAAATATGTTATGACATCTCTCACCAATCTTTTGTTGGAAGGCAATCAAGATATGTCACAACCCATTTTGCATATAAAGAATAAATTGGTATTTTTATTTAGATATTTATATTTTAACATAAATATAATATATAACAAATTTTATTAAAAGAAAAAGCAATATCAAAATAATCTCTGACAGATACAACTTTTTTAGCACTTTATAAGGCCATTCCAAATTACAACCATAAAGAGAGGGATCAATTGGGAAAGATGACCTAACACATTGTTTGAAGAAAAGAATGAAAAATAAAGAAACAAGGGAAACTTTCTTTAATAGTTTTCATGATTTCTGCCTCAGGAAGAAACTTTATGTTAGTGGAAAAAGGCTTTTGGATCTCTAGAAGCTTCTCACGACTATGTGCTCTATTGATGAGGATTCATTGATTGCATCATGAAGATTTCAACATGAATTGTAAAATAAATACATGAAATAGAAATAGAAAGAGGTGAGGCAATGAACAGGTGGAACATTATTTGTTTGTACAGAGTGGTGACAAGGAAAAAGTAAGGGGCTCTTAACCTAGTACCGATTTGGTCCCTCTATACATTTGGTGAGAGGTGCACAATCAATCCTTGATCATAGAATTAAATAGATCTAAATTTCATGAATAGAAGTAAAGATGTTATACTGATTTGTTTTTCTCCTTAAGACCGTCTTATGAGTTTTCCTCTTTCACTCCTTTTTGGCATTATCTTTTCACATAGCAATTATTAGTCCCTGTCGCCTATAGGCGGGGACTAATGTTTTTACCAAACTTCTCAATTTAAATTTAAATGTCTGAAAAGTAATTTATAAATTTATCGCATTTTCATTGGTATCGATAGATTTTTGTTAGTAATATTAATTTCTACTAATCGTCCGATGCTTCTAGATTATTAGGTTTAGGTTTAGGGTGTGTTTGTTGAAGTATTTTCTAGAAGTTTGAGTTGGTTGTAATATTTTCTAGAAGTTTGTAGAATTTTTTTCTTCTCGGCTAATGCTAGATTTCTCTAAAATATTGTATACTTCCCTATAAAAAGATACAATGTACTCATTTAAGATCATGTGAATGAAATATAATATATTTTATTGTGCGACAACACATTGTGTTGTTCTCTATTTTTTGTTATTTTTCCTCCTGCCCATCCAACAGTTTTCCCAGCAATCTTTTATTTTTTTCTTTTGAAAAATTCTGCCCAAAAAAGCCTCCCCAGGTCGTGACATACGTTTGACGTGTTTTCAAGTATAACCCACTTTACTTGGATTTTGCATGCTACTGACAGTTGTGTTATTACCGTGGATACGTTTCCTTATCACAGATGGCCTCTTTGCTTTTGCAATAATACAATCTCAATTATTGCAGAGACTATGAAAGAAATAAGTCATTGGTGGAGACTTGTTTCCCTTGATGACCCTGCACCACAGGGATGCCTAGCCTTTACTGTTGTTGCACTCAAGAGCAAGGAATAATCTGTATAACATCTTAAAAAATCCCTATAGTAGCTGTTTATAATTAAAGAAGTGTTACACATGAAACATTTTGAGTGCTAATGATGAACATTTAAGTTAGTTTTTTAAACATTAGATGTTTTGCTAACTGCATATTTTTTAAGATGGGTTATACATATTATAATATAATGGCCTATATGGATTTAAATCATTCACAATAATAGTAGTTAGTAAATTTTTTATTTCAATTTGGAAAATGTCACATGTCAGTATGTCCCATTTGCTCATATGCATCATCTCAACAATTCAAATTAACTCAAGATAGTCCTTTGAACATTTCTTCCAAGCCCAAATTCATTTTATACAATGTTATTAATTCCCTAACCATTTTGTCTGAAATTTGTAAACCCAAAATTCTGATTTCTTATTCATACATAGTTTAGAAGAGTAGATATTATTGATGTTGTTGTTGTTGTTTACTCTAGAAAAATATTGTTTTGTAATCGTCATTATGATATAATTTATTAAATGAGAATAATGAATGATTTTGAGTAAGAATTTATATAGACAAAGTAATATGTGTGTCCTAAAACACATTTTAGTCTAGGAACCTACTATATAATATATATTCAATTTTATTGAGAGCTTCACTAATCTAATAAATTTATTGTATATGCATCAATTAAGGTAGATTAATGTCTACATGTTGTTCCAAAGATTCTCTTTACTGAGTATATATGTCATTTTAGGTTGATTAATGTACATGTAACATAATCCATGGATCTTATATGTTTTATAAAGGTGAAAATATTATGGTATCATTAGGAAAATGATGTTAGAGATGGAGCAACAGTGTTAGCAGAAATGATAGAGGTAGAAGGAGGGTTTTCCACAATGGCAACCCTGGAGGCAGAATGACAACAGACAAAGGTTTCAATAGGTTTCAAGTACAAGCCTGTTCAGATGTCATGAGGGTTTTTCAATATAGGCATACAACTAAAGATGCATGACTGATGCATGACTATTTCCTAGGAAAAAATGACAAAACCTTTTCAAATATAGAGGGGGAAAAAATTTTGAACCTTGAAGGAAACTAGATGTGCGGCTTGCTGAGAAGAGAACAAAGGCAAATGACTACAATGGATAGGGAAAGTCTGCACACCCAGTGAACATATTTGTTTCAACAAATATTGGGAGAAAGGTGGATTTTAGGATGGTTGAGAAAAATTTCTAGAGGCCTAAAATAGCAGTGGATCAAGAGAAGGCAATGAAAAAAACCCCAACTATTGCAATGTGCATTGTGGCAAGCCTAGACTTCAATACGAAGGTATGGGAAGATTTAGTTAGTTTTCTAAAAAGTTATACCTTTTGTATGAAATGGAGCGGTGAGTGGCCTGCTACAGGGAAAGTAAAAATTTGGTGGGACAACCAATGGGGAACGGTTAAGGATTTTAAAACCATGGAAAATGGCTTTCATATGGTGATAGTGGATAGTGAGCATGATAAAGAATAGATTTTGAAAAGTGGTCCCTATATGCTAAAAGGAAAAGGTTTTTATATGAAACCATGGGTAGAAAATTTTGACCCCACGAAAGAAGTCATACAACCATTTATGATATGGATAGGGCTACAAAATTTACCACAAGAATACTAGAATGAAGAGTCATACAAAATGATAGGTGATAAGCTGGGTAGGTACTTCAAAGTAGTAGAGATGGTGGATAAGGTGACCCTAGAAATTTTCCCTAGGATATGTGTCCAGTGGAATGCATGTCACCCATTGCCTAAGCTTATTGAAATCCACACAATAGAAGGGTGTTAACGACAACCTCTGTTAGGGAAATCTCAAAGTTTGCATGGATTGCTTAGGCAAGGACCATGAAACTGACAACTACATGGTCTTAGGGTTTAAGAAAAGGCTAGAAGGGGAGAAACTTCTGCAAAGACACTACAACATTTAGGGTCAAATTGTGATGGTAATTTATGATGGTAGTGTAATTTGTGTTCATTTCCATGTTTTTTTTTGCAATTATCTCTAACATCATCGCAATACTAACATTGGTCTTGTAATTGTGATGCTTGCATGAGTATAAACAAAAAAAATCACATAAACCATTCCCATTTGCTTTGATTATGGAGAGTTGCGCATGGAAGAAGGTGGAGAGCTTTGACCATTGCCATGCCCTTGGCATTGGTGCATTCATTTCTATGATCTTTGCATTTTTTGTCATGCCCTTTCTCTATGATTTCATTTTTGTGTGCATTCATTGCTATGATCTCTACATTTTTTGTTATGCCTTTTCTTTACGATTTTGTTGTTGTGTATCTCTACATTTCATTTTTGTACCCTTACTATGTGATTTGGTTGTCCTACCCTTGTGATCTCTACATTCATTATCATTCCCTTGCTCTATGATTTTTTTGTCATTCCCTTGCTCTACAATTTTGTTGCCATGTTGTGCCCTTGTGATCTTTATGCCCTTGCCCTGCAATTTTGTTGTCGTGACATGCCCTTGCTCTATTATTTCATTGTCGTGCCCTAGCTCCATGATTTTCTTCAAGGGAGCTATGTAAATGTTCATTTATTTTCCTTCTAAATAGATATCTCTTTGTATGTCCTTCTAAACATGTATATTTAGAGATCTTTTTTTAAGTGCTTATTACATCTTAGCACAACAAAAAAATGATCCAGCTACATACATATTCCAGAATCCAAATAATAAAACAATAAAACTCACCCAACCTATGTTAAGTGACTTACCTCAAGATCTTCAACAAAAATAATGCAGACTGGGAAAAATGGGTAGAGTTCGTAAGAAATTTTACAAAAACATATCATAGCAGATATTTTAGAAAGAAACTAGCCATAAACCAATTAAATGGGTCTAGTTGCTGATTAGTTGGGTTGATTAAAAATTCCTATAGAACTATCATTAGATTAGGTACAATAAAATGAAAAATCAATTTTTCCTAGCTAGCAGGATCAAATATAGTTTTCCAAGGTGATAAAATTGCATATGCAAGGAATTGAAGAATAAATTTAGTGAAGAGTTGAGTATAAGGAGTTGAAGAAGCAAGTTTTGCTTCTATGTAAATTTTATAATTATGAGGCTCATTCCCTTGTAGAAGCCTCTACCACAATGAAATTACCTTTAAACCACACATAAGATGTTAGAGTGGTTCCCAGCCTTGAAACACTCTTATAAGAACATGATATTTGGACTATAAAATCTCAAAGACACTTGCAAGTGATTCCAATTTCATAGTACCTACTACGACATTTTCCTAGATTCTATCTAGTAGCTCCCATAATATCCTCTATGTTGTCTAGATGTTGTTTCTATCATACATTCTGTTTCTAAAGCCACTCCTTCTCGTTCTCTTTCTAAAGTCTCTCCTCCTTTGCTCTCGTGCCTTAAATTTTGATTATCAAACTTTTGAATATCTGCCTCTACCTTATCTAAAATCAATTTCACATTGTTTTGTAACTCTGGCATAGGTGTTTGATCATTAATAGCTTTCATTTCACTATTCAAGTTTTCAAGATTGGTCAACACCCTCATTTGCAGACCTCTCATGTCAAGCACTTTATGTACTTTTTCAACACCGTGATCTTGCTTATGAGCTAACAGTTCTTCAAGTACATTTTCTTGTAAAACATTAATTTTGTTGAACAATTGTAAAATCTTAAAAAGTGCATTGTTCTTTTCATGTATGTATGTATATATAATAACGAATAATAATAATGTTTTCATGTATGTCAAAATAATAAGTAACATTACAATTGGATCATATAATAATGAAGTAATCAACCTAGCTAATCAGCAACTAGACCAATTTAACTTGTGTTTCCAATGTCATAGTACCTACCACAACACTTTCCTAGATTCTATCCAGTGGCTCCCATAATATTCTCTATGTTGTCTAGTTGTTGTTTCTATCATGTGATCTCTTTCTAAAGTCACTCCTTCTCCTCTTTCTAAGCTCGCTCCTTCTCCTTCTCTCTCATGCCTTAAATTTTGATTATCAAAATTTTGAATATCTACCTCTACCTTATCTAAAATCAACTTCACAGTGTGTTGTAACTCTAGCATAAATTTACTTTCTTATAAAACATTAATTTTGTTGGTGTAAATAAGTATTCAGTATTTACACTTTACTTAAGTTCACTTAGGTCAATGCATTATTTTATTATTTATTAGTTTGACACCTAGGAGTTTACGTACTTTTATGAGTTGTCATATTGACAACACAGAAGTAAGCAACTCTAATTCAGCACATGGTGTCTACAATGTTGGAGTTTGCATAATTAACTGAGTTGTCATCTAGACAATTGTTGGATACAATTATTCAATTGTGTGTTGTCTTTGATGTTACAAAAATGTCATATCAATTATTAGTTAGAGTCTACTGAGCTCAGTTGGTTAGCAAGGCAAAGGATAGAGTCTACCGAGCTCAGAAGGTTAGCAAAGTAAATTACAGAGTCTACCAAGCATTTCTGCTTCTGTGGCAGAAATTAGTTTCTACTGAGCTCACAAGGTCAGTGAAGGAAAGTTAGTTCTTACCGAGTTCACTCGGTCTCCAAAGGATTTTGCAGAGTTCACAGTGTTTACCGAGCTTCACCTGGTTAAAACTAGAAATCATTTTTGGAGCAGTGTTTACCAAGTAGGGTCGGTCAATGAAGGATTTCATTGTTTTGGAAAATAAAGTTTAATTGTTTCATGTAATGTTTGTAGCCGACTGATGTATTATTTATTGCTAAAAGTAACTTGTAAATATGTTGACTTGATAATTTTTAATGTATAAATAAAAGGTCAAGTTGTGAATTCTAAAGTATGAATGAATGGATGTATGAATGAGCAAGTATGCAAGTGAATTGATTGTGAAGAGGAAGTGTGAGAGAATTTTGAAGAAGGATTAGATATCCTTGAAGAGCAGTAGAGTTGTATTTGATCAGTGAGGATCTATTGAAGCAAAGAAAAGATCTATATCAACAAAGCTTAGTTGCATCTCATTCAGGTCACTTATTGTTACTTTCTCACCATTGTGGTAGTAATCCCTAAATCCTCTAACAAGGTGGACAGTTCTACTAAATTATTCTAAAGTCCTCTAGCAAAGCCACTCCTAGCAGGGTGATTAAATCCTCTAATAGGGTCACACCTAATAGTGTATTTTTTAACCTTTAACAGGGTTGGCTCCTAACAGGGCTCACTTTAGAAGAGTGAAAATTGGTATCTAGTTACTTTGTGGTTTTTCTCATATTGAGTTTCCACATTAAATCTGGTGTCTCTTGTGTTCATGTTATTTTATTTTGCATGTATGTTAATAATTGTGTATGCTTAAGATCAGTAACAAGTTAATCTACCAAGTTACAACACTTTTCTGTGTGGTTACCAAGTGTCAACAATAATTAAATTTTAAGACATCTAAGAGATCCATGTATTTGTTTTTGTGGTAACTGATTCACCCCCCCACTCTCAATTACTCCATCTATATATTCAACAATTGGTATCAGAGCTTTTGGTGCTTGCAGAAAGGATTTTAAGGATCTAAGCTAAAGATTGGGATATCTTATAAGAGGAAAATTCCAAGGCTTAATAGGGATAACTTTTTAGCATGGCAAGGTCTCATGAGACTCCATCCGGCTTCCATTAGAGACACAGGATTGAAATATCTTGATGAGGCATATGTAACTCTTTCAGGCATATTATCTGCTAATGACATTGCTGAGAAGAAGACTCATAACACCATGATGATAGACATTGCACCTGCCCTAAGCTATAAAGAATTTGATGATGTCAAAGACTACAAAACTACCTTTGAAATGTGGAACAAGCTGAAAGATATCTATGGAGGAGATGATAATGTAAGAAGATCCAAAGCAAAAATTTTAAGAGGACAAATTGATCAGATGAGGATGAGAGAGGATGAAAACATTGCAAAATATGTTGAAAGAGTCAAAGCAAGTGTTAGTGCAATCAAAGCTTCTAGAGGAGATATCAAGGAGGAAATAGCTATAAGTAAAGTTCTTAGAA
Organism: Cupressus sempervirens; assembly: GCA_028749045.1. Classification (NCBI taxonomy): domain Eukaryota; kingdom Viridiplantae; phylum Streptophyta; class Pinopsida; order Cupressales; family Cupressaceae; genus Cupressus; species Cupressus sempervirens. The sequence goes on from CM053783.1 coordinate 747,059,739, forward strand.
CATTACTTCTCATTTATGCAATTAGAGTTTCTGCAATTCAAGAAAGAAGGTGTGAAGAAAATTATAAGATAAATTTAGAGGCCATAGTTGGAAGATTGACTACATTTGAGCTAGATGAATATGATAACTATGTTCCAGCTACCAAGAACATTGAATCAACATTTGAAGCCAAGCTTTCACTCAAGGAGAAAGGCAAGAAGATAAAGGATTCTCAATCAAAAATTGAAGAAGAATTAGAACAGAGTTTAGACAGTGATCTTGAGGTGGTTGAAACTCTACTAGCAAAGAAATATTCTTGAGGCAAAGGGAAACACAAAGGTAAGGTTCCTCTAATCTTTTTTTCTTGTGAAGAAATTGGACATATTGCTGCTAGGTGCCCAAATAAGTAGAACAAGGATGAGAAGAAAGGTCACAAGTGCAATGGCAAGAAAGACTTCAAATCATTTAAGGACAAAGGTAAGAAAATATGTTTCATGGCTAAGGATTCTAATGATTCTGATGATGAAGAAGATGAAATTGTTTATATTGCTATAAAAGATGAGTTTGACAATGATGAGGAAATGACACTTATTTCTCGTGGGAGCAAAAATAATACATGGATTATAGATAGTGGTTGCTCTCATCATATGACTAGTGATAAAACTAAGATTGAACATTTTGAAGACTATGGTGGTGGTAGTGTGAGGTTTGGTAATAATGAACCTTGTTGCATAAAAGGAAGAGGAAGAATCTCACTAACCAAAGAGATTGTATGTAATAATGCATATTGGGTAGAAGGACTAAAACACAATCTATTGAGTATGGCACAACTACTCAATAATGGATTCAAAATGGAATTCATGCATGGAAAAGAAAGACTGCTGGATGACATGGGAAAGCTGATTGGATCAGGCACACAGACAAAAGGTAACTTGTTCTATCTTGAACTTGGCAAATGTTCATGTTTTATTGCTCAAGTTGAAAAAAGTTGGTTATGGAATAGGAGGTTGTGTCATGTGAACTTTGATAACTTGGTAAAAATAAGTAAATTCAGGAAAGTAAGAGGAATTCCTAATATAAAGAAACCTGAGGTTGGTCTATGCAAGAATTGTCAGATTGGTAAGATAGGAAGGACTAGCTTTAAAAGTAAAAATTATCAGTCTGAAAAATTTTTAGAAATTGTGCATACTAATTTGTGTGGACCTATTGGAATTGAAAGCTATACTAGTGAAAATTTCTTCATTCTTTTTGTTGATGATTACTCAAGAATGATGACTATCATGTAATTGAAAGAGAAATCAGGAGCATTTGAAAAGTTCAAGTGCTATTTAGCCAGAGTTGAGAAGGAAATAGGCAAAAGACTAAAATGTCTAAGCTCAAACAGAGGTGGTGAATTTATCTCCCATGAGTTCAATAATTTTTGCATTGAAAGAGGGATCAAAAGATAGGTATCAGCCCCTAGAACTCCTGAGCAAAATGGAATAGCTGAAAGGAGGAATAGATCTATCGTGGACTGTGTAAGAACCTTAATGATTTAAAAGAGCATTGCTATCAAATACTAGAAGGAAGCTATCAGCACTATAGTTCATACCTTGAACCAAGCATAGCTGAAGAAAGACTCATTCAAAACCCCCTATGAGTTATGGTATGGCTATAAACCTAATTTAAGTTACCTAAAAGTATTTGGAAGAAAATGTTACATTTTGAAAGAATCCAGAAAAGGAAAACTTGATGTGAAGGGTGATAAAGGCATATTTTTGGGTTATTCTTGCAAAAGTAAAGCATATAGATGTTTGAACTTGTCTACTCACAAAGTCATAGAAAGTGCACATGTGAAAGTTGATGAGTTTGCAAAAAGAACTAACGAAGAAAGAAAAAGGGAACTAGAAGACTACAGGAGATTTGTTTTCATTGAACCTGATATAGTGCTAGAGACACCTATCAATCAGGAATCTTCTACTCCCAAGTCTTTAGTAACCAAGTTGCAAGAAGTTCAAACCGAGCTACAGAAACCCGAGTCACATTCTAATCCTACCGAGCCAATGCCTATTGAGTATGAAGGACCCAAGCAGCAAACAGAATAGCTAGAACTTGAAGTTGAAGTACAAGAGGATGATAATGCAATTCATTCAAAAGGCAAGGAACTTGTACTAGCCAAATATATCAGGAGACATCATGCACTAGATTAGATCATTGGAGACAAATTTGAAGGTACTATGACAAGAAGTAAGTTGAAAGGTACTTGTTTACTTGCTGATTTTGAACCTAAAAGTTTCAAAGATGCATTAGAAAATGAAAGTTGGGTTGAGGCTATGAATGAAGAGATAGAGTAGATAGAGAAAAAAAAAACATGGACTCTTGTACCCAGGCCTAAAGACAAAAATGTGATTAGAACCAAGTGGGTATTTAGAAATAAGTATAATGAAGATGGTAATGTGTCAAGGAACAAAGATAGACTAGTATGCAAAGGATACTCTGAAGAAGAAGGAATAGACTATGGAGAGACTTTTGCTCCTATTGTAAGATTGGAAGGTGTCAGGACCTTACTTGCATATGCTGCATACAAAGGATTTAAAGTTTATCAGATGGATGTCAAGTCAACATTTCTCAATGGTATACTAGATGAAGAAGTCTACATTGAGCAGCCTGAAGGTTTTGTTGATCCAAACAAGAAAGACATGGTCTGCAAATTACACAAAGCATTGTATGGTCTAAAACAAGCCTCTAGAGCATGGTATGAAAGATTACATAACTATCTTATTTAGATTGGTTTTTAGAGAACTAATGATAACAGTAGCTTTTATATCAAGGAAGGACTGGATAATAAGATTGTTTCAGCAGAAATATTTTTGGATGATACTTTGTTCACAGAAAATGATGATCTTTGCAAAGAATTTTTAGAACAAATGAACAAGAAATTTGATATGTCAATGTTTGGTGAGATCAAATTCTTTGTTGGTCTTCAAATTTAGTAGAGTAAGAATGGCATCTACATCACTCAAACTAAATATATCAAAGAGATACTAAAAAAATTTGGTATGGAAGACTGTAAACTAGTTGGGAATCCTATGTGTACTAGATTGAAACTTACCAAGGATGATGAATCAAAGGAGGTAGATTAGACATTGTATAGATCTATGTTGGAAAGTTGCAGAATGTAGTGCATACAAGGCCACATATTGCCCTTGCAATTGGTATTGTAGCGAGATTTCAGCAAAACCAAGAGAAAATCACATGAATCAAAAGGATCGTGAGATATTTGAAAGGCACTGAGGATTATGGATTATGGTACAAATTTGGAGGTAATCTGGATTTGAAAGTGTTTATTGATGCAGATTGGACAGGAAACATTGATGACAAAAAGAGTACAAGTGGAGGAGCGTTCTTTCTTGGAAAGAGGTTGGTTTCTTGGACTAGTAAAAAGAAAAATTGTACATCCCAATCCACAGCTGAAGTAGAGTATGTTGCAGCAGCAGTAAACTGTTCTAATATTGTTTGGTTCAAACAATTATTGGAAGGTATGACGGAAGAAATCAAAAAACCTGTTGTTATGTTTTGTGACAATACAAGTGCAATTAACATATCTAAAAATTCAGTGATGCATTCAAAAACTAAGGATATTGCAATAAAGTATCACTTTGTCAGAGAATTGGTGTAGGATAAGGAGATCAAATTGGAATATGTCCATACAAAAGAACAAATTGCTGACATATTTACCAAGCCTTTACCTAAAGATGCATTTTTGTATCTAAGAGGTAAGTTAGGGGTCATTCCCCTATCTAAGGCTCACTAAAATGAAGTTTTAGTGATGCATCAACAAGTATCAAGTTGAAGATCTTTCAGTTGATGTAGAATAATCATGAAAATATTGCATGATAATCAGTACATAAGGTGCATTTCTATTCATTTGGTTTGTGTTGTCTTTGGCATGTGTTGTCAAAGAGGGAGAGTATACTATCATATCTTTATGAAATTTGAATTTGTTTGTAAAGAAGCTATGTAATTCCTTCATAGAGGGAGATTATTGTATTTGAGAAGTTTGTGGAATTAAATGTAAGAGGGAGATTATTGGATACAATTATTCAATTGTGTGTTGTCTTTGATGTTACACAAATGTCATATCAGTTATTAGTTAGAGTCTACAAAGCTCAGTTGGTTAGCAAGGCAAAAGATAGAGTCTATCAAGCTCAGAAGGTTAGCAAAGTGAATTATAGAGTCTATTGACCATTTTTAGAGGTTACACTGTGAAATCAATTTCTACCAAGCTCACTTGGGTGCTGAAGGCTTTTGTGACAGAAATCAGTTTCTACTAAGTTCAAAAGGTCAGTGAAGGAAAGTTAGTTCTTACCTAGTTCCCTCACTCTCCAAAGGATTTTATTGAGTTTGCAGTGTTTACCGAGCTTCACCTGGTTAACACTAGAAATCATTTTTGGAGCAGTGTTTACCGAGCAGGGTCAGGCAATGAAGGATTTCATTATTTTGGGAAATAAAGTTTAATTGTTTCATGTAATGTTTGTAGCCAACTGATGTATTGTTTATTGGTAAAAGTAACTTGTAAATGAGCCAACTTGACAATTTGTAATGTATAAATGAAAGGTTAAGTTGTGAATTCTAAAGTATGAATGAATGGATGTATGACTGAGCGAGTATGCAAGTGAGTTGATTGTGAAGAGGAAGTGTGAGAAAATTTTGAAGAAGGATCAAATATCCTTGAGGAGCAGTAGAGTTGTATTCAATTACTGAGGATCTATTGAAGCAAAGCAGAGATCTATATCAGCAAATTTCAATTGCATCTCATTCAGGTCACTTATTATTACTTTCTCACCATTGTAGCAGTAATTCCTAAATCTCTTAACAGAGTTTGTCTAACATCCATTTTGTAAATCCTCCAACAAGGTGGATAGTTCTACTAAATTTTTCTAAAGTCCTCTAGCAAGGCCACTCCTAGCAGGGTGATTAAATCTTCTCACAGGGTCACACCTAACAGTGTGTTTTGTAACCTTTAATAGGGTTGGCTCGTAACAGGGCTCACTTCAAAAGAGTGAAAATTGGTAACTAGTTACTTAGTGGTTTTTCCTATATTGAGTTTCCACATTAAATATGGTGTCTCTTATGTTCATGTTATTTTCTTGTGCATGCATGTTAATAATTGTGAATGCTTAAGATCAATAACAAGTTAATCTACCGAGTTACAACACTTTTCTATGTGGCTACCAAGTGTCAATAGTAATTAAATTTTAAGACATCTAAGGGATCTGTGGATTTGTTTTTGTGGTGACTAATTCAACCCCCCCCCCCCCCCCTCAATTACTCCATCTATATTTCCAATAGACAACATAGTTATTTGCACTCTTAATTAAGTACATGGTGTCTACAGCATAATTTTACGTGCTACACCTTTGTAGGCTTATCCTCTCATCATCATACTTAATCCTATGTTTAATAGAGGATAATCCACTCCTAGTGGACATGTGCTTGGTTGTAAGACTTATCAGTATGCTAATTCCTAGGCATTCTAGAAGCATTCCAAAGGCCTTTATATGCAGGCACTCCTAGTGTACTTGTACATCAATTGAATATCATATTGTTATTTTGATCATATGTTGGTCTATTCTGTGCTTGTGCTTAAGTTCCTTAATCTTGGGTTATTTTTCCTTGAAGAAAATTCTTACATGGTATCAAAGTTGAGGGAATTTCTCTTCACATAGTCATTTGAGACCATTTTCTTGCTTCACCTCTTGGAGGACTTTGACCTAGATTCATAGTATTACAGTTATTAGGAGCATCTAGAGCCAAAATGGACCTCACCATTGCATCCAAAATGTTGATTCGGTGAAATTTGACTATAAATTCACCTACCCTAGGCCATAGTCAAATTTGAGACAAAATATTTTTACAAACTAGCACCCAAAGGCCCGATTTGAAAAGTACAATATGATCATTTTTTTAGATCTGCAAGTTATTTTTCATATCTAAATTTATTTTTCTTTTCAAATTTGTCAAAAAAATTTGTGCAAATTTTTGGACAAAAAATTTAGGCCCACTCAGCCTGTAGAAAAAAAAAAATTGTAGGAATCGGGCAGTGAAACCCTGGCCCCGTAGGGAACATTCACTATTAAATTAGAATATTCCAATTTTTAGTGGCATTTTACACATTCTGACCACTCACAACCAATAACAGGTGGCCAAAATTTTGGCATCAATTCACAAGTCGATTGGCCTTCACCAAACAAACCATGCACTGTGGCTTTTAAGCCATTTTCAAATACCGTAGGCTCCTTAATTTCTACACCACACAAGGGTGTTGTGTGTCGAATGTGGGACTAAAAAAATTCCTTGCCTATAAAGCTTTCCATTGGCCCGTCTATTTTCCCCTACCCAGTGCTCAACATCAGCATGAGATTGCGAGACCCTCACCGACTTTTAAATACCAACATCGTCATTGCATTCTCACTAGCCTTCTGGCAAGAAACTCCAATATGAAGGATATCCGGCTCCTATGAATACAACCTCTGATCATCAATATTGATCATTGTTCTGGCAGCCACAACACTCAAAAAAACTTGTCACGAAAATTTTTTCCATCTCCAACTTGTTGTAGCACTTTTTCAGCTAAGGTTTTTATTTTTGCCAGCCTGAAGATCACCAACATCAACAACAGCGACAGCCATGCTAGACACATGGAGATAATTTAGATAGTCACATCCTCCACATAGATAGGACACCAACCCCTCCTCATTGGACATGTAAACTACCACCTTAGCCACGGGTACATCCTAGTTGGCCCTACCAGCAATACATAGTCGAACTGCCACATCAGCCTCTACAGTCCTAGTGACACTCCATGTGTTTGACATGCAGTTCTAGACCCTCCTAATGTCATCTCTACCATGTTGTATAGTTGTGCTACCACATGTCATTTCGTACAGTGACTATACCAATCTATACACACAATTAGCCTGCCACATCAGCAAGGGGGTTTTTTCGCTAACATTAGCATTTTACTATGCTAAATTTGACAGTCACCTGACCTTCATTTCTAGGAAAATTTGAACTATTACATTGGTTTTTTGATCATCAAATTTAACGCAGTGTTTTCCTACCTAGACCCCTCTCTAGATGTGGTTTTGATTTGATAGTCTGACGTTGGAGGGCCATAACTCAATCATCTGGACTCCAAATCAGGTGCAATTTTTTTAAATTTTGGGTAGAATTTACTAAAAAAAATTGTGGTGTTGTTCTTTTTTGGTTTTGGTGTATAGATTTGTCAAAAATTGCATTTTTGGTGATTGTACCTATCCAATCTTGCATTTTGCAACTTCAAACACTCTGTACAGGATCATCTGGACACATTTTCAAGTTTTTTTTTTTAAAGTGCTTAATTTTTTGTCTACTTTCCAAATCTACAATAATATTGTAGGGTTGTGTGGACAAAAATATCAGTTTTAGAATTTAGGTCTTTTTTTGCATTGTATTGCTTTGATTACTTTTCAAAATGGTTGTACATCTGAGCTACAGTGCTTAGTGATAGATTTGAGCCTCAAGAGGCAGTTGTAAATAACAAAATTAGAAGTCCACTTTGTACATTTTGAAAAATGGCTTATTGTACATGCACTACATATAAAGTGCCAAAAGCATCATTTTTTGGGGGGTCTTTTGATTGAGTGAATAAGGGAGTGTCTCTTGTGTTCTTGTGTCTCTCTTTTGTGCTCTTTTTCATTTTCTACATCATGGGTTCACCTAAAACTCCACTTCTAACTTCATACAATAATACTACATGAAAAGATATTGTATGGAGTAGATAAATGGAAAAAGGGTTAAATCTATATGTAGATGGTACAATTACAAAACCCACTGATGCTATAGCACTAGTTGATTAGAAAATCAAAGAAAATCAGGCTTTAGAAATTATTTAGAGTTGTGTTCACAAAGATCTCTTTTTCCACATTTCGAGCTTTAAGGGAGCCAAGCCTACTTGGGACAAACTTGAAGGGTTGTATAGTAAGGTGGATGAAGAAAAGGGATTCCAAATTTAGGATGATCTACTTCTTTTGGATCCTAATAATTTTGACACAATTCAAGACTATATCAAAAAAGCCAATGAATTGAGATTACTACTTAAAGATTATGGTAATCCCATAAGGATGATCGATTGATTCATCACATCTTGAAGAGGCTACTTTCAAAGTATGCTTCCTTTGTTTTGAGTTACAACACTCACAGGTTGACCATGGGAAGTGCCTTCACTAAGCGTACATTTGATGCATTTGCAGAAATGTTGATGTTGGAACAATCCAAGTTGATAGATATGGGAATTCTTAAGTCATCAAAGACCAAAGCATTGGTGGCTACTAATGAGAACCAATCAACTCAACAAGGAAAAATTTCTACCAACAACAAGAAGAAGTTGTGGAAGCAAAAATTACAAGATGAGACACAAAAATTGACCTCTTCACAACAAGGAAATTCTTCTTCCAACAAGAAGGGAAACAATGATAAGAAGGATAAACTGTTTTGTGAATATTGCAAGAAACTGAATCATGATGAGCATCATTGCAAGACTAAGAGAATCGATGAGTTGGAAAACCTACTTAGGAAGAACAAAATCAATGAGCCAAATGCTTCCAAGGATTCAACTCCACCCACTTCAAAGGGAAAAGGGCAAGCACTTACGGCCAATTCAAGTTCTTCAGCAGACTAGATTCTTGACTCAGGTGCCTCATATCATATGAGTTCTTCAAAAGGAGACTTTTCTTCTTTGAAGAAGTCTAAGGTACCTCACATCTTTGTAGGAGATGATACAAAAATGGAAGTTGAGATGGAAAATGGAGAGTTTAAAGAAGTTCTCTATGTTCCTAACCTTAGCTCTAATCTCCTTTCAAGCTACCAAATCACTCACTATGGAGATGGAAATAAAGTTGAGTACCTTCCTGATTTAGTAATGGTGTGAAATCTTAAAGATGATTCATTGGTTGCAGTGGGTAAATTCAATCATCACAAAAGGCTTTATTCTTTCTCCCACTTTGTGCCTAAGTATCCTTCACATGCCTTGTTGACTCAATCTCATTCACAAAGTAAATTATGACATGAGAAGTATGATCATCTTGCCCTTCGCTATCTTCATCAACTTTGCTCCAATAACATGGTAAAATTTCTACCTACAATCAACTTTTATAAATGTGAATGTTCAACTTGTTCAATGGCTATGCATCTAGAAGAGAAGATTGATAACAAGAAGTCTTCAAGAGCATCAATTGTTCTTCAGTTGGTTCACATGGTTCTAGTAGGTCCTTTTGTAGTAACATCAATTAGAAAGGGTCACTATATGCTCACTTTCATTGATGAATTTTCATGCTACACATGGGTCTACTTTCTTAATCGCAAGAATGAAGTGTTTGATAAGTTTCTAGCATTCAAGAGTCATGTTGACAAATAATCAAGGAAAGCCATCAAGGTTCTTCATATGGACAATGAAAGTAGATATGTGAACTCAAGATTTAAAGACTTGTGTGAACTTGAGGGTATTCATCTTCAAAATCTAGTAGCATTTAGTTCCCAAAAGAAAATTGTTACAAAAATGAGGATTAGAACTCTTAAGTCTATGGCAAGTTGCATGATTCAAGCTAAGTCTCTTGATCCATCACTTGAAGTCAAAGCTATTAGAAATCCCAATCACATACTTAATAGGTCTCCTCATTATGTCTTAGATGGAAAGACTCCTTTTGAGGTATGGTGCAGCAGAAAACCAGTTATGAAACACTTCAAAGTCTTTGGTTGTCTAGCATGGGCAAACATATCTTCAAGGGAATGCAAGGCACTACCACCAAGGCCTTATAATTTCATTAGATATGAAGATAGTGTTAAGGCATATAGATTTATGGATCCTAAAACTCATGAGATTTTTATAGAGAGGAATGTTCACTTTGAGAAAATTTCACGTAGCTTATACTCTAATCCTCTCTGCACTTCATACATAGTGGAAACTGATAGTGACAACTGCGATAGTGATTCAACAAATTTAGATATGTGGGATCCTATTGACACATATAGCACAAGGTCACAAAATTAGCATATTCCACATGCATAAATTGCTACAGTGGTAGGTCCATGTCATTCAGCACAATAGGGTACACCTAGTCTTCCAGCTCCAACATCAGGGGATGACTACATAGCAAATATTTCAGGTTTGTTTGTGGAGTCATACATAGCAGATTTGAGGGACATTAGTGATGATATACATCTTCTCTTTGATGAAGAAGATCCCTCTCCAGTTATTATGAGGGCTCACTTTGACCCTCCTATCCATTCTCTACATGATCAATCTTCATAGGTTGATATGATTGTGGATCCTTATGTACAATAGTTGCAAGAGGTCTCTTTATCATTTGAGGAGATATTTGGTTCTTTGGGATATGTTCTACATCCATCCTTGCTAGATCTGACATTATTCTTTTCAACAAAATTAGGAGTGACAGTTAGTATCAACACAAGGATAGTTGAGTAGGTTTCAAAGACACCATTCATCATTGGGATTCTTTCTACACATTGGGGAAGCTTCTCATATGTACCTTTGATATTGTTTCTTACAAAGGGAAGGAACATTATTCAATAGTCATGGATCATCTTCTACCTTGGAGTAGTTATCACTAATCGGCATTCTTCATTTGGGGGTGGGGGACTACCTTGTCTCCTTTCTTCTTCTCTCTTGTGTGGGGACCTTTTTCCTTTTTTGGAAGAGTGTTCTTCTCATACTACTCTTTTGTATATACTTGATATAAGTCATAATGGGGGGGTCTTGATTATTCCATCCATCCTTGCATCTTGGTTTTTCATCTCTCTTTTTAGGGGAGGGTTTTTCCCATGAGGTTTTCCCTCTTTCTCCTCTTTATGAGAGATTGCATTACATTTTGTAAATGGGTACCTAACATGGCCTAGTAGCCATGACCCATCATGCATTTTCATCCTAGCTTTCGTAAGCTTAAGTGCATTTCCCTAAGTTGCACTCAAAAGGGGGTGTTGGTGTAAATAAGTATTCACTATTTACACTTTACTTAAGTTTACTTAGGTCAATGCATTATTTTTTTATTTATTAGTTTGATACCTAGGAGTTTGCATACTTTTATGAGTTTTCATGTTGACAACATGAAAGTAAGAAAATCTAATTTAGCACATGGTGTCTACAACACTAGAGTTTGCATAATTAACTGAGTTGTCATGTAGGAAACGTAGTTATTTACACTCTTAATTAAGCACATGGTGTCTACAACATAATTTTATGTGCTACACCTTTGTAGGCTTATCCTCTCATCATTGCACTTACTCTTGTGCTTAATGGATGATAATCAACTCCTGGTGGACATGTGCTTGGTTGTAAGACTTATTAGTATGTTGATCCCTAGGCATTCTAGAAGCATTCCAGAGGCCTTTATATATAGACACTCCTAGTGTACTTACACATAAATTGAATATCATATTGTTATTCTAATCATATGTTGGTCTATTCTATGTTTGTGCTTGAGTTCCTTGGACTTGGGTGATTTTTTCCTAAGACAAATTCTTACAAATTTTGTTGAACAATTATAAACTTTTAGAAAGTGTATTGTTGTTTTCATGTATGTATGTATGTATGTATATCTATATATATTTATGTATGTATGTATATACATATATATATACATACATATATTCAAACACACATACATACACACACACATACATATCTATGTATGTATGTATGTATGCATGTATATATACAGAGAGATCTTGTAGATTGTGGATTATGGATTATAAACAAAAAAGAAAAGAAAAGACAATGTTAATCATTCCCCATTTATTTTGATTGATTGTGGAGATCTATGCAGAAAAGAGGGTGGAGAGCTCCAAACAAGGGTGGAGAGCTTTGAATGTTGGTGGAGATCAGTGAAGATTTAGGATTTTGTTGTCATTACCTTGTGATCATTGTATTTCATTATCATGTCGTGCCCTTATGATCTCTGTTCCCTTGCTTTGCAATTTTCTTCAAGAGGAGAAGAGGTACTTATGTAAATGTTCTATTTTCCCCCTTCTAAAAATGTATATCTTGTTCATTTATAATACATTTGGTCAGATTTAAAGATAACTAATTATGATGATTGTACGCATATGTGGATGTAAGTACGTATATTTGAACTGCTTTACATGCATACATACACACTTGCATTGTACTTTTTATAAATTAAATTAATCATTCATGTCTTGAATTCACACAATAAATTATCCTTGCATTCAATTGAAACTATTCAGACCAAACTAAGTATGCAGAATCTATGCTTACAGATTATATTATCTCTTGGTGATTGAGTAAAGATCTTGTACATAATATTTCCCAGGTAATGATCATATACATTCACATTAAGTCATAATAGGATTGAGTAGATGATCCATTTATGTTACTTCATACTTATTTTATTAAACATTTTGTTTAACATAATTAGTAATGCAAGCTTTGGCTTTAACCATGAAGGAAACTCTGTAGTTAAGTGTGCTCAGGCTAGAGCAGTACTAGGATGGGTGACCTCCTGGGAAGTCCCAGTGCTTCACCCTTGTGAGCATCACCTAGATCCAATGAGTGCTAAGTGCTCCATTTATTCTCATGAGATATGGATTCATGTTGAATCACTACTCATGAAACATGAGTCAATGAGTTTGACTCAAAATTCATACAGTTAAATCTTGATAGCAATATCATAATTTGACTTGCTGTGGAAATTATCTCCTACTTATCAATTAATGAGCATAAGGGGCTTTTTAATGAATGGTTCATAAGGTAGAACACTTGCTGAAATTTTTGCAAATGGGGTTGCAAGCTTTGGGTTTAACCATGAAGGAAACTCTGTAGTTAAGTGCACTCAAGTTGGAGTAGTACTGAGATGGGTGACCTCCTAGGAAGTCCCAATGCTTCACCCTTGTGAGCATCACCCAAACCCAATGAGTGCTAGGTGTTCCATTTATTGTCATGAGAGATGGATTCATGTTGAATCACTACTCATAAAACATGAGTCAATGAGTTTGACTCAAAAATCACACACTTAAATCCTAATAGCAATATCACAATTTGACTTGCTATGGAAATTATCTCCTACTTATCAATATTAGAATTATACAGCTATTGCTAGTACTCTTGTTTATTTTATTTAATCATATACATTTAAGACTATTATTTTTCTTAAAATTAGATTTTATATTTTTTATCACTAAAACATAAATATTGTTCTCTGATAGTTATCTTTTTTAATTTTAAGATCTTTATATTTAGCGTAAAGAATTTCCACTACTGGACAGTGGAATAGTCACAGTGTGGAGCCACATAGCTCATGGATTTTTCCACCAAATTATTTTTTTATTATATTTGTGTCCTTCAAAAATATTATAGGTGAATGTTCTTCTAATTTTCCATACATTTAATAATTTGTCACTTGTCATTTCAAGTAATTTTATATTATGAGATAGAGACGTCTATCATAAGGATAGACATGCCAATTTTGATCATCTTGCTTTCAAAGTTGATTCCCTTATCAGATTATTGAAACTACTTGTAGCTTACAGCCTAATTTTTTGTAACTTTATTGATCAACCATTCACACAACCATCTTCCTCCTACCCCACCATAGCACACAGTCCTTGTTTGAGGTTTACATCTTAGTCCATCTTGGGTTTTGAAACTAATTGAACCTATTTCAAAATGGCTCCATTGGTTCAAGGAGGTACATATGCTTGATAAGTTTAGTGTCCTAGGTAGTTTAGTGGTTTCAATGTTTAGAAGGCTCTTGGCTTGGATCAGAGTATTGAGATTCAAAGACTTTATAATTTAGATTGAATGGTTCATATCAGTTTTTGTAGATTCTTTTAGATGTCTCCAAGAATATTTATGTGTCTTTTGGTTCATAATAGTCCATGCACCACAAATCAAAATCAAAGTTCACATTTCAAAGCCTAAAGGTTCTAAACATGAAACTAGTGATCCAAAGTTTTGGTTCATCAATCTGAATGTACAGTTCAATGGTTCAAGTTTGACAATTCTAAGTAGCCCATACCATTTCAAAAGACCAAGACTAGTGATTTGTATCTAGCAATTTGGTGATATTGAAATTCAATATGGAGGGGGATATATTGGCATCACAAATGAATCATCCTATATCCACAAACAAGATCTAATCTTCTATAATTCTCTCTCCTCTAAAGACCCAATACATGGAGCCATTATCATCATGAGTAAACTCACTCTCCTTAGATGAATTCAATCAAAACTATTTATACCAAACTAAGTATGTAGAAATCTATATTTACATATTATATTATCTCTTGGTGATTGAGTAAAGATCAACTACATTTTTTGAAGGTGATGAAATTGCATATGCAGAAGTATGTATGTATGTATCTCTGCATCTTGTTGACGTGCCCTTGTAATCTTTGTATATGTATGTATGTATGTATGTATATACATATGTATATATATGTATATGAATATATATGTATGTATATATATACACACACGTACGTGTTTCTATGTATGTATGTATATAAATAGAGAGATTTTTGTGTAAATACATATGTACATGGACACACACACATGTGTGTGTGTGTATACACATGCATATACATAAAGAGAAGCTTATCTAATCACATTTTGGGGGAAATATAAAGCGATAAATGTCTAGAAGGAAAAGAAAAGAAAATTTATATAGGTACCTCTTCTCTCCTTAAGAAAATCGCAAATAAAACACTACTACATTTGGGCCTGAATACAACACAAACTACACCACCATCAAAAAATTTTGTCACAATTTGACCCCAAATGTTATAGTGTCAAAGGGCACAGAGATCACAAGGGCATGCCATGGAAACAAAATCATAGAGAAAAGGCATGGAGATCACAAGGGTATGACAATGAAATGCAGAGATCACATGAGCATGACAATGAAATGCAATGATCATAAGGACACAACAACAAAATCATAGATCTCCACTAATCTCCACCAAGCACACAACAATGAAATGCAGAGATGATAAGGGCATGATAATGAAATGAAATGATTATAAGGGTGTATATGAGCAATGTTAGTATGCTAATAGAAACCAAATTTAAATAAAGCTTCTACAAACTAAACAAAATTCATAAACTTCAAGATAGACTAAGATGAACTCTCAATTGAGAATATGAGCCATTAATGGGCTCTCTCAATGAGAAGCTTTTTTGTTGAGTAGCTTTGTCTAAATAGATAGGATGTATGCTCAAGCTTATGCTTCAAAAAGGGCTTCAAATGGAGTGGGAATTTGGGTGTGAGTGTATGGTTTTGATGTAAAATGGCTTCTCAAATTGGCATTATGACTTTACTTCATGGATTGTGTTATTTTTCAAAGGGGAAGGATCCAATTTATAGGCAAGAGGCTTGAGGGATTGAGGGCTAAGATGCAAGGATGGGAAAAAGCTCATGGAGGGCTCAGATTGCATGAGAGGAGAGCACATGGATTGTGCTTCCTTACAGCCAATCAAAGAGTGACACATGTCACATGGTGAGAGGATGGAGGAAAGGGGAAGGATGAATCAACAAAGGAGGCTCAAGGGATAAAATCTTCATAAAGACCCTCATAATGGCTTGTAAGAGCAATAAAAGGGCTTGGAAGAGTCATTTATGGCCTAGTGGGCTTCATAAAGTTTTATGGTTGAGATATTTTGAGGGAGATGAGAGCAATTTTGACTTGGGCTTGATTAGGAGGGTTTTAATCTTGCTTAGGCTTGTGCAAATGATTAGAGGATGGATTAGGATGGTTTAGGATTAGCTTAGGGATAGGCAAGTGGATGGCATTTAATGAGGGTGGGTGAAGGAGGAGATATTTGTTAACTTTGGCTTGGGTTAGTAAGTCTTAACCCATGTTTAGGGAATGTGACAAGGTTAGGAGGGGATTAGGATTAGTTTTAAAGACATCTTCTAGAAGAGTCTAGACTTTGGATGAGGATAAAGACTTTCTAGAATAGTCTAGAATTTCCTAGGATGAGGATGAAGACTTTCTAGAAGAGTCTAGAACTTCTTAGGATGAGGATAAATTAGATTTTTAGGAAATAAATAAAGTTTTATTTATTTCAAGGGTTTGGGTTGAGGAGATATTTATTAAAACTTTTTTAATAAACATGAGGATTAATATTTAATCTTAATTAAATATTTTGAGTTGGGATTAGGGGTAGGAAATGATGGGATTAGCCTTTAATTAAAATTAAAGAAGGATTAGAAGATTTTGGAAGAGGTTAGTGGTCTTAAGGAAATTGGCCAAGTTTTGGGCAAAAAATAAATTTTTTATTTATTTTGGGTTTTTTGGTCAATTTATTAATTAAATAATTAATAAATAAGGAAATAATGTTTAAATAAGATTTAAACATTTTTGGAAGGGATTCCTTAATTAAATATTTTTAATTAAGATAAAGGGATTTAATGGCATAAAAATAAATTAATTAATTAAATAAATAATTAATTAATAAATGATGATGTCATCAGGACTTTTTCAGAAAATAAAAATACTTTATTTTCTAAAGGTTTTTAGGTGTCTACATTTTGCCCCTCTTTGATGTGATGCCGCAAGTGGCATGGCATCAAAGATAAGAAAATAAGATGTCGAAGGCTAGAGTAGAAGAGGAGAGAATGGACTGTGAGATGCCCCCTCAAGAAGGCAGCAGGGAGAGAAAGCGAGGCTCGATGGCTTCTTGAAAAGTACAAGAATCTTGGATGAGCAAGGAAACTCAAATTGGCAAAGAGAAGGGGCTGAATTAGCTCAAACTCTCGCTATGGGAGAATGATAAAGGAGAATCAGATGCAAAAGAGGAAGCAAGCTTAAGACTTTAGGGAAAGTGGAGGATGAAGGAGCAGAGTGCTATAAAAAGGAATCTAGGATAGGGGATTATAAAGCTGATGCAACAAGATTTCAAAGAGTCAGATTGGTGGAAGATGGGTTTCGGAGATCCCTAGGACTAGGATTGTGGATCTTGAAAGATGAGGCTTGGTGGATTGATTTGGATTGGTGGATCCCTAAGACTAAGATTGTGGATCCCTAAAGCTAAGAGTGATGAGTGATTCAAAGAGATACTGATGCATAAGCTGGGGTAGGAGAGACGGATGCTAGATATGGATGGGGGATAATGGAGGTGAAGGAAAACCATTGAAGCTTTTTGAGCGGGGGGATACTTTAAAGAGAAGTACCACCATGTAGTTGAGCACTAGATTTGCTATAGGACTATTGGTTAATTGCCAAGGTTACCAAGAACATCAAGGCCTTTTCACCAACCGTCCAAAGGACTGACGAACTGACTCAAAACAAACATGCAAGGATTGCCCCAGCATCACACATGAATCCGAGAGGAAGCATCATGGAAACGAAACTGGAGAACCCACAAGCAGAAAAGAAAAACAAATGAAAGACCTGATCAAGACCTTACGCTCTAATTGCCCCATTCGCAGCATACCATGATATGGAAGATCATGGCAACCTTGAGGAGGGAGCAAGAAGATTGCTTGGAAAAGATACTTCAAGACCCAAAAGGGAAGATCCCAAATCAAAAGAAAGTGAAAATCCAAAAGAGAGCCATTTGCCAACAAGATGGGTAGGACAAGGTACTAACGGACCAAGATCAGACATGAGGAAAGCTATATCCTGCAAGGACCTATCAGAGAGCACTGAAGCTAGTGGATTTGGATGAGTGATGTGTCTGGCAAGCTGAACTAAGAAAGATAACACTTTGGTGATAGGAAATCTAGCTAAAGGAAGCGTTTGAATAGCTAACCAAGATGTGCAATGTGTGCAAGATGCTAATCAAGGACGAACTGACACAAACGTTGGATAGATACAATGGTACTAAGCTAAAGAGGATGTACAAGCTGATGGACCAAGATATGTTACAAATGTAGAAGTTTGTTTGTGTTTTGGTTTTTGTGAGATGGAAATGTTTGTGAAGGATGGGATGTCTATAATAGGTGATAGGTGGATAGGTAGATGGTTTACGAAAAGCTTAAGTGAAAATGGAGTTTTGTGTGTGCACGTGATAGTATACAAGCTAAGATACAAGATTATTTATAGGTTGGAATATGGTACAAACTTTGGACAAGATTCAGATAGACAAGGTATGGTACAAGATTTACAAGGTATAATACAAGCTTTGGTACAAGATTTACAAGCTGTACAGGAGGTATTTACAAGCTTCATCAAATTTTGGATATTTGGTTGGAACACCAAGGGAACAAGCAAGTGTGTCTTATGGGATGGTGGGTGAATGGATGAGGGATAGGATAGTGATAGATAATGGATTAGTCTTTAGTACACAAGGTGCCTGAATTACCAAGTTTTCACCAAGGTACCTATCCAAGGTGCTTAAATTGCCAAGTTTTCACCATTGGATGCTTATTTCTCTTTACTATTTTTTTTTGTATTTTTCAAAAGTTAGGGATACCAAGGATCTTCAAGCATAGAACTTCTTGAGATGAATGATGTTAGTAGGATCATTCAAGAGTTCTCCTTCTGGTGTAGATAGCTGATAGGCTCCGGAGCCAAAGGAAGCAGTGACAACATAAGGATGAATGTGATGGATGTGGAGGGAAGTGCATAATTCTTCCATGTTGAAATTTTCAAAGTTACCTCCGTGGTCGGTGAAGATGGTGGATGGGATGCCGAAGTGGCAAACAATGTGGTACAAGATGAACTTGGAGACCTGAACTCCTATAGCTGAGACTAGGGGGACTGCTTCCACCCATTTAGTGAAATAGTCTGTAGCTGTTATTATCCATTTATGTCCATCAGATGAGAGGGGTGTGATAGTTCCAACTAGATCAAGGCCCCAACAAGCGAAAGGCCAAGGTGGTGCAATAGGTTGTAGATCCTGTGCTGGAGTGTGCACAAGATTTGCATGCTACTGACATGGGAGACACTTTCTGACAAAGTCACATGAATCTTCTTCAATGGTAGGCCAATAGTAGCCTGCTCTAAGGATTTGTCGCGCTAGGACAATACCACTCATGTGGGCACCGCAAAGTCCAGAGTCAACTTCCTTTAACACCATCACGGCCTCATTTTGGTCTAAACATCGGGAGAGAGTATCGTTATAACCCCGACGATATAGGGTATTGGCTATGATAACATAGCGGGATGATTTTTGAATGAGGTTCTAGCGTTGGGTATGTGTGAGGTGAGGGGATATGATACCATCGTTAAGGTAAGCGTGAATCTCATGGTACCAAGGGGATTGGGGACCAACCAAGATACAAACACGATTTGAATCCTCATTCGCATAGGCAGGTGTGAGGAGCTGCTCCACTAAAAACTCATACTATGTAGCTACTTGGGGAATTTCCAAGAGCGAGCCTATAGTAGCCATAGCATCTGCTGCTTTGTTCTGTATTCGAGGCACTTGTGTAAACTGAAGCTTTGTAAAATGTTGGGTTAGCTGATCAACTAGCTCTTTGTAGGGTAATAGCTTTTCATCTTTGGTTTGATATTCATTTAGGGCTTGCTTGATGATGAGCTGAGAATCGCCAAATATTTGTAGATCAGTAATGTTCCATTCTGCAGCTATCTTTAATCCTACTATGAGGGCCTCATATTTAGCTATATTGTTGGTGCTAGGGAATTGTAGCTTGAAGGCTTTTGGAATGTAATCTCCTTGAGGTGTGACCAACAATATTCCTGCCCCTAATCCATGAGATGTGTATGAGCCATCAAAATAAAGTTTCCATGGGGGTTGTTCTTCAATTAGACAGATATGCTCATCTGGAAATTCTGTGATCAACGGATAAGCATCTATTAGAGGTGCATCAACTAGGTGATCTGCTATAGCTTGCCCTTTGATTGCCTTTGTATCCACATACTGGATGTCAAATTCACTAAGGAGCATAAGCCATTTGGCCAAACGGCCTGTAAGTGTTGTTCTAGAGAGCATATACTTGATAGGGTCAATCTTGGAGACTAGTTGGATGGTATGACTTAGCATGTAATGGCGAAGCTTTTGAGTTGAGAAAACAATTGCCAAACAAGCTTTTTCCATAGGAGTGTAATTGAGTTCATAACCAACTAGGGTTCTACTGATGTAGTAGATGGCTCTTTCTCTGCTGTAGTCATCAAACTATGCTAGAAGTGCCCCTAGAGCAGTAGGTGTTGCTGATATGTACAAAATTAGGGGACGACCAGGAACTAGTGGAACCAAGATAGGGGGATTGATAAGATACTGCTTGAGATGGTCAAAGCTGCGCTAACATAAAGGATCCCACTTGAAGTTCTCATCCTTCTTTAGTAAATGTGAAAATGGTGTACACTTATCAGCAAGCTGGGAGATGAAGTGCCGAATAGATTGAAGCTTTCCTTGAAGAGAGCGAAGCTGTCGCAGTTTCTGGGGAGGAGGCATGTCTAAGATAGCCTTGACCTTCTTGGGGTCAATCTCTATACCTCGTTTAGAAACTATGAAGCCTAGAAGCTTGCCAGATGTGACCCCAAAGATACATTTCTTGGGATTTAGAATGAGATGATATTCGGCTAACCTATCAAAGACTTTCTCCAGGTCAGCAAGATGATCCATGAAGGTATGAGACTTGACCAAGATATCATCCACATAATCCTCCAAAATGCTATGGATGAGATCATGAAAAATGACTGTCATAGCTCTTTGATAGGTAGCCCCAGCATTCTTTAGGCCAAAAGGCATCATGTTGTAGCAAAAGGTTCCCCAAGGGGTAGTGAATGTTGTCTTATGTTGATCCTCTTCTGCAATCTTGATTTGATTATACCCAGAAAATCCATCCATGAGGGACAAAATTTCATGTCTAGCTGTAAGATCTACAATCATATCTATGTTGGGCAAGGAAAAATCATCTTTTGGACAAGCTTTGTTAAGATCTCTGAAATCAGTGCAGATTATGATGTCACTAGAAGGCTTAGTGACGGGGACCATGTTGGAGATCCACTCTGAATAGTTGATAGGTCAGATAACCTTACTAGCTAACATTCTTTCTAATTCAGCTTTGACAAATAATGCCACCTTGGGGTGCATTTTTCTAAGCTTTTGTCTGACGGGCTTGATCTTTGGATCAACTGCAAGATGATGAACTACAAGCTTTGGATCAAGCCCTAGCATGTCCTGATATGACCATGCAAATCAACCAATGTTTTCTCTTAAGACTTCAAAGAGGATATTAGCTTGGTCTTGTGATAGGGATGCAACAATGTGAACAAGTCTGGGGATCTCTGAAGAACCAATGTTCACTTCTCGAGTATCCTCAATTAGAATAGAAGACACTTCTGGTCAATTATCTTGAGGAGGCAATGCTAAATCCTCATGTTCTTCTTGTGGCTCTGGATTTTCTTGTTGAGGGGTTCTCTTCGCTGCCTTAGCTAGTCTCAGATTCATCTTAGTTCCAGTTTTGGGTGTATCAAAACTAGGTTGGGGATTTTCTCCAAAATACCCCTTGGGATCTAGCTTGTAGATATAGGCAAAATCTGGCTTTGTTTTCTTGTGAGGTGTTTCAGCTCCCACGAATCTTAGAAGCGCTTCCTCTGATGTGAACTCATTAATGTGTATGACACTTGGTTGGTCCCAATCTATGAGTTGTGGATGGGCGAGTGGTAGGTAAATGAGGTGGATGGATAGTTCTTAGAGAATAGAGTCTCCAAGGGATATTTGGTCTACGATATCGTCGTAGGCTCTCTTTTTAAATTCCTCAAGAATGTCTTCAATTTCGACAAGGTCGCGGTGAATGTTCAAAAAAGCATGACCGTTCGTATTGGTGCCCTCAGTTGTGGGTATGCCAAAGCCAAGACCTGACTTCGATTCCCACTTGTGTGCGTCGATGGGGCACTGCATGCTTCTTTCTTTTGGTCCTAGACCACCTCCTTGATAGTTCCATTTTTCAGTGATGAGCTTATGTTCTTGGGGATACTTTTGGCTGAATTGATCAAGGCGTGCTTGATTTCTTTGAGGTGGATCCTTACATAACCATTTGTTGATATCTGGAGTGAGCTCCTCATTAAGAGGGATTTTTGAGGATACAAAGGTTGTTGGGCCAAACTATTTGTATTGAGGAGGTGGAATCTCCTTAGCTTTGTGATATGTTGGTCGTCCATGGGCATGTGGATCAAGTGGGAGTGCCCCGACAACAAATGCATCCGATAGACTATACTCTCCACAGCCCTTGTTATTGATCTTCATGGTAGACAGGGTAGAGGTGAGGATGGTTTTTGGGTCATTACAAGTGTGGGATGAGCTGGCGATGGATGTGCCGATATCAATTCTAGGGCAATGGTTTGTATATGAAGCTTCAACCGCATTGCAGTAAGAAAAGGGTTCTGGATCGGCATGGATGGTTACCTCAGTACCTTGATGTGGAAATTTGATGCACTGATGTTGAATGGTAGGTTTAGATCAATAACATGGCAAAGTGTTTCTTGGATGACTGGCCCAACTTTGATTGGTAGCAAAATAGTTCCTTCTGTGGTTCTTTCCAAGTTGTCATAAGCTTTGATGGTGATAACCTCACTGATGATATCTGCCTCAGTATACCCAGCTTGTTTTATGAATTTTAGAGTGCAAATATTCAAGGCTGATCCATTATCTATCATTACTCTTTTCATGACAAAATTGGATACCATGATGGCTATGCGAAGCGAAAGGGTGTGATCTAGCTCGACCACAAGTATGTCAGTGGGTTTGAAAGATAGGGCACATGAGGAGGATAGGTGTCCAACAAGATTATGAAAAATCAGTAGCATTGATATCTGAAGGGACACAGGATTCTATGAGAGCACTGTCAAGGACGTTCTTGTACATAGGACTAGTGCGAAGAAGGTCTAAAATTGAGATTTGGGCTGGCATGTTCCCAAGGTGTTCCAAGATATTGTACTGGCTTTTTGATGGAGCTGATGGTGCTAGTGGAATGGGTGGGCCTGCGATGTTAAATCGCGCTCTTCGAGTAGTGACTGCACACTCATTGTTTGGTCCTTGGATATTGATAACATTGACAGAAGGCTCTTGCTCAGATATACAACCTATAAGGCTACCATAGTCTATATAGGATGAAGTGTGGTCATTGTTCTTCCCATGTTGTTGGTTTGGCTGACGGTTGTTGGTGTTGTTGTTGTTGGTTTGGATAGGTGCTTTTCCAGGATTTTGGTTGTGGTGTGGAGGAAAAGCATTTTGATAGATCTGTAAGCCTGCATTGGGAGAGGTTTGGGTACCAACAATGATTTCCTTCCGATCAATGAGGTCCTACACATAGTCTTTCAGTTTCATTCATCTGAGGGTAGTGTGACCTTTTACCCTATGAAATTTGCAGTACTCATTATCTTTGTACCATGTAGCTTTGGATTGGCTTGGGTCAATTTGTTGGGTAGGAGGAAATTCGATGAGGTTTTCCTTGACTAATTTCTCAAAAATGACATCCAATGGCTCACCAAGGGGTGTATAGTTTCTAGGTGTAGGTTGGAATCTGGGCTTTTTTCCTGCAGCTACATTGATGGCATTAGCTTGATTGCTAGACCCTTGAAAGTTGGGTCTTGGATTGTGGTTTTGATAGCTTTGGTGATTATGCTGTTGGTAATTGATAGCTTGTTGATTGTTTGGTTGATATGGTGGGTTGGACAGGTTTTGAGAAGGACCAACAATATTCACATGTCTGGTGTCAGTGACGCCATCTGTTGTAACGTGCTTGTTTTTGTTCCAATACCTAGACTTGTCATTGGAATGTGATTGATTTTGGTTGGCTTCCTTGTAAATCTTGACCACACCATCTTTAATGAGTCCTTGCTCAAGAATCATTCCTTTCTCTTTGATATCTTTGTAGGTCTGCAAACAGTTCATGGTCATGTGGTGAGCCAAGCTAGGATGGGCATTATCAATAAACATTTTCACCACATGGCGCTCTGGCAAGGTGCAGGATATGCAGGTGGTAAGGGTTTGCCATCTTTGCAGGTATTCAGCAAGGCTTTCTCCACCTTTTTGCTTAGTGTGGACAAGGTCAACTATTGATAGCTCTATTTCAACAAGATGGGCATATTGGGCTACGAATGCCTCAGATAATTTAGCAAAGTTTTTAATTGTGCCATAGGGTATTCTATAAAACCATTCAAGAGCTGGTCCAGCCAAGCTTTTGGGAAAAAGGTACAAGAGGAAGACATCATTGTATGCTACGTCCTGGCAGTGCATGTAAAATTCTTTGATATGTGTGATAGGGTCTCTTTTTCCTCTGAATTTGTCAAATTTGGGTACCTCAAAGTGTTTGGGAAATGGTGTCATGGTAATGCCTCTGTCAAATGGGTAAGGACACACATTCTCAAACTTGAATGTCTTCGGATCATTCCCTTCATGGATGGCTTTCAGAGCTATCTTCATTTGCTCTCATTATGAATTGATAGGTGATGGCTGGGGTGCCCCCAATGTAGGAGTGCCTTGAGGTAGGTATGCGGTAGATGGGGCCACTGAATATGGATGACTGTGAGGGATTTGCTGATAGGGATTGTACATTGTTTGGGCAGCTGCATGGTGGATGACAGGTTGTTGAGGGGGAGGTGGCGCATATTGTTGCATGTGCTGCGAGGCTTGTTGTTGATATGGGATTTGAGGTTGGGATTGAGGAACATAAGCTGGCTGTGGGATAAATGAATGGCTTTGTGGAGGTAAGGTATAAGATGGTTGTGAAGCTTGGGGAAAGGATCAGGGGGCTTGTGGGGTTTTACCAAGGTATGTGGGTTGTGCCCCCATTTGGGATGGTACCTACAAATAATTGGTGGTTGGCTGGATTAGTGGATTACCTCCTAGAAGTGGCATTGAAAAGTTGTTGGTAATAGGAGGTAATTGATTAGTTGGTGGTGGAGGTGGTGGGAATTGAAAGCTTGGGAATGGAATTGATGGGGTTTGATAGCTTGGTGGCTGGATTTGAAAGCTTGGTAGAGTGGTGGCAGGAGCTGGGGTTACTTGGGAGCTTGGTAGAAAATTGGTAGTAGCTTGTGGGGTTTGATAGCTTTGTGGAGTGAGGGTAGTAGCTTGTGGATTTGTGGTTGATGGCACTGAGCTCCCAAGACCTAATGGAAATGATGGGATTGTGCTTTGGGCTGTAGTGAACAAGCTAGGGGTGATGAAAGGTTGATTACTTGGCCCCATGGGTGGTATCCGTATTGTATATTGCTAAGGTTTGCCAAAGATGCTAGCACTGATTTGGGAGATGGGTGGATTTGGAAGGCTGGGTTGGGGAGCAGCAGCAGCAATAGTGAAGGGGGTGAACGGTGAGGTGTTTTGGGTAAAGGGGGTTTGGAGCGAAGAGGTATGAACCAAGGATGGAGTGGTGGTGGCTGGGTTGGCTTGCAGCATGGAGATTTCAACTTGGGTGGATGATGGTATGTTTGGGTCTGTTGGATCATATGGATTGGCTGGAGGCTCTTCTTTTGGCATATATTGAGGATAATTTGGATCATAAGAGCCTATGGGTGGTGGTAGCTGCCCAAACAATGGGTGAGATGGATCTGATAATGGAGGGGGTCTTCCAAAGTCAAAGGTTCTTGCATTGTCCCTTCAAAAATTAGCCATGATTGTCTCTTTGTTCTTGTCTATAATGGCATTTACCAATACTGTATTTCCTGGTTGGTTCATGAAAGTTTCAATGTCAGTAGATGATGGCATAGCTTTCTCTGGGCTAAAGGATGGCTGAGTGCTCAAGGGGGGTGAGGCTATTCGATCCAAATAACAGGGCTCCATTGTTTCTTTCTTCTTGGCTAAGCGAGTGACGGGTGGCATGAAAAATGCTCCTAGGGATGAGATGCAATAATTATGATGGATGCAAAAGGGGGAAGGCTTCTCTATGTAAATGATTTCCTAGGTTAAGGCAAAGCTATATGAAAAAACCTAAGGAGGATTGGGTTGGAGATTCTAACTTCAAAGATATGTTGCCAAAGCACGAAAGGTCTACTTTCCTATGTGCAAGCTTGGTGGTGATTGTGTCAACTTAAGGATAGACTAATGATCCTTTAAGAAGAACACGAGATTGACCACTTGTGGATCCCAACCTTTAGCTCAAGGTGATGAGGGATAACAAGTGACAAAGCTGGATTACCCTAGACAAAGCTCTGTCAAAGGGATAACCTTGGTGAGATTGATGGATTTGGAAGATTTTAGGAGTGGAAAACTTTTGGCAAAAGTGACAACAATTTTGAAGGCTTGGATGTGAGGTTTTGATTGCTAGCTAGATGGTTTGGTTCTAAATGAGATGAATGGGCTAATAATGCTTAAGGGGATAACCTAAAATGGCTGGCTTTTCTACAAAGATGACTCTAAGTGAAGCTTATCCAAGAAGATGTGGAGAAACAAGGGGGTCTAATCATAGAAATCATGCCTAGTTGGTAAGGCATAAGCAGGATTAACTCCTGGATTTTGGCTAAATTTGATGGTGCGCTCTAACCAGGCCTCTTGAAGTGCTTTTTCAGCAGCTTTGTCCTCTACTTTTTGGAGTTTGGCAATTCGAGGACTTGGTGTTAGTTCCCTTCTCTTGGCTGAAAGTTCTTGGTATGCCTGAGATGATTTGAGTTTAACTTTGTGGAACTTCTATTTGGGTTTGGGTTGCTCTGACATCAATTCTTGAATCTTCTTGGCTTTGAGAGACCTCGGTTATTTTGCTTCAACTTGTTCAACTTCTGGGATAGGCAGTGACTACGCTAAGTGTGCCCTAAGCTAGGATTGACCAAGTTTGGCAAACATGCATTCAATAAGTAAAAGACCAAGCAATAGATAGAAACAACCAGATAGAAGTTTTGATTCTCGGAATGTGATACTGGCACCAAGGAGTGTGTGTGTTCTAAAAATGTTTCGATCAGTCACTTCAAACACATTAACATCCTAGATGGTTGTCTACAAGGCTGACAGTTGGTTTAACTAGGGAGTCCTCGGTATACCCAAAGGTACATGAGGCCCAAATCCGTAGATGAAACCAAAAATATGTCACACAGCCGAGAGGAGCGGTAACCCACTTCTCCTCTTTCACTTCTCAAGGGTATAAAGTTCCTTGAGGCTTAGCCCGAGTGACAAAAATCTTGATTCCAAGAGAGGTGTCTTTGGATTCACCTCCTAATCTTTATACTCTGCCGGAATGCTGGAGTTGAGTTCGTCCCAAGGGGTGATGAAATCCCCAAGCAGGCCTCCTAAAAACAAACAAGGTTTTGGATCCTAATCTTATGCACCCAAGATGGCCTCGAAAGACGACAAGGGGAGAGAAGACTTGGATGACTTTGGGCTAAAAAACATGCTTGTTCTTTTACCAACTGACTCTTATGTATGTTGATCTAGACTTTGCAAGCACTCATGTTTAAGAGACAATGTTCAATTCCAACTTGAAGCACCAACAAAACAAAATCAAGCGAAGAATGAATACACGAAGAAGTGTTAGGGTCAACAAAAAAGTAAACCCGTGCGCCCGGAGGCCCTCCACGTCAAGTATTGATTAATTTCCTTTTAAAGCATTCAAGAGTTGGTGTAATTTTGTTTTAAAGCCCAAAGCAAAGATATGTGAGACTCAATTTGTCAAGCGCGCACTCAGAGGCCCTCCACGTCAATAGTTGTTCAATTTTATTGCCCAAACTTGAAGTGTGATCGATTTAATCTAGAGTTTTGATCATTTAAAAATTTTGATAAAGTTAAAGAAAACATTCAAAGACCAAGTGAGTGAGTTATATTGTGGAACATTTAACACCTTTTTCAACTAGACCCATCCCCATAAATGGCACTGAGATTGAAACCAATGGTTGAATTGATGGGTGATTAAAAAAGAGGTGAGTCCAAGGAACTACTCAAGTTGATTTTTGCAAATTTTTATTTAACTTAACAAAGTTTCTTAAATGTCCAAAAATCAAACTTTACCTAGATTGCATGTTGAAAAGAGATTTGTTTTGTTCAATTTTAGAAGCTCCAAATGAAGTGTTTGATATTGCAATGGTTAATTGATCCTTGGCATTCAAGATTGGATTTGTTGTTTCAATCATGCATTCAAGGAAAATTTGATTTGAATACATGGCATTCAAGAGTGATTTTAGCAACATGCATTCAAAGACAAGTGGTTAAACATTCAAGTTTTTTCCTTTGAGCATTCAAGATTGAGATTTTGTGTGTTGTTTTAAGAACTTTGAAGTGCTTTGTTTTAACCTTAGATCATTCAAGATTGTTTTGGACTCAAAAGTGAAAATGACTCTTTGGACTTTGGTTTTCATTCAAGATTTTGTGTTATAGTTTGCATATTTTAAGCCCAAAAATGATATTCCTAGATTGTTTTGATGCATGAAAAACCTAAGAAAAATTCAATATTTTGCAACAAGACATTTGTTTGAAACAAATAACAAAGCTTTTTAGGACAATTTTGGCAACCATTTAGGACTCTTAGTTTTCATGAGATTTTTAAAAGAACTTTAAAATATTTGCAAATGAGGTTCATTTTATCCTTGATTGATGCTTTGAGTTTGATTTAGATTTTAGTGTGCACTTAGTGTTGATTTTGAACCTTTTGAAATGGAAACTTGAAGTTCTTTTTAAATTCCCAAAAATGAAGTGTTCCTAACTTTGCATGAATGCATCTAAAACCTTGATGTTGCAAGGATGCAAATGATTGGATTGGTTTAGTTTCACTTGTTAAAAGATTTTTTTTTTTTTGGCAAATTTTTAGTTTTTAATGGATTTAAGTATGATTTGGGGGTTCATTTTAAGCACTAAAAAGAAGTGTGTATGATTTTGCTTCCTTAAAAAAAATGGCCAAGATCTCCCGCAAGAAGAAGAAGAAGAAGTAGATGGAATAAGAAGAATATAGACAAGAAGAGGAAGAAGAATTCCAAGTTCTTTGTCCACCTATAAGCTTGAAAAATCTGCAAACACTATGAGATATACTATGAGTTCCTTTGTCTTCTTCATGCTCATGTGGACCTACAAAACCAATTTATACAATCCTACCAATCACAAAAACAAGCAAAATTAGCCAAAATTAGCAAATGACATACAAAACTTGACTAAAAAAGCTAATGAAAATGACCCATGCGGGGTCCCACCGGGCGTGCCAAAATGTATATGAGCAATGTTAGTATGCTAATAGAAACCAAATTTAAATAAAGCTTCTACAAACTAAACAAAATTCATAAACTTCAAGATAGACTAAGATGAACTCTCAATTGAGAATATGAGCCATTAATGGGCTCTCTCAATGAGAAGCTCTCTTGTTGAGTAGCTTTGTCTAAATAGATAGGATGTATGCTCAAGCTTATGCTTCAAAAAGGGCTTCAAATGGAGTGGGAATTTGGGTGTGAGTGTATGGTTTTGATGTAAAATGGCTTCTCAAAATGGAATTATAACTTTACTTCATGGATTGTGTATTTTGCAAAGGGGAAGGATCCAATTTATAGGCAAGAGGCTTGAGGGATTGAGGGCTAAGATGCAAGGATGGGAAAAAGCTCATGGAGGGCTCAGATTGCATGAGAGGAGAGCACATGGATTGTGCTTCCTTACAGCCAATCAAGGAGTGACACATGTCACATGGTGAGAGGATGGAGGAAAGGGGAAGGATGAGTCAACAAAGGAGGCTCAAGGGATAAAATCTTCATAAAGACCCTCATAATGGCTTGTAAGAGAAATAAAAGGGCTTGGAAGAGTCATTTATGGCCTAGTGGGCTTCATAAAGTTTTATGGTTGAGATATTTTGAGGGAGATGAGAGCAATTTCGACTTGGGCTTGATTAGGAGGGTTTTAAGCTTTCTTAGGCTTGTGCAAATGGTTAGAGGATGGATTAGGATGGTTTAGGATTAGCTTAGGGATAGGCAAGTGGATGACATTTAATGAGGGTGGGTGAAGGAGGAGATATTTGTTAACTTTGGCTTGGGTTAGTAAGTCTTAACCCATGTTTAGGGAATGTGACAAGGTTAGGAGGGGATTAGGTTTAGGTTTAAAGACATCTTCTAGAAGAGTCTAGACTTTGGATGAGGATAAAGACTTTCTAGAATAGTCTAGAATTTCCTAGGATGAGGATGAAGACTTTCTAGAAGAGTCTAGAACTTCTTAGGATGAGGATAAATTAGATTTTTAGGAAATAAATAAAGTTTTATTTATTTCAAGGGTTTGGGTTGAGGAGATATTTATTAAAACTTTTTTAATAAACATGAGGATTAATATTTAATCTTAATTAAATATTTTGAGTTGGGATTAGGGGTAGGAAATGATGGGATTAGCCTTTAATTAAAATTAAAGAAGGATTAGAAGATTTTGGAAGAGGTTAGTGGTCTTAAGGAAATTGGCCAAGTTTTGGGAAAAAAATAATTTTTTAATTTATTTTGGGTTTTTTGGTCAATTTATTAATTAAATAATTAATAAATAAGTAAATAATGTTTAAATAAGATTTAAAAATTTTTGGGAGGGATTCCTTAATTAAATATTTTTAATTAAGATAAAGGGATTTAATGGCATAAAAATAAATTAATTAATTAATAAATGATGATGTCATCAGGACTTTTTCAGAAAATAAAAATACTTTATTTTCTAAAGGTTTTTAGGTGTCTACAAAGGGTACTACAATGAAATCTCCACCAAATTTTAGAGCTCTCCACCCTTGTTCAGAGCTCTCCACCCTCTTTCATGTATAGCTCCCCAAAATCAAAACAAATGGGGAATGATTTATGCCATGTTTTCTTTTTTTTGTTTATATCTAAAATCAACTTCACATTGTGTTGTAACTCTAGCATAGGTGTTTTATCCTTGATAGTTATCATTTTAGCATTTCAATGTTCAAGTTTTCAAGTTTCCTCTTCATTATATAGTCCTTTCCACCCTAAAAACCACTTTGTTACTTCATTAAAATCAGGACTTGAACAAAGCCAATGATAGAAAATCTACTACCACTTTCAAAAAAATATTGCCTCCAACATTGCAACCGTTAACCTAATTAAATTGGTCTATTTGTTGATTAGTTGGGTTGATTACAAATTCCTATAGAACTATCATCAGATTAGGTACCATAAAAAAAACAATCCATTGTTCTTAGCTAGCAGGATCAAATACAATTTTTCAAATTGATAAAATTGCATATGCAGATGCATCACTTGCATGCTAGGCATGAAGTGTATTCCCCAATTTATAATGAATGGTTGGATATAAATGTTCCATACACTAGCCCAACATTGGAAGCCAAGGATGTAACCATACATGTATTGAAGTTAATTTGGGCATCACTATATGACCTAGAATGTCATGAAGTTTTGAAGTTGGCAATAACTTTTGCCATGTCTCCAAGAAATGTAGCATAGGTTTAGAGTCCCTTGGCTCCTAGGAATTTGTAGCATAGGTTTAGGGTAGTAAATCCTTACACTCAACTCTTCACTAAAGTTATTCTCTCTACCAAAGGATGTTGAAGTGGTTCCCAACCTTGAAACAATCTTATAAGCAATGGCAAAGCAGATGCAAATGCAATCTACACATATTACTAGTATTTATGTATATGTATGTATGTATGCATTTATGTATGTATATATACATATGTATATGTATATATGTGTATATACATAAAGAGATCTTGGCATAATAGAAAAATTGATCCGACTATATAAATATTCCAGAATACATGCTTAAACGTAATGTAGCCCTTTAGAGAATTTTAGATATATTTATTTCATGGAAGTGTTTCAAAGAATGCCGCAATTGCTTACTTGTGTGGATCAAAAAAAGAATTAAAATATTGAAACATAAGTGACTAAAAAAATTTATTATTCAAAAGAATTCTAAGTTTTTGAATCATTCCTAAGATATATATTCTAGTCAAAAGGTAGATACTATCCTTTTCAAACTGGTTTTTAATTTAGAAACAAGACTAAAGTTTGAAGTGACATGCTAATTCAATATGAAGTTCATTTTTTTAGCTAGAATTAAAGCTATCATTTTTCATGTGAATTAGTGGTATCAATGAAATTCATTAAAAATAAAGAAGATTTTACAACTATGGAGTTCTAAGGAGATTTGTTATAGAATCTTCCTTAAAGTCAAGGAGGCAACTATGAGTATGATGCATAAGGTTGAGCTATGTGACTTATGTCTATCCTAGTTGGAAGAGTATTTGTAATTTGATCATATATAAGAGAGGCTACAGGAAGGTGGACATGCAAAATAATCTTTAGTGGTCCATCAAGTGGACTAGAAATGAAGTGGAACCATTGCATTTAGGATGGAGATGTTAGAAATCATGAGGATAAAATCAATGAGCTTATTATAATTAAGATGAATTAAGACTTCTTTACACTATCTTGTTCGATCTTATGTCTAATCTTTATATAGTTGATTTTTATTTTTAGCTAAAAATTATTAGAGGATGAGACAATTAGTAATTTGTTAATAGCATTTTAAGTTAGTTGTCAAATTTTTATGTACAAGGGGCAGTGTTTTCTATGTGCTCCATTAATTGAGCCATTTTATAGTGTAGACTTAGTAGTTTTAATTATCACATGCTTAAGCATATTGCATAGTGTAGACTTAGTAGTTTTAATCATCACATGCTTAAGTGTATTGCATACTTGGGTGTTTAATTTAATGAATGAGAACACCAAGTGAAAGACCTTGTGTGATGAAGGATTATATGATTTTCTATATATTTCACCACATTATAGTGCATTGCAAGTTCACATACATTCTTAACTAGACATTTGTGAGCACAAGGTGTGTGAAGGCTCCATGCAAAAACATGTAGAAGCTAAAAAGGTCATGAACATTTTTTATGACATGTTTGGCAAGAGCATACACAAGTTCCTCAATGTGACTTCCATTATTAAATTTTCATATACATTTTTCTTGTTCTCATTCATTTCTTTATTAATTTTATTATAATAATCCATTTCATTTTGTATTAGGTAATGAAACCTATGGGTACTATTAAATGTTTAGAAAATGGGAGAAAAAGCTCAATATCAAGGTGATTCACACAAACAATCTATTGATTTTAAGGGAGTTGTTAAAATAATAAACATTATATATTTCCAAGGATATTTTGACTTGAATGTAAAGGGATTTTAGAGTGATTAAATAGCATACTATCTCATCCATGGCCTCTATTTTATTTTTAGTTCTACAATTTTCATATCTTACACATCATTACTTCACATTGTGTCGCAACTCTGTTATAGGTGTTTTATCCTTGATAGCTTTCATTTTAGTATTCCAACATTCAAGTTTTCAAGTTTCCTTTTCATGATATAGTCCTTTCCACCCTAAAAACTTCTTTTTTACTTCATTAAAATCAGGACTTTAACAAAGCTAATGATACAAAACTTGTTGCCACTTTGGAAAAAATGTTGCCTCCAACATTGCAACCATATGATAAATGACAATAGCACGTGTCCGAGCTATAACCCAGTTAAATTGGTCTAGTTTCTAATTAGTTGGGTTGATTATAAATTCTTGTAGAATTGTCATCAAATTAGGTACAATAAAATGAACAATTAGTTGTTCCCAGCTAGCAGGATCAAATACAATTTTCCAAGGTGATAAAATTGCATATGTAGATGCATGACTTGAATGCTAGGCATGAAGCACATTCACCAATTTATAATGAATGGTTGGACATAAAGGATCCATACATTGGCCCAACAATGGAAGCCAAGGATGTAACCATGCATGTATTGGTATGCTCTCCCTATGATGATCCTAAGTATCTACTGGTACTATTCATTTGGGCATCACTATATGATCCAGAATGTTATAAAAACTCCTCCCATCTCTCCAAAAACTGTATCATAGGTTCAAGGTCCCTTGGCTCCCAAGAATTTTTAGTAGCTATTATCACTACTGGAAGAATAACTTCATAAAGAGTTGAGTGTAAGGAGTTGAAGAAAGATGTTATGCTTCTGTGTAAATGTCATTATCACGAGGCTCATTCCCTTGCAGAAGCCTATGCCACAATGGCATTAACTCTAAACCATGCAAAGGATGTTGAAGTGGTTCCCAACCTTGAAACACTCTTATAAAAAATGGAAAAGAAAATGTAGATGCAATACATATATTACTATTATGTATGTATGTATGTATGTATGTATGTATGAATACAAGCCATAACCCAGTTATAAGGGTCTACTTGTTGATTAGTTGGGTTGATTACAAACTCCTATAGAACTCACATCAGATTAGGTACAATAAAATGAACAATCAGTTGTTCCCAGCTAGTAGGATCAAATATAGTTTTCCAAGGTGATAAAATTGCATATGCAAATGCATCACTTGAATGTTAGGCATGAAGTGCATTCCCTAATTTATAATGAATGGCTTGATATAAAGGCTCCATACATTGGCCTAACAATTGAAGCCAAGGATGTAACCATGCATATTGGCACACTCTCCCTGTGAGGATCCCAAGTATCTACTGTTGCTATTGCAATGGAAAATAAAATGCAAATGCAATACATATGTTACTATAGGCCATGTGGAAGACTACATAAAAAATTTTAAAAAAAGAAAACAAACATGAAATTAATCATTCCCCATTTGTTTTGTGTAAATGCCACAATCACAAGGCTCATTTCCTTGGATAAGCCTCTGTGCATATATATGTATTTTTGTCTATATGCATATATGTATGTATGTATGTATATATGTATGTATGTATGTATGTATGCATATATGTATTTATGTTTGTGTATATGTATGTATGTATATATGTATGTATGTATATGTATATGTATGTATGTATGTATGTATGTATGTATGTATGTATGTATATATACAAACAAGGAAAAATGGGCAGAGTTAATATCACTTAGCATGGGTTGAGTGAGTTTTATTGTTTTATTATTTGGATTCTAGAATATGTATGCAATTGGATCAATTTTGTTGCTGTGCTAAGATGTAATAAACACCTTTAAAATGATCTCTTTACATTTATACATATATACATACATGTATATGTAAGTATGTATGTACATATGTACATACATATGTATATATGTATGTATGTACATATGTACATACATATTTATATAGGTATGTATGTATGTATGTATTTATATGTATGTATGCATGTTTGTATATGTATGTATATAGCAATAGTAAATTTGGATGATGTTTTGGTGGTCAAAATTTTGACACTTAAACTTTGAAAGTCAACATTGCTAGAATTGCATCAAAAATTTGATGCATTCCATGGCCGTCAATTTATCAATGGTTTTCTCCATCAAAAATCATCCCCATCTATGTCACATGCTGGCACTCAACAATTAATTCAAAATGTTGAACTATCAATGCCAACCAGAGATGATTCAATGGGTTTGTTACACAATCAACAAAAAACCCCATTGAACTATTGACCCCAACCAGAGATGATTCAATGGGTTTTTTATACCATCGATGGAAAACCCCATTAAACTATCGACGCCACCCAAAGATAATTTGATGGGTTTGTCATACCTTGACGATAGGCCACATTGAAATTTTGATGACAACCAAAGTTTTCAAAAAAAAATTAAATAGTGTCATTGTATATCAGGCTAAATAGTGCTTTCCCCAAGAATAGTTGCAAGGAATAGTCGATAGTAGTCAATCATTTTAGAAATGTGTTAGAATATAAATCAAAACTGATGTACGAGACATCTGCAAAAATTTTAGTGCAAAATTTGTACGTATTGATGACAATTACACTATTATTTCTATCTCATATTTCTTCTAAAAAATTTCTCTATTGTACCCTCTTTTCCCACACCCAATACAAATTTAGGCTTCTTCTCAAGTGGTTGGATTCCCCAATTGGCACCATACCCATGTCATATATCAAAATCTCTCAAAGACATTGATTTCACAAACTCCACACCCCAAATGTTTCCAACAATGTGATTTCAAACATTCATAAGGTTTCATGAACCTTAGTGGGATCCAAATACCAACCTAACAAACTGACCTAATAAGGGCTCTTCCTTATAGCCTTATCTTGGAGTTTAAGGCAAGAAATCAAAATCTTTCAAAACAACCACTAAAACCAAAGGAGGATTCAAATACCAACTATTGAGCTCTACTAAACTTCCAAGTCTTAATGCTTTACCTATTCATTAAGGCATTCAAATTCCAAGCCCTTTTTTAGCCTAATAAGTCTAAAACACACACTCAAACTATAAACTCACAAAACAATCAAAGAACTTGAACAAATGAACTTAACTACACATTTACCTTAGCAATTAATTTAATTTAATTAATTAAATTTACCTTTTCTCCTTTCTTAAGATTTCACTTTATGCACTTATGCATTCTCATTTAATAATTAATTAGTAATTATTAAATAGCCTTTACCTTTTAGGTTACCCTTTTTGGGTTTCAATCTCCTACTATAAGGATAGATCATGTGTAATTATCTTGCATCTTTTTCATTTCTGAGAATACAATTTGAATATTTCAGAGCAAACCCTCGCCTCTTCTTGTCTTTTTCTTCTCTATGATAGGTTTTTACATACAGGTACTTGAGAGTTTTGTGGATTTGTATTGTGTATTTCTCAAATCCTTCATGGTATTAGAGCTAGATATGTCATATCTTGTTCAGTATTTGGAGAAAAGGGAGAAAGAAGGTTTGACATAATAGATCTGACATTTTTTGGGCATTTTTCTTTCATTTTTGGACGTACAATGGTGGTAATTTAGAAAAAAATAATTACATAGGCTTCATTCGAGCTCATACAGACACATATTCAGGTGCTATTTTTTTTCAAAGTGCATGATTTATTGTCTACTTTCCAAATCTAGTATCAGTTTGGAATAATATTGAGTGGACATAGTACTTTCAGAATTTGGTCATTTTTTGGCCTACAAAAAATAGGTATTTTTGATTCATATCTGAAGCTTTTTTTCTCTTCTCTCATTTATGCATTCCTTCTAGTAGCTAGGGTTTGAATTTTTGCATTTTGGGGGGTGTTTTGTCATATTTTTTCTATTATTTACTTATGTAAACCAAAACTACATTCAAAAATAATTCAACACCTTCTAAAACAATGACTTCTTGTTTAGAACTTTTGACCCCTCATAATTATCACACATGGAAGACCTTGATGACATAGCTTCTCTAGTCAAAAGGGTTGTGGTCTTGTTTAGATGTAGTGAAGCTAGTTTTGCAGAGGCCTTTTGAGGTCATGCATCATAGAAACAAGATGGATGAGGCAATAGAATTGATTGCTTTATAGGTCTCTGATAATCTATAGTTTCATCTTGATGGGTGCAATACCCATCTAGCTATGTGGACCAAGCTTGAAGGCTTGTTTGATATAGTGAATGAGTTTAGAGTACTTCAGATTGAGGCAGAGCTTACCTCACTTATACCAAATTATTTTTCCTCTATTAAGGACTTCTTGATGAAATTCAAGCAACTGAGATCTTTATTGCAGGTTTGTGGGAAAATGAAGAGTTACATTGAGTGTATCTACCTAATTCTTTCTAAGCCTCATGAAAGTTTTCATTATTTTTTTCTTGTACCCTCTCTTCCACCAAAGATTCTTTGGGTAATATATTTATCATGCCATCCTTTGAGGTTTTTTTTGCTCGATTGACTTGAGAGCAAGGTAAGCTCTCTCAGTTGGATTCTCTCATAGGCTCATAGAGTCATGCATTGGTAGCTCAACCATCTTCAAGGATGAAGGAGAAGACTCAAAAATCTCATTCTACAGAGTCTTAGATTGATTCTAGCACTCACAGTTCATCTAGGACACCTCCTCCTAAAGGGGGTAAACCAAAGCCAAAAATACCAAAATTTTCTTATTATAATAAGCCTAATCATGATGAATCACATTCCTATGAGAAAAAGTTAGATGGCTATGCCAAATAGGTCTTAGATTTGATAGCTCTCCTTGAAAAGAGCAACATTGATATTCCTTCTACTTTTTATAGACCTTCATCATCATCATCATTTTAGTCAGATGGTAAAGATATGGGAAAGGGTCATGCACTATGTGCAACTACTATACCTCATTCTTGTGGTTGGTTACTAGATTTAGGTGCTTCACACCATATGGCATCTTCTAAAGATTTATTCTCTTTTTTTTAGGCTTCTCCTACTCCACACATTTTGATGGGTAGTAACATTGTTATGACTTTATGCAGGAAAGGTTCTATTGACATTGATAATGGTACATTTCATGATGTACTTTATGTTCCATATTTTTCCTCTAACCTTCTCTCTATTTATTAGATTACACAAAATGGGACAGAGAAGATAGTTGAGTTTGCATAGGATTTAGTGCACATCAGAGATAGTGAGACAGGTAATATTATTCCTACAGGGATTGTTGATCATGCTTCCTGCCTATATTCCATCTCAAATTTTGTTCCACCATCTCCACTATTGGAGACTCACTCTTTTTCTTCAAGAGAGTCTACTGAGGTGAAGTCAAGTCACTTGAACTTATGTGGTGTTCCTTAGACCAGTGTTGTGACTTCTACACCTCCACCTCCTATATAGATTTCATCTTTTGCACATGATTACTCTTTGGCATTGCCTACTATTGTAGCTCTAGTCATTAAGCCACCTATTGTAGCTATTGAGGATATATTAGAGGACACACATCTCCTCTTAGATGATAGATTTGATACACCTATTATTCCACCTCCATTGGAAGATTCCATTTTAGGATTCTCATGCTTTCTCCTTTGAGTATCAACTAGGACTTCTAGCTACACCTTACATGCATGGGTTCTATCATCATTTTCCACTACCTTTGTTTCCTTCATATTGGAGCTTTTGGTCTAATTTTTTACAAAATAAAATTCTCCCAATCTCAATATAAAAAATTAGAATTGAGTCAAAATTGTAGCCTTGGTTTTGAGAATTTTGTGAAAATAAGCCCTATAAATGCTTTTTGATGAGTTTGTATCGAACTGTCAGTTTGAGGCCTAAGAGGTGTTTAATGCTTCTAACACCTTTCATTCAATGCATCCACTTGTTTCATTAAGTTAAATTGAGATTTTGAGTCATTTCATGAAGTCTTGTTTTGAGCATTTGTCAAATCTGCACTTTCAGGTAAGTGTCAAACAGCAAAAGGAGCCCATATTTGCAATTGAATATCTTGGACCTAGAATGTTTCATGACTCGCTACTTTGGGAGTATTTAGTGTCCATACCTAACAACATATATTTCAAATTTCAAGTCATTTTGAATCCATTTGACTAGGTTTTGAATTCCTCAAAGTTGGTTGTTTATTGATGTCATGCTAATGCACTTAGTTTTGAATTCTAGAAGGCCTTGTTTGACCTGTTATAACTTTGACCCAGTTGACCAAAATGATGAAATTCCTATTGTGTTGCATTTTAGAGGTTAGATTATGTTTCAAGTTTGAGCTTATGATGAATCTGTTTGATCGGTTTTCAAACGTGATTCCAAATGCAATTTTTGGCTTTTTAGTGGTGTCAGTATTTGTAGATTTGTTAGAACCCCAAAATCTGTGACAGGTGAGATCAAATGGATTGTACCACTCTATTTTACTCTAAAAATACTTCAAGTGTGCCAATTTTCAAATCTTGACAAATCTGTCTGCACACTTTCCTAGGTCAATTCTATTTGCGAAAAAATGCTTTTCTACCATTGTTTCCAATCATCAAATTCTAAGTAGCCAACTTTGATTGCCCAGAAAATGTGCCCCATGATTTTTAATGAGCCCAAATCCTAGATTTATACTCTCCTTGTGACATTGAACCAACGCTCTAGTTATCATTCTCCCAAGTGTCAATTTTTCCAATTTTCAGAGCCAAATCTGAATGCAATTTATTGTTTACTAACATGTTTTCTTGCAAGCAATTTTGAGAGGTCAACTTTAATAGCTAATATCTTTTGACTAAGAATTTTTCATGTGATGAGATTTGGCAAGCTTGTAGAATATGTCAGAGAGAATAGAGGTATAGAGTTTTGGAGCCCGACCAATTGTTTATGTTAGTTCTTAAAGCCAGCCGACAGGCCCTGTTAGCACAAATCATAGTTTGCATAAAGTGGGTAAATGGGTTTTTAATGCTTGAAATCAATTTTAGACAATTTGAGGTGATCATTGGACCATTATGCAAAGCCAATTGTTAGAAATTTTTTTAAAAAATAGTCAAACCCACTTGGGGCCCGACTAATTTCACCAATTTGTTGTGGCATCTAAATTGTCTCAAATATGGGTCAATTCTAAGTGGCATTTGTAAAATTATATGAAATTTTTGAGTTTTTCTTTGTGGAGATGTATAAGAATGAAGCTTTGCTTGCATTCTCACCTAATAAAATTTGAGGATAATGGTCAAGAAAGAAATTGAAGAACTGAGATCATCCCTCCAAGCCTCTATGGCAAGTTATAAAATTAGAGATGATGTACATATTGATTTAGAAAATGCAAAGTTTACCATTCAAAAGTGTAGGAAGAGATAGAAATCAATAAGACAGCTAATAGCTATCTTAAGTTGGGGTTATAAAGATAGAAGGGTCATATAATCAACTAGTATTTATTGTTCAAGACCTAGAAGAAAGACTTAAGCAACATGATATTGATCATGTACAGAATGCAAATAAAAGGTTTGAAGCTTCTACTATGGAAGTATAATTATAGAGTATTGGGATAGAATAGATGCAAAATCTTTCATCAAAGAAACAATAGCAGTCAAATCAAGCATATGGTGCTACCAAAAGTTGATGCCTTCAAGAGTTTCTTACACTATTTTAAGCAGCATTAAAGAGTGTGATCAAAGGTGAACTAATAAGAAGAATTTCAGATACAAGGGATTTCAATCTCCAACTTGGGATTATAAGGGCACTAGATGGTGAAAACACTATTGAGCTGATGTTATAGAATATAGAGAATTTGCAATCCTAGATAATCAAAATGAGAAATCACCTTAAAAAGTTTGTGAAAAGAAATTCTACAAATAATATAACACATAATTCATGGTTAGTTCAATCTCCAAAAGGAATAGCCCAAGAGCACACATTCACTTCTACAAGTAAATCTAGAAACCAATGCATATAGAGAAGAAGTCAGTGTAATGTAAAAAGAAGGAAATTGCAGTATAAGGGGTATTCATTGAAATTTTCCAATGTAGGGACAACATGCAGGGAAATTCAAATGAGGGAGAAGACTTGTAAGAGATAGATTTTCACATTTAAAAGGGGCAATCAACTTTAAAAACAAGGGAAGACCATGCTTGAACAAAGTCCATGGCAGAGCAGATTGGCCTGAGAGTCAAAATGCAAGAGGCACAATAGTATTGGAGAAGTACCAAAATAGGTGTGATATCATACACATTCTTCTTGAGATGGATTGTATATTATGCTCAGAGGGAGCAGTTATTATTCATGATCATGTAGATGTCCTAGTTAAAGTGAAGAAAATAACTGATAGTATGAGTTGGGAAAGCCATCTTGCACATAATGAAAGAGGTCCCTTTAGTGTAGAAAAGATCCTCTTTGTTAACTCTATGAGGTTGGTCAATAGCTACCAAGCATTGACTTGAAACTATGCAAACTAGATGGTTTCAAGTTCACTAGAATAACATTCTCAAAAGTTAAAGGAACAAAGAGGTAATATTCCTAGCAAGTTGAAGCAGAGAGCCCCATGTTTTGAAGAAGGAGGTGAGGAAATTAAAAAAAACTAATTCAGAAGATGTTAGCAAATAAAAACCATAGATCACGCCAATGGAGAAACAACAAAGAATAGATGACCACTTAAAAAGAGGGACTCCAACTGCCACAAGCATTGGCTTATTTGCAAAAGGTAGAGTTTTTAGAAGTCGTCGTGAGAAGGGGAGTCAGCAACATGCAAATGTGGCAGGAGAAGGTCAAAAGGTTCCCACGTGGGGGGAGCTTCACCCAGCTCGTGACTTGGTAGGAATGAGAGCATCCACGGCTAGGCCTGAAAAAAAAAAAAAAAGATCTTTTTGCAGTTAAAGAGGTGCCCATCACCATAGAGATGCAGCATAACAAAGGAAGTCCTACACATGAAGGCATGTTGAGGAAAGATAAACCCACGTAACCAATAATGGAGGAAGCCACCAACTAAAGTGTAGATAAGCCATAGTCAAATAAAAAGGAGGATTTCATAAGCAATGAACAGGGGCATCCTTTGTGGGAGAATAAGTAGGAAATAGACACAAAGTAGCCCACACACAATCATAAAGGGGGAAGTCAATGCATCGAATAATGAACTTTTTTGGACATAAATATTGGTCAAATTTGCAATTGTCCAAGTTGATGCCACTCCTTTCCACATGTGGTATCAATAGCACTATGGCCAAGATATTGGCTGCAAGAAGAAGAGTCCTAGTGTCAAGAATAAAACAAAGGAAACTGCATACTCATATATCCCACATTCAATGCGAATAGGAGTTATGAAACCTTTAAATACTACTCCTTACAGAAAGTTTTGTGTCCTAAAGGCAAGCACTTTTGAAGCGTGAGCATTCAAGGTGCACCCTGTGCATCAGGTTGATGCCAGCTTGAGGTGATGATATCACAAATTTTAAACAAAAAAGAGAGTGTGATGATGTGGGAGTAAGCACTTAGATCATGCCACATGTCTTCATCGAAGGGCTAGTGCATGCTCGCAAAATAGAGATGCTCACTAGATAGATAATGCAGGTATGCGGGAAGGTGACAAGTGGTAGTGGGTCCCGATTGGTGGTGAGGTGGCAATTTAAGATTGGTTCATATTGGAGGCTTAAGATCATGACATGTGTCTAGATCCTACGGCTAGTACAATCCCGCATTATGGAGATGCTCACCAGATAACAAATGCAAGAATGCAGGTGACTGAGATGTGTCAGCAAGCCCCACTCAGGGATGATGTGGCACTACATCCAAGGTAATAACGTGGCATTCCAGTGGTAGTGTGTGTAGAGGTCAACCAATCAAAGGCCACCACGTGGTGCCTGGTCAAAGGAGGTTTGACCTCAAATGGCTCATTAGGGATAAAAAATAAAATATTTTAAATTGTCATATTAAATTATTTGTTTTTTTTTCAAAATGCACATTCAGATCTTTTAAATTCAAAAAGGGTATAATCTAAAGTTTTAACTTTAGATAATTTTAAATTTTTGAAAATTTAAAAGGTTGCAGACCAAAGAAGCCATGCCAATGGGTATTTTTCAAAATGAGATTCTAGAGGTTTCTGGTAAGCAAATATAGCAATTTTATATATCACCAAAATTGAGAGAAGACAAACTTTTCAATTTTGGAGTTTGTTTTTGCACATGAAGCAGTCTGTTTAGGTTATTCAAGGTTTTCTTCCAAATTCCTAATTTGCAACTATATTCTAGTGTTGAATTCAAAATTGATTTTTGGCATGGAAATGACCTGAATGTGGGTAAAAGATAGTGAAAATGTAGTTGGGGTCAAATTTGGTCACATTCAAATTAGTTGACCCAAAGTTTTACCAGCATTTCATGATGCAATTTAGATTTTTTGTGACACAAAAGTTTTCATCATTTCAGTAGAGATATTTTCAAATCAGTTATAGGATGATGATGAAAACAATATCAGATTACATGGGTAGAAAGAAGAGAGAGGTTATTTAGTTACAGGGGATGGAATTCCAAGTGGACAAATGTCAGTTGCATAAC
Source organism: Cupressus sempervirens (assembly GCA_028749045.1). Taxonomy (NCBI): domain Eukaryota; kingdom Viridiplantae; phylum Streptophyta; class Pinopsida; order Cupressales; family Cupressaceae; genus Cupressus; species Cupressus sempervirens. The sequence continues at coordinate 747,103,309 of CM053783.1, forward strand.
AGATCTGGGAATTTACTTCTTCCTATATCTTTCTTTCTTTCATCCATTGTAGGTTTTGGTTCTAGTTTTTTCACTATGAGACCATTTTTGGTTCCAGTCTTTGGAGAAAAACCACTCGCTATTGTGATACCAGGTTTTGGTTCTAGTTTTGAAGTGTTCCCATACTGTGATACTACATTCTCTAGCAAATTCTTCTTGTATGAATAGCAATAGTGAAGATGAATACAAATAGTTCAAATCTATTAGGTGTTTTCTATATTTTGATTGCATGCATATGAATGTATTATTTCAAGGAAATTAATACAAAGAATAGCAAGTTGAGTTTCGTCCTGAATCTTGTCTCCTTTATCAGTGATCTTTAATGTTTTATGATTTTTGAACAAAGAGACTAGGTCATAGTAGCAGTCCCTTAAGGTTGTATGTTGTTTCATTGTTTCTTATAACTCAAGGGGTTATGTAAATGCTTCTGGGAAATCAACAAGGTTGCAAGTTTACTAATGAGGATATCAGGGAAGAATGAGGTTTAGATTGAGCATAGATGTCTATTTACAAGGTGAATGGATAGATCATAGATTTGAAGATACAAATATGTCTTAGGTACTCGTATGTATGTATTTGATTCATAGAATTTCCCAATGGATTAGGCACTGATCAGTTACAGGATCACTTGTTCATGCTATTGCATATTAGGGGTTTTGTTGAATTCAACATTATTAATCAAATACTTTCTTCCCCTTTCATGTTGAAGAACTAAAAAGTCTAACCCTCACTTAGCATATGAATTTCATAGATTCATATTTAGCTACTGTAGATCTATGTTATTACATGAGTTATTAGGAGATATAAAGGGTTGCATCTGCTATTAATAGGTTCATATTTATGTTTTAATTGCACTGGTACCATATATCAGAACCTCAAGGTTAACTCACCTAGGTCTTGTAGAGCCTAAAGTGAAGAAGGGTCAAGCCTTATAGTTGGCCCAAGACTACAGTCGAGTGTATCTATCATAGGAATTTGCTAGCCTTAGATGCATTGGTCTAGTTTCTTGGTCATTTTCAAAACTATTAAATTAGGAGCCAACAAAATGGTGACTCTACTAGGGAATTGTGTTGAGACTCATGATAGACAAACCTTGAGAATTTAAAGGAATTCAACACAATAGAAGGAACAACATGGAAAAAAATTTAAACAACAACAATGTCATGAAATGTTTCCAATTTCTTTGCTGAAGATTCATGTTCCCCAGTTAAGTTTTATCCATTTGCAGTAGTAACTTTGAGGTTCAATGTAAATTTTATTACTAAAAGGTGTTCATCTTCAATCAATTCAGCCAGTTGTTATCTTCAAAGTCCTACTATAGTTTTAGAGTTAGAATTGATCAAAAGTGTTTTCTCTCTTCTAAGTGTTTGACGATTTGCTAATTCTACAAATTGAAAGTCCAATTTAGAATTGTCAATGTATGAATCATATTTTAAATCTTTCTCACAATTGTGAGTGGTGACTCTCTAAGAGATCTCTGAACCAGTGTAGATTGGTTATATATAATTATTTTCAAGATGTTTCTACTGAATTGGATAGATCTAAAATTTATGTGAAGTTTTAAGTAAGATGAGAGATATATAAGTTTTTGACTAATGAGTTTCAAAGTGTTGTTTGATCTACTGTCATAAGATTTTTTTAATGATAAAAAAGAATCACAATAGTGATTTCATTTAGTTCTCCTCAAGGAGATTGCAGCTCTATAAGGATTTGAACAATGGTGTGAGGAATTGAGATCAGCACCAGTGCCAAACCAGCAAATTAGTGGTTTCAATCATCAACACTTGAGATATTTTATTTTCATGATGTTATTCTTGTCATGAAATAAAGTGATAAAGGTGTGTGTTCTCCATCAACTGAATTTCAGCACTAAGAAGAGGAGAATAGTTTAAAAGGTTTCATACATTTCATTGGATCGAGTTTTAGCTTGTTGTATTTAAGTTTGTGAAGTGTATTTGAAGATATTTATTTAGTAGAAGCTTTTATAGATTTTCTACAAATTACAAATCAGAATTATTGGTTAATGAGTTTCATATTTTTGAAGAATGTCAAGTTTCATTTCATCTAGTATGTAGCCTATTAGTGAAATTCCTAGATCTATTTCTACCAAGTGGTATATGCCATTATGCTTCAATGGTATTCATGGTTTCTTGAATGTCATTCCTAATGATGTTAGAAAATGTTTGCCTAAGTTTAGTGGGGACCATCTTGTTTTAGCTAGTCATCATGTTGATTTGTTCAGTGATTTGATGGGTGACTATGAGATTGCTCATGAGGACGTGCATATGAAGTTATTTGTTCAAATTTTAGAAGGGGATGCTAGAGACTAGTTTTCTTTTCTACTAGCATGTTCTATTTCATCATGAGGTGAGTTGCATTCCACCTTCATGAAGCAATCTGGAGAAAGGGTAAGCATATCTGATTCTTATGATAAGTTCTTAAAGATTCACATTGAGAATGGTGAACTTGTTCCTCAATTTAACATTAAATTTGCAAGAGTTTTGAATGAGATCCCTGAGAGCTATAGACCCAATGATCAAATTTGTTTAGTTGTTTATTTTGATGCATTTGACAAAAAAATGAATTATCTACTAAGGGATAAAGAACCATAGATGTTATATTGAAAATAATTTGAAGTATGGATTGCTTAGAGGTCATTTTTCTATGAATGATTGTTGGTATAATGGTTATGAAAGAAAAGTTGAACATAGTGTTGATACTTTGATTCCAAATTAGAATATCAACACCCATACTGTAATGAATAATCAGATTGAAATTTCAAATCAGAGTGTGTGTGTGTGTGTGTGTAGAGAAGAATGAGTCTATTGCAAATAAAGACACACATGTTCTTGATTTTACAACAATAGGACATATTTCAGACTTTGATAAGGTTCAACATTATGTTAATTTTACGAATCAAGGTTTAGTTACAGTAGTAAGTTCTTTTCATGATAATTATATGTATAATGATGTAACTGATGCTTCAAAAATTGAGGTTGCTACACCTAGGTCTTAGTCTTGTGTAAGTGAGGAGGCTAAGAGTTATCTCTCTGATCATGAGTTTGATGTTGCTGTTCTGACATGTCATGGAGAGATAACACAAGATGAAGAATGTGAATCATATTTATCTCAGTCATAGTTAGAAGAACAGAGTGCATATGTTTGTAATGTTTTAGTAATAGATGGAAAGATGGATTCACTTGACCAGTTAGATATGCAAGAAATGAATTCTCTTATTGAGAGATTGCATTATGTTGAGAATGTTATAAAGGTTGAAGTTGAAAGATATGCATCTCAATATGAGTATGAAGAAGCTGAAAGTCATCTTTCAAGTGATGATAATAAAGTTGTTGATCTGATTTATTATGAAGAAGCCTCATGTGAAGATAATGATGAGAGTTGTCACTCAAGTCAAGAATAGGATAGTGGTGGTACATTTTCATCTTCATATGAATCTGGTGATGATTGGGAAGAAGAAAGTAATGATGAAAGTGAGTATTCTTTTACTAGTAAAAGTATTAGTACTATTTTTAAATCTAAAAGTGAATTTCCAGTTCAGAATTATGCAAATCAGCTTGAGGTTGAAAGTGATGAAGAAGAGTTGTCTATGAAATATGAAGATAAAGAGGTTGTTTACAAGGATGGATTACCTAATTGTATAGATGAATGTCTCAAGAATGAGTGCAGTGATAATCAACATACAAATGATTCTAAGATTAATGCATCAGCACCTATTGGTAAGATAAATGATGATTTTTTTGCAAGACATTTGAATCAACTTGATGAAGACAATGAAAGTAACTTTGATATATATTCTACATGTTTTTTTGATGGAGTAGAAAGTGAGTCTTCATATGGTTCTGACTTTTCTTCACATGCTAAAAATCTCCACAAAGATGAAATGGGCAGTGGTTTTAAAGTATACACTAATGCTTTATATAATGAGAATCCTAATGATGATCAGCCCATATTTTGTCAAAATGTTCAAAAAGGATCTTTGCATGGAGTCATCAATCCACTATTTGAAGAAGACATGGAAGTTTTAGATTTAGTTGAGCTAGATGCAAATGGTGACACGCTATCATACTGCTATAACAAATTAGAATATTGTTCTTCCATTTGTGATATTGAATTTTCTAATGATGCTACATTTTTTTTTCTTGAAGATGAGGTGTTTGATGGAGTTATCTTTGAAAAGAAGCTGACACTTCATAGTAAGTTTTATGATGATTCATATGAGGTAAAAAATAATCAACACTTCAATTGTGAAGATACATCAGGAGGTTATAAAGTGATTTTAGATTTTGATGATAATGTCATATGTGAATATAAATCTAATTACTCATTTGAAGTCCAATTAGCAACATTTGAGAAGATGCAAAGTCAAGGTATGAGCAGCACATATAACTCATTTGATGAGGTTGAATATAAGGCTTTTTTATTTCCATGTGATGGCGTTCATGAATTAGTTTATAAAGATTAGTTTTAGTTTGATGTTGGTATTCATGAGCATGTTGATGTTCTTTTTCATAATGAACAAAAGGTTGAAGTTATGCCAAGTTTTTACATGCACTATGAAAGTAATGGTGATGATTTTGTTTTGCCAATTAAAGAAATTGAAGATGTGTGTCAAATTGGTGAAAATGATATGATTGTTATTCCCAACTTTCCTCTTGCACATTTAGATGAAAATTAGGTATTTGACAAAGGTAAAAGTTTGTGAGAAAGTTTGGTGGCCCGTGGCCATTATTTGTACATAATAGGAGTAATTATTTCCCTACTTTTAGTAAAGTTGTTCGAGAGAAGTTGTTGTGAGTGGTCTACTTCTTCTAGAGATTTGAATCCTTGCCATGCTTGCAAGGGGCATGCATCCCCACATAGAGCCACTGTTGGTCTAATTTTTTACAGAATAATATTCTCCCAATCTAGGTATAAAAAATTAGAATTGTGTCAAAATTGTAGCCCTAGTTTTGAGAATGTTGTGAAAATAAGCCCTCTAAATGCTTTTTGATGAGTTTGTACCTAGCTATTAGTTTGAGGCCTAAGAGATGTTTAATGCTTCTAAAACCTTTCATTCAATGCATCCACTTGTTTCATGAAGTTAAATTGAGATTTTGAGTCATTTCGTGAAGTCCCATTTTGAGCATTTGTTAAATCTGCACTCACCTAAGTGTTAAATAGTGAAAGGAGCCCATGTTTGCAATTGAATATCTTTCACCCAAAAAAGTTTCACGACTCACCACTTTGGGATTATTTAGTGTCCATATCCAAAAACCTATGTTTCATATTTCAAGTCATTTTTAATCCATTTGACTAGGTTTTGAATCCCTCAAAGTTGGTTGTTTATTGATGTCATGCTGATGCACTTAGTTTTGAATTCTAGAAGGCCCTATTTAACCTATTATAACTTTGACCTAGTTGACTAAAATGATGAAATTCTTATTGTTTTTCATTTTAGAGGTTAGATACTTTCTATGTTTCAAGTTTGAGCTTATGACGAATTTGTTTGATCAATTTTCAAACGCGATTCCAAATGCAATTTCTAGCTTTATACTAGTGTTAGCATTTACAAATTTGTCAGAACCCCTATTTGTGATGTCATATCTCAAAATATATGATAGGTGAGATCAAATGGATTGTACCACTCTATTGTACTCTAAAAATACTTCAAGTGTGCCAATTTTCAAATCTTGACAAATCCATATGCACACTTTCCCAAGTCAATTCCATTTGCAAAAAATGCTTTTCTGCCATTATTTCCAGTCATCAAATTCTAAGTAACCCATTTTGACGGCCCACCAAATGTGCCCTGTGATTTGTCATAAGCCCAAAACAATGAACCAACGCCCCAGTTTTCCTTCTCCCAAGTGTCAATTTGCCCAGTTTTCAAACCCAAACCCGAATGCAATTTATTATTTACTAACATGTTTTCTTGTAAGCAGTTCTGAGAGGTCAACTTTAATAGTGAATGTCTTTTGACTGAGGATTTTTCATGTGACAAGATTTGGCAAGCCTATTGAATATGTCAAAGAGAATAGAGGTACAAAATTTTGGAGCCTGACCAATTGTTTATGTCAGTTTTAAAAGCTAGCCGACAGGCCCTATTAGCACAAATCACAGTTTGCATAAAGTGGGTAAATGAGTTTTTAGTGATCAAATTAATGCTCAAAATCAATTTTAGACAATTTGAGGTGATCATTGGACTATTATGCAAAGTCAACTATTGGAAAACAAAAAAAAAACTAGTCGAACCCACTTAGGGCCTGACTAATTTCACCAATTTGTTGTGGCATCTGAATTGTTTCAAATATGGGTCAATTCTAAGTGGCATATGTAAAGTTATATGAAATGTTTGAGTTTTTCCTTGTCGATATGTATAAGAATGAAGCTCTACCTACATTCTCACCTAATAGAATTTGAGGATAATGGTCAAGAAAGAAATTGAAGAACTAAGATCATCCCTACAAGCCTCTATGGCAAGTCATAGAATTAGAGATGTTGCATGTATTGATTTACAAAATGCAGAGTTTACCATTCAAAAGTGTAGGAAGAGATAGAAATTAATAAGACAGCTAATAGCTATCTTAAGTCGGGGTTACAAAGACAAAAGGGTCATATAATCAACTGGTATGTATTGTTCAAGACCTAGAAGAATGACTTAAGCAACATGATATTGATCATGTATCCAATGCAAATAAAAGGTTTGAAGCTTCTATTATGGAAGTAGAATTATAGAGTATAGGGACATAATGGATGCAAAAGCTTTCATCAAAGAAACAATAGCAGTCAGATCAAGCATATGGTGCTACCAAAATTTGATGCCTTCAAGAGTTTCTTACACTATTTTAAGGAGCATTAAAGAGTGGTCAAAGGTGAATTGATAAGCAGAATGTTAGATATGAGGGATTTCAATCTCCAACTTGGGATTACAGGGGCACTAGATGGTAAAAACACTATTGAACTGATGTTATGGAATATAGAGAATTTGCAAACCCGAATAATCAAAATGAGAAATCACCTTAAAAAATTTGTGAAAAGAAATTCTACAAATAATATAACACATAATTCATGGTTAGTTCAATCTCCAAAAGGAATAGCACAAGAGCACACACTCACTTCTACAAGTAAATCTAGAAAGCAACGCATCAAAAGAAGAAGTCAGCATAATGTAAAAAGAAGGAAGCTGTAGTATAAGGCATATTCATTGAAATTTTCCAATGCAGGGACAACATGCAGGGAAATTCATGTAAGGGAGAAGACTTGTAATAGAGATATTTTCGCATTTGAAAGTAGCAATCGACTTTAAAAACAAGGGAAGACCATGCTTGAACAAAGTCCATGACAGAGCAGATTGGCCTAAGGGTCAAAACGTAGGAGGCATGACAGTATTGGAAAAGTACCAGGATAGGTGTGATATCATAGACATTCTTCTTGAGATGGATCGTATATTATGCCCAGAGGGGGCAGTTATTATTCGTGATCATGTAGATGTCCTAGTTAAAGTGAGGAAAATAACTGATAGTATGAGTTGGGAAAGCCATCTTGCACATAATGAAAGAGGTCCCTTTAGCATAGAAAAGATCCTCTTTGTTAACTCTACGAGGTTGGCTGATAGCTACCAAGAATTGACTTGAAAATATGCAAACTAGATGGTTTCAAGTTCACCAGAATAACATTCTCAAAAGTCAAAGGAACATAGAGGTAATATTCCTATAGGTTGGAGTAGATAGCCCCACATTTTGAAGAAGGGGGTGAGGAAATTTAAAAAAACTAATTCAGAAGATGTTAGCAAATAAAAACCACAAATCATGCCAAAGAAGAAACAACAAAGAATAGATGACCACTTAAAAAGGGGGACTCCAACTACCACAAGCGTTGGCATATTTGCAAAAGGCAAAGTTTTTAGAAGTCATTGTGAGAAGGGGAGCTGGCTACATGCGAATGCAATAGGAGAAGGTCAAAAGGTTCCCATGCAGTTGGAGATTCACCCAGCCCACAACTTGGTAGAAATGAGAGCATCCACAGCTAATCATGAAACAAAATAGAAGAGAGCTAGCGGTAGTCAAAGAGGCGCCCATCACCATAGAGATGCAATGTAATAGAGGAAGTCCCATGCATGAAGGCATGTTGAGGAAAGATAAACCCATGTAGCCATTGATGGAGGAAGCCACCAACTAAAGTGTAGATAAGCCACAGTCAAAGCAAAAAGAAGGAGTTCACAAGCAATGAATACGGGCATCTTTTCTAGGACAATAAATAGGCAGTAGACACAGAGTAGCCCACATGCAGGGATAAAGGGGGAAGTCAATGCATCAAACAATGAACTTGTTTAGACACAAATACTAGTCAAATCTATGATTGTCCAAGTTGATGCCACTCCTTTTTGTGTGTGGTATCAGCAGCACTATGGCCAAGATATTGGCTGCAAGAAGAAGAGTCCTACTACTAGGAAGAAAAAAAAGGAAACCGCATACTCATATATTCCACATTTGATGGGAGTAGGAGTTATGAAACCTTTAAATACTATTCCTTATAGAAAGCTTGGTGTCTTAAAGACAAGCACTTTTGAAGCGTGACCATTCAAGGTGGGCCCTATGTGTTAGGTGGATGCTAGCTAGAGGTGATGATATCACAAATTTTAAATGGAAAAGTGAATGTGATAATGTAGCAGGAAACACTCAAATCATGCCATGTGTCTACATTGAAGGCCTTGCGCATGCCCACAAAATAGAGATGCTTCCTAGATAGATAATGTGGGTATGTGGAAAGATGACAAGAGGTAATGGGCCCTAGCTAGTGGTGAGGTGATGATTGATGGCTAGTTCAGATTGGAGGCTTAAGATTGTGACACATGTCCAAATCCTACTGTCAGCGCAATACTGCATTATGGAGATGCTCACCAAATAACAAATGTGGGAATGTGGGTGACTGACATGTGTTAGTGAGCCCTGCTCAGGGATGATGTGGTACTACATCTGAGGTAATTATGTGGCATTCCAGTGGTGGTGTGTGCAGATGTCGACCAACCAGAGGCTACCACATGGCACCCGATCAAAGGAGGGTTGACCCCGGATGGCTCATTGGGGATAAAAAATTAAATATTTTAAATTTTCATATTAAAATATTTATTTTTTCAAAATGTACGTTCAGATCTTTTAAATTCAAAAAGGGTATAATCTAAATTTTTAACTTTAGATAATTTTAAATTTTTGAAAATTTAAAATTTAAAAGGTTACAGACCAAAGAAGCCATGCCAAGGGGTATTTTTTCAAAATTAGATTTTGGAGGTTCCTGGTAAGAAAATATAGCGATATTATATATTGCCAGAATCAGGAGAAGACAAAAAAAATTATTTTGAAGTTTTTTTTTACACAGGAAGTAGTTTGTTCAGGTTATTCAAGGTTTTCTTCCAGATTTCTAATTTGCAACTATATTCTGGTGTTGAAGTTCAAAACTAATTTCTTACATGGAAATGACCTGAATGTGGGTAAAAGATAGTGAAAATGTAGTTGGGGTTGAAGTTGCTCACATTCAAATGAGTTAACCCAAAGTTTTACGAGCATTTCATGATGCAATTCAATTTTTTTGTGACACAAAAGTTTTCATCATTTCAGCAGAGATATTTTCAAATTAGTTACAGGATGATGATGAAAACCATATTAGATCAGATGGGTAGAAAAAAGAGAGAGTTTATTCAATTGTAGGGGATGGAATTCCAAGTGGATAGATGTCAGTTGCATAATAGTTCTGGAAATTCACTTCTTCCTATATCTTTCTTTCTTTCATCCATTGTAGGTTTTGGTTCTAGTTTTTTCACTGTGAGACCATTGTTAGTTCCAATCTTTGGAGAAAAACCACTCACTGTTGTGATACTAGGTCTTGGTTCTAGTTTTGATGTGTTCCCATACTATGACACCACATTCTTTAGCAAATTCTTCTTGTATGAATAGTAGTAGTGAAGATAAATACATACAGTTCATATCTATTAGGTGTTTTCTATGTTTTGATTACATGCATATGAATGTATTATTTCAAAGAAATTAATACAAAGAACAAGTTGAGTTTCATCTTGAATCTTGTCTCCTTTATCAATGATCTTCAATGTTTTATGATCTTTGAATAAGGAGCCTAGGTGTTAGTTGCAGTCCCTTAAGGTTGTATGCTGATTCATTGTTGCTTATAACTCAAGGGGTTATGTAAATGCTTCAGGGAAATCAACAAGGTTGCAAGTTTACTGACGAGGATATCAGGTAAGAATGAGGTTTAGATTGAGCATAGATGTCTATTTACAAAGTGAATGGATAGATCACATATTTGAAGATACAAATATGTCTTAGGTACCTATATGTATGTATTTGATTCATAGAATTTCCCAATGAATTAGGCACTAATCAGTTATAGGATCACTTGTTCATGCTGCTACATATTAGGGGTTTTGTTGGATTCAACATTATTAATCAAATGCTTTCTTCCCCTTTCATGTTAAAGAACTTAAAAGTCTAACCCTCACTCAACTTATTAATTTCATAGATTTGCATTTAGCTACTATAGATCTGTGTTATTACATGAGTTATTAGGAGATATTAAGGGTTGCATCTATTGTTAATAGGTTCATATTTATGTTTTAATTGCACTGGTACCAATTATCAAAACCTCAAGGTTAACCCACCTAGGTCTTGCAAAGCCTAAAGTGAAGAAGGGTCAAGCCTTATAGTTGGGCCAAGATTGTAGTCTAGTGTATCTGTCATAGAAATTTACTAGCCTTAGATGCATTGGTCTGGTTTCTTGGTCATTTTCAAAACTTTTAAATTAGGAGCCACATTGGTATGTTCATCGACATAGGAGTTCTACCATTTTGAGGGGGGCTATGGAGTCTTGAGCTTCTATCACGGAGGATTTCATTGTACTTATGGTCTAGAGAGATTCTCTTGAGATGTTTCATTTGTGCATTCTTTTCTATCTCTTTTTTTAGTAGAGTTTTTCCCACTGGGTTTTCTTTAGTTCTTCATTTTATAGAGATTTGATTGTGATTGGGTACCTCATCAGGCCTTGTTGTTGGGACCCAAGTTTTCTTTCCTCATTGCATTGTAGTTTCCTTGCTCTTTCTACATTGTTTGTAGCTGCATTATTTCTCATCTTAAAAGGGGTTGTTAGAGAAAAAGGTTAATTTAATTTCATTAGTTACCTTTTCTCCTTTCTTAGGATTTCACTTTATGCACTTATGCATTCTCATTTAATAATTAATTAGTAATTATTAAATAGCATTCACCTGTTAGGTTACCCTTTTACCTTCTAGATTATCCTTTTCGAGTTTCAATCTCCTACTATAAGGATAGATCATTTGTAATTATCTTGTATCTTTTTCATTTTTTAGTATATAATTTGCATATTTTAAGAGTAAACCCTCACCTCTTGTTATCTTTTTCTTCTCTATGACAGGTTTTTACATGCAGGTATTCAAGGGATTTATGGATTTGTATTTTGTATTGCTCAAATCCTTCAAGATTCAAATACCAACTGCCAAGCTCTACTAAACTTCTAAGTCTTATGTTTTCAACTATTCATTAAGGCATTCAAACTATAGGCCCTAGTTGAGGCTAATAGGTTTAAAACACACACTCAAACTACAAACTCACAAAACCCTCAAAGAACTTGAATAAATGAACTTAACTACACATTTCCCTTCTGAACAGCTTTCAAAATTCAAACTTTTGGGCTCCTAGCCATGAAGGAGATAACTAATCATTCAAACCCTAGCCTCAATGAGGGTTTCATCATTGTTTAAAGTAATTATCCTCCAATCTCTATTATCTTGCCTACCCAACTCTTCCAATGGGTTCTTCAACATCTTGTGAATGACTAAAACCCTCCAAACACCATGCAAATTATACACAACCTTTTGTCATGTTTCTTGAGTGTTGATCCCTTGTGTTCTTCATGCAGTAGTAGGTATCTTATATATTCTTGGCCAAATCCATTATAAGGAGCAGGGGTATGGTGTCAACCTACAAGATGAAAATCTAAAACAACACTAAAAACCTTTAAATCTTACTATCTAACTAGTGGGTAAAGAGAACTAAGATAAATAACCAATGAATTTAGGCACACGTGTAGCATTAGAATTGATTCTAGACTTGTTGAACTTGGTAGAAATATTTTGAACTATTACATCCATGAGGTAAGGGAGAAATGTTAGGATTAACCTCACACAGAAATAATAGTTACGTGCAAATATAACCAATACAAGAAAATAGTAGATCACATAAAATAGGACATAAGACACCAAGATTTAACGTGGTTCAGCCAATCCCTAGGCTACATCCACCAACAACATGTCCAATATTATTATTATCAAGTGATTACAACTTGATTACAATATGTAACACCTTGTAGCTTAATACTTTTGCAAGAACCAATTTTTGCATCACACATTATGAAAATCCCTAACCCTAAGCCTTTTTATACAAGATTTTTTCCACTTACAAAATTAGGGATAAAACAATAGATAAATAATAGTCAACACCTTTTATAATATAAGCGAATTTTTTTGCTTCAGGGGTGTTCCCCTTAAAAACCCTTGTGGCGGTGTTTCCCCTCGACCACACCCTATACTGTGATAGGGAGTGCACTTAGGGCACTGTCCCAAGACCTTGTAGGGGTGCTGCCCCTTGACCCCATCTTGGTAGCACTACCCCCAAACCCCTGTAGAAATAATCTAGAGGGAAATTGTACTGAATAAACCTCTGAGTATGATTAGGCTCCACATTATAATAATATTCCTCTTGGAGATTGATCAAACTCCACAATAATAACCTTTGATTTGGAGACTGATCATAGCACTACTAAACCTATAGCTTCCACTAGAATATATCAAGCCATCCTAGACTTTGTTTTTCTATTATTTTGTTTAGTCAAGAAGACCAACTAAAGCTGAAAAAGAATTCAAATTTTCCCATGTCACAACCTTTGTAAACATATTCGCTAGATTGTCATTTGTATGTATCTTCTCTAGCTTTAACTATCTATCATCCAAAACTAACTAAATGAAATGGTACCACAACTAAACGTGTTTTTTCTTTGAATGCAAAGCTAAATTCTTTGCAAGATGAATGACACTTTTATCATCTATAAACAAATAGTTATCCTTCTAAGGGTGTCCCAATTCTTCCAAGAAGAATTGAGGCCATATCATCTCCTTAGTTGCCTCTGTAGCAACATACTCTGCCTCTATAGTGGATAAAGCATTAACCTTCTGTAACCTAGAAACCCATCTCATAGCTACCCCACCAAAAATATATACATAATCTATAGTACTCCACTTGGTATTAATATCCCCTACCAAATCTAAGTCAACGTAGCCCTGTAATCAGTAGTAGAGCACCCAAAGTGTAAACACTTACTAGATGTTCCTCTCAGATATTTGAGAATCCATTTAACTACATTCAAATGCTCAATTCTTGGATGACTCATATACATGCTAATGACTCCCATTGCATTTGCAATATCTAGCCTAGTACATACCATAGCATACATCAAGCTTCCTACAGCTGAAGCATAAGGTACCTTGGAGATCTTGTCCTCCTCTTCTTATGTCTTGGGACACATCTCCTTAGTCAACTTCAAATGACCAGGTAAAGGTGTGTTGATAGCTTTAGTATTCTCCATAGAGAACTATTGCAACACCTTCTCAATATAATTAGCCTGAGATAATGTCAATTTCTTGTTCTTCCTATATCTGCAAATCTTCATACCAAGGATTTCTTTTGCTACCCCCAAATCCTTCATAGGAAATGCATGTGTTAATTGTTCCTTTAACCCCTTAATGTGATCCATGTTAGACCTAGCTACAAGCATATCATCAACATATAAACACAAAATAATGTAGCTATCATTATTCAATCTCTTAAAATAAACACAATGATTTGAATGACACCTACTATTTCCATGCTCAAGCATAAAACTATCAAATTTTAGATACCATTGCCAAGGTGCTTACTTCAAGCCATATAAACTTTTCTTTAATTTGCACACTAAGTTCTCCTTACCTTTGACCCCATATCCCTGTGCCTGAGCCATATATATCTCTTCATCTAAATCACCATGAAGGAAGGATATTTTAACATCAATCTACTCCAAATGCAAATCTTCAGTAGCCACAATACTTAAAACAGTGTGAATAGAAGTCATTTTAACAATAGGAGAATATATTTCATGAAAATTAATGCCCTTTTTTGATGCAGATCATTTTAAAACTAATCTGGCTTTAAATATTTTCTTATCTCCATCCTCTTCTTTCAACCTATAAACCCACTTATTCTGTAAAGCCTTTTTAACTGCAGGAAACTTGCATAAATCTCATGTCTTATTTTTTAGCAAAGAGTCCATTTCTTAATTCATTGCAAACTCCCACTAAATATTTGTATCCACTTGTACAACTACATTATAATATTTAGGTTCACTAGCATTAGTAAGTAAAATAAAATACAAGGAAGGAGAAAATCTGTCTAGACGTCTACTCATCCTTGTTGACCATCTAACATTCACTAAGGTGTGCAATACTTTTTATTGTGGTTGTTACACATCATGAGGAATTGTTGGAACATTGGCTTTTGGAGTATCAGCCAACACTGCATAATCATTTTTTTTTCTTCTCATGTTACTACAATAGATCTTTGTACAACACTTTCTCATTCAATATGACATCCCTGCTTCTTATAATTTTACGATTTTCAAAATCCCAAAGTCTATAACCAAATTCATTAATGCCATATCCAACAAATACACATTTCTTTGACTTAGCTTCCAGCATGGTTCTATTTTTAGAATCTATATGAGCAAATGCTTCACAACTAAAGGTTCTAAGAAAAGAATAACTCACCTTACCAATCCATGCTTCCTCTGGAATACCACAATTGAAAGGAGTAGAGGGGCCTCTATTAATCAAACATATAGTAGTATGAATAGCCTCCACCCATATTTTGAAGGGAAACTCTACATGCAACCTAATGCTTCTTGCACGCTTCATTATAGTCATGTTCATGTGTCTAGCCACTCCATTTTCTTGTGGAGTCCTTGGAACAATTTTTGGTCTATGAATACCATTAGCGGAGAAATAATATTCAAATTCATGATTGCAATAATCACTATCATCATTAGATCTGAGACATTTTAATTTCTTTCTAGTCTCATTTTCAACCAAGCATTTCCATTTTTAAAATTTTTGAAATACATCAAATTTCTATCTAAGGAAATAAAACCACATTTTTCTAATTGAATCATTAATAAATATAACATAATAATGAGAGCCACCAAGGGAAGATACCTAAGCTGGTCCCCATACATCTGTATGCACAAGCTCTAATTTCTCACTTTTATTTTCCTTCCCAATCTTCACAAAACTCACTCTCTTTTATTTTCCATACACACAAATTTCACAAAAATCCATATTAACACATTTTAGACCTAGTAAAAGTTTCTTTGATTGAAGTATTTTCATACTTTTCTCACTCATGTGCCCAAGAATGTTGTGCCATAGAATTGTATCAAAATCTACAACAACTATTTATTCTCCCTACTCAACTGTAGCAACTATTCCTAAACATTCATTTTTCTGTAAAACAATCAAAGTAGAAGGAACAATTTGACCTATACAAAGATATAAGATGCCTACTTTCACACCTGTTTTTGCTACAAGTGAACCTTTTGAAAACTTCCAAATTTTATCATTAAAAGTAACTACACAACCCTCATCACTGAGTTGCCCTACTGAAATTAAATTCCTACACAGCTTTGGAACATGTCTTACCTCATGTAGTAGCCAATGATTCTCATTTTGCAACTTAATCTTAATTTTTCCCTTTCCAACAATCTGACAGGGTTCATTATCCCCCAAATAAACAAGTGCAAAATCCTAGTGGACATAATCAATGAAATAACCATTATGAGGTGTAGCATGAAATAAAGAACCAAAATCTAAAACCCATGAATCATCAACACTTTCTAAAGATATAAGCAAAGCATCCTCTTTAGATTTGTTACTTACCACATTTGTCTCCTTGTTCCTTTTTAGTTTATCTCCTTCATTGTTCTTTCAAGTCTAGCAATCTTTCTTCTTATGCCCTGATTTCCCACAATACCAAAAATCTCTTGGTCCTCTAGATTGGAACCTCTTCCCCCTTCACTTTTCTCTTGATTTCCCACAATTTCCAGAATTGTTTCTTCTCTCATTCATTCTACCTATGCTTTGTGCATTCAAAGCACTTCTTGATATAGATCCATCTGATGATTTCCTATCAGTTTTCTCATTCAAAATAGCATTGATCACATCATCATATTTTAGGGTACTAGATCTAGAAATAGAATTACTCATAGTCATTACCAACTCATTCCAACTTTCAGGCAAAGAACACAAAATCAAGAGAGCCCTAATTTCTTCAAAAAAATTGATATGCACAGAAGATAACTGACTAGTAATAGTATTAAACTCATTTAGATGATCCATACTAGATCCACCTTCTTTCATTTTCATTTAAATAAATGCTTCATGAGAAATACCTTGTTTGAAGTGTAGGGAATTTCATACATTTTTTCTAGGGTTTGCATCAACTCTTCTATTGTCTTCACTTTTGTAATATTAAATGCCACTGATGGTGCTAGGCATAGTCAAATGCTTCCAAGCGCCTTTTTGTCCAAAAGATCCTAGTCATCATTTGTCATAGATCCTTGATTTTTGGTTTTTCCTTCCAACGACTTTCATAAATCTTTCTAATAAAAATAGTCATCCATTTGCAT
The DNA here is from genome assembly GCA_028749045.1 of Cupressus sempervirens. Taxonomy (NCBI): domain Eukaryota; kingdom Viridiplantae; phylum Streptophyta; class Pinopsida; order Cupressales; family Cupressaceae; genus Cupressus; species Cupressus sempervirens. The sequence goes on from CM053783.1 coordinate 747,120,139, forward strand.
TTTCCATAACTAAAAGTTTGGCCCATTAAACTTGTCAACCCTCAGCTCACCCTCATCTTCCATCGCTCGCACTAAACCATGAGACCTTCCTATAGAGGATTGTTATAAAAAAAATGGTGGTAGTTTGGCTAAGAAAAAATGATGATCATCTGACTTTGATACCACTTATTAAGATTAATTTCAAATATAAATAATAGTTACATGCAATATAACCAATACCAAAAAATAGTAGATCACATAAAAAAGAACACAAGACACCAAGATTTAATGTGGTTCACCCAATCCCTAGGCTACGTCCACCAACAAGAAGTCTAATATTATTATTATCCAGTGATTACAATCTATAACCCCTTACAGCTTAATACCATCGCAAGAACCAATTTTCACATCACAAATTATGAAAATCCCTAACCTTAAGCCTTTTTATACAATCTTTTTTCTACTTATAAAATTAAGGCTAAAATAATAGAAAAATAATAGTCGACACCTTTTACAATATAAGGGCTTTTTTGGCTTCAGGGGCATTTCCCACAAAAACTCCCACAAGGGCATTGGCCCTTGACCCCACCCTGTACTGTGACAAGGAGCCCACCCAAGGCACTACCCCAAGACCCCATAAGGGCACTACCCATTGACCTTATCTTGGGAGTACTACCCCCAAACCCCCATTAAAATAATCTGGAGGGAAATTTTGTCGAATAAACCTTGGAGTCTGATTAGGCTCCACATCACAACAATCTCCCACTTGGAGACTGATCAAACTCCACAACAATAACCTCCCACTTGGAGACTAATAATAGCACTATTAAACCTATAGCTCCCATTGGAATATATCAAACCACCATGGACTATTTTGGTCTTTTATTATTTTCTTTAATCTATAGGGAAATTGTGCCAAATAAACCTGAGTCTAATTAGGCTCCACATCACAACAAGAAAGTACCAAGACTACATTCAAATACCAAATACAACAACAAATTTGACAAAAGAAACTAATTATATTAACATACCATCATTTTCCTCTCTCCTCTCTACATTCCATGCCCATCTACATGATATTTCCTTCTTTACATATTGTAATGACCTTTTAACTCCCTAAAGATTTCCTACAAGATGGTTGTCCTTCCATCTTCAAAAAATTATCATTTTGCAAAAAAATTTAATAGCAACATTTTTTGACAATTTTACATTTTATTACACATTTTTGATAATTTGCCTCTTTTGCTAACTCATTCCTATTTGGCACCATATATAGGTCCAAAAGGCTTACATATTACATTTTTAATTCATTTGTGACCTTGCATGACATTTTAATACCAAGATTAATAGCATCAGTATGGACCTTCTTCCCATGTTCTATCAATGCCAAATTGCACAAGCATCCTATAAAGCTCAAGGGTTTCATCCCCATGCCAATTCTAGGCATATCCTAAAATCATTGTTGTCCATGAGACAACATTCTATTCATATATTATTCAAACACATAATTCGCGTAATCAATGAACCCACATTTCACATACATGTTTGTTTATGAATTTTCCATTGACGTGTCCATTGGAAAATCACTTTTGAAGCTGCATAGGTGCATCTAGAAAGCATCTTTATAATGCTTGATTAAAACATAGTTGGTTTTTTGTCAACGGAATGAATTATTCTGTCTAGTGATGCTTCCTTTATATATTTAGTCTGTCAAGTGATGCATCTACATATGCAAATTTTATCACCTTTTGGAAAATGGTTTTTGATCTTGCTAGCTAGGAACAACTGATTTTTTGGTTTATTATATCTAATCTAATGATAGTTCTATAGGAATTTTTAATCAACCTAGCTAATCAGAAACTAGACCAATTTAACTAGGTTATGGCTTGATTCCCATTTATCATATGGTTGCAATTTTGGAGGCAACATTTTTTATTTGTCCAGGATATGGGGGAAGAGCAATGGGGTTGGAAAACATGAAATTTTAATATTATGAAGTCGCCTTGAGGAACTTGTGTATGCTCTTGGAAAACATGTCATCGAAGATGTTCATCATGACCTTTTTTGCTTCTACATGTTTTTGCATGGAGCCTTTGCACACCTAATGCTCACAAATGTCTACTTAAGAATGTATGTGAACTTGCAATGCACTACTATGTGGTGAAATATGTAGAAAATTATGTAATCCTTCATCACACAAGGTCTTTCACTTGGTGTGCTTATTCATTAAGTTAAGCACCCAAGTTTTCATTTCAAATCATGATTTATCTATTTTGAGCTTAAGAACTACTACAACAACCTGGAACATTCATCTTTTATCATTCATTAATAATAGTATGTAACATTCAATAACATGTAAAATAACATATCTAAACATGCCTTAACCAATTCTAATTTAATTTTGGATCACCTACCTAATTAGTTTAGAATTTTTTTCTCACCAAAAATCATAAAATGTAAGAAAGACTGTGTCAAAAAGGGCATGAAAAGATTATTACCATGCACAATCATTTTTATAAGCTCTTTTGCAGCAATCATTCTTACAATTTTTTGGCTCAATCTTCAACTAGTTAGTATGTGTTTTGAAAAATTATTCTTGAACTGTGAGTTGGGAAAAAGAGAAATATCAAACTTGATAAAGATGTACATAAATGCTATTAATTTTTAAACTTCAATTTTATAAACTTACAAAGAGAACCATAAAATTAAAAGAAACTATAGTGGTTTGTACTATTTCAAAATTATAGTTACAAGTGATAAAGTTATATACCTTTGATTCAGAGAGCGCAAATAATGGAAATGAAGTATTGCAAAAGGTGCAAGCTCAACGCCCCCCCCCCCCCATATGGATGGAACTATTAAGTAGAGAATAGTTACATACATACATACATACATAAATACATACATACATGGTTAAGCGCTACCTAACTATGTCCAAGGCTACTTAATTATGTCCAAGGCATTTGCACACTAGAGGCATGCTCTGCCTACTAGGTTGCCTACATACTCGTATATATGGGATCAAGACCCTTGAACTACCCACTCTGACAAATATGTATTTTAAGTTTCTAATTATCTTGATGTAGCTATATTCCTATAACCATTGGTGAGTTTTACATACCTAATATAGCTCTTCACCATCATACACCCACTCAGGCGAATCAAATGATTTTCTATAATTACAATCCTATAATACCCTAGTGCAACCTTTGTTTTGTATTTTATAGTTAATGTAAGGTTAACCCATATACATCCTAACTCACTCCTTATATAGTTATGTTTAAAAGATTGTGACAATAATCAATGGGACTAAATAGACCAGTCAAGTTAATGTTAGCAGGGAACAATCGATTGTTCATTTTACTGTACACCTAGAATGGGCTAAGTGAGTTTTATTGTTTTATCATTTGGATTTTAGGATATGTATGCAATAGGAACAATTTTTCTATTGTGCTAATATGTAATAAACACCTTTAAAAAGATCTCTATGTATATACATAAAGATTACAAGTTGTGCAATTTATCATGTATTACATCTACATTTTCTTTTCCATTTCTAAAGTTATAACAATGTTTCAAGGTTGGGAACCACTTCAACATCCTTTGCATGGTTTAGAGGTAATGTCATTGTGGCAGTGAGAATAACTTCAGTGAAGAATTGAGTATAAGGAGTTACTACGCTTGACATTAAAAAACATTCAATAACATGTGAAACAAGGTATTTAAACATGCCTCAACCAATTCTAAATTAATTTTGGATCACTTACCTAATTAGTTTAGAATTTTTTTCTCACAAAAAATCATAAAATGTAAGAACAACTATGCTAGAAAGAACATAAAAACATGATTATTGTGCACAATCATTTTAAAGCTCTTTTCGCACAATAGTTTTTATAAATTTTTGGCTCAATCTCCAACTGGTCAATATGTGTTTTGAAAAATTATTCTTTGACTGTAAGTCAGGAAAAAGAGAAATATCAAACTTGAAAAAGATGTACATAAATGAAATTAATTTTTAAACTTCAATTCTATAAACTTGCAAAGAGAACCATAGAATTATAAGAAACTATTGTGTTTTGTACTATTTAAAATTATAGTTACAAGTGATAAAGTTATATACCTTTGATTCAGAGAGGGCACATGATGGAAATGAAGTATTTTAGAAGGTGTGCAAGCTAAATTTCCCCCCATTTGGATGGTATTGTTAAGTAGAGAATAGTTAAATACATACATATGTATGTATGTATGTATGTATGTACATACATACATGGTCAAGTGCTACCTAACTATGTTGAAGGCATCTGCACACTAGAGGCATACTTTGCCTACCACGCTGCCTACATACTCGTATATAGGGGATCGAGATGCTTGAATTACTCACTCTAACGAATATGTAGTTTTGGTTTCTAATTATTTTTATTTAGCTATATTCCTATAACCACTAGTGAGAATTACACACCTAATACAACTCTTTGCCATCATACACTCACTTAGGTGAACCAGGTAGTTTTCTATAATCACAATAATATAATACCCTAGTGCAACCTTTGTTTTGTAGTTTATAGTTAATATAAGCCTTACCTAAATGCATCCTAACTCAATCCTTATATAGTTATATTTAAAAGCTTGTTACAATAATCAATGGGTCTAAATAGACTAGTCAAATTAATGCTAGCTAGGAATAGCTGATTGTTTGTTTTATTGTACCTAATCTAATGGCAGTGCTATAGGAATTTGTAATCAACCTAGCTAATCAAAAACTAGACTAATTAAACTAGGTTATGGCTTGTCACTTAGCACAGATTGAGTGAGTTTTATTATTTTATTATTTGGATTCTGAAATATGTATGTAGCAGGAAAAAATTTCTATTGTGCTAATATATAATAAGAACCTTAAAAAAGATATCTCTTTATGTATATAAAGACTACAAGTTGTCCAATTTGTCATGTATTACATCTGCATTTTCTTTTCCATTTCTTAAGTTATAAGAGTATTTCAAGTTTGGGAACCACTTCAACATCTTTCTCATGGTTTAGAGGTAATGTCATTGTAGCAGTGAGAATAACTTCAATGAAGAGTTGAGTGTAAGGAGTTATGTGTAAGGAGTTACTACTGTTAGAATTCTTTTAGAATAATCAAGAGGGGGGGTGAATTAATTATTCAAGGTCTAGATGTACAAAATAAAACTTTTTCACAATTTAGTGAACCCATAAAACATTCATACCCATGCATGCATTCATTGTGTATTTACTAAGACTTATATGTTACTATCAAATCAACTTGTAGAAATGTAAAGCATGAAACACAACACATTCATTAGTACACTTCACACAATGATTTATGGGGAAACCCAATTTGGGAAAACCACCAATAACATGCTACTCCTTTTCACTCTTCTAAAGTGATGCCCTATGAAAGGTCAACCCTGTTAAAGGTTACAATACACACTATTAAATGTGACCTGATTAAGGGATTTCAATCACCCTATTAAAAGTGAGCCTTGTTAGAAGACTTTAGGCCATTCACTTGGAATGACACCCTATTAAAGGATTTTCTAATTACTATTTGGTCAACCTTAATCCAAAGGATTTACCCTAGAGTGATACAATTGTTAGAGAGTAATAGTAAAGCTTTGATCTAATACAACTTCACTTGCAAATTAAATATCTCTATTTAGTCCTCAATTCTACTTGGATTTCATACTTTGCAGCTCTAATAGCTTGTTCACCCTTCAAACATTCATCTCCCTTAGCCTTCTTTCTTGGTATGCCATTATAGACTCTTTTTTTGGGTTACTTGATGAAGAAAAAACCCTTAATTCCTTCTCCTCCTTAGGTTATCCAACGTCTCTAACTCTTTTGTATCATGACTAGACATTCCTCTATAAAGGAAATTAGAATATTTTCCTGCTCATTATCTATTATCTTAATTAGGGTTTTGGATGAATTAGGTAGGATACAATATATCTACCCCATATCTTGTCTATTCTAGAAACTTCTCCTAGAATCCATTTGAGTTCGCCTAAAAATAGTTTATATCAAAATTTGTGCCACCAGCTCATCAATCTTATCTTCCTCCTAGTTCACAAGTTCCAAGAAAACAAACTTGTCAACTTATATTTTTTGAATCTTTGATCTTTATCATAATGCAGTAACTCGACATTATGATTTTTTTGATGCTTAGCACATATTGCATCACTCGACATCAACTATAAAATCAATCGACATCAACTAGATTTTACTAGTGATTGACATGAACTAAAATTTACTCAAAATCAACTATCTTGCTCGGTAGCCACTAGAATTTTCTTTCATTCAGCTCCAACTAACTTTCTGCTTGGCTTGTACTAACTTTCCTCAGCACCTACTATCCACTCAATCAAGCTTGGAAAACTTTATTTAACTTATTCTTCTAAACTTTCTAAGTGTAGCCAGCCATTTTTTAACCTTAAGTAGATCATCAATACATCATGTTATCACTGTCTTAATTGATCCTTGTACTTCATTACATAATCATAACTCAACCTTTCCTCTAGGTGCTTTTGTTACATCTTATTGATCAAATCCTCCTCATTAATCAACTAAGTGATAGTAGTTGAATCTTTTAAGTAATTATCTTACCAGCAAATAGCAAGTTTGACATCAGTGACAAAACAATGATTGAAACACATAGTCTTCTTCAACAATATCCTTCTTAACAATCTCTTTTCAAATGATCTTTTTAATTAGATATCAACAATTTCCCTCTTTGGCATTGATGGTAAACCAAACTGATCAACTTATATCATCAAACATGAACATCTTGTTCAACCAAATTAGCTAGGTTAAGACAACAAGGCAATACCAAAGAAAGAACTTGTATTCCTCTTTCAACAACTTCAATCTTTTGATTAGGTTACAAAATCTCTTCCTTAAAACTCCCTCTAAGTTCCTTCTTATATCTCCCTCTTACGGGGTAGATTAGGATTTCTCCCTCTTTATTTCTAGCTTTTTGATCAATGTCTCCCTCTGTGTTCTAACTTGATTATTGATATTTTTCTCCCTCTTTAATCAACAAATTAGTTTAGGACTTTCTTCCACTTTTCTCTTGATTTTCTAATAATGTACTTTCTCCACTTTTCTCTTGCACTTGATCAGTAAAACTCTTCTTGTGATGATGATTAGTTTTTTATTAGTAAACCACTTGTGATGATGATCAGTTTAATGTGCTTTCTCCCTCTTTGAAAAAAATGAGAAAGACATATACCAAACACTTGGCATCTTTGATACATGCAAATATAGGCTTTTGCAATTTCTCTCTCTATCACCTTGCTTGTGACTAATTTGTAGTTATGATTCTATGATTACTTTAGGCAGTTCCTAAAGTAAGATCCATTGTATCAATTTATATTATATGAACATCAACCTGTTTGATGCAGGGCACTCCCTCTGTTTCTTACATAGCCTTTGATAGGGGTATCACCCCTAGTTTAACTCTTAGATACTCATGAGAATCCTTAGGTAATGGTTTTGTGAAGATATCAGTAATTTTCTCTTTTGAGTTAACATATTCCATCTTCACCTCTTTTTCTTGAACTAACTCTCTTACATAGTGATACTTGATTGCAATGTGCTTTGTCTTTGTGTGCATTATTGGATTCTTTGATATATTGATAGCACTTGTATTATCACAATAAAGTGGCACTAGTTCTATGATTTCTTTCTTCATTCCTTTGAGTAGCTATTTGATCCATACAATGTTTGTACAATTTACAGCAACAAAAACATATTCTACTTCAGCATTAGATTGGGAAGTACAACTTTGTTTCTTGCTTGTCCATTTAACCAGTCTCTTGCCTAAGAAAATGCTCCTCCACTGATGCTCTTTCTATCATCAATCTTTCTAGCCCAGTTAGCATTAGTGTAGGCTCTCAGTTCAAACTTTTCATTCTTCTTGTAGTATAGACCAAACTCTTCTGTTCCTTTCAAGTATCTCGTTATTCTCTTCACAACCATCAAATGATTCTCTCTAGGAATAAAAGAGAATCTTGCAACTATCCCCATAGCTAATGCAATATTAGGTTTGATATGCACTACATATTGTAATTTTCCAACCATGGACCTATATAGTGTCTGATTCACCTTAGCTCAATCATCATTCTTTGATAGCTTGTGTTCTGTCACCATAGGTGTACTTACTAGTTTGGAGTCCACTAGTACAAATGTCTTCAATATCTCTTTGACATATTTTGACTGAGTGATGTATATTCCATACTTCATCTGATATACTTGTAATCCCACAAATAATTTGATCTCTCCAAACATAGACATTTCAAATTCTTGCTTCATCTAATTTGCAAAGTCCTTACACAAACCATCTTTTCCTCCAAATATGATATCATCAATAAATATTTCAAATATCAAAATACCATTTTATTTTTCTATCTTCATGTAAAGATTACTATTGTCATCTATCCGTTCAAATCCAATCTTCACAAGATAAGTATGAAGTCTCTCATACCATGCTCTTGGTGCTTGCATCAATCCATATAAGGCTTTACGCAATCTACATACCATGTTCTTATTGTTATCATCAACAAATCCTTCTGGCTATTCTATGTAGACTTCTTCTAATATGCCATTCAGAAATGTAGATTTAACATCCATCTAATAACCATAGTCAATTCCTTCTTCTTGTGCATATCCTTTACAAACTAATCTTGCTTTGTTTCTTGTTACTTCACAATTCTCCTCTAGCTTATTTTTGAATACCCACTTAGTACCAATCACATTCTTGTCTTTTGGTCTAGAAACTAGACTCCATGTTTTGTTCTTCTCTATATACTGAATCTCTTCTTCCATGACTTTGTACCAGTCATCATCTTCCAATGCATCTTTCACTATTTTGGGCTCCTTCATACTTAAAAAAAATGATTCACTTCTCAATCTATTTCTTGTCATTGGCCTTGCATCTTTGTTTCCAATGATTTGATTAGCAGGATGATGTCTTTTGACACATTTAGACAATCTTGGTTTAGCTCTTGTTTCTACATTTTGTCTTTTAGCTTCAGTGTTACTATGTACATCTCTATTAGGTAACTTAGCATCTCTTTCATGTGTACTGATCTTAGAATTAGAATGTGCATTTTCTTCATTCTGCAACTAAACATCTGAATATAGCTCAATTCCTAAACGCAACTCGACATTCGTAGGATGTGACTTGGCAATTACTAAGACTTGTTGTTGGTTTGTAACTTGATTCTCAACATCTTCTTTAACATGCATTCCTTCATAGAAGTATACAAATTATTTGTATTCTTCTTGTTCTTTCATAGGTTTAGCCTCATGTACTTCTATAAATTCATCAAAATTCACTTTTGCACTTTTCACATTTTTGTTAGTGTTAGTCTTTAAACCCTTATAGGCTTTGCTTCTTGTGGAGTATCCAAGGAATATACCTATTTTACTTTTTGCATCAAACTTTCCATTCCTAACATCTTAAAGAATGTGACACTTTCCAAATGCCTTAAAGTATTTTACATAAGGTGGATATCCATACTATAGTTCAAAAGGTGTTGAATGAGTACCTTTCTTGACTTGCACATAGTTCAAGGTATATAAAGTTGTACTTACAGCTTCTCTCCAATATTTCAAAGCAACATTCTTCTCCATCATAAGTGTTCTAGCACAATCCATTATAGACCTATTTTTTCTTTCAGCAATTCCATTTTGTGGAGGGGTTCTAGGTGCAGATGTCTTTCTTTTGATTCCTTTTTCTTTACAAGAGATCTCAAACTCATTTGAAGTGAATTATCCTCCTCTATTTGATCTCAAACATTTCAGACTCTTACCTATTTCTTTTTTAACTCTTTCCAAGTACCACTTAAACATTTGAAAAGTATCACATTTCTATTTTAAAAATATGACTATCATCATCCTAGAGTAATCATCAACAAATAGCATTATGTAATTATCTCCTTTGTAGCTTTGCACTTCAATAGGTCCACACAATTCAGTATGAACAATATCTAGTATTGTCTTAGAGATGTAAGCTTTACTCTTAAAGCTTGACTTTGATATTTTGCCTAGCTGACATTGTTTGCACACTATATTATCAAGTTTTTAAAACTTAAGCAATCCTCTAACTCTTTTCATGTTACTGATACATCTTCTTTGCAGTGTTGTAGCCTTTGATATCATCAAATTTAGCATAGATTAGAGCAAAGGCAATCTCCAACATTGCCTGATTGTGTTCCTTTTTCTTATTCATATCTTTAGTATTTAGGGCTCCTATTGGATCAATATGTTCCACTATAATGGTAGATTGTGCATGATCTCCAAGTCCTCCAAGGTGTAGCTTCATCAAACTTTGTCATGCAGGAAAGTTATCTCTGTTGAGCTTGGGTACTTTTCTTTTAGACATCTTGATCTTTGTGCTTCTAGCACCTTAAAACTAGCCCTCTTAAGAAGATGGCTCTAATACCAATTGTTAAAATTCTTTTAGAATAACTAAAAGTAGGGGGTTAATCACTTATTCAAGGTCTAGATGTACAAAATAAAACATTTTTCACAATTTAGCGAACACATAAAACATTCATACCCATGCATGCCTTCATTGTGTATTTACTAAGACTTATATGTTACTATCAAATCAACTTGTATAAATTTAAAGCATGAACCACAACAAATTCATCAACACACTTGACACAATGATTTACATGGAAACCTAATTTTGAAAAAACTACCAGTAACAAGCTACTCCTTTTCACTCTTCTAAAGTGATGCCTTGTGAAAGGCCAACCCTGTTAAAGGTTACAATACACACTGTTATATGTGACCCACTTAAAGAATTTCAATCATCCTATTAAAAGTGAGCCTTATTAGAGGACTTTAGGCCATTCACTTGGAATTCCACCCTATTAAAGGATTTTTCAATGACTGTTAGGTCAACCTTAATTCAAATGATTTACCCTAGACTAATATAATTGTTAGAGAGTAATAGTAGAGATTTGATCTAATATAATTTACAACTTTACTTGCAAATTATAGATCTTTGTTTAGTCCTCAATTCTACTTGGCTTTCATACTTTACAGCTCTAATAGCTTTTTCACCCTTCAAACATTCATCTCCCTTAGCCTTCTTGCTTAGTATGCTATTCTAGACTCTTCTCTTGGGTCACTTGATGAAGCAAAAAACCTTGATTCCTTCTCCTCCTTAGGTTCTCCAACCTCTCTAACTCTTTTTCTTCATGACCAAGCATTCCTATATAAAGGAAATTAGAATATTTTCCTACTTATTATCCATCATCTTAATTATAATTTTGGATGGATTAGGTAGGATACAATGTATATACCCCATATCTTGTCTATTCTAAAAACTTCTCCTAGAATCCATTTGAGTTTGCCTTAAAAAAATTTATATCAAATTTTGTGCCACCAGCTCATCAATCTTATCTTCCTCTTGGTTCACAAGTTCCAAGGAAACAAACTTGTCAACTTATATTTGGTGAATCTTCGATCTTTATAATAATGCAGCAGCTCAGCATTATCAATTTTCTGATGCTTGACACATACTGTGTTACTCATAATCAACTATAAAATCACTCAACATCAACTAGATTTTACGGGTGCCCAACATCAACTAAAATTTACTTGGCATCAACTTTCTTGCTTGGCATCCACTAGAATTTGCTTTCACTCAGCTCCAATTGGCTTTCAGCTCGGCTTGCACTAACTTTTCTTGACACCTACTATTCACAAGTGGTCAAGCTTGGTAGACAAATTTTATTTAACTTATTCTTCTAAACTTTCTAAGTGTAGCCACCCATTTTTTAACCTTAAGTAGATCATCAATACAATATGTCATCATTGTCTTAACTAATTCTTGTACTTCATTAAATAATCATAACTCAACCTTTCCTCTAGGTTCTTTTGTTATGTTGTATTGATCAAATTATCATCATCAATCAACTAAGTGATAGTACTTGAATCTTGTAAGCAATTACCTTACCAAAAAATAGTAGGTTTGACATCAATGACAAAATAATGATTGAAACACATAGTCTTCTTTAACAATCTCCTTAAAAAATTCTTTTCAAATGATCTTTTCAATCAGATATCAACTACCCTGAACATTCAAAAAATATTCAAGAAACATTTAATAACATGTGAGATAAGGTATTTAAACATGCCTTAACCAATTCTAATTTAATTTTGGATCACCTACCTAATTAGTTTGGAATTTTTTTCTTACCAAAAATCATAAAATGTAAGAACAACTATGCCAAAAAGAGTGTAAACATATGATTGTCATGCACAATCATTTTTTAAGCTCTTTTAGCACAATCATTCTTACAATTTTTTGGCTCAATCTCCATCTAGTCAGTATGTGTTTTGAAAAATTATTCTTGGAATGTGAGTCAAGAAAAAGATACAAAATTGAAAAAGATGTTTGTAAATGCAATTAATTTTTGAACTTCAATTTTATAAACCTACAAAGAGAACTATAGAATTAAAGAAACTATTTTGGTTTGTACTATTTTAAAATTATAGTTACAAGTGATAAAGCTATATACCTTTGATTCAAGGAGCTCAAATAAGGGAAATTAAGTATTGTAGAAGGTGCAAACTCAAATCCCTCCCCCCCCCCCATGTGGATGGCATTAGAGAATAGTTGCATACATACATACATTCATGGTTTAGTGCTACCTAACTATTTCCAAGGTGTGTACACACTGGAGGCATACTCTACCTACCAAGCTGCCTACATACTCGTATACATGGGATCAATACCCTTGAACTACTCACTCTAATGAATATGTAGTTCTAGTTTCTAATTGTTTTGATCTAGTTGTATTTCTACAACCTTTGTGTTGTAGTTTACAGTTAATGTAAGGTTAACCTATATACATCCTAACTCACTCCTTATATAGTTATGTTTAAAATCTTGTGACAATAATCAATGGGTCTAAATAGACCAGCCAAGTTGAGGCTAGCTAGAACAATTGATTGTTCATTTTATTGTACGTAATCTGATGACAGTTCTATAGGAATTTGTAATCAACCCAGCTAATCAACAACTAGACCAATTGAACTAGGTTATGGCTTGTCACTTAGTAGGTTTTGAATAAGTTTTATTGTTTTATTATTTGGATTAGATGTAATTTCATTTTATTTTTTTTGGAACCAATTCAACATCCTTTGCATGGTTTATAGGTAATGTCATTGTTTTATTATTTGGAACCACTTCAAACACCTATGCCAGAATTACAACACGATGTGAAGTTTATTTTAGATATAAATAACATAAAAAAACATGCCATAAATCATTCCTAATTTTATGTTATATACATACATACATATACACACACACACATATACATATTCATATGTATATATGTATATACATACATAAATATACAATGATCACAAGGGCGCAACAACAAAATCCTAGATCTCTATTGATCTCGATAATCCACAAGATCTCTCTCTATACATACATCTACAGATGCAATTTTATCACCTTGAAAGGCATTGGAAGGTATTTGATTACAAATATGTAAAAGTTGAAAAAATTGACCAAAGGTTGTCATGCAACAGATATCATTGATGAGCAATTTTTTTTGAAAATTTGGAAGTCAACTGCTAGAGTTTTTTTTATTGAACAAGTAGGAATGAATATGCAAGGTTAGGAGATATAAGCTATAAATGAATTTTCTTCAACCTAGGAAAGGGTTGGAGTTGATATGTATGGATTTGAATCAATCAAAACACAATTTTGATGGGACAATATGTGCAGACAACAAGTACAATTTTAAGATCTCCTTGCAATTTTATAGTAGGTACATGCTTATATTATGAAAAGTTTTGTTTTTGCTTCCTAGAAAAGGTGCTAATTAGTTTGAGGTTTGTAGGTTAATCTTGAAATACTTTTGATTTATTTATTTTTCTATTGGTTACCTATTGGAAATATAGATGGAGTAACTGAGAGGGGGGGTGAATCAGTTACCACAAAAACAAATCCACAAATCTCTTGGATGTCTAATAAAACTATTTGTTGTTGTCACTCAGTAAACATACTTAAAATGTTGTAACTCGGTAAATGCAGTGTATGTTAACTTTAATAGATCTTGAACATTCACAGTGATTAACATGCAAGCATAAAAGAAATAACATGAACACATGAGACACCAGATTTAATGTGGAAACCCAATACGGGAAAAACCACCAAGTAACTAGCTACTGATTTTCACTCTTCTGAAGTGAGCCCTGTTAGGAGCCAACCTAGTTAAAGGTTACAAAACACACTATTAGGTGTGACCTTGTTAGAGGATTTAATCACCCTATTAGGAGTGGCCTTGCAAGAGGTCTTTAGAAAAATTCAATGGAATTGTCACCTTGTTAGAGGATTTACAGCTAGCTGTTATACCAACTCTACTAAGAGATTTTGGAATCACTAATACAATGGTAAGAAAGTAACAATGAAATGACCTGAATGAGATGCAATTGAATTGCTGATTATAGATCTCTATTCCACTTCATGCTAGATCCTTCTTGATTGAATATAACTTTTTGCTGCTCCTCAAGGATATCTGACCATCCTTCAAATTTTCTCACACTTTCCTTCTCAATCAATCAAAAACTTGTATTCTCACTCATACACACTAGAATCTCAACTTAACCTTTCATATATACCATTCAGATTATCAAGTCAGCTCAATTACAAGTTACAATTACTAATAAACATTACCATAGTCAGCCAGAATCAATACTTGAAATAATTAAACTTCATATCCCAAATTAACAAAATCTTTCATTGGTCAACCCTGCTTGGTAAACACTGATCCTAAAATGATTTCTTATGTTAAGCAACAGAAACTTGGTTAACACTACAAGCTTGCAAAATCCTTTGGCAACCGAGTGAACTTGGTGAACACTAACTTTGACCAATCTTTTCTTCATTAACAATGAGAACTCGGTTAACACTACTTTCTTCCATAATCTCCTTTAACACTCGAGTGAGCTCGGTAGACTCTGTCTACACATAGTAATTTCCAAGAATGCTCGATAGACACAGTAAATATCCTTACTAACCAATTGAGCTTGGTAAGCACTATCTGCCAATTGATATAACATTTGTGTAACATCAAAGACAACACACAATTAGACAATTATATCCAAAAATCTCCCTCTTTGCCATTGATGGCAACATAACATGTCATAGCACAATAAAATTTGAAAACAAGACTTCTCTAATAGAAAAATTTTTCCTCTTAACTTTTATGCCACAAACTTCTCTAATGCAATAATCTCCCTCTACGAAGGAATTACATAGCTTCTTCTCAAATAGATATGACAGTAAACTCTCCCTCCTTGAAAACACATGACAAAGAAACACATACCAAATGAGTATCAATATACCTTGAGTACTTATTCATATGCAATGTTCCCTTGACTATGCTGCATCAACTGATAGATCTTCAACTTGGTTCATATTGATGCATCACTAAAACTTTATTTTAGTGAGCTTTAGATAGGAGAATGACCCCTAACTTACCTCTTAGATAAAAGAATGCATCCTTAGGTAATGGCTTGGTAAATATATCTATAATTTGTTCTTTTGTATGGACATATTCCAATCTAATTTCTTTATCCTGCACTAATTCTCTAACAAAGTGGTATTTTATAAAAATGTGCTTAGTTTTGGAATACATCACTAGATTCTTTGATATTTTAATTGCACTTGTATTATCATAAAACATAACAACTGGTTCTTTGATCTCAACCTTCATGCCTTCCAACAACTATTTAAACCAAACAATATTAGAACAATTCACTACTGCTGCAACATATTCTGCTTCTATTGTGGATTGGGATGTGCAATTTTGCTTTTTACTTGTCTAAGATACCAACCTTTTACCAAGAAGGAATGCTCCACCACTTATAATCTTTCTATCATCAATATCCTCTGCCCAATCAGCATTAGTAAACACTTTTAAGTCCAAATTTCCTCCAAGTTTATACTATAAGCCATAATCTTCAATACCTTTCAAGTATCTCAAGATTCTTTTGATTGCCATCATGTGATTTTCTTTGGATTTTTCCAAGAATTTTGCCACTATACCAACTGTAAGAACAATATTAGGCCTTATATGAACTGCATATTGTAATTTTCTAATCATTGATCTATATAAGGTCTGGTCTACCTCTTTTGAATCATCTTTTTGGTAAGCTTTAGTCTAGTACACATGGGGGTTCCAACTAGTTTTGAATCTTCCATACCAAACTTCTTGAGTATCTCCTTGATATATTTAAACTGAGTGATGTAGATACCATTCTTACTTTGCTATATCTGAAGACCAACAAAGAACTTAATCTTACCAAACATAGACATTTCAAATTCTTTGTTTATTTGCTCTAAAAATTCGTTACATAGATCATCATTCCCTATAAACAAAGTATCATCCACAAATATTTATGCCAAAACAATCTTGTTGTATGGTCCTTCCTTGATGTACAAGCTACTATTATCATTACTTCTCTGGAAACCAATCTGAATAAGTTAGTTATGCAATCTCTCATACCATGCTCTAGGAGCTTGTTTCAGACCATACAATGCTTTGTGCAATTTGCAAACCATGTTCCTTTTTTCTAGATCAACAAAACCTTCAAGTTGTTCAATGTAGACTTATTCATCAAGAATACCATTGAGAAATGTAGATTTAACATCCATCTGATTTACCTTAAATCCTTTATGTGTTGCATATGCAAGTAAGGTTTTGACACATTCCAGTCTTGCAATAGGAGAAAAAGTTTCACCATAATAAATTCCTTCTTCTTGAGAACATCCTTTACACACCAATCTAGCTTTGTTTCTTGATACCTTACCATGTTCATTCAATTTATTCCTGAATACCCATTTTGTTTTGATCACATTGTTATCTTTAGGCCTAGGTACAAGAGTCCAATTTTTGTTCTTCTCTATTTTCTCTATTTCTCCATTCATAAACTCAATCCAACTTTCATTTTCCAATGCATCTTTGACATTTCTAGGTTCATAATCAGTAAGTAAACATGTACCTTTTAGCTTACTTCTTGTCATAGTACCTTTCGATTTATCTCTATTAATCTAATCTTGTATATGATGCCTCCTGACGTACTTAGCCAATATAAGTGTAAACACCTAAATTTGATTACACTGCTTTGGTAATCTAATTTAGCCATCTCTAAAGGCATCATTAATTAAATTCTTATTTTTTACCATCCCTAGTTGATTAATTTAATTAATCATCTATAGTCCTAATTGATAAATCAAATAATCTATTATTTATCAATTAAATCCTTTTCTCCTATCTAATTCCAAAAATCTCCATTTATTAAATAAATCTATTTGATAAATGAAATCCTCAAATTCAAAAACCCCTAACCTATCTCTAATCCTCCATTTAGCCTAATCCACCCCATCCACCCATACTAACCAAGCTTAGCCACTAACTCACCCACCCTCATTAATGCCATCCACTTGCACATCTCTAACATCCCTAATCTAATCCTAAACCCAAGCCTAATCCACC
Source organism: Cupressus sempervirens (assembly GCA_028749045.1). NCBI lineage: Eukaryota > Viridiplantae > Streptophyta > Pinopsida > Cupressales > Cupressaceae > Cupressus > Cupressus sempervirens. The sequence continues at coordinate 747,137,670 of CM053783.1, forward strand.
CCCTAATGTTGTCACATTCCTTAAATAATTTTAAGACTTTCCTAATCCAAACCAAAGTCTCCCCTCAAAAAAACCAACCACTAAGTCATGAGTGCTCTTACAAAACATAAAAGACTCTTACAAGCCCACTCATGACTCTTACACCCATCTTCCACACTCTTCCCTCTTCCACACTCATTCCTCTTACATCCCTCTTACATACTCAACTCCACTCATCATGCCTTTAACCAACCCTTTACCCTACCCTCTCACACTCATCCTCCTTGTGACAAGTGTCACCTTTCCATTGGTGCTAAACAAGCACAATCCATGTGCTCTCCTTTGAGTGCATCCTAGCCCTCCTTAAGCCTTCATCCATCCTTGCATCTAAGCCCTCCATCCCTCTACCCCTTAGCCTATAAATTGAATCCCATCCCAAGCCATTTCATCAACAATCTTTGAGCTAAAGTTACCATGCTATTTTGAGAACCAAAGCCATCAATCTTACCCTTATAATGCCAAATTGAGAGCTCACAAAGCTACCAATTTTTCATTACCCATCTCCATTGAAGCAGCTTTTGAGCATCTTGAGCATACATCCATAGCAAAAGGACACATCTACAGAATCAAGAAAGCATGGAGTGCTTTCTCTTGTGAGGTTTGCACTTCTTGTTTTCTTTCTTTGTCTAAGCATATATGTGAATTTAGTTTTTGGTTTGTGAATGTTTACTTTATTTGTTAATGTTCTTTGCATACTAATTCTTGTTCTACAATAAGTTCTTTGCCTTTTGAATGAATTGCATTGTCATCCTCTTGAATTTCAACTTTAGGTTCTGGCTTCTCAGACTCAATAGGCATTGGCTCGGTAGCTTCAGAATGTGACTCAGGTCCTTGTGACTTGGTTTGAACTTATTGTAACTTGGTGACTGAGGAAGACTTGGGGGTAGAAGTCTCCTAATTGACATATGTGTCTAGCAATATATCAAGTTCAATGTAAACAAATCTCCTATAATCTTTTGGTTCCTTTTTGCTTTCTTCTTCAGTCCTTTCTGCAAACTCATCAATTTTTCACATGTGCACTTTCTATGATTTTATGAGTAGAAAAATTCAAACATCTATATGCCTTACTCTTTCAAGAATATCCTAAAAACATACCTTCATCACCTTTCACATCAAATTTTCCTTTTCTAGATTCTTTAAAGATGTAACATTTACTTCCAAATACTTTTAGGTAACTTACATTGGGTTTATAGCCATACCATAACTCATAGGGAGTTTTTAATGAGTCCTTCAACTATACTCAATTTAAGGTATGAACTGCAGTGTTGATAGCTTCCCTCTAGTATTTGATAGCAATGTTATTTTCAATCATTAGAGTTCTTGCACAATTCATGATAGATCTATTCCTCCTTTCAGCTATTCCATTCTGCTTAGGAGTTCCATGGGCTGATACCTATCTTTTGATTCCTCTTTCAATGAAAAATTTATTGAACTCATTGGAGGTGAATTCACCACCTCTATCTGACCTCAAACATTTCAATCTTTTCCCTATTTCCTTCTCCACTCTTGCCAAATACCATTTGAATTTCTCAAATGCTTCTGACTTCTCTCTTAGATACATAGCAATCATCATTCTAGAGTAGTCATCAACAAAAAGAATAAAGATTTTTTCTCCACTATAGCTCTCAATTCCAATAGGTCCACACAAATCAATATGCACAATTTCCAAGATATCTTTAGATTGATAGTTTTTGCTTTTAAAACTAGTCTTTCCCATTTTACCAATATGACAATTCTTGCATAGACCTACATCAAAATTTATATGACATAACCTTTTTTTCCATAACAACTTTCTTCAACTTGAGCAATAAAACATGAGCACTCACCAAGATCAAGATGGAATAGGTTACCTTTTGTTTGTTTGCCTGATCCAGTCAATTTTCCTTTGTCATCCAACAATCTTGCCTTGCCATGCATGAATTCCACCTTGAATCCAATGTTGATTAGTTGTGCCACACTCAACAGATTATTTTTTAGTCCTTCAACCCAATAGGCATTATCACATACAAGTTCTTTGGCTAAGGAGATTCGTCCTCTTCCTTTTATGCAACAAGGTCCATTGTTTCCAAACCTTACACTACCACCATCATAGTCTTCAAAGTATTCAAACTTTGTTTTTTCACCAGTCATATGATGTGAACATCCATTTTCTATGATCCATGTATAATTTTTTCTCACATGAGAGATAAGTTCCATCTTATCTTCATCGTCATCATCAGATTCATTTTTCACAGCAATGTAAACTATTTCATCTTCACTATTATTAGAATCTTTAGCAATAAAACATGGTTTCCTACCTTTTTCCTTGAATGATTTGAAATCCTTCTTGCCATTTCACTTATGACCTTTCTTGTCATCCTTGCTTACTTTGTTTGGGCACCTAGCTGCAATATGACCAATTTCTTCACATGAAAAATAGATTAGCGAAACTTTACCTTTGTATTTTTCTCGACCTCTTGAATATTTCCTTGCAAGTAGAGCTTCAACAACTTCAAGATCACTGTCTGAACTTTTCTTTGATTCTTCTTCACTTTTTGATTGAGCATCCTTTATTTTCTTTCATTTTCCCTTAAGTGAAAGCTTGACCTCAAATGTTGATTCAATATTCTTGGAAGCTGGAACATAATTGGCATAGTTATCTAGTTCAAAGGCTGTCAATCTTCCAACTAAGGTATCCAAAGTTATCTTATGATTTGTCTTACACCTTCTTTCTTGAATTGCAAATACTCTAATTGTATAAATGGGAAGCAATGTTCTAAGCATTTTACTTACAATTGGTTCTTCCTTAACCTCTCCTCTAGAAGCTTTGATTGCACAGACACTTGCTTTGATCCTTTCAACATATTTGGTAATGTTTTCATACTCTCTCATTCTCATCTAATCAAATTGTCCTTTAAGGCTTTCTACTTTGGCTCTCCTCACATTGTCATCATCACCATAGATATCTTTTAGCTTGTTCCACATTTCAAAGGCAGTTTTGTAGTCCTTGATATCATCAAATTCCTCATAGCTTAGAGTAGATGCAATGTCTATCATCATGGTGTTATGAATTTTTTTTTCAGCAATGTCACCAACAGATAATATACCAAAAGGAGTTGTGTAATCTTCATCAAGGTATTTCAATCCTAAATCACCAATGGAAGTCAGATGAAGTCTCATGAGACCCTACCATGTTGAAAAGTTATCTATGTTAAGCCTTGGAGTTTCTCTCTTGTAAAGCATCTTGATATTTAGCTTATGTCCTTGAAACCTTTCCTACAAGCACCAAAAGCTCTGATATCAATTGTTGGAAATATAGATGGAGTAACTAAGAGGGAGGGTGAGTTAGTAACCACAAAATAAAATCCATAGATCCCTTATATGTTTAATAAAATTATTTATTGTTGTCACTTAGTAAACATACTTAAAATGTTGTAACTCGGTAAATGCAGTGTATGTTAACTTTAACAGATCTTAAACATTCATAGTGATTAACATGCAAGCATAAAAGAAATGACATGAACACATGAGACACCAGATTTAACATGAAAACTCAATATGGGAAAAACCATCAAGTAACTAGCTACTAATTTTCACTCTTCTAAAGTGAACCTTGTTAGGAGCCAACCTAGTTAAAGGTTACAAAACACACTGTTAGGTGTGACCTTGTTAGAGGATTTAATCACCCTATTAGGAGTGGCCTTGCAAGAGGTCTTTAGAACAATTCAATGGAACTGCCACCTTGTTAGAGGATTTACAACTACTTGTTAAACCAACTCTACTAAGAGATTTTGGAATCACTGCTACAATGGTAAGAAAGTAATAATAAAATGACCTGAATGAGATGCAATTGAATTATTGATTACAAATCTTTTTTCTACTTCACGCTAGATCCTTCCTAATTAAATCTAAACTTTTTCTACTCCTCAAGGATATCTAACCATCTTTCAAATTTTCTCACACTTGCCTTCTTAATCAATCAAAACAATTGCATTCTTACTCATGCACACTAGAATCTTAACTTGACCTTTCATATATACCATTCAAATTATCAAGTCGGCTCAATTACAAGTTACAATTACCAATAAACATTACCACAATTGGCTAGAATCAATACTTGAAATAATTAAACTTCATATTCCAAATTAACAAAATCCTTCATTGGTTGACCCTACTCGGTAAACACTGATCCTAAAATAATTTCTTGTGTTAACCAACAGAAACTTGGTTAACACTGTGAGCTTACAAAATCCTTTGGCAACCAAGTGAACTTGATGAACACTAACTCTAACCAATCTTTCCTTCATTAACCATGAGAACTCTATTAACACTGCTTTCTGCCATAATCTCCTTTGACACTCAAGTGAGCTTGGTAGACACTGTCTATGTAGAGTAATTTCCAAGAATGCTCGGTAGACACAGAAAATTGACTTGTTGACAAGTGAGCTCAGTAAGCATTGTCTACCAATTGATATGACATTTGTGTAACATCAAAGACAACACACAATTAGATAATTGTATCCAACATTACAATAATATGTACTTAGGGTTTTAATTGAAATTGAGTCTTCTTCCTAATCCCCATGGAAAAAAATCCTAATTTTTGCTATGTAGAATAGGTATGGTATGGAGATGAATTTTTTACTTTTTATTTTCAAAACATCCACCTACTTGGAGTACCTAGTTTGAGGGCAAGTAAGTATAGATAGTGCAAGAGATGAAGCCACCTAAGATGTTTTAAGATGTCATCTTGCAAAGACATATAGTTCCTTGTAGTCAAATCTTATGAAAGGATGAATTGCAAAACCCATTAGTTACAATGATAGATTCCTTATATAACAATTAGAAATGAAAACATGTAAAATTATCCTTCTTAGATCTCTTGTAATAACTATCTTGCTTTGGCAATAAAAATTTTGGCCTTCTCAGCTTTTTATGACCACCCATACACATATCTTGTGTTCTTTTAACATCTTCAATAGTGTGATGAACAAAATCATGACCTTTATGGCTTTATTCCACAATATATATCTCATGTGCACCACTATCAGCTTGAGTACAAACATAGGAAGACTCAACCATGTTATTGAGTTCATGCGAAATGGATGTTACCTCATGGTCAAAACTATTTTTACAAAAATTAGAATAAGTGTTGTACCTTGGTTACATGTATTCAATATCTATAATGGGCTAGGCCATGGTTGTAATTTGATCCATTTTGTGATCAATGTAAAGTCTCAATGGCGTACTATGTGCCTCCTCTTGATCCAAGGTTTATTTTCTTCTCTAGGGATACCACATGATGATTGATTTTAACATTGATTTTGATGAGTTGTAGTTCACAATTTGCAAACAAGAAACCATTTTTCTTTCCTTGTTCTTGCACAATTAATTCTTCAATTCTCCCAATGATTCATTACTATATTTAAATTATTTTTTACCTTTTACATTTGATTTGATACCCAAAAATTGTGTGAATGAAAGCATGTATTGTATCTTGTGAGAAAGGGAGTGATAATTATCATAACTAGCCACAATTTCTTTATTTGTTGGTAAGGCTACAAGGATTAGCTATTTTTGTAAATGGAGATGAAGAATTCATGTGACTATTTTTCCTTTTATTATCCTACTGTCTATTATCTTATATTTACTAGAATATATAACTTTATAAACCATTTTAATTTTTTGGCTCATAGCATTAGACTATCATCCTTCAGTACTATTTTATGGTTGAATTTGTTTATTCAATGCATACTATGATTAATTTTTTTTACAAGGCTAGAATCTTTATAAATATTTGTACAACGTCCATGACCAAGTCTTATGGAACATGGGAACAAACCATTAGCGAACCACCATACCATATCCCTACACATGTAACTAAACCCATATAAGGACTTACATCTTAGCTAGAAGATCTTCCACTCATATTTTAGTTGGTGGGTATTTTGACACAACATACATTGAACTTGTTTAGACAAACATTTGTCTTCTAAAATAACTCCAAATTTGCATAATTCCATAAAATCATATGCCATTCCTAATTGTTGATTTGCTATCCACCCACTTGTTTAGTAGACCATATTCAGTAATTGTTCATTTACTAGCCACCTATTGGTCTAGTAGATCATATATGGTTAGTAAGATGGAGTTATGGCATGTTAGCAAGCCCTAGATAAATAGTTAAAGAGCTTCATGGTCTTAACAATGTTCTAAGCTTGCTACTACATGTCCAATGGTTTGGGCTTTAGCAATATATTCAATTTTATTGTTTAAAATTTTTAGGATGGAAAGGCTTACTTAATATTAATTCAATACTATGTGCTTGTTATGAATAACCATTAAACAATTGCAGTTGGAAGCATTTATCAACTTAACAGTTGGTTGTGAAAGTCAGGATTAATCAACTTGTTGATTCATTGAGGGTGTGCAATTTTATCAAGTTACTAAATAAAAGATATGCATGGGTGTGATAGTCTACCAACTAACTGAATGAAAGAAAATAGTGAATCACAAGGATTGTCAAGCAAATGTTTTAAAAAAATTGTGGTTATGAATGGTTATCAATGTATGGATATAATATTAACTCTTATACATTATATAAGATAAAAGCATAGAAATATTAGAAATTCCTTATTATTTAGTAATTGTCCTAGTAATAAACTTCTCTAAAGTGTGAGCCAAGGATAATGAGAGCCTCTAATAACAACAAAAGGGTATGGACATCAAGCTCTTTGCCCACACTTTTATTAATTTTCCTCCTCAATACATTCCAAAGGTTTTTAATGCTTGTTAAAAATATATCTAGCTTTATGACAAGATCAAGCAAAGAATGAACACCCACATCATCTCTTGCTTATCCAAAATATTTTCCTAGAAAATTAGAGAGGGTTTTTTTGGTATGGGTTGAGGCAAGGCTAAGAAAGCTTGTGTAGCAACGAACAATGTATAGAAGAGATGAAAATTGACATAGAGATTTGGGTCAAAAAACTAGAGGAGCCTAATGCTTGTAATGGATATTGGTGCAATTGTTATAAAAAGACAACATAGCAGAGGAATTTTCCACTGGGCCATTTTTAGCCAAGAAATTTCCCTTTCCTCCTATTGGACTGAAAGAAAGTGCCAAAACAATGACAATGGTAATGCATCTAGCAAAAATGAAAGTTAATCTATGAACCCTTACCTTGAAAGAAAGTTCCAAACATAAGAGGACAAGAATGGAAGTTAATCCATGAACCCTTACCTTGAAATCAAGTTCCAAATAGAAGAGGATGAGAATGAAAGTTAATCCATAAATCCTTGCCTTGAATGACACTAAAAAGACCTTCATCATGCCTCTAAAGCCTCTTGCCTACACTTTGTCATGTGAATAAATAAAGTTTCACTTTTATTTTCTTTTTTATATCCTTGACAACTTCAAAATTTTGATGATAAAATTAACTGTCATCAAAATTTAGACGTTAAACTTAATTGTTGTCAAAATTTTGATGTTATTAGGATCATATTTTTAAAATAATGAATTTGACAAGCCAAATTGGCCTGCCATCAAAAATTTAGGTCAAAAATGACCCCCAAATGTACTAGTGTATGTATGTATGTATCAGTGGAGATCTAGGATTTCATTGTTGTGTCCTTTTGATCACTACATTTTGTTGTCATGCCCTTGTGATCTCTGCATCTCATTATCATTTCCTTGTGATCTTTGCATCTCATTTGTTTTACTATACCTAATCTTATGATATTTCTATAGGAATTTGTAATCAACCCAGCTAATCAAAAACTAGACCCATTTAACTAGGTTATGGCTTGTTTCTTTCTAAAATTATCTACTATGATATGTTTTTCTAAAATTTCTTGTGAACTCTGTCCATTTTTCTTAGTCTACATTATTTTTGTGGAGGATCTTGAGGTAATTCACTTAACACCTTAAAAATGATCTCTCTCTATATATACATACATACATACATACATGTATGTATGTATACGTATGTATGTATGTATGTATGTGCCCTTGGATTGTTGCATTTCATTTTTGTGCCCTCGTGATCTTTGTATATGTACATATGTATATATATACATATGTATGTATATACATATGTATGTATATACATATGTATGTATATACATATGTATGTATATACATATGTATGTATATATACAAAGATCACGAGGGCACAAAAATGAAATGCAACAATCACAAGGGCACATACATACATACATACATACATACATACATACATGTATGTATGTATGTATATATAGGGAGAGATCATTTTTAAGGTGTTAAGTGAATTACCTCAAGATCCTCCACAAAAATAATGTAGACTAGGAAAAATGGACAGAGTTCACAAGAAATTTTAGAAAAGCATATCATAGTAGATAATTTTAGAAAGAAACAAGCCATAACCTAGTTAAATGGGTCTAGTTTTTTATTAGCTGGGTTGGTTACAAATTCCTATAGAAATATCATAAGATTAGGTATAGTAAAACAAATGAGATGCAAAGATCACAAGGAAATGATAATGAGATGCAGAGATCACAAGGGCATGACAACAAAATGTAGTGATCACAAGGACACAACAATGAAATCCTAGATCTCCACTGTATGTATATGTATATATACATACATACACATATATGTGTGTGTCCATGTATGTATGTATATAAACAAATAGATCTTGGCACAAAATAATAATAATAAAACTCATTCAACATGTAGCATGGCCACAGATGCAATGGCAATGTCTATTGGTAAGTATATTCCTCTTTTTATCTCTCATTTTTTATGTGTTTATTTCACTTGAACTATTATTTCTTAGAGGGCATTTTGTAATATTGGATTCATTTTATGTAGGAGGTGATGAGGACCTTCTTGGATGTACCCTATTAGATGTAAGGAAATTAGTAAATAGTTGTGATGAATTTATTGTGTTCAATGAAGATGGACTTTCCCTCAGAGTATCAGGAGGTGATGTGGACATTCTAGGTACTTTAAAGATTGATCCATTCTTAAAGATTTTAGATGTTAATGTGGAATTTATACTTTAGGGGGGGTGGGGCCAAATGAGCTTCCACCTTCATGTGGTTGGCCCTACTTAGTAGAGAATATTAAACTATTTCCAAAACCAAGTGAAGCTCAACATTAACCTTATATGATTGCATGACAACTAATTGTATGAATCTCTTGGTTTCAAGAAATGCATAAGGAGGCCATGGTTTAATATCCAATCTCAATTCATATGCATATGACATCATGTGCACCTAAAAAATGTAATAAGTTTTCATTTTTTCATAGAGGTCTTTAATTAGGTATTTTAAGGTATAGACCATCACGAATATTCTCTTGGCCATAGCAACTAGAGTTCTAATGTTCATGATGGTCTATACTTTTAAAATTTAATATACTTATTAAATAAATGTAATTGTGATGCATTTTTTTAGCTATGCCTATTGTCCATGCATATAGAATGTAGCTATAGGTGCATTCTTGACTCATAGTGGTAGATTCTTATTTTGGATACGGTAGAAAATGACATGCACTGGAAGATGAGAAAATGATGTCACTTTTGTAGGTCTAGAACCTTTTTTTGTACTTAAAGATTGATCATTTCTTAAAGATTTTAGATGTTAAGGGGGAGCGGGGGGGGGGGTGAATGAGCTGTCACCTTCATGTGGTTGGTCCTACTTAGTAGAGAATATTAAACTATTCTCAAAACCAAGTGAGCTAAACATTAACCTATGATTGGATGACAACTAACTCTGTGAATCTATTTTTTTTAGGCAATGAAGCAGGATTTCATAGTTCAATATGAAACCTCAATTCATATGTATACGACATCAAGTGGAGTTGAAAAAACCCAACCAGTTTTCATTTTTTTTAGAGGTTTGCATAGACCTATTAAATCAATGTAAAGATGGTGGGTTTTTTGGGATCCTTCTATTGTCCATGCATATAGAATGCACTTGCACGTGCATTCTCGATTTAGAGTGGTAGAATCTTTTTTTGCATGCAATAAAAAAATGACATTCACTAGAAGAGAGGAAAATGATGTCACTTTTGTAGGTCTAGAACCTTTTTTTGTAGTTTAAAGATTGATCCTTTCTTAAAGATTTTAGATGCTAATGGGGAATTTAGATGTTTGGGGGGGTATTTCCAAATGAGCTTCCACCTTCATGTGGTTGGCCCTAATTAGAAGAGAATATTAAACTATTTTTGAAACTAAGTGAAGCTCAATATTAACCTATGATTGCATGACAACTAACTATGTGAATCTATGATTTCATGACAACTAACTATATGAATCTATTGTGAGCTATTAGAGCATCATAGCTGAATTTGAGCCAAAAAAATTATTAATATAACAAGCCATCATAATTATGATGTCTTCTTCAGATGGCTAGCCATCACTCCCATCAAATTTCTATCACATACTTGTTTCTATTGTGACAACATGTGTTGATGGCTAGTTGTTGCTCCCATAGCATTGTTGTCAGTTTTCATCACAATTGCGATGGAGCATAGATAAACTCTTGTTGTGGGCTTTTTCCAAGGAATGATAACTTTATTCATCATAATTGAAATGGACTCCCGTGTCATCATAATTTGTGATAGAAAAATTCTAATGCTCATTCAATGGGAGCCAAATTGTGATGGTGTTGCTTGGGCAATGGGTGGCCATCACAATTTTGATGGCCTATCATTGCAATTTGAGGCCAAATATACTAGTGAGAGTTTTTACTTTGGAGCAATCAAATTTTTTTAAAGAAAATACATGCATAGAGTGAATGGCAAGAGGAGAAAAGTGGGAAAATAAGCTCATGACAACGTAGACAAATAAGCTAGAATCCACATAGGGGGATCTTAGATGGGAAAGAAGTTAGATGCATAGGAAAACCTTTTTACTTATAGAGGGATTTGAAGGTAACCTGGAAGAAATCATAGGGGGTTCAGAAAAAGGGAAAAAGGATGAAGCCTCTAATGAGATACTTTTGTAGGAAAAAGGATGCGAATAGATGGAAGCATAGCTATCTAAGAAGATAGAGGAAGTCAGGAGGATAGTTGGCACATACCATGTTCAATAGCATGGGGTGGATACCATCGAGGATATGCTGAAAACCAAGAAACAATTTTCTTTTGCAAAAACATAAATCTAGGGGATGATTCTTAGGATCTTTCTCACCAAGTGGATGATAAAGAAAGAGAGGAGTTAGGGATGGAGGGATGTTAGGATGCTAAGGGATTCAAAGATATATATATCTCACCTATGAGAAACCTAGAAAGTTATTTAAATCAGAGGTGGATGCTAGAGGGCAGTTAACAGAGTTTTAAACATATGAGGAGATGGAGGAAGCAAGAGAAGATGTTTTGGGTCTAGAAGATATATGCATCCTAATTGACAAAAGATCCCTAGCCCAAATGGAAGAAAAGACTCAAAAGTAAAAATAGGTGAAAAGAAGAAATGAGGCTGCAAAAAAATAGACTTTGCTTCAAGAAGTAGGAAGTGCAATTGGACAAAGAAAATTGAGATTAGGAAGAGGCTATTCCTCTTCTCAAAGGCAATGAGACTACTTCAATGGAATGTCAGGGGTTGCAATGCCTCTGAAAAACTTTGTTTGATTAAGTGGGGTCTTGATCAAATAAGACCAGGTGTCATTTTTCTACAAGAAACAAAAATTAAGGAGGATTTTTCTTTCATAAAGCAGTGTTTTGGCAAATGGAAGAGTTGGTGGGCAAAAGCTTATGGGGCCTTGGGGGACCTTAGGATTGTTTGGAAAGAGGAATCAATTCAGATGGACATTGTTCATAAAGAAAAAAATTGGAAATGGATGAGAGTTTTCTCTGAATAGCTAAATGTTGGTTTCAACATTTTTAATATCTATGATTGAATCCAAGATAGTCATAAAAAGGAGTGCACTTATAGGTGTGTTCGAAGCTTTAGGGGACAAAATTGCTATCCTAGGAGGGGATTTCAATGCTATTTTGAGCCCTTTGGAAAATAAGGGAGGAAGAGGTTGGTGTTCTAAAAGTCAAATAAATTTTAGCAACTTTGTGTTGGAAAATAGACTTATTAACATTCCTTTCAAAAATAGGGATTTCACATGGACAAATCACATGTAAGGATTTGTGAATATAGCTGAGAATTTGGACTAGTTTTTTCTATATAGAGATGGGCCAAGATGTACTTGGACATGTGATGTAGAGATTTTACCAATTCATGGGTTAGATAATTTTCCCATAGGTTTGAGACTACAAGAGGAATCTTCCCCAAATAGATGTCCTTTTAAGTTTGAAGCTATGTGGCTTAGAGTAGAAGGATTTAGAGATTTATCAAAAGATGGTGGCAGGACGCTCCTCTAATAGAAGGTAACAAGGCTTTTATTTTCTTTAAAATACTATTGTTCATGAAAGAGAAACTTAAAATTTAGAATATAAATCACTATCATAATATTTTTTATAAGAAGTTAGCTTTAGAGGCATCCCTAAAAACTCTAAATGAACATTATTGTTTTCAGGATGCAAGAGGTGGATTTTCTTGAAGAGAAATTGACAAATAAGGAATATAATAAAATCTTGGCAAGAGAGGAGGTTTTTTGGAGAAAAAAACTTAGGAAATATGGCTCAATGATGGAAACTAGAACACTAAGTTTTCTTAGAAGTTGGTAAGAATCAAACGGGCTAGATTTATTTGATCCATTCCAGATCAGGGAAATTTCTTTGCAATCAAGAGGAGATTAATAAGGAAGTAATGGCTTTCTTTCATAACCATGGTTAGAGGAACCTAGTGGATCCAAAGGAGGAGATAGAGGTCTTAATGGTTATCCCTCACAAAATTTTAGAAATGTAAAATGCAATGTCGATAGATAAGGAAAACTTTATGGGACTTGGGAAGGGATAAAGCACCAAGGCCTAATGGCTTTTCAGCCCTTTTCTTCCAAGAACTATGGGATGTGATAGGAAAGGATCTATGTGAGGTTGTGGAAGATTTTGGGCAAGGAGGGCTTGTTTTAAAAGATTTGAACAACACCTTCATTGCCTTAATCCCAAAAAAAGAGTGAGTGCAAAATTTTGAGGATTTTTGACCAATTGTCCTATGTAATACTATTTACTAGATTATTTCCAAGGTGATGACCAACAAACTAAAAAAAATCAAACTCAATAGTCTCTATTGAATAAAGTGTTTTTTCTCTTGGAAGATCTATTTATGAAGGTGTCATTATAGCTCATGAAATGATTCATTTAATAAAGATTGGAAATCTAGAAAAGATTATGGTCAAATTGGATATCAAAAAATTATATGATGAGGTGGATAGGGTGTTTTTATTACAAGTATTGAGGAGGTTTGGTTTTGATAAAAGATGGATTGAATGTGTGAAGAGTTGTATGTCCACACCTCGTTTCTCAGTTCTGGTAAATGGCAGTCCTCAAGGTTTTTTTGAAATGGAGAAAAGGATTTATCAAGGTGATCCCCTATCTCCTTTTCTTTTTATTATAATTGCTGAAGTTTCAAGGAGAATGATTGTCAAGGAGAGGATGATTGTCTCTTGGGTCGATGTGAAGGTGGCTAAAGGGGTTGAAGTTGTGTCTCATTATAGTTTATGGATGACACTTTCTTGACTAGGGATTGCTTCTAAGAGAGAAGCAAGAGTGATGTAGATAATTTTGGATCATTATGGATAGGTTTCTAGACAACAGATAAATTGGAACAAGTCATAGATCTTCTTTTTCAATGTCTAAGTCAATAAAACATTGATCGATAGGAAATATCCTTAGTATAAAATATGGCTCTCTCCTAGGTAAATATCTTGGTATTCCTCTTTTTTAAGGTCAAAATAAGGAAGATCAGTGGAAAATCTTAGTGGATAAATTTTGTAGAAATATAGAGAGATGGAAGGGTAGATGGCTCTCTTTAGGTAGACATATTTTAATGTTAAAATCAGTTGTTTCAAAAATACCAATTTTCTCTATGATGTGTTTCAGTATTCCTAAGAAAATCAGTAAGCTTTTAAGCTAGAAGATGAGGAATTTTTTTTTGAATGGAGTGAGGAATGAAGAGAAAAGACCCTTATTAGCTTGGGAAAGGATATGCTAGTCTACACTATTTGGAGGTGTTAGCTTGAAAGATTGGTAGTTAATAAATGTTTCTTTAGGGGAAAAGTTGGTATGGAATATCTATAAGTACTTTAATCAACTTTGGGTGTCTATCCTTAAAGAAAAGTACTTAGATTCAGCTGAACCAAAAAGAATTTTAACCATTAGAAATCAACCTACAGGTTCAGCTATTTGGAACTTTTTGGTGTCATTATAGACCATGCTTCATGGTGGGTTAATAATGGGGAGAAATCTAAATTCTAGGAGGATTCATGGAATTTCTACCCTATCTTAATAGAGAACCCAACTTATGATGATTTAAGGAGAGTGATGACACAAGCATGGGGGTCCAAATTTGTAGACTTTATGACTCAAGTGAAAGGAATTTTTGGATGGGAATGGAAATGGAAGGGTTTGGATGGACTTGATTTATCTAGATAGTGGAAGGAATTGATGGAAAACATTTTTTTAGAAAGAGAAGTGTGCAAAATTGATGAGAGGGACAAAGTAATTTGGTGTGCCTCTTCTAAAGGATACTATTCAATAAAATTAAGATATTGTCTTATCTCTCTTGGACAAGCTACTATCTTAGAGAGGGGAGATTTATGTTGGCACAAGGATTGCTTACCTAATGCTGGAGCCTTTGCATGGTTATCAATACAAGGGCATATTTTAATAGATGATAGGAGGGGGAAGTTTGGGTTAACTAGCCCTAGTCGATGCTTTATGTGTAAATAGGCAGAGGAGATGATGGATCACCTCCTCCTAAGATACCCCTTTTCCCAGGAAATATGGGGTGAAGTTTTTAGGAAATTGGAACGGCAGGGGCCATGGTCAAATTTTATAAGTGATTTAATTATTAGATATCCTAGAACAACTTCTAGATCTATTCTATCAAATATATAGTTTTTGACTCCTTCAATTGTAGTTTGGGAAATTTGGAAGGAGAGAAATAGGCACAGTTTTCAAGATAAGAAAGAATCTTTTCATCAAATTATAGGAAGGGTAGAGGTTGTAGTGGGGGAGGTTGTTTTAGCTACCACTTTTAGAAGTAAGAATATAATGTGCTCATTTACCAAAAATGCCAGTCAGATTCAAAAGATGTGGCCAGGAATAAAGATAAAAAAAAGAATGATGTGTATAGCAAAGTCATAGAAAGGTAAAAGAGCCTAAGGTCGTGTAGGATGCCCCAAACAATGGATCCTTGAAAGTAAAGTTTGATGGATTAGCCAGGGGGAATTTGGGTCCTTCATGGGTAGGGGTTATTGCTTGAAATTGGAAAGGGGAAACTTTAGCAATAGTTGTGAAGAAGCTTGTTAATGGAACTTTTATATCTAGAAGTTGCACCTAGACTAGATTCTAACTTAGTATACTTTGAGTACCATGGGAACACTCCTGGGTAGTGAGTATACTAAAATTAGGAGTGAATCTCCAAGTTATAGGCTAGTTCCTTACAATGTTTCACCTAATTTCTTCTTCAAATGAAAATTTAAACTTGAGAGGGAAAGGGATAGAAGGATTGCTTGAAAGTAAATGTTGAAAGTAAATGGGGTGATACACCAAATATTATGATGAAAATATCACTATCCTGACATGATGAAACACTTCTGAATAGATAAATAAGCACAATCTTGAACTTAAGAAAATCATACATAAATATTTCACAAGAAGGATAAACTTCAAACAAGATGTTAAAGGGAATGATAACATTCACATTTTCAAAAACTTGAAAGAAAGTATAACATCATGACTTACAACCTATATAAACATTCTAGAACTTCACTTTCTGATAAAATTGAGAAAAAACTTAGTGATTCAAAGTAATTCACAAGTAGTTCTATCAAATTAGTAAATTAAGTAATAAAGAAAACACAAGGGATCTTGAATTATTCCTTTATTTAGATTTCAAAGGTTGTTCCACAACATTCATCAAGATTTACTGTAAAGTAAAGTAATATATAGAGAAAGCATGAAGGATTCCTAAGAAATCTCGAGAACACTATTTTGCATAAAACTTCAAAATTCCAGCCCCATTTCCACATCTTGGAAATCCTTAAATAGAGAAGGATTGCAACAAGATTTAGTTGTAAGGGTACATGTCAAATTATTATTAGAAGAAACATAGATATTTTAGTCATTTACATTTTATATTTACATTCTACATTCTTTGCATTTAGGTAAAATAGGAAAATGATCATGAAAATGCCAGGTGGTGCTTGCTATAGGAATGCATTAACTGATTTTGTTGCTCTCATTGCCTTTAATCATCAAATTCTTCAACTTCCTTTTCCTTTAAACTTAATATCTACAACTATCTTCAAAATTCTACCTCTTTCTTAGTGGTTGCTCCATGAAACTAATTTGATTCTAATTTTGATCATATCCTTGCTCCAACTAAAAATTTGATCTCCATTAAAAATATGTTGCTCAAGCAACCAACCCATTCATCTGTTTAGTGCTGACCTATGCATTGCTCTGTTTTCCTTTATATTCATATTTCTACCACCTTAAGATCAAATCTTGGCTGACAACAAAGTGGGATCTACATGTCTTTATTTGATAGGTTGGACTCACCACCCTTCACAATTCTCATACCTATATTTTCATTTTGACCAGGTTGACTCACGATGATATGAAGCTATGACCTTACAACTTACCCTAGAGAAAAACCTTTCATATAATCACAAGGAGAAGAGCATTATCTTTATGATCTTATGATCGTCATAAATTAGATCCATTATCACAGCATCGTAAGCCCTAAAAATGGCTTCTACAACCATATGATATCCTAGTTGTTGTCACATGGGAAAATACCTTTTAGCTTATTATGATCCTATGATCATGGTTTACACTCCTTTGGCATAGCATATTAACTCATCTTCCTTTTCCCTATGATCTCATGATTGTGATTAGCTAACCATTGGTATAACTTTGGCAGACAACCTTTAAACTTCTACAATGTCACGATATAGGCTTACATAACATCGCAGCTTCACTTTTCATCCCTCACAACCACATGACAATAGTTAGACCTTCTTTTGCATATCTTTAGAAGCTTTACACTTTACCCTTATGATCTCACAATGAAGGAGATATCATACCATCTTAACATCTTGAATTATGACTTCATAATAACATCTCAGCTTCCCTTTTCATTCTTCATGATCCTACAAAATGCCTCCATCATAGCATCAGAGCTGAATTAATATGTGCACATTTACCTTTGCTTATGCTTCTAGATCCACCTTTCTTTATCATTTTAAAACTTACAATCTTATGATTATGCCTCATTATAACTTTAGACATCTTCTATTTAGGCCAGACGATGTTACGATTTCTTATTCTATCATAGCTTTGAAAGTCTTGGTAACTCTCAATGATGTCATGATACCCTTTGTCATAAGATCACAACCTAGCATACTACCTTCGTATCCTTTTCCATTACAATCCTACAATCACCTCAGCCCATCATATGGTCATGGGTCTTTATTTCTACTTTTACCATTCCACGATGCATTGTGTATCATAACATCGAAACTTGAAATCTTTATCATGACAACTCAACTTCACTACTTTCTCTATCTAATCTTATGACTGGAACGATCTTATGACCATATGACCCAATGATGAAATCTAGCATCTCAGACCCTTCTCCTTGGCTTCATGACCTTATGACTATCATAAGATCATAGCCCATTCTTTTTTGGTTGAAAGACATTGAATGAATCATACTTGACTTTTGTTAGAATGTATAGTCCACATATATAACTGAGAGGAGGGGGAATCAATTATACAACTATTATCATAATCATTAACTTTAAACAAACTTAACCATATGAGTAATGTTAATTAAAACCACAACAAGATACTCATACACAATTAACACTAGATATTTTAACTAGGGAAACCCTTGATCGAAGGGAAAACTCAATGGGGATGGTACCCACAAGATGATGTACTAATATAAATATTCCTTGTTAGAGGATAGACCATTTTAGGAGTATGTTACAACATTCAATACATATGATTCCCTATTAGGAGACTTTGAATCCCTATTAGGAGATTCCAACCTTGTTAAAAGTTGTTCCAACCCTATTAGGAATTGGGGAAGACAAAGGGACCCAGTGACCAAATAGCTTCAAGGTTAAGATCAAAGAACCCACTATCCAAATGATCTCTGTATTATTCCTGACAAACTAATAGAACCAAAATGTACTTCCTTCCTCTATCTCTATCTTGTCAACTGAATTTCTACTCCTTCAAATCTTATAACCAAATCTCATACTATGCATCTAATGATCCCTTGGATTTCTTACATGCATTTAGTAAGCATTTTTCTCCATTTCACAATATGCACTAATGCTTTGCATTGCATTTTATCCTCTAATATAAGTTCTTATCATAAGCAAGGAAAAAAAATTCCTTTACATTGTATCTTCATAATAATTCCTTGAGTCATCCTTGAGGCTTTCCTAATTATTTAAAAAATGATAATTAATTAATTCATAATTATAATAGCATTGTCAGCTCATAATCTATATGAAACTTCACATGTGTGAAACCACATCTTGCACACATGTTAGCATCACTACATGATTGACCTCTATCACTATGTAATTGTGCATCTCTTCATTACATCTCAGATGAAAGATAGCATTAGATCATCAAAACTTTGTTTTCCAATACTCTATTTCTATACTGCTTCTAGTAAACCAAGTGTAACTTCCATACATTATTGACTCAAACTTAGTCCTCTTAACCATGTCATCAAGAAAACCTTAGGAACATGTCCTCCATTGTGCATCATCTAAAACTTCCTTAGTTTATGTGCATCTTAAGATTATTGATTGCTACTCTTCTAGTCTTAATAGAATTACTGCTATGTTGACATCAATGAAAAATGTAGTTATGAGTGCAACATATCAATACTCTTTAATTCTTAGGATAATCCACCAATGTAGTGTCATCAACATTCATGCTAACAATCTCTCCCTTTGGCATTGATAGAAACATAGATTAAAAACATCTAAGTTCCAAGAATACCAAATTGTACTTTATTGTTTTTGCTACTATCATCTTCTCAAATCCTCTTCATCAATCTAAAATCTTTTGGTTGTTGGTCATGAGTTGTTCATGGTGAACAAATTACAACACTTTTCTATCTACATAACATTTCCATAGAGATGTCCTTCTATGCATTAGCATATTCTTCTATGTACTAACATATTCTTCTGTGCACTCATGTATTCTTCTACGCACTTACATGAATCTTTCTAAATCTCCCTAAAGAGATAACACTCCTCCATTGACATCTCAATAGGTGCCTCTTTCATATTTTCTCTCCCCATTGCCTAGGAGATGTTTTTCATGTACACATTCTCTCCCCCATTGACATCAATGTCAAAGGTATCAATACAAGTACACAATACTTCTTAGAACTCTTTGAATTAGCTCAAGTGTCCAAAGACACTATTGAATACAAAATACCAAAATACCAAGAGTCCTTAATGACTCAGTGCATACCAGATACTCCCCCATATAGGAAGCATCTGTATTTAGTCTAGTCTAACCATAGTGCTATGTACCGTTGGACTAATGCACTCCTTGCATCATCTGCTCTAAAGTAGGTAGGGGCATAACCCCTAGCATACCTCTTAGGTACTCAAAATTATCTTTAGGCAAAGGTTTCATAAAGATATTTTCAATCTAATCTTTAGTACTTACATACTCCAACCTTATCTCTTTCTCTACTACCTTCTCTCTCAAAACATGATACTTGATGGATATGTATTTTGTCTTAAAATTCAATATTGGATTCTTAGACATACTTATTGTACTTGTGTTATCATAGTAAATGATAACAGGTTCTATAAACTCAATCTCAATGTCCTTCAACATTTGTTTGATCCACATAGCTTGATTATAGTTATTTGTTATTGCAACATACTCTGCCTCTATTGTACTCTGAGATATATAGTCTTATTTCTTGCTCAACCAAGAAGTTAATCTTCCACCAAGAGATAATGATCCACCATTGGTGCTATTTATGTCATCTATACTGTTTTCCCAATCTGCATTAGTATATATGCACAAGGTGAAATCATTTGATCTATCATACCAAATTCCATAATCATATGTACCCTTCAAATATTTGAATAACCTCTTTACTTCTGCATAATGATACTTTTTAGGATCAGCTTGAAATATTGCTACAATTTCAACTATATTTTCTATATCTTGTCTAGTGTGAATTAGATATTGCAATCTTCCAATCATAGATCTATACTTCTTCTAGTTAACTATAGGTGTTTCATCTTTACTAGATAACCTGTCACTACCTATTATGGGTGTACTAATAGGTTTTCAACTTTATAAACCAAATTTTTTCAACAAATCTTTTAGATACTTGGTTTGTGAAATAAATATTCCATCTTTGTTCTATGCAATTTGCAATCCTAGAAAAATCTTCATTTCTCCTATCATGCTCATTTCAAATTCATTTTTCATCTCTTCAGCAAACTTATCACTTTCTTTATCATTTCCTCCAAACATTATGTCATCCATGAGTGATAAACAAACCATCATCAATTTTTCTCAAATAAAAATTACCATTTGTTGCACCTTTAATAAATCCAAGCTTAGACAAATACATGTCTAACCTTGCATACCAGGTTCTAGGTGCTTGCTTTAGACCATACAGTGCTTTCTTTAATCTATATCCAAATTATTTTTCTTCTATCAGAGGGAATCCATTAGGTTGCTCAATGTAGAATTATTCTTCAAGTTCTCTATTTAGAAAATCTAACTTGACATCCATCTAATAGACCTTGAAATTCTTGCTTGCTGCATAAGCCAAGAACATCCTTATTGCTTCCATGCTTTCCATAGGTACATATGTCTCTTCATAATCTATGCCTTCTTTTTGTTAGTAACCTTTGCAAATAGGTCTAGCTTTGTTTCTCACAACCTCTCCTTGCTCATTCATCTTAGTTTTGAATACCTGCTTGGTTCCTATAAAAAAATTGTCTTTAGGTCGAGGAACTAATTCCCATGGCTCATTCTTCACAATATGATCAAGTTCTTCTTTCATTGCTTACATCTAGTGATCATCTTTACATACCTCATCTATTCTCTTAGATTCCACTTGAGAAATCAAACATAATTCCTCATTCACTTTGTTCCTTTTCATCACACCTTTATCCTTGTTCCCAATTATCTACTCTGGAGGGTGATTCTTTGTCATGTTTCTGCTAGAAGTGGGAGTTGACATCTCAACTCTTATCTCTTCTCTAGGTTTAGATCTTTGTTCTTCTCTATGCTCAATAGATACATCATTTTGCAAGTCATTGTTAGTCTCAAAAAGAACATTATAATTCTATCTAACAATTCCAAAATTATCATCTTCTTCATCAGAATTATTATCTATCATCTTCTCTTTAGTACCATACTTTTCATGAATCCTTATATTTGCATACTCAACTATTGTCTTAGTTCTATAGTTAAAACATCTATATGCTTTACTTTTCAATGAGTAACCAAGAAACATACCTTCATCACTTATAGGAACAAACTTACCAATATCATCATCTCTCTTTATTTATCACTTACTTCCAGATATTCTAAAATACTTGACTAATGGTATCAAACCATAACTCATAAGGTGTCTTGCTCATGCCTTTTTTTATTTGTACTTTGTTCAGAGTATATACTATAGTGTTAATTGCTTCTCTCCAAAATGTCTTTGAGACATCATTCTCAAATAACATCACTCTTGCTACTTATGTTGCTAACTTATTTCTTCTTTCAACAATCCCATTCTATTCAGGTGTTCTAAGTGAAGATAACTTATTATCTTTTGATTTTGTTCTCTTCACAAAACTTGTTGAACTCTCTAGAGGTGAACTATCCTCCTCTATATGATCTCAAACATTTAATCTTGACATGAAATTCATTTTCAAATCTATTCTTAAATATCTCAAATTTCTCAAAAGCTTTAGACTTCTCTTTAAGAAATGCTACCCACACCATCCTAGTGAAATTATCAACAAAAATCATAAAGTACCTTTCACCATAGAATCATTTGGTTCTTATAGGACCACTCAGATCTGTGTGAGAAATCTCTATTTTATCTTTAGTAGAGAACTGCTTGCTAGGAAAAGACACTTTTTGTTGCTTAGCCAAAATGGATTCCCTACAAACAACATTAGTAGACTTAATAATCTTAGGTAGATCTCTTACTACAAGTGTACTACTAACCTTCACAATATTATCAAAATTTATACGATAGAACCTTCTATGCCACAACCAACCTTTTTCAACCTTTGCAACCAAACATGTTATTTCAGTAGGATTCAACTAAAATAAATTACCTCTGGATCTAGTTCTAGTACCAATCATCTTACCATCTTTGTCTTTAATAATGCAAGTCTTCTATGTGAACTGCAAAAAAATCCCTTTTCTACCAATTTTCCAACGCATAACAAATTATGTTTCAAACCATCAACAAAGTAAACATCATCAGTGTTAGTTTTACTATCCAGAGAAATAGATCCAATCCATGTGATATGATAGGTTGCATTGTTACCAACTTTAACAATACCTCCATCATGATTTCTGAACTTGACAAATTAGTTCATATCACCAATCATGCGATGTGAACATCCACTATCAATTATCCAATCTGATTTCTTCTCAACTTGGGTAGCTAGAGCTCTCTCTTCTCTAATTTTTCTATCAAAATTATCTTCCTTAATATCCACAAATCCTTATTCATAATCACTTTCACTTTGATCTTTTTCATCAGATTCTTTGTCCTCATTAGCATAGAAACAATTTCTATCCTTATCTCTTCTAGGCTTAAATTTTCTTCTAAACTTTTTCTCTTTTAAGAAATTTAGATGCATAATGAGAATATTCATCACAAGTACAACATTTAAAGACTTTCTTACCATCTTTCTCTCTTCTTACCAAAAGGGCTATTCCTTCTTCAATGTTTTTTTCTTCTTTAGATCTGCTACTAATGGAAAAGTCTCCTCTTGTGCTTGTACTTCTTGATAGATTAGGTCAAATGTTCAAAGCACTAAAAGTTGTCTCAACTCTGGCTAATTCTCCAGATTATCTCATTTATGCTTCTACACATTCTAATCTTCCAAGCAATGTTTCCTTTGTGAAATCTTTACTATAGGGCATTACTAGCTAAATCATCTAAGTTGTTTGCTTGAATGGCGGTGATAAAATTTTCAAGATCCTCCACCTCTTCATCTTGCTGATTTTCTTCTCAACTTGGGTAACTAGAGCTCTCTCTTCTCTAATTTCTCTATCAATATTATCTTCCTTAATAGCCACAAATCCTAATTCATCATCACTTTCACTCCAAATTTTTTCATCAGATTCTTTGTCCTCATTAGCATATAAACAAGTTCTATCCTTATCTCTTGTAGGCTTAAATTTTTCTCTAAAATTTTTCTCTCTTTTAGGACATTTAGATGCATAATGAGAATATTCATCACAAGTAAAACATTTAAAGATTTTCTTACCATATTTATCTCTTCTTACCAGAAGAGTTATTCCTTCTTCAATATTTTTGTCTTCTTTAGATCTGCTACTAATGGAAAAGTCTCCTCTTGCACTTGTACTTCTTGACATATTAGGTTAAATGTTCATAGCACTAAATCCTATCTCAACTCTGGCTAATTCTCTAGACTATCTCATTTCTGCTTCTACAGATTCTAATCTTCCAAGCAATGTTTCCTTTGTGAAATCTTTGGTGTAGGGCATTACTAGTTGAATCATCTAAGTTGTTTGCTTGAATGGTGGTGATAAATTTTTCAAAATCTTCCATATAGCCTCACCATCTTGTTGATTTCTACCAAGAGATCGAATACTTGCAACAATTTCTAATATCTTACCAACATAACTTCTTATGGATTCATCTTTCATCATCTTAGCATCTTCAAATGTGCAAATCTAATTTCATAATTTCATTCTTTTTGCATGATCGTCAACTTCAAAAGTAACTTCTAATGCTTTCCAAATTTCATGAGAAGTTTGAAATGTCTTTACCTGATTGTATTTATTCTATGGAAGAGATAATAATAGGGCTTCTCTGGCTCTCATGTTACATATGAATAGATATCTTTCTCCCTCACTGCATTCTTCTAGCTTTGATTCTTCAAAAATTGCCTTCTTAGCTTTCGTCAAAAGCCAATATCTTGGACCCATGCATAGTAGATGATTCTTCATCTTTTCCTTCCAACTATCATTGTTGGCCCCATTGAATCTTGAACTATCCTTCCTGAACATATTCACCATTGATCTCCCAAAGTTGTTAAGCCTTATCTTCAAGGACCTAAGGCTCTAATACCAATTGTTAGAATATATAGTCCATTGATATAACTGAGAGGGGGGGGGAATCAATTATAAAACTATTATCATAATCATTAACTTTAAACAAACTTAACCATATGAGTAATGCTAACTGAAACCAAAAAAAGATACTCATACATAATTAACACCAGATATTTTAACTAGGGAAACTCTTGATCAAAGGGAAAACCCGATGGGGATGGTACCCAAAAGATGATGTACTAATATAAATATTCCTTGTCAAAGGATAGACCATGTTAGGAGTCTGTTACAACATTCAGTACATATGAGTCCCTGTTAGGAAACTTTGAATCCCGGTTAGGAGATTTCAAACTTGTTAGGAGTTGTGCCAACCCTATTAGGAGTTGGAGAAAATACTTGGACCCACTACCCAAATAGCTTCAAGGTTAAGATCAAAGAACCCACTATCCAAATGATCTTTGTACTATTCCTTGAAGAATAATAGAATTGAAATGTACTTCCTTCCTCTATCTCTATCTTGTCAACTAGACTTCTTCTCCTTCAAATCTTGTAACCAGATCTCATACTATGTATCTAATTATCCCTTGGATCACTTACACACATTTAGTAAGCATTCAGCTCCTTTTTTCACCACACACTAATACTTCACATTCCACTTGATCCTCTAATCAAAGTTCTCATCAAAAGAAAGGAAAAATAATTTCCTTAATATCGTATCTTCATAATATTTCCTCGAGTAGGCCTTGAGGCTTTCCCAATTAATTAAAATAAGATAATTAATTAATTCACAATTATAATGGCATTTTCAGCTCACAATCTATACAAAACTTCACATATGTGAAACCACATCTTGTGCACACACTTGCATCACCACATCATTGACCTTTATCACTGTGTAATTATGCATCTCTTCATTACATCTTAGATGAAAGATAGCAATAGATCATAAGAACTTTTTTTTCTAGTACTTTGTTTCTTCACTACTTCTAATAAATCAAGTGTAACTTCCATACATCATTGACTCAGACTTAGTCCTCTTAACCACATCATTAGAAAAACCTAAGGAACATTTCCTCCACCACACATCATCTAAAACTTCCTTAGCTTCTACGTATCTTAAGATTACTAACTATTATTCTTCCATTTTTGAAAAAAATATTTCTATGTTGACATCAATGACAAATGCAGTCATGAATGTAACATATCAATACTCTTCAATGCTTAGGATACTCCCCCAATGTAGTATCATTAGCATTCATGCTAACACCTTTATCAATTAATACTCGTTTAAAAGTTGAGACTCACAATGCTACCACAATAGGTGTACACTAGAAAAGGTGCACTTCTCTAAACCATTATATCCGAGGTTCTCCATAGATTGGAAAACTCAAATGCCGACTTAGAGCTCCCTAGTCATGGAGTGCAGGGGGCATACAAATGAGCATATAAGAGCTCTTAGCTGAGCCTTAGAAACGTAGCCCTTGCTAGTAAACCACAAAATGGGAGATTCTTTAGACAAGAGCAAGAGTGCTAGTGTCAAAGAACTCTTGGATCATGCAATGCAAAAATGAAATTATATTAGGATGAGATGTGAAATGCAAGCTATGCTAAAACGAGATGGAAATGTTACAAATCCAACTATTAAGCTATGTAATCTAACTATTTGCAAAGAAACTACACTAACATGCAATATGATCTTAAGACTAACATGAAGTGGATGAAAGAATGAGACAAGAAATGAGAAGTTCTCCAAAAGCTCCAAGAAAACTTGTTAGAAAACCTACAGCATAACAATATTAAAAAGTGTGTCCTCATATGAGGGGAGAGCCCTCTTTTTAAAGAAAATTGGATGGTTGAGATCAAAAGACAAGAAATGGTTAATCAAGGGTGGAGAATAAACCTTGCCTAATTCTTGACATTAAAATGTCCTTAGTCAAAATAAAGGGCTCCACTCATAGAAAATTATTCATTTTTGTAGAAAATGATTTTGTTTAATCAAAATGGGAGGCTTCTCAACACATGAAAAATTACACTTTCATGTGTAGACAAAATATTTTGTCAAAATAGAAGGCTCTACACATGGAAAATTACACTTTCATGTGTAGAAAAAATATTTTGTCAAAATAGAAGGCTCTACACATGGAAAATTACACCTTCATGTGTAGACAAAATATTTTGTCAAAATAGGGGGCTCATTTGTAGAAAAAAAATGCATTTCTTTTATTTATGAAATAAGAAATGTGTGGATGGATTTTTGAGAATTATATTTGAAATAAAAAGGGAGAAAATTCTTTTAATCAAATATGTTTTTAGAATATGATGGTCAAATTATAGGTTAAAATCAAATAAATTGATTTTACTTTATTTTTGTGATCAAACACTTGATAACATTAGAAATAAATGCTAGAAGGGGGTTTATGGTCTAGGTAACCATTTTTAGGTGATTACATTTGCCCATCTTTGACTAATGTGTGATCGATGTGGGAACACATGTGGTCAAAGACTAGAAAAAGCTTAAAATTATTCATCTAATATGTGATCAATATGGGAACACATCAAATGAAGAAGCCATGATAGCTCTAACTTCAAAGAATGAAGTCATTCTCTAACTAATGTGTGATCGATATGGGAACACATGCAGTCAAAGAATAAAGAGACTATAATAGAAATGGATGTAGCAAGCATTGAGTGACCAGACTGATAGCGATAGTCTAGAACACTAGTAGATAGATCAAGAGCAAATGGAGATGGTCAAGCATATGCCTCTAAAAGAGAAAATGTTGTCAAGCATATTAATGATAGATTATGTCTGCTCCCTCAGGATTGAAATGGAAATGGTAGAGAGGAAGAGCAAAAACTAGCTAAATATGAGCAATTTGATATATAGCAAAGTCCATAATGACAGATAGGTGATTAGAAACAAAGGTTGACCATAAAGAAAGGATGGAATGCCCCAAGTTAACAAGAGTTGACCATGAATGATGAAATATGAAAATGAGGTCAAATCAATCAAAAATAATGATGTAGAGGTGAAAGTTGTGAATTGAAGTAGACATGAAGCATGGTAATGATGAATTCATGGAGGAATGAAGATGCCCCAGTGGAGATTCATGGACTACACCTTCAACAATCAGCTAACTACAAAGAAGAAGGTAGAATGTGAAAATGTGATTTTGACCCAAAAGATAAACTCAAATTTTGATTTTGATCTTGACAACATATCCAAGATAGAAAAATTAGCTAGGTAAAAAAAAATAAGAGATACAAAAGGGTAGATAGTTGTGATGATAGGGTTAACCCTTTTGATGACAGAATATCAAAGAGGTGAAGCGAAAGATCAAGAGAGTGAAAAGACATGATCAAGAAGAAAGTAAAAGATGAGATGAAAGTGGTTAGCTAAGATGTTTGAAAAAAGATAAAGAGAGAGCTCTCCCCACATGAAGGAATGCAAGACTATGTAAATGAATATACAAATTGGTTTACTAGCAAGGAGTACAAAACATTTAGACTCTAATTTCATCATCAAGCTTTTATAAGATCATACAATCAGCACTAGCATGAGCTATGAAGATATGAATATGACCTTATCTAGATATCGGGATGAGGTGTAAGCATTAAGGAACAAGAAGCCAAAATGAACAAACACCTATCCCTTTTAATTTAGCAAGGGAACATAAGCATCAAAGCATAAAGGCTAGGATGATCAGAATGTTTCTTGCAGACAAGAACACCAGACATGCGAAAGATCCTTCTTATGCTAAGTAATCAGGAAGTTTTCTATCCACAACGACTCTTGCATTTGTAACCTGAGATAGAAGTTTGCAAAGGATACTCACAGTGACCCATATGTTCACTTAACAGGATGAGTATCAGTATTTACTATAGCATGAAGAGTTCACTCCAACAAGCAAGGAGAAGAACCAACATCACTAAAGTGTCCATACAAAATGAGTCGAGGTATACACGACCATCCAACATGAGACAGAGGCTCTTATAGTAGACACCCCTTTTATATGGATTTGTGAAATCATTGGAACTAAACCATCAAACAAAAAACAAATAAAAGATCATATCCCATAGTCTTTCCTCCTCTAGTCTTGAACTTCATTGAGTGCCAAGAGACATGGGACTGAAGAAAAGAATACATCACATAGTCTTTGTGTATTGTAAAATAGTGTGTGATAGTATTTAACAACGTGCAATTTTTTCTTATCCTATTGAATAAAGAAAAAGTAGGAGTCGATTTGGACCATTAAAGGATAGTGGAAATCAAAAAATCATGTGGTATCATGAAAAGTTCAGTATCCAATGGACAAATCGAGCGAAAAGTATAATAACAAAGGATATGTGAGACACCTATCCACAACTACCCAAGTTAATATTGACAAATCAACAGACAACTTCACCTACTCTCATTATTACTTTGATGCATTGTAACGACAAGACGAGTGAACTGACATGTAGAGGCAACAATGTATGTGGAAGTTTTTCTATAAATGGGCAACTACATTTAGTGAACCAATTCACAAGTCTACAAGATTAGTAGTAGTCTTGAGAAATTGGAGTGAAGTAAAAAAAGTTTTTGAATTATAATAGTCATGGCCAGTGCTCAAGATAAAGTGCAACAAGCACTAGAGATGGTAGATATTGGAAAGGGGGGATGGATTGATGAGGGAAGCGATAGCTTGGTGGATGGAACGAGGCAAAGGGGATAGAGAAGAGAAAAGTGCAAGTGGTCAAAACCAAGAGGAGTATCATCTCATCAAAGGGTTGGTAGATCCAACCTAGAAGTGGCTGGAGCAAGCCAAGTGGAGCTACCAATCCAGGGTCTAATGGAGAACAACGCAAAGGACCCTACCTTACTTCAATTGTTAGTAGAGAGTGCAACGCAACTTGTGGAGCAAGAGAAACTAGTAGAGGAAACTAGATCACCAAGCCTGGAGAGACTTAGTGATACTGCAGATGTGCATATCAGTTTCATAGATAGCCAAGCAGAGGAGAAAATGCCAATGGAGGAGCCTTCTCAAGATATGGAGTAAGGACCAGTGCTAAAGCCTATTGCATCACCATGGAGGTGAGCAAAAAACATCTTAAGGGGTATGAGAAACATCCTTGAGGAGAACACAAGTGGTGCTCTAAGGTCTACCTTTCATCCTTTTAAGGAAGCACAACCTAGTGTGGTGTTGCCACTAGTTCATGATGCAGCCAAGGCAATGGAAGTGGAGCTAAAGAAAGCACTGGTAGTAGAGACAAAGTGAGCTAATAATGCAGAAAAAGATGCAGATTTCTTTCAAGGTTTGATTGAAAGAGCTTGAGAAGATGAAGCACGGGAGGACGCGAAACATGCAGAAGCAGCATTGTCAGTAGAACGAGCACGGGCAGAAACTACAGTGACATCTCTGGCAGCAGAGCAGGCGGCAGTGGAACAAATTTGCAATGAGATGGTGTTGTTACAAGCTTAGGTGGAAGCATGTAGAGAAATGATGGCAAAGACTAATGCCATAACATACTGATCACAAGATCAATTAAATGTTGCTAATGCAAGGATCACCCACTTCATGAACTAGATGCATGAAGTAAAGCATGAGAGGGAATCATGGAAGATGACTACGAATACATATAAGATAGAATGAGATATTTCTCAATAGAAAATGATAGTAGCTGGGGCAGAAAACATGTGAGAAGAAATGAATGAAGTGAGGGAGAAGTCAGAGAAGTTGGCACGAGAGGTAGCGTACTACATGGGATTGTACCATCAAGCAATCCCTCCAGAGCACAGGAGAGGAATATCCTTCTCGGATAGGATGTTTATTATTCAAATGAATACTTTGTTGAGACGTGGCCATATCCTGATTCTGATGGATACAATCTGGGAAGGTGCAAGACTGACACTAGGAGCTTCATCATTTGGGA
Organism: Cupressus sempervirens; assembly: GCA_028749045.1. Classification (NCBI taxonomy): domain Eukaryota; kingdom Viridiplantae; phylum Streptophyta; class Pinopsida; order Cupressales; family Cupressaceae; genus Cupressus; species Cupressus sempervirens. The sequence goes on from CM053783.1 coordinate 747,168,037, forward strand.
CTACACAAATAGGAGTACCCCCAACTGGAAACCCAAATGCCCCACCTCCACAAGGAGGACATTGGCGAGCATTGTACTGATGTTGTGACTTTGTGTATCATGTGGTAGGAAGTATTTGTTCAAGTGAATTGTGGCGATCTCATGCCATAGGTGGATGTTCTTGTGATTTTATTGAAAAATGTTTTAAATGTTTTGTAAGCTTTTTTATGAATATATGGATGTTTTTGGAATTTTTGAAGAATATGTGAATGTTTGTGGAATTTTTGAAGAATATGTGAATGTTTTTGGAATTTTTGAAGAATATGTGAATGTTTTTGGAATTTTTGAAGACTATTGTAAAGGTAATTTTCGTAAAAGTGTGAATAATACAATCTGTGGAGTAGGGAAAACCTTTACTTGTATGTAGGGAACTAAATGTCTACAAATTTGTATAACATTTGAAGAGCAGTAGTGTGTAAAGTGTAATTTTTTGTGTACTAATAGCCCTTATAGATGATTAAAAGGCCAACATTGGGATGTTTCTCTAAGTGTGCACCGAGACGAACATTCTCAAGGTCTATAAAAAGGCATTTTGGGGGTCCAAAAGGACACCTAGGCCTCGAGAAAGAAAAAATAGGCCCTTGAAAATGTATTTTGACTCAAAAAAGGTGTTTTGGGGGCCTAAAAGGGATGCCTTGGGCCTTGAAAAAGGCAAAATAAGGTCTTGAAAAAGGTGCTTTGATCCAAAAAGGATGCCTGGGGCCTTGAAAAAGGCAAAATAAGGTCTTGAAAATGGTGCTTTGATCCAAAAAGGATGTCTGGGGCCTTGAGAAAGACAAAATAGGGCCTTGGAAAAGGCGCTTTGACCCAGATGAGCCTTGAAAAAGGTGATTGAGCCTAAAAAGGCACTTGATGAGCCTTGAAAAAGGTGCTTGGACCTAAAAAGGTACTTGATGGGCCCTGAAAAAGGTGCTTGGGCCTAAAAAGGCAAATGATGGACCTTGAAAAAGGCACTTGGGCCTAAAAAGGCAATGATGGGCCTTAAAAAGGTGCTTGAGGGGTCCAAAAAGGACACTTGGGACTTGAAAAAGGTGCTAAAGGGTAGCTAAGTTCTTATGCTTATGCCTACTTATTTTGTGCCCCCAGCTATATGAAGACGAAAGAATCTGATGGATATCGAGGCTTTGAAGATAACATTGATATATTTTTTGAAGGTGGTCAAACTAATCGTGGCTACTACAACTTAAATAAGACTAAAAATCCTTCTTCATTCACATTAATAATGGCTACATGGAAGGAAGGCGATAGTCGGCTTTGCAGTATCTCTTCCGCTATTCGAGTTGTGCTAGATTTTCCTAAGCCCTGAATTATGTTTCAGGACATTACCACGCTTCTTCTTAATATCAATTTCTTAATATCAAAAATTGAGAGGAATTTTGGGGTGGTGTTAAATGTTTTGAGCTTTTATGACCATGTTTGGCAATTTTTACCCCCTTTTGAATGTATTGGGCTTTTTGTGGAATTTTTTGATATTTTTAGGCAATTTTTGAATTTTTTTTATTTTTTTTGGGTCTACGGGGGTGAAATAGAGGATGTGAGTGAGATTTGGTAGAATACGGGGTAACTAGGACCATGTGAGGTACCTAAAGAGGCAATGAAGGGAGTTTATGATGCCAAGTGGGTTGACTAAGGGCTAAAATAAACATTGGAGATCATTGGCCAAAGTGGATAGCACAGATGTGCATTAGTTTTCCTATAATTCATGTCTATGGTATCTCAAATACATAATCAGACCCCATGTTTCCTCTAAGCCACAACCTTCCTTCTCTCTAGCTACCCCTACTTCCATCGATTTCTAATGCTAAGCAACCACTGATTGGTAGAGTAGAACTTAAAACCCAAAGTGTTTGTCAATTGGGTATCTGTGAAATTAACTCTAGATCAAATACTAGCCTGATAGATTACTATAGTCTAGGCTATAAGCTTCTCATCCCCAGATAAACAAATACTTTTGCACCAAATACCTCCAAATAATTCAACTATAAATGCTACCCCTTTCTCTTATTCCTATCTTCTATCAATTGCAATTGAAAGCCACAAAGAACCAAAATTTGTCTCATAGATGAAAAATCAACCATTCAAATACAACCCTGTTCAGCATTCAAGGCCTTGTGTAGTTTAGGGAAGTCCAAAAGTGCTATCTCTTGCCCCTTTTTGAATCAAAGGTGGCGTTCTTACTTCTTTTGTAACATTTTTTTTTATTTTTATTTTTTTTAATACCTTTTACAATTTTTAAGATTTTTTCAGGATCATAGATATGTACAAGATAGTTGAGTAGTAAGCCTTTAAGAATAGAACTTCTTTAAGTGTAGAACATTGATAGGTTCTACTAGTTCTTCACCTTTAGGAGTAGACAACTGATAAGCCCCAGACCCAAATGCTGCTATAATAATGTATGGGCCTAACCAATTAGGTTCAAACTTTCCTTTCTGCTCCCTATGCTATTGATTTTTTGGATTTTCTCTAAGCACAAGGTCACCAAATTGAAACTCATGTAGATGAACCTTCTTGTTATACTGAGTAGACATGCACTTCTGATAAGCTCTCATGTGATCAAAATTTGCCTTATGGCACTCATCAAGAGTCTCTAATTCATGTATCTGCATAGCTCTATGGTCTTCATCAGTTATCAACCCATGTAAAGAGACTTGCAAGGAGGGGATCTCTACTTCTAATGGGAGAATAGCCTCAGAGCCATAGACTAAAGAAAAAGGCATGGCCCCTTAGGAGTATGGATGGTAGTTCTATAGGCCCAAAGTGCTAGATTTATCTGTAGATGCCAATCTCTCCCAAACTTATGAACTATACGATGCAATATTTTCAACAATGTTTTCTTGGAGGCCTCAGCTTGGCCATTCCCTTAGGGATAGTAAATAGAGGACCAATGTTGTTTGATTCAAAACTTTTTGCACAACTGCTTTAGGTCCTTATTCTTGAATTTCCCTCCATTTTCCATAACAATAGAGGATGGGATATCGTATCGGCAAATGATGTGATTTAGTATAAACAGTGCAACATGTTTTCCTATAGCAGTAGATAATGGTATAGCTTCAACCCATTTAGTGAAATACTCTATCGTTGTGATGATGAATTTATGACTATTGGATGAGTTTAGATGAATCTTTCCTATCAAGTCAAAAGCCCATTGTTGAAATGACCAATATGTCACAGAAGGGATTAATTCTCGCCTAGGAGCATGTATCAAGTTTCCATGGAGCTGACATTTCTGATAGGACTTCACATAGTGAATAGCATCAGCTTGCATGGTGGGCCAATAATAACCCATCCTAAGCAATTTTTGGGCAAGTGCTAGGCCATTAGAATGTGCCCCACAAATGCCTTCGTGCACTTTGGCAAGTTCCTTTTCAGACTCTGCTAGCTCTAAAAACCTAAGCAATGTTCCATCTAGACCCTTTCTATACAAGTCACCAAAGACCAAAATGTAATGTGAAGCATTACGGAGGAGTTGGCATTTTTGGTTGCATGTGAGGGCTTCAGGGATAACTTGATCATGTGTGTAGGAGAAGATAGTTGTGTAGCAGGAGGAATCATGACCTACAATAGTGTAGATCACCTAGGTATTTGAGGAATCATAGGTGGGATGATGTAGTTCTTCCATTAGGAACTCAAATCATGATTCATGTTCTTGTAGTTGGAGGATAGATGCTAAGATGGCCATAGCATCAGTAGCCTTGTTTTTTGCTCTAGGAATCTATTGGAATGTTACAAAGGTAAAATAATTCCTTAGAGCATCTATCAATTTTTTATAAGGGATCAACTTGTCATCTTTTGTTTGATATTCATTGTTCACTTGGTTCACAACAAGTTGAGAATCACCATAGATGTGTAGTTCAGTTATCCACCATTCAAGAGCCATTTTGATCCCATTTTTTAAAGCTTCATATTCTACCATGTTGTTTGTACAAGGGAACAAGAGTTTTTAAGATTTGGGAATCATATATCCATGAGGGGAAACAAACAAGATACCTACTCTAGCTCCATTTTGAGTATGAGACCCATCAAAAAAAAAATTCCATGTTCTCTTAGTGATGTACATGATTGAGGCATCTAGAAACTCAATTTGCATAGGTTTTGTATTTGCAAGTGGAAAGTTAGCCAACTGGTCAACTATGGCTTGCACTTTGATTGCCTTATGTTTGGCATACTGAATGTCAAATTCAGAAAGAATCATCATCCATTTGGCAAGATGACCATTGAGTGCAGCTTTACTTAATAGATATTTCAAAGGATCTATCTAAGCAATCAAGTGAACTGTATGTGCCAACCTATAATGTCAGAGTTTTTGGGAAGCAAATACTACAGCAAGGCATGCCTTCTCTATACTTGTATAGTTTATTTCATAAGCCACAAAAGTTCAACTGATATAGTATATGGCTCTTTCTTTACCCATCTCATCAATTTGGGCTATAAGTGCTCCTAGAGAAGAATCCGTAGCTGAAATATACACAATCAAAGGTTTCCCTAGGATGGGTGGCATCAAAATTGGAGGTTTTGCCAAGTAGCCTTTGAGTTTATCTAAACTCTATTGACAGTCACTGTTCCAAATATGGGTAGATCCTTTATGCAAATTTTTATTGAAAGCTTGAGCCTTATCAGCCAATTGAGAGATAAATCTTCTTATGGATTGTAGACATCCTTGCAGACTTCTAAGCTGACTGATATTCTTTGGGGGAGGCATATCCATGATAGCTTGGACCTTTTCAGGATCAACCTCAATGCCTTTTGCTGAAATGATATCACATAGCAATTTCCCAGAAGTGACACCAAAGGCACATTTTTTTGGATTCAGCCTAACTTGTAATTTTCCATGTGTTGAGAAGCCTCCCATTTTGACAAAACAAAATCATTTTCTACAAAAATGCATAATTTTCTATGAGTGGATCCTTTTATTTTGACTAAGGACATTTTAATCTTCCATAATCTGTGTAGCCAGTGTGTCATCAACATAATCTTCCATGTTTCTATGCATCATATCATGGAAGATGGTTGGCATTGCTCTTTGATATGTAGCACCAGCATTTTTAAGCCCAAAAGGCATGACATTCCAACAAAATGTACCCCATGCACATGTAAAAGCTATCTTTTCTTGGTCTGTGGGAGCTATCTTGATTTGGCTATACCCAAAAAATCCATCCATGAGAGAATACATCTCATAACCTGTAGTCATGTCCACTATCATATCGATATTTGGTAGGGGAAAGTCATCTTTGGGACATGCTTTATTGAGGCCTCTAAAATCAGTACAAACTCAAATGGATTTGTCATGCTTAGAGATAGGTACAATGTTGGAAATCCATTCTGCATAATCAATGGCTCTGATAAAGTTTGCACTTAATAGTTTTTCCAATTCTGCCTTGACCAATAGAGCCACATGTGGATGCATTTTTCTCAACTTTTGTTTGACAGGCTTCACACCTGGGGAGATTGATAAGTGATGCATGATGAGATGTGTATCAAGCCCTAGCATATCAAAGTATTTCCATTCAAAGTTGATCTTCTTGTCTTGGAAGAATTGAGCAAACTATGTCTTTTCCTTGTTTGACAAGGATTGAGCTACATGAATAATCTTAGGACATTCTTCTATACCCAAGTTGATAGGTTGTGTAGGTTCAATGAGAATCAAAGATCTTTCTTGGAAATAGCTTGGTAGGCTACCAAGTACCTCATCCATAGGTGCCTTAGAGAGGTTTTCACCATTAGATATGTCTTTGTTTTTACTTTTTTGGGGATCAAACATCGCCATAATGTGGTTTTTACCGTTTGACCGCTTATTTTTTCTTTTAATTTTTTGACTGAGGTACTTGATATTTGATTCCATCATGTTAACTGTGGGTTCACTAGTGGAAGAAGTGATGGGTTCAACAGCATTCAAGTAACAAGTGATCTCATAATCATTTTGGAAAGATCATATTTCAGGTCTTTGATTTTGGATAGACCAATCTATGAGATCTGGGTGAATTAGCGAGAGTGAGGTGGAAGCTTCAATGTGATTGATATCGAAGGAGTCATCTCTGGTGACTTGTGAAGTTGTGCCTATAGAAAATGTTGCAAAGGAGTTCAGCTCAGGAATAGACCTAGAGGGACTAGCATAACCCATTGAGACATGTTGTGAGTCAAACTCATCCTACCCTATACTAGACCATTCAACCACACTTGGTTGGGTTGCATAGGCATGAATTACATCCACTCCTAGCTCACAAGATGTGTTCGATAGACTTTCCCTCTCATAGTCATGAAAATTTTTACTGTGATCCCTAGCTATGAGAAGAGCAATATTTTGTCTAATTCATCCTCTGTTCATATCCTTAGTAGTAGATTTTGTTGGTTCCTATTGTTGGGAAGTGGAAGCTTCCTCATCATTATTAGTGGTCAATATTTCTTCTCCCCAAAGGAGGGAAGTGAGAGGGACAAAGTCTTCATCTTGTGAAGTAGTAGCAATCATGAGAGGGTCATCATCCTCTAATTCACTAGATATGGGTAGTCTTTGACCACATGTTGGTATGTCATTTTCTAGCCCAAAGCCTAAACCAACAGTATCTCGAGTATCACGACCTTGAGTGTGACTTAAAGGTTCAATTAGAGCATTCTTATGACCAATTAAGGACCCATGGCCTTGATAGCCCCTTTTTGTCAAAAATTTATAACCTTTGCCATATCTTTTAGGGGAAATAGGAGTAATCAGGGTAACTTCTTCATCTTCCTCTCCTCTGTAGATCTAGTCTCTAATGGCTTGTTCTTCCTTTTCTGCCTCTCGAGGTACTGATGACTACACAAAAGTACCAAAAAGTGTCATAGAAGAAGCAGAAGTCTTCTTTGTGATAGTTGGTTTTCCATATGACTAAGGAGAAATTGGAAGAGCAGAAATAGAGTCCAGAGTGTACTCACCCATACCAAGGTTCATCATTTTTAGTTTTTGTTCACACTTTGTAAAAATCGGTGCTGGTTCATGTGAAGAGCAATTGTGTCGAACTAGCATTTCAGCAGCAGACAACGTGTTGATGGACATCGAGTTGTCACTAGGAACAACTATCTCAGTATCATTGAATGGGAACTTTATACACTGATGGTAAGTAGAGGGCACTGCTTGCATTTCGTGAATCCATGGTCACCCCAACAACAAGTTATATGCAAGAGGTATATCTAGGACTTGGAAGAAAACATCTTTTTCCATCGGACCAACTCAAATTGGTAGCACAATTAAACCCTTAGAAGGTTGTTCAACCTCATCATAGGCTTTTATGGTGACAAATAGTTCGGATAGCTGTGATGATAGGGGTAACCTTTTTTATGACAGAATATCAAAGAGGTGAAGTGAAAGATCAAGAGAGTGAAAAGAAATGATCAAGAAGAAAGTAAAAGATGAGATGAAAGCAGTTAGCTGAGATGTCTGAAAAAAGATATAAAGAGGGCTCTCCCCTCATATGAGGACACACTCTTGAATATTTTTATGCTGCAAGTTTTCTAATAGGTTTTCTTGGAGCTTTTGGAGATCTTCTCATTTCTTGTCTCATTCTTTCATCCACTACATATTAGTCTTAAGATCATATTGCATGTTAGTGTAGTTTCTTTGCAAATAATTAGATCACATAGCTTAATAGTTGGATTTGTAACATTCCCATCTCGTTTTAGCATAGCCTGCATTGCACATGTCATCCTAATATAGTTTCATTTTTGCATTGCATGATCCAAGAGTTGTTTGACACTAGCACTCTTGCTCTTGTCTAAAGAATCTCCCATTTTGTGGTTTACTAGCAAGGGCTATGTTTCTAAGGCTCAGCTAAGAGCTCTTATATGTTCATTTGTATGCCCCTTGCACTCCATGACTAGGGAGCTCTAAGTTGGCATTCGAGTTTTCCAATCTATGGAGAACCTCGGATAGAATGGTTTAGAGAAGTGCACCTTTTCTAGTGTACATTTTTTGGCTCCCACCGTGGGGCTAAAACTAAGTTTCTAGCTCCATTTTTCTTATTTAAATGATTAGTTGCATTATCATTTATGATTTTTACAATAACTCATTAGATCTAATCAATTTTTTTTTCACTTGATCCTCATTTTGTTATTAAGGCTAACTCTGTGCAGGCTGGTTGAGGATAACAATAAAAAATTGAAATATTTACTCATATCTTCCAAACCATTTATCATACGAGTCTAAATTTTTTTTGAGGGTGGTGATAGTCTAGAGAGACTCTAGTTCAAAATTCACACTTGTTCACGTTGATTTGCATGGTTTGTAATGATTTCTTTATTTTTCACAAAAACACAATTTCAAATGCAAATTAGTGAATTTTTTAGTGAAATCTGCATTTTTGGACGGGTCTACAAATTATAGAGGGGGTTGTTTCTTTGAAGTTTTAATTTCTATATCATATCAATGCTCAAATAGTCGATTTACTAAAAATGGTCTATTTTAACAAAGTGGGTCCCACATGAGCAAATAAGTAGATACAACTGAAATTCTTACATTTTTAGAAACCTCTCATTTTTAGTAGGGGTCTCTTCTTTTCAGTTTTATTTTTGTTTCTGAAATCATGAGAAATAAATCAAATCTTGTTGACTAGTCAAAAACAAAGAGTGAAAAAGAGATCATTTTGTGATTAGCTTGCAATTCCTTGCATACGCTTGGTGAAAAGGGATAATTTGAATGTTTGAGGAAACTAATCAATTTGTGTTTTGAATCTTATTCGGTAACTATGCCCTAACCCATATTGTTTTTTAGGGATTTTCTCATTGCTTGCTCGTTAAGCGCAAAGAAAATCAACAAAAAAAGGGAACGCATGCCAAAGAAAAAATCTTAAACAAATTTTTCAAACCATTTCTTGCAAGAACACATGTCAAAGATGAAAAAATAAAAAAACAAGATGAAGACACTTAAAAATGCGCCTAGCCTTTGCTAGCTTCGAATAAGGTAAGCCTAAACTTTTGTTCTTTGATTAAATTGTGGCATTCATTTTCAAAATCTAGCCTAAGTTAGGAGGGTTAATTCACTTTCATGTGCGACACTCTACTAGTTGTTTTTATTTCCTAGGCACATTAAACCTGTGATTGAGGTTCTTTGGTGATAGGAGAGTATGCTCTTCACCCTTGTGGTGAATCAAAAATCTTGACCCACATTTGAATTTTCAAAAGCAAGGGAATAATTGAATCTTTTTGGCATGTTTGGGAGAAACAATCAAGATAGGAGAGTATGCTCTTCACCCTTGGGTCAAAATACATTAGGTCTAGGTAACCATTTTTAGGTGATTGCCCCTTTTATGCATCATATCATGGAAGATGGTTTTCATTGCTATTTTATATGTAGCACCAGCATTTTTAAGCTCAAAAGGCATGACATTGCAACAAATGTAGTCATGAATGCAACATATCAATACTCTTCAATGCTTAGGATACTCCCCCAATGTAGTATCATCAGCATTCATCCTAAAACCTTTATCAATTAATACTCGTCTAAAATTTGAGACTCACAATGCTACCACAATAGGAACTCATAAGATTGGGCCCACCTAAACACATGTCTGAAGCTTTCTTTCCCTGCTTCAGTTAAACCTTGAGCATCTTCAAAAATTGGTAAAGTGATAATCACGTATCCTCATTTGATCAATAGTCACCGAACAACTAGAAAACCTTTGAATGGTTAGAACCTTTGACCAATCAGAGTATGCCACCTGGTCAAACTCTTCTAACACATTTTGCCAACTTATGATCTTACAGTAACATGATGGCATGATCACACCTTAGCATAGGTTCAAGAGCCTAGCAAATTATTATTGAGATCTTACAATCAGCCCTTTTTTGTAACATCAAAACCCCTTTAAATAGATACACTTTTCCATCCTTACAATCCTACAATTAGATGATCACACAAACATACGACCATACGACAAGGCGTAGCATCACAACATGAAATTGATTCTCCCACTATCTTATGATATCCATCTTAGCTTCATTAAACCATACTCCTAATGTCATGAACTAACAATCTTACAACTAAGCATAAGATCGTATCCTTTATCTTTTAGTCTGGTGATCACATGACAATAGTTGTATCCTCTTTGACTTCATGGCATCAAGAGTTTTTAATTTTACCCTTACAATCTCATGATGAAGGACTCATTGTATCATCTTATCATCACAAGTTCATGGCTTCATCATATAAATGATATCAATGAATTCATACTTTCCTTTATTGGTGACCTTATGAAATTCATTCAAAAGGTGACCCTACCACTTTCCTTTGACCCTTTTCATCTGACTAAAGATGTGCCACACGGCTTCTTGTGACTTTTTCACCTCTACCAAGCTTTACTTTCTAGGCCCACTAGGAAACATGTCCTATAGGCATATCCCCACTTTCATTAATTGTTGATCACTTTCAAAATGCAGACATACATAGATTATTGATCTCCATCATCTAACAACTAAAAGAAAACCTTAGCTTATCATCCTTGTTAGTACCTTGACCAATAGAAAAAGTTTCTTTATGCCAACTCATCTAACACCCCTTCATTTGCAGCCCACAGCTAAAATAGGTCCCATAAGACAAGTGTCTACTTGTTATGTCACTATAAGTAATGACCTTGCAACTCCACAAAGAAACATAACAACAACCCTTGATTTGCTGAAAGATTAAGGATTATCATGATTTCCAACTTTGTGACATAAGATATAACCCACAAAAGCTTGAATATTATAATAAAAATTTGGACATAAGCATGAGACACGTTGATTCAAAAGGTTAGAAACTTAGGGATATAAAAGATAGAACATGGTCAAACATTTTACATATCCCGCTCACACATGCATGGAATTTAATGAACCAATAGAAGAACATGAAATATGGCTATCATCTTAGATGGAAGAGATTGGTCAACATCTATATCCATTTTTTGCACAATAATTAAAAATGGTAACACTTTTGGAAACTTATACTAAGTGGCTACCTACTAGACATCAAACCAGTGGCCTTGGGTGATCTATTAGGTATAGAATCAAATCAAATATGCTAATGGGTTTCAAAAAATTAGTAACTCATGCTCAAAAATATTCACTTATGTCATGAATGGCTATAAAAATGGTGGCAAAAGAGGATGCTTCTACACGACAAGATATGCAACATAGTTTGCTTGCCTAGACTCTTGGAACTTAGGAACTTTATTAAAAGTGGGAAAAAACTAGAATAAACATACCTATGCTGGAACAACACTTAAGGAAAACAAAAGAAAGAAAGATATATACAAGAAAGAACCTACAGATCATACCTTGAAGCAAAGCTTTAGTGTATCTTGTTCACAGGGATTGGTAGAACATCTCCCTCTATATTTGATAACTAGTAGGCATTATGCGCTTTGCATTCTAAAATCAAGAATAGCCCAGCACACATGTGATTAAACTTGTTATGATGGTCTAGTCTTCTTTCTAGAACATCCCAACATAGAACTAGATCTCCTTCTTTGAAAATTCTAAGCTTGGACTTCTTATCAAAAACCTTTTTATTCTGAATTTTTTGGTATTCCATTGTTTTCAATGATTTCTTTCTTTCTTCATTGAGCTCTAGTAATTTAGCATATCTCAGCTTCAATGGATCATCTTCTTCAAAAAGCATTAGTTTTTATCAGCCAACTCTAATGAAGGAAACTCTATAGAAATAGGAAACTTGGCTTATTTTTCATATACCAAAACATAAGGTGAATTGCCAAGAATCAATTTGGGAGTGATTCTATCAAGCCATAAGGTTGATCTCAACTTGGAATGCCAATCATGTTTGTTGTCTGCTAAAATTCTTTTCAAATTCCTCAGTAAGTTCTTAGTTCTACTCTTAGCTATACCATTACCTTAAGGATAATAGTTTGATGAAGTATTGAGGTATACTCCATTCTTAAATGTCCATTCAGTTATTCTTGTACCCACAAATGCTAAGGTATTATCAGGTATAATGGTGTTAGGAACTCCAAATCTGCAAATCAAATCATCATAGAAACTTAAAACAAAAGTTTCATTGGCCTCCTTAAGAGCTATTACTTCTACCCAGTGTGTCGAATAGTCTATGGCAGTTAAAATCCATTTGTGGCCAACACTAGAATTCAAATTTATAAGACCCACAAAATCAATACCCCACTTCATGAATGGCTGGTCAATTAGAATAGGATGCAAGGATAAGGTAGCCAACCTTTCTTTTCTATAAAAAAATGCACATTACTTGCATTTTCTTGCCCAAGCATGAGCATCCTTAAATAGGTTCGGCCAATAATATCTAGCCATCATGAAATTTCTCTAAAAACTTACTAGTATGGTCATTGTCAATACACCTGAGGAGTATTCCATCCATATCTTTCCTAAACAAAAGACCATCAACTAAAATATAAAGTACATATTACAACTTGAAATACCTCTATTTGGCTATGTCTAGGTATGGAGAATATTATGTAGTTCATAGGAAATGAACCATCTCTTGTAGTCAGCTCTCTGAATGGTCTTGTTATGGAATATCTTGATTAGCTAGGACATTTTTTGTTATATCATCTATGGTTTGAGTCTTCTTAATTGCTAATTGTTCACATAAACCTTTCCCTTTGACAAGCTTGGTCACATGAATATCTACATCATACTCCATGACTTGAGTTATCCAACCAACCCTTTTCTCATTAAGGTCCTTGCTTAATAAGAATTATTTCACACTAAAATGAGCTACCATGAGATGAATCTTGATGTTAGACACCAAATGTCTAAAAAAAATTAGGCTTTTCATCACAACAAACACATTTTTTTCAACAAAATTTTATTTTTTCTCATATTCCTCTAAACCCTTACTGAAGAAAGCAATAGGTTGTTCTAAACCTTGATCATTATGTTGAACCAGCATTGCAAAAATTGTATCCATACTATCATATGCATACAATGTGAAATATTTTGAGAAAATGGGATTTACCAAAGTAGGAACAGTTGATAATGCTTCTTTTATTACTTCAAAACTACCTCTTCCTTCTTTTGACTAGCCAAAAATAATGTTTTTCTTTAGCATTGAGGTCAATGACTTCGATAAGTTAGCAATATCTGGAATAAAGCATCTGACAAAGTTGATCCTCACAAAGAAACTTTGCAACCCCTTCTTATGATGTGGCAAAGGAAACTCTAGAATGACTGCAACCCTTTCAAGATCAATAGTGATTCCCTACTTATTTACAACATATCCCAATAATTTTTCCTTATAGATAGAAAACACACATTTCTTTGGATTGAGAGATATGCCAAACTCTTTGCACCTTTCCAAGATTTTCCTAAGATGTTCAATGTGATCTACAACATGCTTGGAGAAAACTATGATATCATCTAGATAGATTAGCATAAATTTTTATATCAAATTATTGAAAGCCATCTCCATGGCCTTTTGAAAAGTTGCCCCTACATTAGACAAGCCAAAAGTAATCCTTAGTATGTCATGGTACCCCACTTTGTGGTGAATATAGTTATGAATTGGTCTTCCTCCTTAACTAAAACTTGATTACAACCAAAATATCCATCAAGAAGTGAAAACCTCTGAGAACTTGAAACATATTGGAGCATTCATTCCATAGATGGCAAGGGGTGACGGTCTTCCAATGACACTCTATTGAGGTCTCTAAAGTCAACACATAATCTCTATTCCCCATTTTTTTTCTAACAGGAACCAGATTTGATACCCAGCTAGTGTTTTGGATAGGAAATATTATTTTGCTTTCATTGATCCTGAAAACCTCTTTTTGTATTAAAGGTTCCATCTTTGGGTTGACCAACCTTTGCTTATGCCTTATGGGTTTGGAATTGGGTTCTAATACAATAGTATGTTGGGCAAGGCATGGATCAAAACCCTTAAGGTCTTCATATCCCCAAGAAAAAACATCATTGAACTCTTGGAAAAGTTGGATGTAAGATTGTCTTTCTTTAGCAAGAATTGCCTTACCAAAATTTTAATTCTTTCCCTCTACAATCTGAAGATCTTCATAGTGATGTTGTTGAACCACCAGGTTCATTTATTCTTGTTGACATGGTCATCAGTATTAAAGATGGACTCTAGATTAACTAATCCCTTGGGTAGTTTATTGGAACTCAGTTGTATAACCTAATCACCACATTTTTCTTTCACTTTATGTTGATTAAAAGTTGAATGCATGTCCTTTTCAAGCAGAAAATTCAAAATTTGTTCATCACTATCAAAAACTTGCCAATTAACATCATTATCAGGCATAGAGGGTCTGACAACAACTTTGATATGCCTTTGTACACCTTCTTTGCTAATGTCTTCAACTAAATCAAATTGTGCTCCTATAGTAGCTAATCTATCAGCATGATGATTTAATCTTCTAGGGATAGAAACTATGTTAAAAGCATCAAAGTCTTTAATTAGATCCCAAACTCTTTGCTTGTAGCTTTTTAATTTGACATTTTTGGTCATGTGCAACCTTCTCAACTGGTTGACAACCAACTCACTACCTCCAAATACTTTTATGCATTTGAAACCTCTCATTATGGCCCATTCCAATCCCTGAATTAGCCCCTCATATTCAGTTGTATTGCTTGTGCATGCAAAACTAAAACAAAAGGCTACATAATATATATCCTCATTAGGTGAGATTAAAATTACTCAGACATCAATTTATAACTCCCAAATCTCATTTTGCTACTCAAGATGATCAGTTGTATCTTTGACAAGGTTTGGCATTACTAGCCTAGCCTCCTGGAAGACATAATTTCCTAGACCAACATTTTTAATATCTTCAATAGTAATATCATTGGTCCCCTTTGTTGAGATATTTTCAATTGCCCACTCATCTAGCAAGACATCAAGGATACTATCAACTTGAGTATTTGTATCCTGGTCAACAAGGTCTTCTTCTTGATTAAGTGCAATACTTTGGCGTTGATCACATTGGATGTGCAAGGTTCAATGTGGTCTTTTGCAAGTAAGTTGGACATGATTGTTACTTTGGTTCCATATCTGGTTCTAAATAACATGTGTGACCAATTTGCAGATAAATAGACTCCTATCTTGGTTGTGAATTCTCTTGATAAGCAAAGGGAAAAATATGGAGGCAAATCTATCACAAAGATATCTTGGGGAATAGAGAAAGTAGGACATGCATGGAGTGCTAAAATTGCATTCTTAATGAGACCTAATGTGTTAACACATGATCCATCCAATTGGACTATGCCTTTCTCTAAGGTTTCATACTTTAAACCTATCCGATCTACTATTTTCTTGGGCATAACGAAGCTTGTGGCTCCATTGCTAACCATGCAATTATGAACCAAATTATTTCCAATAACCAATGAAACATAAAATGGTAGAGATTTTACATTCTTACCTTGGATTTGATTTTCTTTCTTGCAGCTATCTTGAGTAGCAGCTCCCTAATTTTTTAATATAGCCTTGTGAGGCTCATCAATAGCTTGGTTTGGAATATTCGCTTCCAAGGACTCCTTCAACAAGTCAACTTGTCTTATAATAGCTAGAGAATCCCACATAGACATGGTGATGCTCATTCTTTTCATGTTTTCCACAATATTAAATGGCATAGTAGCATATACCTTTTCTTGGACTTTAGCGACAGTAGGATGTACTTTTTGTTGTGACTGCTCTTGAGTGGCAATAGGAGGATCTCTATGTTTCTCTTTCTGCCTCTAAAGTGAGGATGACTTCTTAGTTGACACATCCTTACATGTACCTACATAACTATCTAGGGCTCTTTTCTTTGATCTACTATAGGCATCACTTGTGATATTATCTCTATTCACACCATACTATTCCTCTTCTTGCTAGTTCATATTAGCATCTATATGAGGAACCTCTAGTTGTCTCTCAGTATCAACATTAGATGTAGATTGTGCACTAGAACCACCTTGAACCATTAGGGCTTGATTCATGACTCCATTGGAGTATGTAGCTTAATTATGTTGTTGATTACCCTTTTGCTCCTAGGTTATTTTATGCAGGGACCATATCTTTGATAGTATTTGGAGGAGGAATAGTATTCAAAGGATTAGGGTTATAAGGTCTAAAAGGTCTTTGGTTATAATTTTGCCTATTAGGTGGATATTGAACTTGAAATAGCTATTAGGCAAGTTGATTTGGAATCTGATTCTGAGATTGAGATGGCTATCTAGCCTGAGGTTGTTGCTTCTTAATGTTTACTAGCTCATTGGAAAAGCTTTGCATGTGCCTTCTTATCTCTTTTTGGCCAACTCTTAGCTCTTGCAATTCTGATGAAGGGCTTACAACCATAATTTGCTGGCTTGGAATAGCCGATAATGGGTTAAGAGGTAGTATAGCTAGAGGTGTATTGGGTTGGGTATCTAGATATGTGGGCATTGGAGGCCTAGGGGAAATCTTACCCTCTTGAATAAGACTATTCTCAGCTCTTATAGAAATGTCATAACCTTGTGGTAATGAATAACCCCCCATAGATTATATCATAATAGAGATATCATTGTTTAGGCTTCTTAAATAATACAGAAAAACATGTTCTTCTAAAGGCCTTACCTGAATTGGTATTCTACTCCATGTTCTTTGAAATCTATAGTTAAAATCCATCATCTACTCATGAGGATCCTATTTGATGGTTGTGAGCTACTCGACAAGAGACAGAATATTTGACTTCTCTTCAAAATGCCTTGTTAAGACATCTCCCAATGCATCCTAGGAATTGATTAAACCCACAGCAAGGCTTCAAAACCATTGCAAAGCTTTTCCTTTGAATGAGGCTGCAAGAAGCTACACAACAACATCTTCCTCTAGGACATGATGCACGTTGCATAATGTTGTGACATCTCTGATATGCTCAAATATTGTTGTATGGCCTTCTCTAGTGAAGTCTAGTAAACTATTCAAAGTAGCTAGAGGAATATCATGATGTTGAGAAAAAAGTAGTGCATGCTCTTAAGGGGCTTTCTAATGAATGGTTCATAAAGCATAACACTTGGTGAAGGTTTTGCAAATGGTGTTGCAAGCTTTGGGTTTAACCATGGAGGAAACTTTGTAGTTAAGCGCGCTCAAGTTGGAGTAGTACTGGGATGAGTGACCTCTTGAGAAGTCTCGGTGCTTCACCCCTTTGAGCATCATTAGATCTAATGAATGCTAAGTGTTCCATTTATTCTCATGAGAGATGGATTCATGTTGAATCACTACTCATGAAACATGGGTCAATGAGTTTGACTCAAAAATCACATAGTTAAATTGTGATAGCAATATCACAAATTGACTTGCTATGGAAATCATCTCCTACTTATCATAATACTCTAGTTATTCCTATTTTGTCTCCTTCATATTCTCTCATTTCTATTGGTTGCAAAAGATTTTAGAGCATTGGAGTCTATTCTTTTCATCCACTATCGAAGTCTCACATGGCTTTCTTTTTTTTTCTTTTGGTTTTCTATAATGGTCAACTATTAACTAATTGAGCCTATGATTGAAATACAATTAATCATGTCTTTCTTCTAAGTCTACTTTGTGTTTGTTTGTTTTTTGAATAGGATTGGTTCCCGTTATATCTTTTGTTCAATTTCCCTATCCTTAGCTATCCATTTCATATGTTTCATATGCTATTCAACATAGGATGGTAGGATAGTTGCTTTGATACCACTTGTAGCATCCCCAGTTAGATACTCCATATTTTATGTTTTATTATTCTTTTGGTAAAATGCAAATTATTTTCCCACAATTCTTCCCTTGTCATTTATTACAATATATACCTTTCCTTTTTTAGATTCACACCTTTTGGAAGAAGGTATGATATCATTTTATTAATAATACATTTATATTGATATTTTTGATATGTAATTAATTAATCAATCTATTTATTTATTATTTTATTCTATATTCCATAATATGTTTACTATTATAATAATATTATGTATGTATAATATTATTTATAAAATATTTTATTTATATTTGAAATGACAATGGTATTATTATATATTTTTATATTATGTATTTAAATAATAGTGTCATTATTTATATTATGATTACATCAATTATTTGAATTTTTTTTGTTTCATAGGTAATGGGTCGAAGCCTACATTATTTATTATTATTCTTTAAGATTAATTATTACATTGTGTAAATTTTGAGTAGATTCGTTCCCACGACCTCCCAATAAGAGGCTCACAATTTATTGTTGCATTGTAGGCTCTTGCCTTCATTATTCAATTTTTTATATTCTATCATTATTTTTAATTCTTTATATTATATTAATATTATTACAAACTAGGTTATTATTTTTAAATATTTTAATAATATATTATAAATAGAATATATTGAATTATTTTTTTTATTCCATTATTGTTTGTATTTTAAATTGGGAGCATACAAAAAAGGGACATGGCAATGCCTTTTGGTGCTCCAGTTGTTGCTAGTTTCTTTCATTGTAGCTTGGCAGTCCCTTAGACCATCTTTGTGATATCTTGTTGGAAATCAATAAATTTATCTTATCTTCATCTTATCTTAACTCAAACTTTAACTTTTGTTCAACAAAGAATTATTTTTTCTCTAGTTTATCCTTTAAGGATACAATTAGATATTCTAGTTTCTCACGAATTTGTTCCCTTATTTTTAGTTGAGTTGTCATTTCCTCTTCTATCATTTTTGTATCTTCTAGTTGAATATTTAGGCTAATGATAATATTTTCCTATTCCTCAAGACTATAACATTTTCATTCTCCTTCCCATTCTCATTTTTAAGCATCCAACCTTCATTAACATTTTGCCCTAGTATATATTCTTGGGATGTTATTGTTAATGTGTTATAGTAAGAAATCTCACCAACCTAACATGTCTTAATCCCCTTTGATGGTGCATCAATAATATGTTTTGATAGAGAGTGGTATTAAGGTCATCATGTTTTCTCTCTATCGATGCTATTGTTTGTTGCTTCCTTAGTAATACTCATTTCTTCAATATCATCAATGTTTCAAGGAAGTCGTTGCTTAGTTTTCTTTTTTTAGAAATATGTTATTACTAATGTATATGAGAAGTCATCTGCCCACTTAAACCATGGAGGCAATCTTCATACTAGTAGTCTATGATAATACTTGCATGATATATTCAATGCTACAATATACATCCAATTATATCAACTAAATTATCTTTGTTGCTTCCATCAAGTCATAGTCAAGCTAATGACTATTCTTTAATTATTTCCACTTACTTCTAGTAATGACCTTTGGATACACTTTTTTAATTATGCCTCTCTAAGGGACTTCACAAAATTGAAACGTCCATCCTGACTTCACAAAATATGATAACTATGATATTGTGGTCAACATTCAACTATGTAGTTTTTTAGTCAAATTCATTGACCTGTGCTTCATAAGTAGTGGTTCAAAAGAACCCACCTCTCATGAGAATGAATGGAACACTAGCTCATTTCATCTAAGTGATCCTCACATAGGTAAAGCACTAGAACTTCCCAATAGGTCACCCATCCCAATATTGTTCTAGCTCAACTGTGCTTAACAATAGAGTTTCCTCTAAGGTTACACCCACTTAGCTTGAAACCCCATTGGGTTTAACCTTGGAGGAAACTCCATGGTTAACCATGTTTGAGTTAGAGTAGTACTAGGATGGGTGACCTCTTACAAAGTCCTAGTGCTTCACCTCTATGAGCATAACCTAGATGTAATGAATGCTAATTGTTCTATTCATTCTTAGAAGAAATGGGAACCACTGCACAGGGAATGTTGGTCAATGAGTTTGACTCAAGAATCACATAGTTGAATCCTAATATGCCCTACTTATTAATGATATGTTAAATTAGTGGTGTAATTTCAAGGATAGTAGCATCACATGTGAAGCCAATAATTATTTCTTTTTACAAAGAAATGTAATAGGCAATACTCCAAGCCTTATCGTAACAATGCAAGCAATAAAAAAATTTGATCCCCAACAAATATAGAAATTCCCAAAAGAAGTTTAAAAGAAAAGTATAGTATGAACTTAAAACATTAGTAGCATCCAAAATATATATTTATATTAATAGTAACACCACTAAAACACCATATTTTCTATGCACATGCTCATCTATCATTAGTAGAGAAAGAGGTAGGAGGGATCAACAATGATGAAGAAAATTTAAGGGATTTGGTTCCAATCATGATCAAAAAATAAATTTGTAGTGCCTTGTGTCCCAAAGGGTTTTTTTGTGTTGTTGGTTAAGTTGGCCATAGCTAGTGATCAAGTATGAACAGTAATGAGCAAGTCACAATCTCAAAATGACCCTGCAAACAAATATAGACATCTATGGGACAAATGATGACCTTTCTACTAATTTTGTTTTGGCTTCCCAACTATAACAACATGATTTGATAAAAATTGCAAAAAATAAAAAAAATATTTCAAACTAGAATTAAGAATTGAAGATCAGTGTTTCGTGTTTCCTAGAATTCTTCCTATACCCAAGACAAGATAGGAAGTATTTTCCAACTTATTCATTGGGTGGACCACAAATAGGCATTTCCTACCCAAATTTCCTATCCCCTTGGGTGATCTAATTTTGCTAATGTGTGGGCATGGATTACTAACCACAATGACCCTCTTTTTCAAAAATTTGCATCAAGTGACCCACATTTAGCATGAGAAAACCAAGTTATTCTATGATGCAGGTGATAAATTTGATTAATGCAAGTGGTGAATTTGATTTATTCCTCTTCCCTGATCCAAATAGAATAGGGCAATTGACAATGAAATTTAGGGAAACTAACTTTATTTGTTAGCTAGGTAGAATTTATCCCTACCCTACATCCATGTGCTAAATTATCAAAGACATCAAAATGGTCCTATCATTCTTACATGTCCTAATGAGAAGCTCAATGGATTGCTTTACAGAACCTAATTCTAATGCATTAATGTGCTCTTGGATTTGATACACTTACATTAATTGTTCTTTACCAATGCAAATCCAAATGTTCTTCACAATGGAGCACAAAGATGCTTCTTCATGAATCTCCTCAATCTCTTTCGATCACACATTGGTCATTGGGAAATGCTCATGCACAAAAATGACTCAATGTTTTCACATAATGGACAACCAATAATAACTAGCTTGTGCACTAGCATTCAAGTAAAACTACAACAAAGTGGTGTCTTGTTTGTTCCAAATTTATCTTGGACCTTGTAGAACCCACCCAAATTTTCTTAGGCATGCTACAAAGCAAGCCTAGATGAACATGTATTGACTCTACAAAGCCTTGTTTGGTCCCACAGTAAATAGAATCCCACAACCAAATCAATCACAAACCAATAATAAAGTTAATAAAGTTTGTAGTTTTCTTGAGTTCTCTTGCTTTAAAAAGTAATGTATTCAAAATAAATAGTTTTTCTCTTTCTTTTTCATAAATAGAAGTAAAAAGTAAATCTTTGGTAGAAGAGTGATCTTCAAACAACAAACATTTACTTCTTCTTCATAAGGGGCTGATCATTTTCCTTTTGGTGCTCTTTGAAGAGCTTGAGCATTCATCATATAGATACTATAGAAGATCACTAAGTGTTACAATTATGAAGGAAATGATGTCCATATGAAAGGACACCATGGTTATCCCTATCCAACCTTGTGAGTATCATGGGGTTCAATCCAACAAGGTTTAGCTCTAAATATTCACAAGTAGTTAATGTGTTGGCTGACAATTGACGCATTTGCAACTCATGACATGAGAACACAAAATACCAATGATGCATCAAGAACTTCATTCTTGTTGGAATGTGTAATTTCCCCCTCAAATGAAATGTAAAAGATAATAGAGGATTCTAGAAATTCCTGGATTACCAAATAGGGTTAGGTCAAATTAGTATTTATGTTTGTAAAGTTCTAGAAGTTATTTATGTTTACATTGTTCTAGAAAAGTCAATTTTTCCTATGTCGGCTAATTTAGATGTTTCTAGAAACAATCAAAGACCTCTGTAAATAGAGGTATCTTGTAATGTTATTGATATAGAGAAAATGGTTAATGAAATATATTAGTGCCACAACACATTGAGTATTTTTCATTTGAGTATATTTTGTCCATCCACCTTTCATAAGGTGTATTAGAGTTGTCTTGGGTTTCTACAAGTGGTATCAGAGCGAAGTAAATTGGGAGTATTATTGTTGGAAATATTCAAGACTATGCTAAGTTACTAAGAGGGGAGGGGTGAATCAGTAACTTCTAAAACTTTTACAAAATTCAATTTTTAATCCAATAAACCAATTAGCATTTAATTCATCACATCTAATCTAATTGCATGCATGAGAAATTGAAAATATAGAAGCATCCATAACACTTGAACACAAAAATTTGGTGACCCAGAAACCTTCAAATAGAAAGTAAAACTGGGGTGGGGACAATACCCACAAACTTTAGTACTACAGCATAAAGTTGGCCTGTTAAGGCTCACATTGATCACTTCTGATGATCTACCCTGTTAGGAGCAAATAGGACTACTAGGTCCACCTTGTGAGAGGATTTAAAAACATACAATGAAGTATGCACTTAGTAAAGAGATTTAGAAAATACTGTTAGATCTACCTTGTTAGAGGATTTTGACTAGTTCACCTATTAGGATGAAACAATAGATCTCTGGTATGTAACTAAGTTTTTTGATAGAGAATTCTTAGTGTATTGATCACCTTTCTGTGATAGATTTGTCATTGCTGCTCCTTGTACTGATATGGCCTTTACATTTCTTTATCTATTGTATTCACAATATATTTGCATTCTCGCACTTTTTTACTCTTCCTTGTACTACTCATTACATTCCATTCATTGGATATGATACAATACATCACATATATATACCAATCCAATTTACAAAATTACAAAGTTGGCCATGACACAAGTTAACACAAATATTACAAAGTCGGCCCATATGAAGATACTTGGGTTTTGAAGAATGACTAGGTGAGGTTCTGATACTCGGCATTCATTATCATTTCTTAGCATTGCCATGCTCCTAGTAAACATAGAAGCTCAGTCCATACTAATCACTTTCAAGTAGTCTTGAACTCGGTCTGCACTAGTGACTCAGTAGATATTGTGCAACTTGACAAACACTGAATCACGTGGTTACCATGAAGTGGCTTGGTTAACACTGTCTTCACATCACATGAACTGAGAACTCGGTAAATACTACAATGCTCAGTAACCACTGGCTTCGCATCACATAAATTGTGAACTCAGTAAACACTGACAAACTTGGCATACACAGAACTGCTCGATTTGAACTGCTAAACTTCACACTTGCTTGGTAAACACTACAGTTGGTCCAAAGGACTAAATAGCAACTATAGAAGCTCAGTGGCTATTGAATTACATGGAAAACACTATAAACTATTCAATAATCTTGGTAGTTGTACATAATCTAAATAAGTGCATGTCACCAATAACAAACTTGACTAATATGTCAACAATCTCCCCTTTTGGCATTAGTGAGAAAAATGCTTATTAGCCTAAAACTGAATACCTTGTATTCATTACCATGTGATAATAGCTCAGTCTATTGTTGAGATTTTTCAAAATTGATCTTTGTAAGATATATATAGAGTATATCTACATCATAGCATATATCTCCCCTATACTATGTAATCTACTATGTACATGTAGCTTTTCTCTTATATACATTTCTCCCATTTATCGTCTTTTCTCATATCTCATCTCCCCCTTTAACTCTTCTCTTCTCCCCCTTATTGACAATAATGCCAAAGATGTATTCTAACATATTTATAAGGAGACACAAAAATGGGATAAGAATTCAGAGTGTACCTTGAGAGTAATTGCCAATGTTTTATCCTAGTTCTCTTGAAGAACCTTACATGTTTGAATGGAAATTTACACTTCAACTGACAGTTCAATCATGTGGTCAGCAACATAGAAGTTGTTATCATGAATCAAGGTTTTTGAATAAAAAATATGTTTTTGCATATAGTCCATGATAGGAAGGATCATATTTTGGATATCAACCAGTGTTGAGCAAATCCTTGCTTCTTCTCTTAATAATTCTACTTGCATATCTGACAAAAATTTGATCTTCTTGAAATGTGCAGAGCTTGAACTAGGGTCAAGTTGCAACTGTTGAGCACTTTCCTTAAGATCAGTATCAATTTTGGACAATTTGTCCTTAATTTCCTTAGTATACTTGGTGACATCACATAACTTTGCAAAAAGTGATGACACATTTGAACAAGATGCCTCAAGATTGACCAAAATTGTTGATAATTCAACTTGATAAATAGCAATTTGCTGAGCAATGTGCTCCAGCACTTTATTATTGAATTTATTTTTTCCTTTTCAACCAACTATTCTTGTCCTTCTATGTCCTCTTTGAACTTTAGGACTGCCTCTTCAAGCTGAAACAAAATTGGTTGAGTAGAATCAACCTCAATTCCAATAGCCTTAGATGAAATATTATTGGCATCATCTAATATCTTGTACTCTCTATCTATTTTCTCTCTCAATCTTTGTTGCTTGGCCTTTTTCTGAATTTCACCAACTATGCGCATTTGATCTGCAAACAGATTGTAGAAATCCCATTTGGGAATTTCTATTTCCTCATCCAAATCCATATCTTCTTCTATCTCTTTTCCTTTCAAAAATTTCGTACTCGGTTGAGCCTTAGGCTCAACTATCCTTGCATTTATTGCCTTAGTACTCAAAATGGAAACAATAGTGGACATACTCGAGCTTGCAGTAAAAATTGATATAGCACTAATTGGTGGAATACTTACAGAGATGCTAGAAGAATCCAAAATTGGTTAAGTCAAAACTGTACAATCCAAAACTGAAATAGACAAAATTGGAGTGCTTACCATGGATGAGCTCAAAATTGAAGAAGTCAAAATTGGAGCAGTGATGACTAAAAAACTTAACTCAACAGATGAAGAGGGAGTCTACAGCTCAGTTGATAAAGTGGAAGTCACTTTTGTTAATGATATGTTGAGTTGTGTTGGTGCAAAGAGTGATTGGACATTTGATGCATCTGATGTAGTCACAACCAAACTTGTTGAAACTGCCTCCATACTTGATGTTATCACGAGTTTTCTTGGGGAGTGAGGAATTGAGGCAATAACTGCAACTGCTATCTTTACTAGGCTAGTCTCCTCATTATCTTCCTTATCTTCCTCGGTAGCTTCTTCACCTTGCTCCTCTTCTTCTTCCTCATTATCAAAATGAGTTACTTCTTCAACATTTTCTTCCTCGTCTTTCTCCTCTTCTTCATCAACATTCGTTACTTCAATTGAATATTCACTTGGCTTATGAAGATGGTAAACATTGTTCCAAGTGTTAGTGGCATTTCTCGCAACATGCTCTATATCCTTAATCAAAACTAAACAAGTATTAAATCTTTGAGTCATTTTTTCTTCCATTTTCTTTAAAGACTCTTTAACCTCAGCATTTTTTATGATCATTCAAATTAGTATTTAGGTTTGTAAAGTTATAGAAGTTATATATTCTTACATAGTTCTAGAAAAGTCTATTTGTCCTATGTTGGCTAGTTTAGATGTTTCTAGACCTCTATAAATGGAGGCATCTTGTAATGTTATTGATATAGACAAAATGGTTAATGAAATATATTAGTGTCGCAACACATTGAGTATTTTTCATTTTAGTTTATTTTGTTCATCCACCTTTCACAAGGTGTATTAGAGTTGTCATCAGTTTCTACAAGTGGTATCAGAGCCAAGTAAATTGAGATTATTATTTTTGGAAATATTCAAGACTATGCTAAGTTCTTGAGAGGGAAGGGGTGAATTAGTAACTTCTAAAACTTCTACCAAATTCAATTTTTAATCCAATAAACCAATTAGCATTTAATTCATCACATCTGATATACTTGCATGCATGAGAAACTAAAAATATAAAAGCATCCATAACACTTGAACACAAAGATTTGGTGACCCAGAAACCTTCCAAATAGAAAGTAAAACTGGGGTGGGGATGATACCCACAAACTTTAGTATTGCAACATAAAGTTGGCCTATTAAGACTTACATTGATCACTTCTAATGGTCTTCCATGTTAGGAGCAAATAGGACTGCTAGGTTCACCTTGTGAGAGGATTTAAAAACATACAATGAAGTATGCACTCAGTAAAGAGATTTAGAAAAGATTGTTAGGTCTACCTTGTTATAGGATTTTGATTGGTTCACCTATTAGGATGAAACATTAGATTTCTGGCATGCAACTAAGTTTGTTGATAGAAAATCCTTAGTGTACTGATCACTTTTATGTGATAGATTTGTCACTGCTACTTCTTGTACTAATATGGCCTTTGCAATTCTTTATCTATTATATTCAAAATATATTCTCATTCTTGCACTTTGCTACGCTTCCTTGTATTACTCATTACATTACATTCATTGGATATGATGCAATACATCACATATATATACCAATCCAATTTACAAAATTACAAAGTCGACCATGACACAAATTAACACAAATATTACAAAGTCGGCCCATATAAAGATACTCAGGTTCTAAAGACTGACTTGACGAGGTTCTGATACTCGGCATCCACTATAACTGGTTGGTATCATCATGCTTTTGGTAGATGTAGAAGTTCAGTCCATACCAATCACTTTCAAGTAGTCTTGAACTCAGTTTGCACTGGTGACTCTATAGATATTGTGCAACTTGGCAAACATTGAATCACTTGGTTACCATGAAGTGGCTTAGTTAACACTATCTTCACATTGCATGAACTGAGAACTCGGTAGACACTACAATGCTTAGTAATCACTAGCTTCGGATCACATAAACTGCAAACTCGATAACCACTAACAAACTTGGTATACACAGAACTAGTTAGTTTGAACTGCTGAACTTCACACTTGCTCGACAACCACTGGAGTTGGTCCAAAGGACTCGATAGCAACTATAGAAGTTTGATAGCTACTGAATTACATGGCAAACATTGTAAACTATTCAATGAGCTTGGTAGTTGTACAAAATCTAAATAAGTCTGTGTCACTAATAACAAACTTGACTGATATGTCAACAATCATGTCATTATTTTTTTGACAAAAGCAACTAATTAATGGATAGTTGAAGAAGAAAGGAATTTGTTTGTCACCATTTGTGACAGCAAAGAGATTTTTTAATTTGTAAAGCACATTATTCAAAACAGCAAAATCAATGGAAAGAAGATTTTTCATGAAGATTATGAAGGAACCGAAGTGTTTGTAAAGCATGGAAGAAAGCACAGAGGAAAGAACAAAAGGTATGGTCATTTGAGAAATTCTCCTATTTGTTTTTTTAAAAAAAAAATGATATGACATGGAGTCAAGTTTGATATTTATGTAGGGTTTGTTTCAAGTTGTTTGAAGATTTAGCTAAAAAAAATCTGGAATTAAAAAGACATTTAGAATTTTGTAAAAGAAAGGGCAAGGTTTGTTAATTGTTGATTTCAATGGGAAAAGTTGGTAGAGTTCAAAAAGAGAAGACAAATAAGTTAGAAGAAGAATTAGTGATGGTGAAGAAAGAAAATGCAAGATTATTGTGTGAAAAAAATATTTTGCAAAAGGAATTGGCAAAAGTAAGAAATGAAATGGGAGAAGAAAAGTCTAAATTGTTAAATGAAATTAGTTGTCTACATAGAGGAAATTGAAGAGCTAGAAAATAGGTTAAAATTTGTGGAAGAAGTACATAATTGGTAGGTGAAGGAAACATGCAAACTTAGAGAGAAAAATAAAGAATTGGAAGAAAAGTTAAATTTATTTGATGATGTTGACAAAAAGAACAGAGTTTTAGAAGATAATGTGAAGAAATTGGAAGAGGAAAATAATATGTTAAAGAAGGAATTATCTACTCTGAAACAAGAAAAGGAATGTTTGAATGTGAAACCATTTGTATGTGATGTATCTTGTGACACAAATGATTTGAGTGATTATGGAATTGAGAAATGTAATTTTACTGAAGTTGTTTACAAAAAGGAGTGTAATGATGAACATGAAAATTTTATTGATAGAACTTCTAGCTATTATAATGACAATATTGGTTTGAAGATTATGGAAAAAATGAGTTTAAAAGTTAAAGGTCTAGGAAAGGATGTACAGGGATTAAGGAATCTGATTGAGACTACAGTCAAGCCAAAATATGCAAATCTTGGATATGGTACAGGTAGTGGAAAGATGAATAAAGGTTCAAGAGAATCAATTGAAAGTATAAAGATTGTGCAATGTTCACACTGTAGCAGGAAAGGGCATACAAATGATAGATGTTGGGATATACATCCTTGTAATATTTGTGGCTTGAAAAATCATTGTGATAAGACATGTTGGAATAGAGAGTACAATAAAGATTTTATGGCAGGTTGTATAAAAATAGATTGTGGATGGAGCTACGGATCGAGTTGCAGAAGATTACAAGTATGATCAAAAGTTTGTTTAAGTACAAATGTTGAAGTGTATATAATGATAGAGAATTTTCAAAGATTGAATGCTCAAGGAGGATTGAAAAATGGTTTGAGTAAATCTCAATCATTATGTAGCAAGACATCCATAGAAAGTGATTTTGTAGGAAGTTCAAGCTTATTATTTTTAAGAGTTAAATAAAGTTTTTTTAAGGATTGTCATAGCAATTGGACAAAGGCATTAGTAGATATGAAGATTATTGGAAAATGGCATTTTGGCATCAGGAAAAAGAAAGGATTTGATTAATCAATAATGATAAGAAAAAGGAAAACAATGGAAAAGAGAAAAGTGAATTTGAAAGTTCGAACATTATGATCAGTGGTTTCACAAACTGTAGACTTGGATGTGGACATGAGAAATAGGAAAAATAAAATAATAATTGTGGCACATTGGAATTTGAATGCAACAACTTTTGAGGTTGAAATTAGGGGGGAGTGTTGGAATGTGTAATTTCCCCCACAAATGAAATGTAAAAAGATAATAGAGGATTCTAGAAATTCCTAGATTACCGAATAGGGTTAAGTCAAATTAATATTTAGGTTTGTAAAGTTCTAGAAGTTATTTATGTTTAGATAGTTTTAGAAAAGTCTATTTGTCCTATGTCGGCTAGTTTAGATGTTTCCATAAAAAATCAAAGACCTATAAATAGAGGCATCTTGTAATATTATTGATATGGACAAAATGGTTAATGAAATATATTAGTGCCACAACACATTGAGTATTTTTCATTTTAGTTTATTTTGTCCATCCACCTTTCACAAGGTGTATTATAGCTTTCATGGGTTTCTACAATTCTAAGGGTCCATTTGGTTGCTATAATACAACTAGAATTGGAATTGATAATTAGAATATAATTTGTTTTTTTTGTTTGGTGCGTGGAATAGGAATGGAGAATAGGGTTACGTATTCCTATTTTAGCCCCAAAATGAGCTTTTGTCCACTCCAAAAAATATTTGTAATTGGAATGGGCTATTTCCATTCCCAATCCAACTTATCCAAAATTGATAATCTGTCGGGTCTGTGGTTGGAAACTCTCGCTCATTATTATTTTTTTGTTTTTTTATCCCTCGACCAAAAACTCCCACCATTTTGGTGTTTATCTGGGTTTTTATCTACATTTTTCTTCATCTTTAGAGGTGTTTATCTAGGTTTTTATCTGCATTTGTCTTCATCTTCAAAGGCTCTTCCTCCTACTCTGTGATTCAGCTCTTTCACTCAACTCATCTCCTACTCTATGATTCAGCTATGTCAAAGGAGCATAAAAAATAACATTTTTATGAGTATTGTTTTTAGTTTTTTTTTTTTCCGTGAATCTTGCATTTTATGGATTGTGTTTTATGGAATATTGTCTATGATTCTTGTTTTTTGTTTCATTTTGTGACCATAGCTTTTGGTAGGATGTTGTTTCGAACTAGTTTGCACACTCGCATGACTCCAAGGTTATCTCCTAAAGGGAGCATCTCTTCCATTACATGGACACACCCACCTCCTATGCCCATGCTCATCATGTGCCCAACACCAGGGCTCTCTCCAGAGGATAGATTTTCCTCAATATTAGCATACTGGATGTTTGAGTGCCCAACTCCTGGGCTCTATCCAGAGGATAGCTTTCTTTCAACATGAGAATGGTGAATGCTCATATGACCCACTCTAAGGCTCTACCTAGAGGAGAGCATCCCTTCAATATAGACACCTTGAACAGTGATCATTTCCCTGGTATTAGGGCTCTGCCTGGAAAAGACCATGCCTTCATTGTGGGCATTGATTTGAATGCTCATGTGACCGACTACAAGGCTTTGTTTGGTGGAGAGCACCTCTTGAGTTCCCATATGACCAACTACTAGTGTTGGGTTATCTCCAAAGGAGAGCATTCCTTGGGTAGGAACATTGTGTGCATTCATATGCTCAATGCCAAATGATACAATCTCTTCATTACAAGCATTTTGGGTGTTCATTTGTACAACTCCAGCAGGAGAAGTAGTACACCCATTTTATGCCGTCCCCTACTCTTCATCCATAGCAACACTTTCTTTCTGCAACATCTCTGCTATGATATTAGACTTCACATCCGATGAGTGTGTCAGAGAACCTCTACTGCCCATCGCAAGAGACTTATTCTGTGAGGTGGAATCATTGTCTAATAGCCAGGCTCCAGCCGAGGGTGTAATTAGAAGTAGCTCTGTACCAATGCAGGCTTCTCACCTACATTCCAGATCATTAAAATAATTCTTCTCAACTGTTCATGTGCTTTTGATCATTACAACCATGATTTAGATAAACAGTCAAATCATTCAACAAAAACTAATGCAATTATAAATCACAGAGGTCCAGAATCGCCATGCCTACATCATCATTCATTTTAGAGGTTTCTATAGCAATTATGATTCCTTCCATCAAAATGAAACCTGGCCATCTTATGAACCACAAATACAACATGCTTATTCCTTGTTGGATTATGCCTTGTTTATAATTGTCATCAAGTATTATATTCTTATTATTAAGATTTCATTGTTTTATCTTTTCAAATTCATTTATTCATATTTTTAAGAATTTTTTATACTAAAAATAAATGATTCATTTAATGGAGAGTGGTGTCTTGAGTCTTCTTAGGAAGAGCATTGAATTTGCTACACCAATATGGAGTTATGATCATAAAAGGAAAAAAAATATTCTAGATGATTAGTTTGATGGTTCCATAACTGTTGCTTTCAATTATTATTAACAATAATATACAGCTGTAAGTGGTTCCATAACTGTTGCTTTCAATTATTATTAACAACAATATACAGCTGTAAGTAATAGAGTCTTCTCATGTCACGAGGTGTAGGAAAAATTCTGCAGATAATGATGATGTGCTTCTTGCAACTGCCTTGTTGCAGGAGGAATAATTATTAAATTCTCTTTAGTTATGTGTATCTGCACATTACTTCAAATTATCCTTCTACAATGGCAATAAACACCCAAGATACATTGATAGATAGATGAGTTTTTAAAGTGCAAGAGGTTAAACACTTAGCCTCTAGAATAGCCTTTCCACTAAATCAACTTTTAATAATAATTCAATGCTGATGATGAACCCCCACTAAATGCAACTACCTTCCTTGGACTCTCAAAGAGAATTAAGAATTAAAACACATAAATGAGGCCCATGATGAAACAATCCCTACATTAAGAAGTTAGTAAATGAGCCCAATATGATGTGATCTCATGAAGCTCCCAGTCCCAGAAAATCAATGAAACTAGCATTGGCATTTCTGAACTGATTCTCCTCCTCTACTTCCTCTTCAGAAGCCAAAGATCTAAGAGGTGTCGTGAAGTGGTAACTATTCCCTATGGTGGTTGATGAGTTATCAACATTGGGAGCCTCCACTGCAATTAGCTCAAAATTTCTTGAATCTGAACACCCATACTGTAAATCTTAATGGTTCTGATTATTCTTATTGTTATTGTTGCTAACTATACTAAACTAGGCAATATCCACACATGAGAATGGTCTCTTGACACCATTTTGCAAGAAGCTTACAATGGTAGCACAAGAATCTATTGTCACTTGTCTAGGAGAAGATGGTCCTCTTGCTTCAATTGGTGAGGGCAAGGCATGGTAGTTATCCAAATTGCAAACACTTGAACAAACCATCACCAAGGCCACCAAACTCATTACAATTTCAAAACAAAAATAAAGAAAAATCTACTAAATAACCTAGAAGCAAGATTTGATAACTGAAATCAAACCCTAAAGATAATCTAAGACATGCAATTGAATTTTTGGGTTTCATTTTGTAAAAAAAAATTTCATCATGTTTCTAATCAGTCTAGGTTATCTCTCTTTTCTTTGACTCCATTTCTCTTCTCGTTGGCTCTCTTTGGCTCCATCTCTCTTCTCTTTGGCTCCATCTCTCTTTCCCTTGACTCTCTTGCACTATGATGATGGATCAAAATAGAGTATTCCAAACATTGATGAAAAAAAATTTTACGCAATGGTACCTAGAAATTCAATTGCAATCTAATAGATTGTGAAAATGATGTAGCTCTAACCTAATACATATTTCTAGTTTTTAAAACACCAAAACTGAAATAGATCCCATCTGTACTCTCGTGGAAGAAATTCACACCAGTCCATGACATATTTGAATTATTTTCCCCTAAGATTTTGACATCCATCATTCCATAGAAACTCCCAAAATAAAACATGAAGACACAAAAAAAAAAAAAAAAAACAAATAATTAATGATATAGAGAGATTTGCACTCTTACCCTCAGAGAAACTTCTAGGATGAACTAAATCATTCATGGTACCACCAATTCTCTGCTGGAAAGTTGAATAACTCGCAAACCTTTCATCATCATTATCAACCCTAGAAGCTACCCCCACATAATACCTCTCCTTGTAATTTTATTACTGAGACCAACTATAATTTCCTCAGAAAAATAGCTATTTTTCTACCTTGATCCCTTCATATGGTAGCCAGGCTTCCTTTTCCCAAAAGCATTAGACCACTCTCTATATTTCCTGGCTATAATAACATGCCAGTGATTGTTAACGGTGTTATCAGTTCTTCTAGGGAACAAGCAATCAATCAGAGCCCATTTGTTACCATACAATCGATGGGCTGCAAGCAATTTGTCCTCCTCTTCTTCACTAAAGGGTCTTCTATTTATTATTGGGTCCAGCTGATTAAACCACCTGAGTCTACAGCTCTTTCCTACACAACCCCAAAACTAACTAATCAATATCAATATTGATTACAAAAACAATCCACAAATAGAATTTCCTTATTTCCCTTGAAGAACAACTAGAGCTAATAATAGTTCAAATGTCAAGCTCCTTCCATGATGGAGACACCATTTAATAAGCCCATTAGGCCAATGTTGGGTGTGGATAAGAGTCACCCTAGAATGAATCAATTCTCAATTGCCACACGTTCAACACATGTTCACTAAAATCAACAAACTAAATTGTATTATTGCAGAGACAAACTTCACTCTAATAGGTATCCATTATTGAAAAGAAATAGGAAACAAGAAGCACGTTTGGACTATATTTTACATAGATTTAGATAAAGATATGGGTTTTTATGCTATACTTTTTATAATTTTTAGATAGAAATATGAGTTTTAATGCACCATTGTTGTGGGGTCATGGGAGGGGGACCATACGAGACTTTGGATTTGGTAGCAACATTGATATATCCTTGGAATCAATTCTAAGAAGAAAAAGAAGGAAAAAGAGAATCAATAATGGCCCTTAAAAATCAACACCATGCCACCCAACAATCTCAATTAGTATTGTATGTATGTGAGCAAAACAACAAAGTTTTCTGAATCTGATGCTAGATTTTATTCAGCAAGTACTTTCTAAGATTTCATAATGTTCCTCAACATTGATATAAGAGGAATGTTTTCTCAAACCTCAAATAGCCTCTTCAGTTAACACCAGCTCTTTGGAGAAGAGCTGGAGAACCTTGAAACAAAGAGGTTCAGGAGTGGCACACCTTGTGAAGATTCTAGGAACACTAAATCCTATGGCTTAAATATGTATCAATATTAAAAGTAAAATAACAAATACCAAACAGTGAGAACCACATATCTATCATCCAATTTAGCAAAATTAGAGAATTGGGTAATTAGTTACAATAAGACACTATTTCCAGCTTGAATTCAGTAATAATTTTCTATTACACAAACTGATCTTAGAATTTAAGAATGTCCAAAACCTTCAAAGTTCAGGTATCATTCACATGTCTGCATGTATGAAATACTTTCAAAAAAAATTCATCCTAAATAGCACATTTCTACTATAGATCTTGCATGCCAGTGACGAGAATCTAACCCTAAAACAAAAAATAGGTCTTCAACACTTCTAAGAAGCTAGATTTTCCATGTGCACCGAAACTCTATTACCGTTCCTGTGGAGTATTGGAATTTACAATGTACGCTAATATTGTGCTCTGCATCACTTGGTCTAGAGTAGGTAGAAAACTCAAAGTGCATTGGGAAACAAATCTCAAACATGCAGGTGCTATGGATATCACAATTACTAATGTCTGCCTATTTAAGCCTAAAAACTTATACAAACAATCTTTTAACATTCCTCACAATTTAAAAATGATGTTTATATTAGTGAAGGTGAATTTACATGAATAGTTCAACATCTATTGTAATTAGATAATGTTTGTATGAATGAAACATCAAAATTTAGAATAGTTTGATTCAAATACACTTTAATCACCAAATTCCACAGAATATAAAATTGATAGAAACAGAAAGTTCAAAGCAATGGGGTAATCAATGAGAAAAAATGGTTTATTAGACAATTTTAATGTGGTGCAATTCAATCTGTCATTAGCTTAAAATATAAAAGATTGATTTTCCTGCCCAGTAGTTTACAAGAATTAACTTTCACTGGAATTACTAAAGTGGGTATAGCAATTATGATTGGAATAAAGGAAAAGCATACTAGATAGGATTGTCTCTTAAATAAGTTAATAGATGGAAGAAAGATAATAGAGACAAACCTTATGTTTTCCTCAATACACATGAGAATAAGAGCCAAGAAAATACCACCCCTGAACATTGTCAACTTGCACAATATATATCTATGGATCTATGCATCTATGTGTCTATGTACCTTTATACAACATTTCGGTAGTTTTAAGTAATTGGTGTTTATATATTGTTTATATAGCTCTTAACAATAATATGATTCATGTGACCTAATAGATCGATGTGTTTCCATAGTAGGTCATTCGATGGATCTTATTGATGATATAGAAGTCCAAGGAGCCATAGTTAGGAAGATCAAGTAATGCGCATACTCGTTGTTTTGCTTGCCAATCTTGCAGTGTTAATAGTAGCATCTTCCCAAGAGGCTAGAAGAGATAGGAATAAGTGAAGAAGAGTTGCATGTCCTTTTTATAAGTGCATTATCCGTTCTACTAACACAGATTGCCATGACCAAATACACATGAGTAGAGTAGCCTTCTTTCACTTGGCCAAAATTTTAAGACAAAAAGGAAGCATTCAAGATACGAAAAACATATCACTGGAAGAACAGCTAGTGATGTTCCTCCCCACCCTTGGCCACAATCTAAGGAATCAAAAGATTGCCCATAACTTTGGTCACTTAGGAGAGACAATGAGTCGACACTTCCACAGGGTCTTAAAGGCTATAATAGATCTTCATGACGATTATATTTTACCCCCTGTTGCAACCACTCCTACAAAAATTGTTGGGAAGGACCATTTTGATCCATATTTCAAGGTAACTATGCTATTGGCATGTATTTCATTACTAGAGACTACATATAATAATTTGTATTTAATAGTAATATTGATTATTAAAGGATTGTATTGGTGCAATTGATGGAACTCATATGCCAGTTACTGTTGATGTGGACATGCAAGCAAAATATCACGATAGAAAGGGTAATTTGTCACAAAATGTTTTGGGCATATGTTCATTTGACCACAAGTTTCAATACATTCTTACTGGTTGGGAAGGGTTTGTTGTAGATAGTCGGGTGCTTGCTTCAGCTCTCTTTAGAGTAGATCCACTTGTGGTTCCCCCTAGTATATTAATTCATATTTAATATGATTATATTCTAATTAAACTAAATCAAAACTTTAATACTCTGTTTTGAGTATAACTTTAATTCTATTTGTGTAGAAAAATTCTATTTAGTTGATGTCGGGTACCCAAATGTACCAGGATTTCTTGCTCCTTATTAGTGTACACATTACCACCTAAAAGAGTTTTGCAGAGCAAACCCAATCAGTAATCCCCAAGAGTTATTCAACCACCGACACTCCTCTCTTAGGAATGTGATAGAGCGGACATTTGGTATTTTCAAGCAATGTTTTCCTATCCTGAAGCATGTAACATCCTATATTATATTTAACCAAACAAAGATTATTTTGGCATGTGGCATACTACACAACTTCATTACGATGGAGGGCGGTCTTGATGCAGAGCCACACCTTGGAAAACTCAAGAGGAATCAGTCACTCAACTGAGTTGCTTCAAGGGGCATCTACAACCTTCAGGATCACACACGATATATTATAACCACCCATTGTGATTTGAACCAACTGTTCTTATCATTATTATTATTATGAAAACACAACCAGAGATACCTTAGACTCAACTCATAAGACTCCTATAACCATCCACTAGATTCAATAAACAAAACTTTGAAAATAAATCCCTCCAAAAATTTCTTCTTGCTACCTCCAGATAGACCTACACTTAGACATGAATAACTTTCGAACCAAAAAATATTTACTCAATCCAACCATTGAGATTTTGCGTAACTAGGTTTCAAACAACATATAAAAATTTGAGAGAAATCCAACGGTTCAAACTTGAGATATTGACCCCGCAGCAGAGTACATTTTTCTGCAAAACATTGCTTCTTGCTGTCTCTAGATAGGCCTGCACTCAGACATGAATAACTCTTGAACCAGATCAAAACTCTTCAATCGCTCTGGTGAAGATCGGCATAATTACGCCTATAATAACATATCCAAAGCTCATGAAAATCCAATGGTGCATTTGGGAGATATTACCCATGCACTGAGACTAATTTTCTGCAAGCATACCGAATTCGACCCAAAACTAAAATTTTTTAATCTTCTGCAAACTATCAACTTGTTTCTAGTGAGAAGATAAGAAAAATCCGTTCAAAACTCAAACCATCAAAAACTTGCACCAAGACAAAATTAAAAAAAATTCCATATCTCTCCAAATTCGATTCGTGTCTTACATAGCCGACTGGCTCACCCTTAAAACTGACTTTCTTTTTCCTATTAAAGGATGTGAAACGTTTTCTTCTTATTTTAGAAAAGAAGAATGTCTTCTATCCAAAAAAAGGATAAGAATCTGAAACGTTTTTTCTACCAATATTAGACAGTCATTTTCTAAGTCAGGAATATTCTAAAAACTGCCTACTACCTATTATTGGATTCTAAAAATCATTAAACACTCCACCTACGAACTAAAAAAAAACTATACTAATTTAAGATCCACACACCTGGTCCTAGGTGACTATATCTGGAGAGCTTATCGAACTGCTACTCTAGGTATGCCACCACATGTAGGACATTATTACAAACTTCAAAAACTAAAAGCATTTAAAACATAACATTAAATTTCCTATTACATTTTCAACAATGTTGCCTCCTGTAGCGTTTCTCTTCTCTGCCACTGCAGCAGGTCTTTCATCCAAAGTGGAAATTGAAGAAGATGATGATCGTGTTGGGATAAATGTGCCAATTCTTGAGACTTATGGGATGAATCAATGAGATAGAGATGACTAGGGGAGATTTAGAGATGAAATAGCCCAAAGGATGTGGGAAGATTACAACCCTTGAACTTAGTTGTACCACAAAATATGAACATTTATTTGCATTTTGTATTTTCAAGGATCATTTTACACTTCACTATCCGAGACTATTTGTTGTATGCATTATTTTAGGAGATGTGTCAAGAAAGGATATATTGATATGGTCGAGGGACATTTTTAAAGTTGTCCTTTACATTTTAGTAGCCATTCAATCTTATTTTTCTTGATTGTTTTCAATCTTAATTATTTTAAAATTGTCTTATAGAAATTTTGTCTTTAATTTGCATAATTTGATATAGGAAAAGGTTTTGTAGTAAGAGCTAAATACATTGTGTGTACTATTGATAGAAGATGATCAAGACCGTCCATTACATTTCAGCATAACATAGTAAAATTCTTTTCAAACTAGCACTTGGAATTCTAGTCAATCCATATAATATTCTGTTCATATCTGCATGCATAAAAAAAATATATATTTAACGAGGGTAGAACAACACAAATATGAAAAAATTGCTATTTTTTTGATTTTGCCATATTATCAATTTGTTTTAAATTGCACCCTTTTTTGTGTTTTTCCTCTTCTTTGAACCCCAGTAACTGGAATAGACATATTCTACACACCCTATTATTTTGCTAAAGTAGGTGACATCAGACCTTATCACAACAATAATTAAGGCACATATTAATAGGGTTTTGACTTATAGTAATGGATATATGCTTTGTAATCACATGTCACCATAGGGCAACTAGATGTATATGGGTTAAAGTTATTGCAGTTTGTGATTAGAACATATAAACCTATTAATTGAAGCTGGTGTAATGTTCTCTACAAGCTCTGCCGAATAGCATATCCTCATGGCCCGAAAGGAACAGACAAATAAAATAGCCTCTCTATTGTTTTTAAACATATTGTGATTCATTTCAAGTTTTTCTTCAAATTTAACATGATCAGCTATGCCCATTAATTTGTTCACTCTTTAAAGAACATGTACGTCTATTTTTTTGTTAATTTCTTATTAGACCTTTGCAGTAATATCCTGGTTTTTGTATGCTAGTATATCAATGTGAAATATGCTATGGATATGATATTCTCTACCACTTACAGTGATAATGCAATGATGCTATTTCTGATATAAATAATAGAAATATACAATATTTATTTATTGCTTGTAGCAATGCTTTGGCTATGCCTGATGTGACAAAGTAATTATGAAAATATGGTAATATTGCTAGAGTAATATGTTGTTGTCTCAGATCCTAATTTATATGGTTGCAACTTTATAATTGATGTTGTTTCTAATATACACTTTTAATGCCTGCAATCATTGTTGTTAATGTTGAATGGCACATGCTCAATTGAGCAGATTCAATACAGATATTAAGAGATAAAAGTTCCAAATATGATATCATTTGAGAAATCGAGAATGCCTCTTCATATGTCGTAGTTGGAAGGATAAGTCACATTTGCAAGACACATGACCTGTGCCTATTCATAATCACCTCCTAACCAATCACACCATTTCATAACATTATACGGATATCTTTCATGATCGATCTGACATTTTTTGGGTGTATCCTTTCATGATGATTATTTATTAGACTCTAATATTTTCTACCTTCATACAGATCAATACCTGCTGCCAACAACTGATTATCATCATATCAATATTATATAGATATGTTTGTTATCTTATAATTGCTTCCTTAGTAATTAATATAGCTTCCTTTGACTATTCCTTTTTAGTGGCTAATTGATAGCAAATCAATGCAATTCTATATGCATCGTGGTTCTTCTACTTTTGTTTCTATATGGTATAGCGAAACACATTAGTATTGAGGGTTTGTGTTAGTTCTAATCCCAAGTGTTGGTATTCTTTAGACAATGGCCAGCAATCCTAGCGTCAGCATGATTCTGACAGTTGCGTTACCCTGTTTTGTTTGTCTGTCAGCAATAATGTTCTCCATGTAAATAGAGTCAAACTTTGTGGATCTTTCAACTCGGAAAATAACAAGTGGGGGATGAAAAGAAAATGATGCTAAGTGAACAAGCCACACATATTTTGCCACAGTACAAAATGCTTGTAGCAGATGCTCGGGCCAAGCACATGCCCAGTTGAGCATAGAAACAATCAAGCCCATCTTCATCCCAACTCAAATTTCTCAATGCATTGAAACACCTATAATTCATGGCACAACCCTCAAAGGTGTCTAGAACCATCTGAGCACCATTTTTCTAATAATTGCAACACTCAAAATCCTCATACAAGGCCTGATTCAGTAGAGCTTCTAAGTGGTAAATTACAACTTTAGTTATTCTTGGACCAACATGCACATCAAATGGTTGCAACAAGGAGGTGAGCTTCTCTAGGCCTTTACCATCATTGTCATGTATTAATATCACCAGATTTCTGCATAATTGTCTTACAAAAACCCTTGCTTCAAATACAACTTGAAGAAAACATTTCACTTTTGTTTCGTATGAGACATGCATGGAATTTAAGGCCTTTGTACCAATTTCAGGCCTTTCAAGACAAGTAACACCACCACCATTAAAAGCATGCTTGAGGTCCTGACAATAGAACTCTAATTCCCTCAGTTTCTTCTCCAACTCTACCATAGATGACCTTAATTGGGCAACCTCACTCATTGCAATATCTCTCCCTATGTTGGCCTCCACTAATTTGTGCTTCAAACCCTCGATGCTCATGATGGAAGGACTCAATGAATAGGTTTCTTCTTTCAAGTTTCTTGGGGGTGTCTTTTTTGTTCTAGAAAAGAACCATGATTTGAGAAGGCCATTACCATTGCCATTGTTATTTGGGTTTTTATTGGGCAATCCAATCATGTCTTGCAATTCTAGCAAAGGGATCATGGATGGACTTCCTTTGCTCTTAAATGCAGGCCTACATCTGTTGTAGGAAACCCCAATTTTAGAAACCATATGATGATGAACTGGATTAGGAGTATGTTGATGCTGATGCTGATTAGGGTTTTGACCACAAGAAGGAGAATTATCCATTGATGATCTCATTGAGGACACACTGTTAACCCTTCTTGTAAATAACCCAGGTCTAGTTCTTGTGGCTATAGTGGGACCTTCTTTCCCAATCTCCTCCTCCAACTCCTCCCACATCACAATTGACATATTTTTAGGTTGAATCTTTTCACCCTGAGGGCTCACCTCTTCACAAGTCTGCAATGGCTAAATACCACACCCACCAAGTGTCAAAAACATAGCAATAGCTAGATACATAGCTAAGTAAATTATTGATCTGGTTTAATAGTAAAACCCACAACCATAACCCAAAAAATTCTAGAAAACTTTAAACGCATTAAATTTTCTCTTTACGCTATCATGGATGCATCATTGTTGAACTATTAACCACTTCTATGTGTTATCTCTTTGTGAACTACTCTTTAATGAATAAATATTGTTGTCCAAGCATAGAATCTGGCTTTTTTCGTAATGGAATTGATATTTATTAAAACCATCTACTGTTTATCATTTTGCTTTTATGGATGTGACTGTTGTTTGTTAAATGGATATTCCTTGTAATTCAAAAAAAACAACATATTCCATATGTTTTTGTTGCTCCTATAAATGTTATTGTTGTTCATTCAACTATGATATTTTCATGACAACTCACACTATGATATCTTCATGACATGCTGATGGTTTTTTTCAAGTTTTGTAGCTACCCAACGATCGCCGAAAATGTCATTTACCAATCTCATAACAAGTATGGATGAGGAGGTACATGTGAGTATAGTTGCTACTTCGGCTAAAAATGCCAAAGTAGTGTGGTCAAAAGAGATGGAATTGATAGATTTGCTCTTTGAGCAAATTCAATTAGGAAGAAAAGGTGAAGGAGGCTTCAAAAAAGAAGCGTGGACTGCAATACAAAGGAAGTTCAATGAAGAAATGAAAATGAATCTTGGAAAGGATAACTTTAAGAATAAGTGAAAAACATGGAAACAAGGTTATAGAATGATGAAAGAGTTATGAAACATGAGCGGTTTCACATGGAATGAGAGTAGTCAATGTGTGGATGCGGATGATAGCATATGGGAAGAGTTGCTGAAGGTAATCTTCTCACAATATCTTTATTTAAGCAAAGTATTCTAATTATCAATTGAAATGAAAGTCATCTAATTCCTAAATTTTTCCATCATGTAGAGAAAAGATTTCAAAAATGCTAAAGTCTACAAGAGGCAACCCTTCACCCATTTCAATGACTCAGTAGTCATTTTTGGCAATGACGTAGCTAATGGAAATGGAGTAGCAATAGGTCCAGAGGCTCAGGATGGACATCTCTTTGAAGAGGTTGTTGATCTTGACGATGATGGGGGCCTTGATATGCACATGGATGATACTCCTCAATTTGATGAAGAAAACTGTCATTCAAACAATTCCACAACATCTGTTAGACAAAATCCATCTCTTCCATTAGCAAGAAAGTCAAAGAGGAAGAAGCCAAGCATGGCTTCCTCTTTGGAGATCATATGTGAAAGTATCCAAAATATTGACTAGGGCATGACTAAGTCTCATAATGTCAATGTTGATAAGAGGGAAGTCAAGCATGATATCTCAAGTGCATTTACTGCCCTCAAGGCCATGCTTGGAGTTAGTAGGGGGACTTTGATTGTCGCATATGACTTCTTTTCTTCAAAACCTACAAAAGCCTGGGCATTCCTAGAGATGACTACAGAGGAGAGGAAAGAATACATTAGATATAAGTTTGGAGGAGTTTTATGATAAATTACAATCTTTATGAATTTTATTTTTATTTTTTTGACTATGTCTGAACATACAATCTTTGTTAGACTTGGATGGATATAAAATATTTTCAACTCTTTTGGTTCCAATTTTTTTTGAAATGGATGAACAATGCATGTTGTTTACCTTCATTTTGTTCAACATAATTATTTATACTTCCAATGAGTAAATGTTGTATGTACTGTTGTATGCATTATTGTATAGACTGTTGTTTGGTGCAAAACATGCTACAAGATAGATGTTTTTTTCTACTTGAGCAAGAATATATGAACAGTATTTATAGTTATAATTATGTACTGTTGTATGCACTACTGTATGGACTTTTGTTTGGTGCAAATCATGCTACAATATAGATTTGTTTTCTACTTGAGCAAGAATATATGAACAGTATTTATAGTTATAATGAATTATGTTTTGTGGATTACTTGCAATAGTTGTTTGTAATTCACTAATTGTAATGTCTTGTTGTATGCACTACTGTATGAACATAATAAATCATGATGTTGCTATATGCATTGTTGTATGTATAGAATAAACCATGATGTTGTTGTACACATTGCCGTATTTAGCTAGTACTTTTTATTTCATTGTATCATTGTTCACTATGATTACAGATGAAATAATATGGCGCACCCAATGATTCAGATTGTCTTTGTTGCAATACATTGCTTGTAGTTTATTGTGAAATCACATCTACTTGTTGCATGCTTTTAACATACTTTTTAGAGTTATGTTTACATTGATCTATAGGAATATTTTGTTTATAATTTGTTTGTTATTTATTTTCTCTCATTAT
Organism: Cupressus sempervirens; assembly: GCA_028749045.1. Lineage (NCBI taxonomy): Eukaryota > Viridiplantae > Streptophyta > Pinopsida > Cupressales > Cupressaceae > Cupressus > Cupressus sempervirens. The sequence goes on from CM053783.1 coordinate 747,211,416, forward strand.
ATTTGTTAATTATTTATATAGGGCCCATGGCTTTGAATACTTTGCCATTGTGTGACTGCAATGCTGGCACTATAGTAATGAGGACCTCATGCACAAACTGTAATCTTGGGCAAATTTTTTTGTTGTCCAAATAGTTGAAAGGTTGTTAGTATTTTTTTAATATGTATTTTTTGTGTACTAAGTTGTTGTGGCGAGCACTTATGTATTTTTGGAGTATAGGGGGATAATGGCTGCAATTTCTTTCAGTGGGTCAAGGATGACCCATCTACATCAACCGCATCTAACTATACAGAAGATGAAAGGAATGTTTGCAAATTGTACAACGTTCGAGATACTATTGCCAAGGAGATTGCTTCCATGGCAAAAGTTAAACTCATGTTTCACCAATGTATTATTTGTGTTCTAATTGCTATAATGGCAGTATTGGTTATTGGTGATTTGGGACCAAATTTGTAAATATGGTTAAAAGACAAATATTGGATATGTAATTGGAGATGTAAAGTGTATTATGGATATGTAATTGGAGATGTAAAGTGTATTATGACTATGTATACCTAATGGTGGACAAATTAAATAATGATGTCATTTTTGTTGTTTTCAACTTAATTATGATTGTGGATACTATTTTATTTGTGATTTTATATAAATGGGTGATGTTATCTATTTATTTAAAAAATAGTTGAAATAATTTAAATTCTCAACGAATAAAACAAAAATAAATATACATTCTTTGGATACTATTTTATTTGTGATTTTATATATATGTGGGTGATGTTATCTATTTATTTGAAAATAGTTGAAATAATTTGAATTTTCAAGAATAAAACAAAAATAAATATACATTCTTTGAAAAAATGATGAAAACAATATTAAAACTAAAACAAATAAAATTAGAGGAAAATATATATATAAACTTAACCCCATTCCAATTCTCATTTTGTACAACCAAACAAGGGATTAACATATCCTCAAACAAATTTCAGGTGAACCAAACGGGACTAGAATACATATTTTCCATTCTCATTCCCCATTCCTAGACCCATTCTTATTTTCAATTCTAATACTCAATTTTGATGCCTGCAACCAAACGGGCCCTAAAAGAAACATAAAGACAAGAAGTTCATATGATTGGATAGCACATCAAAAGAGTTGTCCAATGATATCACAAGCCTCTATTAAAATAGTCAGCAAGTAAACCAAATTGTAAAGCCACAGCGTGAGACCAAGAGCTAGAAATGACAATAGGAATGAAAAGGAAAGAATACCAACTTGCACTATGTTTTCACAATTTGGATTTACAAGAGTGACACTCAATAGTCATTGTGCTGTAATAAGCTTTTTTCCTTGAAATATTGCTTGTTGAGTCAAAATCTTAAACTGATTTTACTTGCCAATGCTGCCTATTATCAATTTGTCATTTAAGTGTAACTTACATATTTTAAAACCTCAAAAGAACAACATCAATTTGAACTTTCACCAAGAGTGGCCAATGCCCAACTATGTAATAAAATAAAACAACACAGGCTAACAATAGAAAGGATATTTTTTATTGGAGAGGAAATTGATCAGCCCCATCATACAGTGTGATTCTTGTTTGGGATACGATTAATGTCCTTGGATTTCATTGACTGACACATGAAATTTGCTTACGACTGAGTTTATATCTCGCAAATATGATGTACATTAAAGGTGTTAAACATTCAAAAATGTTCAACAGGAGTAATGATTAAGCATTTATCATTACTCCATTTATGTTTGGAAGCCAAAAGAAGGGATTATGTTTAAAATCATGAGAAATAATTAGCATGGAATGCTGCAAATTAATACAAGAAAACAAATAGTTCTCACCTATTTTAGATTTGTAGGATTCAACTTTCAATGAAGTCCATATCTATAAGCTAAGTTGCTCTGTTCTCTCTTTGGCCCTCCGGACCGGAGCGGCTTAAACATCACACACTAAGCTTAATTCCTATACCAAAAGTGTTAAATAGTCAAAGTTGACTTTTATTTTCCAAGCTTAATTCTTCCATTAGTGTGTGATGTTTAAGGGTGGCCCTCTGGACCAAGCGAATTTCAAACCTGTTCTTGGTCCCAGTTCCGGTTCTCCTGTGGGTTCCACTTAGATTCAAACCCGGGTAGGTTGGTTCCTCAAGGCCAAACCTAGGCCATATGAGGGCAAACCTAGGCAGACCAAGTGCAAACCAGGTACAGTTCCACTCCAAAACATTCTATAATTTATTACAGGAAATAATTATTACAGAATTGCATAATATTTTTAACATTAAAAAAAATTCTGTAGTTCGTATAATTATTATATCAAATTAAACTAGTCCTCAAGATTTCTTCTACTGAAATATTTATATTCAATTGCTCATAATGACTCCTGTCCAATTAATTGGAAGCTCTCTATAGTGATAAATCATGTTTTGGATATTAAGCAATATCTTTAATAGATGAAGGGAGTTGCAAGTTACTTTTATCACATTTTTCAAGTAAGATCGTAATTACAAACAAACAAGCTTTCTGTACAGTGAAAAAGTAAAAAGCATTTGAGGACATGGAAAGCGTGAATGTTATTAGTGCAGCTGATCCCATTGGCATTGGCACCATTAGCGGATCAACTAATGTCTTTGAAGAAGAAGGAGAAGATGAAGATTTAGAAAATCCATTAAATGATTGAAATGTAAAACTTAGCATAAAGCTCCAATTGTTAAAAATCAAAACAATGATACTTGAACTCAAAATTATTTTAATATTTTGATGTTGATAATAGATATGATGCTATAATTACAAGTTTATAATATTTTATTGTTTTTATGATACTATTTGGCATTCTTAGCTTAATTCATGCTTCTAGGCTGCATACATATGTATGTTGTACTAACAAATCCAAACCCCATTCAAAATTGTGTTATACCAGCAAACTGATTTTTCAAACCTGAACCCAAACTGGCAACTGCCTATAAGAACTGGAGATATAGGATTCTATGCCATTCTTAATTCCTTAAATGGATTTACAATCTTGTAGCCCCTGATATTGTGAAAAGAATATTTTAGGACTCAATCCTCATTAAAATTCTCAACTAGAAAAGTTTCTAATATAAGATTCAGCAAACCAGATAGGACGTGACAGATTGTTTAGTCACAAACTGAGGTACTTCTTGATATCTGAAATCATTTATAAGGCATTGTGTTAATCTCTCTATGAAATTCAGGAGATTTAACCAAAATATTGAGAGATTGTTTAGTCACAAACTGAGGTACTTCTTGATATCTTAAATCATTTATAAGGCATTGTGTTAATCTCTCTATGAAATTCAGGAGATTGAATCAAAATATTGAGAGATTGTTTAGTCACAAACTGAGGTAGTTCTTGATATCTTAAATCATTTATTAGGCAATGTGTTAATCTCTCTATGAAATTCAGGAGATTGAACCAAAATATTGAGAGATTGTTTAGTCACAAACTGAGGTAGTTCTTGATATCTGAAATCATTTATAAGGCATTGTGTTAATCTCTCTATGAAATTCAGGAGATTGAACCAAAATATTGAGTAACTGAAAAGTAAAAATTGGGTTTGGGTTAGAATTGCAGTCACGAAAAAATGGGTTAGTGTTGGGTTTACATCGGTTTTTTGGCTGATTTATTTCCTAATCAGAATGAAAAAGAAAGAAAACCCATTTGATATAAAGATAAATTCACAAAAAACAATTGTGAAATCCATGAAATATTTTGGCATCTTCTGATGAATTATTCGAGCAACATGCATTTACCAAGAAACTGGGAAAACACAATTTTTAATACATTCAATCAGCTTGCATGCCTCGTTGTGATTAATCACAAAATATTTGCGACTTTTCTTTCTTTATAGGCTAACCTTGAGCAGAGTGAGAAAGCCTTACTGACATGTGGGAAACAGGCTGGGACTGGGATCCTAACTAGATTACCACAAATTCGGACTTTGTTATCTTAATGGGTCGTGAAGCTATTGTCCAGTCTATCATAGACTGAGATTTAATGAAAATTAATTGATGATGAGTCATGCCATCAAATCCACAACTCTTCTTCTTGGTTCATGCCTCTATTTCCAAGTGGCTTCATGAATGAGTGTGTACATTACCAAGTGAATAGCTCTTTTCCAGTCAATTAAAATGCTAAATGGGTATAATAAAAAAGATAATATTGCTTGGAGTGACTCAAAGGAAGAATTCTATTCTAAACTCTATGTTCCTTATGTGTAGAACTGATACATTTAGGCGTGATTTGCTCCTATACCTTAAGACCATTTGGTAGTTTGGTATGTGATATTAATATGGAATGATATATTGAAAACATTCAATGATGGAAATACGTAGTATGTGAGACAATGTAATTTAACAGGGAATTCTCCATATAATACAACAGACATAGAATCAGGTGGTGAACTCTAAACTAATATCTATTGTAGCAATATCAATTCAAAGAAAATAAGACAGTAGAATTAATATGAAGAAGATGGATGAAAGATAAGCCAAATACAAAAGTTTTCACCTAACTAAGAGACCACGGAAGCAATATATAATGGTCAAATGAGAAGGTTAAGTTAAGCCTGTAACAACAGAAAAAGAGGTGAAAATTAGACACCGCCATACATGCCAAACATGTAAATATGACTAACGCTTACAATAAATGACATGATGACAAGGACCAAATAGTCTAAATAGTTTGTTCACAAAAATTATTTGCCCTGTTATAATTAATATAATAAAAGACAATGCTTATCTGTAAGTCTTGCCAAAATGATTTCCAAGATTCATACTGAATGCATAAGAAAGAGCATCATAATGCTCAAAATCATTGTAGCCGCAAGAAATGATCATCAACATAAATAGTTGGGGCATTAGGTCACTCTTGTGATAATTATGACCAGTTATCATTTTTAAGTGACAAACTCTGGCTTGGTCTCCTCCTCTGCTTGGAATTCTGGTCTTGCTGGTATTGGGGGAGTGGCTCAATGCAGTTCTGGTGCAAGTCCAATTTCTTTTTTCAGTGCATAAGGGTTGTCATACTAACAATCTTATGGAGGCTCTGACAATTTTACATGCTTTGGAACAATGTTGTCTGAGACGATGGCGCAGGATTATTTGTGAGTCTGACTCCCAAGTGGTTGTGAACCTTCTTACTTCGAAGGCACTTGCGGATGGTAGTTGGCACTTGGCTTCAGTTGTGAATCAGATTCTCCTCTTGTGTAGATCTCTGGAGTTTGTTCAATTTACTTACATTACATTCCTTGGGAATGGAATGGTGTTGCTGATTGTTTGGTTAAACAGCTTCTAATCATGTGCATGATCGGAATATTATGGATATGAGGCAAATACCCTCAATTAGCTACTGAGTTCAATGATCTTGTTGGTAGGGATAGAGCTCCTAGCTGAGCTCTCCCTCTTGTATCTTTCTTTGTTTTAATAAATTTTTGCCCCTCTTTTAATTCAAAGTGACAAACTCTGCCTTCTTTGAGTGTAACTTTGCATTCGGTAATCCATAGGAGATTCCATAGAGAGGACATGTTTATGTCATGACTCATTATAGATTACTTGATCCTACACAGCTAAAGGATGATAGACTTTACAGTTGAAATATTGTAACTACAGAGGACACTCCTATCATTGCAGTGCTTTTATGAAGAGAATCAGAAGACCAAGTTGCTGAGTTTAAAAAATGAAAGGCAACTAGAGCAAATGCTAAGCAGATCCAATCAGACCTCCCACTCATATGATTCCATTGTATCATAAAGTATTCATCAGCCTTGAATTCATGATTTTCAGGGTTTGTAACTTTTCTTTGAATCTAAACAAGGAACTCGGCACCATATAAGAATCAAGTTACTTAGATTTTCATATATAGCTTCATGATTTAAAACCTAAAATTTGTATTATATTGCACACCCAGAGAATCAGTCAAGGGCCACTGCCATAAGACAATTGCAGATTGCAGTAGCAAAAACAAAATGCCAAGACAACTGAGTGTCAAGATCATGGATGATGCATACATTGTATAAAATGAAGTGTTCTTTAAAATGATAAATTATAAAATCTATTGAAGAATATAAGCCAATTTTGACAAAATAAAAAATAAAATAAAAGCAATAAAAGCATGGCACAGAGGACCTGGCAGTGAAGATATAGTCCTTGACTGAATCCCCGGATTCAAAATCAGTTATGCCATAATCACGGTGAAACTTAAAAGGGCCTTTCCTCTGCCTTTATAAATTTCTCTTAACACAGTAATATTGACAGTATATTTAAAACGAGTATTCCCCTGGCAAACACGTTAAACATTTTAAGAGTAGTTTGAACACCACTCTCCGCGGAATAATCCCCTGAAGTTCTGTTAGTGAACAGATTGTCCTTTTAATCGATTTACCGAGTTTACTCTATGCCTAAAATTATGAAAGGTACAAAATGCTAGCAACAGTTGAGAAAGTCTCATATTGTTCAACTTTCTCTCTGAATTTCTAGAGGTACAGCTCCCTTATTAGATATACAATGAATTTAAAGTTATTTTTACACTTTTACCTGAAAGTGCGTAAGGATCTCTCGACTACTCTTGGGTAGTGAGGTAAATATCAATACAACTTTCTCAAAGAAGCATCTATTCGAATTCACTCATACAAAAAACCTACTTCAAAGAATGAATTATACCACAAACTGACATAAATCATTCAAAACATAAGAACTGAAATAAACTTACAAAGTGAACAGCAATCAAGATCCTGAATCATCAAATCAACATTCACAAAGTAACAATGATTGAACACTCTGAACACCAAGTTCCAAAGTAGAATCCGAGGTGATTTATATATGTAAATTAAACCTTCCGATGCACATAGTCATTTGAAAGCCAAAAATTCATATATTCTCCTTGATCACTACTTTAAACTATCTACTTTAACAGAGTTTTTCTACCATCTATCTTTTAGCTATCTATTGCTAACCTTAAATCAGTTCAATGCCCTAGCATTTATAGTTTTTCCAAATTTGAAAGGCCTCCATCAAAACCCAGGCGTTTCGGATGATACAAGAAATAGTTACAAAATGGAAACAATTATTTAAAAGAAGCGCCAAAAAGTAACTAAAGCAACGGTTCAGTTCAAGCGTCCTCGCTAGTCTTCTCCTCCTCACCGACGGTCTGATGTACCAGCTTCCAACTTCGGAATGTGCTCATAAACTCTTGTGTTGCTTGGGAGTGAGGGTTCTTTAGGCTCAGCAACCGGGCCCTGCATGCATCTCTCTGCCACCTGAATTCCTTTACTTTCAAACTCTGACATGCCATCAAGTTCTTATTGAGACGCAACATTAATTCAACACTTGCCAATGCATTGAAGTCGTTGGCACTTGGTGATTCACTATGCCTAATTTGTTCCATAGCTTCGTTGAAGCTCTTGATTAGCATCTCAGCGTCCATGTTCCTTTCATCAAATAGCAAGATCCTTGTGGGGTTCACAATCTTCATATCCTTTAAGAGCTCCTCGTGCATCTTTGTAATCTTGCTTTCAATACCTTACACTTCTTTGATTGTCTCCTTGTACACTGCTTCTTTCCAACCCATATTGTTCTTCAAAATAAACAACATACAAGGATCCACATTTTTCATGGGATTCTCGTTTAAGAACTTGAGGACCCCGAACCATTCAATCTCCGCTACCTGAAAAACGATCGCTTGGCCTTGACCTAGTTCTATTTCCCAAACTGGAATCAAGGTCTGAATTTCTCCCAACAATGTCTCTCCCTCAACATAAACACCAGTAAACTCAAAGATGAACTTACTACCTTCCTTTATTATGATGTCTACCCAACTCTTCACGACATCGACTAACAGTTTTCCCCTCTACGTTTGCTTCATCAATTGTTGACTTCCTGTTGAATTGGGATCAAATGGTTGTGGAACCTGAACAATTGGTAAAGCTCCAAGGTTCATTAAGGAATCAATGTATGTAGCCATTGTCGTTACCATGCCCTTTAATTCTTTCTTCTCTTTACTATCCTGTTTAGATTGCGTGAGAATATGGTCAGCAAAAAAATTTAAAGAAATGGTTGCCAGTGCTTCTATTAATAGTTCCCAGTTCAACCGAAGTCACCTTAATCCTTCATCATCAACATCCTTGGACTCCTTCTTCTTGTAGGTACCTATTTCGACAGTGACTTTTCATGTTATTGGGTCCTTAGTGAGGTGGGCATCTGTTTTCAACTTCTTTGCCTTCGAACCTCTAGCTACATATTTGGTGAAGATGTCTTTCACTGGTGTAGACACTTGTTGCAAACTTTTTTTCTTGTTGATTGTGTTAGTTAGCCAAGAAGGAACAGTAGGGTTCGCGGACACCACCTCGGCATCTCTAGTAGGAGTTAGGACTCTAGGTTGATCTATCTTGGGAACTTCAATGAATTGAACATTACCCTCTGCACCGTTAGAGAAATTGAGGCCATGGCCTAAATCCTACCCCTGAGTAGACATTCTCTCTTTCTGAACTTTATGTTGATTCAGGGCTTCAGACTTGGATTGAGACCTTGTTCTTGGAGCCATAGTTTGCAAGTGAGGAGGTGACTTCTTCTATTTATCTTGAACCAATATATTACCTGCAATAGGAGAAAGTGGGATGTCAGATGGAAGTGATTCAAGGAAAGAAATCACCTCTGTAGAAGGTTCATTGATGACTTTTGTGTTCTTTCTCTGTAACTAGTCATCTGTGAATGTCAGTATGAGCCTAGACCTTAGATTGATATCATCCTCTTCATCCTTATTCCAGTCGACTACTAGTGACTTTAGTTCACTAGACTCCTCCCAGCCAAGTTCAACTATATCTGAGCCATCATCAACTACTCCCTCTATTTTGAACTTCAACTTGAAGGAGTCGATTTGTTGCAAGGTTAGTCTTGAATGATCCTTCCTCAGAACTTCTCCTTCATCCCTGCAATCCCGCGAAAGGTCTTCCAGCCATGGAGTGGCTAATGGGTTGACTTCAAGGCCAAGGATTTGGGTCACATACCCTTTACTGTCAAAGTTCCTCCTGCTATGGTAGAAGCCAAGATTCAACCCAAGTAAATTACTTTTGATGATGGAAGCACTATCCATGTTATTACAAACTAATGAGCCCAACTTAATAGGGAAGGTTGTTTCCCAATCTTCTTGTGGTAGATTATCCTTTACAATAGAGAAGAGTTGTCTGCATATTTTGGCCAAAACAAAATAATCTAAGGCATAACGAAGTAACTTCGTAGGTTCATCCTCAAACCTACCAATTCTCAAATACGTGAACCTGGGGAATTGTATATGGTAGCTTCCATATTGCTGAATTAACCTCTGAGCTTCAAAGGATAGTCTAAGCATGGGAACTTCCTTCAAAGATATATAAACCTTTTCCATTAGCAAGTCATGAACCTTCCTGAAATCTTCTAAGATCCTATCTTTCTGTCGCAGGGGGCAATACTGAAAAACTGTCATTTCTGCACTCCATATTCCATAGGGAAGAGGGGTAAGTGTAAGGAAACTTGGCAACAAAGAATGTAACCGTTTCCACATAACCCATTATAGATCTGAAATAAACATAGAATTAAAATCCACATGCAAGAGAATAGACAACGTACCCACAAAATGTGACACAAGATATACCCTGGGAAACCCTCATTGAGGGAAAAAACCCAGCCTCCAAAAGCATCCATCACCATGTATTATTCAGCAAAATAACCATTGCCATACAACCATGGAAGCCTTCATGGCCATAGCCACAACCGAGCAAACTATGTGAACAAGCATGAATCCACACATCCCATGCCATGCTTTCAACCTTCACAAATGCTTCCTTGGCTAACCTGTCAAGCCTTGTCCTGCTCGACTCTTGCCTTTTGTTTTCTCCTTGTCACTCTTTCTCTCTTACTACAACAACTACCCTTGTGGCTGCTTATATAGTAGCAAGTCCCACAAAACCACCAAGTGGTATTACATAAACCATGTGCTAAAACCATGTGCTACCTAACCCACTGACCCCACATTTAATATTGGGCATTTAATTCTTTTCCCCAATATTAAATAATTACATGAAATATTTTTACAATGTTACAATACAACTCATCAAGAATATTCCATGGGAATCTTTACATGTTGCACGTCCATCTAGGTACAACATTACATAACAAAATAAAATATAACAATATTATGCAATGTGTGCAACACCCATTATCTCAACAATCTCCCACTTGTTGTATACATTGCATAGGGTCAATCTATAGCCACATAAATGAACAAGGGAACAATCCCTCCCAGCACATCCACCATCATGGATCAAAATACACCAAGTGCTCCATCCTGGTACCCGCGACAAAATCAAAATATCTAGCATCTCAAACATGAATGATCTCACCTCCTATTATGCCACTCCCACTGGACATACATAGAAGTCATCCAAAGAGAGAGCCACCCAACCTGTCACATTAGAAGATCATAAAATCTTGTACCAACTAAAATTCCAAGCACAAAAAACCTGATCCAAAGGTAATCACATCTATCTGTAGTTGTCAAAAATATCCATAGCTGAAATAGCACCCACAGCAAAGTGCCAAACCCATCCAACTATCCATACCTCAAAGGTATAACAAGTGAATCTTATATCACCGACATATCCAATCTATAACCTGCAATCACAAGCCTCAAGAGAAATACCTGCCACATATATACCAAGAAGCTCCCACTGCAAAAGATAATGTCAAATCTATAACCAATCCACTCAACACATCTCAAAGAAGTGAATCCATGTAGTATCAAGGACATCCACAATACATAAACCAATATCCTGCAAGAACAAATCTCATAACAAGTCTCCAATAGTCTCCCAAATTCTCCACAACCAACAAAGGAAAGAGATAAAGAAATAACCATGTCATCTCTCACATGACATACATGAGCACAAACCAGTGATCACAATCTTGAACCAATCTCAAAACCAATGTAGTCAAAACTAAACATCCAGGAAGATAACCAAGACTAGAGAAACCATGCAAATCATAACCTGTATCATGTCCTTCTACACACACCTCTAGATGTAAACTGTGCAAGTATGATCTCCTCCTTTAAAACCCCAACAAGAAGCTTCAACAACACCCAAACCATACCATATAACTCATCATGGATGTAAGCCTCTCACAAGAAGATCAAACTCAATAAAACCATTCCTAAACCAAGGAATAACCATTCCTAATCTAAGGAAAATGCCCAATATAAAACCATCTCCCAAACTCAACCAGCATAACAACATATGCACATGGAGATAACCAATGCTAAAACCATCTCTCAAATGAACCCTCCAGAACTAACTCATGTACCATAGCTCAAGATCCATATCCATGAAAGATAAGCATAAATATAATGCAACTGAGAGAATCAATGGGCTATACCTCTCAAGTAGCAAACCGCCAAGTAGACCAAGAGTGGGGAATGAGAATGCTCATCAAGATACCCAAGTCTCCAACCAAGACTCATCTAAGAACAATCTCCTCTCAAGTCCATATCAGGTGACTGCCCCTCGGACTTCCTGCTGAAACCATCAACTGTCCCAACAAATACTTCTCTAATCCAAGAGAAATCAGCATCACCACCGTCTCTAAGTATCCATGAGCACCTGTAACCAATCAATCCATGCCAACTCCAAATGCAACATAGCAATATCATGAAGTATCCAGCTTATGATCAGTGTACTCAATACCAAGAAACTAAATCAAGATCAATGTCAAAGTTCCAACCATGGCCTCAAGAACATAAACATGACAACATGATCTTACCATCTCAACCAAAGAGATAACATGCTCTACATGAACACACCATAACATGTCACAACTCTAAACGCGTATCAAGAGTATACCATGACATAATAATGAAACCATCCTCATACCAAGGATAACATGCCAAATAAAAGCATAAACCACACCTTTGCCAAGAACCCTGTGAGTCCTCAAGATGCAACCTTCTCCATACACCATGAAGAAAACCATCTCCACACACCATGAAGATAACCAAGAACTCCATGAGTCCTCAAGATCTAACCATCTTCAAACACAATGAAGATAACAAGTGCACCATGCAAATGTCAAAGATGCTTCTGCAGCAACAGGATCTAAGACAAACCTCCAACATCTGCAAACACTCAATAAATATATCAATGCCAACAACTCCCACTCAACTGTGGTACCAAGTCACCTATGGCATCATAAAATCCATCTCCTACATGAAGATCCAAACCAAAACCAGGAACTAATCCTGCACTGTCACCCCATCACTGTCACAAGCTCCCACTAAACCGTGTATCCAAGCTATCCATGACATCATGATGAAAAATACCATCCTCTAACCATGAGAATCAACCAAGACATCAAACCATCAAAGAACTCAAAGTGCACATCATGAGCTCCTCAAAAGAAACCAAATAACCATGATCCTCAACCAAGAAGATATACCACCATAACTATATCAGAAATCCAAGCTAATGAACATCAAGGATGTACCTGTATATCCAATCATGTCATGCCAAAATCCATGACACCATGATTGCATCCATGAACCGAGCATCTGGCTCTCAATATGTCCAACCTATCAGCATAAAATAGTCAACCACAATCCTCCACCATGACTGTACCTGGTAACAACATCTCATCCCTTCTACATGAAGATAAAATCATAAAATCATGTGACTTAGGGCATAGACAACCCAAATCCAAGCCACCAATCTAAATATGCATCAATAATGAAAGATCAATGGGCAAAGACAACCCATAACCAAGCCATAAATGCAACTTGTAAGTATAGACCGCTTACAACACTGCACAACTTGTAGACCCAACAAGTCATCATGCATATCCAAACCAAATACTGATAACCATATCATCATGAGACCAAACTTGAGTATACAATGACATCAAAACTTAAATCTCCAATGCCATAAACTCACAATGTTACCATAGTCAAAATATACCATAAACAGTTCAGATAAATATATCACCAAATAAATCATGCCAAACCTGCACCAAATCTGAACCAATGTGTAGATCTCTCCAAGAGCTTTCCGTTGACTACTCGAAGTCCAAAATCCGACTCCGTATGCCCAAGTTATGCCCCAATTTGTGCTTAAAATAAATAAAATCTGACTTTAGGGCTCTTAAAACTTGACAAAATCTCAAAATCATAGAACCAAACCTACACCATCTTGTAGTGCTCTGAATTAGCTTTCCAACGCCTATAAGAACTCTGAAATCTGATATTCTGAGATAAAGTTATGGCCGTTTTACTAAGACAGCATTTTTACCATTTTCAGTACGATTTTTCATTTTTTATTTTTTTTCAGTGATGAAAATTCCGACGGGATTAAATTTGACGGCCATCATGGGCTGAAACCAAAAAACTCTTTCATTTCCTCTGAACATGGCCAAACTAGGGCATATTATATATCAAATTTTATGGAAATGTCGACCCGGATCCAATGGCGAGGTCTGTTTTTACCCAGGAGGTCATTTCTACATGCTACCCCCAAAAACCCTCATTTAAATGAAACATCCGAAAACAAATATTTTGTCCAACAATTTTCCATGCCCAAATATTTTAACATCCCATCATAACAGAAAATCCAAAACCCTCAGATCTGCAACAAATCATTCATATATCTTGCCATTTCTTTTATCCTCTCATGCATTCCCATGGATTCAATCTAGGGTTACAAATAATAAAACCATAGCTCTGATACCACTTGTAAGGAAACTTGGCAACAAAGAATGTAACCGTTTCCACATAACCCATTATAGATCTGAAATAAACATAGAATTAAAATCCACATGCAAGAGAATAGACAACGCACCCACAAAATGTGACACAAGATATACCCTGGGAAACCCTCATTGAGGGAAAAAACCCAGCCTCCAAAAGCATCCATCACCATGTATTATTCAGCAAAATAACCATTGCCATACAACCATGGAAGCCTTCATGGCCATAGCCACAACCGAGCAAACTATGTGAACAAGCATGAATCCACACATCCCATGCCATGCTTTCAACCTTCACAAATGCTCCCTTGGCTAACCTGTCAAGCCTTGTCCTGCTCGACTCTTGCCTTTTGTTTTCTCCTTGTCACTCTTTCTCTCTTACTACAACAACTACCCTTGTGGCTGCTTATATAGTAGCAAGTCCCACAAAACCACCAAGTGGTATTACATAAACCATGTGCTAAAACCATGTGCTACCTAACCCACTGACCCCACATTTAATATTGGGCATTTAATTCTTTTCCCCAATATTAAATAATTACATGAAATATTTTTACAATGTTACAATACAACTCATCAAGAATATTCCATGGGAATCTTTACATTTTGCACGTCCATCTAGGTACAACATTACATAACAAAATAAAATATAACAATATTATGCAATGTGTGCAACACCCATTATCTCAACAGTAAGGTCACAGGTACAAGCAATGCAGTAAGTTAAATAGGAAGCCATATAAAAATGCTCTCGAAATTCCTTAGCACGTCTAAGTTGAGACCTCATTGAACTGGCAAAATTTTCTACCCAATCCATCCATTGTTCACCCTTCGAAAGGATTTCTATGTACCTATACATCCATTCTTCAAAAAGGAGTACATCAGCTGAACCTTTTACCCTATGCAATAACACCACTAGATCATGAATATGGGGCTTTAGGTGGTCTTTACTGATGACCTTGGGTATCCTGGAACCTCCGTCATACATGGTTTTGGTCCATTTCCTAGCCATGGTATCGCGGAATTGATTTGGGTTTCTTGGTACTCGGCTTGGGCTTGAACAAGGGAGAATGTAGCAAAGGCATTTTCTGGTAAATGCAATACAGAGGCAATAGTGTCTCTTGAGATTGTGAGTATCACGTTGCCATGTTTACTTACAATACTCTTCCTTTTAACATCATAGTGATCAATACATATTTGTAGAAGTTCAGAACTCACAAAAGCTGAGGGGAAAGTAGCAGCTTCAACCAACCCACTAGTTAAGACTTCCATACATCCATTTACTTCATTAGCATATTCAAGAAAATTTGCCTGTAAATTCTCCAACTTCACCCCATGCAAATTCGTATCACAGGTGACTGGTTTTCTACATTCTAGGCTTGAGACATTACTGAAGAAATGCAATACTAACCTCATTCTCAACCAAACAACAAGGCTTCGAACAAATAAAGCTTGAAAAGTATAGAGATTTGCAGAACAAGACAAGGATTGCTAAGTTCTCACCTGTATTCCACTAAGAAATCAACAATTTTCCCTATCTCCCTTAACAACTCCTCCGCACTTTCAATTATATGCATGATAATTAAAAAGGAAACTGAACGAGTTTTTCTTAAAAGAAGATGCTTACGTGCAGAAGTATAGGATGATTATTAGGCATTAATGACACATCACCTCTTGTTAACCTTCACATGTTTGAAAGCCTTGTTGCATGAATTTCTATTTAATGACTTCTTTTTTGGATGTATTGATAATGATTAGCTTGATGCGACATCTGATCACCTTTTTGGCTAAAGATTTCCCACTTTCCCCAATAATGATGACTTCCTTCCTTGAAAATAGAAATGTCCCTTTTATCATTATTCTCTGACACGATTATTAATGTCTTGTGAGATGACAGTGCACCGTACTTTAGGCTTCGTTGAACAACTTTGAACTACTTTGAACCGAGGTTCAAAGTGGTTCAAAGTGATTCAAAAGAAAGCTCCATCGGATTGATGTATCACCTGCCAAAAAGACCGTTAGTGTAAAACCTTTGGTTGAACTACTTTGAACTACTTTGAACCGAGGTTCGAAGTGGTTCAAAGTGGTTCAAGGGAAGGGACTGTGACCACAGGCACTAGTTACTTCAACTATTCACTTTGAGAGATAGTGAATACATGGGCGGCAAGTAAAGGACTTCAATAATCGAATGGGTAAACATTTGAAGAAAAAACCTTTGGAAAATGGTGACTCTATATGCAACTAACAAGTTCAAATTTTTCTCTTCTCAAAATTTTGAAATGTGGACAAAAAAATATTGAATAGTTTCTGTTTTCTGCCCTTTCAAAATCACAGGATATTGAATGTGAGGGATGAAAATGCAGCACAACCATGCATAGGAGCATTTGTTTGGAAAACAAGCCCTTGTAAAAGATAAATTCAAAATATAAGGGAAATTGTGAGGTAAGGGAGATTTCGCATAGATCTCAACATGTATATATAGAAGGGTAAAACTTGTTTTCTTTGCCTAAGAGTCAATGAGTGAGGGATGTCTATTTTGTTCTATCAGCTTTTGTAAATTTTTTTGTTATCAATGTTTTGGATCACACTACGTGATCCATCATCAAGATGCAAGAGAGTCGAGGAGAAAATGAAATGTAGATTGGATACCCAAGTTGACAAATAAAAAAGGAGAGGATGAGGTGGGGGAGTGGGACCCCAAACCCAAGTTGACAAGAAAATTCACACAATCATTCCCAGGATAGAACATTTTACATGAATTGTGGAAATGTCATAGTTTTGATATCTATTTTGTCAAAATCTATTAAGGCATGATTTTGGCTTATTCCTTGGGTCTATTTAGACATTATTTTGGCTTATCCCTTTTGGCTCTTGGAATTAAAAATGCAACATTTGTCTAATATTGAATTCTATCAAATGTTGGATTTGTCATCTAGAATTTGATAGTAAGATGGTTATCTTGCATTTGGTTGTACATAATTAGAATTAGAATAAGATTATTTTTTTAATTTGTTTTGAAGTGTTTGTTTATTTAATTTACTAACTTTTTTCATTTTTCATTTTTTGAATTGATTAATTTTTAAATTATTATTATTTTGTTAAATGTTTTAATTTTTTAGTAAACCATCCAACAAATGACATGAATAATGGACTGTCAAACCATTAAAAACTCAATTAAGAGCGCAAGCCCTTAGATGGTTAAAGATGCCCATAAATAGTAGTGTTCACAAACATTGGGTAAATTACAACATAAAAAAAATATTGATTTCACTTTTTACGGGATTGCAACAATTTGGCTTTAAAGACTTCTCAACAATCTTCTTTAGCGAAGCACTTGATGAATGCTAGGCAAACCACTGTCATGAGCAATTGTAACACTGCTCCAAAGCATTCCAAGCTCCTCATCATTCCTCACGACTAAAAGAACATATTGCAAAATTATCTTATTCTTCTTATTGCCTCTCATTGTGTTTATGTTGGCAATTTGGCTAAGGGTAATTATTAGGGTTTTCATTTATGGCAACATATTAATAAGTTTGAGATGGCATAAGTTTGGAGTAAGTATACTTAGAAAATTGTCTAGGCATAATACTAGTAAATAGGGAACATGCAGATAGTTTTGTTTGGTGAGCTTCATAGGAAGCAAATCAGGTTATGCAGGTTTAAAGGAAGATAGTACAAACACTATAGAATATGTGGTTAAGACCACTAAAGTTCCTATTAAGTTTTGCATGAATTTTAGAAGGATATCCAATGATAGGTATGACAACATAGAATAGGGCAACTAGCAGAATATTGACTTTTTGGTTAAGGAATTATTTTGACTAACAAAACAATTACTTAACAAGGTAGGGACGACATCCTAGATGTTAACCCTCATGTGGAAAAAGATAATTTGAAGCTTTAGTAACATGCAATGTAGCACAAAGCCAACAAATCAAAGTTTTGGATGAAAAGGCTTTTCTTTTGTTTAGCGAAGATGCCAATTATATTGTAAAGATATGATTGTTATATGTGCATTTAATATGTATTATATGGATGTGAAATTGATGATATCAACAGAGCATAATAGTTGTATGAATGTTTTGTGAAGTGGAACTACAAGGACAAATAAGATATTGAAGATATCAACATTGTCAAGGTTTTGTATCTATTCATATAACTTGTAAAATTATGTATGCATGTTTGGGTAGTGGGCTTAGCTTGTATTTTGTATTGTAATAATAACTTCTAATAGGTTTGAGGCATCTAACAAGACCTAATCCTCTAACAAGGACATGTACACTATGTGGATGTAACAAATTCCTAACAAGATAATATCTTTCACAAGATATTTTTGACTAGTGGATCATTTTGTGGGTACCATCCACACCAGAATTTTCCCTTGCCTAGGGTTTTCCTAATTAACAAATTATGGTTTTATGAGTTTGTTCATGTTGTGTATGATTTTACTTTTTAGTTTACTGATTTATGCAAGTTTAAGATTCATAAATGATATCCATAGTTAGAAATAAAGTTGTTTAAAAGTGTATAACTGATTCACCCACCCCCCCCCGGCCTCCCCCCCCCCCCCCCCCCCCCGCCCCCCGCACCCAATTATATTGGTGGACTTTACTTTTTAAAAATTTCTATGGAATATCTCCTACTTATCACTTGATGAGCTTAAGGGGCTTTTAAATGAATGGTTCATAAGGCACAACACTTGGTGAAGGTTTTGCAAATGGGGTTGCAAGTTGAGTGGGTTTAACCATGCAGGAAAGTTAGTAGTTAAGTGTGCTTGAGCTAGAGTAATACTGGGATGGGTGACCTCCAGGGAAGTCTCAATGCTTCACCTTTGTGAGCATTACCTAGATTCAATGGGTGCTAAGTGTTTCATTTATTCTCATCAAATATGAATTCATGTATGAATTACTACTCATAAAACATGGGTCAATGAGTTTGACTCAAAAACTACACAATTAAATCCTAATAGAAATATCATAATTGGTATCAAAGTTCAGTTATTTAGATGAATTTTAACAGCTTGAAGGAGATCACTATGGATTCAAAACCCTTGCAAAAAAATCTTGAAGAAGCTCTTCAGGAATTAGACACAATTAGTGATCAAAGGAACAAGTTAAAAATTAAGCTTAAGGATGCACAAGATTTTATTTAGAAGTTGAAAGATCTAATTCAAAATTCAAGATCCAAGAAGAAGGAATCACTTGAACAAATCAAGGACTATGAGACTACTACAAATATTAAAAAGGAAAATGAAATTTTGAGACATGAACTTGGAAGTACAACACTAAACATGAGAACAATGGAAGATGAACAAAAGCAGCAATCATATTTGAAATCTGAGAATGAAGATTTGAGATCACAACTTACTAAGGTGATATTTGAACTTGAGAATACAAATTGAAGTTTGCAAAACTTGAGAAGTATAATATTATTGTGAAAGGAGAGCTTATATAAACCAAGCAACATATGGAGAAGTTATACACAAGCACAAATAAATTTGATGAAAAAATTATGGCACAAGACCTGTTGGAGATAAGACATGAATTGGATATGTTGAAGGAGAATCATCTAAAGGATTTGAAGTTATTTAGGAACAAGAATTTGTGAATCAACAACCTAGTCAACAAGAAGATATAAATATAGAGGCTTCTAATCAATCTGAACAAGCTAGAGATCAAAGAGATAATTAAATGGAAGATTTTTTGCATGCAACCAACCTAGACACATGAAGAAGGACTACATAGGTAAGTATTCTAAACCTTTTTTTGGTTATTGTTATAATTTTTCTATTTATGGACATAGATCTAGTGAATGTAGAAAACATAATCAACGATTAAATATGAGAATGCATGAAAGGACTAAAAATGCAACTAATAGACATTTAGGAATGAATAAAATCATTACCAATGGAGTTATGTGTTATAATTGCAACAACTTTAGAAAAATTACAAGAGATTGTAGACTCCAAAATAATAAATTTGGACCCAGATATGGGAACAAAGTTGTGGCATGTCAGATTTGTAATAACTTGGGGCATACAACAAGATTTTTTAGATTGAATGGTTTTAAGAACAACATGAAGACACATATGCAAGCACAAAATATGAGAGTACCAAATACAAGAAGAAACATGGACAATGTGAAAAATAATCAGAGTGGGAACAAGAGGCAAGTAGAAATCATTGCTAAGACATTTATGAGGGAAGGAACACCCACAAATACAAAAATATGGATTGAGAAGTCAAAAGAGTCATCAGAAGACAAGATGGGACTAGTACCAAGCAATGAACTCTCCACATCAACATGGACTATTTATATTCCAGCATAAACAAGAGATATTGCCCCTTAAATTTATTAGGCCCCTAGATGGTGGAATTAGTTTATGTGAGGTTACTAGAAGCTTGGCTTGGTATTGTCGAATCTATAACTAACATCATAGAATTTTTTATGATCATACATGAGGTAGTTGAAGAGTTGAAGGTTGCTAGTAAGAAGAACAATGTTTTTCTTGCATGCATCTGTGTATTTATTATAAATACAATTTTTTGGAGGATCTGAGGGTTAAAATTGCATAGTTTGATCACCATTTAATGATAAAGAAGTGCAGAGAGCTAGCATAATGAATTGGAAGAAAATTTAGAGAATTTGAAGTAATTTTCCATGAATCCCTAAAATATGAAGTAAAGGAACTTTACATATATTAGAGGCTAAGAAGAAAAGAGAAGTTGAAGAAGATAAAAAGATAAGAGAGAATGCAATAAATAAGTTATGTGAAATAAAGAATGGAATAGTTCCAAGACATTTTGAAGAAATTGGAACCACTTCTAAGAAAGAAAACCAGGCCTATTCAGATCATGGGAGGACTTTATGAGGAATTCATCAATCAAACATAAGGAGTAGTACTTAAAGTAATCTATAAACTTGAAGATTTGCAATCTATAGATGAAAATGTACCCAATGAAGGTCCTGCTATTTTAACCAGTGAGTATATTGATATTGATCAATATGTTAGTAATGTAATAAAACTAGGCATGTGTATTAAAGGAGTTCAAATAACCATTGAAACATGAGAGGGTCCATTCAAAGACCATTCATATTACAATGTTGGCGATTTGGTTATAGATAATATAGAAGATTATAGCAGTGAGGAGAAAAGTTGCATGACAGAGGAAGAGGAGCAGGAAAAGGATGGTCATTAGGACCAAGAATTTTTGTGGGATGAGAAATCACTTGATATACCCTTATTGAGTTGGTCACAACCAAGTATCATTACTTTACCACCTAGTTTGGAGGTCGTAGACACTAGTTTGCCAATACCAAAGGAAAGAAATGAACAAAAGGTTACAATAATTGATATTGCAAAGTAAGAGAAAAAAGCAGAAGATGAGCATAAAGAAGATGAAATGAGGAGTAAGGAGGTCATAGAATACCAACAAAAAATAAGACAAAGAAAAGAGGAGGCAAGTAAGGAAACCTAGATTAGAAACTTGCAGACCCCTACAAAAGAGATTGATAAAGACACAATTAGTTCTTCAAAATCTTCATTCGAAGCTCTAATTGAAAATATGATAGAGTATGTTACAAGTCGGATCACATAAAACATAGACATAGAAAAGCATATTCAATTATCATCTTTTTCAATCAACAAAATAACAGAGAAATCAAGAAAAATGAGTAAGAATGCTCAAAATATGTTGGGATTAACTATTGAAAAGATACAAAAAACACTTCCATTTCCAGTATGGTTGAATGAGAAGAATGTAGAGAAGAAGGAAGAAAAAGTGATAGAAGAGTTTGATAATTACTTTTCAACTCTTGAGGAGGAAACCAAAATCAAAATTTAAACTAAACATGATGCCAAACTTTTCAATATAGTATGTGCTAATATGACATAAAAAATGAACTAAAAATCTAGGGCTAAAAGCACAACTAACTATCCAATCACCTTACTGAGTAAACAAATGGAAGTAAACAACATAAAGAACAACACCAAAGAGAGAGAGAAGTACAAACACTTTATTAATTCATGAAATTATCAACATACATGCCCGGTTGTGAGCCTTTTTGGGTTACAACCAACCGAATTTACAAATTTGTAGACTTAGAATTTTTATAGATCCTTAATTTAGACTTCCAACTCTTATATTTTACATTCTCCCTCTAAGAATCTCTAAGTGATACCTAACCTAAGCCTAACACCTTTATTTATACTTTCCAAAATGACATACATGAGATTCTAGATCATTGCATTATAGAAGGCCAACCTCAAAATAGTCTGCACACATACCAAGACAATATCCTTACACTAAATTTATAATCCAAATTAAATACATAAGTCAGCTCACACTAGGAAGAAATTGTTGAAATCTGATTGAAAAGATCATTGATTAGAAAGATTGTTATAAGTGAGATTGTCATGTATTTCAATCATTGTTTTGTCACTGATGTCAAACCTGCTATTTGCTAGTAAGACAATTGCTTATATGTTTCAAGTACTATCACTTAGTTGATTGATGAGGAGGATTTGATCAATAAGATGTAACAAAAGCACCTAGAGGAGAGGTTGAATTATGATTATGTAATGAAGTACAAGGATCAATTAAGATAGTGATAACATGATGTATTGATAATCTACTTAAAGTTACAAAATGGTTGGCTACACTTAAAAATTATAGAGGAATAAGTTAAACAAAGTTTGTCTTCCAAGCTTGACCAAGAGGATAGTAAGTGTCGAGAAAAGCTAGTTCAAGCTGAGAAAAATGTTAGTTGGAGCCGATTGAAAGAAAATTCTAGTGGATGTCGAGCAAGATAGTAGATGCCAAGTAAACTTTAGTTGATGTCGAGCACCAGTAAAATCCAATTGATGTTGAGTGATTTTACAGTTGATGTTGAGTGATGCAGTATGTGTCGAGCATCAAAAGATTGATAATCTTGAGTTGCTGCATTATGAAAAAGATCAAAGATTCGCCAAATAAAAGTTGAAAAGTTTTCTTTCTTGGAACTTGTGAACCAGGAGGAAGATAAGATTGATGAGCTGTTGGCACAAAATCTTATGTAAATCATTTTGGAGGAAAATTCAAATGGATTCTAATAGAAGTTTCTAGAGAAGACAAGATATGGGGTAGATACATTGTATCCTACCTAATCCATCCAAAACCCTGATTGAAACGATGGATAATGAGTGGGAAAATGGTCTAATTTCCTGTATATAGGAATGTCTAGTCATGATGCAAAAGAGTTAGAGAGTTTGGTGTGAGAACCTAAGAAGGAGAAGGGGAAAGGGGTTTTTGCTTCAACAAGTGACCCAAGAGAAGTGTCTACAATGGTGTGCTAAGAAATAAGGCTCAAGGAGATGAATGCTTGAAGGGTGAACAAGTTGTCAGAGTTGTAAAGAATGAAAGTCAAGTAGAATTAAGGACTAAATAGAGATCTATAATCTGCAAGTGAAGTTGTAAGTTGTATCAGATCAAAGCTCTATTGTTCCTCTCTAACAATTGTATTAGTCTAGGGTAAATCCGCTGGAGTAACGTTGACTTAACAGTCATTAGAAAATCCTTTAATAGGGTAGCATTCCAAGTGAATGGCCTAAAGTCCTCTAAAAAGGCTCACTTTTAACAGGGTGATTGAAATCCCTTAACCAGGTTACATTTAACAATGTGTATTGTAACCTTTAACAGGGTGGGCCTTTCACAGGGCATCACTTCAGAAGAGTGAAAAAGGAGTAGCATGTTACTGATGGTTTTTCCCAAATTGGGTTTTCACAGTAAATCATTATGTCAAATTCACTGATGAATGTGTTGGGTTTCATGCTTTATATTTTTGCAAATTGATTTGACAGTAGCATATAAGTTTTAGTTGATACACAATGAATGCATGCATGGGTATGAATGTTTTATGGGTTCACTGAATTGTGAGAAAAAATTTATTTGTACATCTAGACCTTGAATAACTGATTCACCCCCCCCTCCCCCCTCTCAATTATTCTAAAATAATTCCAACAGAAATCACAGACAAACTCGATCAAGGAAGGAATTGAGCATCAACAAATATCAGGCTCACTTAGCACATCAAAGAACACTCAACCATTGAAACACTTAGTCGATACTAAATAACTTGCCCAACATTGAACAACTACATCTTAACAACCATTGGAACTTGAAACTAACAAGCAAAAAGAACAAAGATGAGAAGGATACCAAGGTAACCCATAGTGCTCCTACATTAGACAACCATGGTTGAAGGAAATGATTCTTTTGAATCATGCAAGTTTCACAACCTAATTTGAATCCAACTTAGATTGAGAAATCCATGTAGCATCTTCAACAAGTCTATTCTTCCATTTTACCAAATATTCATAGTAATATTTTCCTCTTGTGCTTTTACCAATTTTATGATCCAATATATGTCCCACCTATTTAATTTGCTTCTTAGAATAATCATCTGGTACAACAAATTCATCATCTAACTCATGATACTTTTACAAATCAACAACATTGAATATAGGAGATATATCCATGTCATCAAGAAAATCAATTTCATAAGCATTACCATTGTCAAACTTCCTCAAAACTCTACAAGGACCAAACTTCTTCATCCTCATCTTACTATATGTTCCAATCTAGGAAATCTTCCTTTCTTCAAATGAACCATCACCTCATCACCAACTTCAAAAACATGATGTCTCCTAGAATTATCTACATTCTCCTTATATTTTTTATTACTTTGTTCCAAACTCAACTTCACTTTCTCATGCAAAGACTTCATAAAATAGGAGAATACCTCCCCTTCAGTACTTCTCTTCTCCTCACCAGTAACATCCCTGAAATCTAATATACCTTTAGGTTGCATTTGAGTAACAATCTGAAAAGGCATTTTCCTAGTACTCCTATTCATAGAATTACTATATGCAAACTCAACTTGTGCCAATACCATATCCCAATTACTTGGCTTATCTCCAACTAAATATCTCAAATAATTACTAAACCTTATAGTCACAACCTCTATCTATCCATCTATCCATGGATGGAATGTAGAACTAAACTTCAACTGGGTATCTATATTATTCTAGAAAGTGCTCCAGAAATAACCAATAGATTTACTATCTCTATCAGAGACAATATTTTTTGGTAATCCATGCAATCTAACGATCTCTTTGAAGAAAATCTCAGCAACATGTACAACATCTGATATCTTCTTAAATGATATGAAATGTGTCATTTTAGAAAATCTATCCACAACAACAAATATGGAATCATACCCTCTTGTTGTCTTAGGTAATCCAAGAACAAAATCCATACTAATGTCACTGCAAGGTTTCTTAGGAACAAAAATAGGTTTATATAATCCAATATTTTGACTTACTCCTTATGCAACTTGAAAATTTTCACAACTCCTTAAAAACTTCTAAATATCGTTATACATATGTGGCCAATAATACTTATCCTTAAGAATATTCAATGTCTTATCAATTCCAAAATGTCATGCCAATCCACTATGATATTTTCTTTAATAAAATTAACTCTCATAAAAATTCTTGGTATACAAAACTGAATTCCTTTTAACAACATACATCCTTGAATGAAATACTCATCATACTTACTTATTTGATCTAATAGATTTGGTGCTCTGCACTCTCTCCACACCTTAGAAAAATAAGACTAGTATCATACAACTCTTTCATCTCATCAAAACCAAGAACTTCAACCTTCATCTTGGACAATGTAAAGAATTTCTTATGCTCAATGCATCTACAACTTGATTAGTAACTTTACTTTTATGCTTTATAACAAATGTGAAACTCTTCAAATATTCAACCCACTTCATATGTCTCTAATTTAACTTATGTCGACTTCCCAAATATTGTAAAGCTTTTATGATTAGTATACAACACAAAGTCCTTAGAAATCAAATAATGTCTCCATTTCTTCAAGGTTGAACAATAGCATAAAAATCTCGATTATACATAGAATACTTCCTTTTAGCATCTTTCCACTTCTAACTAAACAAAGAAATAAGTTTACCTTCTTGACTCAACAAAGATCCTATTGCAATACCACTTTCATCACACTCAAATTAAAATACCTTATTGAAATCAGGAAAAGTTAATGTAGGTAACTCGACAATCTTTTGTTTCAAAGTGTCAAAACTCTTATCAGGTCTATATGTCCACTTGAAATCCTTTTTATCTCCTCTCACAATCTCAATCATAGCATTACAAACAAAACTAAAATTCTTTATAAACCTCATGTAGAAACTAGCCAAACCATGAAATTATCTTACCTCACTCACATTGTTAGGTGTAGGCCACTCCAAAATTGCTTTAACCTTCTCAAGATCCATTCTTAAACCATCAACTAAAATCACAAATCCAAAATACACAATCTCTTCTTACATAAAGGGATATTTCTTCAAATTAATCAACAATTTCTCCTCTCTCACTCTCTACAATACTTGTCTAATATGATCAAGATATTCTTCCTCGGTCTTATTAAATATAAGAATATCATCCAAATAAACAATAAAAAATCCACCCAAAAATCTCCTTAGAAATTCATTCATCAATCTCATGAAAGTACTTGGTGCATTAGTCAAACCAAAAGGCATAACCAGCCATTCATACAAACCATTTTTTGTGTTGAAAGCAGTTTTCCATTCATCACCTTCTCTGATTTTGATCTAATGATAACCACTCTTCAAAACAATCTTGGTAAAATAATTTTCTTCACAAAAATTCCATTATATCATCAATCCTTGAAATAAGAAACCTATATTTCACTTTGATCCTATTAATAGCTCTGGAATTAGTACACTTTCTCCATTATCTATTCTTCTTAGGTGCTAATACAACAAGTATGACACATGAACTCAAACATCCTTTAGTCAAACCTTTCTATAACTACTCTTATACTTAATTGTAAATGCATTTCCATAATCCATAGAACTAATCCTCTGCTTTTGGATTTAGATTGTGTGAGTCTTTTTTAAGCCAATGTTTCAGGTCACATTCTATGAACCATCATTAGGGTAGTAGAGTAGTAAGGAGTTGAGAAGTGACCCTCAACTCCTTACTACTCTACTACCCTGATGATGGTTCATAGAGTGTGACCCAAAATGTTGGCTTAAAAAACACTCACACAATCTAAATCTAGAAGCACAGGATTACTCTTGTACTTGTCTGTGAAGTTCTTTTTTTCTCTATAGGTGTCAGTCTATATAGTGATTTATTCAAAAAACTAGCTCCAAGAATCAAATCCATACAAATGGCTTATACTTCTTACTGGTGGTAAACCATCAGGTCTGTCTTCAACAACAATCTCTTTATCCTCATCAAGAAAAATTTCAATTTCCATTGGCACTTAGCTTACACTAGCTTTTTTTGTTGTCATTCAACTACTACTATCTTCTATCACTCAGTCATTACTATACTCTATCACTCAGCCATGACTACCCGACCCTCTAGGAATTATAGAAAAATAGAATTGGTTCTTTTTCATTTCCTTTTCAAATTGCTTTCCACTAACCATTCCAATTCTCACAGAAATTCACTTTATCTCATCAAGAGACTCAATCAAAGGCATCAATGTATCCATAACTCCATTTGTCCAAATAGTATATTGATTCAATCTTCCATCATACACAA
Organism: Cupressus sempervirens; assembly: GCA_028749045.1. NCBI lineage: Eukaryota > Viridiplantae > Streptophyta > Pinopsida > Cupressales > Cupressaceae > Cupressus > Cupressus sempervirens. Next base: position 747,238,837 of record CM053783.1, read on the forward strand.
CATTTTTATCATATTTCCAAGGTATACCCAACAACATATGGCAATAATCCATAGCCATAATATCACACATAACTTTGTCAAAGTAATATCCAATCTTTAATTTTACAACACATTGCTCACTTACCAATATATTATGCTCATCCCTAATCCATGAAACATGATAGGTTTTAGAATACTTCATCCCTTGCAACTGCAACTTTGTAACCAACTCCTCTAATGCCAAGTTTTTTGGACTTCCACTATTAATGATCACTTTACAACATTTCATAGCTATCTTACATCTAATCTTGAAAAGACTTCTTCTATGAATAGGTTCTTTATCCTCAATTTTCTAACTACACAGAGTTCTTCTCACCATCAAATTTTCTCCAACCTCAAGGTCACTTTGAGGGTGCACAGGTTCACCTTGTATCACAACATTCCTGCTACCACTTTCATTTCACCTGAGTATCTACACTCAAAGATCTATGCCCTTCTTTACTATATCTAAAACAATTACCACAAAAACCACCTCTAAAATAAGAATTATCTCTTCCTTAGTAAGAAAAAGCACCCCATCGGTAAGAACTACCTCCTCTCCACTTAGTCTTTCCCTTCAAATTAGTTTTTCATTCATATTTCCCCTTATCTTGCACATAATTACTAGATCTGCTACTTTCTCCATAGGACCTACCTATGCCTCTTTGGAATCTACCACCTCTACCTCTATGTCTTTGTTCATGCTTCTTTGTCAAGATGTCCTCATATTTCAAGGCATATTGATATGCTTCTTCCACACTTTTCAATTTCATAAAACTTATCTCATCTTGAATTTGAGCTCTCAATCCATTAAGATATCTTACAACTTTCTCAACCTCATCATCCACATGTCCAAATCTGATGTCCAATCTATAAAATTCCTTAGTATACTCCTTCATATTCATGTCCTTTTTGTTGGAAATGTAATGAAAGATAGGTAATTGAGGGGGGGGGGGGGGGGTTAATTAGGAACCACTTAAACTTTCTCTTTACTTAACCACATTGTCAAGTTATCTAATCTTCTTGAGTCTTGTGTGAAAGAAACATAAAGAAATAAAGTAACAACACCATAACAAAATATTTGGTAACCTAGAAACCCTCCAAGCAGAAGGTAAAAATTGGAGTGGGGATGACACCCACAATGATTCACTACTATAGTAATAAAGTTGGCCTATTAAGGCTTAAAAATGATCACTTTTGGTGATCTTACATAGTTAAGAGTAATAAGGATTGTTAGGTCCATCTTGTGAAAGGATTTATTCAATATAGTTAAATATGTACTATGTTAGGAGTTTCTCCAAAGGACTGTTAGGTCCACCCAGTTAAAGGATTTGGAACTAATGCACCTATTAGGATGAATAAGTCTATTGATCTCTGAACTGTAACTTTGATTACTAATGAAGATACTTTGAAGTAAACTAATCACTTGACTATGATAGATGAGTCTCTTCCTTTCCTTGGAATTCTTGTAGTGTTCAAACAATTTGCTCTTCCATGTTTGCTAAAGTTCTTCAATCACAATTCTTTCATATCTATATTTGGATAAACAAAATACCTTATATCCATCCAAATAGTTCCTTCATAGGTTGGCTACAACATAAATATTTCCAAAAATAGTTACCAAGTCGGCTGAATTTTGTAATTTGGGTCCAATGGCTTACTCAAGTGATACTGAAGACACTCGAGAAATATTGTAACCTTGGCTAACTCTAGCACTTAGCTAATACTAGATGCTTGGTTCATTTTTCTCATTCACTAGACACTTCTAACTTGGTTTGCACTATTCTACCAACTCGATTATCAACTTGGAACAAAATTACTTTGCTAACTTGGTTCACACTAGAGCTTGGTAGACACTATTAACTCAGTTGACACTACAACTCGATGTGAATTGTCAACTTAGTTGACACTACTTACTTCCTACACAGTTAATTTTGTTTTTGTGGTTCCTTTGTGAGCTTCATTAACACTTTATACTAGTAACTTGGTTACTATTGTTTGTCCAATATGACTAAGTATTTTGACACTAATTGACAATATATCTTGGAATGAGATTAACAATCTTCCCCTTTGGCATTAGCGAAAAAAGTACTTATCATACACAAGATCTAAAAAAATTCTTCATTCAAACTCCCCCTTTGAGTATGCTTTGTTCTATAGCTCGGTTTGCACTGAAGACTCTACAACTCGGTTTGCACTGAAAACTTTGTTTTTTGGTTTTTCAAAATTGTTCTCATTTTTCTGCTTTGTACATATCTTTCTTGCTGTACATATTTCTCTTTACATGTTTATGAGTATGTACATTACTTTCTCTATATACTTTCCTATTGTACCTATTTTCCTTTACATGTATATAAGTATGTACATTTATTTTCTCTATACTTTCCTCCTTTGTACACCTTCTTTCCCCCTTGTATACTATACATTTCTCCTTGTATACTTTCCCCCTTATTTTTGTTACAAATGCCAAAAATTTACAAGGTTATATGAAAATGAGAAAGAAAATCATAGTGTAATTTTAAAATTGTAGACAAAGTCTTGTCCCAGTTATCTTGTAACACCTTCAAGATGTTTAGATCAATTTGAAGCTCTACTGATAACTCATACATATGATCTGTAACTAATAGATTTGTTTCTTTGACCAATGTCCTTGCATGACCCATTCTCTTTTGCATGATTTCTATGTGGAGAAGTATCATACTTTGTATATCAATCAATGTTCTTATTCTAGCCTCTTACCTTAGCAATTCTACTTGAAGATCTATCATAAATCTGGTTTTTGAAAAATGAATGGAATTGGAGCTTGGATGGGGTCTTCACCTTCTTTTTGGGAGATTCCTCTACCTCTTCTTCTTCTTCTTCACTTTCCTCTACATCTTCCTCTTCTACATAATCACCCTTTCCTTTAGTGATCATGAGAGATGAGTTTGATTTTGCAAGTTTCTTTCAAATGCTTTCTAGCCTCTTCTTGCCTTTCTTCATAATTTTAGGGATCTAAATCTCAAGTGATATTCTAGTCTTGGCTTCCTCAAATGTTCCAAAATAAGTAGCCTTGGGGCCAACAGGATCATTGATGAGTGCCTCAAAAATGTCTCTTGTATCATCAGTATTCACCTCATATACGAAAGGTTTAACCCATGTAATCCTAGGTCAGGCTACTTGTTTATGAACTATGTCACAATCAACTAGGAAAAATATATCTTTATCATAATCATCTTGAAGTTTCTTAGCTAGGATCCTAAGCCTACTTTACATCCTTTCTTTGAAATTTTCAAAGTATGCATCCATGATGCTTTCAAATTTCTCATCCATCTCATTTATGAATTCATTAATCTGATATAGAACTGGGGTGTCTTTCTTCCAAACAACATTTCCTTTTGAAGGAAAGAATTGTTGTGCATATTAGAACAAACAGACTAAGAGTGAACTAAACTTACATGAGTTATTCTCAGAAGCTTGAATAATCTCCATGTTCTTTCTCAAATGGGTGTGTTGAAGCTCAATAAGGTCAAAAGATATATTCTACTTAACAACCTTGTATACCAGGTCCAATACCTCACATGACATGTTGTTTACATGAATTGAATTGTAGATTTTGTGGGAAATGACATGGATGCCAAACTCGATTTCCATGTCAGTCACATTATTTAGCTTCATGCCTCTACCATCCCATTTAGCTAGGGTTAGTTTTGTAAATTATGCCTAACCTAGGGTTTTAGTAGCCTTAGATTTATATGTCATTAGATATCATGTTATCTTATGAATCATCTTCTTCATGATGGGATAGGTCTGTTCCAGCCAGAATGACATATCATGAACTTGACTTAGTATAAGCCTAATCCATTTGACTCATAAGTTCCTTGACATGTGGATGATGTGGATCAAACCCTTGACCTCCAAATGTTTATGCTCAAGCTTTAGCACATCATTATTGTACAATGCACCATATGCCTAATCTAACTCAAGATTCCCAAGTTCTTGAATAGAGAAATGATAAAATGACCTAATGTCATGAATGAGAAGTACCTTTGGAGGGATCGATGAATGAAATCCTTGAGGATCCTTCTCCTCAACAATTTCTAGATAAAGCTAGAATTTTAGAAGAATGTAATCCAATCTTTTTACCAACATTTTTGAGCCCTTCTTGACCTTTGAATTGAAAGATTCTTCCATACTTCTCAGTTGATGAAGGACTTGAAGTTGTTGTCTTTGCTTGAAAATTTCCTTCAACAAAATTGTGCCTAATATCTTTGGGGGCTTGAGGAATGTTGCACTTTTAGAAAACTTTGAATTCACGGTGAAAATGAAATTTCAATTTCTCTTTTTTATCAATTTTTCAATTTTAGGTCTTCATTAAATGCTTTGTACCTAGGTAGGTAAATGATGCTTGGTTTGGTTTTTAACCCTTGAATGTTTTTTCTATTACTGACTAATCATTCTTGGTTGAGTCAATGACTCGATCGAGTCTATCCACACTTGGTTAGGTCTAAGAGGTAACTCGGTGAGGTCTAATAGCTCAGTTAGGCCTAAGGAGTGACACAGTTAAAACTAATTACTTTCTTTTGTTCAAGTGCATCTGATATGCTGATCTAAACTTTTGTGCTTGGATGACTAGAACTGGTGTGGAATATGAATTTGATCATAGCTCTAGTGGTCTCCTTGCTTGTTCAAGAAAAGATAATTTAATCACCTAATTCATTTCCTTGGATGTCAATAACCTCACTATTTTCACTTGAATTCTTTGGAGATTTTCTCGCCCATTATTGCTTCATTTGAGTCCTGATCTTGTCATCCTTTGATTTCTTTTCATCTTCAACTTTACCTCTATTCATGCTATTCTTTTCTAGATGACCAAGTTCTTTTCTTACATAACATCTTTTGGTAGGATTTCTCTTTTTGAGGTGAGTCTTGATGCAATTTACTCTAATGTGTCCAAATTCCCCACATAGATAAGATCTATACCAAGTGTTTTAGTTCCAACCAAAGATTATTTTAGCAATTTGTTCAGTAGGATTCCAATTCTTGGTTTTATGATCGTGTTTGTTACATGAGAAACATTTTCCTTCAAATTTTGTTTTCTCTGTGCATTTGCTTGCTTTATGTCTAGGTTTGTCACAATTGTAACATTTTCCACTAAATTTTGACTTTCCATTGCTCCAACATTTATTTGAAGTATGCCCTATTTTTCCACAATTATTTCATGTAGGTCTTTTATTGTTTTGAGCTCCTTGCTATGATGACTCTTCTTGTTTAGTGTAGCCCAATCTTGCTTTCTCTTTATGTCTATTCTAAGATATTTCAGCTAACTAGTCCATGTTTTTTTGTGATCTCATCATTCTTTCATTGGTTTCTCTATTTGCTCAAAGATCATTCCTAAGTCTTTCATTTTCTATCCTTAGATTGATGACTTCTTGATTTGCATTTTTCAACTAATTTCCTATATCTACCTGATGTAGTGAAAGATGGTGGATTTCATTGCTCTTTTCTTCTATCCTAGTGTTGAGTAGTCATTTTTCTTCTTCTACCATGTTTTTGTCATTTTCAACTTGGTTATTTTGTTCCATGACTTCACATATCTTGACTAAATGAACCTCATGTTCTCTTTTCAATTTTTTGACTTCTTCTTGAAGAATAGGGTCCCTTCCAAGTAGGTCTTCTAATATAGTTGCATTTTCTTTATCTAAACTTCTCTCTTTGAAAATATCTTCAATTCTTTCTTCTACGTAGACATTGTCATTCATCTTTTCTAGCTAATTATTTTCTTCTTTCTAGAGATTGAGAGAGTTTCTTCTTCAGTTTCTTGATTTGTTCCATGTACACATGTAGATCTAACTTTGCATTCTCAATGGCTTTCTCTAGCTTGTATACTTCCATTGTCTCTGATCTTTTCTCTCAAGCTACTAAACTTCTAATAAGAGAACCTTGCTCTGATACAAATCATTAGAAATGTAATGCAAGCTACGTAACAGGGGGGTGAATCAAGAACCACTTAAACTTTCTCTTTACTTTACCACTTTGTTAAGTTATCTAATCTACTTGAGTCTTGCATGCAAGAAACATAAAGAAGTAAAGTAACAATGCCATAACACAATATTTGGTAACCCAAAAACCCTCCAAGTAGAAGGTAAAATTGGGGTCGGAATAACACCCACAATGCTTCAATATTTTTGTAATAAAGTTAGCCTGTTAAGGCTTACAAATGATCACATTTGGTGATCTTACTTGGTTAAGAGTAATAAGAATTATAAGTTCCACCTTGTGAAATGATTTACACAATACAATTAAGCATGTACTCTATTTGGAGTTTCTACAAAGGACTGTTAGGTCCACTCAGTTAAAGGATTTGGGATTGATGCGCCTATTAGAATGAATTAATGGATTGATCTCTGAAATAAAAATCTGATTGCTGATAAAGATCTTTGAAGTAAACTAATCACCTGACAATGATAGATGAGTCTCTTCCTTTCCTTGGAATTCTTGTAGCCTTCAAACAATCTGTTCTTCCATATTTGCTAATGTTCTTCAATTACAATTCTTTCATATCTTATATTTGGATTAAAAAATACCTTATTCTTATATCCATCCAAATAGTTCCTTCATAGGTCGACTACAACATAACCATTTCCAAAAAAAATTACCAAGTTAGCTCAGTACTATAACTTGGGTCCAATGGCTTACTCAGGCAATACCGAAGACACTCAAGCAATACTTTCACCTTGGCTAACTCTGGCACTCGACTGATACTAGATGCTCAGTTCATGTTGATCACTTAATAGACACTTCTAACTTGGTTCACACTATTTTACCAGCTTGATTATCACCTTGGAACAAAATTTCTATATTGACTAAGTTCACACTAAAGCTTGGTAAATACTATTAACTCAATTAACACTACAACTTGGTGTGAATTGTCAACTCATTTGACACTGCTTACTTTCTACACAATTAACTTTGTTTGCATGGTTCCTTTGTGAGCTCGATTAACACTACATACTAGCAACTTGATTACTACTATCTATCCATTATGACTAAGTATTTTAACACTAATTAGTAATATATCTTGCAATGAGATTAACACTTTTGTCTCAAATTCTGCATGTTCCTCAACAAGATAACTTAGTAATCAGTAGGAAGGAACTTTTTCTTCACTTTCCTCACCATTTTCAACTAGGTTCAAATCTTCTCTTTTCCTCTTCTTTGTCTATCAATTTGCAAATGCTCCCACCATAGTGAGGCATGACCTTTCAACTCTTGGAGACACAATATGGGAAAAGTAAACAATCAGGGGGGGTGGGGAACAATCAGGGGGGTGGGGGGATGTGAATCAATACTTCAAAGATTTAACCATAAAATTATTCACCACACATCCATCTCATAATTGCGCATGTAAATTGAAGTAGATATCTAAACATATTCATCCATAATATGAAAGCAAATAACACTCAACACATGTATGACACAAGATATTTTGTTACCCAAAAATCCTACAATGAGAAGGTAAAACTGGGGTGGGGATGACACCCACAAATCTTCACTACTGTAGTTGTACATTGTATCCAATGAAGGTTATAATGTTTGATCATGAAACATGATCTATCCTATGAAAGGTCTACCCTATTAAAGGCTTACAAATTGCTAGATCTTACCATGTTAAATGATTTCAACACCCTATTAGAAGTGTGCCTGGTAAAAGGACTTTAACTAACAATGAAGTAAACACCCTGTCGAAGGATTTACAATAGCCTATTAAGACTACTATGTTAATAGATTTAAGTGATTCACCTATTAGAATATCTTAGTGATGATACTATGGTTAGCACTACTCTACTACATAGCATATCACCTCTTTGCATTTATTCTTGATCTTCCTTTGATCAAATGTATCTCTTCTCTCCTCTAACCTCTTTTCTCTATTCTCTTCTAACTGATTCTACAATGTATCTCAATTCGCAACACCTTAGCCACCATGAATATTCTATTTTCACATGGAAAACTTCTCTCTTCACTCCTTCCACATTCAATAAAAGGTTTAGTGTTTTTTCTCCTTAAGAAGACCTAGGTGACCTAGGGTTAGGTATAAATCAACGATAATGATTCACCCATATTTTTGCTTAATCCTTCCCTTTAGCTGATTGGTTGCATGTACTACATAGGGATTCTAAATTAAGATTTGTTCTTATTATATAATATTGCAAAGCAATCCTCAAGTTGGCTCCAAAATTGTGTACATAGTAGTTTGTTCCATTATAAACAACTATGTCAAAACTGTATTACTCGACACTTGAAGTCCTTGATCCTCGACATCAACTGCAACTTCATTGTTGAAACTTGGCATCTGAATGACTCAGCATCCATTGGTTACATGGCATCTAAATCACTCAGCATCATCTATTTTCTTGGCACTTGATGACTTGGCACTAATTATTTTCTTGACACATACTAAGTATCTCACTCGACAAACATTATCTAAAAATTATGCTTGACATGCATTACTTGTTCAACATGAACTAAGTTCTAACTTGTAAATGACTTAAGTGTATAGACACTCATATGTAAAAACCAATTTGAGATTAACAATCTATTGTTCTCATATTGGTTTTGACAATTGAGTGTCAACACACTTAAGTTATTTACTTAGTTCATGCCAAACTAGTAGTACATGCTAAGCCCAACATATATATAATAGACCATGCCAAGTCATAATGAGTTTTAAGCCACTCATATGTCAAGTCATTCAATTGTCGAGCAGACAGTATATGTTGAGTGACATAGGACCTAAGTAAACAGTGGATGTCGAGCAATATAGGTGACAAGTCATAATATAGATATTAGAATATGTTGAGCATCAAAGACTTCAAATGTCGAGTAAGATAGTTTTGACATTTTTTTTGTAAAGTCACAAATAACCATGTAAACTATTTCTGAGTCAACTTAAGATTGATTTTTGATATTTGGAGATAAAGATGAATCTCAAGTTGGATTCCCTATGCAATTACATGAAACCAATCATAAAATGGGAAGGATTAAGTAGTAAAATAGATGAATCTCAGCCATAGATTCATACCTAACCCTAATTCACTAAGTCCTCTTAAGGAGGACAAACCCTAAATTCTTCATAGAGAGAGATGAGCGAGCGTGTAAGGAATTGATGGAGCAAAGAGAGAAGTTTGCATGTGCAAATAGAACATTCATGGTGGCTTAGAAGTTATCAAGTGAAATAACATTGAAGAATCAGTTAGAGCAGAATAGAGGAAAGAAAAAGGATACAATAAAGATACATATGATTGAGAAGAATCAACAAGACATCAGTTTAGAGGTGATATGTTATCAAGCAAGCAAGTGCTAACCACAGGATCAAAGATGAGACATTCTAATAGGTGGTTTTAGTAAAAATCTCTTAATAGAGTAGTCCTAACAGGCTATTTGAAATCCTCTAACAAGTTGCTTACTTAGTTGTGAGTTAAAGTCCTTTAGCAAGGCACACTTCTAACAAGGTGTTGAAATCCTCTAAAAGGTGAGACCTAACAATCTTTGTAAGCCTATAATAGGGTAGACCTTTCACAAGGTAGATCATGTTTCATGGTAAAAACATTGTAACCTTCATTGGACACACTTTATTACTATAGTAGTGAAGATTTGTGAGTGTCATCCCCACCCCAGTTTTACCTTCTCACTTGGAGGGTTTCTAGGTGTTAGTGAACAGATTTGTCTTTTCAATTATACAAAAAATTTACTCTATGCCCAAGGTGTTAGAAAACACAAAAATGTTCACAACAATTGACAAAACTTCATATTAGTTGGTTTTCTCTTAGTATTTTAAAGGTACATAAGGTTCTCCCACATACTCTAAGATAGTAAGGTGAGAATTCATTCAAACAATAAAGAGAGAATTCATCATAAGGTTCTTTCAAAAAACACCTATTCAAAGAATGAATAATACCACAACTGATATTAATCACCCAAGAATCTTAATTAAAATGAACTTACAGTAGAAATAGCAATAGATATCTTGAATCAATAAATTAGAGCTCACAAAGTAATGATGATTTAAACACTTTGAACTCCAAGTTTCAAAGAAAAATCCAAGATGATATGTATGGGATATATATATATATATATATATATATATATATATATATATATAAAATCTCCTTCATGCACATAGTCATTCAAAAGCAAACACATATATGCTATCAGTCAATTACTGCTTAAAGTATCTATTTATCAAAATTTCTTTCTCACTATCTATTCTAACCCCTAATTAGTTCAATGCCCCAGCATTTATAGTTTTATTAAAAATTTGAAAGGCCTCCATCAAAACCCAGCCATTTCGGTTCAAAACAGTTAAGATACGAACAAAAAAAGTCATAAAAATGGTTTCCAAACATGACTAGAAAATAATTATCTCATTCAAGCTTCATCATCGGTCTTCTCTTCATCACCCAAGTTTTTTCGCACCACATTCTAGCTTCTGAAGGTGTTCATGAATTCTTGCATTGCATGGGAATGAGGATTTTTCAAACTCATTAGCCTATCCCTACACACGTCCTTTTTCCAAATAAACTCCTTGATTTTTAGGCCTAACATGGCATGAGGTTCTTGTTAAGACAAACATGGATTCAATATTTGCTAGCATAGTGAAATCACTAGCAATAGGTGTTTTGTTATCTCTAATCTTCTCAACAAATTCATTGAAGCTTTTAGTAAAAGTTTCAGAATCCATGTTTCCTTCATCAAACTGTAGAATCCCTATAGGATTTACTATATTCATGTCTTTGAGAAGTTCCTTATGCATCCCATCAATTTTTCTCTCAATGGCTTGCATTTCATTGATTGCTTCTTTATAAACTGATTCTTTCCAACCCATGTTATTTTTCATGATGAATAACATGCAGGGGTCTACATTCTTCATTGGATTTTCACTTAGAAACTTAAAAACTCCAAACTTTTCAACTTCAGTTATCTAGAATACAATTTCCTAGCACTGGCTCTATTCAGTTTCCCATCCTGGAATTAGAGTTTGAATCTCTCCCAAGAGCATTTCTCCTTTAGCATATACAGTGGTGAATTCTAGGATAAATTTGTTACCTTCCTTGATAATAGTGTTCACCCAATCTTCCATTGCATTTGACAGGAGCTTCCCCCTTCGCATTTGCTTTACCAATTATTAGCTATCTACAGAATTTGGGTCGAAGGATTGAGGAGCTTGAACAACTGGTAAGGCTCCAAGATTCATCAAAGAATTAATGTAAGCAGCCATAGTCATCACTAAACCCTTGAGTTCCTTTTTCTCCCTGCTATCTTTTTTAGACTTGGGTAGCATATGATTGGAAAAAATTTTAAAAAGGTGATTACCCATACTCCTATTAATAGTTCCCAGTTCGACTGAAGTTGACTTTGAAATCTTCACTATCAATCTCTCAAAACTTTGTTTTCTACTTATACATGGCTACTTCAGCCATTATTTTCCTATTCACTGGGTCCTTAGTCAAATGAGCATTAGTTTATAGTTTCTTTGCCTTTGAACCTTGAGCACCATACTTGGTTACAATATCCTTTACGGGTGTTAAAACTAGCTGTAGATTTCTTTTCTTATTGATTGAATTGGATAACCAAGACAAAACAATGGGGCAGATAGAGATTGCATGAGCATCCCTAGTGGGAGTCATGAACCTACGCCAATCCACTTTAGGGGCTTCAATAAATTGCACATCACCATCGACACTATCTGAGAGGTTGAGACTATCATTTGAATCTTGTCCCTAAGTTGACATCTTTTCTTTTTAAATTTCTTGCTATTTAAGGGCCTCAGATATAGCTTTAAACCTGGTCCTAGGAGCCATATTTTGTATATGAATTGGTGTCCTTTTCTACTTACCTAGAGTCAACACACTACCTACAATAGGAGAAAAAAGTTGGATGTCAGAGGTCAATGGTTCAGAAAAAGAAACTACCCTTGGAGAGGGTTCCTTCACAACTTTCATGTTCTGTCCTTTTAGCCAATCATCTATATAAGTGAGTATAAATCTAGCCCTTAGGTTTCTATCCTCTTCTTCTTCTTGGTTCCAATCAACTTCCAGTGATTTTCATTCATGGGGCCCTTCCTAGCCTAGTTCAACAATGGCTAAATCATCTTCAATTATCCCCTCTATTTGAAATTTCAATTTTAGGGAATTGATTTGTTGCAATGTCAATCTTGAATGATCTCTCCTCAAAACTTCTCCTTCATCTTTACAGTCTTGCAATAAATCTTCCAATAGTGGAGTTGATGTTGAGTAACCTTTGAGACCAAGGACTTGAACTACAAATCCTTTACTATCAAAATTTCTTCTTCCTTGGTAAGAACCAAAACTAAACCCAAGCAGATTACTTCCTATAACAAAGGCATTGATCATACTATTAGAAACCAAAGAACCAAGTTTGACAGGGAATAATGTCTCTCAATTCTCCTATGGTAAGTTATCTTTAATAATAGAAAATAACTGCCTACAAATTTCAGCTAAAATAAAGCAATCCAATGCATGTCGTGGAAGTTTTATTGGTTCATCCTCAAATCCACCTATTCTCAAATAGGTGAACTTGGGAAATTGTATGAAATAGCTTCCGTATTGTTGAACCAATTTTTGAGCTTCATAAGACAATCTAGGCATGGTTTCTTTCTTCAAAGATACATGCACATTTTCTATCAATACATCATGAACCTTCCTAAACTTCTCCAGCACTTTGTCTTTTTGTAGCAAGGGGAAATATTGATAAATTGTTATTTCTTCATTCCAAACTTAATGAGGGAGAACAGTAAGATCACTAATGCAAGCAATGTAGTATGTCAAATATGAGGCCATGTAGAAGCTTTCCCTAGATTCTTTGGCATGTTTTAGTTGCATCTGCAATGAATTAGAAATAATTTTTGCCCAGTCCATCCATTGTTCTCCTTTCAAAATGATTTCTACATAATGATACATCCAATCCTCAAAGAGGAAAACACTAGATGAACCCTTGACTCGATGTAACAGCACTACAAGGTCATGGATATGAGGCTTAAGATGATCCTTGGTGACTATCTTAGGTAACCTAGAACCTCCACCATATTTAGTTTCAGTCCATTTCCTAGCTGGAATATTGCAGTATTGGCTTGGAGTTTCTCAGTATTCAACTAGGGATTGAATGGGAGAAAATGTGGAAAATGTATTGTCTGGTAGATGTAGTATAGAGGCAATGGTTTCTCTAGAAATTGATAGCACTGGTTCCCCATCCTTGTTTATGATAATTTTTCTCCTTACATCATAATGATCAATGCAAATTTGAAGCAATTTGAGGCTCAAAAGGGCAGGGGGAAAAGCTGCGGCTTCAACTAGACCATTGGTCAGAATTGGTTCATCAGCATGCTCAAGGAAGTTTGTTTGCAATTTCTTCAATTTAATACCTTCTAAGTAGGTATCACATATGATAGGCCTTTTTCATTCCAAACTTGAAACATTGCCAAAGAAATGTAACACAAATTTCATCCTTAAACAAATAAAGCAAGGCTTCGAACTGATTTATCTTTGAAAACACACAGATTGCAGAACAAAGAGAAGGATTTCTATGTTCTCACCTATGACCTACCAAAAAATAATAGTTTTCCTTCCCCTCCTCTTTAATAGCTTCTCCTTCAAATTCTTGTTTTTTCGCACAGTAAACAAAAAGGGAAAGCCGAACTCATTTTAAAGGAAAGAGTACTTACGTGTGAAAGTACAACCTCATTATGAGGCATTTGTGATAAATAACTCACTGCAAGGTTTACATGTTTGAAAGCCTTCTGCATGACCCTCTTATTTAAGAACTCGCTTTATGGATGTATCAGTAATGATTAGCTTTATAATGACATCTAATCTTTTTTTTCAGTGAAAGAGTTTCCACTTTTGATCATAATGATGATTCTTCACGTTTAGAATTGAAGCACCCTTTTTAATGATTACCCTCTGACATGGCAATTAATTTCCTAGAAAATGGCAGCCCATTCGTACAACATGATCTAATCTCGCTGGCAAATCTTTATTGTAGAACAGCTTTGAACTACTTTGAACTGAGGTTCAAAGTGATTCAAAGTGATTCAAAAGAATACCTCATTGTTTTGGTGCGCATTTCCGGCAAGAAAATCATTAGTGAAAAATCCTTTGATTGAACTACTTTGAACTACTTTGAATAGTAGTTCAAAGTGGTTCAGTGATTCAAATGAAGAAACAATGATGGAGAGTGTGGGGGAAACTTTGTACAACACTTCAAATGATTGCAACTACATGGAATGATGAATGAAGTACTTTGACAACTAGACAGAATAAAATTTGAAGGGATGATTTTTAAATATGGCTACTCATTGGATAAAAAACAGGGGTTTTCAGTGGGGACTGGGTACGCGGAATACATGGAGAACTCAAAAAGCTAGGAATAAGAACCTACCCAACACAAAAAAGGAAAACAATAGGAAAGGAAAACATGACACAAAACAAAAAGATATTTACATGATTGGGAAACTTTAGGATACTCAGACCTTAGTTAACTTCAAATCTTGTCCATTATAGGTAAAGGGAAAAATTATACCATCTTGGTAACTTAGACAAAAGGTATTTGGGCCAATAACTTCTGAAATGATGAACGGATGTTTTCGGAGAGAATAAAATTTACCATGTGCTCCCTTTGGTTCTTTTCTTTTGACCCATAGAAGAACTTCATCATTTTTAAAGAAACCATGAGGTCTGGCTCTCATGTCAAAGATTTGTTTCACTTTCATCTGATGTTTAGTAATGTGATCAACAAGTTCATTCCTTTCTTCTTCTAGCTTGTTCAAATACATTATCCTCTTCTCCAGAGTTTTTTAAAGAAATGATCTTCAATCATAGATTGTAATTTTGCAGTAGATAGCTCTAGAGGCAAGGACACTTGAGTGCCTATTCCATACACCAATTTGAATGGAGCCATGCCTATAGCTCTCTTAGGGGTAATCTGGTCAGCCCATAATGCTTCATATAATTTCTTATGCCAATCCTAGGGATTATCAGACACCAATTTTTTAATTATGGCAACCAGGTTCTTGTTACTAGACTATGCATGTCCATTCCCTTGAGGAAAATAATTTGAGGAGTGGGCTAGTGATATGCCATGTTCATAGAAAAAGAGAGAGATTTCTTTAGATGAAAAATAAGTTGCATTGTTTGAGACTATTTTTTGGGGAACCCCAAACCAGACAAATATATGTTCAAATAAGAAATCATATACCAATTGGGAATTGACCTTTTTGGTTGGAATAGCCTCCACTCACTTGGTGAAATAATTGGTTGCTATTAATATGTATACATACCCGACACTTGGTGGACTTAAAGGTCCAATAAAATCAATACCCCACTGGTGAAAAGGCTCATCAATGACTACTAGCCTAAGGGGTAAGGCTACTAGTTGAGGGTGACTAGTGAAACATTAACACTTTTCACAGTTCTTTACAGATTTGTAAGCATCTTTGAACATACCTAGCCAGTAGAAGCAGTTTCTAAGAATTTTAAAAGCAGTTACTGTAGATGAGAAGTGTCCTCCACAGACATCCGAGTGATATGCCTTTAACAAGTTTTCCTGATGCTCTGCATGTACACACCTTAAAAAGGTTCCATCTATCCCTCTTTTATATAAAATATCATTTGAAATCACATATTTAGCAGCCTTCAATCTAAGATTTCACCTTTCTTTGTAGCTCATATTTGGAGGGCATTCGTCGTATGTTAAAAGGTATGCAATATTGGAAAACCAAGGGTCTATAAGGTTGACTAACAAAATAGTGGGTGTTTTTTTAGTATCATCAAGAGGTGAATCTTTGCTTTCAGCCATCAATTTGCATAAACCATGTCCCCTTACCAAAGAAGTAGGCTTAATGGTTAAATCATATTCCTGAACTTTAGTTACCCATACAGCTCTTTTATTCATCCTGACTTCTTGCTGAGTCAATATACTTTTAATTGTTGTGTTTGGCACATATACAAGTGAATGAGAATGCAAAATGTAATACATAAAATGCTTCAATTCTTTCACCATAGTAAATGCATGCTTCTCTGTTTGAATATAATTTAACTCATGTTTCTTTAATGGGATGCTCATGAAAGCAATTGGAGCTTCATTATCCTGATCATCCTTTTGAGTCCAAATACTAGACAGGGAATGCTCTAAACCATAGTAGTAAATGATGAAATATTTTTCAAAATTTGGGCTCACTAGCATAGGAGCATTTGAAATAGCTATTTTAATATCTTCAAAAGCTCTCTTACCTTCTTCCTACCATCTGAAAGGATGTTTTTCACTCATCATATTCAACATATGTCTCACCTTTTCAGAGAATTCAGGAACAAAACTTCTTAAGAAGTTGATCTGACCAAAAAAAGACTTCAAATCACTTCTATTGGTGGGCAGGGCTAGTTTCTATATTGCTTTCACTCTTTCTGGATCAATCTTTATGCCATCTTTTGAGACAATATGTCCGAGCAGTTTGCCTTCTTCCACAAAGAACGCAAATTTTTTAGGAGTTAGAGATATACCATGTTGTCTATATCTATCAAGCACCTTTTCTAGATCTTTGAAATGATGTTTCCTTTTCTTAGAGTATACAATCAATTCATCCAGATATATTACAATTATCTTGTCCCTCAAATCTTTGAAGGAAGAATTCATTGCTCTTTGAAAGTTTTCTCCTACATTAATTAAACTGAATGGCATTCGATTATAAGCAAAAGTACCCCATGGAGTAATGAAGGTTATCTTATGTTGATCCTTTAGTGCGACACTAATTTGATTATATCCTGAATACCCATCAAGCATTGACATGATCTCGGATCTAGCAACCATTTGTAAAATGTGATCCATGGTGGGAAGTGCATAATTATCTTTGAGACTCGCTTGGTTCAGGTTCCTGAAATCTACGCACAAATTCTTATTTCACCATTTTTCTTTCTCATAGGAACAATATTCGCTACCCAGGTTGAATGATGTATTGGATATATTATGCGAGCCTTTAGCATTTTTTCAACATCTTCAAAAAGGGCTTCTGATACCTTAGGATTATAATTTCTAAGCTTTTTCTTGAATTACTTCTGGTTTCAAAGGTATATGATGTATAAACTCTCCATTTCTGAAGTTCTTTAGATCTTCATAAACCCAGGCAAATGCATCAAGATATCAATTAAAGAGTTTAGACAATTTATCCTTCTCCTCTTTGGAACAGGTATGACCAATAGAAATCCATCTGGGATTTTCCTCATTCCCAATATTGATTTTATCATGTTCCTCTATATTTTTATTAGAATTAACCTTTCCTTTTAAGGCACTATCATCATTCCTTCCAAAAAGGTCTTCTAGAGAAATTAATCCCTTTGGGATCTGATTTCCCTTTAATTGAACAATTCCTCCTGATTCATCTGATTCTTCTTCGATCGATTTACCATCATGATTGGACCCATCAAATAAAGTTTCAGTGAAATTGCCAACACATTCAATGAACTCTTTCAATTGTCTGTCATCATTAAATAACTGCCAATGATTTACATTATCTAAGACTCTAGGCCTATAAATCATTTCAATCCTATAGGTATCATTTTTAAACTCTGGGTGTGGTAACAACAAGGATGTTGAAACAGCTAAAGAATCAACTTTAGTGTTTTGAGAGTGAGGTACAAATTCAATAGAAAAAGCTTCAAAAGACTCAATTTCATCCCAAACCAAATTTCTATAATGCTTTCGCTTATCATTTTTTACAGCAAATTGCTTACTTACTTGCTTCACAATGAGTTCAGCATCACCTCTCACCCTTAGTTGCTTCACCCCTCTCACTTTGGCTTCTTGCAGATCTAGAAGCAATGCTTCATATTCTGCAATGTTATTGGTATTATGGAAATCTAATTTAAAAGAGAAAGGAAAAATATCTCCTCAAGGTGAGATGATTCGGGGGATATTTTCGTCAAAATTGAAGTATCTTCAAAACTCCAATAATTAGCATCAAGTTTAAGTTCTCAAAATTTTGGACCTAATGCAATTTGAAAGGGCAAAAATAGAGTCTGTATGCAAAAGTTATGACTGGTCAAAGTTTGGTCAAACTGGGACTAAAGGCCATAAAAAGGTGAAAAATTAATCATCTCAAAAGTAGGCAACAATGGATTTCAAATTCAAGAGGTCGTCAGGAGCTTTCCAACGATGTTAGTTTCATTAAAAATGGAGCTCGTATGTTAAAGTTATGTCGATTTGAATTTGGAAAAAAAAATACAAATAGTGATGACATCATCATGACATCAACAAAGTGACATGGCAGCTTCAGCCTATCAGCATCTAACACACGTGGCATCTAGAAAGAAGGTTTGTATTCAAAAAAAAATGGGTGGTTAGACTTGAACCCACAACCACATTCCAAACAACTTTCCTAAACTACCACTACACCACAAATTAAATTTAATAAGTTTTGGAGGGAGTTTTTATTTCGGTTTAAACAACTGCCGAAACCATTTTGAATGGTGGCTACTAGCAGGATTAGAACCTATGACTGGGAGGCAGTTAAAATGTTAAGCTACTATCACACCACTTGTGTGGCTTAGCAGGCACTGTTTTATATAACGGAAAAACTAAGCCACTTAACCTTTGTTAAAATAAGGTTATTTTGTTATTTTGTTACCCTAAATTTTCCATGAAAGGTTATTTTGTTATTTTGTTACCCTAAATTTTCCATGAAGCCAAAACTTCAAAAATGGCTAAAGGGTATTTTTGAAGGGTATTTGTTAAAAAGCTCTATTTTTATATTTTATGGTTATAGCATTATTTAGGCTAATTTTTTGTATAAAAAGGGGAGTTTAGGGGCCTTTTCGAGCATCGAAATTGAGGAGAAATTATGCAAATGATGAGAGAGAGTTTGCAAATATGGAGACTAGGTGATTTTTCCTGCACATAGAGGAATTTTGCTGCGTGTTTTTGAAGGGAATGTCACAAATCACTTGTATTGATTTATTGGAGTTAATCGAATTGGTCTCCCTATTGGAGCTGGACCTAGAGACATAGTCCTTCCCAGAAGAACTCCAAAATCAAATGTGTTGTGTCTTTATCTATTTCTCTCACATTTCATTCTTTGTTTTTCTTAATTGCAATTATGTTAATTTTCTTTATTAAAGCTTTAAAATTAACTTTACGTAATTGGTTAACATTCTCTGTAATAATCCTAGATCCTAGAAATTAGATCATGAGATGAGAACAACACTCGCACCTAAACCTGAATTTGAATAGCTTCCATCAAATTCTAGAGTCCAAAGGGTTTCTTTGCAGCTTACTATCTCACTTCCTTCACCTTGTTCCTTAGGCAATATAATATAGTTTCCAAATTGACACTCCTTGTACAGTATATGTGCTTTGGGATTGTTCGAAGGCACAACTATGTATTTATTCTTCGGCTCCAGCTCCAGTTTTATCTTCTTCTTCCCTACTAGAATGTAGGATTCAAACCAATCCATTTTAATTTCACCACCCATATCTTTACAGAAAGTTTTGCTAAGTAGCATTCCATAGCTAGCTAGTATATCAGCTACAGTAATGGTAAGTTTCAACCTTTTCTCCAGGCAGGCATATAGGACAGCCTGTACATCTTTCACTTGACCAACTATAGGTACTTACTTCCTATCCATAGAATAGCAACTTCCAAAGGTTTTTGTGAGCTCTAGGCCAAGGGCTTTTGCAGCAGGCATTGGCATAATATTATCTGATGCTCCAGAGTCAATGATACAGTTACTAAGTTTTTGTCAATTTAATAATAATGATACATAAAATGG
Organism: Cupressus sempervirens; assembly: GCA_028749045.1. NCBI lineage: Eukaryota > Viridiplantae > Streptophyta > Pinopsida > Cupressales > Cupressaceae > Cupressus > Cupressus sempervirens. The sequence goes on from CM053783.1 coordinate 747,258,672, forward strand.
ATTAGGCTTTTTCTCTTTCATTTCCTTTCCAATAGAGTTAGCGGTTGTTTCTCTATAAGAAGCATCTATTCTATATCTTTCAGACACAAAGACAAGTTCACTTGTAGCCTTTGAGTTTTGAACCATACCATCAGCTAATTGTACATTAGTAGTAGAGCTTCCTTTCACATACTGGACTAACTTGTCTAACTCTTTAGGATTGAGTTTCAAATATTTGGCTAGGGAAATAGATATAGAAGAAGATTTGCAAAACTCTACAATATCAAAAGCTAATGTATTAGCCACTAGTTCTATTTTGGATAAAATTCTTGGTTCTATAGTCTTTGTTAAATCAACTTGTATATGTTCTTTCCCTTTGGGAGTTGACAAGGTCAGACTAACTCCTATATAAGGTTTCTAATTTCTTTGACCTCTGGTCATTATTGTGCAAGTAGGATCTTGGAGTGTCATGAAAACATTACCTCCTCTTTCTAAATTAGGTTCATATTTGATAAAATAAGCACCTGCACCTCCATCTTCTACTTTTTCATTTTCAAGTGATTGTTCTGCTACAAGAACATTTTTTACTAGTTAAACACAATTTAGCCAGTTAGGGAAAGTTCATTCATCATGATTTGAAGTCATGTGAAAAGAACACATTGCCTCAGTAGGAGCTTCTTCAATTTGTAATCTTGTTTGAGGGGCAGTCAATGTGGGGGTTTTACCAAAATTTTGAGGCTATTGTCGCCTATGAATGTCTTGATAAGGAGTTTGATACGGGTCGTGGGTTTTATTTTGCTATCTTTTCAACATTTCTACATCATTCATCAACTTCTATATAATAGGGTCTGTAGAGGCAAAGGGTGAAGTGGTCCCAGGTGTTTGAACTTCTCTTTTCCATTTTCCAGCATTGATAAATGCATCTTCTAATTGAATAGCTAGCCTCTCGGTAGTAGCTAAATCAATAGCCACATCCTTAACGATATGAAAACTTATATCTAGAGGAACAACATTGATGAAGAATTTTTTTTGGTTTTCTGCATTAGGTCTAGATGTTGTAGGAATTCTTTGAACCAACCTATTAAATTTAGCAACAAATTCTCTCATTGGTTCATGTATTTCCTTTTTCATTTGACTAAGTTGAAGCAATAGAGAGCATTCATTTTTAGGAGCTTTGAATCTATCTTCAAATGTATTTTTCATGTCATTCCAATTGGTGATAGAATGATGGGGTAGGTGATTGAACCAATCAGCAGCAACATCAGTTAATGTTTGGACAAATAGTCTCACAACAACTTCTTGAGAAGGAACACTTATGACACCACAAGCTATATGAAATGCACTCAAAAGATCATATGTTGAAACTTTACCATCTCTACTAAACTTAGGTAAAATTTTAGTGGCTCCTTTAGGTAATGTTGCAGGGTTAACACCTAGATTTAATGGCCCTATGTTTTGCCCCCATTGTTGATTGATAGCCATGTTTGGTAGTACAACTTGCAAAGGTTGGATATTTAAATGAGTAGGGAAAAGAGGTTTTAATGGAAGCAAGGATTGCACTAATGGTGAAAGAGAGGATTATTTTAATGGTGAACTAGGTCTACTTTGGGACTTAATTTTCTTCTTTTTGGGATCGTTGAAATTTGGTAAGAAAATCAGATTCTTTAATGGATCAAAATTTTCATCTAGGATCCCCTTTCTCTTTCTCCCCTTGTATATCTTCAAGCAGCCAACTTATTTCTCACTTCTATATTCAAGGTCTTGTGAGTGCTTGAGAAAATCTATTAACAAATGCCTCTTCTTGAACTTCTAGCACTCCTCTTAATAGTTCATCCCTTTCCTCTTCTCTTTCCAATATGTTCAACACTTGTTGAAATTGTTGGTTACTTTAGTGCAATATCCAAGCAGCTAAAGTTAAGTCTAAGATTATATCCTCCTATGTATCTTCAAATATTAGATTATGTTGTAGCATAGGGAACACGTCATTATGTGGAAGAACCATTATTACTCATAATGTTCAAAAAAATTAGGTCCTTCTTCAAAAGGGACTCTCCCCAGTAGAGTCACCAAAAATCTGTTAGTGAACAAATTTGTCTTTTCAATTATACAAAAAATTTACTCTATGCCCAAGGTGTTAGAAAACACAAAAATGTTCACAATAGTTGATAAAACTTCATATTAGTTGGTTTTATCTTTTTATTTTAAAGGTACAACTTATAAAATTTTCAATGAATTCAAAAGATCAACTTTGCACTTTTACCAGAAAGCACATAAGGTTCTCTCACATACTCTTAGGTAGTGAGGTGAGAATTTGTTCAAACAATAAAGAGAGAATTCATCATAATCTTCTTTCAAAAAACACCTATTCAAAGAATGAATAATACCACAATTGATATTAATCACCCAAGAATCTTAATTAAAATGAACTTACATTAGAAACAACAAAAGATATCTTGAATCAATAAATCAAAGCTCACAACGTAACAATGATTTAAACACTTTGAACTCCAAGTTTCAAAGAAAAATCCAAGATGATATGTATATATATATATATTAAATCTCCTTCATGCACATAATCATTCAAAAGCAAACACATATATGTTATTAGTCAATTGTTGCTTAAAGTATCTATTTATCAAAATTTCTTTCTAGCTATCTATTCTAACCCCTAATTAGTTCAATGCCCCAATATTTATAGTTTTATTACAAATCCAAAAGGCCTCCATCAAAACCTAGCCATTTCAGTTCAAAATAGTTAAGATACGAACAAAAAAAGTCATAAAAATGGTTGCCAAACATGACCAAAAATAACTATCTTGTTCAAGCTTCATCGCCAGTCTTCTCTTCATCACCCCAAGTTTGTCGCACCACATTCCAGCTTCTGAAGGTGTTCATGAACTCTTGCATTGCATGGGAATGAGGATTTTTTAAACTCAGTAGCCTTGCCCTACACACATCCTTTTGCCATTTAAACTCCTTGATTTTTATTCCCAAATGTGGCATGAGGTTCTCGTTAAGACATAGCATGGATTTGATATTTGCCAGCATAGTGAAATCACTAGCAATAGGCATTTCATTATCTCTGATCTTCTCAATAGCTTAATTGAAGCTTTTAGTCAATGTTTTAGAATCCATGTTTCCTTCATCAAACTGTAAAATCCCTGTAGGATTTACAATATTCGTGTCTTTGAGAAGTTCCTTATGCATCCCAGCAATTTTTCTCTGAATGGCTTACATTTCAATGATTGCCTCTTTATAGACTGATTATTTCTAACCCATGTTATTTTTCATGATGAATAACATGCAGGGGTCTACATTCTTCACTAGATTTTCACTCAGAAACTTAAGTACTCCAAACTTTTCAACTTCAGTTACCTGGAATACAATTTCCTGGCAACAACTCTATTCAGTTTCCCATCCTGGAATTAGAGTTTGAATCTCTCCCAAGAGAATTTCTCCTTTGACATATACAGTGGTAAATTCTAGGATAAATTTGTTACCTTCCTTGATAATAGTGTTCACCCAATCTTGGATTACATCTGACAGCAGCTTCCCCCTTTGCATTTGCTTTACTAGTTGTTGGTTGTCTACAAAATTCAAGTCAAAGGATTGAGGAGCTTGAACAACTGGTAAGGCTCCAAGAATCATCAAAGAATCAATGTAAGCAACCATGTCATCACTAAACCCTTAAGTTCCTTTTTCTCCGGCTATCTTTTTCAGACTAGGTTAGTATATGATCGACAAAAAATTTTAAAAGGTGATTACTTGTGCTCCTATTAATAGTTCCCAGTTTGACTGAAGTGACTTTGAAATCTTCACTGTCGATCTCTCGAGACTCTATTTTCTACCTATATGTGGCTACTTCAGCCGTTATTTTCCTAGTTACTGGGTCCTTAGTCAAATGAGCATTAGTTTTTAGTTTCTTTGTCTTTGAACCTTGAGCAGCATACTTGGTTACAATATCCTTTACGAGTGTTGAAACTAGCTGCATATTTCTTTTCTTATTGTATGAATTGGATAACTAGGATAAGATAGTAGGGCTGACAAAGATTGCATGAGCATCCTTGGTGGGAGTCATGAACCTAGGCTGATCCACTTTAGGGGTTTCAATAAACCACAGATCACCATCGGCACTATCCGAGAAGTTGAGACTATCATTTGAATCTTGTCCCTAAGTTGATATCTTTTCTTTTTGAATTTCCGATTGCTTAAGTGCCTCAATTTTATGCTTTAGACCTGGTTGTAGGAGTCATATTTTGTATATGAATTGGCATCCTTTTCTACTTACCTAGAGCCAACACACTACCTACAATAGGAGATGAAAGTTGGATGTTAGAGGTCAATGTTTCAGAAAAAGAAACTACCCTTGGAGAGGGTTCCTTCACAACTTTCATGTTCTGTCCTTTCAACCAATCATCTGTATAAGTGAGTATAAATCTATCCCTTAGGTTTATATCCTCTTCTTCTTCTTGGTTCCAATCAACTTCTAGTGATTTTGATTCATGGGGCCCTTCCCGGCATGGTTCAACAATGTCTAAACCATCTTCAATTATCCCCTCTATTTGAAATTTCAGATTTAGGGAATTGATTTGTTGTAATGTCAATCTTGAATGATCTCTCCTCAAAACTTCTCCTTCATCTTTATTGTCCTACTATAAATCTTCCAATTATGGAGTTGTTGCTAAGTAATCTTTGAGACTAAGGACTTGAATTGCAAAGCCTTTACTATCAAAGTTTATTCTGCTTTGGTAAGAACCAAAACTAAACCTGAGTAGATTATTTCCTATAGCAGAGGCACTGATCATACTATTACAAACCAAAGAACCAAGTTTGACAGGGAATAATGTCTCCAAATTCTCCTGTGGTAACTTATCTTTAATAATAGAAAATAACTGCTTGCAAATTTCAGCTAAAATAAAATAATCCAACACATCTCATGGAAATTTTATTGGTTCATCCCCATATCCACCTATTCTCAAATAGGTGAACCTGGGAAATTGTATGAAATAGCTTATGTATTGTTGTACCAATTTCTGAGCTTCAGAAGACAATCTAGGCATGGCTACTTTCTTCAAAGATACATGCGCATTTTCTATCAATACATCATGAACCTTCCTAAAATTCTCTAGCACTTTGTCTTTTTGTAGTAGGGGGCAATATTGATAATCTATTATTTCTTCATTCCAGACTTCATGAGGGAGAGGAGTAAGATCACTAACACAGGCAATGTAGTATGTCAAATATGAGGCCATGTAGAAGCTTTCCCTAGATTCTTTAGCATGTTTTAGTTGCATCCTCAATGAATTAGCAATAATTTCAGCCCATTCCATCCATTGTTCTCCTTTCAAAATGATTTCTACATAACAATACATCCAATCCTTGAAGAGGAAAACACTAGTTGAACCCTTGACTTGATGTAACAGTACTACAAGCTCATGGATATGAGGCTTAAGATGATCCTTGGTAACTATCTTAGGTAACCTAGAACCTCCACCATAGTTATTTTTAGTCCATTTCCTAGATAGAATATTGTGGTATTGGCTTGGAGTTTCTTGGTATTCAGCTAGGGATTGAATGGGAGAAAATGAGGCAAATGTATTGTTTGGTAGACACAGTATAGAGGTAATGGTTTCTCTTGAAATTGATAGCACTAGTTCCCCATCCTTGTTTATGATACTTTTTCTCCTTACATCATAATGATCAATCCATATTTGAAGCAATTTGAGGCTCAAAAGGGTAGGGGGAAAAGTTTCAGCTTCAACTAGACCACTGGTCAAAATTTCCATGCACCCATTTGATTCATCAGCATGCTCAAGGAAGTTTGTTTGCAATTTTTCCAATTTAACATCTTCTAAGTTGGTATCACATATGACATGCCTTTTGCATTCCAAACTTGAAACGTTGCCAAAGAAATGTAACACAGATTTCATCCTTAAACAAATAAAGCAAGGCTTCGAACTGATTTATCTTGGAAAACACATAGATTGCAGAACATAAAGAAGGATTTCTATGTTCTCACCTATGGCCTACCGAAAAAAATTGTTTTCATTCCCTTTCTCCTTAACAGCTTCTCCTTCAAATTCTTGGTTTTTTGCACAGTAAACAAAAAGGGAAAGTCGAACTCATTTTAAAGGAAAGAGTACTTACGTGTGAAAGTATAGCCTCATTATGAGGCATTCATGATAAATAACTCATGGCAAGGTTTACACATTTGAAAGCCTTCTGACATTACCCTCTTATTTAATAACTCCCTTTATGGCTGTATCAATAATGATTAGCTTCATAATGACATCCAATCCTTTTTTTTGGCGACAGAGTTTCCACTTTTGATCATAATGATGATTCTTCACATTTAGAATTGAAGCACCCTTTTCAATGATTACCCTCTGACATGGAAATTAATGTCCTACAAAATGGTGGCCCATTCGTATAGCATGATCTAATCTTGCCAAAAAATATTTATTATAGAATGGCCTTGAACTACTTTGAACCGAGGTTCAATGTGATTCAAAGTGATTCAAAAGAATACCCCGCTATTTTGGCACGCATTTCCTGCAAGAAAATCATTAGTTCAAAATCCTTTAATTGAACTACTTTGAACTGCTTTGAATAGGGTCCAAAGTGATTCAAAGTGATTCAAATGAAGAAACAATGACAGGGAGCGTGGTGAAAACTTTGTACAACACTTCAAATGATTGCGACTACATGGAATGATGAAAGAAGTACTTTGGCAACTGGATGGACAAAATTTGGAGGGAGGATTTTTAAATATGGTGACATATTGGATAACTACCACTGGGTAATCATATCTGGTGTTATATGTGCATGATTTCTTATGTTTTTACATGATTTAGATGTATATGCTTTACATGTTATTTTAGTTTACTCATTGAAAGTATGAGATGGATGTATGGTGAAATTTTTATGGGTCCAAGTTTAAACTACTGATTCAGCTCCCCTCTTAGAAGTTTACCTTTCCTATGGTAATTCCAACAATTGGTATTAGAGCCTTTTTCTCTAAAAGAGAATCCTTGCAACTTTGAGGAAAGATCTTGAAATGGAAGTCTACAAGTTGGGAAAGACTATTGAGAATTAGGGAATTGAAATAAAACTCATTCTACACCAACTAGATGAAGCAAGAGAAGAACTAAAGAAATCCTTAAAGGGAAGGAAGAAAATTGATATTGTGGAGAATGACACACAATAAAAAGAGATAGACACTACTAAGCTATTTGCAAATGGAGACTCCAATGAATTTGATTCACTAGTTGCAGATCTAATGAAAAAGAATAGAGCCCAAGATGAGGAAATTAGAAATCTCAAGTTGAAGAAAGAATCACAAGCTATACTACTATGTGAGGTTACTGAACAAAAGAAGAAAGCCATAGAATTCAAAGCCATGATTGAAGAAGACAAAAGAATTTTGGCTAACAAACTGGAAGAGAAATCATCAGAACTAACCAAGATCTCTGACATGCAATTGGATACTCTAAGTCAAATGATGAATGCCAACTATGAATTGAAAGTCAAGAACATTGAGATAACTACATTGAAGTTGTAGAACCAACAATTGCAGAGTGACCTAAAGAGAGAAAAGGAATTTTTTTAAAGTTTCAACAAGCCTAATGAAGCCATCAAATACTTTGAGCAACTATTGAGATCCCCTAGATCCAATAATGATACATTTGGACTGGGAAACACAAGCACTAAAGTAGGAGAATCATCCAAAAGCACAGAAGAAAAGAACAACAAAGTTAAGAACTCCAAACCTACTTGTCATAATTGTGGGAAGAAAGGACGTATAGCTAATATGTGCAAGAGCAAGACTCTAAATCAGAAATTCAAGCCGAGGAGCATAGTTCACTACCATAAGTACAATAAGCAAGGTCATCAAGCACATGAATGTAGAACCAAGACCGTGCAAACACAAAGATTTGAAGAATATTGCCACAATTGTCAAAAGTATGGACATAGAGCCTTTGAATGCAGATCCAACCCCATGTGGTCGTCAAATAGGCAAGCAAAGGTAAGAAACAATGGCAACTCTTATAACTAGGATTATATTACAAGATATAGCTACCATTATTGTCAAGAATATGGACATATTCTTGAGAATTATATTAGGTAACACTATAGAGGGAACTACCAAAGGTGGTTGAGCCAAACCACATGTTTCAACTATTTGAAGATTGGTCACATTAGTAGATATTGTCCAACTAGGTCAAAGGCACAAGGTTGTGAATTTGATAAAGGCAAAGGCAAGGCATATGTTGAGCACATTAGAGATGAGATGAATAAAACATGGAAAAAGAAAGATGATTGCAGTACATCAAATGGAGAAGGGATCACTTCACCCAATGGATTAGGTATTCACACCTCATCAAACTAGGCAATCAAGAAGTATGTGGCTCTGATATCTAAAAGCTATATCATACATTAGTTCCAAAGGAATCTAGTATTAAAAAGATTACATTGGTATGAATAATGATGCAAGATGTTATTAGAAATTCAAGATAAATCTTTAAGTTTTTCATGTTGTTGCTGAGCATGAAATATTTCCTATGTGTGATGAGTGAAATGCTAAAAGATGTTGAGCTTATAGACTGGCTAGTTGATATCAAGCTTGTGGTGGTTACTGAGTGATTGAAATGTCAATGGATGCCAAGTGAGCTTGAAATTGGTTGATGTCAAGCTTACAGCTGTGTAAGCACTCAACATTTATTGCATGGTTTTCAAAGGGTATTTGATCAATTTTAGCTCATTTTTTATCATTTCAAATTCAAGATAGAGTGAACAGAGCAGAAGGTGATCTAAAAATCCATTCCAAGTAGTTGCAGAAGATTTGAGCAGTGATTCTTCGCCAGTTTGTCAAATTTCACAAGGTATTTATCAAGAGCCGGTCTATGCAGTTTAAATTTCGTAAACCCCAGTTTTACATTATGGCATCTAGTTTGAAGAATGTAGAGGGGAAGGAAGTTTTGAATGTTTAGTTAGTGAGTAATGAGGTCAAGCAACCCATTTTCATAGCTATTCCTAATATTGCATAAAAGCAAGACCCTTCTAGTGCATTATTGATGATTCTACCAAATGTGATAATGGTGTAAGATGTAAGAAAATGCTACAACTATAAGATAGGAAGCATTGGTGATATGGAGATTAGGGAAGCATACAATAAACTCTTTAATAATGGTGTTTTGAAGGAAGAATTCAAAATTGTTGAGAGGAAGGGATTAACACAAGCCCTATATTTTCTGAATGTGTTTAAGACAAAGTGGACAAGGATAGTGCTTAGCCAAATTCATGACAATTCATTGTGGCTAGACAATGGACCTATCAAAATTACTAAGAGAATAATCCATAGGGTTACTAGTTACCCATCTCTAGACCGGCCTAAGACACTGAGAACTGATTCAAAGGAAGTGATTGCAAAAAATATTGGAGCTATCTAGAACAAGAGAGGCATGACAATTGATACAATTATTGATCTTTTGATAAACTTTGTTGTAAGGGTGATTTCACACAAGTTTTACCAATCTAGTAGATTGAATAGTGTGCCTTGTATAGCTATAGAAGTGGGATACAAAATTGTAAAGAAAGATCACACATATGATCTAGCAAAGCTACAATTACAACAGTTGATGGAGAACCTTGGAGCAATAAAAAAGACAAAGAGTGCACAATGCAAATTTGGTTCCATATTGATTTGTATATTCTTTAATGTGCAAAACACATTTCCCTCATTTGGCATTGTGGGATGGAAAACCAATAGATCAGTAGCAGCATAGATTGGTGAGTACATTGAGCAATTAGGAGAGAATTTTGAATCTTTGATAACAAGTTATTTTGAAGACTTCAAGAAGTCAATGAAGAAAAGATTGAGAATACCAATATCCTTAGTTCAAAAACACTATGATGATGTATGTTTTATTATGGATGTTGATTATACATTTTTACAAGCTGCCACACCAAGGGTGAGATGGTTGAGACCCTTAGGTTATGAAATTAATGTGGATGAAGCCTCTGTAACTACAACTAACAACTTTACTTGCTGAAGATGTAGCTAAAACTATAAAGGTATTTAGAAATTATGAGATGGTAAAGTCCAAAATTACCATGGAATTGAAGACAACCTCTACCATGAAGAAAAAGGAGAAGATAGTGAAGAAACTAAAAGCTACGTTTGGAGAGGGTGCTGAGGAGGAGGAGGAGGAAGAAGAAGAAGAAGAAGAGGATGAAGAGGAAGAAGAAACCCAAGCACAAGCACCACTTGCATTAACTCAAGGTATGGGAGAAGACCAAGAAGAGGAGGAGACTAAAGGTGCCAAGGGAGAAGAAGTCAAAGAAGCACCTACTCCTATCGAGCCAAAGAAGAGGAAGGCTAAGACTCAACTAGTGACTAAAGCTAAGAAGGTAGCTAAACCAAGTTAGCCCAAGCCTACTGCACCTACTACAAGAGCTAGTATATGTGCAATAGCCCAAAAGGTTGAGAGAAAGACTAATCAAGAAGAGCAAGGAGGCCAAGAGCAGAAAAGACCAAGAAGAAAGTATGTGGCACAAGTCAAGTTAGATGAAGAGAAAACAAAATCAGATGACAACAACCAATTTAAGGTGGTGAGTCATAATCCTTTGTCAGATCTTGAAAATATATGTGAAAATGTTAAGAATAGTGCATACTTATCTAGATTTAGTCATGTTGATTTTGATCATTCGGGCAAAGTAGAGAAAAATCAAGTGGAGGAGGCCACATATGTCATGATGGAAAAATTCAAGATAACTCCACTAGAACTTTCCAACTCAATGCCAAAGAGTGTATATGATAGAGTTGAATAGAAACATCTCTAGCCCAACTGATGCTTAAACTAAGGCACAGATTGCTAAGGATGTAAAGAAATATGCAGTTAGGTTCACACCTGAATATAGAGCCTTTAGCATCTTGAAAAACAATATTGAGGATGTTGTTAAGAAGTCTACACAGATGTGGAAGCTCACTTATGGGTTGACTATACTTAAGGAAGGAGAACAAGCACCCATTGAAGTGAAGGATGATGAAGAAGATGATGACAAAGCTGACACTATTAGAGGAGGAAAAAAAATGCAAGTAGATGACAAGGCAACAACTGAGCCAAAATAGCTAGAAGAATAGAGTGTGCAAGACACACAATTGACGAATGTCATTCCTCCACACGTCATAAGTGAGACTACCGAAATAGTAGCTATCAAGGATTTTCTGATCTATCATCTTAGAATATCAATCTCCTTACTAAAGATGATTTGAAGAAGATATTAGATTAGTCTACACTACAAACCAAACTTTGTAATAATCCTATTTTGGTTAGTGTGGATGAATTATAAAAGTCAATGACTGATGTTGCAAGGGAAAAGGTGAATCCACAAGTACCATCTTCTATCATCCCTCCAATCAGTAATGTACAACCTTTGGTCCAAATTCCAAAAGATACATCTAACAAGGTTGATACAATTGTCAATATTGATAGTATAGACAAGAGCATAGTGGAAGCACAAGTTGCTACTATAAAAATAAGGTAGATAGACTTATTTGCACCTATTAGCACAAGGAAAAGGTGCAAGTCTAGTCATTATGGCAAAACAAGGTAAGCCTAAAGAGAGTGAGATGAAACCACAATTGAAGGAGAAAATTTCCATCCAAGCCCTAGTAATCTTACCAATATTTGACACTCCATCAATTCATACTCTTCAGAATCCAAGCATAGATGCTACTACATTGTAGATCTTAGTGTTGAGCCCAAGTTCATCAAAGGTTGAAGAAGTGATCCAATATGGAGATGTGAGCCTTGATGAAGAGATCATTTAGCCTAAGTATGATTATGATACCATGACTATAGAACAAATAGGTATATTGCACTAAGCCCTAGCAATTAAAAAGCATCAGGAAATGCTTAGAAGGGAGCACAGGAAAAAGTAGGCCCTACAAGATATTAAAGACATATTTTTAGATGCATTTAGTTTGCCAACTCCAAATAAGACCAAGCCACTAATGAAACAACTAACAAATATAGTGGAAAAGCTCAGTAATGAAGACCTAGATACTAATCCTAAATTATTAGAATGGTGATATAAAGTGAATATAAGACTAACAAAGTGAATGAGAAAATTTTAGGTGATATAAACTAACAAAGTGAATGAGAAAATTTTAGGTGATATAAGACTAATATAAGTTGCATTGGAAACTAAGGTTTAGGATGTGAAGAAGGTACTTGAGAATATATTCTCATTGTACACTAAATTGTGCAATCCCTCACTCTTCACCCAAGAAACCAAAAGTCACATTCTGAGTTTGGAGAGCCTAATTACTGCATCAAGTGCAAAACTACAAATGAATCTAGCTCAAAGTGAGAAGCATTTCAGGACATTGCTTCAAACACAAAGTCAGTTAGCTGTATTAATAGTAGATGAAGCCAAAATAAGGGCCAAACTAACCAGCATCCAACCAACTCTCACCCTCCATATGGAAATTTTGTACAAGGTGCTAAGCTATGCCAAAACCTTAATGAAGAAAGACCCAAATATTTCTACCTTAGATGGTCTAGTCCACCTTGCTTCTGAGCTATCAATCCAAATCAATTCATTGGATGTAGCATGTGAGAAGTGGGATGCAGCTCTTAAGATGATATTAGATGTTCATAAATCTTTTCTAGACAAACATACAATAAGTGTATAGTCCATTTGACATAAGTGTCAAAAAGGGGGGGAATAAGATAAAGGGAGAGACATCTTTTGGGGGAGAAATAGGAAAAGGGGGAGAATGAAATAAAAGAATGGGGGAGATATTACTTTGGGGAGATACAAGGGGAGTAAGAAATAAGAGGGACAAAGAAAAGCTAGAATCAGCTAAGGGAGAACAAGCATCAAAATATATCAGAAGTATCAAATGAAAATGTATCACCAAAATAGCATGAAGTCAAAGTATATTAATAGAGACACATTTAATCAATAGGAGCATAAAATTTTGGATTCTGAATAGACATATCAACTCAAGGGGAGTTATCAAATTTTGAGGTATCTAAGTGATTACAAAATTTTGATATTTGAAGTTTTGTATATAAGCCGAGTTAAGATATGTTATGCTCGTAAGATCAAGGATATTAATTTATATTCGAGTTTTTTTGACACTCATGTCAAAAGGAGAGATTGTTGATCTCAAATTGGTTTTGACAAGTGATTTTCAACACACTTAAGTTATTTACTTAGTTCATGTCAAACTAGTAGTACATGTCAAGCACAACACACACACACATATATTAGACCATGTCGAGTCATAGTGAATATTAAGGCACTCATATGCTGAGTCACTCAAGTGCCGAGTAGATAGTATATGCCAAGTGACATAGGAGTTGACTAAATAGTGGATGTCAAGAAATATAGGTGTTGAGTCATAGTATAGAGATTAGAGTATGTCAAGCATTGGAGGCTTCAGATGCCCAGTAAGATAGTTTTGACATTTGTTTTTAAAGACACAAACAACTATGTAAATCATTTTTGAGATGACTTAAGATTGAATTTTGATATTTTGGAGATAAAGACAAATCTCAAGTTGCATTTTGTATACAATTACATGTAGCCAATCAGAAAATGGGAAGGATTAAGAGGCAAAATGGATGAATCTCATCCATAGATTCATACCTAACCCTAAGTCACTAAGTTTTCTCAAGGAGGATAAATTCTAAACTCTTCACAAAGAGAGATGAGCGAGTGCATAAGGAATTGATGGAGCAAAGAGAGAAGTTTGCATGCATAACAGAGCATTCATGGTGGATTAGAAGTTATGAAGTGAAATAACATTATAGGATCAGTTAGAGTAGAATAGAGGAAAGAAAAAGGATATAGCAAAGAGACATCTGATCGAGAAGGATCAAGAAGACATCAATTTAGAGGTGATCCATTATCAAGAAAGCACATGCTAACTGCAAGATCAAAGCTGAGACATTTTAATAGGTGATTTTAGTCAAAATATCTTAATAGAGTAATCCTAATAGGCTTTATGAAATCCTCTAACAAGCTGCTTAGTTTTGAGTTTAAGTCCTTTAGTAAGGCACACTTCTAATAGGGTGTTGAAATCCTCTAATAAGGTGAGACCTAACAGTCTTTGTAAGCCTTTAATAGGGCAAACCTTTCATAGGGTAGATCATGTTTTATGGTCAAAACATTGTAACCTTCATTGGATACACTTTATTACTACAGTAGTGAAGATTTGTAGGTGTCATCCTCACCCTAGTTTTACCTTCTCACTTGGACGATTTCTGGGTAATCATATCTAGTGTCATATGTCTATGATTGCTTATGTGGTTACATGATTTAGATGTATATGCTTTACATGTTATTTCAATTTACTCATTGAATGTATGAGATGGATGTATGGTGAAATATTTATGGGTCCAAGTTTAAACTATTGATTCACCGCCCCTCTTAGAAGTTTATTTTTCCTATTGTAATTCCAACACAATCTCCCCTTTTGACATGAGTGGTGAAAACACTTGGTCATGCATGAATGATCTTAACATATGAGCATAGCTTAGATACTCACTATCTCTATTCGGGGCATGTACAAATTTTCAAAGCTTTACAAAACTTGACTTAACAATCATACCTCAAAATCTTATAACTACCCCTGATTTGATTATGTTGGTATGATTCTAAACCTATACTCTTGTTCAGTAAATATGTATATGTTGAATTGTATTGTACTCTATTTCTATCTTTGACTCCCCCTTTGTTTAGTCTCCTCCAAAGTTGTATTAATTCTTTCCTTGGAGTCATTGTCTCTCTCAAAAACTTATTACTCCCAAAAACTTATTACTCCCCCTTTTTGACACTGATGTCAAAGGGTTATGCACATATAGTGTGTTTTTTGAGGAAAGGTTTATGGACCTCAAGTATGATCTTTAAAGCTACATCCCAATCGTCACAAGCTACCTCCAATGATTTGATTTGGATGGCTAACTCAGTAGCAAGGTGAACTAAGCCTTGATGTGTAGAAATATGAGGATCTTTCTACATTAATGTTTTTGCAAAGCATAGCTCCTTATGTAATATGTGTTGGACTAACCACCAATGTTCCCCTTTGAGATTCGTGACATGGCTTAACTACTTCTTATGTTCTATAGGTCTAGTGGTTATATCAAGCATTAATAGGTTGATCTTTTGGTGCAACAACAACCCTAGCTTGTAACAAGTAGTATCAAAGCTTAGTCACAGGTTTGAATCTCCTTGGGTAATGCTAAGGGGGGATTGTTGGAATAACTGCCAACATTCCCCTTAAAGATTTGTGACATGGCTTAACCACCTCTTGTGTTCTATAAGTCTAGTGGTTGTATTGGGCATTAATAGGTTGATCTTTTGGTGCAACGACAACCCTAGCTTATAACAATGTGTCCATGTGGGGTCAACGTGGATCAAATGCTTACCAATGTAGCCTAAATATTTGCATCTTGAGCATGCAGGGTTGTCGACTAACCTTGGTAAATCATCAAATTCTTGAAATTCTTTTGACTTTGAGCTAGAGAATTGGGTAGAGTAGTACCTATCATCTTCATATCTCCCTCCAGATTTTTAATATAGCACTGCACTTCTTGTGTGAACAGAGTTGTATCACACAACTTGGTGTAAAGTGAGAAAATGTTCTCTAAATTTTTCTTTACACTATCAATCTTGGTTGCTAACTTAACTTGATTAAGTTCAATGGCACTTGACATCTTTTCATTGAATTGGTTTTGAAATTTCCTCTTAGACCATTCAAGTAGTTTAACATTTGAATCTAGGTCTGTATCATTTACCTACTCTACTATATTCAACAAATGCTCTATGATAGTCTTGCCTTCTATAGGTTTAGGCATGCTAAATGCATCAAGAAATATTTCCTTGATATCTTGCAATGCTTGCTTATGCCCATGCTTCCTTCTGAGAAGTTCTCGATTTTTTTTCCTCACAAGAGAATCCTAAAGTATGCTCATCTATTTAATAGTGATTGTTGCAAGATAAAATTTTGGCAACACAATCACCCCATCCAATTTGACATCACCATATAATCTAGCTTCATCTACCATGGATGTGCTAGGACTGGGCCTTGATGTTTGCAATGGTGTAGCTTCTACACTCAACCTGTGAAGATCTTGACTTGGAGGAGTAATAGTTTCTGGCAAAGTAACTAGTGTTGGTATTGCTAATTGCTCCTTAGGCTTGGTAGTCCATGCTAACTATTCATTCCTATTCTTTTCTTTCTTTTCAATCTTAATTGCACCTTGATTTTTAGCTATAGGTACATAAGTATCTTCCTAACCTATTTGAGCTTGTGTCTCTTCCTATGTTTCTGTAGCAACTTCTTGTAATGGCACATTTTGCACCATTGTGGTAATATTTTCCATTATTTCTTTTGGTACACTACAATGAGCATTGTAGGTTGTACCACAATAAATTGAGGAGTTTTAGTTATGGCTTGTTTTCCTTACTCTAGAGATGTCTTTTCTGCCTTCTCAAGTTCATCTATACTTAACAATATAGGATGACTGCATAATTGTGCCTTGGTGCTAGTGTCTAACAACATCTTCTTCATGTCCTTCTCTGTAAATGGACTGATGTTATGAGCTACAATATCAAAATCATCCTTGATCTTTATTGTATCTGTGTTGGCATCTATCACATGTTGTGGACTGACACTCACCATTTGTATATCTAGTATACTCTATTATGTTTGTTGCTCATCTTCAATTGTTGCTTGTGTAACTGAATTTATCTTAGTGTCTTCCACATGTGTATCTTTCTTAGTTTTATCTTTATTAAACTCAATTACTTCTTGTTCACCTTTTTCTTCACCTATGTCAACAAGTGTCTTCTCAATTGCCTTAGGTGTTGTCAGTCCATATATTAACTTCCATATCTAAGTGGACTTCTAAACAACACCCTCAATGTCCTTTTGTAAAATAATGAATACTCTATATTTAGGAGAAAATTTCCCTTTATATTTTTTAATGGCCTTATCCAATTCTAGCATCACTTGAGCAAGTGCAGTCTCCCTTTATATAATATTAGAAAACTCTTCCAACATATCTATAACTTCCGCAGGTACCTCCTCTACTTCTTCTTTACTATCTTTAGGAATTATAGCAAAACACATATGCTCATGTTTCATACCTTTAAGAAACTCTTTTCCATCAACAAAACATATTCTAGTAGCACTACAAAAAATTTCTTCTTTATCCTTCAATGACTTCAACTTATGTTTCACTCCATCCTTAGTTAAAGTGTAGGTATTTGTTCGCCCATCATGTACAACATGCCTGTCAAACTATCACATCCTACCCAACAACATATGACATATTTCCATAGTTATGATATCGCATAGTACCTCATCCTGGTAGCTTCCAATCTTGAACTTCATTGAGTACTTCTCATTGACCATGACCTTGTGGTCATCTTGCACCAAAGCAATATAGTATGGACATGGGTATTTCTACCTCTTTAGCTTCAACTTGGTGACCATCATTTCTGACACCAGACTGTCAGTACTTCCACCATCAATGATCACATCATAACACTTATCTTCACATTTGCACCTTATGCAAAAAAAGCTCCTTCTTTGCTTGGGTTCATT
The DNA here is from genome assembly GCA_028749045.1 of Cupressus sempervirens. Lineage (NCBI taxonomy): Eukaryota > Viridiplantae > Streptophyta > Pinopsida > Cupressales > Cupressaceae > Cupressus > Cupressus sempervirens. The sequence goes on from CM053783.1 coordinate 747,276,277, forward strand.
CTTGCCACTCAGCAGGACTCTTCAGAATGTGAGGACCTGGCATTTTCATCAATATGTGAAACTCTCTCCTGACCTTCTGGTCTTTAATCTTTCCTTCCTTGGTGCTAGGTACATTCAAATTCTGTATGCCCTTCTTCTCCATAGTGAAAACATTTTCCATGAAAGCCTCCTCTTCTAGATCCTTGTCCTTTGGCTCTTCCTCTCTAATCTCTATTGTTCTAATCATGGAAATGATTGAAATTGTTTCCCCTCTGGTTTTGACTACTACTTTTAGCCTCATATTTGTTCTTTTGATCATCATTACGACCACCATAAGATTGTCCACCAAATCTTCCACAGTAACCTCTTCTGTTGTTCTTATTGTCAAACTTCTTGCTTAGTTTCTCCTCAACTCTTAGGGAAAATTGGTATGCCTCCTCAATACTGCTCATTCAAACTAGGCTTAGATCATCCTAAATGCTAGGCCTTAACCCATTAAGATAATGGTCGACTTTCTCCTTATCAGCTTCTACATGGCTAGTTCTAATGAGAACTCGGTAGAACTCTTTGGTATACTCTTGAACAAATTTTCTTGCTTGCTTCAACCCTTGCATCTTCTTCAATAGACCAAGCTCATAATCCATAAGAATGAGTTGTCACTTCAGTTTATCTTTCATTCATCCCATCTGGTGATTTTTTCCTTTCCCTTTCTATTTCATTCCAACTGAACCTCCTACCACTAGATCTTCACATGTCCCTTTAGTTTTGCCTTCGCAAACTTGAACCTATTAGGATCATCAATATCTTCATACTCAAAGTACTCCTCTAGTTCATTGATCTAATCAATTAGCTCCTCTGGGTTAAGAATTCCCAAAAATGTGGGAACCTCAAACTTAGGTCTTTTTCCAATCTTGGAGATGGCCCTAAAAAACCTCTCTTCCTCTGGATTTAGAATTGTCTCTACTTCGGCATTTTCTTCTACTTCATCCTTATCCTCGCCTTCACCTATTATTGGAAGATTCATTCTTCTATGCATTTGTTCCTCTAATGCTTGCATTTGTCTTTGAAGGGCTTAAAAACCCTCAGGTGTAAGACCTATAGCTCTTCCACCAAGCTCTCTTCATGGAGGCATTGTCGTGCTTCCACTAAAACCCTAGTGCAAACTACCTCACAATCAATGATCTATCTATACACTTAGCCCAAACCACAATCCTAGTGTGAACTACCTCACAGTTGGTGATTTATCCACACACTCGAGAACTCTAGCTCTGATACCACTTGATATAAGGAGCTCCCCTTAATACCATAAACTCATAATAGAAACATAGAAAAAATAGAAAATGCAAGGACAAAATATGGACTTCTTATTTGCACTGCAAATGTAGAATTACATAATTCATAAGTACAATATGCTAACCCACATGAGCACCTTCAATACAATAATTTGCAAGACAAGTTGTGAACTATCACCCAAAGTTGTCCTAGACAATGTTTGGGCTTTCCTTAAATAGGTAATTTTATGTTGCCTGGGAAGGTTCTAGATGCTCAAACTTAATATTGAGGGCCGACATACCCTAAAAGAACATATATAGTCAGCCAAATACATCTTTCACAATTATTTTAGAAATTTCACGTAGCCCAACTTTCGAAGGCCATAACTCACAAACTATTGCTCTGATTGGCTATTGTAACCACTTTTTAGAAATACCAGCTTCTGATCTATAGGCTCGGAGCTGTGCTAGCACCCTTTTGTTGAGTTTTCAAACCTCATCCAAGAAATATAAGGCCTCTAATAGGGAGCCTGAACATTTTTCTACAAATTTTTCTACCAAAAATCTATAATAACTTCTCTGATACTAATGCTTGAGAAAAAGATTTTTATGGTAGGCTTATAACTCTAAAATGAACCTTCCTATAGAAAATGAGAACATTCCAAGCTCATATGAAAAACTTACTTAAAATAGTAAGTTCCCATAATCGAGAACTCTAGCTCTAATACCACTTGATATAGGGAGCTCCCCTTAATACCATAAACTCATAATAGAAACATAGAAAAAATAGAAAATGCAAGGAAAAAACATGGACTTCTTATTTTCACTGCAAATCTAGAATTACATAATTCATAAGTACAATATGCTAACCCACATGAGCACCTTCAATACAATAATTTGCAAGACAAGTTGTGAACTATCACCCAAAGTTGTCCTAGACAATGTTTGGGCCTTCCTTAAATAGGCAATTTTATGTTGCCTGGGAAGGTTCTAGATGCTCAAACTTAATATTGAGGGCTGACATACCCTAAAAGAACATATATAGTCAGCCAAATACATCTTTCACAATTATTTTAGAAATTTTAGGTAGCCCAACTTTCGAAGGCCATAACTCACAAACTATTGCTCTGATTGGCTATTGTAACTGCTTTTTAGAAATGCCAAGTTCTGATCTATAGGCTTGGAGCTATGCTAGCACTCTTTTGTTGAGTTTTCAAACCTCATCCAAGAAATCTAAGGCCTCTAACGGTGAGCCTGAACATTTTTCTACAAATTTTTCTACCTAAAATCTATAATAACTTCTCTGATACTAATGCTTGAGAAAAAGATTTTTATGGTAGGCTTATAACTCTAAAATGAACCTTCCTATAGAAAATGAGAACATTCCAAGCTCATATAAAAAACTTACTAAAAATAGTAAGTTCCCATAAATAGTAACCACGCTGTCTACTAGTCCTTATTAAAATGGAAAAGACTGAAAATAAAATATTTTTCGGTGATGCAAGATTGCCCTTGCACCTAGGATGCTCCTGCATCAGTTAACATTATTCTTTATATTTCAAACAAGATTTCCAAATTAGAAGAAGAATTGTAACTTACCACTTTAAATTGGTTGTTGTCATCAGATTATGTCCTGTCTTCATTTGACTTTTATAATATATTTTTTAATTATCAGTCCCACACATACCTTTTGATTGCTTAATTGGGGTTGATATGATCATCTGACCCATTGGGTGAAGTGATCCCATCTAAACTTGATGTACTACAATATTCCTTTTTCTTCCATGTTTTTTCATCTACACTTTGACTTATTTAGCATCTTCCTTTCATTTGCCTTTGTTGAACTCACTACTTGGTGCCTTTGACTTTGTTGGACAATGTTTGCTTATGTGACTAGTCTTTAAGAAACTAAAACATTTAGTCTAATTTAACCATCTACTGTAATCACTTCTGAAATGTTTTATTATGTAGTTCTCAATAACATGTCCATATTCTTGACAATAGTGACAACTCTACCTAGTATTAAATAATCCCTATTATAAGAGTTACCATTGTGCTTTACCTTTGTCTACTTATTTGATGACCACTTGGGCTTGGATCTGCACTCATATGCTTTATGCCCATACTTCTGACAGTTATAGAAGTATGCTTCAAATCTTTGTGTGCTTATGGTCTTGGTTCTACATTCATGTGCCTGATGTCCTTGCTTATTGTACTTGTGGCAGTGACCCATGAACTTCTACTTAAGATTCTAATTTGTAGTCTTGCTTCTGCAAATATTAGTAGTACATCCTAATTTTCCACAATAATGACAAGTAGGTTTGGTTTTCTTACCATTGATATTCCTTTGTTCACCACTTTTAGATGATTATCCTTATTTAGTATTGATGTAACCCAATCCAGTAGTATCATTGTTGGATCTAGGACATCTCATCAATTGCTCAAAATACTTGATGGCTTCAATAGATCTATTGAAACTTTTAGCAAATTCTTTTTCTCTTTTCAGATCATTTCTTAGTTATTCATTCTGCAATTTTACAATTGTGATTTCAATATATTTTCCATTCAATTCATGATTGGCAATCATGACTTGATTCATTATGTCCAATTGCATGCTAGAAATCCTTTGCACATTTAATGTCTTCTCTTCCATTCTATTGATCAATATCCTTTTGTCATCTTCAATCATGAATTTGTCCTCTTCAACTTTCTTTTTCTACTTGGTCACCTAACATAGCAATACTGATTGGAATTCTTGTTCTATTTTAAGATTTTTGACCTCTTTAGTTAGGGTTGTATTCTTTTCCTTCAGATCTACAATTACTACTTCAAATTCACTTGTGTTTTCTTCTATAAATAGTCTAGTAGTGTCAATCTCTTTGTAGTGTATGTCATTCTCTTCAAACAATGTTCACTTCAACTCATCTCTTGCTTCATTTAGCTGATGTAAAGCAAGCTAGATTTTAATCTTCTAGTTCTCAATAGTCTTTCCCAACTTGTAGACTTCCATCTCCAAGATCTTTCCTCAAATCTGCAAAGCTTTCCTTTCCAGAGAACTATGATCTAATAGTAATTATTGGAAATACAATATGGGAAAAGTAAACTTTGATAGGGGAGGTGAATCAATACTTCAAATATTTAACCATAAAAGTATTCACCACACATCCATGTTATAATTGTGCATATAAACTGAAATTGCTAGCTAAACATATTTATCCATAATATGAAAGCAATAACATTCAACACATGTATGACACAAGATATTTGGTTACCCAAAAAACCTCCAATGAGAAGGTAAAACTAGGGTGGGGATGACACCCACAAATCTTCACCACTATAGTTGTAAAGTGTATCCAATGAAGGTTACAATATTTGATCATGACACATGATCTACCTTGTGAAAGATCTGCCTTGTTAAAGGCTTCGATGTTGTTAGATCTTACCCTATTAAAGGATTTCAACACTTTATTAGAAGTGTGTCTAGTAAAAGGACTTTAACTTACAATGAAGTAAGCACCCTGTTAAAGGATTTACAAAAACCTGTTAAGACTACTCTGTTAAGAGTTTTAGTTGATTCACCTGTTAGAATGTCTCAACAATGATCCTATAGTTAGCACTTTGCTGCTAGATATTAGATCACTTATTTTCATGTATTCTTGATCCTTCTTTGATCAAATGTATCTCTTTTATCTTCTAACCTCTTTTCTTTGTTCTCTTCTAACTGATTCTACAATGTGTCTCAATTCACAACACTTTAGTCACCATGAATGCTCTGTTTGCACATTCAAACTTCTCTCTTCACTCTTTCCACATTCAATAAAAAGTTTAGGGTTTCTCCTGTTTAAGAAGACCTAGGTGACTTATGGTTAGGTATGAATAAACGATAATGATTTACCCATATTGCCACTTAATCCTTCCCTTTACCTAATTGGCTACATGTACTACATAGAGATTCTCAATTAAGATTTGTTCTTATCATCTAGGATCGCAAAGAAATCCACAAATTAGCTCCAAAATGGTTTACGTAGTAGTTTGTGCCATTACAAACAACTATGTCAAAATTTTATTACTCGACAATTGAAGTCCCTGATGCTTGGCATCAACTGCAACTTTAATGCTATAACCTGACATCTTAATGACTTGACATCCATTGGTCACTCAGCATCTGAATCACTTGGAATCATATGTCTTCTTGACACTTAAGTGACTCAGCACATACTAAGTATCTCACTTGACATGCACTATTTGGCATGTTATGCTTGACATGCACTGTTTGACATGTTATGCTTGACATGCATTACTTGTTCGACATGAACTAAGTTCTAATCTACTTGAGTCTTACATGCAAGAAACATAAAGCAATAAAGTAACATGCTATAACACAATATTTGGTAACCCAGAAACCCTCCAAGTAGAAGGTAAAACTGGGGTGGGGATGACACCCACAATGCTTCACTACTGTTGTAGTAAAGTTGGGCTACTAAAGCTTACAAATGATTACTTCTAGTGATCTTACTTGGTGAAGAGTAATAAGGACTATTAGGTCCACCTTGTGAAAGGATTTATATAATACAGTTAAGTATGTACTCTATTAGGAGTTTCTTCAAAGGACTATTAGGTCCACCTGGTAAAAGGATTTGGGACTGATGCACCTAATAGGATGAATCAGTGGATTGATCTCTCAAATAAAACTCTAATTGTTGATGAGGATTCTTTGAAGTAAACTAATCACCTGATTGTGATAGATTAGTCTCTTCCTTTCCTTGGAATTCTTGTAACCTTCAAACAATCTACTCTTCCATATTTGCTAATGTGATTCAATTACAATTATTTCATATTGTATATTTGGATAAACAAAATACCTTATATCCATCCAAATAGTTCATTCATAGGTCAGCTACAACATAACCATTTCCAAGAGCAATTACCAAGTCATCTCAGTTTCGTAACTTGGGTCCAATTGATTACTTGGGTGATATTGAAGACACTTAGGCAATACTATCACCTTGGCTAACTCTGGCACTCGGTTGATACTAGATGCTTGGTTCATGTTGATCACTCGGTAGACATTTTGGACTCAGTTCACACTATTTTACTAGCTTGATTATCACCTTGGAACAAAATTGCTCTATTGACTCAATTCACACTCAAGCTTGGTAGATAGTGATAACTTGGTTGATACTACATCTCAATGTGAATTTTCAACTCAATTGAGACCGCTTACTTGCTACATAGTTAACTTTGTTTGCATGGTTCCATTGTAAGCTCAATTAACACTGCATACTAGTAACTTGATTACTACTATCTGTCCATTATGACTAAGTATTTTAACACTAATTGACAATATATCTTGCAATGGGATTAATACTTTTGTCTTAAATTTTTCATCTTCCTCAACAAGCTAACTTAGTAATCAATAGGAAGGAATTTCTTGTTTACTTTGCTCACCATTTTCAGCTAGGTTCTGATCTTCTCTTTTCCTCTTCCTTGTCTATTAGTTTGCAAATGCTCCCACCATAGTGAGGCATGACCTTTCAACCACGTGACTGCAATCTCCACCTTCGTATTATCATGAGTGCCTTCAAACTCAAAGAACTTCTCCATATTAGAGGTCCAATCCAACACAACATTGGTGTCCAATTTTCCATCATAAGGAATAACTTCCACAATAGACTTTGAATGTTCCATAGTTAATACTCTCAATAATCTTGATCTTCCTCAAGTTACAGATTAAGGTTTTATGCCATTGCTTCATCATCACTCACATCATCAAGATGTGCTCCTCTCCTCTAGGTTGTCTCCACAACATCTTATCTAGCTATAATTTGTCTCAATATGTCTATAATAGGAGTGTTAGCAATTTCTATACCTTGAACCATTTTGACAAACATGTTCCTACAAGATCATAACCCTCTGCAAGTTATAGGTCAAATTCATAGATCTCCCACCCTAAAACCAAATCCAACTTAGGGTTCTAAATGATCCAATATCCTCAAGGATGAGCCTCAAGCTTTGATATCACCTAACATAAGGAAGGAACTATAAATCTAGTCCTAGAGGCATGCCTATCTATCCAATTACCTTGTCGAGTAAACAAAACAAAAGCAATTAAACAACATAAAGAACAACACCAAGGAGAGAGAGAGAGAATAGAAAATAATTTATTAATTCATCAAATTATTAGTGTCTATGCCCAACTGTGAGGCCTTCTAGGTTACAACCAACCAACATTATGAAATTGCAAACTTATAATTTTCATAGATCCTTAATTCAAACATCCAACTCTTCTACTTTGCATTCTCCATCTAAGAATCTCTATCCGAGACATAACCTAATCCTAACACCCTTATTTATGCTTTCCAAAATGACTTAAAAGATTCTAGATCATTACATTATAGAAGGCCAACCTCAAAATGGTCTAGACACATCCTTGTTAGAATGTTTAGAATAATTGGGGGGTGAATCAGTTGCTCAAGGTCCATAAGTACCAATTGGATAATCAAACACTTAAACATTATCTATTCAACTTGACCTATTATAACTCAGTCTCTACTATAATCTAAATAGAAATGTTAACTAGTAGTTCACTGTCCTAAGATAACATACTCGCTAAATGTAAACTATTAAATTGTAAAACATCGTAAGACATTCAACAAAAGTTTGACACTGGGATTTAACATGGAAACCCAATTTGGAAAAAGCCACCAGCAACATGTCACCACTTTTTTTCTCTTTTGAAGTGAGCCCTATTAGGAACCAACCTTGTTAAAGGTTACAAGAGACATTGTTAAATGTGACTTGATCAAAGAATTTAATCACCCTATTAGGAGTGGCCTTGTCAAAAGTCTTTAGGACATTCCATTAGAATGTCACCCAGTTAAAGGATTTACAAAGACTTTTTAAGTCCTTAATGACTATTAGGTCAACTTTTGATTAAAAGAATTTCAATACAAACTGCTTACATTGAATAGAAATAAAATAGTAGGAATGATCTATATGATTATAACGTACTTTGCAATTTTAGATCTCTATTCAATTCATGTGCTAATTTTTTGTTAAGCCTTCTTTGTCACCCCAATCCTTGATTTTTTTGGTGATCATTCAAGCATTCACCCTTCTCTTCACAACTAACTTAAGCCTTCTTCTTAGTTTCTCTTATCGACCTCTACATCTTTGTTTCATCTTACTAGAAACATGCACAGCTTCTCTATTCTATTCTCTTCTTCACATTCCCTCTCCTTGCACTCTTCTCTCCCCTTTCTTATGTATATATCATTTATGCTCATACTAAGGTTTGTCTTTGTACCTCCTTAAATAGGTAATTCTAGTTCTTTGTCATTTTCCACAATCACCGTAGATCTTAAGGTTCTTGATTTCAATTCATCAGGTTCATTATATTTGTACATCTCCTTATTTTCTAGAAACTTCTCATCGAATTCATCTTTTATATTATTTACCTAATCCTCTCCTTGAATTAAATGATCCAACTCATCAATCCTTATCTTTAACATGCTTTCCATATCTTGAGAAATCAACTGAGTCAGCTAGAAATCATGATTTCTCATATGCATTCAAAATACTGTCACTTGACCATTACTAAGCTTTAACACTCATTCATTACTAAATTTCTTGGTCGATGTAAAACTTCTAGCTTGACATCACTACATTTTTCTCGGTCGCTACTGATGCTCGGTCAACACTAAATTTTCTTGACACTTACTATAGCTTTGTTGACACTAGCATCACTTAGCATAGTCTTCAAAATTCCCTGATCTTTTACTTTATTTCTCCATTCTATCTCAGCTTGCACTACCAAGACTTGACCATTACTATTTATCAACATGATTTAAACAATCATTTTGTCTTGTTAAAGTCTAACTAATCAAATGTCCATTATAGCTTCCTTTTCATAACTCAACCTTTCCTCTAAGTTCTTTTGTTATGAGAAACTTCTCAAATCCTCTTCATCAATCAAATAGATATGACATTTACATAAGATAGCAACATATCTCATCACTAGATTTCACATTAATGACAATACAACAATTGTTTTAATTGTAGTTTCCAAAAACCTCCCTCTTTTATTACCATGCAATCTAAAAGATTTTACTTCCATGAGTGACCAATATCCTTAGTTTCATTTTGATTCTTCATTCATGCAATCTCAAAAAATCACTCTAAGTTATGAGTTGAGACTCCCTCTTATATCTTATATACATACTCTCTCTCTAGCATCATCATGCATATTCTCCCTCTTTTACGATGATGCCAAAGATACTAGCTCTCTTGGCTTCATTTTCTTCATACATCTAGATTATGTAGATAAGTACATGTCAGGGTTGAATTTTGTCATCTATCATAATTTTATGATTGGTATGTTAATGTTCTTCTTCTACTTCTTTACTTGATTACCTTAGGCACCTCCTAAGGTAGAATTACCTGCATCAATATTTGAAGTATTCTGATTAGCACACTTGATGCAATGTACCATGTCTCCTTAAGTTTCTTTGCTTAGGGGAATTACCCATAGTTTACCTCTTAGATATTTATGAGCATTTTTAAGTAAGGATTTAGTGAATATGTTAGTAATTTTTTCTTTGGTGTGTACATATTTGAACTTCATTTCTTTGTCTTGAACTAGGTCTCTCAAGTAGTGATACTTGATAGCAATGTATTTTCCTCTTGTGTGCATCACATGATTTTTTGATATGTTGATAGCACTTGTGGTATCATAATAGATAACCACCAAATCTATAATTTATTCCTTCATTCCTTTTAGTAATTTCTTGATCCACATAATATTTGAATTATTCAATGTAGCTGCCACATACTCAACCTCGACTATTGATTGGCAAATACAAATTTATTTCTTGTATTTCCATGAAGCCAATATCTTTCTTAGAAAGAATGCACCTCCACTAGTGCTTTTTCTGTCATCAATATTTCCTACCAATCAAAGTCACTGAATACGTTCAGCTCAAATCTATCATGTGTTTGTAATACAATCCATAATCTATTGTACCTTTCAAATATATCAATATCCTTTTCATTGTCATCATATGGTTCTCTTTAGGATTCACAAAAAATCTAGAAACTATCCCAACAACTAATGCAATATTAGGTCTACTATGAACAACATTTTGCAGGTTTCCAATCATTGATCTATATAGTGTTTGGTTCACATCAAAAGATTCATCATTTTTAGATTACTTATGTCATGTAGACACAAGTGTGCTCACAAGTCTTGATTCTTTCATTCCAAAAAAATTCAATATCTCATTTATATATTTGGACTGAGTAATGAAAATACCAAACTTCATTTGATATACTTGCAAACCAACAAAAAAATTGATTTCAACAAATATTGAAATTTCAAATTCCTTCTTTATTTCATTAGAAAATTATTTGCATAATGCTTATTTTCCTCCAATATTAATGTCCTCAACAAAAATTTTAGATAGTAGTACCTCATTGTTCTTTCAAAACCAATCTTCACTAAGTAATTATGAAGCCTTTCATACCATGCTCTTGGGGCTTGTTTCAATCCATATAGAGATTTTTTCAATTTACATATCATATTCTTCTTGTCTGGGTCCACAAATCCTTTAGGTTGTTCTATGTATACTTCCTCCTCAAGTATACCATTCAAAAATGCAAATTTGACATCCCTCTGATGCACCTTATAGCTTTTGTAGGTTGAATATGTAAGCCAATTTCTGACTCCTTCCAGTCTTTCCACAGGAGAAAAATTTTCTACATAGTCAACTGCTTCTTCTTGAGCATATCCTTTGCATACCAATCTAGCTTTATTCCTTGTGACTTCACCTTTTTCATTTATCTTATTCTTGAAAACCCATTTTGTTCTAATTACATTTTTGTCATTTGGTCTAGATACTAGGGTCCAACTAGCTTTGTTTTCTTGTTCAGTAGGAGTGCTTGGAGCACCATCATCCACATATGTGAATGTATTGTAATCTTTAGGTGCTTTCTTACATTCAACATCATTTCTTTTTGCAAACTTGTCAACTTTCACATTTACACTTTCCAGAACTTTGTTAGCGTTAGAGTTCAAACACTTATAAGCTTTACTCTTGGTGGAATATCTTAGTAATATGCCTTCATCACTTTTGGCATCAAGTTTTCCATTTCTATTATCTTTAAATATATAGAATTTATTTCCAAAAATTTTAAAATATTTCACATTAGGAGCATATCCATATAATAGTTCAAAAGGTGTAGCATTTGTACCTTTCTTGACTTGTACTCTGTTTAAGGTATAAACAATATTGATATTGTCTCTCCAATATTTCTGTGATACATTCTTCTCCATCATCAATGTTCTAGCACAAACTATTATTGATATATTTCTCCTTTCAATTATCCCATTTGAGGAGGGGTCCTTGGTGTTGATGTTTGTCTCTTAATTTCTCTATCATTGCAAAACATATTGAACTCATTGGAAATAAATTCACCACCTCTATCAAATCTCAAGCACTTTAGACTCTTCCCCATTTCTTTTTCAACTCTAGCCAAATACCACTTAAATAATAAAAAGTATTAAATTTAGCTTTGAGAAATATCATAGTCATCATCCTAGAGTAATCATCAATAAATAAAATAAAATATTTGTCTCAACAATAGCTTTGAACATCAATAGGTCCACATAGGTCAATATGAACCAATTCCAAAATATCACTAGATGTGTATGTTTTTCTCTTAAGACTAGACTTTGTCATTTTTCCCAATTGGCATTGTTTACACATAGCATTGTCAGGATTCTTTACTTTTGGCAACCCTCTTACTTTCTCCATTTTACTAATGTTCACCAAATTGTCAAAATTTACATGATTTTAAATTGTTGTGCCATAACCAAACATCTTCTTGTTGTGCAAACAAACATGTCTCATTAGATAAATCTAGATAGAACATGTTACCTCTTGTATGATCACCACTTTCAATCAGCTTTGTAATGCATGCCCCTAGTTTACCTTTCATGTTAGATTGCTGAATTCTTTTAGGCTAGTTTTATGGTTATATTTTATGTTTAGTGGTACTTGATTACCTGATTCGATTGGATATTATCTCATACTTAGATTATATATTTAATGAGCTACTTGATACTTAGTTATTTCATGAGTTTATGTTTATCACTTTGATGATGATGATTCATATGTTTATATAGTAATTTTAGTTATCTCATGATGATAGTTAGATGGATGATTTATATGTAGTTTCTCTGGTTACTTACCCCATACTTGCATGTGTATGGTGTACATGTATTTTTTACTTTATGTTTGATGCTTTTGATGTGGTTGAGGGAGGGAATCATAGTCACCTACTAGTCGGGATCTACATGATGCACCACTCCCTGCCATTGCATATTTAGTTTAGATTTATATTTATATGTATATGCTCAACTTTTATGTAGATTACAAGTACCGAGCATCGAATTTCCTGAATTGCCAAGATGAGTGTGCCCTATCATAGTATCTCAATGGTAAAGAAGGGAGACAGTTCTTGAGTCCAAGTCCTAATCCTAAGCTAATTGTCCTAGAAAGTAGGACAAGTATCTGAGTCATTTACCCTTCTAAATTCATCAAGTGATGTGAATTCAAGATTTTGACCCTTGAGCTTGATTTAGTACTTTGTCTTTAAAATGAGTTTCTTATTTGGATTTGTGGGTCTGTTGTAATTTTCAATTATAATTAAATCAAATTAAAAGAGTATTAATGATTTAATTTAACAAAAAAATTATTTAAAAAATCAAATTTTAATTATATTTAGTTAATTGAGAAATTAAGTAAATAGAAGAATCAAATTTAAAAGATTAAATTAAAGTTCTAATTTGGTGTAATAATATTTATTTAATTTAATAATAATTAATTTAGGAGTTTCATTTTAATAAATGATCTCTAAATAATTATTATTTAAATTAATAAATATACTATTAAAGACTTCTTGTAATTATTGAGAGAGAGGGAGAGAGAGAGAGAGAGAGAGAGAGAGAGAGAGAGAGAGAGAGAGAGAATAAATTTAATATAAAGTTTATTTTAATTAAAATGCAAAAATTTTACACATGAAATTGAAATAAATTAAAATAATAAAGAAAAGGGTTTGCATGATTGGAAAATTGAAACCGTAAAGGGAGAAAGCTCTTTATTAAGAAATTGCAACTCATTTCTCCACACATAGGTTTGGAGGAGCAAATTTTGAGAAAGAGGATTTTTGAGAAGATGTAAATTCTTGTGAGCTTTGAGTATTCATCTAGTTAGCATCATATCGAGGTAGGATCTTGTTGGAATTTGAATAGTAATATCGCTTCAAAATTTCTTTGTCTTCTCCATGTTTGTTATGGATCTATTTTTAGAAATAATTCTAGTTGAAACCCTTGTTGTTAAAATTTACTATTCTTCATTTTTGAAAACATCTATGAATGAAATCAGATTGGAAACCCTTGTTTGAGGAATCTTGATATTTGCAATTAGATTATTTTTAAAAAATTATGAAATCAGGATGGGAGTTTGGAAAAGACAACCGGATATAAATTAAGTAGGAGTAATTTCCACAGCAAGTCAAATTGTGATATTGCTATCAGCATTTAATTGTGTGATTTTTGAGTCAAATTCATTGACCCATGTTTCATGAGTAGTGATTCAACATGAATCCATCTCTAATGAGAATAAGTGGAACACTTAGCACTCATTGGATTTAGGTGATACTCATAGGGGTGAAGCACCGAGACTTCCTGGGAGGTCACCCATCTGAGTACTACTCCAGCCTGAGCGTGATTAACTACAGAGTTTCCTCCATGGTTAAACTCAAAGCTTGCAACCCCATTTGCAAAACTTTCACCAAGTGTGGTGCCTTATGAACTATTCATTAGAAAGCCCCTTAAGCTCATCAATTGATAAGTGGTAGATAATTTCCACAGGTCAAATTGTGATATTGTTATTAGGATCTAACTTTGTGATTTTTGAGTGAAACTCATTAACCCATGTTTCATGAGTAGTGATTCAACATGAATCCATCTCTCATGAGAATAAATGGAACACTTAGCACTCATTGGATCAAGAATCCAAATATAAATTATTATTTTTGGATATTTAATTCTAGTTCCTATATCATATCTATATTAGAATTTTATCAAAAAACAATAATAATTAATAATTACTATGATAATTATATTATATAAAAATGTAATTTCATGCGAGGGGGGCTTTATTTATTTGTTTTATATATTAAAGAAAAATTATAAATTATATTAAAAAGGTTTGAATGGCACGTAGGCCACCATATCCCCAACCCCACCTTGCGGCTATGTACAACAGTCCACATGACAGCCTGCTACTGTTGTAGCCACGAGTACTGCCATAAGGCAGTACATTGTTGCTACTCCAACAACGTTGTAATGCTTATTAAAGTCGGCCTATGAGACTAAAAAATTATATTGCAATTTTATTTTTGTTATAAATTTTACTAAACATAATTTTTAATATAGTTTTTAATATATATTATTATTATTATTATTTAATTATTATATTATTTAATTTAATATTTATTATTATTATTAATTTAATAAAAATATATTATTTTATTAATAAGCTAATAAATATTATAATTAATATTAAATTATGATAATAACATTTAATTACATGAATTTGTTTAATAATAGTATTTAATTGAAGATTTTATTAATTACTTTATTCTTAAAATATTTTTATAAAGTAAATTGATAATTGTAATTGAATTGGGAAAATTGATTGTTTTAATAAGCTTGGAGTTTTCTTAGATGGTTTAGTTTTATATGAAAATGGTTTCCAATACTAAGGAATTTTGGAATATTTGTGAAGTCAAAAACCTTAGCAAATCTGACACTTCAAAAATGAAAACTTGAACCCTATTTGTAAATCAAAAGATTATGTTTTCAAAACCAAACAAACTATGAAACTACACTTGTTGTGATGTATGTTTTACCTTGTGTTAGGATTGGGGTTGACTTAGTATGTTGACCAATTTTGGATGTTTACTAGAAGCCTAGGAGTTATTATTTTATGATGTTATATGTGATATCGTCATTTTGTGAATTGATCTTTGAGTTATCGATCAATAGTTATATTATGATTTCT
Source organism: Cupressus sempervirens (assembly GCA_028749045.1). Classification (NCBI taxonomy): domain Eukaryota; kingdom Viridiplantae; phylum Streptophyta; class Pinopsida; order Cupressales; family Cupressaceae; genus Cupressus; species Cupressus sempervirens. The sequence continues at coordinate 747,291,653 of CM053783.1, forward strand.
AGTTGCATGTATAGAACTAATGGGGTCTATTGTGATCTTATGAGGCTTTTTTCTATTTTCAGCTTAGGGTAGGTTATCTTTATGTATGTTGGTAAGTGGCTTACAATAGAGGCCGGAGCCCTAAAGAGGGTGCCTAGGTAACCCATTGTAGGTTGTTTTAATAAGTGATAATATTTCATTAAATGAGTTTTAAAATGAAGTAATAAGAGTCCATGTTTTTCCTCGCCCATGCCTTGAGTGCTAGTACAAGATAGGATTGGAGTAGAGAGGATGCTTGGTTGCAACCTTGCCTCATTAGTATGCCTTGTTTGTTTGAAAGGATATTGATGATGCATAGAGTCACTAGGGGGGGAAAGTCTAGAGAGGCTACCAGGGTAACCTTAGAATTGACTCATGCGATGACACTTTCCCACTTACATTGTAGATTTCCTATGTGTCTTTGTTGCTTCTAGATTTAGATGTTATTTGTGTCTTTGTACCCTTTGAGATAGATTGCTATTAGGTGTTTCCTTGACCTAGATGTTGGCTATGACTTTTGCCATTGATATCTGTATGAGACTTGAGATTATCTCCTTAGCACAGTGGGAGTGGCCATTTAGGTTCCATGAGGTTGGGTGGTAGTATTTCTTATACCATTGAGATCTAACAGCTAGATGTACTTGTGTAATTGTTCCTTTCTTTTTGATTTTATGTGTTTCTATTGTATTGCAGAGGGTGTTTATAGTGGAGTCTTATCCTCCTATAGGGAAAAGGGTCCAATAGAACCCGCAGATTGAGTGCTTCTATTTTATCTTTCTTGTAGGCTTCCAGGAGTAAGCCTAAGTCTAGGGGTGGTGGATGCAATGCCTACCCCAAGTTTATTTTTCATGTTGGACTACCAAATTCTTTTAGGCTAGTTTTATGGTTATATTTTATGTTTAGTGGTACTCAGTTACCTGATTTGATTGGATGTTATCTCATGCTTGGTTTATATATGATGAGCTACTTGATACCCAGTTATTTCATGTGTTTATGTTTATCCCTTTAATGATGATACTTTGTATGTTTGTATAGTGATTTCAGTTATCTCATGATGATAGTTACATGGATGATTTATATGCAATTTTCTATGGTTATTTACCCCATACTTGCATGTGTATGGTGTACATGTATGTTTTACTTTATGTTTGATATTTATGATGTGGTTGAGGGAGGGATTCATAGTCACCTTCTAGTTAAGATCTACATAATGCACCTCTCTCTGCCATTGCATGTTTAGTTTAGATTTATATGTATATGTACATGCTCAACATTTATAAAGATTGCAAGTACCGAGCATCGACTTCCCTAAATTGCCAGGATGAGTGTGCCCTATCGTAGTATCACAATGGCAAAGAGGGGAGATAGTTCTTTAGTCCAAATCCTAATCCTAAGTCAATTTTCCTAGAAAGTAGGACAAGTATTCAAGTTATTTATCCTTCCAAATTTGACAAGTGATGTGAATTTGAGATTTTGACCCTTGAACTTGATTTAGTACTTTGTCTTTAAAATGAGTTTATTATTTAGATTTGTGGGTCTGTTATTAAATCAAATTAAAAGATTATTAATTATTTAATTTAACGAAAATTTTATAAAGAAAAAATCAAATTTTAATTATATTAATTTATTGAGAAATTAATTAAATAGAAAAATTAAATTTAAAAGATTTAATCAAAGCTCTAATTTGGCGTAATAATATTTATTTTATTTAGTAATAATTAATTTAGGAGTTTCATTTTAATTAATGAACTCTAAATATTATTATTATTTAAATTAATAAATATACTACTAAAGACATCTTGTGATTTAATGTGTGTGTGTGTGTGTGTGTGTGTGTGTGAGAGAGAGAGAGAGAGAGAATAAATTTATAAAGTTTATTTTAATTAAAATGTGAAAATTTTGCACATGAAATTAAAATAATAAAGAAAAGGGTTTGCGTGATTGTAAAATTGAAACCCTAAAGGGAGAAAACTATTTATTAAGAAATTAGAGCTCATTTCTCCACACAAAAGTTTGGAGGAGCAAATTTCGAGAAAGAGGGTTTTCAAGAAGATGTGAATTCTTGCAAGCTCTCTACATTCATCTGGTTAGCATTATATCGAGGTAAGATCTTGTTGAGATTTGGATGATAATTACCCTTCAAAATTTCTCTATCTTCTCCATGTTTGTTATGAATATATTTTCAAAAATAATTCTAGTTCAAACCCTTGTTGTTAAAATTGACCATTCTTCATTTTTTTAAACATTTGTGAATGAAATCGGATTGGAAACCCTTGTTTGAGAATTATTAATATTTGTAATTAGATTTTTTGGAAAAGAAAATCAGATATAAATTATTATTTTTTACTGTTTAATTCTAGTTGCTATACCAGATCTATATTAGAATTTTATCCAAAAAATTATAATAATTTAATAACCAAAACAATTAATAATTACTATGATAATTATATTATATAAAAATGTAATTTTATGCGAGGGGGTGAGGACCACCATATCCCTAACCCCACCCTGCCACTGCATACAACAGTCCACATAATAGCCCGCTGTTGTTGTAAGGCAGTACGTTGTTGCTATTGCAGCAGTGCTACCACAACTTATTAAAGCTCGCTTACGGGCCTTAAAAAATTATATTGTGAATTTTTTTTGTTATAAGTTTTATTAAATAATTTTTTTAATATATAATAATTAATATTAATATTTAATGATTATATTATTTAATTTAATGTTTGTTATTACTAATAATTTAATATAAATATATTATTTTATTAATAAGTTAATAAATATTATAATTAATAATTAAAAATAATATTAAATTATGATAATAATATGTAATTGCATAAATTTGTTTAATAATAGTATTTAATTGAAGATTTCATTAATTACTTTATTATTAAAATATTTTTATAAAGTAAATTGATAATTGTAATTCAATCGGGAAAATCAATTATTTTAATAAAATTGGATTTTTCTTAGATGGCTCAGTTTTATATGAAAATGATTTCTAATATTAAGGAATTTTGAAATATTTGCGAACTCGAAAACCTTAGCAAATCTATCACTTAAAAAATGAAAACTTGAACCCTATTTGTAAATCAAAATCTTATGTTGTCAAAACCAAACAAATTATAAAACTACACTTGTTGTGATGTATGTTTTACTTTGTGTTAGGATTGGGGTTGACTTATGTTGACTAGTTTTGGATGTTTACCAAAGGCCCATGAGTTATTATTTTATGATGTTATATGTGATGTCGTGGTTTTGTGAATTGATCTTTTTTCTATTAAATATAAGATGATCAAAAAATAATAGAATCAGAGAGTTTACAAAGAATCAATAAGGAGGCCTAGCCTCCATCCGACAACAGAGTGTCAAATGTACAATGACATCAAAACATGAGGAACAACCAACTAATGTAAAACATCAAAATGAGCATGCATCTAGGTAGTCCAACCAAGCGGACCCTCCATCCAAACAATGTTTTTGTGCTCTTGGATTTGAGTTAATATGAGCAGCTCTTCTTTTCTAGCATTAACATTCTTCCTAATCTCCCTGTTCAATCTATTGATCTTTGAGTTATGGATCAATGGTTATATTGTGATTTCTTGTTGCTTGTATAGAATTGATGGGGTCTATTGTGATCTTATGAGGCTTTCTGCTATTTTGAGCTAAGGGTAGGTTGTCTTTATGTATGTTGGGAAGTGGCTTACAATGGAGGCTAGATCCCTAAAGAGGTTGCTCGGGTAACCTCTTATAGGTTGTTTTAATAAGTGATAACATTTCATTAAATGGGTTTTAAAATGAAGTAACAAGAGTCATTGTTTTGTCTCTTGCATTCTAAAGTGCTAGTACTAGCGAGGATGGGAGTAGAGAGGATGCTTGGTTGTGACCTTGCCTTGTTAGTATGTCTTGTTTGTACGAAAGGATACTGATGCTAAATAGAGTCACTAGGGGGCAAAGTCCAGAAGGGCTACTAGGGTAACCTTAGAGTTGACTCATGTGATGACACTTGCCCACTTACATAGTAGATTTCCTATGTGTCTTTGTTGCCTCTTAGTTTAGATGTAATTTGTGTCTTTGTATCCATTGAGATAGATTGCTATCAGATGTTTCCTTGACCCAGATATTGGCAATGAATTTTGCTATTGATATCAGTATGGGACTTGAGATTATCTCCTCAACAAAATGTGATTGGACCATTTAGGTTCCATGAGGTTGGGTGGTAGTGTTTCTTATACCATTGAGATCTAAAATTTGGATGTTATTGCTAGATGTACTTGTGCAGTTGTTCATTTCTTTCTTACCTTATGTGTTTATGTTAGATGGTTATATTCTTTTGTACTATACTTGATTATTTGGAGATCTTTGGAGATGATGTATTTATTCATGATGTATATTATTTGAGATTTTCATACCCTATGACTTGTATAGTAGATGATTATGCATTCTGGTTATGACATGGGACATCTAATGTAGTTCTATATTATTTAATTGGATTCATACTTGTGGTTACTCTATGATGTGGATTTGTTATGTATTGAATTTAGTATTAATAAAATTTATGTATGTGGTTCAATTTCATGAAACCCTTAAGAGATGTAATCTATTTATGGCTTATTTTTATGTATGTGAGTTATAAATTATGTTATATTATCTATTGTTGTTATAATCTTTTTTTTAAAATGGTTGGAAAACTTAATGAAACATTTGGTTAATTTCTTTTGGGTTCCCTGGTAGGGTGTTACAAGATTACCATCAACATCCTATATCTTAGCCTTTCTAAGATGAAATTCAACTTTGTATCCTAATTTGTTTAACTATGAAACACTCAACAGATTATAGTTAAGTCCTTCCACTGGGTAAACATTGTCACACTTGATTTTATTAGTCAATTGAATTGTACCTTTACCTTGTACAACACATGGAATATCATTACCAAATTTAACACAACCACCCTTGTATGGTCCAATTTCCTCAAATTTATTTCTATCACTAGTCATATGATTAGAGCATCCACTATTAATTTCCCATTTGTTACTTTTATTCACATAAGAAATTGAAGTAGTTTTCTCATCTTCATCATAATCCCCTTTCATGGAAACATAGACAACTTCATCATCATTACTTTTAGATTTAGTGTTAGTTGCTTCTTCATCAATATAAGAATCTTTCTTCCTTTCTCATCCTTGTTCTTCTTGTAGTCTTGATCATCTCTTCTTCCTTTATACTTGCTCTCCTTTCTTTCACCCTTATCTTCCCCACCAGGACATCTTGCAACAATATGACCAACCTTGTTGCACGAGAAACAAATAATAGGTAATTTACCTTTCTATTTACCTCTACCTCTTCCAAATATTTTTGCAATAAGTGCTTCTAGTTCATCAAGTTAATCTTCAGAAGTGTCACTATTACTCTTCACATGTTTACCTTTTTTCTTGCCAAGAACCAATTGTGACTTGAAAACAGATTCAACTGTAGTAGGTGTATATTTATCAAAATTAGACATCTCAAAAGAAGTAAGTCTACCAATTACAACTTCCAAATTTAAATTGATACCTGGAGTACATCTCAGAAACTCTAATGGCATATATACGAAGTAGAGTTCCCAATACCTTGATTATCATTGTTTCATCTTTAATCTCTATAGTTGTACCTCAAATAGCATTGACATCTTCCTTGATTCTTCTACAATACTGCACTATGTTCTCACCTTCCATCATTCTCATTTCATCAAAGTTTCCTCTTAGGCTCTCTGATTTGGATCTTAAAACATTGTCATCTCCTCCATATATGGTCTTTAGTTTGTCCCACATCTATTTTGCACTATCACAGTCTTTTTTGTCATCAAACTTGGTATAGATTAGGTTTGAGGAAATCTCCAACATTTCTTAATTATGTTATTTCTTTTCTTTCAATTGTTGAGCAGTTAGAGTAATATTTGTTATCTGAATAACAACGTTAACTAGTAGTTCACTCTCCTAAGATAACATACTTGCTTAATGTAAACATTCTAATTGTAAAACACCATAAGGCATTCAACACAAGTTTGACACTAGGATTTAACATGAAAACCCAATTTGGAAAAAACCACCAGCAACCTGTCACCACTTTTTCACTCTTTTGAAGTGAGCCATATTAGGAGCAAACCCTATTAAAGGTTACAATACACATTGTTAAGTGTGACCTAGTTAGAGGATTTAATCACCCTCTTAGGAATGGCCTTGTCAAAGGACTTTAGAACATTCCATTAGAATATCACCCAATTAAAAGATTTACATAGACTTGTTAAGTCCTTTATGACTATTAGGTCAACCTTTGATTAAAAGAATTTCAATACAAACTATTTACAATGATTAGAAAGAAAACAATAGTATGTAAGGAAACTTACAATAAAGAATATAATTGTTTCCACATAACCCATAATAGATCTAAAATAAATATGGAATTAAAATCCACATGCAAGAGAATAGACAACATACCCACAAAATTGTGACACAAGATATACCCTGGAAAACCTTCATTGAGGAAAAAACTCAGCCTCCAAAAGCATCCATCACCATGTATTATTCAGCAAAAATACCATTGTAATACAACCATGGAAGCCTTCAAAGCCTTAGCCACTACCAAGCAATCTATGTGAACAAGCATGAATCCACACATCTCATGCCATGCTTCCAACCTTCACAAATGCTCCCTTAGCTAACTTGTCAAGTCTTGTCCCGCTCAACTCTTGCCTTTTGTCTTCTCCTTCTCACTACAACAACTACCCTTGTGGTTGCTTATATAGTAGCAAGTCCCACAAAACCACCAAGTGTTATTACACAAACCATGTGCTACCTAACCCACTGACCCCACATTTAATATTGGAAATTTAATTTTTTTCCCAACTATTAAATAATTACATGAAATATTATCACAATGTTACAATACAACTCATAAAGTATATTCCATGGGAATCTTTACATGTTGCACGTCCATCTAGGTACAACATTACATAGTAAAATAAAATAATACAATATAACAATATTATGCAATGTGTGCAACACCCATTATCTCAACATAGGGTTTGATTTGTATGATTACAACTCACTTTGCAATTTCATATCTTTGTTACGTTCATGTGTTGATTCGATGTTAAACATTCCTTGTCACCTTTGTCCTTGATTTTCTTGGGGATCCTTCAAGTATTCACTCTTCTCTTCACAATAAAATTAAGCCTTCTTTTTATATTTTCTTATCACCCTCAACAACTTTGTTCCATCTTACTAGAAACACACACAACTTCTATGTTCTATTCTCTTCTTTACATGTCCTCTCCTTGTGCTCTTCTCTCCCCATTTCTTGTGTATATCTCATTCATGCTCATACTAAGGTTCATCTTTGTACCTCCTTAAATAGGTAATTCTATTCCTTTTCCATTTTTCATCATCATCATAGATCTTAGGGTTCTTGATTTGATTCATCAGGTTTATTGTATATGCACATCTCCTTCTTTTCTAGAAACTTCTTGTCAAATTCAACTTTTTGATAGTTACCTAATTCTGTCCTTGAATTAAATGATCCAACTCATCAATCCTTATCTTCAACACACTTTCCATATCTGAAGAAATCAACCGAGTTAGCTATAAATCACAATTTAGCATACGCATTCAAAATACTATCAATGGACCATTACTAAGTTATGACAATTGATCATCACTGAATTTTGTGGTCATTGTAGAACTTCTAGCTCAACATCAATACAATTTTCTCAATCGATACTGATGCTTGGTCAACACTAAATTTTCTTGGCACTTACTATAGCTTGGTTGACACTAGCATCACTCAGCACAGTCTTCAAAATTCCTTGATCTTTTACTTTTTTTCTTGATCAATTCTTAAATAAGTGATCTATCATGACCTACACTGTCAAGACTTGAACATTACTATTTATCAACATGATTTAAACAATCACTTTGTCTTGTCAAAGTCTAACTAATCAAATTTTCATTATAGCTTCCTTTTCATAACTCAACCTTTCCTCTAGGTTCTTTTGGTATGAACAACCTCTTAAATCCTCTTCTTCAATCAAATAGATATGACATTACATTAGATAGAAACATGTCTCATCACTAGATTTGACATCAATGACAATACAACAATTATTTCAATTGTAGTTTCCAACAATCCCAAGACAAGATCCTTACATTAAATTCACGATACAAATTAAATACATAAGCTGTCTCACACTATAAACCAACCATAAAAAAAACTTGGTTAAGATAGGAACTGAGCATCAACAAACATCAAGTTCACTCGACACATGAAGAAACACTCAGCCACCAAAGCACTCTGCCGATACTAAAAAACTTGGCCAACACTGGATAACTTGGCCAACACTAAACTCAACAACAATTTTAGCTTGGCAACCAATGGAACTCAACACTAACACACATACTGAACAAAGATGAGCAGGATAGCAAGGCAACCCAAGATGATCGTACATCATAATATCAAAAGTGATTTAACCATACTTGATTTTTTCATCAAAGAGATGAGAAGATGTATCTCTAGATGTAATCAATTATATGTTGAATGTTCTAAGGCACACAAGAACACCCTTCCTACCACCAAAGCAATTAAGGATAAAGAAGATGAGATTGAGAAGATGATTGAAGAAATAAAGAACATTGATATAAAAATCATTAAGATCGATCAAAAGATAGGAGAAGAAAATGATGAGTTAAGAATGCTTGAGCATGACAAGGAAATAATTTTAAAAATATTCAATTTGTTTAGAGATTATTTGACACCAAAGTTGAATATTTTGCAAAGGCAATTGGATACACTTTTGGAGAATAAGTCATCATATGAGAAATTTTCTTATACTGACCTTAATGCAACTAAGTTAGTAGCTTATGGATTCTGCAGAGTTATCATCATTGAAAATGTAGTAAAGACTTCATGGGATGAAGAGTTTTCACATTTGAAGACAACTTTTTCTAACTATGTGAAATTTCTATGTACTCATTTTTCCTAATGAAGAAGAAGACATAAAATTTTGACATGTAAATAAGTTTTGCCCCACCTTTGCCACTGATGTCAAAGGGGGAGAGAAAGAGAAAAATTAGAAGTATTATGTATAGTTTATTTTTCATATTGCAAGGGGGATCTTAGTAGCAAGATAGATATAGGAGTATGATCAAAGAGGGAGTATAGTAGATATATGGATATAAGATGATCCATAGTTTTTAAAAAAATTACAAGCCAGAATTTTGAAAATTTTGTTATACTTAGCCAATTTTTTCCCATATGTTGTCATCAATGCCAAAGGGAGAGATTGTTTGAAATTTTGCCAAGGGTAATTACTAGGGTTGTCATTTATGGCAACATATTACTAAGTTTGAGATGGAAAAAGTAAAAATGAAGTTTAGAGTAAGTATACTTAGAAGATTTTCTAAGTATAATACTAGTAAACATGGAATAGGTAGATAGTTTTTCTTGGCAAGCTTCACAAGAAGCATATCAAGTTATGCATGATTAAAGGAAGATAGTAAAGATACTATAGAATGTTTGGTTATAACCAATATCCAATGGCAAGTATGATAATGCAAAAAACAAGGCAATTGATAGAATATTGAGTTTTTGGTTAAGGAATTATTTTAGCTTGACAAAATAATTACTTAACAAGGTAGGGGTTGTGTGTACAAAAAGTGTCACACTTCTATAAACCATTATTCTTGAGAATACCCATGAAAGAGAGCACATCAAGAAGTGTCTTATAGCTCTCTATATATGATGTGCAAAGGTGCAAAATAATTATATGGTGGCTCTCAAATGAACCAAGATATGAAACCCTTGCAAGGTGCACCATAGAATGAGAGATTCAAAGGGTAGAGGAAATGAGTTCCAATATCCAAGAATCTAAAATGAATGTCATGCAAATGAAAGCTAAATGAGAGAAAGTAGAATGCAAGCTAAACTAGAAAATAAGTATTGCAACCCCTATTTAGACTGATGATTTAAGCTATAAGCATGGAGAGAAACTAGAATGAATGAGAAGCATGAAGAATCAAGAATAGAAGATAGAAAAAGAGGAGCTCCACAAGTATGAGATCTTCAATCATGTAGCATAATGTTAGTAAAAGAGTGGAGTTGTGAAGTGAGGAGAGAGTTCTCCCTTTTAAGGAGAAATGGATAATAGAGATCATGAGGCAAGATGCATGTGATCAAGGGTGGAGTTTAAAAGTGGGAGTGAGCCATGTGCACAAGCATTTCCATAGTGATTTTCTTGGTAAGTTTGTACAAGATACTTGAAAATTCTCAAAATAGTACAATTAATTTCATACATTATATTAAATGGATTAAAAATAATTATCAAATATTTGGACCCCTTTTTGCAGAAGGATAATCCTTAATTCTAATATTTTCAGAGATGCACGAGTGATATAATAAAAATAAATGATCTTAAGGCAATACTATTGCATTCACTTGTGCATAATTATTACAACAGTGAATTTGTTTTCAACCAATGAGCAATAACTATTTTCCTATAACTTCAATTTTTCTAAAGTTTGCCTATTTATTTATGAATTTTATATATGATAAAATTATGTTCTCAAATTCCATTGGTCCATTTCATTTGGTCTTATAGGACCCCTTTTTGCCGACCAACAATATTTTCATGAGTATTTAATATAATAGAATTTAATCTTTGCACTTAAAAATTTGACTAATCTTTTGTTTTATCAATAGATCACAATACAAAAAGAAGATTAAAAAAATAATGATTTTTTTAATAATGCTCAATAAGAACTTATAAGACTAAATAGTATTACTTTAATTTTGATAACAATTAAAATTTCTAGTGAATTGCAGTAGGACTCTAAACCTAGGTATTTTGGAGGATGGGGTTGTTACTTGTAAAGACTTCCAAGAGCTAAAGGACAAGTGTAATGCACTAGAGGAGGGCTTCATCCTCTTCTCAAAGTTCACTCTAAAGGTGACCCATGCGACTGCGACCACTCTCCAGCTTTTGGCTCACAAGTCAGAGGAGGAGGGCCTTGGGAAGGATGACTCGAAGTTGCTCTACAACTTCCTCGCTGAAGACTAGGCTAAAGTCCTCCTAGTTGATAAGGGAAAGAAAAAAGATGCCAGTTAGTGGCCTCCCGGTGTCTGCTATTTTCTGGTACTCTACTGGTTTTTCTCTCCATCCTCTGGTGATGGTTTTGTTTTTTCTGTTGAACTTGGATATTGGTTGTAGGTGGCACGATGCGATGACCACCTACATGCCTTTTGTTAGCTTGTTAAACTTTGTTGATTTAAGAGTAGGAACTCTAGTATTGTTAATTACTGTTATGTTGATACTTATGTTTTTTATGTAAGTTATTTGAGGTCTGTGTGGCTATCTGTTGGTTTTTCGCTAGTTATTTCACCACTATTGTAAAGGGCTAGCCCCCTAGTTTTGGATGCTTTTATATAAAAAACAATGAAAATCTATTTCAATGAAAATCAACTATTACATAATGATTTACTTAGTAAGTTTGTAATACTTAAAAATTTTCAAAATAATGCAATTAATTTCATACATTCTATTAAATAAATTAAAAATAATTATCAAATATTTGGACCCCGAGGATAATCCTTAATTGATGCATGAGTAATATAATAAACATAAATGATAGATGATCATGTAGTTAAAATATAATTTAATTCGAAAACAAATATAATTAATACAATACTTAGAATTTTTAATATAATACAATTTAATCTTTGCACTTAAAAATTTGACTAACAAAACAAATTTTATCTTTTATTTTATAAATAAATCATAATATAAAGAAGATTAAAAAAGAAACAATATTTTTTGTAATAATGCTCAATAAGAACTTATAAGAATAAATAGTATTACTTCAATTTTGATAACAAGAGTGTCTGTTGAAAATTAACTATTGCATAATGATTTACTTGATAAGTTTGTAAAAGATACTTTAAAATTTTCAAAATAGTACAATTAATTTCATACATTTTATTAAATGAATTAAAAATAATTATCAAGCATTTGTAATTTAAGAATTTAAACTTAAGAATAAAGTTGTAAGTTACCATGTACCTAAATTTTATTAGATAATATTTTTGATTAAAAGAAAAACAAAATAAAATATTTGCAACAATAATATTTAATAAAAAGTTATTAGACAAAAATAATAAATATTTATTTTATATTAAGAATATATAAAATTATTAAAGTTGATTTTTAATATATTATTATCACTATATGATATTTAAAAGGATCATTTAAACTTTATTATTAGATAAACTAAAAAATGCTATGACTTTTATAGTACTTCTTTTATAAGTATTAAATATTTTTAAATAACTTAGAAAACGCCATGACTATTATGATTTCTTTATACTTCCTCAAGTTATGATGTTTTTATTGTAATTTTTATAATTTTTTAAAAATATTTTAGATTAAACTCGTTATCTCTCCAAGAGTGACATCCCAATCAACCAAAAATAAGATGACTTATATTTTATTATAGATTAGTCATTGTTTTATATTTTATTATAGATTAGTCATTGTTTTTAATTGCTTGATTACAATAATTATCACTTTAGAAAAAAAAAATTAATTTTATTACTATTTAAATTTTGATGTATTATTATGTGAAAATATTTATAATTATTAATGTTATTTTAAATTAATTTTTTTAAAGAATTTTTTTATAATTAATTAATTATTATTACGACAAGTACTAGCCACTAGGCACTTGTTGTCTTTTAATGCCCTACAAATTTATGTTATATTATAAAATATTTTAAATAAAATAAATATTTTTTTTAATTAAAGGCAAATCACTAATAGCATCGTGTGAGAGCAACCCCCAACCAATAAAAAAAGACTTTTCACCTAACTTACAAACAAATAAAGTACTTCGTTGAAAACGAAAAAAGCACAAAACCACCACCAATCTTAACGTCAACTTTAAATAAAGAAGTGGCATGTGAAGCATTGGTGGACTAAGGACTAAGGATAGATCTTGAAAGATTTTGGAGTCATGAAAAGCAAAGTTGATGTCACATATTAAAATTCAATATAGTATAAAATGAAATTTTAAGAATTATTAAAATTGAATTAGTATAAGATAGACCAATTTAACAATATAAAATGTGTAGAGAGAATAATTTGAGGACAAGCCATGGCTTATTCCATCTTCGTTGTTTTTGCCTTATTCCAACAACCATCTACTTGGAAAGAGTTCTTTTAAATATTGAAGTTTTGGATACTTCTAAAAAGATAGTAGTCAAAGATTCTTTGAAATGTATGTATGAAATTTTGAAGTTTATAGATATTTCTTATTATGTACATAATTTTAATGTTTCTTTAAATTGTTATGTAAAATTATATTTTATTTATTTTTATTTAAGATTTTTTTGATTGGTAATGAATTTTTCTATATTAATTTTTAGAAAAAGATTTTATATTACTAATATTTAATAAATTTTTTAAATTTGTCCACTCACCCTATTCTAGTCTAATATTTTCACCGCTAATTCTCTAACCTATAAATTAAGATTTTGAGTTGTGAACAAAATCTTAATATCTATACAAAAAATTACAATCACAATCTAGATAATCAATCAATCACAAACCTAAAATGAAAGAAACCCATTAACAATATTACAATTTGAGATTCATTAATTGTACTGCTTTTAGACTATGAGTGAAGAGTTATATCAAAGGCCCCAACCTTCTTCTCCTTCTTAACCATCTCTACTTTAACTACTTGCCAACCTTCTTCCAAGATTACAACCTTCTTCCATCATTTTGAAATATAAAAAGAGAACAAAGCCACCTTATGTCAATGGGCAAGATGCCAACCTCTTATTGACTACATTTCTAGAACTACACTCAATACAATCCTTTCTAAAATGCCCTATTTTTGGCATCTCAAAAAAAGCATATATAATTCTTAATATTATTTTGATCCTCGACTATATCTTGACTTCTCCCCTATTAAGGGTTGAGGAGCTTCTTGGTTCAAATTATGTTGGCCCATAACAGGGTTCATAGCTAAATCTTGAACTAAAGTTGTTATTTCTTCTTCTGAAACTTTAGACTCATCTTTTTCTACTGAGTAGAGTTTAAGAGATGCATCCTTCCACCAAGTTGCCTTTTTATAAACTCCCTTCCTTGTACAATTTTTTGCAGCATGCTTTATCTAGAAGCATCTTCTACACCTAAAAAGGGACACCCTCATTACTTACAACTTATGTACACACAACATTTGCATGCTTTACTAATTATTTTGTCAAATGGGTCTTTCTTATATCCATTTCAACTCATATATGAGTGCAAGTTGTGTGGAAGAACTATTAAGAGCCCACATCCACCCCAAAAAATATACCCAAGGAATTCCCAATGGCCTCAAAATAGGAATCAAACCAAAATTGAAATGGTAAATTTGGAAGTCTTACCCAATAAGGTATATTATCAAAAGATTCAATGGTTGGATTGAAGTTTGCATACCAAAGCTTCAGCAACAACATATGGTTACTTTCCCAACTCCAAAATGAGTCACAAATAACTTTATTCTTGTCATGTACATTATCAAACATCAACAAAAAAAACCCCTCAAGCACATGGGTAGATCTCCATATCCACTTCCAAGATGGGTCTTCAGTGCTTAGAAATCTATTTGTGTAAATTTTCTAGGCTAAGACAAAAACTTTTAAATACCTATCAAACCCCTCTCCTTGGAATACTTTCTATTTTTTTCGATATATTCTTTAGTCTCTTCATTCAAAGTACCTTCTAGTCCATCTATTAGGGGTTCAACACATTTTGTACAAGTCACTCCCCCATTACATGCCTTCTTTTCCACTTCTGCAAATGCCTCATAGATCTTTTCCAAACTCCCCTTTTCTCTCTTAATACCATTCTCATCCTAAAATAAGTTGAATTCACAACCATTGGAAACCCCTAGATTGAACCAAAGGTGGATCAAAATTATTAACCAATCTAGAGGAGGTCTCACCTGTTTCAAATTGCTCAAAGTTCTTATATTTTGTCATATTACTTGAGATATCTTCCTCTAACTAATACTGACTTCACTGTCGGCCTTATTTTCTTGCCAATCCACATTAGAAGGGAATATTAAGCCATTGTAGATAGCTCTCCAAAGGGCATCACTATAAGGGTTAAAAATCCCTAATTTATTTCCCCTAAACAATTATGCCATTACTAAAATAGAAGCCTTGTTTGTATGTGGGAAGGACAAGAAAAATGAGAGGTTGCATAAAGAAACTATGTTTTATTGGCACTACAAAACCCTAGGCACCGCATCAGATGGAAGCTTCGCATCCATTGCTTTAAATTTTCAAGTAGTCTTATTCATCTTTAAGTTTTTATTTTTATAAAATGACAAATTGTTTAAAAGAGGTAGTTATAAGAATGTAAAAATGTTTAGAATTTAACATTTTAATTTTTAAATATTTTATTTATTAGAGGGTTAAGTTTTGTACTATATCTATATTTAAAGATTATTTCTTTATGTATTATATTATGTTTTTTATCAAATATTAAAATTCTACATGTAAATGTAGTCACTAAATTTAATATGAAAGGTAATATTTTTTATTAACATGTTCATACTAATAGAATCTTCCACTTGTTTCCATTGTAGTTCACATCATTAGAATGTACTATTAGAAAGTAGGAAGACATAAAGGGTCCTACCGCACTGAATCCGAAGCATCTGTGATTGAAACTGGATTAGTAGGAGCAACAGGAGCTTCTGGAGGTGTGATCTTATCTAGAGTTGAAGAAACCATAGCTGGAGTGACTGGATGTAGAATGTCCTCTGGAGATGGAGGAACACATGGATCTCCATATGCTTCCCAAATAGACATTCAAATATCATAGGAAAAACTTGCTATTCTAAGAGGAGCACAAGATTCTTTACTCATACTATTATACAGAAAGTGAAGAAATTGCACATGATGTGTCCAATTAAAATGTGGTGGCAATGAATAGAGATAAGGAAGCAATTCCTGATGGTCTCTTAGATGATCAAGTATCAACGCACTCCATTTGTGATAGTTCCTTGTTGTCAACTGTGGTCTAATACCAGACTGACATATCTGACAAGACTCCATGAGATCAATCAATGAACCTCCCAAAATGTAAAAGAAATCAAAGAACCACCCCCCCCCCCCAATGTGAGATTCAGGCACTTTATAGCCACTTGCCAATTTAGGAACTATTTTTGAAAGCAGTATTTCTATCCATAGAACCTATAATATGATTACAGATCTAGAAAGTAGACAAAAAAAATGTACTTTCAAAAAAAATAGAACCTGATGATGTGTCCAGATGAGCCCATACTAAGCATTTGAAGTGGCAAAAATTGGGATTTGCGAGTTGCAAAAAAATTCAGGAACAGAGATCTCAAACCACCTACACTAATGTGTAGATCACAAAATTCTACCTCAAAAAAAAAAATTTACTTGCAAAAAGGAGTCTGTATGAGGGAGATATCATTGTTTGAAAATCACCTCTTCTATTATTTTTCCTGAATCGCCATCGTTGCACCTCCAAAAATCAAATAGCTCTAGATTTTGCCTCAGATGTCTGATTTGGATAAAACAAAATCTGATTTGGGGGTTTTTTGACCTTCTAAATGTGATGCAAATATCTAATTTTCACTAGCAAGCTTCAATCTTCACCTGTAAAAAATCTCTCCTACAGGCCAGATGGCCAAAAAAAAATTCTAGAAAACAATGTAGATCTGAAAAAAATTGTAGAGATGCAAATGAAAAAAATGTAGATCTAAAAATTAAATGTACAGATCTGAAATGATCATACCAATTTTGGAAATTGGGCCTTTGGGTTGCTAGTTTGTAAAAAAAATGTTGCCTCAATTTGACTATGGCCTAGGGTAGGCAAATTTATAGTCAAATTTTACCAAATTGACGTTCTGGATGCAATAGCAAGGTCCATTTAGGCTCTAGATGCTCCCAATTTCTGTGACACTCTAGATCTGGGCTGAGGTGTTGAAGCAACAATGGTCTCAAATGACTATGTGAAAAGAAATTCTCCAAGCTCTGATACCATGTAAGAATTTGCCTTAGGGAAAAATTCACCGAAGAACTAGGAGCTCAAACACAAGCACAACTATAGACCAGAAAGAGTATGATTAGAATATCAATATGTATTTGATTCAATGTCAATGAAAGTACACTAAGAGTGCCTGTATATAAAGGCCTCTGAGATGCATCTAGACTGCCTAGGAATCAGCATCATGATAAGTCATACAAGCAAGCACATGTCCACTAGATATGGGTTATCCTCCATTAAGCATGGAAGTAAGTACGATGATGAGAGGATAAGCCTACAATGGTGTAGCATACAAATTAATTTTGTAGACAACATGTGCTAAAAAGGGAGTGCAAATAACTGTGTTGTCTATATGACAACTTAGTGAATGATGCAAACTCTAGTGTTGTAGACACCATGTGCTCAATTAGAGTTGCGAACTTCTGAGTTGTCAACATGACAACTCATAAAGGTACGCAAACTCCTAAGTGTCTCACAAAATAAATAATAAAATAATGCATTAACCTAACTAAACTTAAGTAAGTGTAAATAGTAATTACATATTTACACCAACAATAATCATTGTGGGCTATGCTACTGATGCCCAATATATAGGTAGGGTGGTAATGGTGAGTAAGCTACTACTAGTGCTAGATCTACTGACTATGGGTATGGATCAATCACATCTTCCCAAAAAGAATAATATGGTACATTGAACATGGGTACATTATAATAACTATCTTGAGTCATTGAAAACATGCATTCCACCAACCAAGACCTAAATAAGGCTATCATACTTGATAGTAGGAACCTTACTTTGATACCACTTATTAGAATACAAAAGCCACTTGGGGTGGGGTGAATCGATGATTCATAAAAAATGAAGTTCTTAAATAATTCCAAACATGAGATACACAATCAAATAGTGCAATAAATGAGATAAGCATACTATGGAAACATTGACACAAGTTTTTATAGTGGAAAACCCTATAGGGTGAAAAACTAATTTGAATCTTGATATTCAATGGCCTCTTGGCCAATATATTTTAGAGATGCAACTTTGGGAAGAACCAAAACCCTTTATAATTTAGGAGAACCAACCCCAAGGAATACCTATCCCTTACTTTTGAAGCACCCACTTTAGAAATACAAAGAAGCACCTACTTCCCTTGATATATAAAAGACCAATTTTAAACATAGGGTTACTATGTTATAATGCAAATCATTTATCACAACTCAATTAACAAGTTGTGTTGGAAACTTGCGATTGGAACAATTGTTATTTTGTCATTAATATCAAATCTACTGATAAGACATATTTCTACCTAATCTAAATGTCATATCTATTTGATTGACGAATAGGATTTGAGAAATTGCCCATAACAATAGAACCTAAAGGAAAGGTTGAGTTATGAAAAGGAACCTACAATGTACATTTGATTAGATAAATTTTGATAAAGCAAAGTGATTGTCTATATCAAGAAAGTTAAGCTAAGTTGGGCAATAGAGTAAAAGGTTAAATAATTTCGAGTGATGCTAGTGTCAATCGAGCCATAGTTAGTGCTGAGAAAATCTAGTGTTGACCTAGCATGAGTATCGATTGAGAAAGATAGTTGATGTTGAGCCAAAAAATTTACAATGATCGAGTGCTTAAGTGATGATCGAGTCTCAAAACTTAGTGATTGCTAAGTAACAGTGTTGATAATGAATTTGAGGAAATCGTAATTCCTAGCCGACTCAATTGATTTCTTGGGAGATGTAAATGATGTTAAAGATAAGAATGATGAGTTGGATCATTAAATTGAAGGTGAGAATTGGGTAAAGACCTAATAGATGAATTCTAGAGAAGTTTCTAGAGGATGATCAAGAAGGTGGATAGATACAATAAATCATGTTGAACCTAATCATAAACCCTAAGATCTACAGTGATTGTGAAAAATGAACACAAAGGTGTATACATAAGAAGATTGATCAAACACGCACAAGTGTGTGAGAGTGAATGTGAATTTAAAGAAGATTGCTTGTGCAAATGTTGTTGATATTGATAAGTGAAATATGAGTAGATGGCTTGAGTTTTGTTGAAAGGAGAAGATTGATTGCTTGAAGGCTTGCCAAGTGAATCAAGAACAAAGATGAAAATGGAGAACTTATCAATGAATCAACACATGAACCGAATAGTGATCTGAACTTGCAAATTAAGTTGTAATCATATAGATCAAAACCCTACTATTTTATTTATAATCGTTATAAATATTTTGTATTAAAATTCTTTTAACAAAGATTGACCTAACAATCATTTGAAGGACTTAATAGTCTATGTAAATCCTTTAACAAGGTGTCATTGTAAATGGAATGACCAAAGTCCTCTGATAAGGCCACTCCTAATAGGGTGATTAGATCCTCTAACCAAGTCACATTTAATAATGTGTATTGTAAAACTTTAACATGGTTGGCTCCTAATAGAGCTCACTTCGAAAAAGTGAAAAAGTAGTGACATGTTACTGGTGATTTTTCCCAAATTAGTCACATAAAATTCTAGTGTCAAAATTGTGTTGAATTCTTTATATGTTATACATTTGATAAAGTTTATATTTAGCAAAGTATGTTATGTTTGAGACAGTAATTTTATCAGTATAGTAGAGACTGAGCAATAGAAGGATCAGCATAACAGTGAGTGTTTTTTGTTTAATTGTTCAAATGGTACTTATGGACCTTGAGTAACTGATTCACTACCCCCACCCTCTTAGTTATTCTAAATATTTCCAACAATTGGTATTAGAGCTTAGTTATTATAGAGAAAATTTTGAAGGTACTTAAAGCTAAAGATCATGACTCACTAAAGAGATGTACCAAAGTTGAACAAGGAGAACTATCATGCATGGAAAACCTTGATGAGGTTGTATATATCCAGTATTAGTGATGCTACTATTAACTTTGTGGACAATGAGTATGTGAAGGTAACGACTACTCCTCTGACAGCTGAACAGCTAAAGTAAAAGTAAGAACACAATCAAGCAATGTTGGAGATTTCCTTAGCCCTAAGCTATTTCAAGTTTGATGACTTAAAAGATAATGAGAGTGCAAAAAAAATGTGGGATAAATTGAAAACTATATATGGCGGTGATGACAATGTATTGAGAGCCAAATTAGAGAGCCTAAGAGGTAAATTTGATGACATGAGAATGATGGAAGGTGAGAATATAATGTAATAATTCACAAGATTCAAAGAAGTTGTTAATGATATTCATGGTGCAAATGGAGAAATCAGAGATGAAACCATGATAATTAAGGTATATGTCATTAGAGTGTGCAATTCAAGAATTGAGATGCACACCAGATAACACTTTGATCTTGAAGGTGTAATTGGTAGACTAACTACTTTGAGATGTCTAAATTTGATAACTACACACTTGCTACTATTGAATCTTCTTTTAAGTCACAATTAGTTCTAAGCAACAAGAAAGGAAAACAAGTGAAGAGTGGTAGTGTCAGTTCTAATGATGAGATTGATGAGCTTGAAGCCCTTATTGCAAAATGATTTGGAAGAAGAAAAGGTAAACTACCAATTATATGTTTTTCATGCAACAAGGGTGGTCATGTTGCTACTAGGTGTCCTGACAAAGAGGATAAGGATGAAAGGAAGGAAAGTTGCAAGTACAAAGGAAGAGGGGATGACTAAGACTACAAGAAAAACAAGGACAAAAGTAAGAAATATTGTTATATTGTTGAAGAAGAAACTGAAAATGAATCTAAAGTAATGACGATGAAGTTGTCTATGTTGCTATGAAAGAAGATTCTAATGAAGATGAGAAAACTGCATTGATCTCTTATGTAATAAAAAGTGACAGATGGATAATTGATAATGGATGTTCAAATCATATGACTGATCATAAAGAAAAATTCAAGGATATTGGTCCATACAAAGGTGGATGTATTAAATTTTGTAATGATATTCCATGTATTGTAAAAGGTAAAGGTACTATTCAACTCACTAACAAGATAAAATGTGACAATATTTACTGGGTTGAAGAACTTAACTATAATATGTTGAGTGTTTCACAGCTAAACAAATTAGGTTACAAAGTTGAATTCCATAATAGAAAGGCCAAGATACATGATGTTGATGATAAGCTCATTGGAAGTGGTGATCAAACAAGAGGAAACTTTTTCTATCTAGATTTATCTAATTAGACATGTTTGTTTGCACAATAAGAAAATGTTTGGTTATGACACAAGATGTTATGTAATGTGAACTCTGACAATTTGGTGAATATCAGTAAAATAAAGAAAGTAAGAGGATTTTCTAAACTGAAGAAGCCTAACAATGTTATGTGTAAACAATGTCAATTGGGAAAAATGACCAAGTCTAGTTTTAAGAGAAAAACATACACTTCTAGTGATATTTTGGAATTGGTTCATATTGACCTATGTGAACCTATTAACGTTCAAAGCTATTATGGAGATAATTTTTTCATTCTATTTGTTGATGACTACTCTAGAATGATTTTTACTGTGATGTTCCTTAAAGCTAAATCTAATTCTTTTCAGTTATTCAAGTGGTATTTATCCAGAGTTGAAAAAGAAACAGGGAAGAATCTAAAGTGCTTGAGATTTGATAGAGGTCGTGAATTCATTTCAAATGGGTTTAATACATTTTTCAATGACAAAAGAATTAAAAGACAAATGTCAGCACCAAGGACCCCTCCTCAAAATGGGATAGCTAAAAGGAGAAATAGATCAATAATGGACTATGAAAGAACATTGATGATGGAGAAAAGTGTATCAAAGAAGTATTGGAGAGAAGTTTTTAGTATTGTTTTCTATACCCTGAATCAAGTACAAGTCAAGAAAGGTACAAATGTTACACCTTTTGAACTATGCCATGCATGTGGTCCTAATGTAAAATATTTAAAAAAAATTAGAAGTAGATGCTATATATGTGTGTGGAAAATGTAGGCAAATATGCAAAACACTTCTATGAATCCTTATACTTGAAATCCTTCAAAATAACACCATGAAAGTGCAAGATCTCAAGAATCGACTCATAGCTTCCTATCATCAATGTGCAAAGACCTTCAAAGGTTTGAAGTGGTGGCTCTCATATGAACATTAGCCTTGGTCTTCACAAGTATTTCAAATGAATGGAAGATTCAAATGATCATGAACATGCAAGATATCTCCAAGTCTCCAAGAAATCTTCAAAAAAAGTCTATCATAACGGTAGCATAAGAAGTCATGATCTTCTCATATGAATGCTCCAAGTCCTCAAGGAAATCACATGAAAGCTCCAAATAATGGTGATAATAAAATTGCCTCTTCCAAAATGAAGGAAGGAGGTCTTCTTATATACCAAAGCCAAGAGGCATTCCCAAATTGGAGGAAAAATGAAAATTAAATGAAAAGGTGTTACCCACATAAGAGAATGTGCAATTAGCATTTAATTGAGAGACATGGAGTGTAAAACTCCATAAAAATCATAAGATGAAGGGTGTTTTTATTTAATTTAAATCTAAAATAATCCCTTTTCTTATAAAATAAAGTGTGTGACATTTATTTAATTATTTCTTTTAAAATAATAATTGTTGCACATAAAATTAAGTGAGGAGGGGTTTCAATAAATTAAAAGGGAGCAAATTCCTTCAATTAAATAATACAAAAATCAAGATGATCCAACCATTTATTTAAAATTAATTAAATAAATTAACTCCAATTTAATCAAATAAATTGATGTAAAATAATAATGATTAATTAAATAATTCAAATAATTTAATTTGATCAAAGGAAATGGTGATGTAAATATTGATGCAAGATTGAGATAAATTATGAAATCAGGGCACATAATCAAGGTGACCATTTTAGGGTGCATATATTTGCCCCTCTTTGACTAATGTGTGTCCACATACATGACAAGCACATTAAGTCAAGGAACTATAAAATAAAGTGTTTATAAAGATTGATTTATGTCAAAAATATATAAAGATTAAGCATCCAACTCGTGTTCCCTCAACATGCCATCTAGGGTCTTACAGTGCCTCGAACACAATATGTCACTACGGGTCTTATAATTGTAGGTCTGCCCAAAGATTTTTTAGCAACTATAAAATTCATGAAATATGTATAAAGGCAAAAGACAAATATCAACACCTAGAAAATGAAAAATCACGCATTGACTTGCCCCAAGTACAATAATCATCTACCCCAAGCTAGGCAAAAAAATATGAGTATATTTTGAATCAACTTTGCAAACAATGAAGCTCAATAGAGTTTTCTTGCCCCCTCAAGATCAAAATTGAAATGAAGGAAAGGCTAAGCAAGAACAAGATAGAAATGATCAAAGATAAGCAAGATATAGATCAAGAAACCAAGGTTAAATCACTAAGCATGAAAAGCATGCCCCAAATCAAAAGAAAGAAGGTGGGCAAATGAAAGGCAAGAAGATGGAAAGAAGAAGAGCAAAAATGCATCAAAAACCATCAACTATGCAAGATATGACATTTTGATTGAGATCACAAACAAGTGACATGTACTAAAAAGCACAATTATGGTCAAAGTTGATAGCAAAGAAATGATGAAGGAGATATCCAAAAGGTAAACAAACAAATCAAAACCTCCAAAAAGACAAGGGGATAAAATGCATGTTCATGTCCATATTACGCTTCTGTCCATTCTATGTACTTACTCATTTTGGCCAAGATTAAGATCCTAGTTTTAATCATCAAGCCGAGCTACACAACCTTCACTGGTCAAAACCATGAAGATATGAATGTAACTATATCGAAAAGATCACAAAATCATCACTAATCACCAAAGTAATCTGAAGATATGAATGTGATCAAAAGCTTCCCACAATCATCACTAGTCACCAAGGAAACTATGATGATATGAATGGGATCTGGTAGTGTTGAGAAATATTGTGAGTCTTGAGATCAAAACCACACAAGCAAGAAGTCAACCAAAAATGTGTCTCATGGTCCATAGTTCTCTATCTATGCATCTCGGAGAAAACCATAGAGACACTCATCAATACTAATCAAATCACTCATAATAATAATTTTAAAAAAAACTACATGCCCCTAGTGCAAAAATGACTAGGGAGGTAATATAAAAAACATACATATATAGTGCAGTAAACATGTATATATAGCAATGAAAAATCATTATACAAATAAAGATCAAAGCATAGCTCAACATTAAGTATAAACTAAAGCATGATAATCAAGACAATACTCTCAGGGTAGTGTTAAGAAACATTGTTTTAGTGTTTAAGATATTTAAGGAATTCCATTGTTGATATTGAAAAATACCATTTCTTCTTCTTCTTTTCTATTATGACTTTATTTTTATTTTTGGAATATATCACTTTTTTTGTATTTTTTTCAGGACCCATAAATATGTACAGATGCCCCTAGCAAGAACGGACATCAAGGATAGAACTTTTTCAAATGAAGCACATCAATAGGATCGGGGAGCTGATCTCCCTCAGGTGTAGACAACAAATAGGCACCCGATCCAAAAGAAACTATGATAATAAAAGGACCCAACCAATTAGGTTCAAATTTTCCTTTTTGAGCTCTATTTTTCTTATTCTTAGGATTCTCATGCAAAACAAGATCTCCCACTGAAAACTCTCTAGGGAAAACTTTCTTGTCATAAGTCTTAGACAATCTTTTCTGATAAAATCTCATATGATCCAAAGTGGTTTTTTCTCTTCTCATCAAGTAACTCAAGTTCTTGTAATCTCATAACTCTATAATCTTCATTTGTCACTAATTTGTAAGACTATCTCTCAATGATGGAATCTCATCCTCTAAAGGCTCAATATTGTAAATATGAATAACATCCTTGCTAGCAATTGTAGAATAAGAGTTTATCAAGTTCTTCTCAATTTATTTTGACTCATAAAGTTGTCTAATAACTGGAGAATCCAGCTCATGAGAAATATGTGAATTTGAAATCTCATTAATTGTACTGGGTTAAGAATCATAAGCATGAATTACATCAATACCCAAATCAATTGTAGAAGGCTCTAAAGATAAATCCAATTCATACTTATTTGAATATGTTCTTTCATCATTGTTTTGTATATCTGAATCAGTTTGAATTTTTGAAGAAGAAGCTTCATTAACTGAACCATGTCCATCTCCCCAAAGAAGATTAGTAAAAGGGATCAAATCATCACATATATCTTGTTGATCAAGTATATACACTTCCTCATCATCATCATCATAAACATCAAAGATGGGTCCATCATCATTTTCTTCTTTGTAAATCCAATCTCTAACATCACTTCCTTCTTCCACTTCTTCCATAGGAAGTAAAGGTTCAACCAAAGAAACAATCTCACATCCCTTCATTTCACTATTCAGTGTCTTAGATTCTGTCACACATTCTATAGATTCTTCAACTGTCTCATCTGAAACTCTATCCAAAGGCATATGTGATTATGTTGAAATATTATTGATAGCCAAAGTATTAACTCCTGAAATATACATCTCAATTTCATTGTGTGTAAATGTAACACACCAATGATATGTGGAAGGAATAGCTTTCATTTCATGTATCCAAGGTATACCCAATAAAATGTTATAAGAAAGGGTACTAGTATCAACCACATAAAATAGAATATCTCTCTCAACTAACTCAATCCAAATAGGTAAAACAACCAATCCTTTAGATTGTCTTTCACTACCATCATAAGCTCTAATAGTAACCTTCTGTCTAGTATCAATATCTTGTTCTGAATATCCCAACTTTTCAAGTATGTTGAAAGGACAAATATTCAACCCAACACCCCCATCTATCAACACATGTCTAACAAGATTTTTTTGAAACATGACTTCAATATGTAAGGCAAGATTATGTGGATGATTCAAATCCTTATCATTCTCCTCAATTGTAACCATGTTGATAACATTGTTTGCATTAGAATATCCATAATTTTGATTAGAATAAGTATAATTCACTTGAGCTTTCCCATTCTTAGATGATTCACTTTTTTCATGCTTAGGTAATGGATCCTTATAAGCTTGATGATCATTATTAGTAGCATGACTGGAACCATCAATTACTAACTTTCCATTATCAATCAAATTCTGAATCTTGTGTTTTAACCTTGGACAATTTTCTATAGAATGACCAGTTTTGCTCTGATGATATTTACAATAGGCATTATCATCCTAGAGTGGACCCTTCATAGGAGTGGTTGCCAATTCTCAATCAAAGTTAATAGCTTGCCATAAACCAACTCTTTCAAAACATCCTCATAAGGTCTACCAATCTTTCTAAAAGTTCTTCTCTCTTGAGGATTTCTATAATTGTATCTAAAATTTTCTCTATTATTTTGCTGAGAAGATGCTTGAAGTTTCATAGCATGAACACTATTTGATAACTTGTAAATTGCTTAGTCATTAGACTTAGGTGTGTCAACTATACCATCATTAACCATACATTGATTCCCTTTATAAGAAGTACTCCTATTCTTATTTCCATTTTTTTTATTATTCTTGTTGCTATTATGCTTGATAATTCCTTGATTCTTGAAAACATCTTCAATACGGAAAGTTGTTTCTACCATATTATGAAAAGTCTCAAACACCCATTTGCCAATTTCATTTCTCAGTTCAGAAACCAAATTACTCACAAGTATATCAATTTTCTCTTTTTCTAGAATTTCTCTAAAGTAACAAGAACATAACTTTCTCCATCTTTGCAAAAATGTAACAAAGGGTTCTCCTTGATCTTGTTTGAGGTTGCATAAATCCAACATGGAAAGTGGTTTTTGAACATTGTAAGTGATGTGTTGAATAAATTTTTGAACAAGGTCCTCAAAATTTTTAAAATGGGGGAGTAATCTTAGTGAACCATTCTATAGCTTGACCCTTTAAACTCCTATGGAACAATCTCATAAGATAAGCATTTTTATGTGCAAATTTCAAGCTCAAAACATTAAACTGTCTCACATGATCACTAGTGTCTCTATTCCCATCATACTTATCATAATGAGGGGGAAAAAAAATTCTTAGGGAATTCAACCTCTAGAATACTCCTCTCAAAAGGTACAAAGGAAAAACACTTTATGGAGAAAATGGATTCTTAGGTGTAATTTTATCCATTAACATCTTCATATTTTTCTCATTTTGTTCTTGAAATGAAGGATTTTGTCTCTTGATATTCTTATTCACATCAAAATCATAAGGTACTTGAATACCTTTTTTTATTAAATCCATGCAGTATTTATCCTTATTAATATGAATGTATTGATCCATGTACTTGTGAAATTTTGGATCTTGCTCTAATAAATCATAATCCACACCAAAACCATGTGTAGTAAATTGAGGGTGTTGTTGTGAATTCCTTGGAGGAGACATTTGCCTTTGTTGATAGCTAGGAGGAGGAGATGGTTGTCTCCTATTTCCCTTAGAAGATTGTGAAGGTGGCATATGTCTAGTAACTCTTAGAGGAGGAGAAGGAGGTGGAGAACCATTACCACCATCAAGCAAAAAAATTTGACGTGCTATTTCATGAGCTCTCTTTTCTGCCTCATGTTGTATGAATGCATCCATGTAAGCTTGTTTTTCTTGTAGAAGATGTCTCTCCTCGTCACCTTTTGGAAATATAGGAGGTGGAGAAACATTACCTCTCTGAGAAAGAATATCATTAACCATTTGTTGAGCCATTTTTCTAGCTTGGGCTTTTGTACACATACTCGCTTTACTAAACTAACCATTAGAGGTTCTTGGAGTTTTGTTGAGAAATTCTTGAGACCTAGCCATACTTTCATTGATTTGTTGTGCTACTTTTTTCTCTTGCATCTCCAAGTATGCTATCTTTTCCAATTCATCTTGTTTGATTTTATCATCCATTGGGTGAGAAGATTTAGGTGATAATCTAGGAGGAGCAAGAAATGGAGACTAGTGTTGATTTCCTCCAAAAAAATCATTTGTTGTGGTAGTTCCATCAATATCTTCATGAGTTATGTGAGATGCCAAAGGTTCAACCCCATGTTGCCTCAATAATCTATCATTTATCATGTCATCCATGCTTTTATCTTTGCTTCCAATGAATAACATGTCTTTCTCAAAAAGTGAAGAGGGCCTAGGTATGTTCAATTTACTAAGATTGCTAGGAGGAGTAAACTCAATTTCTATTTTTCCCTTAGGTTTTTGATAAAATATAGGTTCTTTTCCTTTACATTTTTGATGAGTTGGAACTAAGGGTAATTGACCAAAGTTAACTTGAAGTTGTTAACCATGACTCACTTGGAACCTAGTCATAACCCACACGAGAGGGAAAACACTAGTAAATAGGAAGACTCCAAGAAGCATTGGTGTCACTCTTAGGTAGTAAAGTAATCCCTTGTCCAATTACTAAGGTGTAATAATGTAATTGTATATCACTCTCGTTAACTTAATTAGCCAATAGAGGTCTCACAATTGGTTAACACAATATGCTACTGTTGATCTCACAATTGTGGAATTATCCAAGATTTATAATGTTCTATAAAAAATAATATGAGTTAAATTGATATGTTTAGACAAGTGAATAGCCACAATCCAAGGATGAAATCAAAGAATCCCAAAGAAAACTTTCTTTACTAGGGAAATCTCTAACTTTACAAGTTTTGATGTTGGTGACAAGGTAAGACAAGACTTACTAACTCAAATATAGCTATCATGCAAGGATCTAAAGTGACAAGAATTTTAGATGCTCAAGATTAGGTCCACAATGGTCAAATCAACTCAAGAATGACAAAAACACAGTCACCCTAGAGTCCAAATGATGAATGATGAATTGTCCTTTTTTAAACAACTAAGATCAATTTTAGATTTATAAATAATAATCAGGCACATAGAAAAGCAATCAGGGATTTCAAGCAAACATATACAAGCAATGGGCAAGGGACAAAGCAACCTTGCACATGAACAAGAATAGTGTCGTAGTATGAATCTAATCCCTATAACAACTACTATGTATATTCTCAAAATGTTTTTCAATCATGCACATAGTCCTAGGAAAGAAAATTTGGCAGCACTAAGGTTCTTAGTAATGGTCAACTCTGTAGCTTTTGCAATCTAGAGTGGGCAAAATCCAATCCCGACACCCCAAGGTTTTGATATATTCTGAGAATTTAATCAATCGAAGATACTGAAGAGATCTGACAACCCAACAAAAGACTACACCCATGGGGATTTCCCCCACAAGGACATTTATATAATGGTTGCTACTACCACGTCAAAAATGGCTATTACTACTTGAGGTCCTGTCCACGTGGCTGACCCAATAAAGGGAGTGTCCACTATGGTTAACCCTCTCTAATCAAGAAGACTCACAAAGTTGTACCACAAGAGGACTTGGTTTAGATTCAAGAGTTCCAAGTTTCTGATGTGCCCAAAAGGGATCAGAGCATACTCCTCTAACCTCTTCACCTCACCCAAACATGGCAAACAAGGATTTTTGACATGCTAATTTGAAATCACCTCACCAACTTTTTGGAAAGTTTAACAACAAACACCACCAATCTCAAAAGAGAAAGTACTAATGGATGTTGAGGACAAATCCAAGTGGAATAGTGAGATAATAACAAATATCCTTCCCTACCTACAAGGGGATCCGTCGTCAAGAGGAGTTTCGCATGTAAAGCAAGTGAATGAAGCTCAATCCCTCAAGAATGTCAAATAGTGTTCATATGGCCTAATTAATATGTGAAAAATATGTTCATGAAAGCAAATCTAGATCCAAGTTTAGAGCACCAAATGAAGTGTGAATCTATGAAAGCATGTAAAAGCACTCAAGCCAAACACATGAGATGTTTGTTTTAGTTCCAAATCCAAATATTGTAGAGATCCATAAAAATAACTAGTAATCCTTGCAACACATCTTTTCTCTATTGTAGCTTTCATTTACACTTGAACACTAGCTCACAATGAACAAAGCAACAAGCAAAACAAGCAAACACAAGATATGCAATATATATCCAACTTATGCAAAACTAGGGTTAGATCTAAAAATTTGATTTTTAAGAGTGATAATAACTAGTAAATAACTTAAATGAAATATCACATCATGCATTGATTCATGTGAAAATTAAATGCAAACTATTCATTAAATGCCCTTTTTTTAATATTGATTTTTGACCTAGTCAACAAGATTGGACCTATATGATATGAATTCGGATCCAAAAATCTAAATGTAGAAAAGAGATCCCTATCAAAAATTAAAGATCTTTCCAAAAATGTTAGAATTTTGAAAAAATATTTTCATTTGTTCCCTAGAGAGCCATTTTGTCAAAATAGACCAGTTCTTGCAAATCAAATTATTGAGCCTTAATATGATCTCTAAAATCAAAACACAAAGAACCAATCCTATTTAGAATTTAGAGAGCTTTCCAAAAATTTATATTTTTCCAAAAAAATGTGCTAATTTGCATCCTAAAATGTTTTTTCATGAAAAATAAAGAAAAAATTATAAAAAATCAAAAATACCTTGGAAATTTATGTTGCCAACCTACAAAAAAAGAAAATAGACCAAAATACTAAGTTGTTTGGGAGATATGATCAAATCTTCTAAAATCTAGGGCTTTCTTCTCCAAGAAACTCTACACAAGGGGTTAGCTCCAAAAATATCCAAACCAGAATGAAAGAGGTGGGTTGCACCATAGTGGGTGCCAAAAATGTGTGTGAAAAATGTGGAGAAACATGTAAACACACTTCTATGAATCCTTAGACTTGAAATCCTTCAAAATAACACCATGAAAGTGCAAGATCTCAATAATCAACTCATAGCTTCCTATCATCAATGTACAAAGGCCTTCAAAGGTTTGAAGTGGTGGCTCTCATATGAACATTAGCCTTGGTTTTCATAAGTACATCCAATGAATGGAAGATTCAAATCATCATGAACATGAAAGATATCTCCAAATCTCCAAGAAAGCTTCAAAAAGGGTCTATCATAATAGTAGCATAAGAAGTCATGATCTTCTCATAAGAATGCTCCAAGTCCTCAAGGGAAGCACATGAAAGCTCCAAATAATGGTGATAATAAAGTTGCCTCTTCCAAAATGAAGGAAGGAGGTCTCCTCATATACCAAATCCAAGAGGCATTCCCAGATTGGAGGGAAAATGAAAATTAAATGAAAAGGTGTGACCCACATAAGAGAATGTGCAATTAGTATTTAATTAAGAGATGTGGAGTGTAAAAATCCATAAAAATTATAAGATGAAGGGTGTTTTTATTTAATTTAAATATAAAATAATCCCTTTTCCTATAAAATAAAGCGTGTGACATTTATTTAATTATTTCTTTTAAAATAATAATTGCTGCACATAAAATTAAGTGAGAAGGGGTTTTAATTAATTAAAAAGGAGCAAATTCCTTTAATTAAATAATACAAAAATCAAGATGATCCAACCATTTATTTAAATTAGCTCCAATTTAGTCAAGGAAATTGATGTAAAATAATAATGATTAATTAAATAATTCAAATAAATTAAATAATTCAAATAAATTAAATAATTCAAATAATTTAATTTGATCAAAGGAAATTGTGATGTAAATATCGATTCAAGCTTGAGATAAATTATGAAATCTGGGCAAATACTTAAGGTGACCATTTTAGGGTGCATACAATATGCTTAATAAGAATGGAGAACTTGATGCAAAGAGTGATAAAGGTATATTCCTAGGATATTCCACCAAGAGAAAATCTTACAAGTGTTTGAACTCTAATACTAACAAAGTTGTGGAAAGTGCAAATGTGAAAATTGATGAGTTTGCAAAAAGAAGTGACATTGCATGCAAAGAAGAATATGAAGATTATAGTACATTCATCTATATGGATGATGGTACTCCCAGCACTCCAAATGAACAAGAAAATCAACCTACAATTTCCCAAAAGATAGGAAATAATGTAGTGCAACAAATTGTTGAGCAATAGACTATAGATGTCGAGTTACAAATAGGCAATGTCGACCATTAGATAGAGAATTTCAAGCATGCAGAACATGAAACAAGACCTAAAAAAGAAAGAGAAAATGAGCTTGAGATTATTTTCCAAGATGAACCTGTAGAAGAATAGAGAAGGAACCACTTGTGCTAGCAAAATTTGTAAGAAGACATTACAAACCTAAATAAATTATTGGTGATGCTAAATCAAGTGTTATGATAAGAAAAAGACTCAAAGATGACACATGCTTACTTTGTGAATTTGAGCCCAAAATAGTAAAAGATTCTTTAGACAATGAAGATTGGATTTAGGCAATGAATGAGAAAATTGAATAGATTGAGAAGAACAATACTTGGACTCTAGTGTCAATACCTAAAGACAAGAATGTCATTGGAATAAAGTGGGTTTTTAGGAACAAACTCAATGAAAATGGTGAAGTAACATGAAATAAAGAAAGACTAGTATGCAAAGGATATGCTCAAGAAGAAGTAGTTGATTATGGAGAAACTTTTGCCTCTATGGCAAGACTTGAAGGAGTCAAGATTTTGCTTGCATATTTAGCCTACAAGAATTTCAAGGTATATCCAATGGATGCCAAATCTGCATTTTTGAATGGTATACTTGAGGAAGAAGTTTACATTGAACAACCTGAAGGATTTACAGATCCAGACAAGAAGAACATGGTATGTAAACTAAACAAAGCCCTTTATGGATTGAAACAAGTCCCAAGAGAATGGTATGAAAGACTACATAATTATTTGGTGAAGATTGGTTTTGAAAGGACAAATGATAACAATAATCCATATTTAAAGAATAGTAAGAACAATGAAATACTACTATCTAAAATATTTGTTGATGACATTATATTTGGAGGAAGAGAAGCATTATGCAAATCATTTGCTGATGAAACAAAGAAAGAATTTGAAATGTCTATGTTTGGCGAAATCAAATTCTTTGTTGGATTACAAGTACGTCAAATGAAGTTTGGTATTTTCATTACAAAATCCAAATGCATCAAGGAGATACTAAAGACTTTTGGAATGGAAGATTCAAAACCAATAAGCACACCTATGTCTACAAGACATAATTTATCTAATAATGATGAATCTATTGATGTGAATTAGACATTATACAAATCCATGATTGAAAAATTGCAATATGTTGTTCATAGTAGAGCTAATATTGCATTAGTAGTTGGGATAGTTGCTAGTTTTCAAAAAATCATAAGGAGATTCACATGATGGTAGTGAAAAGGATAATGTGATATTTCAAAGGTATAGAACACTATGGATTGTGTTACAAAAGAAGTTATAGATTTGAACTAAAGCTATTCACTGACTTAGATTAGGTAGGAAATATTGATGACAAAAAAGTACTAGTGGAGGTGCATTCTTTCTAGAAAAGAGATTGGTGTCATGGACAAGCAAGAAACAAAATTGTATTTCCCAATCAACAATTGAAGCCAAGTATGTGTTAGTTGCAATGAATATTACAAATATTATGTGGATAAAGAAATTACTAAAAGGTATGAAAGAAGAAATTATGATCCAGTAGTTATCTATTGTGATAACACAAGTGTTATTAAAATTTCAAAGAATCTAGTGATGCACACTAAGATAAAACACATTGCTATCAAGAATCACTACTTGAGGGAACAAGTTCAAGACAAAGAAGTGAAGTTAGAATATGTGCAGACCAAGGAACAAATTGTTGATATATTCACTAAAGCCTTACCTAAAGATGCTCATGAATATCTTAGAGGTAAATCAAGGGTGATTCCCCTAAACAAAGCTACTTTTAGTGACAAGGTGCATTGCATCAAATGTGCTAATCAAAATACCTTACACATTGATGCAACACAACTCTACTTTGAGAAATTCCTAAGGTAGATAGTCAAGTACAACATAATAGACCAATCATAGACAGATGAAAGAAATAAACTAGACATACAAAATCTACATAATTCAAATGTATGAAGAAATTGAAGCTAAGAAAGCTAAGTGTTTATGGAATTGTTGTCAAAGAGGGAGAGACATGCAAAGAGGGAGAACATAAAAATAAATATACAAAGAAGGAGAGATATACAAAATTCAAAGAAGGATAATATAAAAAGAGGGAGAAATGTATCCAAGAGGGAGATCTATTATTTTAGAAAAAGAAAATTAGTAAAAAGAATCATAATGAAACTAAGGATATTGATCACTCATGACCGTGAAATCTTTTGGATTGTGTGGTAACAAAGTTTGATACATTGAGATATTGAGCTATTGCTAATATTGAGATGTTGCCATCAATGCCAAAGATGGAGATTGTTGGAAAATTATAATTGGAAAAATTGTTGTTTTCTCATTGATGTCAAATCTACTAATAAGACATATTGCTACCTAATATGAATTTCATATCTATTTGATTGATGAAGATGAATTAAGAAATTTCTCATAACAATAGCACCTAGAGGAAAGGTTGAGTTATGAAAAGGAAGCTACAATGGACATTTAATTAGATAGACTTTGATAAAGAAAATTAATTGTTTATATCAAGAAAGTTAATCTAAGTCGAGTAGTAGAATAATAGGTTAAGGAATGTTGAGTGATGCTAGTGTCAACCAAGCCATAGTTAGTGTCAAGAAAATCTAGTGTTGATCAAGCATAAGTATTGACCAAGCAAGATAGTTGATGCTGAGCCAGAAGTTTTACAGTGATCAAGTGCTTAAGTGATGACTGAGTGTTAGAACTTAATGATTGTTGAGTAATAGTATTGAGAATGAATTTGAGAAAATCATAATTCCCGTAGGAGTTGATGAAATCAAACTCCGCAATCACCAAGATCACCTACATGCAAAATAACCTGTTGAAGGGAAACCAAGAAGGAAGAGGTGGAGCTTGGAAAAACCTTAAATGGACATGAGAGAGAAATAATGCAAAACAATGAAATTGTATTTACAATGAGAAAATACAAAGAGAGAGCCTGAATATAAAGGCCTCATGGAAGCTTGTAGAACAAGCTAGAAGGTGGTAGAAGATAAGGTTAACAACCAAGCATTCAAAAAAAAGGTGGAATATAATAGAAGAGAACAAACTCCTGTGTTGTCAACAACTCATCACTACATGCATTAAATACTAAATATTAAATAAATGCATTAACCTAAGTAAGCTTAAGTAAATAGAATAAATAATTAATAATTAATTAATTATTTACTCTAACACCCCCCCTTAAGTGCAACTTAGGGGAATGCCTTAAGCTCACAAAATTAAGATAAAAATGCAGAATGGGTCCCAACAACAAGGCCATGTTAGGTACCCATGTACAATGTAAGAAAATGCAACATCTAAAAATGGAGAAAGAGAGAAAACCACGTGGGAAAAACCCTCCCCCAAAAAGAGGTAAGAACCTAGTGAAGAACTAAAGAAGCCCCAACTAGGGGAATGTCCCCTAAAATAGGAACAAAGAGTGATCATGAAGAGCATCACTGAAGCATGAAGAAGTTGCAAAATCTACCATCAAAAAGAAACTGTTGATCTGAAGAATCTCCATGGAAGAAGAAGGCATGAATTGAGCGTGTCTATATGGTAGATGATCCATCTCACCGAAATGCATAGGTAGCCAGCCACTATAATTGCCTCGTATATAGGATGAACCACTAAATACATAGTTCACACTATCAAACCATCGAACTATGGATGCATTAGAACAACAACATAACTCCCCCTTAATACAAGAGAGGTGAGATGACAGGCAACTGAGAAGGTCGGCCAAAATCCTTTGCAGACAGAACCAAGAATGACGAGAGAGGAAAGAGGTACAAACACCTATAAAGACACAGTCACACCGATGCTGCATGGGGCTAATGTCATGGAAGGAACACTCACTTGACAAAGGGAGAAGGCCTAAAACAAAAAACAACTATCCCCCCATGGTGCTTTATAAAAAGAGTGTAAGTACAACTAACTCAAAAATAATGTTCATGACCCCTGAAATGCAAGAGTGGCACTTTATCTCAGTGTGTATACATAAAAGTGCTTACAATTGATGTCTACAATGATCAAAATAGGAAAAAAGCTGACACAAAAGATATAACAGCCCAAAACAAAAGAAACTATGCTAGGAAAATAATCCTCAGACCTAAAACACCCAAGATATCCACCATAAAGCAAAAACACCAAAAATATGATAGAAAGAGCATGGGCCAAAAACTAAGAAAAAGGACTACATTTCTGAAAAGGTGACAAAACTAGCTTTCCAAAAATATAATATTTTCAAAAAACTGACATAGGACACAAAAGATATGTATGTCAGAGTCAAAAATAGAACTTTAGACTTCAACTAAAAAAAGGGCAATTAAACTACCTCAAAACCTAAAAATACCTACACCAATGTCTCTGCCTTAGAACCAGCTTTCCAGCGCTTCTTTTAGATCAGAAAAATATCTTCGTATGCGCAAGTTATGGCCAAAACATTGAAGGTAGGTCAAAAAGGACCGTAGAGATGTGCAAGAGGTGATGCAGCACTGACATCATGCTGACATCATCATTTCATGAGCAAGGTCATCACCGCAATAAAGAATGCCACATGGAAATAATGATGTGGTAGGGGTGACGTGGCAGAGAGCCATGAGGCACACAGACCAATTGTCACCCCAACAGGCTGCCAACTGTACTGAAGATCCTGCTAGCGTGTGACTTTGTAAGCGGATGTGGAATTACACCTAGGCATTGCTAATAGGACAGAGACCTTCCATGCAACAGTTGTTCAGATGTCCATGTGAGCAAAGGGCACTTACTATTCACAAGTGGTGGAAACAGGTGGGAATAGCCAGCAGAGCGGCGAAATAGAGCCAAGCACTGGCAGAAGTGCTGAAGTCGAGAGGCACCATCTGCAGGGAGGTGTGGTCGAGCAAAGCAAGGGTGGCCTGCCAGACTGTGGTGGAGCATGGGTTGCACGCGGGCAATCCTGTGGTGGCCGCTGGGCAATGCCATGGTGGCATAGCCCGGTGCAACCCTTTTTTTAATATTTTTTAAACCCTAAATCATTCGTACAACCATACGGAAGCCCTACAAGCAAAGAAAATTTTTCCTCTCAGAGCTCTATCTCCAAAATCAACAAGTTTTATATGAATTCTAACTGCAAACAGCCCAGCCTTTCGAATCTAATGGCAGCATTTGTTTGGGCCCAATGTGCTCCAAAAAAATGCTCTTCCCCTGGATTGAAGAAAAAATCACAAACAAACTAGGGTTTGTGTCTCTAAATCATGGCTTTAAAAAACCTTCAACAAAGAAGTAGCAGGGAGACTCTAATACTATGTAGGAGTTGATGAAATCTAACTTTGCAGTCGCCAAAATCACCTACATGCAAAATAACCTATCAAAGGGAAACCAAGAAGGAAGAGGTGGAGCTTGGAAAAACCCTAAACGGGCATGAGAGAGAAATAATGCAAATCAAAGAAATTGTATTTACAATGAGAATGCAATGAGAAAATACAAAGAGAGAGCACAAATATAAAGGCCTCATGGAAGCTTGTAGAACAAGCTAGAAGGTAGTAGAAGATAAGTTTGACAACCAAGCATCCACAAAAAAGGTGGAATATGCTAAAAAGGAACAAACTCTCGTATTGTCAACAACTCATCACTACATGCATTAAATACTAAATATTAAATAAATGCATTAACCTAAGTAAGCTTAAATAAATAATTAATAATTAATTAATTATTTACTTTAACAATTCCTAGGTAACTTAGTTGATCTATTGGGAGATGTAAATCATGTTAAAGATAAGAATGATGAGTTGGATCATTAGATTCGAGGTGAGGATTAGGTAAATACCTAATAGATGAATTCTAAAGAAGTTTCTAGAGGATGATCAAGAAGGTGGACAAATACAATGAATCATGTTGAACCTGATTGTAAACCCTAAGATCTACAGTGATCATGGAAAATGACAAAGCGAGAATTACCTATTTAAAGAGGTATTGAGTTGAATGAGACACAAAGAGGCACATATAGAAGAAGATTGATCAGAGACACACAAGTGTGTGTGAGTGAATGTGAAGCTAAAGAAGATTGCTTGTGCATATGTTGTTGATATTGATAAGTGAAATTTGAGCAAATGGCTTAAGTTTTGTTGAAAGGAGAAGATTGATTGCTTGAAGGCTTGTCAAGTGAATCAAGAACATAGATTAAATGGAGATCTTATCAGTGAATCAACACATGAATGGAACACTAATCTGGACTTGCAAAGTGAGTTGTAATGATATAGATCAAAACCCTACTATTTTCTTTCTAATCATTGTAAATAGTTTGTATTGAAATCCATTTAATAGAGGTTGACCTAATAGTCATTTGAGGGACTTAACAATCTATGTAAATCCTTTAACAAGGTGACATTATAAATAGAATGATCAAAGTATTTTGACAAGGCCAATCCTAATAGGGTGATTAAATCTCTAACCAGGTCACATTTAACAATATGTATTGTAAACCTCTAAAAGGGTTGGCTCCTAACAGAGCTCACTTTGAAAGAGTGAAAAAGTGGTGACATGTTGCTAGTGGTTTTTCCCAAATTGGGTTTCCAAGTAAAATCCTAGTGTCAAACTTGTGTTGAATTCTTTATATGTTTTATATTTGATAAAGTTTATATTCAACAAAGTATGTTATGTTTGAGATAGTAATTTTATTAGTGTAGTAGAGACTAAGCAACAACGAGATAAGGATAACAATGAGTGTTTTTTGTTTAATTGTTCAAATGGTACTTATGGACCTTGAGTAACTGATTCACCTCCCCTCTCAATTATTCTAAACATTTCTAACAAGTTGTACATCAATAAACTTCATATATACTACCTTTGAAACCTTTTCTATAGACTATTAAATATTCAAAGCTATAAATCAAATCTACATTTAAATCCCAATGTTTTTATTGAAAGTTTCTTTTTGATACCTAGATGACATAAACAGTCTTCAAGTTTTTCATATGCTCAAATTCACATTATACCAATTTTCAAGTTAGTCAGAAATCAATATCTAATTTTGTATCAAATAAATATGAGAATTTGGAATAGCGAATCACAACCCTATTATTAAAGCCAATCAAAACTCCTCAAAACATGCAAATTAGTCTGATTTGAAAGTGTCTTATTTGAAGTGACAAAGTAAATCAAAATGTTAATAAATAATTATAACCCAATGATTCAAGTTAGTGTTAACACATCAAAAATGTTAGAGTAATTATTTGTTCACACTTATTAATTAAATCACTTTGATTTAATTAAATAAGTTGCCTATTACTCTAGTTTGCTTAAGCTATCTTGTAGGTGCATATATTTAATATTCTATTAATTATATTGTGTAACCTAACTTTTTTAGGCTTTAGGTTACCCTTTTCGGGTTTCGATCTCCTTTTATTAGGATTGATCTCTTTGTATTTTTAATTATGAAGATTTGTTGAATATTATTTTCTTCGTCTGAGTTTTTCAGATCAAACCCTTGCCTCTTCTTGTCTTTTTCTTCTCCGAGATAGGTTTTCTGAATGTAATTTTTCTTGGGCTTCGTGGATTGTTGTGCACTTTTGCTCAAACCCTACATGGTATTAGAGCCAGATCTATTGTAGCTTGTTCAATGTTTCAAGAAAAAGGGAGAACAAGGGTTTGGCAGATTAGATCTAGTGTTTTTTCAAGTTTTTCTGAGAAAATAGGGGGGTCACCAATTTTCAGAGTAGTTTGAGGCCAAACGAACATCACATATGGATTCAGAAGGCATCAAAACCCCCATTTTGATATAAAATTTGTTTGATTTGGACAAAGTTGATCTGGGAGGCAAAAATAATTTGTCGTGCAGGGCCATACGGCCTCTGCACGCACTTCGAGGCACATAAAATATTAAAAAATTGCAAAAAAAAGGGGAAAAAAGGAAATTTTTTGGCCACGACAGTTAGGAAAACTATTGCGGTCATAAAACCCGCTAGCGGCTACAGTAAACTGTCAGTGGTTACTGCCAACGGTCCCGCAGACTGCCAGCGGCTCGGTGGCCGCTGTGGCTCCACCTCCGTCAGCCACCAGCGGCTCAACCGCTCCACCTCCACCGTGGTGGCAGTGATCCATCCTCCTGCCACCTCGATCACCACTCTGCCAGTGGTTCAAGGGTGGCACCTTTTTTTTTTTTAAAAAAAAAAATTATTAAAAATAATAATTTTTCTTGCATTCCGAAGGCCCTAGAGGTTTTTTCGTCGTAACTTGAGCATACAGACATATTTTATCGATCTAAAAAATGTGCCAGAAAGTTGGTTCCAAGACAAAGATGCTGGTATAGGTGTTTTTGTTTTTTGATGCAGTTTGGTTGCCTATTTTGGTAGTTAAAGCTGGATGTTTTGTTTTGCACTCCAGGAGGCGTATCTTGAGCATCAAATCTCTATTTTTGGACTTCTTTATATCCCTGGAAAGCTCTTTCTATGCTCTTTCCAGTGATGTTGGTTGTTGTTCCAAATTCTATTCTAGGCACATCTTATTCAATCTTTTTCATTTTAGCATTCTGGTGGATATCCTATTTGTTTCAGGTTCAGGGATCGATTTTGTTTCTTTAGATGCTTTGTTTTGGGCTCTACCTTTTGTTATTTCAGCCTTATATTTTTTATGATCATTTTTTATATTCATTGTAAGCATCTTTATGCAACACACTGAGATAAAGTGTCACTCTTGCGTTTTAGGATCCTTTTCATCATTGTGATTCGTTGTACTCGCACTATTTTATAAAGTGCCATGGGGGGGATAGTTGTTTGCCACTTCTAGGCCCTCTTTTTCTTTTGCCTCATGCAGTGTCAATGACACGTGCCTTTATTGGTGTCTATACCTCACTCTCAATGTGTCTGGTCCTTGTGTTGTAGGAGATTCTTGGGCCCACCTTTTCAGCTGCCTATCACCTCACTTGCATTAAGGGGGGGTTATATTTTTGTTCTATGCTTCTTTGGTTGATGGTTCATTGGTGTGAGCTATGTATTTAGTACTTGATCCTACATACTAGGCGATTGCAATGGCTGGCTATCTATGCATTTTGATGAGATGGATCATCTACCATATAGACACGCTCGATTCGTGCCTTCTATTTCCATGGAGGTTCTACAGATCAGTATTTTGACAGAGTTTTGTGGTTCTTCATGCTTCAATGATTCTCTTATAATCTCTTTGTTCCTTCTTCTGAAACATTCTTTGCTATTTCTTTTTGGAGTAGGGTTTTTCCCATGTGGTTTGCTCTATTTCTCCTCTTTATAGAGATTTTGTTGTGATTGGGTACCTGATCAGGCCTTGTTGTTGGGAACCAATTTTCCTACTTTCATAGCTGTGCTAGGTTAGCTTACCTCCTGAGCTTCGCTTAAGGGAGGATGTTAGAGTAATTATTTGTTCGCACTTATTAATTAAATCACTTTGATTTAATTAAATAATTTTCCTATTACTCTAGTTTTCTTAAGCTATCTTGTAGGTGCATATAATTAATATTTTATTAATTATATTGTGCAACCTAGCCTTTTTAGACTTTAGGTTACCCTTTTCGGGTTTCGATCTCCTTTTATAAGGATTGATCTCTTTGTATTTTTAATTATGAAGATCTGTTGAATAATATTTTCTTCGTCTAAGTTTTTTAGATCAAACCCTTGCCTCTTCTTGTCTTTTTCTTCTCTGTGATAGGTTTTCTGCATGCAAGTTTTCTTGGGCTTCGTGGATTTGTTGTGCGCTTTTGCTCAAATCCTACAAAAAATTCCTATTCATATTCCATAAACCTCTAAAATATATCACTTGTAACTAATAACATGAGAATACTTTCTAAAACATAATTAGACAAAAATATCCTGCTAACTAATTGCACAATTAGAAACTCATTTTGTTGACTATCAAAAAAAAGTATCTTGCTATCTTATTGCACAAGTTGAATATGTAACTCTATTATCATTACACCATTTTTTGCACTAATATTGTTTCATATGAAGTTTCTCTATGTCTTCTCTATTTTGTATTTATGTCTTGCCTCCTTTCATCTTGTATGGATCTATTTTATATAGACATATTGACTGTTAATCAAATTTGACTCTTAAGAAGCCCTCCACTTTCAGCTTTATATAATTCTCTTTTGAGAGAAATCAAAAAATAATTTCATAGATCATGTTAACTAATCTTTCAATGAACATAGATTAAAAATTTAATTGCACTTCCAAACAACAACTTTTCAATCTTAACAATATATTTATGAGATATTATTGTTAACATAAAACTAACTATGAACTATTTTTGTAAAGGCAACCAATTAATTGGTATACTATCAACCTTCAACAATAGAATAATTAACCAAATCAATATTAATTAATCTTATATAGGAATCAATTCTTATCAATTGAAAAATGATTACCAACGTTGTCAACTTCATGGATTTATTTACAAATTTATTAAATTTGTATTGGATTCCTTGAAAAAAAAATTGTATTTCAAACTGGTGCCCATTTTTAATTACATTTTCCAACTTCAATTTATCTTGAAAAGATAAATCTTAAGTCAATGACTATGTGTGAAAACTTTCTTTCAACTCATTGAATTTGCATTAAGGTGGTTCCCACACTATATTAATAATTATTGTTACTTCCAACCAAACACATTAGAGTAATATATTGTTTAACCAAATCAATCTTCATGAATATAGATTTCAAAAGAATCACCCATTGATGATGAGCTTATTCATATAGCTTCAAACCCAAAATAGAGTTCCTAACACCTTGTTGGGAAAGTTCCTATGACTTGATTGACAAAAGATTAGTTTGATTCTTGTAAGTGTGAATGTGTTGTTATTATAAAAACCAAATTAAATAAACCATAAATATAATTTAAAATGTAGGTAAACATTCATTAGTTTCTATTGATGTCAATGATGAATACAAATAGCAAAGGTTCAACAAACTTGTTCCTTTAGTTTACCCCTATTAAGATGCATTGTCCTCAACTTTATACAATCTTTATTAGTTGGTTGTATTCCTCACAAACCCAACTTTACACCTTCATTGAATAAAATTTTGTCAAGGAGTTGGGTGGTTATCAAAAATTACAATTAATTTCATCAATTAAAAACACCCTTCTCGCTCGTGCTTCAATTATTTTATTATGGTAATATTCTGTGGAGAGGTAGGGTCCAATGGACATACCTTGCTCATGCACAACATATTTCATTTAGGACATTAGGTCATCATATAGACAAAATTCTTGAGTATCCTTATGGATTATCAGTTAAACATTTTAGTCCCCCATGAACATGTGGATGAGCTTTTACATTTGTATTCACCACTACAAGCACATGGAGCTTATATTTTTCTCATGACTCATTCATTTGATACTACCCCACGATCTTGTGCAACAAGCATTACATGATGATAATTCCTTACAGGAAATTAGGTCTGACGAGATCCCTTGAAACATGTTCCTTACAAACTGATGCAGGAGCATCCTAGGTGTAAGAAAAATCTTGCATCACCCAAAAATATTTTCTTTTTAATCTTTTCTATTTTAATAAGGACTAGTAGATAGGGTGGTTACTATTTATGGGAACTTTCTACTTTTAGTAAGTTTTTTATATGAGCTCAGAATGTTCTCATTTTCTATAGGAAGGTTCATTCTAGAGTTATAAGCTTACCATAAAAATCTCATTACTTTAGCTTAAGTATCAGAGAAGTTATTGTAGATATTTGGTAGAAAAATTTGCAAAAAAATCTTTAGGCTCACCATTGGAGGCTTTAGAGTGCCTGGATGAGGTCCAAAAACTCAATAGAAGGGCACTTACGCCATTTCAAGCCTATAGATTTGGAGTTGGGGTTTCTAAAAAGTGGTTATAATAGCCAATTAGAGCAATGGTTCGAGAGTTATGGCCTTCCAAAGTTGGGCTGTAGAAATTTCTAAAATAATTTGTCAAAAATATATTTAGCCTACTCTACATATATTGTTAGGGTCTGTCAGCCCTAGGTATTAAGTTTGAGCATCTAGAACCTTCTTGGGTAGCATAAAATTGCCTATTTAAGAAAGGCCCGAACATTGTCTAGAACAAGTTGTGGGTGATAGTTCATAGCTTGTCTTGCAAATTATTGTAATGAAGGCACCCATGTGGGTTAGCATATTGTACTTATGAATTTTGTAATTTTGCATTTGCGGCGCAAATAAGAAGTCCATATTTTTTTCTCGCATTTTCTATTGTTTCTTTGTTTCTATTATGAGTTTATGGTATTAAAGGGAGCACCTTGCATCACATGGTATTAGAGCTAGAGTTCTTCAATGTGTGGACAGATCATCGACTATGAGGTAGTTTGCACCAGGACTATAATTTGGGCTGAGTGTGTAGATAGATCGCTGATTGTGAGGTAGTTTGCACTAGGGTTTTAGCGAAAGTGTGAAAATGCCTCCACAAAGGGAGTGAGGCAGAAGAGCTGTAGGTGTTACACCTGAAGGTTCTAGAGCCCACCAAAGATAGATGCGAGCATTGGAAGAACAAATGCATAGAGGAATGAATCTTCCTATAAGACATGTAAGCAAGG
Organism: Cupressus sempervirens; assembly: GCA_028749045.1. Lineage (NCBI taxonomy): Eukaryota > Viridiplantae > Streptophyta > Pinopsida > Cupressales > Cupressaceae > Cupressus > Cupressus sempervirens. The sequence goes on from CM053783.1 coordinate 747,336,236, forward strand.
ATGAGGATGAAATAGAAGAAAATGTCAAATTAGAGGTAGTTCTAAACCTAGAGGAAGATAGGCTTTTTAGGGCCATCTCCAAGATTGGAAAAAGACCTAAGTTTGAGGTTCCTACATTTTTGAGAAATCTTAACCTAGAGGAGCTGATCAATTGGATCAATAAACTGGAGGAGTACTTGAGTATGAAGATATTAAGGATCCTAAAAGGGTCAAGTTTGTGAAAGCAAAACTGAAGGGACATGCGAAGATCAAGTGGCAGGAGGACTAGTTGCAGTGAAATAGAAAGGAAAAGGACAAAATCACCAAATGGGAATGGATGGTAGCTAAACTGAAGCAACAACTCACTCCTATGGATTATGAGCTTGATCTGTTGAAGAAAATGCAAGGGTTGAAGCAAGTGGGAAAATCTATTCAAGAGTATACTGAAGAGTTCTATCGAGTTCTCATTAGAACTAGCCATGTAGAAGTTGATAAGGAGAAAGTGGTCTATTATCTTAATGGGTTAAGGCCAAGTATTCATGAGAGTTGAGTCTAGTTTGAATGAATAGTATTGGGGAGGCATACCAATTTTCCCTAAGAGTTGAGGAAAAATTGAGCAAGAAGTTTGACAACAAGAATAGTGGAAGAGGTCATGGTGGAAGACTTGGCGGATAATCATATGGTGGTCGTAATGATGATCAAAAGAATAAGGATGAGGGTGGAAGTAGTAGTCAGAATGAAAGGGGAAATAATTCCAATCATTTCAATGATCTAAATAATAGAGATGAAAGAGGAAGAGGCAGAGGAGAAGGATCTGGAAGAGGAGGCTTTTGTGGGAAATGTTTTTACTATAGAGAAGAAGGGCGTAGAGCATTTGAATGTACCCAGTGCCAAGGAAGGAAAAATCGAAGAATAGAAGGCTAGGCCAAAGTTGCACATGTTGATGAAGATGTTAGATCATCACATTCTGAAGATGGTAATAGGGGAGAAGTCCTAGTTAATAGAAGAGTTATGTTGAGTGGTGAGAATGAACTTGATCAAAGAAGGAGTTTGTTTCACACAAGGTGTAAATGTGAAGATAAGTGTTGTGATGTGATCATTGATGGTGGAAGTACTAACAATCTGGTGTAAGAAATGATGGTCACCAAGTTGAAGTTGAAGAGATAGTTGAAACACTCACATCCATACTGTATTGTTTGGGTGCAAGATGACCATAAGGTCATGGTTAATGAGCAGTGCTCGATGAAGTTCAAGATTGGAAGCTACCAAGATGAGGTATTATGTGATATCATATCTATGGAGATATGTCATATGTTGTTGGGTAGGTCATGGGATTTTGACAAGAATGTTTTACACAATGGGCAAGCAAATAGCTACACTCTAACCAAGGATGGAGTGAAACATAACTTAAATTCGTTGAATGATAAAGAAGAAAAGGTATGTAGTGCTACCAAAATATGTTTTGTTGATGGAAAAGAGTTTCTTAAAGGTATGAAATGTGAACATATGTGTTTTTCTATAATTGCAAAAGATAGTAAAGAAGAAGTAGAGGAGGTACCTACAGGATTTGCAGATATGTTGGGAGAGTTTTTTTATATTGTATCAAATAATGTACTTGATGGATTGCCCCCAATGAGGAAGATCACTCATCAGATGGATTTGGTTCCAGGAGCCAATTTTCCAAACAAGGTAGCACACAGAATGACACTAGTAGAAAGTGAAGAGTTGAACAGACAAGTTCATGAGTTGTTGCAGAAGGAGTTGATTATAGAAATTCTAAATTCCATATGTTTTACCAATCGTGTTAGCACCAAAAAAGAATGGAGAATGGAGGATGTCCACAGATTCTCATGCTATGAACAAGATCACAGTCAAGTACAAATTTCCATTGCCAAGAATGGATGATATTATGGACTATTTGAGTGGAGCTGAGTATTTCACAAAAATAGATCTGAAGAGTGGGTACCATCATATTCATATCAGAGAAGGTGATGAATGGAAGACTACTTTGAAAACCAAAGCAGATTGTACGAGTGGTTAGTCATGCCTTTTGGGCTAACCAATGCACTGAGCACTTTCATGAGGCTCATGAATGAGGTACTGAAGGAGTTTCTAGGTGAGTTTGTCATTGTTTACCTAGATGATATTTTGAAATTTAGTAAGAGATTGGAGGAACACTTGATCCATATTCACAAGGTGTTCGACAATTTGTGGGAAGAAAAGTGGTTGATAAACTTGAAGAAGTATAGTTTTGTAAAGAAGGAGTTAGTGTGCTTGGGATTTTTAGTCTCAATAGAAGGTTTGAAAATGGACCCAAAGAAAGTGAAGGCTATCCTTGAATGACCTACTCCAAAGAGTGCAATAGAGGTAAGATCTTTTCATGGACTAGCTAGTTTTTACAGAAAGTTCATAAGAGATTTTAGCAGTATTTGTGGGCCCTTGACTAAAACAATGAGAGGGGGTAGGAAAGAATTTAAGTGGACTATAGGAGTAGATAAGAGTTTTGATATGTTGAAACAAAAAGTTACTAAGCAACCTATTTTAGCACTTCCTGATTTTAACAAGGTGTTTCAAGTAGATTGTGATGTTAGTGGTACTGCAATAGGAGCTATTTTGAGCCAAGAAGGTAGACCTGTTGCTCTATTTCAATGAGAAATTGAATGATGCAAAAAAGAAAATATTTTGTTTATGATCAAGAATTTTATGCTACAGTTCAAGCATTAAAGAAGTGGAGACACTATCTTCTTCCTAAGGAGTTTGTTTTGTATACTGATCATCAAGCTTTGCAATATTTGAATAGTCAAGGAAAATTGAACCAAAGGCATCTGAAGTGGGTTGAGTTTTTGCAGATTTATACATTTGTTTAGAAACATAGGAGTGGGAAGTCCAAAAGAGTTGTAGATGCTCTTAGTAGAAGACAACTTTTGCCAACAGAAATATAGATAGAGGTGGTTGGGTTCAAGGAACTCAGTACTTTATATCCAGATGATCATGATTCTGGTGAAGCATGGAAGGTTTGTAAAGAATTTGTTACACTTGATAGGACCAAGTGTTTGGATTTCATGATCCAGGATAGTATGTTGTTCAAAGGAAGCCAGTTGTGCATTCCTAGAAGTTTAATGAGAGAGAATCTCATCAAGAAGAAGCATAATGGAGGATTGGCTAGACATTTTGGTATAGATAAAACTATTTCTTTGGTTGTTGAGAATTATTACTAGCCATAGTTGCAGCAAGATGTGAAGAAGTTTGTACAGAGTCATAGAGTATGTCAAATGGTGAAAGGAGTAAAGCAGAATATAGGGTTATATCAGCCATTACCCATACCAGAGAAGTTGTGGGAGGATGTCAACATGGATTTTGTTCTTGGATTACAAAGGACACATCAAGGGCATGGTTCTATTTTTGTGGTGCTCGATAGGATTTTAAAGATGGCACATTTTATTCCTTGCAAGAAGACTAGTGATGTTGTTCATGTGGCAGAGTTTTTTTTCAAAGAGGTGGTGAGGCTACATGGTCTGCCAAAGAGTATAGTTTCAGATCGGGATACCAAATTTATTGGGTATTTCTGGCATACATTATGGAAGAAGTTGAAGATAGATTTGAAGTTCAGCTCATCACATCATCCACAGACTGATGGACAGATAGAAGTTGTGAATAGCAATTTGGGAAACTTGTTGAGATGCTTGGTTGGAGATAAATCAAAAGGATGCGATATGATTTTACCACAGGTGGAATTTACATATAATAATTCTATCAATAGGAGTATTGGTAAATCACCATTCCAGATTGTATATAAGAGTAGTCCTATAAATGCTTATGAATTGCAACAGTTGGATAAAGGAGAGATAAGTAGTGCTAAAGTAGAAGAATTTCTTGAACATTTGAAGAAAATCGATGATGAGTTGAGGAAGCACATCATATAGATGAATACACAGTACAAGGCTAAGGAAGATGTGAATAGGAGGTATAAGGAATTTTAGATTGGAGATGAAGTCATGGTTCATTTGAGGAAGGAGCATTTTCCAGTGGGTACATATAATAAGTTGAAGATGAAGAAGTTTGGACCATGCAAGATAGTGAAAAGGTATGATTCTAGAAATGCTTATGAAGTAGAGTTGCTTGCCAAATTGAATATTTCACCAGTATTTAACATTTTAGATTTGATAGAGTATTATGAAGGAGGTGATGGAGATGAAGTTGTAGAAGCGTAATGGAGTATTCCAGCAGCTAGTTCGGCTACAAAGGAGATTGAGGAGATACTAGACAGTCGTGTTGGCAAAAGTACCAGGAACAAAACCTATGAGGAATATCTAGTCAAATGGAAAGGGAGGCTAGTTGAGGATTCATCATGGCTAGCAAAGGAGGGGGTTTACCATCTTGGATTTCCTCTGAACACCTGATATGTGACAGAGTCACTTCTCAAATTACTCCAAGTATCTAATGCAGGAGTATCCTAGGTGTAAGAGCAATCTTCCATCACCCAAAAATATTTTATTTTTTAGTCTTTTCTATTTTAAAAAGGACTAGTAGACAGCGTGGTTACTATTTATGGAAACTTTCTATTTTTAGTAAGTTTTTTATATGATCTCGAAATCTTCTCATTTTCTATAGGAAGGTTCATTTTAGAGTTATAAGCTCACCATAAAAATTGCATTGCTCTAGCTTACGTATCAGAGAAGTTATTACAGATTTTGTGTGAAAAAATTTACAGGAAAATCTTCAACCTCACCATTGGAGGCCTTAGAGTGCTTGAATGTGGTTTAAAAACTTGATGGAAGGGCACTTGCACTGATCTAAGCCCATAGATCTAGAGCTGGCATTTTTGAAAAGTGGTTATAATAGCCAATTGGAGCAATGGTTTGAGTGTTATGGCCTTCTAAAGTTGGGCTACCAAAATTTTTAAAATAATTTGTCAAAAAATTATTTAGCCAACTCTATGTGTACTTTTTATGTCTATTGGCCCTAGGTATTAAGTTTGAGCATCTAGAACCTTCCCAGGCGGCATAAAATTGCCTATTTAAGAAAGGCCCGAACATTGTCTAGAAGAGCTCTAGGTGATAGTTTGCAGCTTGTCTTGTAGATTACTGTAATCAAGGTGCCCATTTGGTTTAGCATATTGTACTAATGAATTTCATAATTTTGCATTTGTGGCACAAATAAGAAGTCCATATTTTGTTTCACATTTGCTATTATTTCTTTGTTTTTGTTATGAGTTTATGGTATTAAGGGGAGCACCTTACATCACAAACCAACCCTTTGGACCTTCATTGTAAGATTTATTTGAAAGAAGGTGAGTTTTTTTATATGAAACCCTTATGAATTGTATTCCCTTTGCATTCCTAGACTATATGTTTTTCTTATGGTGACATTCCATATGGAGATGTAGGGACAAGGCCTTTTCTTTTCTTTATAATAGTACCCCACACACTGACACATATATTTTACCATTTATAATTACAACTTTGAGGACATAGGGGAAGAAAATTTACAATAAATGAACTCAACCCCACATACCCATAAGAAATTTGGCTTGAATATAAAAAACTTTATAGTGAGGCAAGGAAACAATACAACTACATGAAAATATGACACAACCACCAAGCTGGTAAAACCTTAAGGGATAACATAAGAGGGTCTAGCTTTTACATGATAAGGAAGCCTTGATTGGAAAATTTAAGGTGCAAGTGAATGGTAGAATAAATCATCATACAAACATAAGGGGTTCTGTAACACACTCTAAGAGATCCAATACTTAGTCCAATTTTAGCATTTGATTAATAATCATAATTTGGAAAAAATAAATTGCAACCTTAACTAGGACATGATAAATTTGAATAGTCCTAACACCTTTCTCATCTATGAATGTGTTGGAAATATAGGATAGGACAAGTTACTAAGAGGGGAGGGGTGAATCAGGAACCAATAAAACTTAATCTTATTTCACCAATTAATCCTTCATATATATTCTAGTCTAATTGAATGCATGAAAGACTGAAAATAGTAAAACATTCATAATAGTTTGACACAAGATATAGTGATCCGGAAACCTTCCAAATAGAAAGTAAAACTGGGGTGGGGATGATACCCACAAGTTTTAGTACTGTAGCATAAAGTTGGTCGATTAAGGCTTACAATTGATCACTTCTGATGATTTTTCCTATTAGGAGCAATAAGGACTAATAGGTCCACCTTGTTAAAGGATTTACAAAACATACAATGAAGTATGCACTCGGTAAAGAGATTTTCAAAAGACTATTAAGTCCACACTATTAAAGGATTTAACTAATACATCTGTTAGGATGAACCAATGGTTGATCTATAATCTGTAACTCTGATTTGTTGGTTGATTTCCTTTGAAATGTGAAGATCACCTTGCTGCAATAAATAAATATTTGTTGTTCCTTATACTTCTTGTAGCCTTTTCACTTTGCACTTCTACTCTCTATATTTAGATCATTATATCTTACATATTATTTGGATATGATACAATACATTACATATATACCAATCCAAAACACATTTCATCAAAGTTAGCTACAATATATATTTCCATCAGAGCTCACAAAGTCAGCTCAACTGTTGGTGCTCGGGTTCTAAAGACAAACTCGATGAGGTTCTAATACTTAACAACCATTGTCAACACTTGGCATCATCATGCTCTCAGTAAAAATTGAAGCTCGGTTCATACTAATTACTTCAAAGTAGTCTAAATTGGATCAGCATTGGTGACTCGGTGAACATTGCAGAACTCAACATATAAATTGACTCACTTACTTGACACTACATGGCTTGGTCAACACTAACATTGTGAACTTGGTATAAACTAAATCACTTGGTTGACCTTCCTTGGCTTAGTCAACACTAGATTCACATTACTGACATACAAGCTCGGTAGACACTAGAAACCATAGTTGGCACTGAGCAACTCGGTTAATACTATGAAGCTTAGTTTGCACTATCACTGATCAACTCAGTAGATACTACTCGGTGTGAACTGAATACCAATTTTGGAATTCAGTAGCAACTATAGAACTTGGTAAAAACTATATTGCTCGGTAGTATCTGTAGCACTCGATTAACATTGCAAACTGAAAGATAAGCACAGTAGTAGCTTAACCAATTAACTAAATGTGTGTCACTAATAAAAAAACTTGATCTTAATGTCAACATAATGCACTCTCTCCTTTGACCCTTACTCGCACCATTTCCTTTCCCACCAAGCTCTTGAACAACTATTTGTTCAAACCTTCATCCTTCTAGTAATCAACTAGTTGGAACTTAAGGGCATCCTCATCAAATTATTCCTTTCTCAACTCAAATTTTATTACCATATACAAGTCATTTGTTTAATCTTGAATCATAAACCACATACTCTATTCCTCTACTTTCTTCCATTCTTTTTTTTTCTCTAACCTGCTAAAGAATGAAAGGGTGAATGAGGTTTTGTGTTGAAACCCATGCCCAGTTCAATAAGTTGGAGAAAGGCATGCATGCTTTGTCTCCATTTCATCTTCACACATCTCCTTTATACCCTCCTCACATCTTCCACTTTATCAACCTTGAGCCCTCATGCACAAAACATGGAGGAGATATCAGTGTTGGTGCAATATTTGTAATTTGTAATCAAATAATATACCACACAACCCTCTCACCATGATAAAAATGAAAGGATTATCTATTGTGAATAGAATGTTTAATATTTCATTAGAAATCTTCACAAGGAGGAAATTTTTTGTTTTAATGCCTAAAAGCTAAATTGTTCTTCCATCCTTTATGGCACTTTCTCATCTCTTCTTCACCTCCATAAATTGAAATGAAAAATTTGTCATTATTTTTTTCCTTTTCAATATGCCAAACCACAAATAGTGTGAGAATTTGTGTTTACCTAAGTCACTTCAAATTTACTATCACCATTCTTTCATATATGATATTACCCTACCTCAACATCACCTACTACCAATGGACAACATGCCCCCAAAACACCTTATCGGTTGGTGCATCATCAACACATGAAAACTATATGTCATGGGGTCATATCCACTACCAACTTGGATAGTGAGTCGGCAAGGGTGTTACCTTCTCGATAGATATGAGAAATTTTGAAATTACAAAAGCTCGTCAACTTCTCTTGTATAATTGAAATGATTTATTAAATTTCCAAGCATGGGACCTTCCATTCACAATGCATTTACAATTATCTATAAATCTCTTTCAAGATGTAACTATTCCACCCTAATTCGTTTAGCTATCTTGACTGCTAGAATAATAACATGAGCTTCTACTTCATTGTTAGTGTCATTTTCCAAAAAAAATGACTCACCTGCCAATATGTTACTTGTGGGATCTCTTGTGAAACAACCAACCCCTAATGGACTCAGGGTGCATTTGGTGACCCAGACAAGTTTATCTCGATCCATTCATCATCAGGCTTCCACCCTTTCATATCTTTTGCACAAATGATAAGTTTATCCTATTTGCTTATTAAGAGGATGACCCCTTAGTTGCTCATTAACAATTATAATCTTAATTTTTTATAATAATAAGATTATAATTATAATTATAATGACTCATAATTAAACTTAAAATTAAGATATGGTAAAAATAATGATTATAATCAAATAAGATGGAAAATGTAAGACTAGATACTAGTTGTTTCATTTGACATTGTCGGTAAATTTTCTATAATTGTTATTGTACATCATTTCTAGCTAAGGCAAACTTTGATAATAAGTTTCCAATAATTACTATTAACTCATTTCTATATCTTTCCCTTACTTACTTAATACTTTCTCGCTCACTCACTCACTTACTAACATAATAATTTATTAACTGATTTTCTTATTCTTGTTGATTTTCCCTCAAAATGTTATGGAAAATAAAAAATCATTCTCAACATTGACTTAATAAAACAAGTGCCACATAGTGGCATGTACTTACCTTTATAGTGCATTGTAATAAATATAATGTAAACAATAGTTGTCCAATTAAAAAATACACAATTAATAAAGATAATTCAATAATAAATAATAAATAGGTAGGCAATTATTTTTTATTATGACAAAAACATAATTTGACAAAGATTACCCTATGCATCCATATAAAATCATGAATGAAAGTAATTGTGACAAGTTCAAATTTGTAGTAGTTACTATTGAAAAATAATTAATACTTATCTATTATAAAAGTAAAAACAAAAATAAAATAATAATAATTCAACATTGATCTACTTTGAAAACTAACAAACATTGTCCACCAATAAATGTTTGTTTGAAGTTTCCTTTAAGATGATCTCTCAATTCTTCCCATATGAAAGGTAAATGTTAAAAACAATTCTAAAGATTAAAAATAAATTTAAAACTTTTCTTATGTGACTTAAAATCATAGTGTAGTCATAAGAAATTAAACCTTTAAAATGTTGAAAGAACTTATTTATATTAGCAAGGAGTAAACCCACATTAGTCTACTTTACTATTATTTAGTAACTTGTTAAAAAATATAGTTCATAACATTGTATTATATACTACACAAATTAATAATCGACATATTTCAAATATACTTCATTTCGATATAATAGAACCAGCAAAGGCCTCCTTGTGAACAATCACATTTATCTTCAATTGAGCAGATTTTGGTACGTCGCAAGACAAATATTGAATCTTGGAGTTGATCACAAAAGATTAGCTTTTCAAGAGAGGAATTGTGCAATGGATTCCTGCCGTTGACCTCATGCATAACGACCGCCCAACAGTTCGTAGCTTGTCTTGTAGATTACTGTAATGAAGGCGCCCATGTGGGTTAGCATATTGTACTTATGAATTTTGTAATTTCGCATTTGCGACGCAAATAAGAAGTCCATATTTTGTTCTCGCATTTGCTATTGTTTCTTTGTTTCTGTTATGAGTTTATGGTATTAAGGGGAGCACCTTGCATCACAAACCAACACTTTGGATCTTCATTGTTAGATTTATTTGAAAGAAGATGGGTTTTTTTATATGAAACCCTTATGAATTGTATTCCCTTTGCATTCCTACACTATATGTTTTTCTTATAGTGACATTCCATATGGGGATGTAGGGACAAGGCCTTTTCTTTTCTTTATAATAGTACACCACACACCCACACATAGATTTTACAATTTGTAATTATGACTTTGAGGACACTGGGGAAGAAAATGTACAATAAATGAACTCAACCCCACACACCTATAAGACAGTTGGCTTGAATATAAAAAACTTTATAGTGAGGCAAGGAAACAATACAACTACATGAAAATATGACACACCCACCAAGCTAGCAAAAACTTAAGGGATAACATAAGAGGGGCTAGCTTTTACATGATAAGGAACCCTTGATTGGAAAATTTAAGGTGCAAGTGAATGGTATAATAAATCATCATACAAACATAAAGGGTTTTGTAACACACTCTAAGAGATCCAATACTTAGCCAATTTTTGCATTTGATTATAATCATTTGGAAAAAATAAATTGCAACCTTAACTAGGACATGATAAAGTTGAATAATCCTAACACCTTTCTCATCTATGAATGTGTTGGAAATATAGGATAGGCTAAGTTACTAAGAGGGGAGGGGTGAATCAGGAACTAATAAAACTTAAATCTTATTTCACCAATTAATCATTCATATATATTTTGATCTAATTGAATGCATGAAAGATTGAAAATAGTAAAACAATCATAATAGTTTGACACAAGATACGGTGATCTAGAAACCTTCCAAATAGAAAGTAAAAGTAGGGTGGGGATGATACCCACAAGCTTTAGTACTGAAACATAACGTTGGTTGGTTAAGGCTTACAATTGATCACTTCTGATGATTTTCCTTGTTAGGAGCAATAAGGACTGCTAGGTCCACCTTGTTAAAGGATTTACAAAACATATAATGAAGTATGCACTCAGTAAAGAGATTTGCAAAAGACTATTAAGTCTACCCTGTTAAAGGATTTAACTGATACATCTATTAGGATGAACTAGTGGCTAATCTCTTATCTGCAACTTTGATTTACCGATTGAGATTCCTTTCAAATGTGAAGATCACCTTTTTGCGATAAATAAATCTTTGTTGCTCCTTATACTTCTTGTAGCCTTTTCACTTTGCACTTCTACTCTCTATATTCACATCATTATATATTACATATTATTTGGATATGATACAATACATTACATATATACCAATCCAAAACACATTTCATCAAAGTCAGCTACAACCTATATTTCCATCAGAGATCACAAAGTTAGCTCAACTGTTGGCACTCAGGTTCTCAAGAAAAACTCGGTGAGGTTCTGATACTCAACAACCATTGTCAAAACTTGACATCATCATGCTCTTGGTAAACATAGAAGCTCGATTCATACTAATTACTTCAAAGTAGTCTAAACTCGGTCAACACTGGTGACGTAGTGAACATTGCAAAACTTGGCATATAAACTGAATCACTTGGTTGACACTACATGGCTTGGTCAACACTAACACTGTGAACTTGGTATAAACTAAATCACTTGGTTGACCCTCCTTGGTTCAATCAACACTAGATTCACATTACTGACACTACGAGCTCAATAGACACTAGAGACCATAATTGACACTATGCAACTCGGTTAATACTGTGAAGCTTGGTTTGCATTGTCACTAATCAACTTGGTAGATACTACTCAACATGAACTAAATACCAATTCTGGAATTTGGTAGAAACTATAGAACTTGGTAAAAACTATATTGCTCGGTAGTATCTGTAGCACTCGGTTAACATTGCAAACTAAAAGATAAGCACAGTAGCAACTTAACCAATTAACTAAGTGTGAGTCGCTAATAAACAAACTTGACCTTAATGTCAACATAATGCACTCTCTGCTTTGACCCCTACTCGCATCATTTCCTTTCCCACCAAGCTCTTGAACAACTATATTGTTCAAACCTTCGTCCTTCTAGTAATCAACTAGTTGGAACTTGAGGGTGTCCTCATCAAATTATTCCTTTCTCAACTCAAATTTTATTACCATATACAACTCATTTGTGTAATCTTGAATCGTAAATCACATAATCTATTCCTCTACTTTCTTCCATTCTTTGTTTTCTCTAACCTACTAAAGAATGAAAGGGTGAATATGGTTTTGTGTTGAAACCCCTACCTAGTTCAATAAATTGGAGAAAGGCATGCATGCTTTGTCTCCATTTCATCTTCACACATCTCCTTTATACTCTCCTCACATCTTCCACTTTATCAACCTCGAGCCCTCATGCACAAAACATGGAGGAAATATCAATGTTGGTGCAATATTTGTAATTTGTAATTTGTAATCAAATAATCTATACCACACAACCCTCTCACCATGATAAAAATGAAAGGATTATCTATTGTTAATAGAATCTTTAATATTTCATTAGAAATCTTCACAAGGAGGAAATTTTTTGTTTTAATGCCTAAAAGCTAAATTGTTCTTCCATCCTTTATGGCACTTTCTCATCTCTTCTTCACCTCCATAAATTGAAATGAAAAATTTGTCATTCTTTTTTTCCTTTTCAATATGCCAAACCACAAGTAGTGTGAGAATTTGTGTTTTGCACCCTAAGTCACTTCAAATTTACTATCATTATTCTTTCATATATGATATTACCTTACCTCAACATCACCTACTACCAATGGACAACATGCCCCCAAAACACCTTATCGATTGGTGCATCATCAACACATGAAAACTATATGTCATGGGGTTATATCCACAGCCAACTTGGATAGTGAGTCAGCAAGGGTGTTACCTTCTCTATAGATATGAGAAATTTTGAAATCGCAAAAGCTCATCAACTTCTTCTGTATAATTGAAATGATTTATCAAAATTTCAAACATGGGACCTTCCATTCACAATGCATTTACAATTATCTATAAATCTCTTTTGAGATGGAACTATTCCACCCTAATTCGTTTAGCCATCTTGACTACTAGAAGAATAACATGAGCTTATGTCATTTTCAAAAAAAAAATGACTCAACTGCCAATATGTTACTTGTGGGATCTCTTGTGAAACAACCAACCCCTAATGGACTCCAGGTGCTTTTGGTGACCTAGACAAATTTATCTCAATCCATTCATCATTAGGCTTCCACCCTTTCATATCTTTTGCACAAATGATAAGTTTATCCTATTTGCTTATTAAGAGGATTAACCCTTGGTTGCTGATTAACAATTATAATCTTAATTTTATATAATAATAAGATTATAATTATACTTATAATGACTCATAATTAAACTTAAAATTAAGATTTGGTAAATCCAATAATTATAATCAAATAAGATGGAAAATGTAAGACTAGATACTAGTTGTTTCATTCAACATTGTTGGTAAATTTTCTATAATTGTTATTGTACATCATTTCTAGCTAAGGCAAACTTTGATAATAAGTTTCCAATAATTATTATTAGCTAATTTCTATAACTTCACTATTTAAATTTTCTAATAATATAACTTTATAATTTCTATATTTTTCCCTTACTTACTTAATACTTTCTCACTCACTCACTCACTTACTAACATAATAATTTATTAACTGATTTTCTTGTTCTTGTTGATTTTCCCTCAATACATTATGGAAAATAAAAAAGCATTCTCAACATTGATTCAATAAAACAAGTGCCACGTAGTGGCATATACTTGCCTGTATAGTGCATTGTAATAAATCTAATTTAAACAATAGTTGTCCAATTAAAAAATACATAATTAATAAAGATAATTCAATAATAAACAATAAATAGGTAGGCAATTATTTTTTATTATGACAAAAACATAATTTGACAAAGATTACCCTATACATCCATATAAAATCATGAATGAAAGTAATTGTGACAAGTTCAAATTTGTAGTACTTACTATTGAAAAATACTTAATACTTATCTATTATAAAAGTAAAAACAAAAATAAAATAATATTTCAACATTGATCTACTTTGAAAACTAACAAACATTGTCCACCAATAAATATTTGTTTGAATTTTCCTTTAAGATGATCTCTCAATTCTTCCCATATGAAAGGTAAAGGTTAAAAACACTTTTGAAGATTAAAAATAAATTTAAAACTTTTCTTACGTGACTTAAAATCATAGTGTAGTCATAAGAAATTAAACCTTTAAAATGTTGAAAGAACATCTTAAACCCACATTAGTTTACTTTACTATTATTTAGTAACTTGTTAAATAATATAGTTCATAACATTGTATTATATACTACACAAATTAATAATGGACATATTTCAAATATACTTCATTTAGATACGAAAATATGATAAATGATAAAAGATCATTCTTGTTGTATCTTTTTTATGATTAGTTTAAGAGCATCACTATATTACACAAGCCTTGTCAATTAAATTATTTTTTTATTAAAACATGTGGTTTTTACATAATCAATTTTATATTGTTTCTCATAGTTGAAACTAAAATTTTGAAAGATTTCAATATTTGCATATTCCTAAAAATAGGCAAAGAAAATAGAATGTGGAGGAAGGCTGAAAAAAGAGGTCAACCAATGAGATTTTAAATAAACAATATTTTTATTGAAAAAAAATAAAAATAAAAATTTGAACATTACAAAACTATTATTATCTACAAAAACTAAAAAAAATAAAGCCATATAATTGGTGACAGCTAATTGACTAATTTGTCAAATGAATACAATAGTATTTGCCTACCACAAATACTACAACAATAATAATAACAAACATAATGCAAGAATTGGTGGAGTAAGTTGAGATGACCCACATGGCCGGTGGTAAACTTTTTGATGTGATGTAGATGGTTGAAGAAAAGAGACCATAATTTCATTCACATTAGATCTGAAAGACTTTTGGAGTATTAAAATGGAAATTTGGTGTCAAAAGCATAAAAATCCGTTCCTTTTAATATAAAATTTAATGTAGTATAGTATGAGTAGACAGCAATAATTAATATGTAGAAAGGATCACCTGAGGACAAGCCACTACTTATTCGATCTTGCCTCGTTTTGGCTTATTCAAACAAAAATTGAGATATTAAGTATTATATGGCACATATTAATATACGGAACAATTATTTTATATATTAAATTATTATATTTATTATTAATATTTTAAGTTTATAGATTTCTCTTATGTGCACACAATACCAATGTTCATTCAAGTATTTATGTAAATTAATTTATTTTATAAAATATTTGTTTTATAAGATTATTAATTATTAGACAATATTTGAAATAATCAAGTATTAGGATACACAAAATTTTAATTAGATATACTAATGTTTAAAATTTTATATTTTATTTTAAAATATTTTATTTATTATAGCAGTATAAATTTTTTGGTATTATATTTATATTTGATAAATATTTATTTATTTATGTATTAGAAATAAAATATATGTATTATCATGATTATCAAACTTATTATATATGGAAAAACGAAATTTGTTAAAGCTTTTATATTAGTAGAATCTATTTGTTACTATTGTAGAATGTCTTTTGCATAACTTATATTTGTACAATTCACCACTTACTATCATTGTAGAATGTCTCTTACATTATTTATTTCTAGAATCTGCCACTATTTTTGTTACTATTTATATTTCTTTGACAATATGTTAGTATTTTAAAGATCAATATTCTATTGTGTTATCACAGTTTTGTAGACAACATGCACCATTAGAATCCACCCCTTGTTTTTGAATTAAAAGCAACCAAAAACTAGGGGGTTGGCCCATTAGACAGTCAAACTGGTGAACCACTAGTAGATTACCACCATCCAAAATTACCCCCTACTACTTAAAACACAAAAACATAGTTCGGAAACATAACTAAAAGAGTTTCAACAAGCATAACATAACTACTGCCTGTACTAGAACTAAAAAAGCTAAGGAAACATAAAAACAAAGGCACTACTACCTTAAACCCAACCAACTTCAACAACTAGCATAAAAACAACATTAAAAACTAGAAGGAGAGAGCCCTAAGGCTTCTTGGCCTCCTTCCTCCCCAAGGGGATATTGGCCCAGTCTTTCGCCAAGAAGTCAAATAGCATTTTGGAGTCCTCCTTTGGAAAATCACCCTCCTGGTCTTTAAGTAGGTGTAGCATGGTTGCAGCTGCATGTGTCACCTTGATAGTAAATTTTTTCAAGAGGCACATTCTTTCTTCCATTGCATGGATTCTTTCCCACATATCATTGCCAGTCATCTTCTTGATCCCCACAGTAACCTCTTGCTTGTCACAAAGGTAGCCATTAGCCTTCTCCTTAGTGACATCCCACATAATCGGGGGGTTAGCATTATCTTTGGAAGAAACCCTAACAGGAGAGATATTGTTATAAGGGAGGGCACTCTATCCACAATTTCAAGGAGTTGGTCCCGAGTTAAGTCCACACACCCTAACCCAATGGTGGTCGAAACAGGCATCATCTCCTTCTTCTCCTTTATCCCACCTCTTGAGCTAGACCGTGAGGAATTAGAAACCTCGACTTCCTCCTCCCCCATGTTCCCCTCACCAAAATTCGAAGCCTTCTCTTTCATCCTTTGTTTAGGATGGCCCATGTCCTCTAAATCTATCTCCTCCTCCTACAAGGCCATAGATCTCAGTTTCCTTTTAGTATTGGATTTTGCAATCCTCCCTAACCTCCTGCTACCACCTCTCACCTCATCCTCTGACTCCTACTTTTCCTTCTCTTTCCCTTTATCCGAATTTCCTATTTTTAATGAGGGGGTGGGCTTCAACTCAATAGGGAACCAACTAGGCGAAGGCTATGGGGTAGGCTCTAAGACTCGTGATCCTAAGGGGGACCTATTGGGGTCAGGGGTTGGGGTGAACATGAATATCAATCTCAACAATCCTAAAGGGGACCAAAGCAAGGTGAAATTGATACAACCGGAACATCAACCCTTGATGCAAAATGGTATAATTAACACCCTTCATCATTTTTTCTTTAACAACAGTAACTGTATCCACCAAAACATGTAACAGAAAGAATGGAATGGAAATAAAGTCATGGTGGTGAAAATGGTTTAGGAGAGGGAAGTGATAGTAATAACAAACGCCATACCTCCCTTCCAGAGTTAGGTACTTCATCAACATCAGACAGACCTCATTCCATGGCTCGGGGAGCTTCTCCCACATAAATCCTCCTCTATGTCGAATAGGTTCCTCCCCTTCCAAGAAGAATTGTTGCAAACTTGCTTCATTAGCCACCCTTGTCACCTTTTGTCATTTCCTTCCCCTCATAGCAAGACCCGTCATCATAGAGATGACTTCCTTAGAGATATGAAATGAGATGCCATTAACTGTGACTCTTCGGTCCTTCCAGGAATTGACAAACTGCAAGGGATAATTATTATCATACCCATTCAATGCCTCCATAAATAGGATGAAACCACCTTCCTTCAACATGTACCACACCAATGGCTTCCTAGAATTCTCCTCTATCATGGAAGGCTCAATTCGCAAAAGATATTGTCATGTCCCCTCTTTTAGCTCAATCTAGCAGAGACATGTGAGTCGGCTTATTATGGGCTCTTGTAGGCTGACAGGGTTGGATAGAGACCCAGTATGATTATTCAGTGTTGGGGACTTGATGTTCGGCAGTTATTGATTAGTTGGGAGATGTTCCTTGTTTTTAGGAGGCAGTTCCTACTTTTTAGGAGGTATGATCTTGCCCAAGGTTGGGTCTCCATGAGATTACTCTTTGGGTTCAGTTTCAGAGGGATAGGGCTTGTTTCCTAAATTTTAGGAGCATCCCTAGATTTATGGAATGAGACTACCAATGGATCCTTGATTTCTGACTTTAGTCATAGATAGGTGACAGGATGATTTTATGGCTTGTGATGTTAGTTGGGCATTTTGTGGCTATTTGGGTTATATTTTTAATATTTCCTAAGTTAGCATTTAATAATTAAATAAGGCTAAGTTATTAGCCATTTTGGAGTAATAAGGGGTTTTTGGCCTCATCTGAATGCACATCCTACGGTGTGATAGCTCATTGGAAAGGTCTCAAAATTCTCTAAATCTTTCTCTTTGGTCTTAGGGTAATTCAATGAACAAATTTCTATCTATGAGGAAAAAGGTCATTTTCTAGTAACATGACCACTTTAAAATAAGAAATTATAACACTTTCACTACCCAATGCCACTTGGAGACACTTAGGGTTCGATTTGCAATTGAGAGGGGTTATAAGGAGATAGAAGCTTCATTCTAAGATCATCTTTTGCATATTTGACAACTTGTTTATGAATTTGCTCTGAATGGGCGATTTCTAGTTTGGGACGCAAACCCCAGGTTAGTGATTGGCTGAGACGTAGCCCTCAGCAATCTTTGGCACCGAATCTCTTAGGCATTGTGTGTGGTGATTAAGGAAAAAGGCATCAATTCTCATTGAGGTTTCAGCATGGCATATCATCTTTCCAATTGTGACGTGGTTCATTGTAGCCAGTGGGATGCCATTTGCAGCAGATACACCACGTGGTGTATAGAGTATTGCTTGTATTCACCTCCAAATGTATGTTGGATTCAAGAACAATATTCACCTTCCAGTTTGACATCAAATTTGTATGTGAGCTTTGGGAGATGCATTGGATTTATTGCTTGGCTCTATAATTCAGATAAATCAACCTGGTATAGTTTGCAATAATTCTAATTTTTACTAAATATCTTATTTATTTTAGTCTTGTTTCATTGTTGTTGTTCCCTATTTCTTTCTATGTTATAAAACCATCAAAAACAAACAAACCTTTCTACACTTCTACCTAGTTCTGCAAGAAAACATAAATAATCAAGAAAACAGATTTTAAAATATAAAATTACAGTAGATCAGCATAAGAGATCCATTAGGGATTTTTCAGTGGTTTTAGAGCTTACATCCTGCCAGCCTATAGGATTTGTGAGAAATTGTCACAACAGATTTTGGCATCTGGGTATTGGATAAAAAGTTTTGATAATTCATTTCAACATATGGGTACTAGATAAAAAGTTTTGATAATTTATTTTGGCATCTGGGTATTGGATAAAAAGTTTTGATAATTCATTTCAGCATTTGGGTACTGGCTAAAAAGTTTTGATAATTCATTTTGGCATTTGGGTATTGGATCAAAAGTTTTGATAATTCATATTAGCATCTGGGTAGTTACTAGTTGGTGGATTGAATACAAATCTATGCATCCAAGAGCTAAGATACACAGATTTTATACACGTAGGAGAGCTCAACTTGAGCAAGGGTTTGGAATAGACCAGGAACCTATTATGTCAGAAGAATAGGTGGGTAGCACAGGGAATCAGGATGATGAAGAGAGAGAGAGAGAGAGAGAGAGAGAGAGAGAGAGAGAGAGAGAGAGAGAGAGAGAGAGAGATGTTGCGGACCCTAGTCACTACTCAGCCCAGGATAGCTCAAGCTTTAGATAGATTACATGATACTTTGGAGTGTTTGGAGATGGGTGGACATAGAGGTAGGCGAAGTAGATCAATTTCAGTGGCTGGTAGTCAGCGTAGCCATTAGTCCCATTCTTCAGTTGGGATCTCCCTTCATTCTAATAGGAGGCATTGCCATCATACACCTACTACAAATAGACCATTGCTTCTTTAGTTCATGCCAGGTGAATGACCAGCACAGGTGAAACCACTAGAAGTGGGGTTCTAGGAGTTAGTTTTGGCAACCACAACTGAGTGGAGAGCTCTACCCCCTAAGGTTAGGGATGTCTTCCCTCTTCCCCAATATTGTGCACAATGTAGAGATACAACTAGGTTTAGGGGAGATTGTGGTTATAGACCACCACAGCAGCAGCAAAACTATTACCTCAATAGAGCTACTAGGAAGATCACATTGGCTACATATAATGGCTCAGGAGATACGAGTGCATGAGCTTGGGTTCACAAGCTGGCTATATATCTTTCATTACGACCCATGCTTGAGTGTGAGGCTATTCAGTTTGTTGTGTTGCATCTAGAGGGGATTTCCTATGATTGGTGGCACCATGGATTGGCTACCTAGGATCACGCCTTAGTACATTCCTATGTCGAGTTCACTAAGTGACTCATTACACAATTTGACCATAAGGATACAAAACTTTTCTATAGAGAGTTGGCTCATCTAAGACAAACTGGTCATGCAAAAGCTTATATTAATGAGTTCTAGTGCATTATAGTTATGGTACATAATATGACACATAAGTGTAGTGTGATGCTATTCATTGAGGGATTGCAGGACAAGCTTAAAGGATTGGTTTGTGCTTTCCAGATGGCCACTCTTAAGGATGCTATTGATGTGACATTGAGATTGGACACCACTTCTACCTCTTATCAGACTGATAAGAAACCATCGGGGAATATACAGGCACCACAGAGACCTCCTTTTTAGGCTAAGGACATGCCACCTCCACCTCCCAAAGTAGACCTGGATTCTAGAAATGAACTAAGGAGGAGGAAATTATGTTTTTCTTGTAAGAAGCCATGGGTACCAAGACATAGGTGCCTTGGGCAGGGAGAGGCACATCTTATTAAGGTCATATCAAATGCAAACGATGAGGAGGTTTGGGATATAAATGACAAAGATGATGGTGTCCAAATTGAGCTCGAAGATGCTAAGGTAGCCTTCGCAACATAGGGGACTATGGCTATGTTGTTAGGTGCACCAATGATTCACCTCTTCTGCATCTCAGATATGATCCATGTGCATATTGTGTATTGATTGGTGGACAGTGGGTCTACACATAATTTTATAAATACAAGAATGGTAGACCGTTGTGGTCTGCAAGCACAAAATTTTCCAAGAATCAATGTGACTGTGGCTAATGGTCTTACTCCGCAATGTGTCGAGGGTATCCCACAGTTGAGCATAGGCATGAAGGGATATACCTTGATAGATGACTTTTACATGTGTGATCTAGGAGGCACGGATGTAGTGTTGGGTGTATAGTGGTTGCAATACTTGGGGAGATACAACCAAGATTTCAGGAAGATACAATTGGAGTTTATGGTGGGGAGAAGGAAGATCATGCTCAAGGCATGCCCACTTCCATCTCAAGGTGGATTAGCTAGGAGTATGATTACTGATCAGGACTCAGATAGTAATAGTGATTTGATCATAACCCCATGTCCCTCAATATCTCAACACACAGGAGCGGGTGCCTTAGATTTGCCACGAAGATTGTATGAGGTTTGGGAGGGGTTGCATAACAGGACTATTTTGGGACCGGCTACTGGTCTAAATTTTGACAAGAGGACAGGATGCCATTTGTTTGGATTGTTGAGCATGAGAGTATTCAGGGGTGGATACTCTACTATGAGGTCGTGATCTACTTCACTTCTACACCTTACAGTGCAGAGTATGTCTATCTTGATGAGACACTTCAAGTTTGGAGTCGATCAGTTCTCTATATTTGTATTGCTTGGGATAGTGGAGGATTAGTGTTGTATTTCTTGTGGAAAAGAATCTCCGAGAGGGGAGGACTGTCATGTCCCCTCTTTTAGCTCAATCTAGTAGAGACATGTGAGTCAGCTTATTATGGGGTCTTGTAGGCTGACAAGGTCGGATAGAGACCCAGTATGGTTATTCAGTGTTGGGGACTTGATGTTCTGGTAGTTATTGATTAGTTGGGAGACATTCCTTGTTTTTAGGAGGTAGTTCCTACTTTTTAGGAGGTATGATCTTGCCCAAGGTTGGGTCTCCATGAGACTACTCTTTGGGTTCAGTTTTAGAGGGATAGGGCTTGTTTCCTAAATTTTAGGAGCATCCCTAGATTTTAGGGATGAGACTACCAGTGGATCCTTGATTTTCAACTTCAATCACAAATAGGTGATAGGATGATTTTATGGTTTGTGATGTTAGTTGGGCATTTTGTGGCTATTTGGGTTATATTTTTCATATTTCCTAAGTTAGTGTTTGATAATTAAATAAGGCTAAGTTATTAGCCATTTTGGAGTAATAAGGGGTTTTTGGCCTCATTTGAATGTGCATCCTATAGTGTGATAGCTCATTGGAAAGGTCTCAAAATTCTCTAAATCTTTAGAAAGGTCTCGAAATTATCTATATCTTTCTCTTTGGTCTTAGGGCAATTCAGTGAACAGATTTCTGTCTATGAGGAAAAAGGACATTTTCAAGTAACATGACCACTTTAAAATAAGAAATTATACCATTTTCACTACCCAACACCACTTGGAGACACTTAGGGTTTGATTTGCAATTGAGAGGGGTTATAAGGAGATAAAAGTTTCATTCTAAGATTATCTTTTGTATATTTGACAACTTGTTTATGAATTTGCTTTGAATGGGTGATTTCTAGTCTAGGACGCAAACCCTAGGTTAGTGATTGGCTAGGACATAGCCCTCAGCAATATTTGGCACCAAATCTCTTAGACATTGAGCATGGTGATTAAGGACAAAGGCACCAATTCTCATTGGGGTTTTAGCATGGCATATCATCTTTCCAATTGGGACGTGGTTCATTGCAGCCAGTGGGATGCCATTTGTAGCAGATACACCACATGGTGTATAGAGTATTGCTTGTATTCACCTCCAAATGTATGTTGGATTCAAGAACAATATTCATCTTCCAGTTTGACATCAAACTTGTATGTGAGCTTTGGAAAATGCAATGGATTTATTGCTTGGCTCTATAATTCAGACAAATAAGCCTGGTATAGTTTGCAATAATTCTATTTTTTACTAAATACCTTATTTATTTCAGTCTTGTTTCATGGTTGTTGTTCCCTATTCCTTTCTATGTTACAAAACCATCAAAAACAAACAAACCTTTTTGCACTTCTATCTAGTTCTAAAAGAAAACATAAATAAATAGGAAAATAGATTTAAAAATATAAAATTATAGCAGATCAGCAGAAGAGATCCATTAGGGATCTTTCAGATATTCTCCCATCTCTGCAATTTTCCCTTAAAAGCTCTTCTTCATCCAAACCCAGAGGCAATTACTAAGAACAAAGTCACACTTAGGCATAAAAATAATAACTCTTAAACAAACATAAATGCCTTTATTGTTAATAATTGCAACGACCCTTCTCAACATTAATGTCATGTGTCAATTGCCTCCATCTCTTCTCTAATCTTTTCCATCATTCCCAATACCCTCAAACCATTTAAAATTTGAACTTTTACTTATCCCAATGTACGAGGACACACATAGAAAAATCATTAAGAAACCTTTCATCTCAAACTTCAAAATTCTTTTTTTTCGGGCCATGTGAATTTATTATCACAAGTACCTTTCCACCACTCCTTGCCATCTGTCCATCATGACTATGTCCTATCTACCTATTCAGCAATAGGTCACTAAAATTTAAAATGATCCTCTAGCTAGATTTCATTGTGCTTGATTTCTTTATTCACTAGATCCCTTACCAATTTTGGCAAGGCATTAGATTCCCTCCAACATCTTAGTCCCTTCACATTTAGGCCTATAGTTGCCATTCCATCAGCTACCCCATTTCCCTCCCAAAAAATATATCTAATAAATGTTTGATGTCTTCTACAACACATTTAATAGCCCACCCTCCCTTCAAAATTCCTTAAACAGTCTCTATAATGATTTTTGAGTCACCTTCAATTACCAGGTTTTCCCATCCCACGCTAATCACCAATTTTAGACTCCAAAAAAGAGCCATTGCTTCCACTATATTGTTGGACACTTTCCCCAATTGTCCAATATAAGCCAAAAGCATCCTGCCCTCACTATCTCTAACTATACCTCCTCCCACCAAACCCTCCTTTCTAGCAACACCATCAAAGTTGAGCTTAACCCAATTCTCTGGCAAGGGTTTCCATCATCTCCTTTTCCTTGCCAATAGATTGGAATTATTAATCTCCATTATTCCCTCCTCTAAACTCTAGCCCTTGGCAATTCTAATATCCAACTAATTAGGGGGGAACATTGGTTTTCTCCAACTATTGCATTTCATATTCTCGACTAGAAATTTTCATATCTTGTCCACAACAACCTCCTCACTTCTTTCTTCATACCTGAATGCCCTATTATTTCTCTCCTTCCAAATACCCCAACAGACATGGGGGGGATAACCTTCCACATATTGACAAGGAGGGGGTGGGCAAAAGAACCTTGCCAACTCTCCACAAATTGCTCTAATCCCTTATTAAACACCCAAGTCACCTCCAACTTCTATAATATCCTCCCCTAAACATTAGAAGCATAATTGCAATAAAGGAACAAATGGGTAATACTCTCCTCTACTTTCTTACATAAATAACATCTATTGGATAATTGAAAGCCTCTTTTCATAAGGTTATCAATTGTGAGTATTTTCCCATGAATGGTCGTCCACCAGAAAATATTAATCTTTGGGATTAAATAATTAAACCATATATTCCCCCAGTAATTAGGCTCCAAGGTTTTATCAAACATTAATCCATAGGCAGATTTAACAGAGAACTCCCCCATCGAAGTGGCCTTCCAAATGAACACATCATTCTAGTTCGCTCCTGAGATTTTGTACCCTACCAGCAGGGTATAATATAGTGGCAAATTTTCGTATTTTGGAAAATTTGACATTTTGCCAATGTTATTTTTGGTGATTTCTGAGCCCTTCCATGGTTTCCTAGTCACCAAGCTTTGTTGGGTTTACCTGGTTGCCTAGCATTGTAATCGCCAAGGAAAATGTTACGTTTCAATTTTTCCTTGGCGGTATTCACCTTTCACACAGCCGACCAGGTAACACTTATCATGGAATGTTCGTCGGGTTTCAAGTTTCTATTTCATGCAGTATGGGAGAATTCGCCATCCCAGTTTCATTTTATTGTGGAGGATTCGGCTTGTTTCACGTTATGGGAAGTCAAGGAGTCGACTCGTTTTGCCAATACACTTTCATTTTGTTGTGGAGGAGTCAGCTCATTTGGCATGGTAAATTGGTAATTGTATTGATTTGTAATATGTATAAATCCAAATTTTCCTAAGCAATGAGACATTCACTAAATATTGCTAGCACTCCATCAAATTTTTGACAGCGCAGGACACATTGCAGGCACAACTTAGACTCCAAAGATAGCTTCCACAAGTGGTGGTACATTGGTATGTGCAGCTATGCTGTAAAATACTCTCCTTGAGCTTATGTAGTTTAATTTAATCAGAAGCTTATCTACAGTTTCCTTTCTTATCTCATTTTCATTAGAAATTTTTCAAAAAATGGCCGCAATGCTGAAAGTTGCTGGCGACGTTAATGGTTTTTAAAGCTTGCATGCATGGATTCGTAAAAATGTGAAGTCTATTTCCTACCAACTTTCAAGTGAGATTCATGAAAGAGTCCCTCAAAGTTTTTTCCCTTTAACCGCTGTGAACATGCAAAATCCTTGCCATTGCGGTCTCGCGGCTGTTGGAAGTCTTTTCTCTTTAACCACTGTGAACATGCGAAATCCTTTCCATCACGATCTCATGGCTATTGGAAGTCTTTCCTTTTAACCACTGCAAACCTGTGAAATCCTTGCCATCATGGTCTTGCGGCTACTGGAAGTTTTTTCCCTTTAACCGCTGTGAACATGTGAAATCCTTGCCATCACGGTCTCCTAGCTACTAGAAGTCTTTTCCCTTTAACCGTTGCGAACATGCAAAATCCTTGCCATCGCAGTCTCATGGCTACTAGAAGTCTTTCCCTTTAACCGTTGCAAACATGCAAAATCTTTGCCATCGCGATCTCGCGGCTGCTGGAAGTCTTTTCCCTTTAACTGCTATGAACATGTGAGATCCTTGCCATCGCGATCTCGTGACTGCTGGAGGTCTTTTTCCTTTAACTGCTATGAACATCCGATGGTGTGATCTCCCTTTTCCGTGACTTCACAAAATAAACCAGCGATGATGTGATCTCTACCCTCCTTGCGGTTTCGCAACACAATCTCCTTTATCTTTTCAACCGGCGATGATGTGATCTCTGCCCTCCTCACGATTTCACAACACACAAACTATTAACTTTCACTTTGACAACGACATTGTGATAGACCTGTTAAAACCTTTCTCATGGTTTCACAACTGCCAACTTCAAACTGATGAAACCCTTTGCGAACCTCTGATGCCATCGACTTTGCGTATGTTTTTTTTAACCTTGAAATTGAATACAATGAAATGATTCACCCAAAAAATTAAAATTTTACTATGATTATTATTTTTTGTTTGCCAATGTATAAATATTTTGTGGTTTTAAACGGATACTAAAAGTAATACTGCTTATTCTCAGGGAAGTAAAGTTTAAACGAATTATCAATGGATTGATAGGTCAAGGGAGGGTGAGTCTGTAACTAATATTGCTCAGTCTCAGGGAAGTGACAAGGGTAAGACCCCCAAGGGCAGTGAAGGGATTAATCTTACATCAAAATTCCAAAAACTTAGAGATACTACCATAAAGGCTTTCTTTGAAATTGACAATGTTTCTGGTCCACCAACTTTGGCAAGTACAAGTGCAGAAGGAAATGACAATACCTCACCACCACTAGAAGAGCAGGTTGTTATTCAATTAAATCAAAATGCATCAAATGAGGATAACAATGTTCGAACAATAGAAGATGTTGTAATAGAAGATAATATTGATGTTGGTAGGAAGAAAAGAAAAAGGAATGTAAAAATGGGGCAGGAGTGGGAAATGAAAAGGACTTTCTAGGTTGATTGGGTAGCAAAGTACTAGTTTATTGAACCAATTACAAACAATGATGAACCACCAATAGAATGCAAGTGTATGATTTGTACCTGGAAAACTAAAAGAGAGAAAAAGTTACAGTTAAAGTTCGACACTATAGAAAAACATATTGGTAAGGTTTATGAAAAACAAATCATAGATGGAAAGGAAGTAGCGGTAGTGAGATGGAAATCAAAGGAAGAATGCCTTCATGTTAAGTATGCCATAGAATATGAAGAGCATTTCAAGAAAATAGTGGTAATTGGTAATGACAGTAGTGGCAATCCAATCAAGGATGGGCTTCAACATGCAGCCAATGATGCAAACTTGGCAAAGACCGTTCAGATGAGTGTTATTTTTCATATTCTATTTAGAGGGCATCCTATGAGAGACTTTTCAGAATATGGTAATTTATTATCTTTTTTGAGAGTTCCTCACTATCCTATGTCACATTGGTCAATATACACTGGATGGGAAATGGCAAGTTGTCTTGCTAAGGTGGAAAAGAAAATGTACAGGAGAGAGTAAAAGAATCCAAATTCATTTCATTATCCTTAGATGAAGTCACTGCGGTAGATAACACTGCTTGGGTCTATATGCATGTATATACTATAAAAGATCATGTTTGTCAAGCTAATCTACTTTGTGTTCGTAAAATGAGGGCCAATTCAACTGTAGAAAATTTATATTTAGAAGTTAAGAAAGCTTTGAATGAAATTGCTAGTATGGATGACTTGACAATTACAAAGAAGTTAGTGTGTGTCGGAGCTGATGGAGCTGTAGTAATGCAAGGGCAAAGGACTGGTCTTTGTGCAAGATTACAAACTAGTATTGCACCTTATATGCTTGGCATACACTGCATGGCCCACTGAATGAATTTAGTATATAAGATTGTAAGTTCTTTTCCTACAGTGTCAAAAGTTGAAGATCTAATCCGTGAGCTCCACTCATACTTTTGCAGAATTCCTAAATGCTTTGCAGAATTTAAGATTTTTTTTTGAGGGAGTAATAGTAGGAAATAAGATTCTCAAGGATGTTGAGACCAGATGGATATCTTTGCATGGACCAGTAGAACGAGTTCTAGTAGAATATCAATCCTTGATTGGAGTTCTATATGAGCAATGCCTTATAGTGGACAGAGCTCCTGATTTGTTAAATAAGTTAAGTGATATAGAGAACCTATTAACTTTAGCCAGTCTTCTCCCCATGCTGGATTTAATGAACATAATTGTTAAGAAAGCCCAAGACAGAACTATGTATACTCATGAGTATTCTGATTTACGTAAAATGACATGCATGGCTCTGGATTCTTTGTATTTAGATCTCTCAGGTCATAGCCCAATTTTTTCAAGGTGGGAGATAATTACATATTTGAATCATGCCGAGAATTTTTTAAAATTCAATGGGAAAAATGAGCTATGTGTGTTTGTGAAAGGATTTCAAATACCAATGCACCAATCTAAAACAACCAAGAGAGATAGAGTACTACCAGTTAGAAAGGATGATTTTGACAAGATTGTTAAATCTGTTAGTGAAAATGTGAATTCTATTTCCTACCAACTTTCAAGTGAGATTTGTGAAAGATCCCCTCGAGAAGAAATTCTTGAAGCCATGATTTTTGTGTTTCCTCAACTTTGGAAACACTTTGGACATAATCCAACTGATGCAAAGTTGTTTCATAATAAACTTGACGAATTGATAACACAGTTTTCAAAGCATACAGATTGCAATGGACAACTAATACAAGGAATCGTAGATTCAAATAATCTTAAAAATCAATGTAAACTTTTTGCATTGTGTATGAAAAACTAGATGGAAAACTTTGAGAATCCATTCGATCCTGGTGCAATAACAAGGCTCTAGAAAAGGATAAGTCAAAGTGAAGTATTACATACTTCAATATCAGAATATTTCAAACTTGTTGATTTATGTTAAACAATGATATTAGGGTTGGTGGAAGATGAGAGAGTTTTCAGTGCATTGGGGTTTTTGAAATCAAATGTCAAAAACAAACTAGAAAAAAATTTGGAAACTTGTTTGAGGTTGTTTGTTACTCAATACAATGTTAGAGATTTTCCTTATGATAGGTCATTGGCCATTTGGAATTCCACACGTGAAAGACAAGGCCTTTGCAACACTTTAAAAGATGGTGGTTCTACTTCTACTGTTGACTCCAACATAAATGATGAATTTAGGTCTCAAAGTCAAAATGAAGATGAAGATTTTACGAATTTTGAATACCCGATTCAAAATGAAGAGGAACCTATTAGTACTAGTCAGACTTCAGTTTCACATTTGAGATTGAGTCAATGAAGTGAATTGTGATTTAGTAATGTAGCATTTAGTTCTAAGGAATTTATAGGTCTACTTCAGTTGAAGTTCTTCCATATTCATTATTCAGTCATATTGCAATTACAATTTACAAAAATTGAGCTCAAGATTTTTGTTACTCTATTGTTGACATAATGTTATTTTTGTACCTTTCTCTTGATTTGAGTTCAAGATTTTTGTTAGTTGTTACTCTATTCATATTGTTGACACAATGTTATTTTTGTATCTTTCTCTTGATTTAGTTGTTTGATAATAAAAAAAGAGATAATAGAGACATGTGCAAAGCCCATAACATCACAGAGAACTACTGACTACAAAACATAATGGAAAATTGAAATACATAGAGTTGGAACAATATCTGCTCTTAAAGAAAATTATACTTAAGTCTTAATCTAAAAAATAACAATAGATCGGACCATTTCTAAGCCTTGGGAACTCATATTTATATCACTTGAGTTGCAATAAGCTTTACGCTTACAAAGGTTACATCATGATTCATTATAAAAGACAAAAGATAACAACAATTAAGATAATCATTACAATTTTTTGAAACCTTTTGTGACATATTTTAATAAAAAAGGGGAAACAATTACAAAATGTGACAAGTGGCAAGTGATCATTAAGCCTGTCTTTCAGTTCTAACTGCAGCATTACCCACAACAGATGTAGTAATCTGTTATGATGAACAACTTCTCTTTGATATTCTTCTACAACACTTGTCCTTCAATTGATTCCTTAGGGCCACCATCTTTTGTGCTAATCATCTTCTACTGAAGGGATTGCTTTGATCTTTGCTATAACCTCCCAGATGGCAATATCTGTATCCACAACAGGCCACACTGTATTTCTAACTGCCTCTAATTCACTGATGTTTTTAGTCTATTTTGCATCTGTGATGGCTTTATCCTCTCCAATAATTTTGTTCATATCTACTTCAATTTTGTATGTCATATCAATCATATCATATACAACTTGATCACTTGATTTACCTCTTGAAAATGCTATAAATCTTGGATGGTCTAATATTAGATCAAAAGATTTAGACCACTCTTGCCAAGATTTGACATACCCTTCATTGTTCAAAATTGTTGGAATGAAATCTGGGGTACCAAATGCTATGCTTTTCAATTTTTCCCTTACTGCTTCGATCTCACCAATGAAGAATAAATTCAATTCTTTAACTTGATGTATCATTTTCCTTACAAGAACAATTATCTCCTTAGATAGTTCCTTTTTCTGTGTGAGTAAAGGAACTAACCTATCAAAGAATTGAATGTATGGCCCCCACTGGGAAAACAATGGAGATAATAGTGATAAAACCTCAGAGCATTGGTATTCATTACTTTGCAGAGTAATGTACATACTATGTACATTTACAAAGGCTCTCTTTAAAGCAATGATTCTATGAATCAAAAACTGTTTCATTGTCCTGATCTTTGCATCATTGCTAATCTCAAAATCATCCACATCCATATGTGTTACTGGATGTGGTTCTTCTGTTATCTAGTCAGTTTGAATATTTTGGTCTTGTACCTCTCTTACTCTTAGTGACCTTTCTTCTCTTTTCAAATCTTCATTCTCCTTTTTTGATTCCTCCAAAGTGTGTTGCAGAACATATGTTTTTCTCATTTCCTCTTCATACTTCTTCCTGGCGTCAAGGTACTTTTCATATGTCTGCACTAGTTGTTCTTGAAGAATATCAATCTTGTTCTTGCCTAGCATAGCAGCAGTGTTTTGGAGGTTGTAAATTTGATCTGAAGAAGTTGAATGTGCATTCCAGAAAATTGCATTACGTATCGGTGTCTCTTTAATTTCTATTAGGGTAGGCTTCTGTGATTCTGGAGCTACACTCCAAATAGCCATTGTCTTAGTATCTATATTAAATCTTGCCCCCTGCAATTCACCAAATGGATCAATCTCCTCATAAGAGATTGATTTTTCTTGTCTCCTCATTTGATCAAGCAGGAATGATGAACTAATATCCCATCCTGGGAAAACTATCATACCACTCCTTTGTACCAATTCCCTAGCCTCCTCTACAGTGAGGCTTTCACTATTAGGATCATATAGGCTTGGAGCTTCTGCACCATTTCAGTCACTTTTTCATCTGTGTCTCCAGGTTTTACATGCAAAGAAAGTTCATTCTGTTTGAGTTTATACATAAAACTTTTGAGTTCTTCACTCTTGATAAAATCATCATCCTTCATGAATTCTTGAGCCTGTATAATTCTATCATCTAACATCATGGACTGCAGTTCTAAACTATTGGGTCTCCTCTCCTCTTCAGTAGCTTGATCAATTAAGAACTTTTTTCTGGCATCATCAAAATACCTAGTTCCTTTTGGAAGCACTTGTAAGGCTTCCTCTCTAGCCTTTTCCGAAACCTCAATCAAATTTTGTTTCTTCTTGCCCCTTTTATCCCAGTTTGAAGGGCTAGGCTGATCTTCTTTGTCACTAATTTCCAATACAACATCTGCCTCTGGAGAAGAAGGGTTTACCCTATCTCTAGCATTTTGAGGAACTTGAGCCATAATGTTATCAAACTCCTCAATACACTTAGCAATTTGTTTAAAATAGGGTAAATTAGAATAGAAGCCTTGGAAATTAGGATCTACTTTCTTCATTTCTTCCTCTACTGAGAGGATTTCTCTCCACTTCTACATCCTATCAACACAGACATCTTCATACAATACATCCCTAATGACATCCTCTTCCCAAATTTTCCTTCCAATGACGACATTATAACCCCTCATTTGTTTAAGAGCACTTGTAATAATGTTATATGGGTCATAAACCCTAGTGGGGGCAGTGGGGAAATTTAACTCTCTTACGAAGGCATCAACTTCCTCAATGGCCTCTTTACCAATTTCAAAATCCCCTACTTTGAAATTTCTACACACAAAAGACCCCTTTTTAATTGGTGGCCCTAGATATTCTCTATTCATGGATAACAACTGCTAGAAAATTTCCACTACACCCACCCTCTCCGGTAGATATCTTGGCAAGAAATGAGGGGGTTGGGAACAACCAAAAAATCTAATCACTGTACAGTTTGCTAACAAAAAGCCACTGCCCCAATCATGATCAATTGGTCCCTCATCATTAGAACACATGGTTGGTCTAAAAATATTCCTGATTAACCTAGGTAATCTTTTCAATTTTGAACCTAACATCCTATGAATAGTTGCAATAAAATCATTATAAAAAGAGAGGGAATTAGAAAAAGAGTAGAACCTCTACCATAATCTTGTCCATCTTTGAACAGGCAATGCCTCTTCGAAATTGTCCAAACCTTCAATGAAACTCGAATCCACATGGCTCACGTTGTAGAAGAGGATGAGATGCATAAGCATTGAGTAATGTGGAAATTTGAAATTACCAAGATCACCTTGCTGAGCTATCACCATCTGCTGATGAATACTATCAGCAATGAATGTTCCAAAATCATACCCCACATTAGTATGTGGGTCCTAAATGTCTAGAGCTATCACATACAATTTTAGGGAGGGATCCATGGATCCATCTACTCCAAATAGTTTGTTCAATCCAAAAACTATTTTTTGAAAGTATGCACACAAATATGACAAGGGTATAAAATCAGTAACCATTTTTGAGAATTCTCCTTTCATCTTGTTTTGATTTTCCCTCGGCATATGTCACAACATTGCATGTGTTGTACAGAAATCTCTCTATTTCTCAAATGTTGCTTCCAATTTTTCTAGTTTAATAGGAACTGACATGGGACCCTGCAAATCAAATGCTTGAACAAAAGCATCCTTACTTAACGTACAGAGAATGCTCATATCCTTTCTATGAAAGGACCGAGTGGTTGGATTATATACATTTACCAGTGCCTTGATAAGGTCAACATCCACGTATACCTCCGGCATTATCAACTTTCCTATGTTCCTCGTCCATGGATTTGAGACGAGAACCTTCTGCACCCTATTCTTGTAAAAGTACCAGAACAATTCAGTTCCATTGGTGTACGGTACTTTAGCATCTCTACAGAAGCTGTAAGCATCTCTAAACACGTGGACATTAGCACTTTGAGCATTGGAAGATTTAGGGAGAATCTTCAACCATTCTTCTACAAATTTGGCAAACAATGAAACCTTGCTGCCCTCTCCAGTGCCCTTCTTTACTGATGATTCTGCTTCTGCCATTCTGATCTTACTGCAAATTCTTTTGGCTTTGTTATCTCTGGATGTCTGAGAATTCAATTCGCTAAAGCTTAAATTGGTGACGATGTTAATGACTTTAAATTTTTAAAAGCTTGCATGTATGGATATCAACTTGTAGTAAATACCTTAGTACCACTTTTATTTCAATTGCCTTAGAATGTCAACTCATCAACTGTTAGGAATCAGATAATAGATTTGAAAACATATTCTTTTGTCCTTTCAAGCTTTAAAATCTTATGAGTTGCGAAACCTTCTTTCTGCGCTCTGTCGCAAGCATTTAACTTAACCTTGAATTCTTTTCACGAAACTACGAAACTCTTCTTTTTCTTTTCTCAGGCTATCGCAACTGTTAAATCAAATATTTAGTTTACCCTTACGATCCTGCGATAAGCCTTATATCCTCTTCCAATGAGATTCCGCTTCTGTCGCAGCTTCAAAACTTAAACTTTTCACATCGCGGTCTCGCAGTTGTGAAAATCCATTTCCTTCTAACCGGTGCAAAGTGGCGAAGACGACTTCATCTTAACTTTTCGTGGCTTCGCAGGATGACCATATCTTTCTATAAAAACCTTGGAACATGAAAATCCTTGCCATCGTAGTCTCGCAACTGCTGGAAGTCTTTTCCCTTTAACTGCTGCGAAAGTCTGCTAAAAGTCTTTTCCCTTTTTTGTGACTTCACAACATAAAAGTTCACCATCATTTAAACCGGTCATGATGCAATCTCTCCCCTCCTTGTGGTTTTGCAACATAATCTCCTTTATCTTTTCAATCAGCGATGATGCGATCTCTACCCTCCTCATGATTTTGCAACACACAAACTATTAACTTTCACTTTAACAACGACATTGTGATAGACATGTTAAAGCCTTTCTCACAGTTTCGCAACTGCCAACTTCAAACTAATGAAACCCTTTGCGAACCTCCGATGCCATCGACTTCGCGTATGTTTTTTTTAACCTTGAATACAATGAAATGATTCACCCAAAAAATTAAAATTTTATTGTGATTATTATTTTTTGTTCGCCAATGTATAAATTTTTTGTGGTTTTAAAATAACACAATTCGCCCAGATTTTACACATTGTTTGAGAGACTATGAATGATTCGCCAATGGAGATTATTATTTTTTCTTTGTAAACTATTTTTTTCGCCGCAAAAAAAATAATTTATTGTCAAGTATTTTACACCTTTCGCCAAGTGTTTACACCTTTTCTAAAGGAGGGGTTTCTTAAAGTATACACTACCTACCAGCATACCATTTAGCTCTTCAATCAACTCCCCACCATCTAATGCATTCTGTTACAACTATACCTTTTTCCACTTCCTCCCCGGGCCAATAAAATCAACAACCTTGTTCCCCCTTTGTTCTTGGAGGTGATCCCAGAGGGACCCATACTTCGTTCTAATTAAAGGTTTATCAGTAAGCCATGGATCCTCCTCGAAATTAATCTGATTACCATTGCCTACCAGCCACCTTACACCTTCTTTAAAGAGAGTTCTATTTTTCACAATATTTCCCCAAATATTAGATCTCATAGGGAGATCATTTCTCCAAGTGCAGTGAGAGAATTTCAAATTTCCTAGGTACTTGGCTTTTAGAGTTTTACACCAATTGGCCTCCTCCTTCATTAGGTTCTACCCCACCTTAGTGAGAAGCACGTTATTCAAATCATATATCTTTCTAACTCCCAAGCCTCCTCTATTCTTAGGTTTACAAACCGTTTCTTAGGTCACCAAACTTAACCTATTCTTCTCACTTCCTCCTGGCAAAAGGAAGTTACATTGTATTTTCTCCAATTTATCTGCCATACACTGAGTAATTGTAAATAGTGATAGGAAATACATAGGTAATCCTTGAAAGGATGATATCAGAAGCTGAAGCTTACCTGCACTACTTAGAGTTTTACCTCTCCACCTAGTCAACTTATTTTCCATTTTTTCCAGGATTGTATTCCAAAAGTTGTTACACACATCTTTCACCATCAAAGGGAGGCCGAGATATGTGTCAGGTAACACAACAGTATTACACCTCAAAATATTTATGATCCTCCGCTAGATATCAGAAGGAGTGTTGAAGAAGAACACCTTACTTTTATCCAAATTAATTTTTTGTCCTACATTGACCGCATAAACCTGCAGGACAACCTTCCATGCTCTAGCTTCGCCCATAGAGGATTCCCCACTTAGGAAGGTGTCATCCACAAATTGTTGAATCACCTTCGGTGGAAGCATCGAAGCAAGTTGAATCCCTTTGATCACCCCCCCTTCCATCTTTCTTAGGAACGCCCTTCTTAACACTTCAAAAATCGTGATAAACAGGTAGGGAGAGATAGGGTCACCCTGTCGTAGTCCCCTCTCCCCACCAAATTTCCCCCAAGGTGAACCATTCACCATCACCGAGTAATTAATAGTTTTAACCATTGACTTAACCATCCTTATAACCTTTTGACTAAAACCAATTTTAACCATAACTTCATACAAGAAGGTCCAATTGATCCTATCATAAGCTTTAGAGATGTCAAGTTTCAAAGCCATACCTGGATTACCACTCTTCTCCATAGAGTGAAGCACCTCATGAGTGGTTATGGCTGCAACAAGGATTTGGCATCCCAAAAAAAACCCATTCTGGGTTTTCCCAATGAATTTATGTAGCAACAGTTTCAACTTGTTAACCATAATTTTAGAGAAAATCTTATAAGTAGTTTTATAGAGGCTAATTGGCCTGAAATTGGAGAGGGCCCCTGAGTCTTTAACCTTCGAGATCAGGGCAATAAACATTTTATT
The DNA here is from genome assembly GCA_028749045.1 of Cupressus sempervirens. Taxonomy (NCBI): domain Eukaryota; kingdom Viridiplantae; phylum Streptophyta; class Pinopsida; order Cupressales; family Cupressaceae; genus Cupressus; species Cupressus sempervirens. Next base: position 747,372,151 of record CM053783.1, read on the forward strand.
AAGCTGCTTAAGAAGCTTCCCTGTTATGAAAAGTCATGTGTAGTCCAAAGTAGATCCAATTTAACTATGTCTGAAAAGTATTGGAAGAAAGCCAAGGGAAAACCATTAGGGCCTGGGGATTTGTAGGCTTTCATAGAGAAGACAGCTTTGTAGACTTCCTTCTTAGTGACTAACTAAGTTAGTTCCTCATTCTCCTCAACTGATATCATAGTGGGCATGGAATTAATCAACCATCATTTGTCCTCCTCTTTGATATTTCTCTTCTCCTCTAAATAAGAGTTATTGAAGTAAGCAGTAGCCCAGTTACCTAGTCTTTCATTTTAGTGAGCTTCACATTGTTATCATCTATGACATTGTCAATCATGTTTCTATTTTTATGGATTGATGTCGATCTATGAAAAAAAATAAGTATTCCTATCACCCACCTTGAGCCATAACACCTTGGATCTCTACTTCCAGAAGGTCTCCTCTCTGATCATCATTTCCTTCTAGACCTTTCTACAATTATCCTCCTCCAAAATCATATCTTCTGAGGCTAGACCTTCCCCCATTTCTTTCTGGAGCTGCTCTAACTTTTCTTCCATCTCCACCTTAGTTTTAAAGATATCTCCAAAAAATCTTTTCTGCCAGGGTCACGCATTCCTTCTAACATTCTCTAGTTTAACAGAAAGTTTATACATAGTAGTTGCTTCCACACTAATCTCCCACCACTCTGTCACCCTAGTACTAAAATCAAGATGAGATTGCCACATAATTTCATATCTAAAGGGTCTTGGCCCCCCCGTGGGATACTTCTTTCCGATTAAAAAATATGGGAGCATGACCCAAGACTGTCTTGGGTAATCCAGTCAGAGAGGAGGAGGTTAGACCCTCCTAGCTAGCCGGAACTAGAAGTCTATCCAGTTTGACTTGGATAAGGTCAACACCCTTCCTATTATTTGACAGGTGAACTTCACTCCATGCATCTCAATATCCATTAAGTTATTTTTATTAATGAATTCAGCCAAATCCTTTAAACTATCATTAAAATCCATCGTTCCTTCAACTTTCTCTGAGGGGTAAAAAGGGTGAGTTAAAATCTCCATACAAAACGTATTTTTGTTATGAGAGAGAAAGACAGACAACTCCTCCCAAAGAAAAGTTCTTCCTTGTCTAGTATTAGGAGCATACACATTAAAAATATTCCATATCTTATCATCTTTCTTATGTTCAATAATTAGATAGTTTATAGAACAATGTATAAAACTTCCTTTACCAGCACTTAGGTTCCAGAAAGTAGCCACACCTACTGAAGCACTCTCCACTTCACTATAACAAAAATTCACACTTGGCCAAACATAACTAGCAATATCTTGCAAGTTAGACATAGTCATTTTAACTTCTTGTATCATAAGGATATCAATTTTTAGGTTAGATAGTTGTTGCTTGAGAGCAAACTATTTTCGAGGGCTATTCAACCCTCTCATATTCCAAGATAGAATGATCATTTTCTACCCTTTGTCAGGGACTCTAAGGAAGGTTGACTACCACTAGTGTAATGCCCCATCAAGGGATCCAAAAGAAATAACCTAAAGTTTTACTAAGTTTGCCAAACTTTTTTTTTGAAACAAGAAAGATAAATCATACACATCAAACACATAGTAGTAGAAGCAATAACATACAATCAACTAAAAGCATGCATAACAGGTTACATTCCTTAAGGATCCCAAGACATTGAGTTACATTTAAATTCAATTAATACTAAGTCTAATAACTACCACATCCACATGAAAGAATAATGAAAAGTCTAAAGTCCAATAAATAATATACATTTATTCTGAATGCCTTTTGGCAATACAATTTGGAATGCTTAATCATCCACTATACATGTCACAGGGTATGAAAGACTAAAATAATATACATATGTAGAAATAGAAATACATCCTCCTCCTTATATCCCTAATACAAAATATGATAAAAATAAATGAAACCGTCCACCATACATGATACAACCATCCATCATAAAATATATAACATCCATTGTAAGTTATAACCATCCATCATAATGATACATAGATAGAATGAAAGGAAATACAGACAAGGAAGCTCCAACCATGGTGACTACGAACAGATCTCAATGGTAAGAGTGAAAAAACACTAGCACCCAACCACATGGAACCTAAATGGGCCACTCCCACCACATTGAGGAGATAGTCTTAAGTCCCAAATAGGATATCAAACTAATATCAAAATACTCTCTAAGTCTAAGAAATCCTAAAAGTAATCTAACTCAAAGGTTCTAAGATAGATCGACATCTAATTCCTAGAGGCACACAAAGGCATGTAGGAAACCTACTATGTAAGTGGGCAAGTGTCATTGTATGAATCACGCTAGAGTTACCCTGGTAGTCTCTCAGGACCTCGACCCCCTAGTGATCCTTATGCGGCCACTAGTATCCTCTCGTACTAACAAGGCATACTACAGAATGCAAGGTCGCAAGCAAGCATTCTCTCTACTCCCATCCTAGTCTGTACTAGCACTTGAGGCATTGGCGAGAAAATACAAAGACTCTTATTAGGTTCATTTTAATCCCCATTTAGTGTAATGTTTTCACTTATTAAACAACTTACAATGACTTACCCTAGGAACCACTTAGGGCCTCGACCCCCATTGCAAGCCACTTCTTGACACTACATATAGATTACCTACCCTAGGCTCATAAAAGTACAAATCAAAGAATCATATAAAATAACCTTAGTCCTATACAAGTGACTAGAAAACATCAAAGATAAATCATAATAATCACATCAGTTCTCCACAAGCAACTGGAAAGCATCTCAAAAATACTAATCAAAGACTGCAAAATGGTCAAGTCCAACATGTCGCAACATGACATCTCCAAGAACAAGAAAACAAAAACCTCAGTCCTATCAAAGCAATTGGAAAGAAATTCAAATACACTAATTGAAGACTCAAAAATGGTTAAGTAAGTCATACATTCACCTCAATGTCACACAAGATCACTAGAAAGTAATAACGAACAGTAAATACAAACATATCATAGAGCATACCATCACATTACCATGGTTGGGTTAAAAGATCGAGAGCAAAACATTAGCATGACATCAAAAACACATAACTCCCGAGCCTATGGTAACATCCTAGGATTGGTCAAGCTAGGACAAACCCCAAAAACCCCAAAGCATAGACAATGCATAGAAAACATAATAGTGTTACAATTCAGTTTGATTTGAAAACATAATGTAGAGTTAAATGTAAGGTTTTTCCCTTCTAGTTTAATGTATGTTTTCAAGTAAATAAGTTTCACACTTTACCCTACACGTTAACCTGCTCGTCTCTTCAAACAAAATATAAAATTACTCCATTTATATTAAGTCAATTTCCTAAAAATAATCAAAGGATAAATAATTATTAAAATAATAATGATTATTCTTCTAATGAAAATAACTTCGATTTTATTAAAGTCAATATCATTATTATCAAGGTAAGTCTAAATTCCACTAAGTATTCTCGTATATTAATTAAACTTAATTAAATTGTATTTAATTAAACTAATTAATAATATAGAAATAAAATAAAACAATCTTACTCTTTTATTAATAATTTATTAAAATAATAAATATTAATAAATTTATTAAATAATAATGAAATTATCCTTAAAACACATTAACACAATTATTAAATAATAATAAAATTTATTTATAAAACTTATTAATTAAAAATATTATTAAATAATAATAAAATTTATATTATATAACTTATTAATAATCGATTATTATAATTATTAATAAATTACTAATTAAATTTTAAACAAATTTAAGAAAACAAATATTAAAAAAATTTGATATATTAAATTAAGTGCTTAAGGCCTGTCGGCCGTATGCAACACGACTTCTGCCATGGTTGTGATCCATTAGCAGCAGTTATTACTACTATTGTCGTAGTACTGCCACAAGCAACAACTGTGACCCTTTAAGCCGCGAGAAGGTAAGAAAGGGGGGTGGGGGTTGGTGGCCCCATCCACCCCAATTATTATTATTATTTATTTGTAATTTATAAAATATGTTTTAAAATAATTCCCTGCCCAATTAAGATTTTAATATATATATTTTAAATTTTTAAATTTTTTTTATAAACAATTGCCATTTAATCTAATAGGGGAAATACAAACAACCATTCGAATTTTCAACCTAGAATTTTCTTTTTCAAAACCCTACCCAGATTAAATACAATTTTCTTTTTACCTATGGACGAGGTTTTCAAATTGATTTATTTTTCTTTCCATCTTAGTATACAGATGAGATACAATACAAATATCATAGATTTAGAACAAGAGAGCGATAGATTCATGCAACAAAATTGATTTCAATAGTCACGAAGAAGACAAGATTATCTAAATAACATAATTCTAACTAGGTGAATAAAACTCAAGAACCTACCTAGTTCTGATGCTAAAATCACAATGCCTAGAAGATTTGTGAGAGAATTCGCTTCTATCCAAGAACTTCTCTCTAGCTATTCCACCTTCTTAGAAATTGGGTGAACATCTTCACTCCAACAAAGTATTCTAGCTAGCTCCCCTCCTTTGAGTCTTTCTATTTTCCTTTCTCATAGCCTTACCTATATCCACCTTATCCCCAAATACCTCCTCAATCACCATGTTTCTCGAAGGGGTGCTAAGGAGATCTTCAGTGCCTTGTAGAAAGGGTAAGGTCTCCTCTTCAGAAAGAATTTCACCTTCCTCTAACCCCCTTGAAGGCCCATCTAGTTCACAAGTCTTCTTAGAAGCCTTTGCCATATTCGTCTCCCCCTCTCCTTGGTGGGTCTCCTCTTTTGTCCTATTATTCTCCACCTCTCCTTAATGGGTAACTACCTTCTCTTCTAGCTCCTTCCTAAGTGAGTTAGTCTCTACCTTCCCTTTTAACTCTCCTTCCCCTTTATCTAGAGACCCTACTCCCTCTTCTCCCATTTCCAAAGAAACAAGCACATCTTCCTTCTCTCCTACTAACTCCCCCTCAACTAACTTATTATTCTTTTTTGCAATCAATAATCAAGTGACCAAACAACGAGCAATTTTGGCAAAAAAGCCTCGCATTCTCATAGATGATGGGTTGCACTTTCTTTCTCCACTTTGAGCTCAGAATAATGGACTTAGTTAAGTAAGTACCCATTGCAACATTCATGTTGAATCTTGCATACACCAACCTAGACTTTTGTAGGGTCACCATGTTTGCAACCACAAAATGTCCAAAGGAGTTCCCAATAGATTGCAGGACCCTCTCATCCCAAAACTCCAAGGGTAGTCCCAAAAGCCTAACCCAAATCAGAGCCATCTTGTTCAGTTCTTTCACTAGGTCCAGCGTAGGGTGCCACTTAGCCAGTGTTAGACTGTGCTTTCCATAGGACCAAGACCCCACTAGCACCATTGTTATGTCTTCTGCAGTCATGAATTTAAAGTAGAACAGACCCCCTAACATCACTAAAATCGTCACACTCTCGTTTAACTTCCATCTCTAGCTTACCCACTTCTTGACCATCTCAATTGATGGGTGAAAGGCTACAAACTTGCCAATCAAGCAAAGTTTCAAGTTGGTAGACACATTATCAACCAAGCTATTCATGACAATGATTTCCACTCCCTCCTCCCTACTAATCACCTTGGGAGCTTCCAACAGGACATGAGTCATCTTCTCTCCAAGGACCACATCCTTCCATCCTCAAGCCATAGTAGGACTCATTTTATCCTCTTGACATGCAACTGATGCTACCATTGACTCTACCAATAGCCCACCATCAAGACGATCAACATCTACCCTCCCCTGGGTTACCCCAGACGAGGTCAGAACAAGTTGCAAATTTGGGTAGGATTTCGAGACTTGGTCTAGCCCCTAGGGGCAATTCCCCCTCATCCGAATTCAAAATGCCAAAGGAGTGGGAAAACAACAAAAAGTTGTAGAGCAAAAAGTTGTGGTAATTTTCAAGATAAATTAATTTTCTTAGTCAATAAAATTGACAATTGAAAGATCAACATTTATAAAAGGGCTACTCTATCTTAAGATGTGCAAGGTTAAATTTCTTGAGGTGCAATGTACAATACAAATTAAAACAAAGATTAATACTATTTACTTAATATTAAATCTAGTGACTTATCCTTATTTTAGTTGATAGGCTATATGTGGCCATAAATTTTGTTTTTTGGTCAAAAAATTGTTAGCCTTTGACCATTAAATTGTGAACCCTTGCCATTAATAATTTTCTAACCGATTTTCATTTCATTCCACTTTTAATTCTTGTTTTTTCTATTTATTAATTTAATTAGCTATCATCTACATTGTCATCTATTATTTTTTTCTTATTTATTTAACTTAAAAATTATAACTATAAAATAATAAGATATGTCTTACATTATTTAAATATTTCTATTTATTAGGCATGAACCTACAACACAACCATAACTTTTGAGTCTCTCATGTGGGAGGTCTTGAGTTCAAATTTAGTAACACATAACAAAATTTAATTACAACAAATAATAATAATTAATATAAGCTTTGATCGTTTACCAATTAAAAAATTTCTATTTTCTTAATTAGCTATTATCTCTACTGTTAGCTCTTATTTTTTAAATTTATTTATTTGACTTATGTAACGCCCCGCCAAGGGATCCAAAAGAATTAACCTAAAGTTTCACTAAGTTTGCTAAACATTTTTTTTTTTAAAGTAAGAATGTATAACGTACACATCAAACACATAGTAGCGGAAGCAATAACATGTAATCATTGACAACATACACTGTAAGTTACATTTCTTAAAGATCCCAAGACGTTGAGTCACGTTTAAATTTAATTAAATTCTAAGTCTAACAACTAAAACATACATAAGAAAGAATAATCAGAAACTCCAATGTCCATAATATACATTTGTTCTGAATGCTCCTTGGCAAATTAATTCGGAATGCTCCATCATCCACTGTACATGTCACAGGGTATGAAAGGTTTAAAAGAATATACATATGTAAAGATCAAGATACAACATCCTCAAATCCATGATACAAGGTACAGTAAAAATATATGAAACTATTCACCATACACGATACATCCATACATCCATAATGATAAAACATCTATCATAAAATCTAACCATCTATCATAATAATCCAAGAACATAGTGAAGGTAAATGCCAATCACGAAATCTCCAGCCACGGTGACCACGGAATGGATCTCAATGGTAAGAGTAAAAGCACTACCACCCGACCGCGTGGAACCTAAATGGTCCACTCCCACCGCGTTGAGGAGATAGTCTCAAGTCCCAAACAAGGTATCAAAACACAAAACACAAGTACTCTCTAAGTCTGGGAAATCCTAAAAGTATGCTAACTCAAGGTTTCCTAAAAAGATCGACATCTAAATCCCAGAGGTACCACAAGACACGTAGGAAACCTAATATGCAAGCGGGAAAGTGTCATCGCAAAAGTCATGTAGAAGTTACCCGAGCAATCCCTTAGGAATCCCGAGTCCCTACTGATCCCTGCGGCCACTAGTATCCTCTCGTACTGACGAGGCATACTATGGAGTGCAAGGTCGTAACCAAGCGTTCTCTCTACCCCATCCTAGTCTGTACTAGCACTCAAGGCATGGGAGAGAACATACAATTATCTTATTAGGTTCATTTTCCCTTCTTTAGTGTAAATGTTTTCACTTATTAAAACAACTTACAATGGGTTACTCCAGGCAGCCTCTTAGGGCCCCGATCCCCATTGCAATCCACTTCCCGACTCTACACATAGATAACCTACCCTAGGCTCATGAAATCACAAATCAAAGAATCAAAATAAAATCGCCTCAGTCCTATACAAGCGACTGAAAACATCATAAAAGATAAGTCACAATAATCACATCAGTTCTCATGAGCAACTGACAAGCATCAAATAATAATCATATGATCACAACAGTTCTCTATCAGCAACTGAAGGCATCAATGATAAATCACAAAATCCAATGGTTCTCCAATGAGCAACCAGAAAGTATCCCAATAGTAAATTTCAATACTGATCGAAGACTCCAAAATGGTCAAGTCAAAACATGACATCATCAAGAACATAACCACCACTTCAGTCCTCTCAAGCAACCGAAAAGCAATCCAAGTATAACTGATCGAGACTCAAAAATGGTTATCAAATATAACTGATCAAGACTCAAAAATGATTAAGTTAGATATATTAAATACATACCTCTCAGCTTCACACAAGGAAACTGGAAAGCAATAACAAACAGTAAATACAATCATGTCATAGAGCACTTCATCACATTACCATGGTCGGGTTAAGAAAGATCGAGACCAAATCATCATGACATCACATTCACCACCCCGAGCCTCTGGTAACAACCTAAACTGGTCAACGCTAAACCAACCCCATAACACTCAAACGTAAACAATATATAGAAAACATCATAGTCTCACAATTGGTTTTGATTTGAAATATACAGTTGAGTTAAACAATAAGGTTTCAATTTTCAGTGTTTATTTTCAAATAAAAAGTTTTATAGTTCAATTTGATTGATAATATACTATTGAGTAAATGTGAGGTTTCCATTTCCAGTTGAACGTATGTTTTAAACAGATAGAACCCATAGTTCACCTTTACAAATTAACCCGTTCCTAACTCCAAATGAAACACCTAATTACCCTTAATTGATTTTAAGTCAAAGTCCTAAAACAATCTAAGGTAATAATTAAATTATTAATAATCCTTGTTGATTATAATAATCTGTGCTTCCATTAAAATCGATGTTATAATATTAAACTTGCTTACACATATATTCGATTTAATTAATCTTAATTAAGTCAAACTATAACTAAGATTATTTAATGATACATAACGAATCATATTATATTTATTAATAATTTATTTATTTATAAAATTATTAATAAATAATAATAAAATTTCAATATAATTTAAAATTTAATAATTTTTAATTTATCTAATAATAATATTAAATAAAATAATTCTTAAAAAAAACAATTTATAAAAATTTAAATCGATTCACTTTTAATAAAATATGGCGTTTTTAAAGGCCCGTTGGCCTGCCGTCCACCTGCGGCCGCAGGTGTTACTGCTGTCGTAGGCAGCAGTACCACCTACTGCGGCAGTCGTGGGAGAGCGTGTGGGGCGTGGGAAGTGGTGGCCCCGCCCCACCCAAAATATTTAATTAATTTTTTTTAAATTTTTTTTTTTAATTAAAAACTCTAACTTGTTTTTTTTTAATAAATGTATAAATTAAGTTTATTTTAAATTAGATTTATTTAACAATATATATAAAATAATTAATGTTTATTAAAAGACAACCCTTCTCATTTAAGTTCAATAATATATGTTTTATTATTACATATATATTTTATAATTAATTAATTCTAAATTTTTAATTTTTTTTATAAACATTCACAAATATAATTTGATAGAGAAAATAATATTAACCATTCGAATTTTCAACTACAATTTTCATTTCCAAAGATTCAAACTCCTGCCAAATTTAAATTCTTTAAGTCTATTAATTAAACACAGATCCCAATTTGATCCCAAATTCCCTTTTTACCTACGAACGAGGTTTTCTAAAATGGTTCTCCAATCTAGATTTATAGATGAAATCGAATAGCAAAAAGGTCCAGAATGAAGAATTGACACATTCATACAATGAAATTTGAGAAGACAAGTTCTTACAATCACGAAGTAGACAGAAATATTAAATTGCATAATTCAAGCAATGATCAAAACACAAGACCCTACCTGAATCTGATGCTAACACACAAACACCCAAGAATTGTGAGGAGATTCGCCTCCAAAATCCGCGTCCAAATTCGTCTCTAAAAATGTTGTCTCCAATTCCTCTTTTTTTTAAGAATGAACCCCCAACGTTTGTGATAAGCAAATTTTCTCCTCAAACTGGGGCACTTAATTGTGCGTTCACCCGAGAAGACTCTTTGCACAACTGAGTTAACTCCAATTAACCTTTCTTATCTTTTATTTTATTTTGCATTCATCTTTCATGCACATTAAGTTGATTTATTAAATAACTTTATTTAATATTCTACTTGACTTCTATTTTAGATTAATTTATTACTTTAATCTCATGTGCACTTTATGAAATTAAAATAACGTTATTAATTTCTATTATTTAATCTTTTAATTTCTTTATTTTCAACACATGCTTGCATCATGCAATCTTACAACTTTTAATAATTAATATATTTTCACTTTTTAATTTATTTTAGAAACTTAATTGATAAAATATTTAATTAACTTAAATAACAATAATATTTAGCATTTATTTAAAAATGAACTCTAAATATATTATTATTAAATTAAATAAATATTATAATGTTCTAAATTATCCTTAAACTTTTATCTCCAAATTTAATTCTTTTTATTTAATTAATTTCTCAATTAATTAAATATAATTAAATATTAAAATATCATAATAATTTTCTATTAAATTAAATCATTAATTAATCCTTTTAATTAAACTTAATTAATAGAAAATACATCAAGGACTCATAAAGCAACATATAAAAACCCATCATAGAAGAACCATACTAAATCAAACAAAAAGGGTTATAATCACGAAATAACATCATTTGATGCATTCGGAGGGTACTTAACTCAGATGCTTGTCCTAATTATCAATTAGGACAATTGGCTAAAGGGTTTAGGATTTGGACTTAAGAGTTTATCTCCCCTCTCTTACCATTGAGATAATGCGATAGGGTACGCTCATCCTGGCAATTCAGGGAAGTCGATACCCGGTACCTGCAACCTGCATAAAATTCACGCATGTACATACACAATATTCTAAGCTAAACAGACAATGGTAGGAAGTGGTGCATCGTGTAGATTCCGACTAGCAGGTGACTACAACTCCCTTCCTTAACCACATCAGAAACACCATACATAAAGAAAACAAACACGCACACCATACACATGCAGTATGGGGTAAGTATCCATAAGAAAGCACGTGTGATAATAAACCATCTAACTAATCATCATCGATAACTGAAAATATTGAATAATCATCATACATGCATGAAATATAGAGTACCAAGTAATCTCATCATATAATAAACTGAGTGTACAACAACATCTGATAATCTCTAAAATAATAATACTAATCATCAAACATAAATTGGCCTAAAAGAGTTTGGCAAGGATGATAGAAATGTGACTTAGGGGCAGGCACTACAACTTAATTAGTTTTTTTTTTGGATCAGTAAATGACCAAGGCCTCGATTATATTATTAAATAAAAAAACTAGATTACATCAATGTACATCTGTTCAAATGGGTACTGGTACGAAAGAATGGAGAAGAAAACCTCGAGTCTAGCCCGAGACCATAGTCCTTTATTATTATAGCATAAAAGGGGCATACCCCATTTACAAATAATATTAATACAAAGATTGGATCAAAATATGAAGGATTCTTATAATCTATATACTCTAATAGAAGTGGATGCTTGTTGTCAGAGAATCACATGAGCCATTGTATTATACACCCTTCCACTGCTGAATGATAATCTACTCCAGCCTTATTACCTTAATAATCGGATTGATTAGCATTAACAAAGAAATCATACTACCTGATTAAAACTAAATAAGAAAAACTGAAGGGGATGAGATCATAAACCTTTCCTTTAAACATAGTGTTGCTCCATCTGATATTACTATAAATGGATCCTTTGATTAATAAAACATAATCTTCCCACCCTACCATACTTAATTCGTGAAGACCTCATTAAATAATTAATAGTCAATATCTACAAAACAACATTTTGGAAAAAAATTTGGAAAACAGAACAAAGTTAAATAACCTTTCCTAGTGTGCTGAGAAAATAAGAATTCTCCTAAAGTTAGACCCAAACATCTCAATTAATCAATCCAAATCACCAAACCTCGAACTATATACAAAGCAATAGGAATAGAATAGACCAAATGAGGCTACCTAAAATTAGATACAGAGCTTATCTTATAGAATCATGTCATAGATATAATAAATTGATAGCACAAAGATCTAAATAATCAAAGCTTTAGCCAAAACTATTGATCATGATTTGCAAACAAATGAATCATTATCACACCTGACCAAATCACAACATCATTAAAACCCTTCGGACCATGCATAAGGGTTTCAATGGCAGAGAACTAGCTATGAGCAAATCATTTTGTTGTTGTTAACATTATTAGTTGAATCTTGAATGAAAATAAATCATTTATTCAATTGAGGAACATAATGCCACTACCAAGAATCTTCAACAACTTCAATAAATCGCAAGAACCAAAACCAAAGCATATTGGATAACATGATAAGCATAGTAAAAGGACGTCTCAATCCAATGTCACAACAGACAATCCAAATATTAAACATACTAAACATACTGTCATTCATATATACAATGGATACAATAATCTTCAAGTATGCAGGATAGTTATATAAATTGATAGAACAAAACTACCCTAACTCAGATTACATTTCGATAAAAAATATAGTAAAAAATATATCTAACCAAAAACCCTACTGTGGGCTAGAAGATATCAATTTGGGAAATTAACCATAGATTGTATTCCTACAGAACTTATGTTTAATACCAAAAATATCTAAAAGCTCCCACTATAAGAGAGGAACAAATGAACCACAAGGCAGTCATTGAATTAAGGCTTCGCAGACCTAGAAACTAATCAAAACTGGAGTTGAAAGGCTACTCGACGCTCCTTACTTCTTATAGAAAACCATGATGACTTCGGCGATGTCATTCAGATTTTCTGAATGAAAATGAGGATGAAATTCAAAGGATGACCTTTCTCTACTAGACCTCTTGAGATTGGGAGTACAAAATTCCAACTCTTCCAGATTACCAAAACCCACTCCTGGTTGGATATTTAACTTAATTAGTTATTATTAGTTGTTTATTTTTTAAACAATTAATATTATTTAATTTTGAGTAGAAATTATTTATAGTTTAATTTATTGAAATGAGATTTTATTTAATTATTAATTTTTTATTTATCCCTAATTTTAACTGTCTTTTTTCCCTTTTTATTTAAAAATTAAATAAGTTGTTATCTCCACTTTTAACTCGTGTTCTTCTTACTTTTATTTAACTTTTGATTTTTATAATTAATTGAAGTTTTAGTTTTTATTATTGGTAAATGACTAAAGCCTAGATTAATTATTATTATTTATTGTATTTTTTAATTTTATTTTTGTGCTAAGTGAATTTGGACCCAAGACCTCCCACATTGAGAGGCTCACAAGTTACCATTGTGTTGTAAGCTCTTTCCTAAAGTTTTAGTTTTTAAATTACTTTAATTTTTTTTAAAAATTAGTTTAGCTAATAGGATATTTGTGGGAGGAGTTATTATTTTTAAATATATTTTTATATCTCTCATATTATTTTTTTATAATAAATTATTATTTTATTTATATTTAAGGTGACAAACTTTAAGATAATTTAGTTTTTAGTTTTTATAATTATTTTAGTTTATTTTTTATTATTCACTTTATACATGCTATTTTTTTAGATGATAATTTATAAGTATATGATAAATTAAATTTTAAAAAATTATTTAATTTATTAAAAGAATTACAATTAATTTTACTTAAATTAAAAATCAGTTTTAATTTAATTTATGCACAATAAATTATAGTTTTAAAAAATATTAGTAAAAGCGTATCGGCTATTAATTTTAATCATCTTGATCTATATTATTATCTTTTTACACTTCTGAAAGTTGAATACGGTCAGCTTGATGATGCACAAAATCATAACTACAAGCATAGCATTGATCCTCTAGTGGTTGGTTTGTAAAGGGTGTTTGAATGGATAGACACATAGATAGACCCATCCAAATATTCACATAATTTCAATGTTCATTAAATTATTTATGCATAAATAGTTTAAAAAAAATAATAATTCTTTTTATATTACAAAAGATTCTATTTTTATAAGATGACAAAATATTTAAAACAGGTAGATGTAAGAATATACACATAATAAATACTAAATACTAGTTCTTTTAGTGCTTTGAGTCAAGTCATTATTTGTATAAATTTATGATTCATTTAATAAGATACCAACTAATTTTGCTAGTATAGATATCTTAAAATACATGTATCTAAAAAAATGTTTGAGATATTAGTTGAAGTTTATTTATTTACTCTATTTTATAGATTTTGCTTTAGAATTTTTTTTTACTATATGCATGGATGTCTTATTAAATCTTCATTTTGACATTATTATTAGTTCCTGCCGTATGGCAGGATACTATAGCATCCAAGTGGATGCAAATTTTCAATAAGTTTTGACCAATTGAAATGTTTTATATATGCATTCCAAGCTAGTTTCATAATGTTTTTGAATTCATGCCATTATTTTCATTTATAAGAAATGTTAAATTCAAATTTCCCATTGGCTGTTGTGGTGAACAGTAGGGTATTCAGCTTTTTTCATTGTATTAAAAAATGAATTTGTAGCTAACATTAAATAAGCATATTGTCAATGACATTTTTTTCTTTGTAGTCTTTATTGCTTGGCTTTATGTTTTGTCAATTGTCTCATCTGAACCACTATGCTTAGCCAATTTCCAGATCTAAATCTTTAGGAAATCCACCGTATTCTGATTTGGATTTATACTTTGCACTGTATAGGTGTCATATTGTCAGCAAAGATGTCAGTTTTGGGAGAAAATGTGGTCACAATTCTTTGGTCTGTCTTTTACTCATTGTCTTGGGGAATGTTTTCCGGCTGTCTGTCCACTGCATTTAATTGGGTTCTTCAATTCTGGTCATCTAAAGTTCCTATTTATTAGTAATTGTTGATTTCGGAGGCATCGGGAAAATTGGACAGTCCCTTCTGTATGCTTCTGAGAAGTAGGTTTTGTTGCAGAAAACAGGTATGTTTTTGTCTTTCTGTGATGTATTTTGCTTAAGATTTTGTTGCAGAGAATAGGTATGTTTTTCATTTGTTGATACTGCTTCCTGTACTACTTTTTGTAGAAAATTGTTGTAGGTTTGATATGCGTTCTGTGTGTATAGATGGCTTATTTTCCTATTTACTCTTCAATATTGGTTTTGCCTTTTGGTAGCTCCTCTTGTCATATTTGTGAGGATTTGAGCAGGCCTGTATTTTAGCAAGCTCTGTTGAGTCGCTGGATTTAGGCAAAAGTTCTTTCCTAGGAGAAAATGTTGTTCTGCAAAATCTGTACCGAAGAACAACAACAACAAATCGATCAATAAACAATGGAATCTAAGTATATACATAATTCATTTCTATTTAGTCTTTGTGTTCTTCTCAAATCAAAAAATTTTTGATCAAAACCTGCAAAAGTGACGTTTTTGTCGGCAGCCATGAGGTCCTTCCATACCTGGTCTTTCATACCTTCCTGTTGCAATAAAAGTAGGTGCAAAAAAACCGGCCACAAAGTGCTGAATTTTAGCCTGACAGAAGGACGGGGAGTCCAGATTTCCTAACTGATTGATACCGCTTTCAATGCTTAACCTGTGGAAGTGTATTGCCTTTGTCTGTGTCTGGTTTGGCCATGCAAGACTTGGGCGCTTGAACGGAAGTATTGCAAGATCTTTGAGATATCTCAAAAATGTCTTCCCCTACTCTGAGCGCTACGGGGGTTCTAACCCCAAATCGTATGTGCAGATCGAATGTTGACGTTGTTAGTGCCTTTCCGCTTCTGCTTACAACATCTTGTGTAACCTTTGTGCAGACGACTTCTCCTAATACACTCAATTCTCTCCTTCTAGTGGTCGGTAGTGTGGCTGGTGGGCCAGCTTTTGGGCTATCACTGCTTGGGAGAGATATTAAGCTCTTAGCCCCAAAACTGCTGTAGATTAAATCTATCAACACAAGTAGAGATGAGTATCGATGTTGCTTCTACTGCTACTCTAAAGCACAAATTTTGTATTTTCATAATCTGTGGGCACAAAATCATAAAAATAGTGAATGAAAATGAAGAATTTATGGATAATTGAATATGTGAAAAAGTAATTTCAGTTTCTAGAGGCTTACTCTTTCTCTGTCTTGTACCTTTTGCCTTCCAATTTGTAATAAAGAACCTGCAATGAAGCATGGTCAAATCCCAATTTATTTTACTAATGTCTTGGTTGTGGGAACGATAATTGTCCCAAAATATGTTGCTCCCTTATTGAAGTTTAATTATGACTAAGGCATAACATCTTCTCTTTCTCCTAAGAAAATTTTATGTACACATTTGAATTAGCCCAAATACCTGGTCTTTCATACCTTCCTGTTGCATGTCTCTGAATTCGAGGGCTTCTCTGCCCTGCTCATTAACTGGATTTTTCAGCCCTGCTGCAAGGAAACTCGTAACTGTCAACCAAAAAGGACTTTATTAGGAGGAGGGCTAGATTGCTTTAACAACCATTCTTCATAGCACAAATTGCTCCGAACCCCTTTATCAATTCAACACTATTCCCAAGATTGTGGTCGATATCATCAGAAACTGTGCATATTTTTATGATTCTTTCAAGTCTATATGTTTGGAGAGCATTCTTTTCTCTGCTATTTGTTTCATCATGCAATTCTAGTGGGCTCGAATTTATGTTTGTGCAGCTCAGATGAAAAAAAAACAGACTTTTTTTGGCATTAGCAATGGAAAATGTATAGAGATTCTATCAAATGACGACTGCCCACATTCTAGGAACCAAAAAAATCAGAATTTCTGCCAAATGACCAGTGCCCACAAAGAACAAGTAAGAGTGGGGCAGCTACCAAAACAGATCGTCGACACCTCCCACACAATCCACATCAAAACACGACGAAAATGAATTAAAAACGAGAATGAATTAAGTATAACGCTGAAAAAACACAGAAGGGTTTTAAAACGAAAAAATTGAAAAAACGAGAACAAATTGCAGGAGTGATTATATTTACCTACTGGAGCAATGATAACTCCAAACAAAAGAATCTTACTTAACTGAAACCTGCGCAATTTGAAGGAAAGGAAAGAAACTGTGAGCCGCCAAACTTGAAATGCCCGCCAATAAAATATACAGTGGCACGACAAAGAATTACTCCCTTAAATTGGACGAAGCAAAATAGAGTTTATGAGGATATAACTAAGCTCTGTTGTTTCTCTAATTAATGAATCTACGCCTCTAACTCTTTGCATATTCGTAATTAAGGCTTGCCGACCGAGTGGTGTATTGCTTTTTAGACAATTTGTTCCCACCGTGGAGGTGGATGAACTCGGTTGACTTGCTCGATGTGAAATTGGTGTTCTCAGGTTGATTGCATAAAATCATTAACTTTCTTGAAGGCTCAATAGTTACCTCGCAGATAAAGTTTTTTTGGGTTTTTTTCTTTCTTTTCTTATACACTGTTCTGTGTGCAGAAATCACCATTATGCAAACAGCCAAAAAGGGTATACAGGAAATTCCATTGCGTTTGAATCCCGGCGATCAACGCGATGAAATCCGAAGCCTTGTTCCTTCCTTTTCAGACGCCCCCCACCCAACTACCTTGAATGAATGCCTAGGAATACACGCCGATCAAATGCTTGACAACGTTCCTACACGGCCGAAATTAAATGAAACGAACTCAAAATTAACGCAAATGACGCCAAATGCCATGAAATCGAACCAAAGGACGCGTAGTGAAAGCCCCCAGCGCCACGAAATGAAATGAAATTCAGCGAAATTAAATGCGATTCAGAAACGTGGACCGGCATATCCGCTGGAAAGCACGTCCCCTACATTTATTTTGGCTCCCCAGTCCACCTGTTGGCTCGGTTCCCGGTCGCCCTCTAAAGCAAAATGGAATCCCGCGTCGCGTCCGCTGGGCGCATTTCAAAATGTAGCGGACTTCAGGCAGCGGTCAAATGAAGTTTAGTTTTGAGTCAAATCGAGAGAAAAGGTGAAGGCCACCAACGGACAAAAACCTTAACTTAATCCACCTGCCCACATCCCTTCACTAACGTTTTAGTGGATTGGACGATCTTCCATTATTCTACAAACTTTAGATTTTATATGGATAATACTACGTTGGTAACCCCACATCATGGGTTCAAACCCAAGTCAAATCAGGGTCAACTTCCACTTGCTCCATGTATTCAATGTATCTTTTTATGTTTGTTCATATAAAATTTTGTGTCAATTGATGATCATTATTATTGTGATTGGGACCTATAATAGTTTTATAAATGAGATCATGTTGTGTTGTGGGAGTGTTTTCATGAAAAGTCTTTCCTATAAATTGGGCCATTATTATACACATTTTAATAATTAGTCATTAAAAAGACTAGTTGTGCTTTTCTAGATTTTCTTTTGACACTATGATATTTATATTGATCTCGGTTCATCTAGAAGTGGAGGAAAAGACGAGATGGATTTATTTGTTTTGAAAAATATATGTAAATAGAATAGTAATTTTTATTTTTTATTCAGTAAATTTTGAAATTAATTATTTCAATTACAATGATTTACAAATAATTTATTTAATTCGTAAAAAAAATGCTACTATTTCAATTATAAAGAATAGATGAAAATAAAAAATTGATTTAATTTATGTAATACATTATTTTTTGTAAAATAATGTATTAAATAAAAGATTATATTAATTGGAGAGAAAAAATTTGATTTATTTGTTTTGAAAAATATATGTAAGTAGAATAGGAATTTTTATTTTTTAATCAATAAATTTTGAAATTAATTATTTCAATTACTAAGATTTAAAAATAATTGATTTAATTAGTAAAAAAAAGGCTACTATTTCAATTATAAAGAATAAGGGAAAATAAAAAATTTATTAAAAAACACATATAATTGATGATTATAATCTATGAAAAGATTAAAAGACAATAAATTATAAATGACAGCTTAAACTGTGACTTTTTGAAATAACATCACACATGGATTTATTGAGTAAACAACAGATGGATTTATTTAGTATTTTCCAAAACTACTCGAGTTTGCAACATGCATTTTATAATTTTGTTTCAATTTTGAAATTTTAGGTCAACCATGTCACTTCTCTTGAAAGTGTTTATTCATTTTGAATATGTAACAGATATTGTGTTATCAAAATGTCTGAACGAATTTATATTCCAAGTCCGGGTCCTCAGTGGGATTGTCCAATCATTGGTGCAATTCAGTCTACAACTTTGGAGCATGTATTTCTCATAGAATGCAGAAATGTTGAGAAAGCATTACGCAATGTGCTTGGTGAAGAATTCTTGGAAAATAAATCTGGGAGAACAACTTATGCAGATATTGTTTCTAAATTCCTCACCAATTGCATGGATCTTTTAGAAAATTCTGAAATTGTAAAGAAAATGGCAAATGCGTATGTCAAGCCTTGTTTCAAACCTCTTGAAGACTATGATGCATACATCAATGCATATGTTATAGAGATGAGTACTAGCCTCATAGGTGGCTTGTTCTCTCTTCAATCTTTGAGCTCTTGTGATGTTATGACTTGTGTTTATTATTCCCTGAAAATTGCAATAAGTAGTAAGTACAAGCCTCTAGTGGACCATGCATTGCTTGCTCACCAAACTCATTTCTGTGAGCTTAGTGCATCAAGAATCTCAGATGTTTGCAATGCAATGATACTTTTGCAACTACATATTTCTCCTCCTGTAATTTCACCTTATGTAAGCACCATTTGCTCAAGAAAACCTCAACCTGCTGGGGATGTTATATAACCTATTACACATTCATCCATATGGAATTGTAGTAGATGAGCATGTTATCCATATATGTACATAGCAAACAACGTATGCAATGGATAAATGAAAATGTTTCTTAACTTTTGCAATAAAAATACATATAATTATCTTGTTATCAATGCATCATATTTATTTTGATCTAGATTATCACAATGTATAAGTCATAAACCAAATTAATCAAATATTTAAAAAGTGATATGAGACATATTTGTACTATATTTTTTTACAAGTTAATATTATTAGTTCCTGCCGTATGGCAGGATACTAGAGCATTCAAGTGGATGCAAATTTTCAATAAGTTTTGACCAATTAAAATGTTTTATATATGCATTCCAACCTAGTCTCATAATGTTTTTAAATTCAGGCCATTATTTTAATCTTGTCTTGCTTTTCCTTGTTCTTTGTGTTTTCCCTTTTTAGCATCCTTGTCCTTTTCCTTCTGTCACTTATCTTTATCCACAGCCTGATCCTTTTTAGCATCCTTCTCCTTTTGCTTGTCTTGCTTTTCCTCATCCACAACCTAATTTTGTTTGGGATGCATTGTATTTATTTTTATTTATATTATGAGAACGAATACTGAACAGGTGATATAAGCCATATTTGTACTATTTTTAGTACACATTCCTCTTCATTTTGAAATATTCTATAATGCATTCTATGATTCAAATATTTATATTTTATACAATTTTTTCATTCAGTAATCTTTATCAAAATAAATATAGTAGATTTGTAAGGAATGATAATGTGAATTATGTAATTAATTGTTCTCCTCTATTTGTTTTTCAGGTGCAAAGGTCGTAAAAAAGACACTAAAGGTTGTGAAAGTAGAACAACGTCTCAAAAACAACTGATAACTAACTGGTATGTTTCCATCCTTTTTTTCTTACAAAATAACACAAGTATTACGAAAAAGATATAATTTAGATTTAGTCTTAAAAATGAGAACTTAATTAGTCAATAAATAAGAAGACATGGGTAGAATTTATTTTACAAGTTCAAAATTGTACTATCATATGTTATTGAATTAAAGTGCATTTATAATTTGTGGTTTCTCAAATATTTACGATGCATTCATATGCCTCAAAATGCATACTTGTCTATAAATAGTAACAATGTATAGGGTCCTAGTACATCATCCTACTCTTTATCATACATATCTGAAATTTTTGTGCTATCTATCTATAGAAACCTACATATTAATTACATGCATATGAATTTCCCATCAACAATATCTCTAAAAAAATGGAAAACATTGAACTTAAGCTATATCTTAGAATTCAATTATTCGTAGAAAAAACTAAGAAATGTTGGTCGTTTTCAACAGGTTTTCCTCTGTGCACATTGCATCAGTATGAATACTATAAATGCATCTACTATAACATATCCTCGAACAGATGAATTCTCTGAATTCCCACAACTTTGTATCCTTGAAAGAATCCTACAACTTCCAAGTGAATGCCAAAGAAAAATATTGGAAAGCTATTTTTATGACAACCACGCTCCAATGTTCCGATATCATGGATGGGGAAACATTGAGCCGATAGAAGAGACCAATGAAATTCATGTTTTGTCTCCATTCATGACAAATGGAGAATTAATTTACCTAAAACATCTGGTGCGGATATATAGGGAAGCTCATATAATAATTCGTTGTCAAGATATTTTAATTCATTTCCCTCACGGAAATCATAGTGTTCAGGAATTAACTGCCATTTTCAATCCAGCAACTAAAATGCTATTTTGTCAGCTATCACCATTTAGGGCAAGTACTGAAAATGACACACTTATGCACATAATAAACCTTATCGTCTCATATCGAACTCTTTCACTTGAATGGATTATAAGATATGATAATATAGAGCTTGTAGGACAATGGTATGATGATGATAGAGGACATCTAGCAACTAAAACTATAAAGCATCATTACTCATACCATTATTTGTATGAATTTTCAAATAGTGACATGTCACCTGGCATTCATCTTGTAGCAGATATTGGAAGATGGCATATCCCAAATGGATGAATTAAGTATTACATCATGACGATTGACAGAAGCAAATACTTCTGATGTATAAGATTAGCCTCCATTTCTGAAAAGTTGAAAAAATCTAGAGCAATATGTATCTGCTCATTGGCATGTCAATAATCTCTGCATATCTAAGTTTACCTAACTATGTCTTTTACTAGTACAAACTTATAGCAATTTCATGAACTGCACTTAACATGGAAGGATAATAATCTCTTTAGCTTGGAAGGTTGTCATCTTTTTAAAATATATTAATGTGGCAGGATTGACACATTTCAGGGACACATCTATTTTCTATAAATTTCAATTTCACATCAAGAGCCATTGAAGTTGTTCAAAAGTCGCTGTTGGAAACTGTCAGGAAACAATGGAACTTCTTGAAATAGTATTGGGAGTTGAATTTTTCTCTCTCTTGGTTCTATTTTTCACTGTGAATGAAACACCTACTTTCATTTATTTGTTGACTTTGAATGTAGTACTCTTCTATGTAATTCTCTATCTATTTGAGAAATATATGTAATGTCCATTGCGAACAAGAATTTCATAGACAATAAAGTAAATATTATTGCATTCAAATGTAGTTAATGTTGATGATATGATGACACGACTGCATCACCCAATGTAATGAATAAGTATATCTTGTAATTAAAGTAATTGAAAATTGTCAAATATAATGACTTCTCCCTGTTTCATTCGTTCAAATAATCATGTTTATGGAAATTTTTTTCTCTCTTCACAGAAGCAATGAAAACCATGACTACTTTCATGCAAATACCAATTGTTGATTTAGATAATGAAGAAACATCAACTTTTGAAAAAATCAAGCAGACCTGTTGCAAAAGAAGGAAATGTTCCAAGCATAAAGTGTACAAGGGTGTGAGGAGACGACCTTGGGGCAGCTATGGTGCAGAAATAAGAAATCCAAAGACTAAAGATCAAAAATGGCTTGGAACATTTCAAACACCTGAGGAAGCTGCAAATGCATATAGAGAAGCAGCTCTCTCCATGAAAGGTGCAACAGATTGTATAGATTGTCATATAAATTTGTTGGGAGCAAATAGTGAAGCAATTCATAGTGCTGATATAATGACAATGACAGAATCTCTTTCTCAAAGCAACCATATCTCAAAAAACATGGAAAGTCATGTCTGTGGAGAGTTGACTGATATCTCTCAAGGAAAAAAATTCCACTCACCATGCCTTGATGATATTGCATTTGAGAATATATTGGCTTCTGATGCAGAATATTTACTAACATCTAAAGATATGAATCACTGTCAATCAAGAAATTCTGAACATTTACAATGTCCAACAAAATTATCTACCTCATATGAACCCAACTATTGCACACAATATAGCTATCCTCAACAACAACCATTATACACCATAGATACCCAGAATGCACAACAAATAGAAAAACAAGAAAGCATATGCCAGCCATATAGTACTTCAACCATGCAGAAAGTTGTTACCACGAAGCCAACATTAACATACAGTTCCAATGTTGGAGATACAAATTTTGACCAAGCAGCTATCGGAATTCTCAAATCTACAGACTTAGAATGGATGAAAGTACATGGTAGCATTGGTATGTCCTCAAACCTGTTGCTACATTTTACATTAATAGATTAATTGATTAGCATTTGTAAATGGAAAAAAACAGTTACTACAATCAAAATATTGCCTTTGTACATATCCTCATTTCTGCTAACTACTTTATCTAACTATATCATTCCACAATCTAATGTAGGAAATGATACTATGGCAAGGCCTGCAAGAGAAGAAAGACTACCATGGAACCCAACTAGCCCAGTCATCCAGAAAAATATATACAATTGTGACTTGAGTACAATGAACATTGAAGATAGTATGCACCATAGAAGCGGGTCTACCTATGCAGCAAACAAACAAAGAATTAGCTCAACATTTGGTGATTTGCATGGCTCAAACAATCTTGACAATAAACACCTTGCATTGTATGACAAAATTAATTTGGAAATGAATGTCATAAAGTGCAAGGTATCGAAAATTGAGAGCATTGTAACTAATATTGAACACTGTCTATTTAATGCTCTCAATGGTAATAGCCAACCACTATGAAAGGTCTTTACCCATTTATATGAAGGGTCTTGTTATTTAACAATTTAAAGCTTGAACAACAATTATTCAGAGAGTCCAGAAATCAATATTCATAAAAAGTATAAATGTTTGTGTAAAAGTGTGCAACTAAATACTGTTACAGTGTCTTTCACATAAAATTTATTTACAAATGTAATTACTTTGTTACTTAGATTATCAAGTTTATTCAATTATTAGCCAATCTTATAACTAGTCACTATTTTGCAACATTTAAAGAAATCTTTCTTGGAAAATAATTCAAAATGTTTTATATATCTAGTACTATTGGTTGAAATAGTATAATAGCAATGTTCAGATGATAGCCGTTTTTGAGTAAACTAACAAAATTTTCTACAAAAAATATTCTATATATAAAGTGACCCAATATAAATCAAACATTAATGTAAACATTGATTCGTAATATATGCAGGATGCCAACCTATAGCATATGGTGCACAATCAGAATGTAGCATATAACTGTCAACATACTACATTTGAAACAAACAAAAAACTACAACTTGCAATTTAACAAGAAAAAAAAATAAGAATCAAACTCATTAGTGGAAGACTTCATTTTATGAACTGATTGAGCAATCAAACATCTACAAATCATGCAGCAAGACCAAAACAAATGTGATTGTAATGTACATTCAACTCACATTGACAAAACTCTTCTAAAGCATGGCTTATATAGGCCTCGTGACTTCAAATACAATATCGGTGATTGCTTATTTGATACATTTGAATATCTACTAAAATTTCAACATACATCAAATGAAATTCGTAATGGAACAATAGATTTTTTCATTGCTTGCCTCGAAAATGGAGATGAGGAAGCTATCAATTCCTATAACCATGAACTCCACCCTCAAAGCCTTAGAGAGCTTCACAATGTAGAAGATATTACAACTTATTTGCAAAGAATGCGCTTATCTGCAAAACCATCAACTAAGACAAAGCAAAATGGTTTGTGGGGGGATATATTTTGCATACATTGGATATCAAAGTGGCTCAATATTCGTATATGTGTTTGGTCTGCATCTTATGGAAAACGATATTTAGATTTTAACAACCACCTCAATTCTACTCCATTCAATATCCTCTTTCATGATGCAAATCCTCTGTCAGGGCACTTTGAACCATTGCTAACCAATGCAATCTTAGAACAAAAACAACATAATATCAAATTGCACAGATTAAAAAAAATGATAAGAAACAATGGCAACACACCACTCAAAGAAAGAAAGCGAAAGAAAGAAACATTAAAGAACTACAATCTGTCTACCAATGATAAGCATAATATTGCAAAAAATCAACACAATATAACATTGCGTGCAGTGAAAAGATTAATTAGAAATAGAGCTTGCAACATTAATCAACAAACAATTACAACCGAAAACAATAATATTTTCTCCACTGATAACCAAAATAATATAAAACCGCAAACTCAATCCAGAACAACAATAAATAGGAAAAGGAAATCAACTAAGACAACTTTGACACCAATTGATAAATTTTTTTCCACAATAAAAGACACACCAAAATATCCTTGCACAATTTGTCAAATGCTCCATTTCAAGAAAGATATAAAACAATACAAAGAGGAACATACAGTTCTATACCGCAATTTGACAAAATCTTACATACCACTACTTACCGAGTACATATGTAAAATATGCAACGATTCTCTCAAAAAAAAAAATACCTAAATATGCAGTTCCTCACAACATACGCAAAAATAAGCCATTACCAAGTGTACAAAAAATAACACAACTAGAGGAACGTCTAGTTTCACTAAGAATTGCATTTGCACAAATTTGGGAATTAGGATATAAAAAGTCTCAACTTGGACTAACTGGTTCCATCATAAACGTCCCTGTAAACATATACAATATTCAAAATGCTCTACCACTATCACTATCAAACACAACAACAATTGCAGTGGCTCTTAAAAGACAATTGCAATATAAAAATGCATTTCAAAAAGGCATGGTACGACCATATATAATAATGCAAGCTCTATTCGATTTAAGCAAAACAACCCTTTACCAAATGCAAAATGTACAAATAAATGAAAAGTGGAT
The DNA here is from genome assembly GCA_028749045.1 of Cupressus sempervirens. Taxonomy (NCBI): domain Eukaryota; kingdom Viridiplantae; phylum Streptophyta; class Pinopsida; order Cupressales; family Cupressaceae; genus Cupressus; species Cupressus sempervirens. The sequence continues at coordinate 747,398,123 of CM053783.1, forward strand.
AGAAACATTAGATATCAACAATGAAGACAATGGTTGTGAAAACAAAAGTTGTTCTGAAAGTGAAAGTGAAAGTGATCTTGAATACGACAATCCAACTGATTCTTTAATACATGGATACACAGACTCTACATGCATCCACAATATGGATGACAAAATCATTCAAATTGCACCTGCTGAGAACTGTTATCCTATTGGTATTTTCAAAGACAAGTATGCAGAAGAAATGAATTTCCCAACCCTCTTCTTCGGTGAGCCACGCAATAATGACATAATGGACAAATTTAGTTACCAAAAATTATCACAGTGGGAATTACTTCATTATGAGCAAGATTTTTCACTTCATACAACAAACCTTTTCTTCAAAGCCATAAAAATAATTATACATCAGGTCTTATCGACACTATGGATACGAATTAGAAAAGGACAATTAAAAGGACGCAAGTTACTCGCAAAAGATGTAAAGAAAAAACCAAATTTGGAAAAAATTTTATGATCAGACATTGGATATGTAGATTTCAAAAGAATTCGAATATCCCCAGACTACATGCATCAATTGAAAAAAAACATATTTGCTATGATTCGACAACTTGGGCCACCTACATTTTTCCTCACTTTTACAAGTGCGGAAGAGAACTGGGAGCCCCTAATGTCGACTCTCCAATATTTACAAAAATTACGTCAACAAAAAATAAAAACAAATGACACATTTGAATGCAACGAAACCAACAAAATAATACTTGTGAAAAAAGACCCAACAACATGTGCAAGGTACTATCGACATAGGATTAATGCTTTAAGAAAACTACTATTTGAAGAAAATTCACTATTTGGAAAAGTTGTAGACTATTTTTCGGTCACTGAATTTCAAAATAGGGGAAATGAACATGAGCACATGTTAATTTGGGTCGAAAATGCACCTATCTATGGAAAGCAAACAAATGATGAAATAGTAGACTTTGTGAACATGCACATCACATGCAATACTGACAACTTGGAAGCACAATATGCCAATTTCCATAAACATCACCATACTAGACAATGCAAAAGAACTTTGTACAAAAAATGTAGATATAATTTCCCGATTCCACCTATGCCAAATACAATGATTTTGGACCCTTTGTGCAATAAAGATGCTACTATTAATAGAACTGCCAACCAAATATTTGAATCTTTGGAAAAAAGAGACTTCAATACCTCCTTCACATTTGAAATGTTCATTGATGAATTGCAAATAACAAAGAATGACTACATCATTCTACTACGATCAACAATAGACAAGCCAACTATATTCCTTCAAAGAAATCCTTCCCAAATATGGAACAACAGTTTCTGCAAACAAATGCCACAACTATGGAGAGCTAACACAGATGCCCAATTTGTGTTAAACGCATATGCTGCTGCCATGTATTGTAGTTCATATATGGTAAAGGTTGACAAGTCTATGACACGTGCATTCAAAAGAATAAGAGATGATCACCAAAGTGAAAATATAGATGCGGTTAAAATGATAACAAAATTAGGAAATGCTTTACTAAATTTGCAACAAATGTCAGCACAACAAGCAGCACATTTAGTTCTATCGCTTCCCCTTAATAAGAGTTCACGAAAATGTGTTTTCATTGATACAAGATCAGACAATGAGCGAGTATTTGTACTCAAATCTGCCTCAGAATTAAACCAAGAAGCGGATAACTCAGAAAATGTAATAGCAAAATCATTAATAGACCATTATAAAAATCGCCATGACAGTGTACAAAACATATGCCTAGCTGAGTACATCTCTAACTATAACGTTAGAGGAAAAAATAAAAAACTAAAACAAAAAGAAAATATTATACGCTTTATTAGTTACAATAAACACAATGACTTAGAAAACTATTGCAGAGAACAACTACTTCTTTTTGTACCATTTACAAATAACGAATCCCAACTAAAAGAAAATTTCAAAACTTGGGAAAGTGCATATATTTTTCATGAAAATATAATAAGACAAAATAGTTCAAAATTCTACTACAAATTAAATCAAGCATGGGGTGACATTGATAAAGAAGCTACAGAAATCAATAATCGATTATTAGAAAACAATCACAATAATAAAACAAACAAAACAACTGTCATAGATGACACATATGACATTCATGATGATATTCAAATTGGAAAATATAACAAAACTACAAATACAAAATATGTAGGTTTCGAAATAGGAAAACACCCAGAAATAATTGATAATGATGAATACTTTAAAATTCGACAAATGCTAAATATAGAACAACAGGCAATAGTAAAAGACATTGTCTGCAAAAAGGTCACAAATAAAACACCACTTCACTTATTCCTTACTGGCGGAGCAGGCACTGGTAAGACCTTTACGGCAAAAATGATCTATCAAGCACTTTTGCGTATATATAACAACACAATTAACAACAACCCAGATAAACCAAAGGGAATAGTTGTAGCTTATACAGGAAAAGCAGCATACAACATCGGTGGCATGACTATACACTCTGCATTTCATATTCCTTTCAATAAATCAGAATTTCTTCCACTAAATAGTGACACACTAGACAAAATGTCAAAACATTATGAACAACTCAAAGTTATATTGATTGACGAAATATCTTTAGTAGGATCAACATTCCTACGCTATATAGATAGACGACTAAGAGAAATAATGCGCACACCAACCTCTTATTTTGGCAATTTGGACACAATTTTTTGTGGTGACCTATATCAAGCCCAACCAGTTCTTGACTCTTCAGTATTTGAAAACAAAACTACAGACAAAGACTTAATGCCTTACAACTTTTGGAATGATAACATCAAATGTTACACATTGCATACCACAATGCGTCAAAAGGATGAAAATTTTATACAAATACTTAATAGAATTCGATTGGCAAAACAAACAATAGATGATATAACATATCTGAACAAACAATGCTTGCGGCCAATACCAAATGACCCAACACTTCCTTTCCTTTTCTATAGAAAAAATGACGTATATGTACACAACCAAAAAATGTTAGCAAATATGTCTGGAGAAGTTATTGTTCTAAGGGCCATAGATGAATACGAGGACAACATAAATGGCATAAGACTTTACAACCATATAGCAACCCTCCCAATTGAAATACAACTAAAACAAAACATGTTGATAGAGTTATACTCAGGAAACTACAATACAACTGATGGACTAGTCAATGGTTCAGATGGAATATTCAAAGATTACACAAACCACAACAATTTAGAAATTGTTTGGATCAAATTTAATGATTCTAATATTGGAAATCTCCAAAAAATAAAATATGCACAATACTACAACCAAAGTATTGAGAAAGCATGGGTCCCTATTGTACAAATTTCAAGACCAATCCAAAAAATCTCAACAAGCAAAAAAATTACTATTAGAAAACAATTTCCAATACAACTAGCATCTGCACGCACAATTCATAGATCTCAAGGATTGACAATGGAAAGATTAGCTTTTGATCCAACAAGTATAAGACACCATGGAATAACATATACTGCATTATCACGTACAAAAACAATACAAAACCTATATCTTGTCAAACCACTCACTCAAAAAAATTTTCATGTAAAACCAAAAATAAACATGCAAATGGAACGCCTACAAACAAGTGCCTGTTGGAAACTTGAAAATGAGGCTCCATGCACAAATAAAACTGAACATTTGCTATTGTGCACATTAAACACACGAAGTCTACATGCTCATGACAATGATTTATTCAATGATATTGAAATTATGTCTTCAGACATTATATGTTTACAAGAAACTCACACAAATTCAATAAAGCAAAATTCAGTTCTAAAAGACTTCACTATTCATGTCAACCATGGAATACATGGCATTATGACATTAGTAAGAAACAATATCAATGTAACGACATCATCAACTAATACATCAAAACATGTAGAAGCGATCACATTAACCATAACAAAATCTACAAATATATTGAATATTTGCAATATCTATTCAAGGCCAAATACTCCCTTCATAGATATTAAAAATGTGTTAGACACTCTAACTTCCAAAATGCATCCAACTGCACTCACTTATATTCTAGGAGATTTTAACATTGACATGTTAGCTAATACAAAAAATACAAAAGAGATAAATAATCATATGCAACAAATGAAATACACATTTCTGCTTCAACATAGACATAGCATGAATAAGCCACTCATAGATCACATTTGGTCAAATAATACATCAAATGTATGCTTTATCCATAAAACAGAGGCATATTGGTCAGATCATTTCTCTACATTTCTTAAAATACATTTACCTGACATAATGACTATAAAAAAATGACATTTCCGTCATTCTATCATAAAACTTTCAATACAAATTTACTCGCAAGATTCATTTTCTACATTCAAAACAATTCCACATAACAAATTTTATTAACCACTATATGAACAATAAACTTCAAATCTCAATAATTGCATTCTAAAAATTGTGGAAAATGTCTACAGTAACAAAAAATCTGATGCACTAAAGCAACTTCTCATTTCCACAATTTATGCACAGAAATCAATGGATGCAAACAAAAGAGCAGGAAAGGCTACACAAATGAGGCAAGACCAGTCTACAAAAAGGTAACATCTACTTGCTTTCATGAATTTAATAATTGTATATGCAAATGGAAAATGCACTAACATACATGTCAATGCAGGACAAAAGTGAAAACTATTGGCTCCATTACAATAGAAGATTTGAATGCAAGAAAAGGAGGCAGCATATTTGAAGGAGATGTGTTGGTTGTCTACAAAGTCAACTTGGACAAAGTCAACAAAACACGAGAAGTGCTACGAGCAGATCTGACAGATCATAAAGCAGAAATGACAATAACAATCACTGTCAATCCAAACTTAGTACAGCAATTTGAAGACAAAATAATCCCAGGCATGGGTGTTTGCATTACCGGATTTGACATCCAACCAAAATCAGACTTTGATAGAGGTGATTGTGACTGCATTATTCTACTAAAGGAAACAAGCACAGTGGAAACAATCAATCGCATATGCAATGACTACAATTTCATCCCCAACACTACAATAAGCAACCTACTGAATAGCACAAGCAACTACCCAATTGGAACAATAGGTGCGTTGGTGTTTGCAACAAAAAAGCAAGGCAATCTCAACATTCTAGAAATAAAGGATGGTCAATCTGAGGAAGACAAAGCACAGGTAAGAATTAATGGCACTTATTTCTCAAACTGCACTTAGTCTAATCAGTAAAGCATTCAATATGCAAATAATCCACGTAATCAATTCAACTCCGTATATGTATATTTTATGCAGCTAGAAATCCATCCAAATTTCCTTCAGCACTACATCGCAGCAGAAGAACATCTTGCTCAAAATGAAACACCAACATTGCTTTTTAGAAATATTGTAACAAGGACAGACAAAAAGCATACACTTCGTACAGGGCTCTCCACATTTATTTGCAAGCTAAATGACAAAATGACATTGCAAATGTTACAAGACATAATGCAAAAAAATAGAGAGGTAACGTATAAGAAATATGAAAATCTAACAATTGTCTCTATTAAATGTGACCAACACTTACACCCTGCACTTTGTAACAGGAACATGGAAAATTGAAAATTGCAAATCCATTCTCTAACCCATTTGCTGCATTTTGTCCACACTGCCACCACAAATTTGAAGGATATGGAATCCTTGATGAAGAAACTGCACACTGCATTAGATGCAAGAAAGATGTCAACTATCTGCACAAGTTACACTTGAAGACATTGCTTCTTACTGAAAATAAACAGCCAATCCAATGCTTCATTGACGACACATTAATTGAACAGTTAATCCCGCGACTCCACAGCATCAAGTATGACGAATATATGCAACAGAAATCCAATGTCATCTTCATGCTTAAAGAGCTTTGCATTGAAGGCACTTTCACCTTGACCCAGGCCAATGCAATTATGCATGTCAACCGGAACCAGAACACACAGGCAAGTCATAAAGTAAGTTAACAAATACATTTTAAGAAAATCAGAAATAGGAATTAGTAGAGATATGTTTCAAATGTCAAAAACAACTATGTAACATTATATTGTGGGTGAAATTGCAGGCTAAAGAAGAATGAATAAAGTGCAGCCAACAATATGAAAAGAATCTCTGCTACAAAATGCTTGCAAGCCTCATGAACTACAATGTCAATGGTTACTCAAGTTTAACTCCTATGTAATTCTGTAACACATAAAACCTGTAAAATAAATAATTTTATTCTCGGGCTAGACTGGAGGTTTTCTTCTCCGTTCTTTCCTACCAGTGCCCATTTGAACGGAGATAAGCTATTGTAACTTTCTAGTTAAGTTAAATAAAATTAATGAAGGCCTTGGCCATTTACTGATAAATTTTATTTCTTAAAATAAGTAATTTGATACAATATAAAGTAGATGAAAAAATTACACAACTATCTTCTCAATCTAATGCTTTAATACAAACAGTTACAAATCAAATAGCCCATTCAAGAACATGCAAAATAATTTGTATTGAATGCTTTTCACAGTAACTACACTACCTAACACATCTTTACCAAAAGGTCAAAGATGAAAATAAGAAACGATAAAAAAAAACATACAATTTACTTCACAAATACAACCAAAAACTCAAAACAAAACATAGAGCTAAAATAGATAGCACTTCACAACTTCTTACAATGCAATAATGTAAAAAATTATGAAGCATTCTAACCCAAAATCTCCAAGTTAAAGTTAATTTCCTCCCAACATAATCTAACTCAAAAATTGAAAAAAAATAATGCCTATTTAAAAATTCAACTAAACAAATACAAACATACCAAATATGTGGCCAATTGAAAAAGATATTTCATTTCAACACTATAAACTTCCAATCACAACACAACAAGGCAGGAACTAGACGCTTTGCGTCCTTGTTTATTTATGTATTATAAATTTCACATATTTTATAAAGTATTAATATTTCTACATGTAAATGAATGTCTCTTGCCATTAATTATATTTCATTATCAATATGTTTGATATTTCAAAGAGCAATATTCCAATGTGTTTTTAACGTTTGTTGGATTTCCTAACCTATACAAGGAATTATAACTATTTTTATTTAACTTGTTAATTCTTATTTTTAAATTTATTTATTTAAATTAATTAGTTATTATTATTTTTAAAAAAAAATTAAAATTATTTAATTTTAAGTATAAATTATTTAAATGAGATTTTGTTTAATTATTAATTTTTTATTTATTTCTAGTTTTAACTATTTAAAAAAAAAAATTAATCATCGAGAAAGAAAAAGTATCAAAAAATACAACGGAAACCCAAGGGCAATGGATGAGCCCAAGGGAACATAAGTATCAAGATCACATGATATGCAACAAGATAATACAAAAAGACATGAACAACTGCAAGTATTAAGTAAGAACATCATCCTAGTCCTCCAACTAGGTCGTCCATCCTTGCGCTCCTTCCATCCAAATAACTTTTTTCCTTTCCAAGCACTGAGCATACATATCCAACTTATCATAAGAAGGGGCACTGATGCGTCTAACCTCTTCAGCCAAGCTGTCCAAGGCTCTGTCAAAGGCATTTTTGTCTTCTAATATGCTAGCCATCTCATATCCATATTTCATCTTGTAAATGAACATTTTAGCGTACCCATCCTTAAGGAATCTCATCAGCTTATCATGTTTCAAGTTCATGATGCAACACACCTGAGAAGCAATCTTAAAATGGGTGAGTTTTCTAAACTTTAAGATAATTTAGTTTTTAGTTTTTATAATTATTTTAGTTTATTTTCTACTATTCACTTTATACATGCTATTTTTTAGATGATAATTTAGAAGTATACAATAAATTAAATAAATTTTTTAAATTTAATTTATTAAAAGAATTAAAATTAATTTTACTTAAATTAAAAATTAATTTTAATTTAATTTATTCACAATAAATTATAGTTTTAAAAAATGTAAGTAAAAACCTATCAGCTATTAATTTTAATCATTTTGAATCTCTATCTTATTATTTTCTACAATTTTGAAAGTTGAATATGCTCATCTTGATGATGCACAAAATCATATCTACAAGCATAGCATTGATCCTCTAGTGGTTGGTCTGTAAAGGGTGTTTGAATGGATAGACACATAGATAGCCCCATCCAAATATTCACATAATTTCAATCTTCATTAGATTATTTGTGTATAAATAGTTTTTAAAAAAAAATTATTCTTTTTATATTACAAAAGATTCTATTTTTATAAGATGACAAAATATTTAAAATAGATAGATGTAAGAATATACAATAATAAATACTTGAGTCAAGTCATTATTTGTATCAATTTATGATTCATTTAATAAGATACCAACTAATTTTGCTAGTATAGATATCTTAAAATACGTCTATCTAAAAAGATGTTTGAAATATTACTCTCAAGTTTATTTATTTACTCTATTTTATAGATTTTGCTTCAAAATTATTATTTTTATTATATGCATGGATGTCTTATTAAATCAATGTCTCTTGTCATTAATTATATTTCATTACCAGTACGTTTGATATTTCAAAGAACAATATTCCAATGTGTTATTAACGTTTGTTGGATTTCCCTTTCCCAAGCTATACAAGGAATTATAACTATTTTTTATTCAACTTGTTGAGAGGTAAGTATAATCTACTTTTAATAAAGTGGATGGAGTTGTCAGGGACCAATTCATCTCTTTAGTTAAAAGAAGTTAGTTACATGTTGTAGGCATAGGAAGTAAAGTTTTTCTTTATATTATATTATATTAAAAAATGGATAAAAATTAAAGACGATTAACAATAATATAATTGGCATCACCAATATTAAAAAAAAATAACATCAACACAAATCAAACTCATAAGATGGAAGAATATTGATACACATTGTAGTCAACATTCACAAAATTTCAAAAACCACTTAAATCTCATATAGGACAATCTTGATTATATCAAATATCAAACTTGATATTATTCTAATTGAAAATTGATTTGGCCAAGAAATCAACAACAACCCTAACCATTTCCTTTCCTTGAGTATGGCTCCATTAAGGAACATTGAAGTGAAACCATTTTCCAAGATGTCAATGTATTTCTTACATTTATTGATTTGCCTAAATTGTAAGTAAGTGGTAAGTTACCTTATTTCTTACATTTATTGATTTGCCTACACTGTAAGTAAGTGGTAGGTTACCTTGACATTTCTATATTACTAGATCAAGACATTTTAAACAATTAATAGGATCTTTTGAGGGATAATGATATTATATGTAAAAAATATACACGATTGTTGTTGTTTAAGAAGGCCTTATTGAATGTTTGATATGTTAAGCCAATAATATATCAATATCAAGACAAGTTTATCGCACTCACACATTTGATCAAAATACTTAAATCTTTCTCCTAACAAATTGCATGTTGTAAATGTGTAAAATATACTAGAGATCAAATCTTCTTCAATATAAATAACAACATAAATAAATAAATAAAATAAAATAAAAATCTATTAGAATTCATTAAAAAAATCTATTAGAATTAGGTTCGACATACTTTTTCAATTCAATATTCAGATCACACCAATGAATTTAAGATCAATCTACTGTATCTCATAACTTTTAAACCAACATACTTCAAAAAAACTCTAATTTAAACAGATTATGAACTAATTACATATTCATATATCTATAATCTTGAATAAGATATAGATTATTAATCACTTTGTCATCTCATAAGAATAGGATCTTGCTTAATAATGGAAAGGCAAAAAAATTCTGACTTCTCATGTTTACTGCCGAATTTGTTTACATGATCTGAATTTTAACATACAATTAATTACAAGACATGAAAGTCTAATAATAATAAGTTCAATCATTTCCTTTTCAAGCTGCCTGCTTTCTTCTTCCATAGACTTTCTCCATGCCAAGGCTAAATCATAGAATATAATGCAGATCTCAAATATTAATAATAATAATATACGATTATTTTTTTGATCCCACCGGTAAAAATCTCAAGGCAATCCTAAGTTGACAATAAAATGTATATAAAAAAATGACTCTACAGTTGTTTGAAATCTTCAAAACAAAACCGGCCAAGCAATGGCATAAGGAATAAGCTCTGCCTTGTCCGCATACAATGACAGAAAATTATCCTCTTGTACGCGTTTTGAAGTACCATTCGTTCATATCTTAAGTGGTATCTCGAAATCTTGTCGCTTGTGAGATCCATCTTATTACAAATAGCTTGAATCTCTTTGAATCGCTCATTCACATCCCGAAGAAAGAGTAAGAGCGCAAGTCATCTTGTCAAGTTTTTTCACTCTCTGGGTGTAGACTTTCAACCCTCTGCAAGTCAGAACTCACTGCCAAATTAAAAATTTCTGGGTGTTTACTTCAGGGGTGTAGATTTTCTTCCACAGTGTTCTTGGAAGGACTAGTGTACAGTAAGTTATTGGGAATATAGAATGGCTTACATGGCAATGACAGCAAGTAGCCAGGGCTTTCTTTTCTCCAATTTTGCTTCTTCTCAAGAATGCACAATTGTGAGGAGTTGTTTCAAATTGGCGCCATTAAAAAATGGCCTAGGAGGGAATTTGAATTTGCCCTCAATGGGTGCATCTAATAATGGGGAGATTAACTGCCATCTGAATTCTGGATCATTGGCATACAAAAAAGTCTGGGTGCCGGTTAGATCCACAAGGACGGTGGCCCAATTGGTTACAGAGAAGGAGAGGAAAGGGCTGGCTATTGAGTTTGATTTCAACGAGTATATGCATTCCAAAGCCGAGGCGGTAAACAAGGCTCTGGATAAGGCAATACCGCTTGAATATCCTCAAAAATTGCATGAATCAATGAGGTATTCTCTTCTAGCAGGAGGTAAGCGCGTCAGGCCCGCTCTTTGCATTGCTTCATGTGAACTTGTTGGGGGGACCGAGGATCTAGCCATGCCAACTGCCTGTGCAATGGAGATGATTCATACCATGTCCCTGATTCATGATGACTTGCCTTGCATGGATAATGACGATTTCAGAAGAGGGAAGCCCACAAATCATAAGGTCTTTGGTGAGGACACTGCTGTTCTTGCAGGGGATGCTTTGCTTTCTTTTGCATTCGAGCATATTGCAGTGGCCACAAGCAAGGCCGTGCCTAGTGATAGGATTTTGAGGGTGATATCCGAATTGGGGAAAACAATAGGCTCTCAAGGGCTTGTAGGAGGGCAGATTGCTGATATTTCATGTGAAGGGGATTCTTCTGTTAATCTTAAGACTCTGGAATGGATTCATATACACAAGACTGCCGTGCTCTTGGAATGTTCGGTCGTGAGTGGAGGAATTCTTGGTGGTGCTACGGAGGAGGAGATTGCGAGAATTAAGAGGTATGCTCGCTGCGTGGGGCTTCTGTTTCAGGTTGTAGATGACATTCTTGACGTCACTAAATCTTCAGAAGAATTGGGTAAGACGGCAGGGAAAGATTTGCTTACTGATAAGGCTACCTATCCCAAGTTGATGGGTCTGGAGAAAGCAAAAGAATTTGCTTCCGAATTGGCGAGCAGAGCCAAGAATGAGTTATCTTGTTTTGACCCATTGAAGGCTGCACCCTTGTTGGGTCTTGCAGATTACATTGCATTCAGGCAAAACTGATAAACATAACCGTAAATACGCACCGTTTTTTAAGATAGTCTAAAAATTAGGAGATAATTTTTGTAAGTTTGTATCATCTGAGGGTCAAAATAACAAAGTAAAAAGGCTGCAATAACAATGGAAGACGGTTGGGTATTGCAGTCCTTTGTGGTTGATCCTAAACTGCTTCTGTTTTTTATGGGTAAAAACCCCTAATCAATAATCCTTTGCCATATCTTTCCATGGCTCCTTTCTTGTTCGACGAAGGTTATGTTTTACTGATGACAGTTGTAGTCATGTTGTATCTCACCAGCTTGTTTTTATTCTTCATAACACGGTCTTTGACCGGGTTAAAGATGGCTCAGAAGAAAGAAAGTTACGTAAAATGGTATTTTTTTGTTTTTGGATAACTCTTCACCACAAAAGGAAGAAAGTACTGTAGAACGGATGTTTGGTGGACAGAGTTGGTGTCTTGACCTTCTGTAGTAGCTTACCAATCGCAAAATATCTGTTATGATGCTTCTTTTCTCTAGAAGCTGATGCCAATCCCCAAAGGTACGGCAATCAGTCAATCTCAACTAGCTTTTTAGTCTAGGTAATATATTTCTCATTTTCACCCATTGAACTCGCTGATTTTCTGAGTGACGTTGTATATTGTAATACAGTGTAAATGGTTAATAGTACCAAGGTCGCACTTTATATTGTTTTGATTAAAGGATTTCTGCTACTTCTGCGTGATTGTTAGGCCGAGTTAAAAATCTATTATGTTAGTAGTTATCATAAAGCTATCTCAACTTTGGGATCTGTAAACGCATTCTAACATTATTTTAATCTATGGCTTTGACTGAACGATAATGCTGCCAATAACCATTAGGATAGCTGAAATGCTGGTTTGGCATTTCATTGCTTCAAAGTTTGACAAATGGAAATTTTTGATCGTTGTCAATGACTCAGTTCACTTCTCATGTAACACCAACTCTGTCACATACGCAAATTTATTACTTTTTTTGACTATTACTACAACCGAGATGATTCTTATGATTTATTCCGCCTACTAATTATCTTGAGTCTTGAAGATTCATATAGAAATTAGTTGCTTTACGATTGAATTTTGGTGGGTCTAAAAGTGCCTAAATAGTTTGGTATGCGTTTTTTCAAGACCTAATTGTTAATCATGTCATGAAGTTGCCTCCATTGCACTGGTTGTTACTGGATTGGAAAGCGCTGGTCAGCACAGGTTGCAAATTCAACTTAGCTGCTTTCCTAATTATTTGTTTTAGTTGTGTGCCTTTTTAATTTTAGTTGTTATTTATTCTCCTCGCCATTCTGAGCTGTGAATCATGAAAACCAGCCAGGGGATTTTTAATAGTGTCTGCCAGCTCATCATCTAGCTTCACTGGTGAGTTATTGGAGGTCTCTTCACCTATATTGTAGGCTTCTGTAGAGAGTTTGATGTACCTATCAGAATGTAAATCGTACACAATTCTGAATGCTAGTAAATTATTGTTCATTTGCAGTGATGCCTTACATTGTTTTGTTTCATGACCTGTTCGCATCCAGTTTGTGGCAATCTGCTTTGGTCTCGTGCTCAAGTTCAATTAATTTGGCTAAAGCCTAAAAGTGATCTCATATATTCTCTTAAAATTACTGCAACATATGTATAACCTATTTAGTGGAACTTAGATACATTATGATGACATTACAAGCTCCTTTAGTCACAACCGACATAATGATTTCCTTGAAATGAGAATTTTTGTGCTAAATGGGTCTATTTCTTTTAACTATAAGAACAGATGCTCCACAAATCCCCATAACTTATTTGATGAGGCCCATTGTTGAATTGTTACTTTACTGGAAATTACTATAAATTTTTGAGTTAGACGTTATTTCTCTGCCAAGAGCTGATTTGCTCAAGGCCTGCCTTACCTAGTGTGTTCTTTCATATACGGGTGTAAACATAACTAGTGTTTCTTCATCAATCCCTTCTAACCATCCACATGGCATGCATTTGACTTCTAGTATACGTGTTTTAACTCCTATGACCATATGTAAGAAGGTCCTATTATGCTTGACATAACCTCCTTCCCTGGATACAAGGATATTTATTAATCCATCACGTCATACTAACAAACCACCTAAATATTTGTTTGCCATGGTCTATCTGTTCATTTTGACCTTGGGTATTCCATTTCCTTCTTTATACAGTAATCCATAGTTGGACATGCACTATTCATTTTACTGGCATTAAAAGCGAGTAACATGAATGTTCTAGTGCATGCCATAAAGTCATCTTTCTTGCCCATATTCAATTCTATAGAGTTAAGCTGTACCCAATGTTCCTTAAACCAACAAACCAGTTAGGTGGTTGGAGGGGAATGGTGTCTATTTTCAACAGGATATTACTATTATTTTTTCAACGAATAATAATATTATTAAATGATGATACCTATGATGTGAATGAGAGATTTGTTTTTGTATTTTCTACGGAAGTGTCCTCAAATATACTCCTTGAGGGGCAGGGCAGCACACATGGACCTAATTTTTGTGGAGAAGACAAGTCTCAGAGAATGTTTTCTGCCAAAGTCTCCCAGCATTTGCATTTGGGTTCATCCCTTTTGTTTGTCACATGGATAGACGAGACCACTGATGAGCTGCAACCCAGGTGGACAGTATGGGAATCTATGAAAGTCAACAGTGAACTGCTCACACATTTACAATGTTTGTACATTGTGATATAGTAATACATCATTTTGTGCCCACACTAATAAAATAAGGTCTTGTGGCACAAAATGATGTATTATTATATATATAATTAAATGCTTTGTAAATATTACAAATTTTTGCACTAAATTATCTGGGTGGTATGATTATACAATCTAGGTGGCCAAGATCAGCTGCACATCAAATTTCCACAAAATCTTCAGAAAATACTGTTCATTCCATTAGATGTAGTAAACGTGTAAACCAACTAAAAAGTCTCTCTGTGAAGAGCGAGGCCAAAAAACGAAAAATATTTCACTTGTAAGAAGCTATAGTAACAAGAAACTATACTATTCAAATCATTTTCTGAGGTTAAGATAGTAATCTATATTTGTTAGGGTTTTCTTTTCAGCTATTCTTATTGTGCTATATCTGTCATTCATGTGAAAACATTTGAGAGACATCTCCATGCAGGGTGTAATAATTTTCAAATTTATGAAATCTCTTTCTTTACCACCCTTTTTGGTCTGTGATGTGGATCTAAATCATCCAGCTTGCAAATAACCACATTGATGTTGTCCTAATTATGTGTTGCCACTATTGTTTGCCCTTGACATTTTAGTTCTTCCTTTACCATCTTCATGTCATCCTGAGTAGTGAATCTTGAAAAGTTAGAGATTAAGTTTTAACTTTTAAGTAATACTCATTAAAATATTCACCAATCAGGTGGGGGAAATTTAATAGTGTCTGCCATCCCATAATCTAACTCCCTGGTGAGTTCTTGTAGGCTCCTTTCACCTATCTTGGAGGCTTTCATCTATAAATTAGTGGCACTCATCAGCACGTAAATGATATGCAATTCTGAATTAGCAATTGACTTGGGGATATTCCTATTGTTTTCTCTTTTCCTTTATCGTTGGCAGGGACACCTTTTATTGTCTTGACTCGGCTCATCCCATCCAGTTTGTGCTGATGTACTCTTGCTCTTGGGCTCAGGTTCAATAGCTTGGTTGGAGGACATAAGTTATGTGCATAAAAAAAACATAAAAATTGAGTGTTTTAACTTGGTTTTTCTGTTTCTATTTCTTCATATACTTGGCTGAAGCCTGAGCTTGAGCCATGGACTTGTTTTTGTTTTCACATATGTTTGGAACATTTGTTGTCACCGATTCCATATTCCATGAGTTTTATATACATTTGACAATATTAATAATTTTTTATATCTAAGTTGCTATTTCCTTCAACTACAAATTGCGTTTGTACTTATGTGATCGGTGTATATTTGTGTATGTGATCAAATTAGCTTCTATTTAATGATTTTATTGTGTCTTTAAGCTGTATGTTTTAGATTTTTTCACTTTCTAGAGTTTTGCCGAGTCAAGGGTCCTCAGTCAAGTCAGCCATGCTGAGTCCGAGTCTGAGTCTAGGAACTTTGGGCTAAAGTGAGCTCATGTTTTTGTTTTGAAATTACTGAAACATATCTATAACTTATTTGCAACTATATTGTATTTTTCAACCTCTATGATCATGTGAGAAGGTCCTATTATGCTCGAGAAACTTCCTTTTCCCAGTTGTAAGAATATTTATCAACCCATTACTTCATACTTGCAAACCTGGGGAATACTTGTTTGACATGGCCTGTCAGTTCATTCCGACCTTGGGTGTTCTTTTTCCTTAGCAATCAGCTCAATCTTCTAGATATATCTTTATAGGGCTTGGGTTGGGTATGACTCTAACCTATATTGTCATTCCTTAACCCTTGATAGGGTGTGCGTGCTCAAGGCACATAGGACCATATGGGAGAAGGTCCTATTATGCTTGAGACAACTTCCTTTTCCTGGTTGTAAAAATATTTATCAACCCATTACTTCATACTTGCAAACCTTGGAAACACTTGTTTGACATGGCTTATCAGTTCATTTCAACCTTGGCTGTTTAACTTTTTTTTATAGGGCTTGGGTGTTCTTTTTCCTTAGCAATCAGCTTGATCTTCTAGATATCTCTTTATAGGGCTTGGATTGGGTATGACTCCAGCCTAGTTTTGCCATTCCTTAACCCTTGATAAGGTGCACGTGCTCAAGGCATGTAGGAAACTCTTTTCTTTGCCAACTAGGATTTTTCTAGACAAGGCTCTCAATAAATCTCAAGTTGCAAAACTTAAAGCTGCTAGAGCTCTTGTGGTTGTTTCATGACAAGAGGACAAGTGGGTTGTGATCAGAAATCTTAGGGCAGTGATTAGAGATAGTTTCCTCCTAGTTGGGAGACTAGACCCACAACAATGGCCGCTAAATGATGCTCCAAGCATTGGGATCAAGGGGGTGTTTTGGAGATTCAAGCTTTACAAGTTAGATGTTCGAACGTAATTGTTTAGGCTGGTCCTTTCTCAACCTTCTTCAGGTTGCATTGGATTCCTCAGATATGTTAGTCCTCATTGAAACTCATGAGTGTTTGGTTTGACCTCTTCTCATGTTTCGGTAGTTTCCATTGGATGTAATTTTAAGAACGAGACTAGGAGTTCTAGTGGGGTTTGCAGTTTGGGTAGGGTTGCTTACCTTGGTAGCAACCGACTTCGTGGTTTGGATTCTATTGTCCTATCATACGTCTCTACTAGATTCATGTGGGTCCGGTTATGTTGCATTGTGACTCGTGTTAGAGACATCTACTTTGGCATTCGCTACTTCCCTTCGGTGTCCTCCTCTTATGATATTCACAATGGCCCTAACGGGGACCCCTTCTTTGACCTTTATGACAACATCACCCAATTCTCTATGATTGGAGAAGTTCTCCTCTGGCACTTCAATGCGAGGACTCAAATTGCGCAGACCCCTTGCACAAAAAGGCGGTTGATTCCCTATATATTGAGAACTTGTATTTGACTCTTATGGTGCTCTATAGGTTTCCTGAGGATGTGGATGGTACCCTAACCAAGTATAGTAGACATCTTGTATGACTTAGTGAGTCTGTGGACTTGGTGGTTCTTAATGTGTTATGTTGTTTTCCTCAATCACACTCATTCACGTGCAGGCCTCATGGTGGTTGTGCTAGTGTGGTAGATTACGTTCTCTCCCACTAGTGCTTCATCCCTTCCATTAGCCACTTCTCCATTACCCTCCTTCCTCTGGCCGACCATGCTTTGCTTTGTTCCTCTATCCCTCGAACCCCCCTTCCCCTCTCCCTACATTGCTTTTCACTTTGATGATGACGATCTTGACATCTTTACCTACCATCTTAAATAGCTTCTCCCTCCTCCCCTCTTTTCCACTTTGTGATGCATCATCACTAAGTTCTTCTGTTTTTCTTCGACCATCTGGGAAGCCGCCATGTCTTCCTTCCCTCATTTCTCCACCCCTCCCACTCTCCTTGCCCAAAACCAAGAGCACATGCCCTAGGAGAAAATGGTATGATAAGGACTATAAGGCCTCTCATCGGACCCTTCGGTTTGCCTACATGCTTTGCCACTCCTCTCACACCTTTGACAAGGCCTACTACCATCTTCTTCTTTGCTATAAGAAATGTCTTTACATTTCCGAATGTAGAAGTACCCTTCGTGCCTCCCTCTAGTGTTACCATAGTAACTTGGGGATGTGTCCTCGCCCTTTTTTCTCGATGCATCTGGGACGGGGATGCACCTGGGATAGGGGGACAACATTCTTGTGTCCCCAGCAACACCACCATTCGGCCGCCGTTTTGCCGGGGATGGGGGGACGTCCCCACATCCCCTGTGGGGATGGGGGGATGAGAACAAGTCCCTTGACCCCTCTAGAGGATGGCTGAGTGTGCCCTATCCAACCAAAAACAACTAAAGTAAACATGTTTTAATATTCTATTGGGCATATTGAACATCTTATCATGTTGTTCAATGTAATCATCTTGATGATGAGATACTCATAATTTTGATATTTATGACTTTTGATATTTATATAATAGAAGTTAGAACTCTTTCATTTGCTCATTTGATTATTGAAAATTTTGATATTTATTGTTCAAAGTTCTACTTTCATGTTCAATGTTCAGTGCAATGTTCAAGAGTCAAGTATTTAAATTTTATCATTTTAGCAAATTATTATTATATATCTTTATGTCTTATATTGTTATACATGTTTTTATAATTAGCATTTTAAGTATCATATGTATAGTATATACTATATAGCCCCTTGTCCCCCCGTCCCGTTCCCTGCCGCTATCCCCAAATTGAGGCTCCTTTGTCCCGTCTCCCATTGAAGCGTCGCCCATAGAATTGTAAGGTGCAGCACACTAGTATACCCATATTATTCGGTAAGTACACCTGGTGAGTGGTCATTTCCCCATTGTCATTTCCGAAACCTTAAGATCTCGCACCGCCGCTTATTTGTCCACCCCTTGTCCCGAAAACTTGTCCCCCCATCCCCACGTTACCTAGGCCGGTGTAACTATGAGTGTTACCCTAAGTTCTTTTGGTGTTCTGTTTTCCATGCCACACCCACTTGCTCTTTGAGCTTGACCTCAGTTTATTGATTTCTCATAACTTTGTGTTCTATGATGTCCTCAGTCTGCACCATTTTTGGGTTACTTCCCCCTCTCATTGTCACCTTTCTCCTACACCACCATTAGGAAGGCGGTCAAATTTCAAACTCTAGGAGGGCAATTCACAAGGAGGGTTTTTAGGCCAAGTTATTTAAGTACGACATCATTGTTATGGGGTCCTATTTAGCCGATCTCTTCAACCAAGTTGGTTGGAAGAGTTTCTCCCCTTCTTGGTTGCACGTAATCATCCATCCGATCTACAAGGCAGGTCCTACCTTGAATGCCAATAATTACAAAACCATCATGGTTGGGTACATCATCTCCAAGTAGTATGCTACGACTCTTCGTCATCTTTTGTTGAGAGAGTTGGATTATTGTCACATTCAAGCCATGGGGCGAGCCGGTTTTAGAGCGAATTATCAGACTATAGATCACATGTTGACTCTCTAAGGCATTATTGAGAAGGTGTGCCATCGCTCCTTGAAGGTATTGTTGCTTTGTGGACTTTAACAAAGCCTTTGACTCTATCCCTAGGATGACCCTTTTTTAGAGGCTTTAGGATATCTATATTATTGGGACTCTTTTGGTAGCTATCACGAGACTTTATGAGAGGGTTTTGGGTAGTCTCAAAACCCCTTTAGGCTTTCAAAATTCATAAGGAGCATTATTAGGGTTAGGTAGGGATGCCCCTTATTGCCTCCTTTGTTCGGTATCTACATTGATGAGCTAGAGCGACACCTTCAAGACCGTACTCTTCTTGGGGACTGTTGCCTTTCTGAAGACCCCTTTAGGCTTTCAAAATTCACAAGGAGTACCATTAGGGTTAAGCAGGGATGCCCCTTGTTGTCTACTTTGTTTGGTATCTACATTGACAAGCTAGAGTGACAACTTCAAGACCGTAATCTTTCTAGGGACAATTGAGTTTTTATCAGGTTCTGCTCCCTATTCTTCTTTTTGCTGATGATGTGGTTCTTTGGGCCTCTCTAGAAGATTTGCAAAGACAAATGGATAGTCTGGCATCCTTTGGCAAGTTACGTTAGTTGACAATTAATTTGGAGAAGATTTGGAGGTGAACTCTTCCTCATACACATACCTGGGGGTCAAGTTCTCTTTTCCTTGCTTTACCATGAGACCTTCTCTTCAACCATGGATAAGGGTATGGTTCATTCGCCCTCCTTGAGTGACAATGTTTCTCGCATCACTTCTAGGACACATTGTCCAAGATGGCACTTATGGACATACTTATTAGACCTGCTGATCTCTATGGTTCAACGGTGTGGGGTCCTTTGATGGACTTTGGTTGGGCTTTTGCTGAGTGGGTTTAGATTCTCCATCCATCTTGCACAACATTGTTCTTATAGAGTTTGGGGCTCACCCCTTTAGGCTTGAGGCCATCCTTGATCTAGTCCGGTACCTTCACCACCTCTAGGGCCTTGCTGATTCTAATGATGGGCGTCACAGAAACCCTAAGTTTGCCTATTGTTCTTCGGAGTCTATCGCTGCTTCTATAGTCTCCTCTGGTTGGACTCGTGGTTGGTTCGCTGAGACTTCAGCCCTACTTGGGTCTATGGGATCACCATGGATCGCCTCCCTCCTAGTATTCTCTTGATCCCCCCTCTCCCTCTCCAACATCTTCTTCCTTCCCGCCAGGAGCTGAATAGGTGCATCAGAGATGACACTTATAGGAAGTTCATTCACACTATTTGGGTTAACCTCCAAAGATCCTAAAATGGCCTTATATGCAAAAAAATTTTTGGAGTTGAAGGACAAACTCATTATTTATCCTTCCTACGTATCCCGCCTCATTCCTTTAGGATCCCCCTTGGTTTTTTCAGAGTAGTTCTCATTGACTTTGATGCAAGACCAACCATCATATTAAGTTTTAACAAAATGCACAAGTCATGTCAGCTTTGTAGCGTTTGGGAGGTTGAATCAGAGGGGCACTTCATTTACAACTCTCCATACCACAAGATCAGAGGGAGGTTCTACTGCCTCTTCAGGGAGGCATGGTTGCTCTATACCTTGTTTAGATATATGGATTAGAGGCGCCTTTCCTTTTATCTTCAGGAATCTTTTAAGGCTTTAGGACCACACACTCCAACACTAGCATTTGACAATGCCTCTACCCTGTCAGCCCATTCCTTCTTCATAGGGCTTCACTCAGCACACAGTACCAAGCGTTAGCTTGGACCCACCCCCCACTTCAGATCTGTGAAGCCTAAGACGGACTCCTGTCAGCTGTGACCCTCCTCCAGGATCACTTTGAAGCGGCCCAGGGCTCTGACTTGTCCTACTGCTCCTATCTAGTGCAAGAGGGGGTATGCTTTAGACTCTAATAAAGAATGGATACTAAAATTAGGAGCATCCTTTGACACATAAGTAAGGGTAGATCATTGTTTATTAATTTTCATGCAAGAAAGAATTCAGATTGAGAAATTATCACTGACAATCAAATGAAACTTCCAGTTAGAAGAACAGGGGCTATTACTGTAACGTTGGGATTTTATTCGGCCATTTTTTATATTCCCAGTCTGCTGTTAGTTTTCTGCTACTGTCTGTTTTGCTGACTGTTTTCCCTTTGGGCTGTTTTGTAAAGGGACAACACCCTAGTTTTTGCTGCTTTTAATGGGACTTTGAAACATTTTTAATTGGTTGAGGGATTAGGGACAAATCTTATTTCAGTACAAAAATTGCTCAAAGTTGGTTAGTAGTTTGTTGTCATTGCTAATCACGTCATTATTAGAGATACAAAGAACTCAAGAAATGTAGTTGCTATTGGTAGAGTTAATCATAAAGAGTCTATTTAAATATGTTCTCTTTGTTTGTGATGAATACTCTCTCCAATGCTTTTATCCTTCTAATTGATTTATATGTCAAAACATTAGCATGCTAGACTTGGGCAGATAAAATATATAGAGTGACAATATATGGTCATAATCAATATGGTTAGAGGATTAACAAACATTCCAAATTTTGAAGATGTGTGTGATGTGTTAGGGTCAAAGATTCATAAGTGTTTTCTTATGGGTTATAGTGAAGAATTAAAGTTGTGCAAGTTATTTGAGTTGGCAATAAAGAGATTTTTATTAGTAGAGATGTAAAATTTGATAATTATGTACCACTTATAGCTACTCCTCATTCTACAACAAAAAGTGATTCTTACTTTCTATATATTTTACAAGAAATGGAGACTGTTGATGAGGTTGACGTATCCACTACTATAAATGAATTTCATACTATTATAAAATGAAACAACTAATGTTTGTGACAACTCTTTTTTCAGGTAGTGATGAAGATATTTCAGCCAGACAGGAGACATTACAGCTAAACAAAAGACAAGGAGTGCCGAAAGAATATATAGGCAATGCCTGAAGATCTAAGGGTAATGATGATGATATTACAGCTAGACAAAAGACAAGGAGTGTTGAAAGGATATAAAGGTTAGGCCCGAAAATCCAAGGAAGGAATGGCATGCACTCATGGCCAAAGTCTTATAGAAAAGTGACCCAATCTCACATGAGCAAACTAAGGGAAGAACGAATGGGAGCAAGCCATGAAAGTGGAATTTGATGTATTGCTAAAGGTATACTTATGCACCTCCCCAAAGGTAAGAATGTTACTGGCTGCAAATGGGTTTAAGAACGAAATTCAAATCAAATGAAGCTATAGAAAAATTCGAAGCTAGATTGACTGGTAAAGGATTCAGTCAAAAAGGTTGATTATGAAGTAATATTTTCTCGTCATCAAAATAAATATGGTCACTCCTTGTCTGCTACTTGTGGGTGGCATATTCATCAAATGAATATTTAAAATGCTTTCCTAAATGAAGAAATATATGTGGATCAACCACCAGATTTTGTAAATCAAATACATCCTAACCTTGTTCACAGATTAAAGAAATGACTTCATTTTTAACAAACACCAAGAGCATAGAATGACGAGATTGATAGGTATTTTTAGTGCAAGTTTGATCCAAACCTTTATATGGATGATATTATTCAATAGTTCCATCTAGTAATCATGCACAAGAAGCGAAGCAAAATAAGGGAACAAATTAATTTAGCAAACTGTCAGCTCATGCTTATCACATCATTGGAATTGCATGGTACCAACTTCATTGACTAACCTCTACTTAGTAGATTAGAACTTCACAGAGACATATGCCACACTTGCTTGGGGTAAATAGATTGATGTATTTCGTGAATGACAAGTGTCTTTTCAAGCTCAAACATTTTTGTGTTCTAGAATGAACACCAAGCCAACAACTCATTTTGTAGATGCATTGTGTTAAGATGGCTGGTTATTTTGGTATCACCAAGGCCTTAGTGGTGCTACAATAACATTTCTACTAGCCTCACATGTGTGTAGACTTTGAGTGCCATATCAAGTCCTACATCCTTGTTGCATTGCCAAGTCCACAAACAAGAAGCTCGAGCTTTAGATATTGTTAGAGTGGGGTTTCCGTTGCCCCAAAAGATCAATTTGTTAATGCCTGATACAATCAGTCAACTTATAGTACACAAGAGGCGGTTCAGCCCTTGTCACAAATCCTGAGGGGAGTGCTGGACATTTTTCCGACAATCTCCCCCTTTGCGTTACCCAAGGGTTTGAGGGTTCGAACCTCTGACCAAGCTCTGATGCCGCTTGTTAGAGTGGGGTTGCCGTTGCACCAAAAGACTGATTTGTTAGTGCTCAATAGAACCACTCAACTTATAGTAAGGAAGGCGGTTAAGCCCTCGTAACAAATCCTGAGGGGAACGGTGGACATTTTTCCAACATATATCTCATATAATTCCACAAAGACGTGGTAGTTTTATTAGTATAAATTTCATGAGAAGATTCCTTTTGAAAAATCACCAAAATGATATGGTGTTTGTTATAGTGGATAGATTTTCAAAGATGGACTTGAAGTTAGCTTGTGAGAAAAGCATCACTACAGAGGAAATTGAATGCCTCTTCTTCCATCATGTATGTGTTCAATTTGAGTTACCTACATCTGTTGTCTTCAATTGTGACTCCCAATTTGCTAACAGACATTGATGATCCCCATGGAAGAGATTTTATACACAATTGGGTTGGTGCACAGCCTTTCATTTGTAGTTGGATGGTCGGATAGAGGTGACAAATCACACACTTTTGCACCTATCATGCATCTACAACTGTGTGCACCTACATACTTGGTATGGCAATCACATATGCATTCATCATGCTTACAGTAGATGTTTGCACATTTCTATGGGGCATAGTCCTGTCTAGACATGTCTTGGGTTCTCCTACATCACCCCTTGACATATGTAATGACCACCCAAGCATAAAGAAGAAAATAATGAAACAAAACTAGAAAGAAAAACACAACAATTTTTTTTTTTTTTTCTATTACTCAACGTAATATATGTGTCCATACATTGATCTATCCACACTTAAAACGAAAACTTCATAATAATAAAGAATTCCATCTACACACACATCTCCATAGAAACACAAATACATATGGAGTTCAAAATAAGAATGAGATACATATTCTTTTTAAAAAAAAATATATATTATCAAGTTCCCTTCGAGTATTCTTCAACGAATAGTTTTCTGAATAAAGTAATCTTCAACAGTAATCCTCAGATACCTATTAGCCATTACAAAGCACCTGAAAGTGATCACATAAAAGAATGCAACACAAAACAAGAGGGCTCAGTACACACTGAATCAAATGAATAATCCACCTGCATACATGTTAGAATAAACATATATAAACTATAATGCAGACATCTGAACCATTTAATCATAGTGCAGTTTTCAAATTAATATGCAAGAAGTAAATATTTACTTAACAACGCAAAATTAAACTCACACTAAGAATAACCCGTAAATGAATCATATATATACTGAGGTGTCATCGTTATAGCACTAAGATTTTGCATCCATGTTTGGTATGCCCATAGTCAACTCATAACGGAAATTTCTATTATACTTATCATTGATAGAAGAGAAATATGCCTTTTTCTCCGTACTCAACCATACAGGTTTAAGTCATAGGTAAGGCCAAAAATATTTTATATAAATTTAATCCATCCCAAATTATTTTAAGGTTATCACTGATTTAATCAACTGAATTAGAGTAATTCGATATTCAGCCACCTCGATATACATTCATTACAGTTATCCTTAAAATACACATCAAGCAGATATTCTAAGAATGCACAATTATGAATAGCAAATCAGTTATTACATTCTTCATCTTTTGATAAACAAACTCATCTTTTACTGTCACATTCAAAAGTAAACTTAGATTATTTTAACAACAGAAATAAGTACTATAATATTACGCCCTTGTAATTATAACTAAACTATTACACCGGTTTAATGATAATTACCAGTCGTAACACTATACTACTTATTCCTACTGTCGAAGTAAACTAAATTTATCCTTTGAAAAGACCAAGACAAATAAATAATGCTCGTATGATATTCTAGTTTAATTTGGTTAACTTATATCATAAAGCTGCCTTTCACAAAACAACTTTCCATTTCATTTATGAACAGAAATACATCAGGATAAATTAAAAAGAATTCTGTTTCAACATAACATTCCAAACAAACCATAATAACTATGAAAATACTTCACAACAAAATTCAGATATAATTAAATCTAAATACAAAATTACATACCATTCAGATATTGATAAAACAGCAACCAAAACAAATCAATTTCTTCAACCATAAAAAGAAGTTTATGCTGTCGTAACAAAACTTATACTTCAAATACAATTTCCATATAACTGTTTGACGAATTGCCATGTCAGATTTCAACTGACAGCGAAACCTAAATTTCAAATTATCAAATGAATACTTTGTAACAATATTACGATTTCGAATCACATTGCATTTCCATGATAAAAACAGTCGATAGTTTTACTATACTATTAAGCATTAAATGACTCTAAAAATCATTTCAATTTTATAGTAATCATTCTAAAATCCTGAAGGTCAAACTCGGGTTTTATTCCTCTAAACCCATACAATTGAATAAACAAAAACAGTGCCTTAAACAACATACAGGTGACTCTATGTTACAGCTTAAACCTTATATCCTTGCAATAGTATGAAATTGTAAACACATAATGCCTACAGATTTTGCTCAATGATATCACATAAAAACTCAATCAACTCACACAAACATATCTTATAAAAACTCTTTTACATACAACCGAGCTCAAACAAACACCATAATTTTGAAAATAATCCCCTAAGCTGTTAATCCTAATGTCATTACCATCAAGAGTCTCATACAATTCACTACGTTTTTCCTCATCTTTCCAAACAACAGTTCTAGACAGCTAATTCATGAAACAGAGTAACTGTGTCCTTAAACCGACGTGATACTGAAATTTAATATGTGCACAGGACTGTGGAAGAACCACACATACCAATATCTCGAGGTATGGGTTCTATCCAAGCTCAGCCCCAACGTAGCCATAATACCAAACCCACATACAGCCAACTGTCTCAAACTGAGGCCTCGACAGGGTTTAACATGAATTGAACCGTACAGCTAGGGCACAGCTCGATTATGAAACTCATCAATATACCCAAAATGGTATTCCATACTCCACATCCAAAGGTGGGTATCTACAGGGCATTGCTCATAGTGCCTTGCTCTGTACATATCCATCTTTGAATGCAGATTCACATAATAGAAATCAAATACCCATTTGCAAAACGCTAAATAACAACATACAAAATTACAAACAAAAGAGAGTAGGGTAAGGAATTGCCCCTACGTGGGTAATGAAGATGGAAAACACTCCAGTAATGAAGCTCGAAGCCAAAGCCCAAAACCCAAGTCCAAACCGCACTTCCACAAGACAGAGATTGAAGAACTTGCTCACAACAGAGGAAACAATTTCCAACAACAAAACCCGAACCATGAAACAAATGAACCGACTGTCAGCAACTTCTCAAATCTCTGTCTCTTAAACATAAAATCTCTTTCCTCGAGACCTTCCATAATGCTGATTTCCCAGCATCAAGGGCTACAAATGCTCAAAAATCAAAGCAATGCGGCCATATTTCTGGCCTTAACTCACAGACAACCCATTAAAACCTTGATATCTCATTAATACGCAACTGCCAGATTCATCGCACAGGAGTTCACCACAATGCCATGGATATGGCGGTTCCTTTTCCACTGCCATGAGTGGTATGTTTTCAGAAACAAAGCCAAAACCCCTTAGGTTTTTTTTTTTATAAGACCATTCCAATTAAATACAACACATAACAAATTGAAACTATGGGTATTTTTTTAAAATAAACCCTAATTACATAATCTGGAAAATATATATAACAAGAGAACCTCTTAATACCTATCATCATTTATCTCAACTGAAACCTAACCGATTATAATTCTTTTAATTTATTGAATCAGATCAAACTATTTTATAACAATATGCCTAAGCAAGAAAACTCTTTTCTGCATATCATAAATTTGACATTGGCAATTGAATACTCGTAGCAATGTTTGCAAATTAATCACACCATAACATTCTGAAGTAAAATTTCTAACATAATTCCTAACAGACTTATTAAAAATGTTTACACAACAACATTGTAAAAACAGTGAAATCAAACATAGAAATCTGAGATAGCAATATGTTCTGAAATAACACATGTCTCTAGACATTAACACCAAGTCCAACAGATAAAAAGAACGTATCATCAGAAAGATACTATAACCACATAATCTTGATAAGCAGTGAAGTCCAAAAAAAAGAAAAAGTCAGGCACGACATCCTCCCCCACTAGGTTTCAACTTTCTCCTGGAAGTCAGCAAACAAATGCGGATGAGCTGTTCTCATCATCTTAGTGTCCTCCTAGGTAGCAGATGTTTCATCATTGGGGTCCCATAGGACCTTTACCTGCCTTATTTCTCTTCCTCTTAAACTCATAGTTCTGCTTTGCATGATCTGCACTGGTTCCAGCATGATTTGACAATCCAAAATTTGCAATTTTTTCCAATCCAGCACGTGAGCAATATCAGGAATATACTTACGCAAAACAGAAACATGAAATACATTATGAATGCGTGAAAGACTCGGTGGCAAGGCAAGTTTGTAGGCAACAGGCCCAATCCGTTCCAAAATTTCAAACAGACCTACAAATCGTGGTGCAAACTTGGACCCCTTTTCATAACGAATTGGACTTTTACGCGGCCTTATCCGGAGAAACACTTTATTGCCAACCAAGAACTGACAGTCAATCCTATGCTTATCAGCATATTTCTTTTGTCGGTCCTGAGCAGTAATAAGGTGTTCTCGGATCCTCTTCACTTGTTGTTCCAAATCTTGTAACATATCAGGTCCTAAAAGAATCCTTTCATCCAAATTATCCCAACTGAGAGGTGTTCTACAAGGTCTACCGTACAATGCTTGGAATGGTGCCATACCGATGGAACTGTGATATCCGTTGTTATAAGCAAATTCTACCAAATGTAGATACTCCTCCCACTTATTCTGTCTGTCCATAACATACATCCTAAGCATGTCTTCCAGAATCTGGTTGACACGTTCAGTTTGTCCGTCTGTTTCTGGATGATCTGAGTACCTAACTCTCGTTGCATGGATTTCCAAAGAGATGAAGTAAACACTAGATCCCTATCAGAAATAATCTTTTTAGGAATTTCGTGTAAGTTAACTATCTGTTCCATATATACTTTGGCAACCGATGCTGCATTATAGGATGATCTAACCGGAACAAAATGAGCAACCTTTGAAAATCGGTCCACTACCACCATAATAGCATCATGCCTATGGGCTGTAATAGGCAATCCAGTAATAAAATCTATCGAAATGGTGTCCCATTTCCATTTTGGAATACTATGTGGTTGCAAAAGTCCTGTAGGGTGCTGATGTTCAGCCTTAACCCGCTGACACTCCAAGCATCGAGCCATAAAATCTGCTATGTCCCTCTTCATTCCCGGCCAATAATAATGTCGCTTAAGGTTAGCATGCATTTTCTTGACTCCTAGATGAGTTGAATATGGTGCTCTGTGAGCCTCGAACATAACCAGATTTCTCAAATCACCCGAATCAGGAATGTACACGCTCCCTCTAAAAAGCAGTAAACCTTCAGAATTTACTGAATACCCCTCAAAATGCCCTTCCAAGATGCTGTTACTATCTATAACAGCCTTAACATCCTGAAACCAAAGATCTGCAGAAAGATTCTGAAGAATCTTATTCCTAAGGTCCATTGTTAAGATCAAAGAAGATAATTCATGTTGCCTTCTGCTAAGTGCATCAGCAACAACGTTCTCCTTCCCTTGCACAAACTTAATCCCAAAGTCATATTCACACAAGAACTCCATCCATCTTCGCTGCCTAGCGTTGAGGTTTGGTTGTGTGAAAAGATACTGAAGGCTTCGGTGATCAGTATGCAACTCAAATCGTTGACCCAAAAGAAAATGCCGCCACTTGGTCAAAGCATGCATTATCGTTGCAAGTTCGAGATCATGAGTAGGGTAATTCACCTCATGACTCTTGAGCTTTCTGGATTCAAAAGCTATAACACGTCCTTCCTGCATCAACACTGCCCCTAAGCCATTCAAAGATGCATCAGTGCAAACCATGAACTCTTTCGCCGAATCAGGAACTGCTAAAACGGGTGCACTTGTCAAACAATCCTTAAGTTTCTGAAATGCTATCTCGCACTCCTCTGTCCAGACAAATTTCTTCCCTTTTCTCTGAAGAGACGTGATAGGATGCGCTATTTTGGAAAAGTTTGACACAAATTTGTGGTAATAGCTTGCTAAACCCATGAAACTTCGAACCTTAGACACATTAGAAGGTACTGGCCAATCGGCAATAGCTTGAATTTTGGATGGATCAACAGAAATTCCATCCCCAGAAATGATATGACCTAAATAACAAATCTCAGACTTAAAGAATTCGCACTTCAAAGGATTGGCAAACAGTTTATTCCTACGACGACACTCCAAAATTTGCTCTAAATGCCGATCATGCTCCTCGACAAAGCTAGAATAAACCAAAATATCATCTAGAAAAACCAGTACGAACTTATCAAGGAAAGTTCTAAGCACACTATGCATAAGGCTCATAAAAACAAAAGGTGCATTAGTTAACCCAAATGGTACTACTGTGAATTCGTAGTGCCCATACCTGGTGCGAAAAGCTGTCTTATGAATATCCGCTTCCTGGATTCTAAGTTGATGATATCCGGATTTCAAATCAATCTTCGAAAAGACTCGGGCACCCTTGACTTGATCAAACAAGTCATCAATTCTAGGCAAAGGATACCTGTTCTTAACAGTGACCTTGTTTAACTGTCTATAGTCTATACAAAGTCTTAATGAACCGTCTTTCTTCTTGACAAAGATTACCGGAGCACCCCAAGGTGAAACGCTAGGTCGAATCAAACCTTTCTCCAAAAGCTCTTCCAACTGAATTTTAAGTTCAATCAGCTCTTGGGCTGTCATTCTGTAAGGAGTCTTGGAAATTGGTTCCGTTCTTGGCACTAAATCGATCCGAAAATCAACTTCGCTTCTTGGGGGTATTCCCAGAATCTCTTCAACAAAAACATCTGAAAATTTCCGCAAGACTGGATGATCAAGAGAAGAATCCTTATCCATGATATCATTTAAGTCGTTTACCGATATGGCAAACAAACTACGGCCTTTTCGAGGACACCTTGCCAATTGCTTGGTAGAAATTGTCAGCAAAGAGATGGGTCTCTTGATTCCAGCAATAACTCTAGCTGATCCAACATCGTCTAAACAAGTGATTAACTTATCCTTGCAATCCAAAACAGCTTGATGTTGTTCTAACCAATCCATTACCAAAACTATGTCATACGATCCCAAAGGTATAACCCTAAGGTTCGCTGAAGTAGTAAATGGTTTCATTTGAATCTTACAATCAGGAGCCACTATATCAGCGTTCACCCTAGAACCTGACGCTAACTCCACATGCCATCTATTCCTTGCCTTAACCACAGGAATTCCACTATATGCAACTAAAGTAGAAGAAATAAAGGAATCTGTAGCTCCAGAGTCAAATAAAATAGATATTTTCATACCTTGGATATTACCCTAAGCTTCAATAACCGTGTTCTGATGTTCTGCTTGCTTCTGATCTAGGGTAGCAAAAACACGGTGGTTTCTGGCAGAATCACCAACTGTCGCTTCAGACCTAGCTGGCTTAGGTCCAACCTTCGGCTTGTCCCAATTAGGGCACTGAGACTGGTAATGACCTATCTGACCACAATGATAACACTCAATAGATTTCCGAAATCCCATATTCTGACCAGAAAGGTTAGGAGATGGGTTATTACTCTGCACACTAAGAGGTGGTTGAGATGATTTAGGCTGTTCTGAACCCTTGGAATTCTTACCAAATTTCCTCTTCTTGAATTTTCCACCTGAAAATCCTGATTTCGAACTGCCTTGTGGAGGCTTTTGATTCCTACTGACATCCGGAGTAGGTGGATTCATGCTGGTTTTGTATGAAGCCCCATGATACCCAGACTTCATCTCAATCAGCTTTGCTCGTTCCGAAGCTTCCTGCATAGACACAGGTCTGAAAGTTCTCACTTCCTCCCCGATCTTGGGCATAAGCCCCCTGATGAAATGCTGAATCATGGCTTTATCATTTTCTGCCCAACTAGAAAACTTGTTAAGCTCGTAGAATCTACTTTCATAAGCTTCCACTGTAGAGCCAGACTGCATAATCTGAAAGAACTCCTCTGCACGAGCCTGTCGCCAATATTCTGACATAAACCTCTCCTTGAATCGCTCTACAAAGAGCTCCCAAGTAACTAAAGAGATATCAATGCCCAGCTTCTCCAACTCCTGCTCCCACCACAAGGAACCAAATCCTCTCAAATG
Organism: Cupressus sempervirens; assembly: GCA_028749045.1. NCBI lineage: Eukaryota > Viridiplantae > Streptophyta > Pinopsida > Cupressales > Cupressaceae > Cupressus > Cupressus sempervirens. Next base: position 747,429,880 of record CM053783.1, read on the forward strand.
CATAACCGTCCATCTAACCTTCACGTTACTCAAGTAACGATGTAAGACAAAGCATCGCTCAATGTTTAGCAGCCAAGCTTCTGCTGCTGTACCCTGTTCCGTACCGTAGAATAACGACCCTTTCATCTTGGAAAGATCCTTGAGTTGAGCTCTTGCCACTAGATTTTCCTCGACAGGAAGGTTAATACCTTGCACCAGAGGTACTCGCACATTTGCATCCCCACCAGGAATCTGGTTATTAGTCTCAATATTATCGAGACGTTCCAGTATCCGTTGAAGTACCATAGCTTGATCTGCCTGATTCTCTAGATTGTTTCCAATCCCAGCATTCTGATCAAACTGATCATCCCCAACATTTCCTTGGTGCCTAGGACCTCTACCACGGCCCCTGCCTCTACCACTGCCTCTGCCAACAAGGTTATCTTCAGGAACACCGCGACCTCGAGTTCCTCTAGTGACGGGAGGCATGGTAACAACCTAAAACAATTAACTGTTAATAACGCAACGAAGACGAGAAAAACCCTAAAACCCAAGAGTCCTAATTAATCTAAAACCTCAGCTCTGATACCAAATGTAATGACCACCCAAGCATAAAGAAGAAAATAATGAAACAAAACTAGAAAGAAAAACACAACAATTTTTTTTTTTTTCTATTACTCAACGTAATATATGTGTCCATACATTGATCTATCCACACTTAAAGTGAAAACTTCATAATAATAAAGAATTCCATCTACACACACATCTCCATAGAAACACAAATACATATGGAGTTCAAAATAAGAATGAGATAAATATTCTTTTTTTTTTATAAAATATATTATCAAGTTCCCTCCGAGTATTCTTCAACGAATAGTTTTCTTAATAAAGTAATCTTCAACAGTAATCCTCAGATACCTATTAGCCATTACAAAGCACCTGAAAGTGATCACATAAAAGAATGCAACACAAAACAAGAGGGCTCAGTACACACTGAATCAAATGAATAATCCACCTGCATACATGTTAGAATAAACATATATAAACCATAATGCAGACATCTGAACCATTTAATCATAGTGCAGTTTTCAAATTAATATGCAAGAAGTAAATATTTACTTAACAACGCAAAATTAAACTCGCACTAAGAATAACCCGTAAATGAATCATTTATATATTGAGGTGTCATCGTTATGGCACTAAGATTCTGCATCCATGTTTGGTATGCCCATAGTCAACTCATAACGGAAATTTCTATTATACTTATCATTGATAGAATAGAAATATGCCATTTTCTCCGTACTCAACCATACAGGTTTAAGTCATAGGTAAGGCCAAATATATTTTATATAAATTTAACCCATCCCAAATTATTTTAAGGTTATCACTGATTTAATCAACTGAATTAGAATAATTCGATATTCAGCCACCTCGATATACATTCATTACAGTTATCCTTAAAATACACATCAAGCAGATATTCTAAGAATGCACAATTATGAATAGCAAATCAGTTATTACATTCTTCATCTTTTGATAAACAAACTCATCTTTTACTGTCACATTCAAAAGTAAACTTAGATTATTTTAACAACAGAAATAAGTACTATAATATTACACCCTCGTAATTATAACTAAACTATAACACCGGTTTAATGATAATTACTAGTCGTAACACTATACTACTTACTCCTACCGTCGAAGTAAACTAAATTTATCCTTTGAAAAGACCAAGACAAATAAATAATGCTCGTATGATATTCTAGTTTAATTTGGTTAACTTATATCATAAAACTGCCTTTCACAAAACAACTTTCCATTTCATTTATGAACAGAAATACATCACGATAAATTAAAAAGAATTCTGTTTCAACATAACATTCCAAACAGACCATAATAACTATGAAAATACTTCACAACAAAATTCAAATATAATTAAATCCAAATACAAAATTACATACCATTCAGATATTGATAAAACAGCAACCAGATATTGATAAAACAGCAACCAAAACAAATCAATTTCTTCAACCATAAAAAGAAGTTTATGCTGTCGTAACAGAACTTATACTTCAAATACAATTTCCATATAACTGTTTGACGAATTGCCATGTCAGATTTCAACCGACAGCGAAACCTAAATTTCAAATTATCAAATGAATACTTTGTAACAATATTACGATTTCGAATCACATTGCATTTCCATGATAAAAACAGTCAATAGTTTTACTATACTATTAAGCATTAAATGACTCTAAAAATCATTTCAATTTTATAGTACTCGTTCTAAAATCTTGAAGGTCAAACTCGGGTTTTATTCCTCTAAACCCATACAATTGAATAAACAAAAACAGTGCCTTAAACAACATACAGGTGACTCTATGTTACAGCTTAAACCTTAGATCCTTGCAATAGTATGAAATTGTAAACACATAATGCCTACAGATTTTGCTCAATGATATCACATAAAAACTTAATCAACTCACACAAACATATCTTATAAAAACTCTTTTACATACAACCGAGCTCAAACAAACACCATAATTTTGAAAATAATCCCCTAAGCTGTTAATCCTAATCTCATTACCATCAAGAGTCTCATACAGTTCACTACATTTTTCCTCATCTTTCCAAACAACAGTTCCAGACAGCTAATTCATGAAACAGAGTAACTGTGTTCTTAAACCGACGTGATACTGAAATTTAATATGTGCACAGGACTGTGGCAGAACCACACATACCAATATCTCGAGGTATGGGTTCTATCCAAGCTTAGCCCCAACATAGCCATAATACCAAACCCACATACAACCAACTGTCTCAAACTGAGGCCTCAACAGGGCTTAACATGAATTGAACCGTACAGCTAGGGCACAGCCCGATTATGAAACTCATCAATATACCCAAAATGGTATTCCATACTCCACATCCAAAGGTGGGTATCTACAGGGCATTGCTCATAGTGCCTTGCTCTGTACATATCCATCTTTGAATGCAGATTCACATAATAGAAATCAAATACCCATTTGCAAAACGCTAAATAACAACATACAAAATTACAAACAAAAGAGAGTAGGGTAAGGAATTGCCCCTACGTGGGTAATGAAGATGGAAAACACTCCAGTAATGAAGCTCGAAGCCAAAGCCCAAAACCCAAGTCCAAACCGCACTTCCACAAGACAGAGATTGAAGAACTTGCTCGCAACAGAGGAAACAATTTCCAACAACAAAACCCGAACCATGAAACAAATGAACCGACTGTCAGCAACTTCTCAAATCTCCGTCTCTTAAACATAAAATCTCTTTCCTCAAGACCTTCCATAATGCCGATTTCCTAGCATCAAGTGCTACAGATGCTCAAAAATCAAAGCAATGCGGCCATATTTCCGGCCTTAACTCACAGATAACCCATTAAAACCTTGATATCTCATTAATATGCAACTGCCAGATTCATCGCACAGGAGTTCACCACAATGCCGTGGATATGGCGGTTCCATTTCCACCCCCATGAGTGGTATGTTTTAAAAAACAAAGCCAAAACCCCTTAGGTTTTTTTTTTTTATAAGACCATTCCAATTAAATACAACACATAACAAATTGAAACCATAGGTATTTTTTAAAAATAAACCCTAATTACATAATCAGGAAAATATATATAACAAGAGAACCTCTTAATACCTATCATCATTTATCTCAACTGAAACCTAACCGATTATAATTCTTTTAATTTATTGAATCAGATCAAACTGTTTTATAACAATATGCCTAAGCACGAAAACTCTTTTCTGCATATCATAAATTTGACATTGGCAATTGAATACTCGTAGCAATGTTTGCAAATTAATCACACCATAACATTCTGAAGTAAAATTTCTAACATAATTCCTAACAGACTTATTAAAAATGTTTACACAACAACATTGTAAAAAACAGTGAAATCAAACATAGAAATCTGAGATAGCAATATGTTCTGAAATAACACATGTCTCTAGACATTAACACCAAGTCCAACAGATAAAAAGAACGTATCATCAGAAAGATACTATAACCGTATTATCTTGATAAGCAGTAAAGTCCAAAAAAAAGAAAAAGTCAGGCATGACAACATATCCTATTGTGTGCAATTGCACTTGGATTTGTGCACACATGAACATGAAATGAATGAAGTGCAAATATTTTACAGCACATTCAAAGCGTTCACCAACAGGTTCAATAGATTCTCTCACTCTAGTAGTAGACACACAAAGAGTCTTCTAATGAGCATTGCACACCTCACTTATTCAAGGTTAGTGACAAAGTCTAGTTGCATCTTTAAAATAGAACGAAGACTTCAAGGGTTTAAACCAAAAGATGGAGCCTTTGTGTTGTGGTCCGCAGTCTATATGCAATTGAAGAGATTGCTTTTGTTCATGATCTCCCAAAATATGTGGGTTCATGTCTAGTGTTCAATTTGAATTCCTAAGCCATTTTCCCACCTTTCCTTGAGAAATCATCAACTCAACATTCATTGGACTTGGCTCCTAAGCCGTAGTGCAATGTCAAAAAAGTTAAGATGACTCAAAAAACACTCTTATTAAGGTTGACAGCATCTTTTTCGAGTGGCAAACACGGGGTGCTATGTAGTACATGCAAAGTGGTGCAATATTCAACAACTTAATGTTTATTTTCCATAGCTCATCAAATACACAACGGGGATCATTGCTTCTCAAGAAATGGCAAATGACCCAAGTGCAGCTGTGCAAGCCTCTAGGAACATTGTGTGTACCTTGATTTCAACACTTCTACATTCTCCACAAGAACATGTGCCTTTTGCACAACAATTTGTGTCATCACATGCCATTGCACGTGATTTTGCATAGCTTTGTTCACACACTTGGCAATGTTAACAAATCTGTATGTGGACGACATCGACCATAAAACAAAATGCCAATTGTTAGGAACTTCAATAGAATGGTAGTTAGAAGGACAAAAGTTCTGGATGTGCCATCACAACAACTTGTTTTTTAATTTTAATGTATTCTACTTTTGTTTGTGTAATTGCTCATATTGAGGATGATGGTGGATAGTGTATAGACATAGGCAAACTAGTTTGACATGTTAACCATTTTTGGTCATAGGAATCCCCATCCTGAGTTGCACTCTCTGGAAATCTTTTTTATCCTATTCATTGTTGATTGCAAATAGAAGTGGCTTAGACATATGCCAAATAATTCTGGTCACATGTATTTTGATTGTGTATTTGGTTAACTGTTCTCATGTTTTCCACTGGATAATCTATAAATCTATCTTTCTCAAGATAAATTATGTGTATGTTGCAGTTGTGTGCCAATCCATGGAGGCTTAGCATCAGGGCAATACTGAGAGGTTTCCACAATGCTTTTCTTTCAGCAACAAGAAAGATATTTGGAAAATTCAAAGCCTCTCTTAGTTACTGTAGGTCCTTAAGGAAAACAATACGGAAAAAAAGGCTATTCTTGCTTGTAAATAGATACCTACTTCCCTTCTTTAGGCGTACAACAATTAAACCACTTAAACCACTTAACCTTGCCAAAACACTGATTTGCTTCCCCAGTGGCCTAAAGTAATTATCGACTCCAATGAACCTTGATGTTTGTTGTTGGTTTCCTTGGATAAGACTCAAGACCAATAATGGAAATGGTTGGATCCCATCAGATCTTCACAGCTTTGATGTTTTCTCACCAAAACTGTTGGCTCAGTGAGTTCTGTAATATTTTATCTTGTTTTCTGCGTGGACCAGTTCTTATTGCTATATGGTATATCATTATTGAGGTATCTTGGAGAACAAAAGAATAACGAGGGTTGTTTGCAACCATGAATCAAGAACTAACAGAATTACTCCAATCAAGAAGACGTAGGGACATTGACTTTTCTGGAGTCTTTCCCAATTTATTTTCAAAAATAGAAACGAGTTTCGTTAAAGTTTTCAATGTCAGTCACTTCTTCTTTAATACTCTCAAAAACTTTATCAATGTCAGAATCTGTCAACTTTGATGGTCATTCATCAAATGTTTCCTTGTCTGGAAGAAAGAAGATATCATTAATTTTGTCTTAAACTGTGCTTTTAGCTAACTTATAGCCAAGGGTATTCATAACCAGTTTGCATGTTGCAAAAGTAGGCAAGCTTGTGCTCTCAATCCAAGCAAGCCAAATTTGCAACCTTGTCAATCTGAGAAGGGCACGATGCACTTGAACTAGACTTCTGTAATATAACAAAACATCTCTCAAATTCCAGGTCTTCTACTCCTGGTAAAACCGTATACCCTTCTTTCCTGTTATAAATGATAAGTCTTATCTTTGTTCTTGGCGCTTGACTTTAAATAGTAAATTTTGAAACTTACCTTATTGAATAAATCATGCCAGTTCAGGTCCATTGATGGAAGAAAGTTTGCTTTTTACTTGAGTTTTACTGCATTGTCCAGTATTTTCTAAGACACATAAGAAGAGTAGTGGCTTTTTTTTGTCTCCAGTTTGAGTAGTTAGTGTTGAGCAGATGTTACATTTTCTCAATTTCTTCAGGTAGTTTAGGGAAGTGAACTAATATAAGCTAGGCATTTGCCTTCAAATGTTATTTTGGACATCCTAGTTGTCATCAGTTAGTCTTTCATGGACTTGAAATTGGAACTTAGAGCTATGTAAAAAGAATGGCCTTTGGTTTATTTTAGATGATTGTCTATTATGCACCAAGTGTTAAAAGTATCATTCGACATTGTCATATTAGCATTTTGATACTTTGGAAGCATGATAAATGATCAGCTTGAGCCCTATATAATCCTGTCTGACAGTCAGTAACGTGATTATTGGTGTTATTGTTTTTAGGCTAATTGAACATAATGGTGTGTCCATGAAATATATATATGTTGTGATATTGCTATTAGGACATAATTGTGTGATTTTGAGTCAAACTCATTGACCCATGTTTCATGAGTAGTGATTCAACATGAATCCATCTATCATGAGAATAAATGGAACACTTAGCACTCATTGGATCTAGGTTATGCTCACAGGGGTGAAGCACCGGGACTTCCTGGGAGGTCACCCATCCCAGTACTACTCCAGCCTGAGCGCGCTTAACTACAAAGTTTCCTCCATGGTTAAACCCAAAGCTTGCAACCCCATTTGCAAAACCTTCACCTACTTATCAATTGATGAGCTTAAGGGGCTTTCTAATGAATGGTTCATAAGGCACAACACTTGGGGGAGGTTTTGCAAATGGGGTTGCAAGCTTTGGGTTTAACCATGGAGGAAACTCTGTAGTTAAGCGCGCTCAGGCTGGAGTAGTATTGGGATGGGTGACCTCCCGGGAAGTCTTGGTGCTTCACCCCTATGAGCATCACCTAGATCCAATGAGTGCTAAGTGTTCCATTTATTCTCATGAGGGATTCATGTTCAATCACTACTCATGAAACATGGGTCAATGAGTTTGACTCAAAATCACATGGTTAAATCCTGATAGCAATATCACAATTTGACTTGCTGTGGAAATTATCTCCTACTTATCAATTGATGAGCTTAAGAAGCTTTCTAATGAATGGTTCATAAGGCACAACACTTGATGAAGGTTTTGCAAATGGGGTTGCAAGCTTTGGGTTTAACCATGGAGGAAACTTTGTAGTTAAGCGCGCTCAGGCTGGAGTAGTACTGGGATGGGTGACCTCCCGGGAAGTTCCGGTGCTTCACCCCTATGAGCATCACCTAGATCCAATGAGTGCTAAGTGTTCCATTTATTCTCATGAGAGATGGATTAATATTGAATCACTACTCATGAAACATGGGTCAATGAGTTTGACTCAAATTCACACAGTTAAATCCTAATAGCAATATCACAATTTGACTTGCTGTGGAAATTATCTCCTACTTATATATATGTTGACACATTACCTTAATAACAATCAGCCAACTCCACGGTGACAGCATGCATTAGCTAGTGGGGGACCAAATGGTCACAAAGCACTCATAAATGGTTTATCACATATATAGATTAGAGTCTGTTTCAGCTTACAACCACGCACTAGGCTCTCCACTCATGCGATCATGGTACATGGGACAAAAACACTGTTGACAGAGCAGTTCTTCAGAACTTGAAACTGAGTTAACACAGTAATTTGGTTTAGAAAGGATTAGCATGCAAGACAAAACCTAAATTATAGGGCCGTGCTTGATCATATATCTTATTGGAAATAATATATGGCACGCTTGATAACATGTTTCACCTTCATTACACCTTGATGAGTGTAGTTACATTTCTTGAGGGAAATTAAGGTCCTTATCGCTTTGTCAGTGTTGAAGTACATAAATTCCTCATATCCAGTGGTGTCAGCCTGATTTTCAGATTTGCATTACACTTGGTCATTTCAATTCACAGTCAGTATTATGTAAAGAGTGCAGGGTTTTCATTTCAAGCTGTAGGATAATGTAAATTTTCTCACATAACAGAGTTGTTAATTGTTATACGGTTATACTGTAAACATAGTCGTCTATCCTTATTAAAAATTGCTATAGTGATGCGTGTATGTTGATAGTCTTCAATCTTAAATTCTTTGATCACAATATTAACAGAGAAATTGCTTAGAATACATCTGTTCTGTCTCAGAAACACCGTGGAATATCGCTTGTTGCTAATATATACTTTAATCATTCTCTCATAATTTGTTCTGCTTTGAAGGATCAACCAAAACAGATACAAATGCAGCTGGAATGCTTGCGAGATTTTAAAACTAGTTCTAGATAAAGATCTGCTACTAGATTGCAGTTCACTCTACTTAAGTGCCATTGCAATAACCCAATGAACATATCTGCGTATGCCGTATACATTGAGTCAATAGAGCGACTCAGAAGAATTCAATAGACAAACATTGTCAAATCGCCTAACTTTGACTGTTGTGAAGGCTTCAGGCTTTTACTATTCTGTTGAAGTTGGCTTATGTTGAAATACCTATCTCTGGAGTTCCACTCTCTAGGAGTGTCTCGTCTGCTCTTTGGAATGACTTTTGTACTGAACTTTTTTGACTTTCTTTTCAAATCTTCTTTGTCCAAGTGGATTTCGTATTCCAATCTGCTCATCTGCAAATTTTAGATTGCTTTTTGGCATTCCATTTAGATGTTCCAAGAGAATTTTGGACTACTATAACCTTATCATAGTAAGTTGCCAATTTGGGTATGGCTACAGGGTTCAGATGAGCGGATATGGCAAAAAGAAAAAATTCTCGGTATGGGTTCGGGTTTGTCCACACACGTATTTTATAATTTTTTATATACATGTTCAAACATCGAAGTTATAAATATAAAAACCAGTGAGACTGATAAATCCATAATTGTCAATAAAATTATACTTAAAATCACTTTATTATGGATGTAGCTCCAGATTACACGCATACAAATTGACAACATTCTGAGCATGGTCAACAACCATAACTATGGGCTGGCTGATAAAAATCTATTCACAGTAATGATAGTATTGTACATAGATAAACAAATAAAAAAATCAATCCCTGACCTTCAATTGAATTAAAGTAAATTGCTGTTCACTGTTGGCATAGACTGAGGACATTAATTTGACCTTACTAATATGACCAAGCTGTTGCTACAAACTATCTAAAGCTGATACAAGGAATATTCTGATGAACAAGTCAGAAATACATATATAAACTGACCTACCACCCTGGTGCTTCCTGAGTGCTCAGGTTTGCTTTGAGTTCTTCACAGAAGGACCCACAGGGAACTCAGGAAGAACCAGTACCCAAAGCATACTAGTACCAGCAGAACCTGGTAACTGAGTTATGTCACATATTGTCTTCAACACCAGCTTCAACTCATCTTAAGTACACGGTCAAACAACAAAATTCCAAACTTACTTGCAGGACACTGCACAAAGTTAACAGTGTCAGGACTCAGCCATGTCCAGCTGTTCAGTGGTTTAGTGAATTTGACAAAATGTAAAACATACATATTGATATAGTTTCAGATGTAAAACATTGCATTTATTCTTTTCACTAAAAGAATTTGAAAATATTCACATATGTTTTTAAGTTTTTAATCCACAAGGCCATAAAATCCTTAAATTTCTTTTAAAATTCATGCAGTTTGCATTTCTTGCACAAACTGGATGTTTTCAAAGTCAGGTATATCTTCAGCAAGCTGGAAGTTAAGTCTATAAAATAATCAATTGGCTGATGAAAATCGCTCTCAAATTAAGTGAAAATGATCTTCAGATCTAGTCTAATTTGCCTTTAATGAATGACAGTCCTTGTTGCAAATATTATATGTTTGTTTTCTAAGGCCCGGTAGCAAGAAGCAACTCACTCTAATTCAACTTTGATTCATTTTTATCTGCAGATGACCTTTAATCTGACCTGATTTCAGGTGGTTGAGGGTAGGGGATAAATATGTCTAAAAAGAATTCAGTCATGGGGAAGGCCTGTGTAAGATCCAATCTTCTGCGTGCTCTGCCAGCAAGCAAGGTAGATGCAGTTTCAGAGGAAGCAGAGCTGAGGTAATCGAATTCCATCTGTCTTTGTTTTACAGTTGAGATTTTCTATTTAACTGATTTTTGTTCTTGTTCCTCTTGCCAAACTTTACAAGGCGGGCAAGAAATCAGAGAAGAAGAAATTATCCTACAATAAAGTAGAGCTTCTCTTCTATGATCTTATGTTAGCACGAATGCCGATGATGCTACATTGGGGGAGTATTCTAAGCATTGGAGAGTATTGACATGTTGCATTCATGACTGTGTTTGTTATTGATGTCAACATAGCATGGTATCTGTAAAGACTGAGTGGGTAGCAAATAAAGATCTTAATGTTACGGACAATGGTTTGATTGTTTAGTGATGTGCAGTCATGGACATGTTCTACACTGTGTCCTGATGATGTGGTCGAGTGCATAGAGTCTAAGTCGAAGATGTACGAAAGATGTACCTGATTTATAGAGAGTAGTTCAGAGATAGAGTATTGGGAAAGCAGTTCCTGATGTTTGTTCGCTATCTTACATCTAAGATGCAATGAGAAGATGCGTAGTCAGACAGTGGCAGAGGACAGTCAACTGATGACATCAGCAAGCGCGCAAGCCTTAGTATCGCACGTGTGAAGTTTTGTATAGACTGTGAGTTGACAGTGATTGTAATTAATTAATTATCTTATTATAATTAATTGGGAAAGCCTCAAGGATGACTCAAGGAATTATTATAAAGATATGGTATAAAGGAAAGATGTTTTTCTTGTTTGTAATGTGTGGTGATCTTCGTATGAAGTGTGAAGTGTGAAAAGGAGCAGAGTGCTTATTGAATGCGTGTAAGCGATCTAAGGGATTATTGGATGCGAGATTTGTGATTTGGTTACAAGATCAGAAGGAGCAAAAGTCCAGTTGACAGGACAAGGAAAGAGGAAGGAACAATATAGTACAATTCTATTATTCTGCAAGGAATAATACATAGATCATTTGTATAGTGGGTTCATTGGTCTTGCCCTTGAAGCTGTTTGGGCAGTGGGTCCAGCTGTCTTCCACAACTCCTAACAAGGTTGGAATCTCCTAATAGGGATTCAAAGTCTCCTAAGAGGGACTCATATGTACTGGATGTATTCATAGACTCCTAACCGGGTCCATCCTCTAACAAGGAATATTTATATTAGTACATCATCTTGTAGGTACCATCCCCACCAGAGTTTTCCTTTTAATGAAGAGTTTCCCTAGTTAACATATCTGGTGTTATTGTGTATGAGTATCTTGTTGTGGTTTCAGTTTATATTACTCATACGGTTAAGTTTGTTTAAGGTTGATATTTGTGATAATAGTTGGATAACTGATTCAACTTCCCTCCTCTCTCAGTTATATCAGTGGACTATATATTTTGACATCTTAGTAGGCAAAGTCGAGTTGAAGTGAAGACTACATAAGCTTACAAAGCTGAAAATACGAAGCCCGAGGTCGAAGAGAGTTGTATCAGGTTAATGGTACCATTAACCTGATACAACTCTCTTCGACCTCGGGCTTCGTATTTTCTTTAATCTTACCATTAACCTGATACAACTCTCTTCGACCTCGGGCTTCGTATTTTCAGCTTCGTAAGCTTTTGCAATCTCCATTTCAACTGGACTTTGTCCTAGGAGCATGGAACAAAATCTCTACTTTGTTACATAGGAGAATTTCTTCTTCCCCGATTTCTTCCCTGGTTTGTAAATCCTGACAAATAGGGACAAGAACAAGAATCAGTTAAATATAAAATCTTAACTGTAAAACAAAGACAGATGAAATCTGGTTACCTCAATCTGCTTATGTAACAGCAGAATGCAAGGGTTGGGTTTCTTGTCAATGCCCAGCTGTCTCATCGTCTCCTCTAGAAAGGTGATGTAATATGTAGCTATGCATAGTATTAAACTAAAAACTATAGTTGCCGATATAGGAGAGTCTTGCAGTTGATAATACAATCTTGCATTACAGTTCTAGTTCAAATTTTCTTTTATTTTTGTTGGTTCTGTTGTTGTTGCATGTTATCATTTACTAGTCATTCATTCTCGTACATAATACATTGAATCTATTTATCTTGTCCTTGTGGTGTTTTCCATGTCTGCACCACACCTATACCATGTCACTCATTAACCACAAATAAATAGCAGTATCTATTCGCCTTAACTCCACCTTTGATCATAATAATTTCTGTTCGCCTTAAGGTCATGTCATGTGGCCTTAACTCCAACTTTGGCACACATGAATTGGTTTGAGCAAACTGGGAGTGAAAAATCTACCTGCTGTCTAGCGTTTGAAATGGTAAAGTTTAAACTATAGCGTTTTCCTTCATTCCAAAAAACTTCCCAACACAGAAGTAGCAACATGGTCAAAGAGGCTTCGCTTAAATTTGGATGAGTCCTTGACATGGATCCCTCTTATCACACAAGCAGCAAGAAGGTGGGTGGCTATCTCGATCATGGACGTGGTGCAACGGTAACCACTCGATTTTTCCATCAACAACAGTAACGCGAAGAACTTAATTTTGGCAACAGTGTAGTGTTTGAATTTGGCAAACGTGACTCACATAATCTTACAAATTATTGTTCCGAAACAGAGAATAGTATTCAAGTGACTATCCAATCTAAATTTTTATTGTTCGTGAAGAGAGGATAAGTATTCCATAATCCATTGACTTCAAGATAGACAAGATGATAAATATAAGTATTCTATTTGGATTTGGCAAGGTGATATGAATTCATAAACTTATTAATTTAATTTTGTATTTTGAATTTTATTGGTGTAATTAAACTTAATTAAATGGTGGACTTATCATATTTATTTAGAATATAGAAATATCGAAGTATGAGAATATTTAGTTAGTTAAGAATTAATTAAATATATTAATCTAATTTTAGAGACTTAACTTAAAAGTTTAATTAGAGAATTGGAGAATTTAATTAAATAATACAGATAAATTGGAGTTTAATGTATAATTGATTTAATAATAATTAATTAAGAATTGCATATAATTAGTATGTTATAAATAATAATTATCAAATTAAAATATGTAACTTAAATGTGCATGCATAATTGAAGTGAGAATGAAAAATAAACCAATTAAAGAGTGAATTATGGGCATGAAGGAGCAATTGGTGAATTGAAATATTTGTTATTTAATTTTAAGTTGGCAAATTAGAAACCTTAGGGAGATCTAGGTTTTCTTTATTAGAGTCTTTTCTGGTCATTTAGGACATACAAGTTTTGGAGAGAGAAAATTATGAGTTTTTGAAAATTGAAGGTAAAGATTTATTTTCAAAGTTTAGAGGTATTTTGGATCACATGATTTAGCTCAATTTGTTTTAGAATTTTAGCTGGTGGATTAAGGTAGTAATTGAGAATTTTTTAAAAGATTGTACATGTGTTTGTTACGCTAATTGAATTGATTATGGAAAATCATGAATGATTTTGTAAATGAATGAATGAAAAGTTAGTTTCCAATTCTTGTATTGTATTGAAATTTTGAGAGAGGAAATTTGGTTAAATGCTTATTAGAAAACTTTGTTAAATTTATCCGATCTACAAATTTTGGTTCAAAAATTTAGAGAAACTATGCCTTTTTAAATGTATTTAGAATCCTATGTTGATTCGAGGAAATTGTACGATAGAAAACTTATCGAATGGAAAACAAAATTAGCAAGGGTTTGATTAGGGATTTTTGCCATTTAAACCATGAATTTATCATAACTTTGTCAAATAAAAATAAGTGCTATTTCTTATATGTTGAATTTCATTACAAAAAATTCTATTGAACAAAAAAAGACCTATGGTGGTTGTAAATTGTCGAATCAAGTTGTACAAAAGAACATATAAAAAATCTTAGGTTGGGTGGGGATCCCATTTCCCCCTTGAGGGCTCCCTTTTAGGTTATCGTGACAACTCTGCCAACAAGGAATTGTTCTAGTCACAACATGGGAAGACAAGCGCCCCCCCGCAACCCACAATATTTAAAAATAAAAATAAAAATTAATGAAAGTTTTTTAAATTTAAAATTAAGTTTTAAATGTACTTGTTAATTAATAAACATAAGTTGATTTTTTTTTTCTTTTTGCTTTTTGATAAGCAAGAGGCCGAAGCCATATAGTAATAGAAAAAGTAGTAAAACAACCCACCTCAAGGGGCACTGAGAGGACAAAGTTGGGTGATAGTCTTTCAGTATTCCCCTTACCAGATTAAGACTACTGGATGACATTGTATAAATAGAATGAAACTTCGAGAGAGATTCCCTAATTCCTTAGTTAGCTTATTTGTTTGTGTGACCTAAAATAACATAGATAAACATCCAATGAAAACTCTATACTACTTGTTAGGAGGTTAGAGAATCCTTAGAAATACATAAATATGCTAAAAGACATTAAGATCCTAAAAAGTTAGACGACAGGGAACCAACAAACATTATAATAAAATTAGAAAGAGACACAAAATAAACAAAACAAAGTATATTAATAATCAAAAACCCTCATTCAGGGCATTCAGGACTTAGGCAGTCCCAATACATTCATAAATTTTGGTACAAAATATATATAAAACTTGTAATGACACCATAAATGAACAAATGGAACATTGACTAGTCTATGGGAATATGAGATGGGGATGGAAAATCCTCAACCTCTGAGACCTCTTCTTCTTCTATTGGAGGAAGTTCCAAATATAAAGTACTCACTACTGCTTCATTCTCCCAAGCTCCAATAAACTCTTTAGTCACATATTGCTCTAACCCCTATCGCACGTGAGTCCTCTTGACATGCAAAAAATACAGGAAGAAACAAACTATAGACACAAAAACCTAACTTGGCGGGAGCACATAGAAACAAAAAAATGTTAGTAGCATGTGCACATATCAAGATTTAAATCAAACAAAGAACTACTATCCTTGTGTTTTACTACACTAAATACAACCGAAATAAAAAACTCCCCACGCAACCTCGGAGCAGCTCAACAAAGACACCTGTGTGAACCTTGTTGGTGTGCTCTAGTTGGAGGGATGTGGATGTGCTCTCCCAAACACAACTATTTGAATCCCAAAATGATAGATAACAAATGAAACTAAACTAAGATGAATGAATAATACCTTAAAACAATGGCTATGGAAGCAACCATGTTTGAGAGCATTTAAGAATATGGAAGTGGATGTACGAAGCAAATCTAAGAGTGCAATACTATCATGAATATGCAAAATAGTGCAAGAAGTAAACAACTACCAAAGAGTTAGTACTAAAATCTCTAAAATAATTAGAAAAACTCTAAGCACAAACTAGCATGATAACAATGCAATGCAGGAGATAAGAAATGCTTGAGACAAGGGCTCTATTTATAGGGTTGAGAGGGGCCTTGGGGAGCTGGCATCTATGTGGCATCCACATAGGTGTCACAAGGGAGACACATGGGGTAAGGGGACAAACCATGCAAAGGTCAACATAAGCCTTTTTGGTGAAAGGGATGGCTCAAGGTTTGCTCACACGTGTGAGAAACCTTGGAGAAAAGAAAGGGGGACAAATGTTTAAGAGTTGTAAGAGGTTTTGAATAAAATAATAAAATGGAAGCTTTCTTGGATCTCGAGTTTCTCACACATGTGAGCAAACACTTAGGGATTAAGATGTGCTTAGAAAGGTGTTTAGGATTAATTAAGTGGGATTAATTAATGGGTAGGCTTAGAAGGATGAGAGTGATGGGTGTAGACTAGGTTTTAGGATGTGATTATGATTAAATTAAATAAGATTTAACTTAATCATAGTATTAAAGAATTTAATAAAGTGGAGGGAATTAAATAAATTAAGATTTATTTAAAAGAGGATTTTATTGAGCACTATGTATTAAATAAATTTAATACATTAGAGGGGATTTATTTAAATTAAATGTAAATACATTAGAGAAATGAACCTATTTAATTAAATACATAAAAGAATACGATGTTAGAAATAATAGTCTATTAAGATAACTGTTGGGGGGGGGGGGGGATCAGTTATCCAATTAAAACATTTATCAACATTAATTAATCTTAACCATTCAATCAAAGTAAACAACAACCATAACAAGATGTACATACACAATTACACCAGTTTCGTTAACTAGGGAAACCCTTGATTAAAGGAAAAACCTTGGTGGAAATGATGTCTATAAACACATTTAGTACATAAGAGTTCCTGTTAAGAGACTTTGAATCCCTATTAGGAGATTCCAACCTTGTTAGGAGTTGTGCCAACTTTGTTAGAAGTTGTAGAAGGTAGAAGGACCCACTATCCAAATAGCTTCTAGGGCAAGACCATTGAACTTCATCGTCCAACTGATCTCTCAACTATTCCTTGTAGAATAATTGTTCGTACTGTGCTTTAACCTCTTTCCTTTGTCTTGTCAACTAGACCAATCACTGTCAGACCTTGTAGACCAGGTCATGAACCTTGGATTCAAATATCAAACCTCGGATCTCAGAATAAAACCTTGACAACAAAGTTCTTTTCAACTTTGCTCTATTCTACTTATCCTCACATATCAACTTGTTTCTCTTTTATTCTGCTCTTCGTGCTTCATGCAATCATTCATACATTCATATATAACAAAGGAAACTGTCCTTCCTTTATACTGTGTCCGTAAAACAATTCCTTGAGTCGGTTATTACACCTTCTCAATTAATTATTATAGGACCTCATTAAGAACACATTATACTCAGCGATAACATCAATCAGTCACTTTGTAACTTAAATAACTTTCTGCACGTGTATTACTATGATGAGTGAGTTTAGCCATGCCATCACCAACATGTCTTCTACACACCTTTAACCTTGCTTCTCAGAATAACAAATCTGCTAAAAGATATAACAAGTTTACTAGAACATGCTTCTGTAAACTCTATCTCAGAACAATCTTCACCAAAACTTACATAACTTCTTCCAGACTTAATATCTTTTTCTCTCGAGGTTAGTTGCATATACTAGAGACTTAGTAGTATCTCCCTTTAACCTTGCTAGTGAAAATTATTGGCAATTTGTTCATACCAATTTGATCTTTACCACTATTATTCTATTAGATACCACAAAAAAATGCTATGTTGACATCAATGAAAAACACAGTCATGAATGTAACATATCATCATGATAATGATCTAATCATGTTTCTACAATACCCCCAATAAGAATATCATCAACATTCATGCTTCCAACAATCTCCCCCTTTGGCATTGATGACAACATCGATGAAAAATATCTAATTCCAATAATACCAACTGTAAAATACTGTTATCCTTTCTTTTCAAATCATCTTCATCAATAATTCTCCCCCATTGGTATACCTCAATGTGCTCTGCATCAAACTATTTTTCATGTTGTAATCTCTCTCCCATTGACATCAATGTCAAAGGTTTTAGCAACCGTCTATCACTGCAACAACTATTTCTTACTTGCTCAAGTGTCCAAAGACACTGTTCAAAAAGACATCTATCAAGAGTCCTAGATGACTCTGTCCATCACAGATCCTTGCCCATACATGAAGCATCAACATTTAGTTGAGACAAATAATGGTGCTTTGTATCACTTGGCTGATGCACTCTTGCATCATCTACTCTAATGTAGGTAGGGGCATAACTCCTAGCATACCTCACAAATACTCAAAAGTCTCTTTGGGAAGAGGCTTGGTGAAAATATCTGCATTCGTCCCTTTGGTACTTAAATACTTCAATATGATTTCCTTTTCTACAACTTTCTCTCTCAACATGTGATATTTGATAGAAATGTGCTTAGTCTTAGAATGAAACACTGGATTCTTAGACATATTCAATGTGCTTGTGTTATCACAATATATGACAACATGTTCATTGGATTCTATCCTTATATCCTTCAGCATTTGCTTCATCCAAATAATTTGATTACAATTGTTTGCTGCTGCAACATATTCTGCCTTTGTTGTACTTTATGAGATACAATCCCCCCTTTTGCTTACCCAAGAAACCAATCTTGCTTTGTCCCTTACAACTTCACCTTGTTCATTCATCTTGTTTCTGAATACTCTTTTGTTCTTATCACATTTTTTTGTATTAGTCTAGGGACTAATTCTCATATCTCATTCTTCACTATATGATCCAATGCTTCTTTCATAGCTTGCTTCCAATAGTCATCTTTACATGCCTCATCTGCATTATTTGGTTCTACTTGAGATATCAGACATAATTCTTTATTGATTCTGCTTCTTGTCATCAAAACTTTATCTTTGCTACCGATGATCTGCTCTGGTGGATGATTCTTTGTCATGTTCTTACTAGACGTGGTTGTTATCTCAACTCTTAGCTTTGTTGTAGGTTCTGAGCTTTGTTCCTGCCTTAGCTCTACTTCATCCTACAAATCATTGTTAGTCTCAAAGAATACTTCATCATCCCTTGGTTTAGTAACAACATTCTCATAATTAGAATTGTAGTCAACTATTCTTTCTTGTATCTTGAATTTTTCATCAACTCTTACACTTGCACTTTCAACAATAGTCTTAGTTTTACACCTCTTGCTCTCTTATCTTGATGATGGATCATGTAGTGTGATTTGAAATGTTGATGATAACAATATTTACACAATCTAATCCAAAAACTTTTCATGGATTGTGGAAATCTGATTGCATTAAATAGTCTTATTTATCAAATTTTAAAATCTACAAGCTCTGCTTTTCAATGAATAACCAAGAAACATACCTTCATCACTTCTAGCATCAAATTTATCAACATCATCATCTCTTTTGATATAACATTTGTTGCCAAAAAATCTGAAATACTTAACTTTAGGTAAGTGACCAAACCATAGTTCATAAGGGGCCTTGTTTGTTTGTTTCTTGACTTGCACTTTGTTCATAGTGTAGATTGATGTATTCACATCTTCTCTCCAAAATATCTTGGATACATCATTCTTAGCTAACATAGCTCTTGCTGCTTCTGTTATTGACTTGTTTCTTCTTTCTGCAATGCCATTTTCTTGAGGGGTTCTAGGAGCCAATAATTGTCGTTTGATTCCATTAGCTTCACAAAGGATGCTAAACTCATTTGAAGTAAATTCTCCTCCTCTATCTAATCTTAAACATTTAATCTTCATACTTGATTCATTCTCAACTCTATTCTTGAATATCTTGAACTTGTCAAATGCCTCAGATTTTTCTTTAAGAAATGCAACTCACATCATTCTAAAAAAGTCATCAACAATAATCATGAAGTACCTTTCACCATAGAATCCTTTAGTCATTGTAGGACCACTAAGATTTGTGTGTACAATCTCCAACTTTGTTGTAGTTGTGAATTCCTTGTTGTGAAAAGAAGTTCTATTATGATTTGCTAATACACACTCCTTGCAAATTGTGTTAGTAGGCTTTACAATCTTAGGAAAATCTCTAACTACAAACATATTACTAGTTTCCACAATGCTGTCAACGTTTATATGAAAAAATCTCTTCTGCCACAACCAACTGTCATCTACCTTTGCAACCAAACATGTCATTTCAGTGGGATTCAACTAAAATACATTACCTTTAGATCTGGTTCCTATTCCAATTACCTTCCCATCTTTATCTCTAATCATGCATGTCTTCTTTGTGAACTGTAACTGATAACCTTTATCCTCTAGTTGTCCAACACTCAAGTGATTGTGTTTCAAACCATCAAAAAAAATACATCCTCAGTGTTAATCTTACCATCAAGAGTTATAGATCCATACCTTTAACATGACAAGCTACATTGTTTCCAACTCTAACAATGCCTCCATCATAAATTTTGAAGTCAACAAACTTGTTCATATCACCAGTCATATGATGTGAACAACCATTGTCAGTTATCCAATCAGATTTCTTTTCAACCTTTGATACCAAAGCCATTTTCTCTGGACTTTTTTCTTTAATAGCTACAAATCCTATTTCATCATCACTAGCACTTACTGCTTGTTCATTAGAATCATTATACAAAAAATCTCTATATCTTCTAGGTTTGAACTTTCCTTTATACTTTTTTCCCCCTCTTTTAGGACACTTAAATGCATAATGACTAAATTCATTACAAGTCCAACATTTAAAGATTTTCTTACCATCTTTTTCTCTTTTTACAAGAAGTGCTACTCCTCCTATCTTTCTATCCTCATCAGATATGCTACTACTAGCAAAATCTCTTCTAGCACTTCTGCTCCTTGATAGATTAGGTTGAATGTTTAGGGCACTGAAATCTATCTCTGTTCTGGACAATTCTCTGAACTGTCTATGCTCATTCTCAACTACTTCAAGTCTTGCAAGTAATATTTCCTTGGCGAAATCTTTGGTACAAGAGATCAACAACTATATCATTTGAAATGCTTTCTTAAATGGTGGTGTTGAACTCTTCAATATCTTCTAGATCGCCTCATCATCTTCCTTGGTTCCTCCTTGAGATTTGATACCTGCAGTAATTTTTGATATTCTGCCTACATATGTTCTTGTAGATTCATCTTCCATCATTTTAGCATCTTGAAATGCATAAATCCAACTTTGTAGTCTTAATTTCTAAGAATGTTCATCACCTTCAAACCTATTTTCCAAAGCTTTTCGAATCTCATGAGAAGTATTAAACATTTTTTTTCTAGTTGTACTCAATTTTAGGAAGTGCAGACAATAATGCTTCTCTATCTCTCATGTCGCACATGAAAAGTTCTCTCTCATCCTCGGTACAAGTTTCCAACACACTTTTAGCAATAATTGTCTTTTCTGATTTTTTCAAGATCCAATATTCTGGATTCATACACAACAAATGTGTCTTCATCTTTTCCTTCCAATAGTCATAATTTGTTTCATCAAACTTTAGACTATCCTTTCTAAATATGTTCGCCATGGATCTCCCAAAGTTGTTAAACTTTATTTTCAAGGACCTGATGCTCTGATACCAATTGTTAGAAATAATAGTCCACCAAGAGAATTGGGGGGGGGGTGGTGAATTAGTTATCCAATTAAAACATTTATCAACCTTAATTAATCTTAACCATTCAGTCAAAGTAAACATCAACCATAACAAGATGCACATACACAATTACACTAGTTTTTGTTAACTAGGGAAACCCTTGATCAGAGGAAAAACCCTGGTGGGATTGATGCCCACAAAGATATATATATATATATATATATATATATATATATATATATATATATATATTCCTTGTTAGAGGATGGACCTTGTTAGGAGTCTACAAATACATTCAGTATATAAGAGTCCTTGTTAGGAGACTTTGAATCTTTGTTAGGAGATTCCAATCCTTTTAGGACTTGTAAAAGGCAGAAGGACCCACTACCCAAACAACTTTTGGGGCAAGACCACTGAACTTCACTGTCCAACTGATCTCTCAACTATTCCTTTTAGAATAATTATTCGTACTATATTTTAACCTCTTTCCTGTATCCAGTCAATCAGACCAATCCCTGTCAGACCTTGTAGACCAGGTCATGAACCTCAG
Organism: Cupressus sempervirens; assembly: GCA_028749045.1. Taxonomy (NCBI): domain Eukaryota; kingdom Viridiplantae; phylum Streptophyta; class Pinopsida; order Cupressales; family Cupressaceae; genus Cupressus; species Cupressus sempervirens. Next base: position 747,451,806 of record CM053783.1, read on the forward strand.
ATCCAAATATCAAACCTCAGATCTCAGAATAAAACATCGGCAACAAAGTTCTTTTCAACTTTTCTTTATTATGCTTATCCTCACATATCAACTTCTTTCTCTTTTATTCCGCTCTTCGTGCTTCATGCAATCATTCATACATTTATACATAACAAAGGAAAATATCCTTCCTTTATACTAAGTCCATAAAACAATTCCTTGAGTCGTCTATTGCACATTCTTAATTGATTATTATAGGACCTCATTAAAAACACATTATACTTAGTGATAACATCAATTAGTCATTTTGTAACTTGAATAACTTTGCGCACGTGTAATATTATGACAAGTGAGCTTAGCCACATCATCACCAACATGTCTTCTACATCCCTTTAACCTTGTTTATCAGAATAACAACTCTACTAAGAGATGTAACAAGTTTACCAGAACATGCTTCTGTAAACTCTATCTCAAAAAAATCTTCACCAAAACTTACATAACTTCTTCCAGACTTACTATCTTTTGATCTTGAGGTTAGCTGCATATATTAGATACTTAGTAGTATCTTCCTTTAACCTCGCTAGTGAAAATACTCAATGATTTGTTCATACCAACTTGTTCTTTACCACTGTTCTTTTGTCCGATATCATAAAAAACTCTATGTTAACATCAATGACACAATCATGAATGTAACATATCATCATAATAATGATCTAATCATGTTTCTACAATAATCCCCCATAGGAATATCATCAGTGATGCAGGAGCATCCTGGGTGTAAGAGCAATCTTGCATTACCCAAAAAATATTTTCTTTTTAGTCTTTTCTATTTTAATAAGGACTAGTGGATAGGGTGGTTACTATGTATGAGAACTTGCTATTTTTAGTAATTTTTTCATATGAGCTCAGAATGTTCTCATTTTCTATATGAATGTTCATTTCAGAGTTATAAGCCTACCATAAAATTCTCATTTCTCCACCTTAAGTATCAAGGAAGTTATTGTGGGCTTTCGGTAGAAAAATTTGCAAACAAATCTTCAAGCTCACCATTAGAGGCCTTAGAGTGCCTGGATGAGGTCTGAAAATTTGATGGAAGGGCGCTAGCATGATTTCAAACTTGTAGATTATAAGCCAACGTTTCTGAAAAGTGGTTATAATAACCAATCAGAGCAATGGTTCAAGAGTTATGGCCTTCTGAAGTTGGGCTAACTGAAATATCTAAAATAATTATCAAAGATGTATTTAGTCAACTCTATATGTATTGTTAAGGTCTGTCGGCCCTAAGTATTGAATTTTATTGTCTACAACCTTCTCGAGCGGCATAAAATTGCCTATTAAAGAAAAACTTGAACATTGTCTAGGACAACTCTGTGTGATAGTTCATAGCTTGTCTTGTAAATTATTGTGATGAAGGCACCCATGTGGGTTAGCATATTGTACTTGTGAATTTTGTAATTCAACATTTGCGACACAAATAAGAAGTCCATATTTTGTTCTTGCATTTACTGTTGTTTCTTTATTTTTTGTTATGGTTTATGGTATTAAGGGGAGCACCCTTCATCAAGTGGTATCAGAGCTAAATTTTTTGAGTGTATTGACATATTACTGATTGTGAGGTAGTTCACACCTAGACTGTGGTTTGGGTTGAGCGTGTAGACAAATTGCCGATTGTGAGACAGTTTGCACTAGGGTTTCAATGGAAGCATGAAACAAAGAGAGAGTGGTGGAAGAGTCGAAGGTGTTACACCTGAGGATTTTAGAATCCTCTAGAGACAAATGCAAGTGATGCAAGAACATATTCGCAAAGGAATGAATCTTTCCATAGGAGATGATGAATGTGAGGATGAAAGAGAAGAAGAAGGAAACATAGACCTAGACATAGTAGAGGAAGTTCTTAACCCAGAAGAGGCAAACCTTTTTAAGGCCAGTTCTAGTATTGGAAAAAGACCTAAGATTGATGTTCCCACATTTTTGGGAAATCTCAACCTAGAGGAATTGATCGACTAGATCAATGAATTGGAAGAATACTTTGAATATGAAGATATTGAAGATCTAGATACGGTCAAGTTTGCGAAGGCCAAACTGAAGGGTCATGCAAAGATATGGTGGCAAGAGATTCAGCTGGATCGAAATAAAAGAGAAAAGGACAAAATCAATAGATGAGATTAGATGGTAGCTAAAATGAAGCAATATTTCATTCATGTGGATTATGAGCTTGATCTATTGAAGAAAATACAAGGGTTGAAGCAAGCAAGAAAATTTGTTCAAGAGTATACTGAAGAGTTCTATCGAGTTCTCATTAGAACCGGCCATCCAAAAGCTAATAAGGAGAAAGTTGCCCATTACCTTAATGAGTTATGGCCAAATATTCAGGATGAGATGAGTCTTGTTCAAGTGACTAGTATTGAGGAGGCATAATAGTTTGTCCCAAGGGTTGAGGAGAAACTGAGCAAAAAGTTGATAGCAAGAATAGTGGAAGAGGTTGCGGTGAAAGATCTGGCAGACAATCTTATAGAGGCCATAATGATGATCAGAAGAACAAGGATGTGGCTAGAAGTAGTAGTCAGAACCAGAGGGGAAATAATTCCAATCATTCCCATGAACAAAACAATAGAGATCAGAGAGGAAGTGACAAAGGACAAGCACTTGGAAGAGGAGGTTTCCATGGAAAATGTTTTCACTGCATAGAAGAGGGGCATAGAGCATTTGAATGTACCTAGCACAAAGGAAGGATAGATCGAAGAATAGAAGGCTAGGCCAAAGTTGCACGTGTTGATAAAGATGCCAGATCATCATGTTCTAAAGATGTTGAAAGAGGAGAGGTCCTAGTTAATAGAATAGTCCTATTGAGTGGTGAGAATGAACCTGATCAAAGAAGGAGCTTGTTCCATACAAGGTGCGGATGTTAAGATAAGTGTTGTGATGTGATGTGATCATCAATGAATAGTGCTCAGTAAAGTTCAAATTTGGAAGCTACTAGGATGAGGTACTATGTGATATCATATCTATGGACATATGCCATATGTTGTTGGGTAGGCTGTGGCCATTTGACAGGCATGTTATACACAATGGGCAAGCAAATACCTACAGTTTAACCAAGGATGGAGTGAAGCATAAGTTGAAGCTATTGAAGGATGAAGAAGAAAAGGTATGTAGTGCTGCCAAAATATGTTATGTTGATGGAAAAAAGTTTCTCAAAGGTATGAAGCGTGACCATATGTGTCTTTCTATAATCCCAAAAGATAGTAAAGAATAACTAGAGGAGGTACCTAAAAAAGTTGTAGATATGTTGGGAGAGTTTTATTATATTGTATCAGATAATGTACCTGATGGGTTGCCCCAATGAGAAAGATCAGTCACCAGATGGATTTGGTTCTAGGAGCCAGTTTGCCACACAATGCAACGCACAGAATGACACCTACAGAAAGTAAAGAGTTGAATAGATAAGTTCATGAGTTGTTGCACAAGGGATTGTTTCAAGAGAGTCTGAGTCCATTTGCTGTACTATAAATATTAACACCAAAGAATAATGGAGAATGGAAGATGTGCACAGATTCTCAGGATATCAACAAGATCACAATCAAGTATATATTTCCATTGCTAAGGATGGATTATATTAGGGACTGCTTGAGTGGAGCTAAGTATTTCACAAAGATATATATGAAAAGTGGGTACCATCAGATTCATATCAAAGAAGGTGATGAGTGGAAGACTGCTTTCAAGACAAGGGAAGGACTGTATGAGTGGTTAGTCATGCCTTTTAGGCTAACCAATGCACCAAGCACTTTCATGAGACTCATTAATGAGGCATTAAAGGAGTTTTTGGGTAAGTTTGTCATTGTCTACCTAGATGATATTTTAATCTTTAGTAAGACATTGGAGGAGCATTTGATCCATATTTGTAAGGTGTTTGATAAGTTGAGGGAAGAAAAGTTGATGATAAACCTGAAGAAGTACAACTTTGTAAAGAAGGAGTTGGTTTACTTGAGATTTGTAGTCTCAGCAGAAGGTCTGGAAATGGACCCAGATAAAGTGAAGGCTATCCTTGAATGACCTACTCTAAGGAGTGTGGCAGGGGAATTTCATGCTATAGTTCAAGCATTGGAGAAGTGAAGACACTATCTTCTTCTTAAGGAGTTTGTTTTGTATATTGATCATCAAGCTTTGTAATATTTGAATAGTGAAGGAAAATTGAACCAAAGGATTTTGAAGTGGGTTGAGTTTTTTCAGAGTTATAGATTTATTTTGAAACATAGGAGTGGGAAGTCTAATAGAGTTGCAAATACTCTTAGTAGAAGACAACTTTTGCTGACAGAAATGCAAATAGAGGTGGTTGGGTTCAAGGAACTCAGTAATTTGTATTTAGGTGATCTTGATTTTGGTGAAGCATAGAAGGCTTATACAAAACTTGTTACACTTGACAAGACAAAGTGGTTGGATTTCATGATCCAGGATAGTATGTTGTTTAAAGGAATCTAGTTGTGCATTCCTAGAAGTTTAATGAGAGTGAATCTCATTACGGAGAAGCATAGGGGAGGATTAGTTGGACATTTTGGTAGAGATAAAACCATTGCTTTGGTTGCTAAGAATTATTACTAGCCACAATTGTAGCAAGATGTGAAGAAGTTTGTATAGAGTTGTAGAGTATGTCAGATGGCGAAAGGAGTGAAGCAGAATACGAGGTTGTATTAGCCATTACCTGTACCGGAGAAACCGTGAGAGGTTGTCAATATGAATTTTGTTCTTGGATTACCGAGGACATAGAAAGGGCATGATTCTATTTTTGTGGTGGTTGATAGGTTTTCAAAGATGAAACATTTTATTCTTTGCAAGAAGAGTAGTGATGATGTTCATGTGGTAGAGTTTTTTTTCAGAGAAGAGGTGAGACTACATGGCCTGCCAAAGAGTATAGTTTCAGATCAAGATACCAAATTTGTTGGGTATTTATGGTGTACATTATTAAAGAAATTGAAGACATAGTTGAAGTTTAGTTCATCACATCATCCATAGACTGATGGACAAACATAAGTTGTGAATAGTAGTTTGGAAAATTTATTGAGAAGTTTGGTTGGAGACAAGCCAAAAGGATGGGATATGATTTTATCATAGGAAAAATTTGCATATAATAATTTTGTCAACATGAGTATTAGTAAATCACCATTCCATATTGTATATGGGAGTAGTCTCAAAAATGCTTTTGAATTATGATAGTTGGGTAAAGGAGAGATAAGTAGTGCTGAAGTAGAAGAATTTGATGACCATTTGAAGAACTTCCATGAGGAGGCGAGGAAACACATCATAAAGATGAATACACACTATAAAGCTAAGGAATATGTTAAAAGGAGGTATAAGGAATTTTTGGTTGGAGATGAAGTCATGGTTCATTTGAAAAAGAAGCATTTTTTAGTGGGTACATATAATAAACTAAAGATGAAGAAGTTTGGACCGTGCAAGATCATGAAAAGGCTTGATTCTAGAAATGCCTATGAAGTGGAGTTGCTTGCTAAATTGAATATTTCACCAGTATTTAATATTTTAGATTTGATAGAGTATTATGAAGGAGGTGATGGAGATGAATTTGTAGAAGCATAGTGGAGTATTCCAGCAGCTATTTCGGCTATAAAGTAGATTGAGGAGATACTGGATAGCCGTATTGGCAAAAGTATAATGAACAAAACTTATAAGGAATACATGGTCAAATGGAAAGGGAGGCCAGTAGAGGATTTATCATGGCTAGCAAGGGAGGAGGTTAAGCATCTTAGTTTTCCTCAGAACACTTGAGATGTAATTGAGTCACTTCTCAAATTACCTCGGGAGTCTAATGTAGGAGCATATTGGGTGTAAGAGCAATCTTGCATCACCCAAAAAATATTTTCTTTTTAGTCTTTTCTATTTTAACAAGGACTAGTAGACATGGTGGTTACTATTTATGAGAATTTGCTATTTTCAGTAAGTTTTTCATACGATCTTAGAATGTTCTCATTTTCTATATGAAGGTTCATTTTAGAGTTATTAACCTACTATAAAAATCTCATTGCTCCAACTTAAGTATTGAAGAAGTTATTGAGAATTTTTGGTAGAAAAATTTGCAGAAAAAACTTCAGGCTCATTGTTGGAGGCCTTAGAGTGCCCAGATGAGGTCCGAAAACTTGACAAAAGGGCACCAACATGGTTTCAAGCCTGTAGATCAAGAGCAGGTGTTTCTAAAAAGTGTTTATAATAGCCAATTAGAGAAACGGTTTGAGAGTTATGGCCTTTCAAAGTTGGGCTACCCAAAATATCTAAAATAATTGTCAAAGATGTAGTTGGCCAACTCTATATGTATTGTTAAGGTCTGTTAGCCCTAGGTATTAAGTTTCATTGTCTAGAACCTTCTTGGGTGGTATAAAATTGCATATTTAAGAAAGGCCCGAACATTGTCTAGGACAACTATATGTGATAATTCATAGCTTGTCTTGCAAATTATTGTAATGAAGGTGCCCATGTGGGTTAGCATATTGTACTTGTGAATTCTGTAATTCCACATTTGCGACTCAAATAAGAAGTCCATATTTTGTTCTCGTATTTGCTATTATTTCTTTATTTTCTATTATGGTTTGTGGTATTAAAGGGAGCATCCTTCATCAATCAACTTTCATGCTTCCAACGTATGAAAAATATAATTAATCAATAAATAATTAATTATAATGTGAAAGGAAATATTAAATAAATTAATATAGTATTTGGGATGATTTTAAGCATCTATATTTCCCCCCTCTTTAATGTGATGTTAGAATGACATTATATCAAAGAAAAAAAAGTATAGGTTACCTCAGAGAGGATAGGAGTCTTAGGAGCTATGTCATAGTGATGACAAGGGAGGAGAGTACCCCCTCGAGGAAATGGGGTGAAAGAGGAATATATTTTTCCCCATTTTCTCGAAAATAGATAGGAAGGAAAAGAGAAAGAAAAAGGCTTAAAGGAAGGCCTTGCATGACTTGTTGGTAAGATCGGAATGAAGCAGGGTGAATTGGATAATGATTAATCTAAATGCATCCTAACTACATGAATGCATGGGATTCAGTTGTGTTAATATGGGAGAGCACACCCTAGTTTTATTTTGTAAAAGGAGTTTTGCACAAAATGTTATAGTAGCATAGATGAAAAGATTCCTTTTTGTGGACTAGACTCACACACAATATAGACTTTAGGAACATAGGTGTAGGTTTCATAGTCATGAGGGAACAAATGACATATATGCATTGGAGAGGTCTAGGCACACCCAAATTTTTTTAGGGATCTTGGTGGAAAGTGTGCCAACCTAGTGCCCCTAGTGAGAAATGCATAACCATAACTCAAAAATTGATAGAGATGTGCTAAAAAATTATGAAAATAGATCATATCACAAAATGACTTGTGTGATCAAGTTAAGCCGTTCAAATGATACCATGATATTGAAGATTGTGGCACACTTGGGGAGGCTATCGCTGACACACAAAGATAAAATCAACAAAAAGACCTTATGACCAAGTAGTCATTCAATCCACAGTTCTTTCCATGAACATTATTTGGATGGTGAATCTGTAAGGCAAAAATTGATTCTTTGTGAATGGTCATTTGCAATTGTGTGAAAGGAACAAGGTTCTCAAATCATTTAGTCTTAGAATGAATTTGTGTAAGTTTTGTTTGAAATCACTATTTTGATAAGCTCAGTTTGATGGGATGAAGCTCAGTGTCATGAGATCATACACTGAATAGATGACTTTGGACAAGATGGTGGATAAAGGAAGAACATGATTGAATTAGTAGAATGATGTTGATAAGATTGCATTAGAAGAAAAAAAAAAGATATATAGGATGCAAATTGATTTGTATGAAATGATTGGAAGAAGGGAATTTGATTAGATTACATGATAACTGAATTTGATTAAATTGAATTAGAAGAAGTAAAAATTGATGGAAGGTGGAATATATTAGAACCAATGACAAGGGAGAACCAAGGAATGGTAAATGGATGAAATGAAAAGTGAAAGAATATGGGGGATCAAATGATACGATATCAGACAATGGGGAGCCAAGGGCCATGTTTCAAAGGAGTTCAAATGCCCCATACCAAGTATAGGAAAATGGAAGGAAATATGGTGGGAAAGGATGCATGGAAATTGAAAGATGGTGCGAAGGCTATTTTATAGAGGAAGGGAAGGCATGTGTATTTCCAAAGCATGTATGAGAATTTTGTTGTTGTGTCTCTAGTATTGATCACGAGAATAGGCTTGAAAGTGGAATGAATAAGCGATATAGGAGGGAGGGTATGAAATAGGGATAATGATATGAAGAGTATGGATGAAATGTGGTATAAACAAGATCAAGGATATATGAAAGAGGGATGGAAGCATGTAGGAGAATTAATGGAGGATAGAGGAAAGGAAAATACCAAGGACTATGAGATGCAAGATATGGATAGGATGTCAAGATCAAATATTTGAAAGGATGGTGGGAGTATGCAAGATAATGGATGGATAATGAGAAAGGGATATGAAAAGTGCATATGGATGGATGGAAGGAAAATGATAGTCAAGATCAAAGATGGACAAGGATGATGAATGGTAGATAGGAATATGGAAGATATATAAGGCAATGCAGTATTGGATGGAGCTTGCCCCTAGTGTAGAGTGCAAGTAGAAGAGGATAAGTGAATGGATGGATAAGTGAAATTGGAAGACACTGGATATAAAGGGAGGACTCTAGCATCTAGATACATGGATGGTATCCCTTGATATTTATTTCTCTTTCTTTGTTATTTGCAAGTGATTTTTATTATTTTCCCATAGATGTTGGTAAGATGGTGAAAAGAAGGATGAAATGGGTTAGTGAATGGAGGTCAAGGACTTATGAAAAAAATTGGATTAAGGGGGTGGAGTAGTTGGGAGGAAGACATGGTTGATGGATGCTAGGTTGGAAGACTTGTGAATGAGTGGATGAAGGAGGTGGAAAGATCATCATTGACACATACCTTGGAGGGTGATGGATAGGAAGAAATTTTGAGGGATATGCAAGTGAAAGTTTGAATTTTGGATTTAGGATGGTGGATTTTGAGACATAAAGACCCAAAATAGAGTTGGTAAATGGAAGTTATGATGATTTATGAATGAGGGAAGCCTTTGGATTAGCAAAATTGGATGCTATTTTGAATCTTTCTTTGAGATTCATTGCTCCATTAAGTGGCTTTGGAATCCACATAATTTTTGTAGTTTTTATTTTTAGCCTTTGTGGCCTTTGGAATTTGTTTTGGATCATATTTTTCTTTTCTTGAACATGTCTTTTAGAGGGGACATGTTGAGCCTTGGATTTTTGCATATTTTTGGCTTGATTCACTTTATCTTTGGCATCCAATTTGCTTCTATTGGCCATGATAGGGGTGTATGAGGATAAATGGTATGGAGAGATTATGGATGAAATTATGGATGGTGAACATAGGAAGGAATTTAAGGATGTGTGCCTTTGTTGAGCTTTACTAGGAGCATGAGGGGATGAAGTGGGAGAATTGGATATGATAGATGGATGTATGCAAGGACCCAAAATGGACGGAAGGGATGAAGGGTTTGGATTTTGGACATAAGGACCCAAAATTGATGGAAATGAGGAAGGAATGAGAATATGGATATAAGGTCCCAAAATGGAATTGGAATATGAATGATGGGAACATTTAGGTTTGGATGGAGGAACTTTCGATTTTGAAGGAGTTAAAGGTATACCAATATCTTGAGACCATATTTCTTCAATGAGATACTTATCTTTTTTGATTCAAGATGCATGTCCATGTGTATGGGGTTCATGAGTGGATTGGATAGGTGTGATAGAATCATGTGGAGGATTAGGATCACAAGGGGGATTATGAGGGGTAATAGAATCTTGAGATGGATTGGGATCATGAAATACAAATGAAGGGATACTTTGATCTTGACTTATAAGAGCAACATGTGGTGGAATGGAAGGAATGATTGGATCATGAGACTGAATATAATCATATAATGGAGTGGAGGGAATGGAACCATGAGATGGAGTGCTTTGATCTTGACATGGAGGAGTATTAGTGTGTAAGAATTTTGCATAGCTCTAATACCATGTTAGAATTTTTCTAAGGCAATAATTCAATGCTAAGATCAAGAAGCTCAGTATATAGCACAAGAGAGACAAATAGTGATCAAATGAGAATCTCAATAATAATCAAAATGATAATGGATATTAGATAATTAGATACTAGATAATTGGATTAATTAGATAATTAGATGAATACAAAAGTGCCTTGTATATAAAGGCAACTGATATGACTAGGAGTCAGCAAAGAGATAAGCATAACAACTAAGCAAATGTCCACCAAGAGTAAAATAATGCAAAGGTGTATCTCATAAAGAGATGTAGTAAACAACATGTGCTCAATTGGAGTGCAAACTACTGTGTTTTCTACATGAGAACTCATATGAACATTGAATATGAAAACTCCTAAGTGTCTACATGAAAACTAATATGCTAATGCACTAACCTAAGTAAACTTAAGTAAAGTGTAATTAGTAAATACTTAATTACACCAACACCCCCCCTTAATTGCAACTTAGGGGAATGTACTTAAGCTCAAAAAATATAGATAGTAATGCAATATGTGTCCCAACTACTAGGCCATGTTAGGTACCCATGTACAAAATTTAAAAAAGAATACAAGCTCTCATAAAGTGGAGAAAGAGAGAAAACCTCATGGAAAAAACCCTCCCCAAAAAGAGAGAAGAAAAGTAAAGTAATCAAGACCCCCCCATTATGATATACATCATGCATATTGTTAATAAATAGTTTTTTCCAAGATTTTAACACTTTTGATTAGGGAAATATTTGTAAACTAATAGATTGAATTCCTATTTATAGATAAGGAATTCTCGACTTGAAATTTTCTTTATGTTATATGAGGTGCAACTAACCTTTTATGAAAAGATAATCATTAAATCCTCTATTGAGGGAAAATCTTCCCAATGAGTATTTTACTGAAAATACTGAAAAGCTTAAGTTATCTCATGAATATAAGATGAACGTGAATACTAAAAAACCACTTAATTTTAATAGTTAATATCATCCACATGATTGAATGTTAAAAATGGATAAGCAGATGAATAATATGAATTTCACCTCCTACAATCTTCAAACTTCAAAGAAAATTATTTCAGAATACATAGCAAGCATACTTAACTTTCATACATAACTGACCTCCTTAAGAACATGAATTACAGTAAAGTAGATAATAGTATCTACTTCAAAAAATCTTCTGCACATAAAACTATAAATTTTTATTAAAGTTCGCTGATAATTCAGAAAAGACTGTCATCAAAATCTAAAATGTAGAACTTTAAAACAAAAGTATTTCTGTCTTAGTATCTATAGAGAGATGAACCCTATTAGATATTAGATATTGCATATTTAAACGTCATAGCGCTGGATAACTATCCAAAATTAGCTTGCCAGGAGTAAATTGTCTTTTAGTTAACATAACTATGTTAACTGAAATGTATAAAAGGAAATAAACATGAGAAAACAAAATGCAATTGTCTGATGACCATGTGCCATATTAGGAAGAATTTTCCACACCAGTCCCAATTCTTCCAGCCTTCCATGTATTGTAAGTAGTGGTAAATGCATAAATAACTAATTGATGGTGTAAACTAATGTAGGCAATTCTTTGTTTCTAGACTTCCTTTTCCCTCTTCAACTCTGTTACTTTTTCTTCACGCATTTCCAAATGCTTCAAGTTTATTATCAACATAGCCTAAGTATGAGAGACATTTGAAAAATCCTATCTGGATGACACTTTCTTCTCTTGAATCTCCTGAAACTTCTTCTATTCTTCACTTATTATTTCCTCCACTTGGGCGATGGAGTCATTTTTCTTACCTGCACAATGCTTGCTGAACCACTTTAGATCCCCTTGAATTATCTCATCCACAAGTTTGAGACCATCCAAAATTTTCTTTTATCTTAGTTACCCCTTGAACTAGTGCCTCATTCTTCTATTTGATACAATCTTTAATCACATATAAAGTCTTATCATCAAGGCTAGCCATATGACATTTAGCTTGGAACTTTTACAACCTAAATCCTTGAATTTCTTCTATCTAGAGCACCACTTTTACCCAATTGTTCTTTTCTTTCTCATAGCCTTCATTATTTGACTCCACTTTTTTAATGATGAAAAAAATTTCTTTTGAAGCTTTGTCTAAAAGACTTATCTATTTCACGGTTTCATTCAGGACATACTACAACCTCTCTAAGATGTCCTTGCAACAACTTTACATTTATGTAAATTATCAAGGAACTCCTAATTAGCTGAAGATGTTACATCCACAATTGCAAACATCTCACTCAAAGGTTTAGGTTTTGAGTGCAGGATAGTGTTGATATATTGCGCTATGCTCCTCATGACTTCTTTCATATCTTTTTAATTCTAAGCATCTTTCCAGACTCTGTCCACAATATTTTTGTTTGAAGCTTCAAAGATCTTCATATCCACTGCATGGCTTCCCTTCCCAAGGTCAATCCTTGACACTTGATAATCTTGAGGAGTGAGATCCTCATGTGAGCTACCTTCTAGTGGCTTGAAAATCTTGACTGACTAATGCCTTGAACTTTTATCAAACTTTATTCTAGATTCGGTTCTAACCTTTTTAGTTTTTGAAGATTTTCCTAGACATTTACTAACCAAGTCATCAATAGGCATAGATAGGGGTACCATAATTCTTTTCTTCTAAATGGAAGTCTCCAACCACTTAGGCATAACAGGGTCTTTGCTAGTCATGCGAGAAACCTTAGTTAAAGCAAGGGTATTCGATTGGGTATCAATGCTTTCAGGTAATTTTTGAGGATCTAATACACTATCTATCATGAGAGAACTGGGGAGTTGCTTTGAATTTGAATTTTCCTTTCCAAGATCTAGATCAACTGTCACTATATATTTTCCTTTGCTTGATGTTGCTTTCCTCGTACTTAAGTAGGTTATCCTTTTGACCTTCGACACTTCTTTATGAACTTGAAGTTGAAGTGGCTGTGAAGTTACTTTAGCTTCAACTTCAGGTGAACTTGTAACAAGATCATTAATGCTAGGGTTAGTGATGAACTTTGGCTTTGGTGTGCCTTTTTATGTTTGGCTCTTGAGTATTTCTCTGGGGCACCATGGGTAGCTGATTTAATAGTCTTTGATTTCAACCAATTTTTAGTTCTCAACACTTATGAGGTACATGAAAGCAAATCATCTTCTTCCCTTCTACTCCAATCAATTTTAGGAATTGACATACATTCAATCTGATTGACATAAAATGGGTCAATCACTTCTTTAGCTCCATCTTCTTTTATCCCATTTGTGCTGAGGCTAACTTCAAACATTTTAATTTGGCTAATTGTCAACCTTGACCACAACCTTTTTCTAACTTCAAATTCATCTAAATAATTAGCCCAGTAATCTTCCAAATGTGGATCATGGACTAGTGAAACTGCAGGATTCAAATTATCTCTAGCAAAACCTGTGTAATCAAAATCTTCTTTGGGAGAGTAGGGTTTGAGACATAAGTGTGACAATGTTGTTTTTGTTAACACAACTTGCTTGAAATTTGAGCATCTATCAATCTCTATGGGAAATAGGAAGGAGGATGACTTTTTGGTGTTTTCAGGAGATTCTATCATATAAAAAAACTATTTGCATATCTTAGATAAGATAATGTTATCTAAACAATAACGTGGTAACCTAAGAGGTTCACCAAAAAAACCTCCAACTTTGAGATACGTGAATTTGGGAAACTGGATGTAGAAACAACCATAAATATTGATAGCTTGCATTGAATATTCAGACAACCTGTGATTTCATGCCCTTGGAGTTCAAACACCAACCTTCCAAGGAATACATCATTCACCCTCCTGAATTCTTTGCAAAATCTAGTTGCTTGGAGATCTTTGTAGTACTGATAAATATTCATTTTATTGGTCCAAGGAAAGTGTGGAAGACCTTCCCACTCCTTAGATGTTGCTAAAATGTAGATTAAGAAAGAAGACAAAAAGAATGAGCTAAAACTACTCATAACTATCAGACCCTCATGTAAATTTTCAGCGATCAAATCAGCCCAATCAATGAATTTTTCACCTTCGACAATCTTTTGGATAAAGAAGTACATCCAAATCTCCCAGTGAAAGTTGTGTTCATTACCCTTAACTTTGTTTGGGAGTACCATAATGTCTACAATTTCTCTAATGAAATGCTTAATAGTCAAGGGTTTGGGCAATCTAGAGCCTCCTTTGGCTGGCTTTAAAAGCTAGGTTTGAGCTACAATAGAATCATAGTCTTTCTTTCTATCACCATACAGATGTTCTACTTCCTCAAATGTCCAGGTCTCATAAGGTTCTTTGTGAGGAATTCTTAGAGCCGAACTGATACTAGCCCTATTTATCTTAACCAAAACTTCTCTAGAAACTTTCTTGGTGCACTTGGTGCTAGGGTCATAATGATTTGCACATTCAACAATTAGTTCCAGAAACCCAATGGTTGATTGAAATGTGACAGCTTCGAGAAATCCACTAGTGGCCAACTTCTAGTATATGGGTCCAGACTGAGCATTTTTCTCCTGCTCTACGGTACTGACTAGGTTTTTATTTACTAGAAAAGTATCTCAGATTTCTGGGAGGGAGCTTAAGATGTAGGATTTTCTAGTTTAGGCATCTTAGGATAGAAAAGCATCATGGTTTGTTTTGAAAAAGGATGATTTACAAAGATAAATCAAAACACTTTAAATCAAAACTGGGTGCAATAAAAAATTATAGAGGAAAATAGTATAATGCACTTATAGTTCTTAATAGAGCTTATCCTTCCACTCTTTTTCTTACCAATTGACGCTGAGAGCTCAAAATGACCAAATGAGCAATTATACTAGCCAGAAAGGTAATTTTAAGGAATGATTTCTTGGAAATATCAAGATAGATATGAGAGGATGAAAGTATTTATAACAAGCATGTCGCTTGTACTTGACAAGACTCATAAATTCATTTGCAATTAATACCCATCAAATTCGCACGCGACACCTCATGATATCATAAAATCTTGACTCCACTTTTTCCCATAAAATCAATTGTACTTAGGCATGAATTTTCTTAGTTGTCACATTTATTGCGTTTGATGTCTTTGAGATTGTCACCAGGTGGGACCCATTTTCTGCTTTGAGAATTAAATTTGTTATTTTTGGTACATCACCTATGAGAAAACAAGAAATAATTAAAGAATCATGAAGTTGATGTTGAAGTTGAAGTTTCTTTGAATCAACTCCGACTTCAACTTCAACTTCGTAGGTGTTTCCTTGGGCCGATGGGTAAAGACTTTTCTGGGTGATGGAGAGTGGGTGGACCCGAATTTGAAGTTGAAGTATGTTAAAACTCTTGGACGACAACACTGCATATTGCATGAAAAGTGGGGTAACACATATACAATAGAGAATCCCTCCATAAGAAGGAAATAAGGAGAAATGAAATCCCCCCATACTGAATGATCTCCTACAAGAATGATGAGTGCTTGAAGACAAAAGAGAATAAAATGCCTACAAACAATATTTCTCCCCTTATGAAGAAGATACACCAAATATAAATGTAAGAAGGCTTGCCATTGTGGATAGGAATATGGAAGGGGAATCCATATGAAGTATGCTATCTCTAAAGTCTTAAGATGTGTCACCATGTCCTTGAATACGGAAGATGTCAAGAACCAATCAAGATAAAGTCCAATAGAAGAAGGTGATAGACAAGGAACCAATGGTAAATGCTCTATATAGGAATGTGGATAAAACTCCAAAGACCAAGATGCCTCCTTAACAAAAGTAGGAAGAGAAACAAAAAAGCCCCCCCTCAATGTGGAATCTGCACCCATGAAATATGCTCCTGGATTAATGTAGAAGCTAGACCATGAAAACTGAATGATATTTCTCCCTTGAGGAAGAAATGGTGGCATGGGTGTACAAAAGAATCATCCTTGATCAATAGGAAGAACTCCCATAATGTAATTTGTCTCAGGAAATTAATAGGAATCTACAACACATGAGTATAATCAACCATACAATCTGACATCTAAAGTGAAGTTTGAGATTCATGTAAAACAATGTCCAAAGACTCAAATGTCTTCTCTGAAGTGAAAGGGACCTCTTGCAAATGTTGTAAGAAAGTATCCACAATCATGTCAAACTCAAAAGAAAGATCAAGTGGGGAATCATGAGGGTTAGAGTGTTCCCTAACAAAAACTGAAGAAGGATCATCCTCAATAAAGAGAAGATGTATATTATCAATAGTGTCTCCCATATCCTCAATGTAGGACTCCACAAACAAACCTGCAATGTTTGTCAAGAAGTTATCCCAAGGAACTGAATTTGGAAGACCATGAATATCTTGCTACAATGAATCATGTGAATCACAACTATGTGAATACAAGCATCATCAAGAGCAATAGTAGATGCAATATCAATAGGAGAATTAGTAGCTTCAATTGGAGGTAAAGGATCTTTTGGCAATGGAGGAACATGTGGATCTCCATACATCTCCCAAAGATAGATCCAAATATCATAAAAATTAATTGACTTCATGTCATCAAGTGAATCCATAACCTCCATATCCATATGTAGAAAGAGTGCACGAAAAATGATTGTTACAGTGTCACCATTGTATGAAAGTCCTTTCACATATGGCAATGTATTATGCTCACTAAGATAAGTGAGAAATAATTCACTCCATTGGTTATAGTTTTTTTGTTGTCAAGGTAATTAATATAACTCATCCATGATGTACTAATCAATGCAACCCCCCCAATATTTTTTGGCACTTTATACTAAGTGCATGTACAATTGCCACTTGTCAAAATGAACCAAAATGAACTTCCGATTTGATGGTTACAACAACAAATATGAAGCTATATATGACTCAGGAAGATAAGACATAAGACCTCTCAAGGATCTACTTAATTACAAGTGCCAAAATAGGCCAAAAAAATGACCAAATGCTATAAGTACTATGTCTACTCAAAATTACTTCAAACTGATACTAGATCTATAAAGTAGACAAAAAATTATGCCCTTTTAAAAAAAATAGCACCCAAATATGTGTCCATATGAGCCCAAAAAAAGCCTCTAAAGTTGTAAACATTAGTATTGACAAATTTCAAAAAAAATTAGGAACAGAGATCACAAATGACCTCTGTAATTATTTTTCCTAAATCATTTCCATCACACCTCCAAACATCAAATGACTTTAGATTTCACCTCAGATGTTCAATTTTGATGAAACAAAAGTCAATTTGGGCGTTTTTTGACCTTCTAAATGTGATACCATTATTTGATTTGCACCAACAAGCTCCAATCTTGACCTGCAAATTTTTTTTCTCTCCAATGGCTACGCAAAGAAACTTCTATGGCTCTAATACCATGTAAGAATTTTCATAAGGCAATAATTCAATGCCAAGATTAGGAAGCTCAGTAGATAGCACAAGAGAGAAAAATAGTGATCAAATGAGAATCTCAATAATGATCAAAATGATAATGGATATTAGATAATTAGATATTAGATAATTGGATTAATCAGATAATTGAATGAATACATTATAGAAGTACCTTGTATATAAAGGCAACTGATATGACTAAGAGTCAACAAAGAGATAAGCATAACACTTAAGCAAATGTCCACCAAGAATGGATTATCTTCCATTGTGCAACAATGAGAGGATAAAAATGCAAAGGTGTATCTCATATACAGATGTAATAGACAACATGTGCTCAATTTGAGTGCAAATTACTGTGTTTTCTACATGACAACTCATATGAATATGCAAACTCCTAGGTATCTACATGACAACTAATATGCTAATGCATTAACCTAAGTAAACTTAAGTAAAGTGTAAATAGTAAATACTTACATAGTGGATGGAGTGGAAGGAACATCTTCATGAAGTGTAGGATCTATGGATGCTAACCCTTGAGATAGAATAAAATCATTAATATGCACGATATATGGAATGTATTGATCTTGATTAGGAAGGGGATCATGAGATGGACTAAGAGGGATAAATGGATCTTGAGGGATAAGGGAATAATGAGATGGAGAAATGCTTAGATCTAGAGGAGAAAATGAATCCATAATGACATGCTTTGGAACAAGTTCTTGAGATGGCATTGGCATTTGCTCAAAATTTCAAGTTAAAATGTTCATCAGTCCCTAAAAATGGGAAGCCAAGGACTCATAATTTAATGGATTCAAAATTATCTTTTTAGTTCTTCTTTCCAATAGTGTAAACAATTTTGAATTCTGAACTCTAGGTCAACAATTATGACCTTGACAAGTTGGGGGTAAATAAACACCTAGTTTTGAACAATTTTAGTTAAATGTTGTTGATTTTATTAAAGCCACATATACCTTTCAAATTCATGGCTATGGTGACTTTTTATGTTCCATCATTGTATATATTCTTACATTTTCAAATAATATGATGGATTTTGGTTTGCATACAACTCTTTTAAGTTTTTGCAATTTTTTTTTAGAAATTGAATATTGATATCATAGGTACTTGATTCTCACTAGATATTGTGTTTTAGCCCAATTCTTAAATCTAGATCACTAGAGTTTGACTTGTACCCTGATGAGGGTCCAAAATGATTGAGGCTTTAGACTAGATGCCTCAGAGGGAATTTTCAAACTAAGGGGTCCCCATTTTGTGACACAAAAATGGGGCATGCATTGTGAGGCCACAACATTAACCTAATTAGAAAAATTCTTTGATGCCAAAGAGAGTATTCTTATCACCTCTTTTCTCTGAGGGACAAAGGATATCATTAAAATCCCCTCCAAGAATAGATAAATCATCATGTTTTGCACTAAGACTTTGTTCAAATTCCATGCATAGCCTAGACTTATCTTTGTTGTTTATTAGACAATAGATATTAAAAATCTTGTTGAAAATTACATCTTATACCCTTTACTGACCCACATATTGAATTCCTATGAAATTCTAAGGAGGAGATAGAGACATTCCTTGGATCCCATAACAAAGCAAGCCCACATGAAGCTCCTTCTTCTGGGGAGTCTCTTACCTCCCTCCAACCTAGAGACCTCTTAAATTTACACATCTCTTTGCTATTTAGTTTAGTTTCTTGAAGAAGAATTATGTCAACCTTAGTGTTATAAATGTAGTGCTTTAGGAGTGTTAGATCTCAACTCTCTTAAGGACTTTTGATCTTGCTTCTTCAACACTTTTGCACAATCCAAAGTTCCTCATCTTGGGAGGGAAACTCCTAAACTAAAGGTCCAAGGTTATCCCTTGCTATTTCTTTCTTGATCTCAAAATCTATCATTTCCTTATCAACAATAGAGGCTATTTCCTCTTCCCTAAGGTCAACTTACATAATTTTAGAAATTAAAATAGGTTCTTGCAGCTTTGCCTCCTCCTGATCGTAAATCTCATCTTGAAATCGATTCATTAGATCACCCACTACCATATTATTTAAAGCCTCTATTAACATATTGACTTCACTTCCTTTCATTCTAGGGTTTCACTTGGATTTTCCTCTGTTTGGGCTAGATTACTAGGAAAATCCCCTCTGCTTTTGATTCTTGACCAAATCAGACTACTTCCTTGGAAGGAGTGACTTGAAGAGTAGTTTTATGTAGAGGTAACTCGTCTTCAACATTATTTGGACTAATGATTGTCAATTTGAGGCAGGGAGGGCAATCCTTGATTTCTCTCTGCTCCATCTCCTCCCTTAGATGGATAAAAAAACCACCACCATTATCATCAAGGGAGATCTAAATGTTTCAAAAATTTCATGGAAGATATCGATGACATACAAATATCTTAAGGTAGAGAAACAACATAAACTAGTTCTACTCTAAAGGACCCTTGATTAATCTTGGATTGAAAGAGATAATTTTACAATTTACATTAATATCTATGGTTTTTAATTCAACTGCATTAATTTCTACTTTGAGTATAATAATTGGACTAGAGAAAGTAATATAAGATTCAACCAACCCTACTTATGATCCTAATTTGCAGCCTCTAATTTTGAGTGTATCTTTAACCAAAAATTCAATCAGAAAATTAGGAAGAAGGATTTCTTTATCTACTTCAAATTTCACCAATTTTTTGGGATCAAAGAATGGGCTCCATTCTATAAATTTTATAGGGTAATCATTCAGAACTAGGGTTGTTGGAAATATAAGAGGAGTAACTGAGAGGGGAGGGGTGAATCAATTACCAAAAAATAAATCCCATATCCCTTAGATGTCAATACAAATCAAAATCAAACTCCGTTGAAACTAAAAATATACTGTAACTCGATTAGCATTGAATCACTTGATAAACACTAAGAATCTCTGTTACTCCACAATTTCTAAAATAAATGCTTCTTAAGATGTTTAATTTATTAACCACAATTAACTTAGTTGCAAAAATAGAAAGAAAATAACATGAACACATATGACACTAGGATTTAACGTGAAAACACAATTTGGGAAAAATCACCAATTGCAACTGTAGATGCTTAAAATCATTCCAAATGCTATATGAATTTATTTAGTATTTTCTTTGACATTATAATTGATTATTTATTAATTAATTATATTTTTCATATTCTTCTACTTATTTAATTAAATTTATTTAATCAAATAGGATCACTTCCCTAATATATTTAAATTTAATTTGAATACTTCCCACTAATGTGCTAAATTTATTTAATGCACAGTGCTCCATAAATCCCCTTTTAAATAAATCTCAATTTATTTAATTCCCTCCACTTTATTAAATTCTTTAATTCTATGTTATGTTAAATCTTATTTAAATCTAATCCTAATCCCATCCTAAAACCTGGTCTACACCCATCACTCTCATCTTTCTAAGCCTACCCATTAATTAATCCCACTTAATTATCCTAAACACTCTTCTAAACACCTTTTATCTCCTAAGTATTTACTCACACATGTGTGAGCAACTCAAAATCCAATAAAGCTTTTATTTTTTTATTTTATTCACATCTCTTACACCTCTTACACACTTGTGCCCCTTTCCTTTCTCCAAGGTTCCTCACACATGTGTGAGAAAACCTTGAGCTATCACTTTCATCCAAAAGGCTTATGTTGACCTTAGCATGACTTTTCCCCTTAGTCCATGTGTCTTCCTTGTGGCATCTATGTGGATGCTACATAGATGCCACCTCCCCAAGGCCTCTCTCAAACCTATAAATAGAGCCTTTGTCTCAAGCATTTTTCATCTCCCTCATTTGCATTGTTATCATGCTAGTTTAGTCTTAGAGTTTCTATAAATCTTATGCCTAGAGCTAACCTTTGGTAGAATGTATTGTTTAAGTTTCTAGATTTTTCATTAGTTTCATGGTAACATAATATTTCTAGGTTTCTTTCTTCATTGCATTCCATTTACATTCACATCCATGGAATCCTTTGAGGATGGCTTACTCATAGCCATTTCTAGAAGGAATTTCACATACATTTTTAGTATAGATTCACATTTGCATATTTGCATTCATTCAATTCGGTTTGAAGGGATTCATTTAATAGTTGTGTTTGGGAGAGCACATCCACATCCCTCAAACTTAAGCACACCATCAAGACCTCTTATGGGCATATTTGTTGAGCTGCTTTGAGGTTACATGAGGATTTTAATTTGTAGTTGCATAAGTTGTTAAACTCAAGCTTGTTAGTTGTATTTCAATTTATTTCTAATTTTTCATATGCACATGTTACAACTAACGATTACTTATTTATGTGTACTCCTGACAGGTTAGGATTTTTTTGCATAAATTTTGGCATGCTTAGTGGGATCCACATCCCTATTCCACAATTAAATTTCACCAAAAACTTGTAACTTGCTATCAAAACCCACACACTCTTGTCTCCATTAGTATGCAGTATCGTCTACATAGATGCTTTGTTGTCTCTATAGATCAGTGTCTTTGTGTATTAGCATCTTTGCTCACACCTTTTTTCATAAAAAGCCTATTAATCCTGTAACCTAACACATTCTATCATCTCTGATACATTTTGACGTCTTTGAAGCTTACTTTGTTAGCTTCACATCTTACTATCCTATCATCTATGTAGTGTGCAACCAAAAAATTGGTGCTTTTATCAAACTGTCGTCTTTGATATTCAGGTTGCACTATCATCTCTGCTTCATAAACTATTGTCTCCACTCAGTACTCTATCATTTGCATCTTCTATCATCTGGGCAGTTTGGCATCTTCAAGATTATTATGTTGTCTGTGACTATAAAGTGTCAATGAAAAGTAAATCGTACTCCTCTATTCTGTCATTTGTGAGTTTTGTGAGTTTTTCCATTCTATCATCTACACCTGGTGTCTGTCGTCTCTGGGTACTGACAGATTGATTTATATTTTTTAATGCCTAACTCATTGTTTGATTGATATACAAGGATTTCTAATATGTTTTTTATTGCAGGAAACAAACTTTAGAGTATTTTTAGTGATTTTAATCACTTGGAGATTTGTAGTGATTTTGATCACTTGGAGATTTGTAGTGATTTTGATCACTAAAAAATTTGTAGTGATTTTAATCACTTGTAGGGTTTAAAATGTTAAATAAACTTGCATGAACTAATCATTTTTCCTTGGAATGCATGTTGCGACTACTGTCAAAAAGTCAAAGACACTCTTGAATGCATTAAGGTAACATTACACACACTCTTGAATGATTTAAGGAAATTTACACACATTTCATTGGAATGAATGATGTTCAAACACACTCTTGATTGCCTTAATGAATGAACAAGCTTTTCATTGGAATGCATGTGTAAAGTAATCAAATACCATCTTGAGAGCCTTAAGGAAATTGACATGGTTTTCATTGGAATGAATGATTAGATAGTGAATACACTCTTGAATGCCTAAGGTCAAAGAAGAATGTGATGAATCATTTTGATTTTGGGTTTAAAACACTCTCATACAATCTTGAATGACTAAGGGACAAGGAATCTTTCTATGAAACATTTGGATTTGGTTCTTAAAATCAATACATTCAATCTTGAATGACTTAAGGGAATTTTTTTATTTTCAACAATTTGCTTATGTTGAAGACGATCAATTTACTTTTTGTTGATGAATCCTCACTTTTTATTATGTTGATGACACTGTCAAGTTGGAAAGAACAATGCATGCTTAAACATGAGTGTCTTCAAGAGTAGATAGAAAATCTAAAGCTTAATTTGGAAAAAGAACAAGTGTCTGATAAACCTCGAGGCCACTTATGTATTCTCTCCTCTCGCACCTTTGGGTAATCTTGAGTGCATAAGAAATAAGTGGTCTTGTTTTTTATTTTTAGGGGTCCTGCTTTGGGATTTTGTCACCCCTTGGGATGACTTGAACTCTTGCATTTAGCAGAGTATAAATATCAGGCGGTAAATCAAAAGACACCTCTCTCTGAAGAAATTTTTTGTCACTCTTGACTAAGCCCTGAAGAGCTTTATACCTTTGGGAAGTGAAGGTGGAGATTTGGGTTACCATCTCCTCTCAGCTATCTGGCACTATTTTCTTTCATCTATAGATTTGGACCTTAAATACCTTGCATATATCAAGGACACCCTCTAGATAATCTTTGTACATCCTAGTGGCAGCCTTATTAGGATTGTTGATGTGTTTAGCATGCTTGAGTGTTTAAACATCCAAAACCAATACCAAACATCAAACAAGTCCAAAAATGAGTGAAATGGTGAGCTAAACATTCAGTGAGTAAAATGGTTGTATTTGGGTTCTCTTAACCTATGGTTATTTTCATGAGTTCTTATATTTGGTCTAGCATTTGAAATTCATTGGGTCTTTTAGTCACAAGCTTGTTTGTAAAATTTGTATACTTGGTCTTATAACTGGGTTTATTTTGTTTCTGCCATGATCAACAATGCCAAACCTCAGAAGGTGAAATTATCAAACCCATATTCCTACAAAGAAAGGAAAAACCTAGCACACAGTGATAATTTTTTTTGATATGCTATCAAAGATATCAAGAAGGAAGAAGCAGAATAGGACCGTTATGACAGAATCTTATATAATGGTAAACTTCAAAATTGGTCTACTTTCCATGGAGTAAACCTGGGATTTTTGTTTTGAGTGAGAGAAGATTGAAGTATCCACATAGTGACCATATCACCCTCATTTTCCACATCAATTCATTTTCAAAATTTCTACTCTTCCATTTACAAAATTTCCTCTAGAGAGCTTGATCATTTGAGCCTTAATCTATTGGCCTAAGAACATCTTAGTTAGAAAACTTCTAAAATCACAACACTAGACCTTTATCTACGAGCAAAAATTTATCATAGTTACACTCAATCATTTGGGATCACAAGTCCATCTCCAAATAGTGAGTAATCTATTCAGTGTCCAATCTAGCCCAAAGATCACTTGTCCATCTTTGGTAGGAGAAAGATACTTATATCTTATATCACACTTGGTTTTCCAAATCAACAAGGTCTTTTGTATACATTTAGGCTATTGGCCCTTTTATCATATAAGGTTTGGTTACTCTACCACATTTTTTCTTTCTTCCACAATCTTCCACCCATTTGGTTTGGTCACAATTATATGGTACAAACACAATCTGAAAGACTCACATTTAACCCTATGCCTCATTTATTGGAACCACTAAGACAACAAGAGATGGATAATCCTTTTCCTCCATGATCAGCCTCATTAGGGAATACATTACCCCTAGTAAAAACTTTGGTATACCTAGCTCAAAATTCACACAAGAAGTAGAGAATCCTTTTTGAAACACCACTCTAGGGAGTAACTCACATGATGACAAAGAAGTGTACCAAGATGAAGACCCTATTGACAATAATAACATCCCTAGTGATGTCCAAACATTTCTTGCAAATCCATACAACTTGGAAATGTCTGAAAAGTCTATTAGGGAAAACAAGATGGGGATCTTCCTAAACTTGGTTAAAGATGGTGTTAATGTCCCTATGAGTTTTGATGAGAGCACTTTTTAAAGACAAATTACCAAGGATGGTGCTCCCGTATTGCCAACTTCAAATATAGCCCAAACATTTGGCAAAGAAAAAGAGCCTGTGGCGAGAACTAGTGCCATACCTACATCAAGTGCTTCAACACAACCTATGTTCTAATTTCAACACAACATATTCAAAAAATCATTAGTGCTATGCCCAACACTACTACACATGCTAGCATTCTGCAGTCAACCTTGACAGGTCCAACTGTAGGATTCTTAAACAATGGGCAGGTGTTGGAATTTACAATTGGGAAAATTTACTTCTGAAGGGGGGGGGGGGGGGGGGGGGTTAATAAGAAGTAACTAACTTCAACCATTTCAAAACCTTATAGCTAAAAAATTTCATATGCATCTAATTCATCTAATAAACATGAAAGTAAAGACATGCATGAAAATAGATAACATAAGATTTGGTAACCCAAAAACCCTCCAAAATGAGAAGGTAAAATTGGGGTGGGGATGACACCCAAAAAGTATCATTGCAACAATATGTAACTGTTTAAGGTTACAAAGTTTGACCACTTCCAATGGTCTACCCCGTGAAAAACCTATCCTATTAAAGACTTTACACCCTGTTAAAAGTGACCTAGTTAAAGGATTTACAAACACTCACTTGGAATGTTACCTTGTTAAAGGATTTAACACCTTGTTTAAAGGCTTACAACATGGCTATTAAACCAACCTATCATCATAGGATTTTTATTCCTAATAAAATTGCTAGAGAGTATTAGAAAGTCTTGACCTGATGACTTGCAATCCTCAATTATTGATTCTAGATCCTTGTTCTGCTCTGTCTGCTCTGATCCTTGCTTGATCTGATATGTCACTCTTTGAAACTCTGATACTCTATTCTTGAGCAACTGGATTCTGCAATTCTATTATGCTCTTTCTAAGTCTTTACACCCTTATGTACTTTGCTATAATCCACCCATACACTTCTCACATCCACACATACGATGGAATTTTGTCCTCCTTTTAAAGGCTTTGAAAACTTAGGGTTAGGTATGAATCTAATATCAATATTTACTCTTCATATCCCGCTCAATTCTTGCACTTTTCCTATTGGTTCCATGCCTTCTCTATTTTTTTTATTGGCTGAATGGTAATTACATAGGTAATGCAAAAGATTCAATTTTATCTTCAAGATCCTTTGAGATTCATCCTATGTCAGCTCAAAAAGATGGTTTACATTTGAGTTTGTGAAGGCACAAACTCATATGCTGATTTTTTGTTACTTGACACTTACTAGTTGCTGATGCTTGGCACATATAGGAATTCTATCTCACTCAGCTCCTATATCAATTTTGTTTCATTCAAAATCTATACTCTGCTCAACATCTATAGTGATTCTACATCACTTATCACTTCGCACTTGAACTTTTCTCAACACCTAAAGTTTAATCGACACTTGAAGTTCACTCGTCACCTATTGAATTCTCTGGCTTGGCACACACTATAGTTTGGCTTTTGTATTATACTCAACATCATCTTGAGAATTGGTTAAGTGTGTTGACACTCAATCGTCAAAACCAATCTAAGACCAACAATCTCCCCCTTTGACATGAGTGGCAAAAACACTTAACTGGGCATTATGAATTTGGTCTCTATGAGTATACTATACATTCTATTTGGCATATGTACAAAATTTTAAAAACTTGTTCAAAATTTTGTATAGCTCAAAATCTTGTAACTCCCCTAAGCTGATGTGTCAATTATGTAACCAAAATTCCATTCCTATAGCCAAAGACTCTTGTGTTGAATTTGTCTCATGCATGTATTTCATTATTTGCCTTCTCATTCCTTTGCCTCTATTTCTATGTACCCTATTTTTGCTTTGTTTGTACTCTGTATCTACTCCCCCTTTCACATCTTCTTGTAGTTTTTTTTTTTTTTTGCATCATTTTGGCTGCATCTCCTTATTACTTCCTCAGAATTTGAATATCTCCCCCTTTGGATATTCTTTATTACTTCCATCAAAGAATGTATTATTTCCAAAAATGTAATTTCTCCCCCTTTTTATTTACATCTCTGCCTTTTTGACAGTTATGTCAAAGGGTCCTAAGAATAAAAGGAATATTTAACCAAAAAGGTTTTATTTACCTCCATGATCATCTTTAGAGAAGCATCCCAATTATCTAAAGCAATTTTCAGTGATTTGTGTTGGATGGTTGTTTTTGCTACAAGATGTACTAGGCCTTTGAGGGTAGAAAGATTGGGGTCTTTCTTTAAAACATTTTTTGCATAGGCCATTTCCTTATGTAGAACTTCTAGATGTGGAGTAATAGAAGATTGGATCTGTATCAATTTGGCCTTGACATTGGCCTCTTCTACTATTAATACAACTAACTCTTTCTGGGTGTGAAGCATAGTTGCAAAATGCTTCTCTCTTTGAGCTAGATCTTTAGGTAGCTGTGTGCTAGAAATCTTGAGATTTCATTCCAAGCTCAGAATCCTTTGGAGAGTTTCTTGTGTGAAGAATGATGAGTTACACAATTTGGAGTACAATTAGAATATATTCTCAAGTACCAATCTCACTTTCTCAACCTACTTAGCCAATTCAACTTGTGAAAGTGCTATCTCACTAGATATTTTCTCATTAACTTTCATTTGGAACTTCTTTTTAGACCATTCTAATAACTTAACATTAGTATCAAGGTCTTTATTTTGTACCTGGTCCACTATGTTGGACAATTGCTCCATAATGAGCTTAGTTTCATTAGGCATTGGCAAGCTAAATGCATCAAGGAATATGTCTTTGATTTCTACAAGTGCTTGCTTTTGTCTATACTCATTTCTAAGTATCTCCTGCTTCTTCCTTCTCTCTAGTGCCTCTTGCACTTCATTTATCTACGCTAGGTTCATTGTCTTGGAGTCATAACTAGGTATGATGATTTCCTCATCAAGTGTAGGGTCTCCATAGTGAAGTACCCTTGCAACCTTGGTGGATCTTGAGCTTGGTGCTGAAATTTGCAATGGTACTGCATCAATGCTTAGCTTTTTGGTAGGAGTCCCCGAGGTAGGCAAGTGTTGAGATAATGGGTGTTGCACACATTGCATAATATTGTTATTTGATTATTTTATTTTTTATTATGTAATGTTGTACCTAGATGGACATGCAACATGTAAAGATTCTCATGAAATATTCTTGATGAGTTGTATTGTAACATTGTGAAAATATTTCATGTAATTATTTAATTTTGGAGAAAAGAATTAAATGCCCAATATTAAATGTGGGGTCAGTGGGTTAGGTAGCACATGGTTTATGTAATACCACTTGGTGGTTTTGTGGGACTTGCTACTATATAAGCAGCCACAAGGGTAGTTGTTGTAGAGAGAGTGAGAGTGACAAAAGGCAAGAGTCGAGTGGGACAAGGCTTGACAGGTTAGCCAAGGGAGCATTTGTGAAGGTTGGAAGCATGGCATGGGATGTGTGGATTCATGCTTGTTCACATAGTTTGCTCAGTTGTGGCTATGGCCATAAAAGATTCCATGGTTGTATAGCAATGGTATTTTTTGCTGAATAATACATGGTGATGGATGCTTTTGGAGGCTGAGTTTTTTTCCCTCAATGAGGGTTTTCTAGGGTATATCTTGTGTCACATTTTGTGGGTATGTTGTCTATTCTCTTGCATGTGGATTTTAATTTCGTATTTATTTTAGATCTATTATGGGTTATGTGGAAACGGTGGTTATATTCTTTCTTGCCAAGTTTCCTTACAAGTGGTATCAGAGCTATGGTTTTATTATTGTAACCCTAGATTGAATCCATGGGAATGCATGAGAGGATAAAAGAAAGGGCAAGATATATGAATGATTTATTGCAGATCTGAGGGTTTTGGATTTGTTGTTATGATGGGATGATAAAAGATTTGGGCATGTGAAATTGTTGGACAAAATTTTTTTTTTCGGATGTTTCATTTAAATGAGGGTTTTTTGGGGGTAGCATGCAGAAATGACCTCCTAGGTAAAAACAGACCTCACCATTGGTTCCAGGTTGACATTTCCATAAATTTTGATATATAATATGCCCTAGTTTGGCCATGTTCAGAGGAAATGAAAGAGTTTTTTTAGTTTCAGCCCATGATGGCCGTCAAATTTAATCCCGTCGAAATTTTCGTTACTGAAAAAATTAAAAATAAAAAATCGTACTGAAAATGGTAAAAAGACTGTCTTAGTAAAATGGCCATAACTTTCTCTCAGAATATTGGATTTCAGAGTTCTTATAGACGTTGGAAAGCTAATTCAGAGCACTACAAGATGGTGTAGGTTTGGTTCTATTATTTTGATATTTTTTCAAGTTTTGAGAGCCTTAAAGTCATATGTTGTTTATTTTGAGCACGAATTAGGGCATAACTTGGGCATATGGAGTCAGATTTTGGATTTCTAGTAGTCAATGGAAAGCTCTTGGAGAGCTCTACACATTGGTTCAGATTTGGTGCAGGTTTGGCATGATTTATTTGATGATATATTTATCTGAACAGTTTATAGGTATATTTTGACTATGGTAACATTGTGAGTTTATGGCATTGGAGATTTAAGATTTGATGTCATTGTATACTCAGTTCATATTTCAGATTGGTCTCATGATGATATGGTTATCGGTGTTTGGTTTGGATATGCATGATGACTTGTTGGGTCTACAAGTTGTGCAGTGTTGTAAGCGGTCTATACTTATAGGTTGCATTTATGGCTTGGTTATGGGTTGTCTTTGCCCATTGATCTTTCATTATTGATGCATATTTAGATTGGTGGCTTGAATTTGGGTTATCTATGCCCTAAGTCACATGATTTACTATTTTCTTCATGTAGAAGGGATGAGATGTTGTTACCAAGTACAGTCATGGTAGAGGATTGTGGTTGACTATGCTGACAGGTTGGACATATTGAGAGCTAGATGCTCGGTTCATGGATGTGATCATGGTGTCATAGATTTTGGCATGACATGATTGGTTATACAGGTACATCCTTGATGTTCATTAGCTTGGATTTTTTGATTTGGTTATGGTGGTATATCTTCTTGGTTGAGGATCATGGTTATTTGGTTTCTTTTAAGGAGCTCATGATGTGCACTTTGAGTTCTTTGATGGTTTGATGCCTTGGTTGATTCTCATGGTTAGAGGATGGCTATTTTTTATCATGATGTCATGGATAGCTTGGATACACAGTTTAGTGGGAGCTTGTGACAGTGATGAGGTGACAGTGCAGGATTAGTTCCTGGTTTGGTTTATATCTTCTTGGTTTAGAGAGGATGGATTTTATGATGCCATAGGTGACTTGGTACCACGGTTGAGTGGGAGTTGTTGGCATTGATATATTTATTGAGTGTTTGCAGATGTTGGAGGTTTGTCTTAGATCCTGTTGCTGCAGAAGCATCTTTGACATTTGCATGGTGCACTTGTTATCTTCATGGTGTATGAAGATGATTAGATCTTGAGGACTCATGGAGTTCTTGGTTATCTTCATGGTATGTGAAGATTGTTCTTCATGGTATGTGGAGATGGTTTTCTTCATGGTGTGTGGAGATGGTTGCATCTTGAGGACTCACAGGGTTCTTGGAAAAGGTGTGGTTTATGCTTTTTTATTTGGCATGTTATCCTTGGTATGAGGATGGTTTCATTATTATGTCATGGTATACTCTTGATACACGTTTACAGTTGTGACATATTATGGTGTGTTTATATGGAGCATGTTATCTCTTTAGTTGAGATGGTAAGATCATGTTGTCATGTTTATGTTCCTGAGGCCATGGCTGGAACTTTGACATTGATCTTGGTTTAGTTTCTTGGTATTGAGTACACTGATCATAAGCTGGATACTTCATGATATTGCTATGTTGCATTTGGAGTTGGCATGGATTGATTGGTTACAGGTGCTCATGGATACTTAGAGACGGTGGTGATGCTGATTTCTCTTGGATTAGAGAAGTATTTGTTGGGATGGTTGATAGTTTCAACAGAAAGTCCGAGGGGCAGTCACCTAATATGGACTTGAGAGGAGATTTTTCTTAGATGAGTATTGGTTGGAGACTTGGGTATCTTGATGAGCATTCTCATTCCCCACTCTTGGTCTACTCGGCGATTTTCTACTTGAGAGGTATAGCCCATTGTTTCTCTCAGTTGCATTATATTTATGCTTGTCTTTCATGGAAATGGATCTTGAGCTATGGTACATGAGTTAGTTCTGGAGGGTTCATTTGAGAGATGGTTTTAGCATTGGTTATCTCCATGTGCATATGTTGTTATGTTGGTTGAGTTTGGGAGATGGTTTTATATTGGGCATATTCTTTGGATTAGGAATGGTTATTCCTTGGTTTAGGAATGGTTTATGAGTTTGATCTTCTTGTGAGAGGCTTACATCCATGAGTAGTTATATGGTATGGTTTGGGTGTTGTTGAGGCTTCTTGTTGAGTTTTTATGGAGGAGATCATACTTGCACAGTTTACATCTAGAGGTGTGTGTAGCAGGACATTATACAGGTTATGATTTGCATGGTTTCTCTGGTCTTGGTTATCTTCTTGGATGTTCAGTTTTGCCTACATTGGATTTGAGATTGGTTGGAGATTGTGATCACTAGTTTGTGCTCATGTATGTCATGTGAGAGATGACATGGTTATTTCTTTATCTCTTTCCTCTGTTGGTTGTGGTGAACTTGGGAGAACATTAAAGACTTGTTATGAGAGTTGTTCTTGCAGGATATTAGTTTATGTATTGTGGATGTCCTTGATACTACATGGATTCACTTCTTTGAGATGTGTTGAGTGGATTGGTTATAGATTTGACATTATCTTTTGCAGTGGGAGCTTCTTGGTATATATGTGGCAGGTATTGCTCTTGAGGCTTGTGATTGCAGGTTATAGATTGGATATGTCGGTGATATGAGATTCACTTGTTATACCTTTGAGGTATGGATAGTTGGATGGGTTTGGCACTTTACTGTGGGTGCTATTTTAGCTATGGATATTTTGACAACTACGGATACATGTGATTACCTTTGGATCAGGTTATTTGTGCTTGGAATTTTAGGTTGGAATTTTATGATCTTCTAATGCAACAGGTTGGGTGGCTTTCTCTTTGGATGGCTTCTATGTATGTCCAGTGGGAGTGGCATAATAGGAGGCGAGATCATTCATGTTCGAGATGCTGGATACTTTGATTTTGTTGCAGGTACCAGGATGGAGCACTTGGTGTATTTTGATCCATGATGGTGGATGTGCTGGGAGGGATTGTTCCCTTGTTCATTTATGTGGCTATAGATTGACCCTATGCAATGTATACAACAAGTGGGAGATTGTTGAGATAATGGGTGTTGCACACATTGCATAATATTGTTATTTGATTATTTTATTTTTTATTATGTAATGTTGTACCTAGATGGACGTGCAACATGTAAAGATTTTCATGAAATATTCTTGATGAATTGTATTGTAACATTGTGAAAATATTTCATGTAATTATTTAATATTGGGGAAAAGAATTAAATGCCCAATATTAAATGTGGGGTCAGTGGGTTAGGTAGCACATGGTTTATGTAATACCACTTGGTGGTTTTGTGGGACTTGCTACTATATAAGCAGCCACAAGGGTAGTTGTTGTAGAGAGAGTGAGAGTGACAAAAGGCAAGAGTCGAGCGGGACAAGGCTTGACAGGTTAGCCAAGGGAGCATTTGTGAAGGTTGGAAGCATGGCATGGGATGTGTGGATTCATGCTTGTTCACATAGTTTGCTCGGTTGTGGCTATGGCCATGAAAGCTTCCATGGTTGTATGGCAATGGTATTTTTTGCTGAATAATACATGGTGATGGATGCTTTTGGAGGCTGGGTTTTTTCCCTCAATAAGGGTTTCCCAGGGTATATCTTGTGTCACATTTTGTGGGTATGTTGTCTATTCTCTTGCATGTGGATTTTAATTCCGTGTTTATTTTAGATCTATTATGGGTTATGTGGAAACGATGGTTATATTCTCTCTTGCCAAGTTTCCTTACAACAAGTTCACCAATGTCTGTATTGCCTCCTACTCCTTTTCTTTAGGGGTTTTCTCCTCTTCCTTCTCTTCTTTTGTATTACCTTGATCAATGATAATGATTTGAGAAGGTGCACCTTGATTTTTTGTTGCAGGAACATCTTGTCCTATTTGTTCCTTTGCTGACTCCTCAACAGTTGTTGTTCCTGTGACTATATGATCAACCTTGGAAGTTGTATCCTGTGCTTCTTGCTCTTTTGGTTGATTTGCTGTAGCTATGGGAGGTTGTGAAGGTGGTTTTTGTGTGTTCACCTTCTCCCTTGTAATTTTTACTATAGCCTTTTGAAACTCTTCCACACTCACCAAAACTAGATTTGTGCATAGTTGTGATTGCAATGTGGTCTAGTGAAGGTTCTTTTTGAGATCCTCTGTAGTTAATGAATTGATGTTCTAACCTAAGGTGTCAATAAAATCCTTAAAAATTATAGTTTCCATAGGTGCTATATGTGGAGGACTTGGTGGTGGCAGTTGGGTGTCTTGGACACTATTCTAGCTGCTTCTCTTTAGCTATTGCCTCTTCACCTTGTGTCTTCTCCACTATTTCATCTTCTTTTTATTTCTCTCCTTCATCTTTTTCATTCTTCTCTTCTTCTTCATCATTTCTTCCTTCAAAAGGGTTTTCATGCCCTTCCTTTACTGTAGTCAATCCATAAATTAATTTCCACATTTGTGTGGACTTTTGCACAACATCTTTAATTTGATTTTGTAAAATTCTAAAGACTTTGTATTTAGGTACAAATTTGCTCCCATGTTTCTTGTTAGCCTTTCTTATTTGACCTTTAGTTAGGTTAGGCATTACATGAGCCAATGTAGGCTCCCTTATCTCCTTCTCAATTTTAAGATAAATGCCATTTATTCTCTACAATGGAGCTTAGATCCTTAGGCATAGAATTGTCTAGTTCAAGATGGGTAGTCTTGAACTTAGCCATCATAGTGTAGATGGATTCTTCCACTATGTTTTTTTGTTCCCTTGAAAACTTATTAAAATCAATGGTCTTTAAATTAGTTAGATCTACATTATCTCTAATGTTATTACAAACATTTTCCAATTTAGACTTGGTAGAATGCCTTACCATTCTAAATTGTTCATTATCACACTCTATTCTTCATCTGATTTAGGAGGTGCAACATATTTTCTTCTCTTTTTTTGTTCTACATGCTCTCCTTGATCTATTTCTTTTAGTTTCCCCTATTATTTTTCCACTTTGGTTGTTTCCTTAGTATCTGCCCTTGTAGTTGGCTTGGCTAGGCTTGGCTTTGTTGCTTTCTTCTTCTCCTTTGGCTATGCAACTGGTTGTTTTTGTGACTTTCTTTTCTTTGGCTTTGACTTTGGTGCTTCTTGCTCAACACATTCCTCTTCTTTTGCATCCTCCCCATTCCTTGAGTTAATGCAAGTGTTTCCTGACCTTGTTCCTCTTCATCATCTTTAGCTTCTTCACCTTCTTCTTTCTTCTGCTTCTGCAATCCCCTCACCAAATTTGGCCTTTAACTTCTTTACAAGTTTATCTTTCTTTTTCAGTGTGGAGGTAGTCTTCAACTCCATATCCACCTTTGACCTAACCAAATCATAGGTTCCAAAATGTGGTGCACTTTTGTCCACTTCTTCAGCTAGTAGTGCTGTTATAGCTGCTGATGTCTCATCTATATTTATTTCATAGCCAAGAGGTCTTAACTATCTAACTGTTGGTATGGCAACTTGAATGTATGCATAGTTAATGTCTACAAGAAAACATACATCATCTACATATTTCTCCACTAAAGAAACTAGAATTCTTAGCCTTTGCTTCATTTTCTTCTTGAAGTCTTCAAAATAGCTAGTCATAAGGGCCTCAAAATTAGCTCCCATTTGTTCTATGTATTCATTAACTTGAGCTATAATAGATCTATTTTCTTTCCACACAACTTTACCAAAAGAAGGAAACTCATTTTGAACATAGAAGAATATACAAATAAAAATAACACCAAATTTGCATTGGGCTCCCTTGCTTCTCCTTATTGCTGCTAAATTTTTATTAATTTGTTGTAGTTGCAGTTCTGCAAGATCATAAGTATGATCTTTTTCACCAATTTTTAACCCACATCCACTACAATGCAAAGCACATTGTTAAGTATGCTAGATTGGTAGAATTTTTTTTCAATGACTCTAACAACAAAATAACCAAGAGGTTCTTGGATAGTGTCTATTGTCATTCCTCTCTTGTTCCACTTGACACCAGTATTCTTCTCAATTGCCTTCTTAGAATCACTCCTAAGGGTCTTTAGCCGATCTAGAGTTGGGTAAACTACCACTCTATGTAGAATTCTTTATGGTTTTTACTGGACCATCCTCCAACCATATGCTTCCATCATGTATTCTACTAAGCACTAGCCTGATCCATTTAGTCTTGAAAACTATAGGAAATTTTTGGGCACACATCAAACCCTTCTTCTCAACAATTTGATACTCTTCTTTTAACACTCCATTTTTCACACAATCTATCATAGGCTTCCTTCATCTCAATGTCTCTTATGGCTCCAATATTGCAATTGTAACATCTCCTAACATCTTGAACCATAACTACCTTAGGGGGTATGATAGATAGGGCTTTGGCTGGGTCATTTTTATATGCCACTTTAGGTATTGGCCATATATTAGGTTGTTTCACTTCATTGGACACTAGCTGGACCTCAAATGGTTCCTTCTCCTATGTTTTCCTAGAGCTAGAAGCCATTTATACAGTCTATGGTTTGAACATGAAGAAAATATGAAACTGCGTAGCTTGACACACACATAAATACCTTGAATTTGATGAAATCATATTGAATCATTGTTGAAATTTACTTAAACACTAGATTCTCTATTGTGAAGTTGCTCTACACTCTTTTTCATCTTTTCTCTTCATTCATGATGAAGAAAAATGATTGAAAATGCGATAATATGCCCTATTTTCATTGCATTTAATGCTTAGTGCATTTACAATTGTCCACTCAGCTTCTTAAGGATTTCTACATTACTCAACTTCCATAGAAGTATTCTTTACTTGGCTTCAATTAAATTTTTCTTTCACTCAGCTTCTACTACCAACTCGACTACAACTGATTAATTAACCTCTACTGTCTTTGACAATCAACTCAACATGTATTGGAATTTTACTCAACATCTGAGGGCAACTCAGTAGCACTTGTAAAATCTTGAAATTTTAACTTTGCATCTCTATTCATGCTGATCTCTTCTTTTTAGTATTTGTTTTTTTAGGAATTGATGTATGATAAAGCTCTGTAAATCAGTCCCTCATGCCTTCTCTTTGCTTAGTTTGATGAAGTGTGATCACTTGACCTATTAGGTGAAGTGATCCCTTCATTTGATGTGCTACACCCATCTTTGTTCTTCTATGTCTTATTCATTTCTCCTTTGATGTGTTCAACATCTACCTTCTCTTTATCTTTTTTATTCTTTGAGTTGGGTGCCTTTGACCTTATTGGGCAATTTCTGCTAACATGACCAGTCTTTAAGCAACTAAAACATGTGGTTTGGCTCAACTATCTACTGTAGTTTCCACTAAAATGTATTCTTATGCAATTTTCAAGAATGAATCCATATTCCTGACAGTAATGATAGCTATACTTAGTGTTGTAGTCGCAATTATAGTGATGTCCATGGTTATTTCACCTTACTAGCTAATTAGTTGTCCACATAGGCTTTGATTTGCACTCAAAAGCTTTATGTCCATACTTCTTGCAATTATAACAATGACCTTCAAATCTTGGTGTTTTGACAGTCCTAGTCCTACAATTATGTGCTTGATGTCCTTTCTCGTTGCACTAATGATAGTGACTCACATTCTTAGGTTTGTCATGCTAATGAGAATTCTTGCTCCTACATACATTATAGGTATGTCCCTTTTTACCATAGAAATGACAAGTATGTTTAGTGTTCTTACATTTGTTACTCCTTTCTTCTGTAGTCTTGGATGACTCTCCTTGTTTAGTGCTGGTGTATCCTAGTCCTGAAGTATCATTGCTAGCCCTTAGTGATTTCAATAGCTGCTCAAAGTACTTGATGGCCTTATTGGGTTTACTAAAACTCTTTATAATCTCCTTTTCTCTTTTTAGATCATTTTTTAGTTGTTCATTTTGCATCTTTAGTGTAGAGATCTCAATGTCCTTGACATTTAATTCATGATGTACATTCATCATCTGGCTTAGGGTATCTAGCTACATGTTTGAAACTCATGCAAACTCAATTGACTTTTCTTCCTATCTGTTGGCTAGATTTCTCTTGTCTTCTTATAGCATAGCCTTATCTTCAATGGCTCTTTTCTTCTATTCAGTTACTTTATAGAGCATCATGGCTTGTGGTTCTTGTTCAAGCTTGAGCATTTTGATTTCTTCTGCTTAAGCTTTATTCTTCTCCATCAGATTTTCTATTGCTGCATCAAACTCTTTGGAATCCCCATTTTGAAACCTGTCAATCTCCTTGTATTGTGTATCATTCTCAGCTATGACAATCTTTCTTCTTCTCTTAAAAAATTTTCTCAGTTCCTTTCTAGCTTCTTCCAAAGCATGTATTGAAAGTTGTATATCAATTGCCTGATTCTCTATGATCTTCCCAAGTTTGTAGACTTCCATTTTTAAATCTTTTCTCCAAGTTGTAAGGTTCCTCCTTGTGAGAACTTGGCTCTGATACCAATTGTTAGAATTTACAATTGGGAAGATTTACTTCTAAGAGGAGTGGGGGTGAATCAGAAGTAACTAACTTCAACTATTTCAAAACCTTTTAACTAAAATTTTTTACATACATCTAATTCATCTAATACACATGAAAGTAAAGACATGCATGAAAACAAATAACACAAGATTTGGTAACCTAGAAACCCTCCAAAATGAGAAGGTAAAATTGGGGTGGGGATGACACCCACAAAGTATCATTGCAAAAATATGTAACTATTTAAGGTTACAAAGTTTGACCACTTCCAATGGTCTACCCTGTGAAAGGCATATCTTGTTAAAGACTTTACACCTTGTTAAAAGTGACCTGGTTAAAGGATTTACAAACACTCGCTTGGAATGTTACCTTGTTAAAGGATTTAGCACCTTATTTAAAGGCTTACAACATGGCTATTAAACCAACCTATCATCATAGGATTTTCATTCCTAATACAATTGCTAGAGAGTATTATAAAGTCTTGACCTAATTACTTGCAATCCTCAATTGTTGATTCTAGATCTTTGTTTTGCTTTTCTGATCCTTGCTTGATCTGATATGTCACTCTTCGAAGCTCTGATACTCTATTCTTGATCAACTAGATTCTGCAATGGTGTTCTACTCTTTCTAAGTCTTTATACCCTTCTGTACTTTGCTATAATCCACCCATACACTTCTCACATCTACGCATACAATGGGATTTCATTCTCCTTTTAAAGGTTTTGAAGACTTACAGTTAGGTATGAATCTACGATCAATATTTACTCCATTTCCTGCTCAATTCTTGCACTTTTCCTATTGGTTGCATGCCTTCTCCATGTTTATTATTACCTGCATGTTGATTACATAGGTAATGCAAAAGATTCAATCTTATTTTCAAGATCCGTCAAGATTCATCCTATGTCGGCTCAAAAAAAATTTTAAATCTAAGTTTGTGAAGGCACAAACTCATATGCTAATTTTGTGTTACTTGAAACTTACTATTTGCTGATGCTCAACACATATAGCAATTCTATCTCACTTGACTCCTATAGAAATTCTATTTCATTTGACATCTATACTTTGCTCAACACCTATAATGATTTTGCATTACTTATCACTTGGCACTTGAATTTTGGTCGGCACCTAAAGTTTACTCAGCACTTGAAGTTTGCTCAGCACCTATTGAATTCTCTGGCTCAGCACACACTAGAGCTTTGCTTCTGTATTATACTCAGCATCATCTTGAGAATTGGTTAAATTTGTTGACACTCAATTGTCAAAACCAATCTGAGACGAACAATAAGTACTTATACAATAGATGGCAATCCTGAGACAATTGATATGTTTCCCTTATTTACAAATGCCAACAAGTAGGATGAAAACATTTGTGCCAATTCCAATGACCTAAAGTGGTGCACCACCACCTCCACCACCTCATAATACATTTGGGAATCCATTCAACTTTGGAGGTGGGTTCATCAATTTCCAACAATCACAAGTGCAACCAAATCAAGATCTAGCCCAACAGTTGCATGAACTTTGAAATTTGGTCCATAACTTGAACAACAAAGGGGTGAAGGACTTCTCTTTTGAGGAAATTTGTCCCTTTCCATTTGAAAGATCTATTAACATGATTCCATTTCTACCAAACTTTGAGATTCCTCAATTTGATAAATACATGGGATAAACATGTCCTATCACACATCTTAAAGAGTTTTCCATCTTATGTCAAAAAGTGGCCTATAGTGAGGATTGTCTTAAAAGGTTCTTCACATGAAGTCTTGGGGGCCTTGCACTTGAGTGGCTAATGAACTTACCCAAAGGTTCTATTCACTTCCTTCAATAATTTGACAAGAAAAGTTGAAGCACAATATTCCTACAACATTGAACATCATGCCTCATTGAGTGACTTGTGCAACATGAAACAACAAAATGGTGAAACATTTGCCAATTTTCTACAATGGTGGAGGCATCTTGCTAATCACATGCCATACAAAATTGAAGATTCCCACTTGGTATACTTATTTATCAAGAATTTGATCCTAGAGATGTCATTTTAAATGAAGATGGCTAGTCTTGAAGAATTTGCCACATTAGTCAAGAAAGGAAAGAATATTAAAAATGGACTCTTAAACAAGGGTTCCATTAAACATTATAGCTCTTCATCCTCAAAAAATGACACAAAAAAAAATAGCAAATCCAAATTTTGGTCCAAAAATAAAGGTGTTACTCATGATGGTGTCACCAATGTGAAAAGTTACAAAACCTTCTAGGTGGAAACAAAAAAAACAACAAAAACTATCATAACCAAAACAACAATAATTTAAACCATGAGAATCAGAATTAGAATCAAAATAACAATCAAAACAACCAATGATCTCGTAATCAAATGCAATTTTCTTCGCAACAACAACAACACCAACAACTGTTAGGAATAAACCACAGACAAAAATAACAATTACATGCAAATATAACTAATATCAAAAAATAATAGATCACACAAAAAAGAACACAAGACACCAAGATTTAATGTGGTTCACCCAAACCATAGGCTATGTCCACCAAATAACAAGTCTAGTATTTTATGATCTAGTGATTACAACTTGATTACAATCTATAATCCGTTACAACTCAATACTACTGCAAGAATCAATTTTTGCATCACCTTATGAAACAATCCATAACCCTAAGCCCTTTTATACAATTATTTTTACCACTTTAGGGTTATAATTAATAATTACATGTCAGCCCAAATTCTTGATAAAATAGGGCCCCAAATTTTTTTCCCAAAGAATTTATTAAGTATGTACAATACTTTCCTGATTAGTCACCACAAACTAACAATCTTCCACTTGGGGACTAATCAAGCTCACTAAACAACAATCTCCCACTTGGAGATTGATCTTGTAGCTATGCCGCTAGTCCATGAGGCTCCCACTGGATCAAACTACACTAGACTTTGCTGTTCTTTTATTCATGTTCAGTCTAGAAGACCAATCAAAACTGAAGAGGAGTTTAGCTTCTCCCTTCTTACTACCTTTGTAAACATATCTACTGGATTGAAATCTATACATATCTTGTCTAGCTTTAATTGTCCATCCTCCAAAACTGACCAAATGAAATGGTACCACAACTGTATGTGTTTGGTCTTTGAATGTAGACCTGAATTCTTTGCAAGATGAATGACACTTTGACTATCTGTAAACAAATAATTATCCTTTTGAGGGTGTCCCAATTCTTCCAAGAAGAACTAAAGCCATATCATCTCTTTGGCTATCTCTGTAGTAGCTACATACTCTGCCTCTGTAGTGGATAAAGCGTTAACCTTTTGTAACCAAGAAACCTAGCTTAGGGCTGCCCCACCAATAGTAAAGACATAACTTGTAGTACTCCGTCTGGTATTAATATCCCTTGCCAAATCTAAGTCAACATAGCCTTGTAAATCAGTAGTAGAGCCCCCAAAGTGTAAAAACTTATTCGATATTCCTCTTAGATATGTGAGAATCCATTTAACTGCATTCCAATGCTCAATTCCTAGATGATTGATATACTTGCTAACAACTCTTATTGCATTTGCAATATCTAGCCTAGTACATACCATAATATACATCAAGCTTCTTATAGATGAAGCATAGGGTACCTTAGACATCTTATCCTCCTCTTCTTGTGTCTTGGGACACATCTCCTTAGTCAACTTCAAATGACTGGGTAAAGGTGTGTTGACAATTTTAGTATTCTCCATAGAGAAATATTGCAACACCTTCTCAACATAATCAATTTGAGATAGCATCAATTTTCTATTCTTCCTATATTTACAAATCTTCATACGAAAGACTTTTTTTGCTGCCCCAAAATCCTTCATAGAAAATGCATGTGCTAATTGGTGTTTCAGCCCCTTAATATGATCCATGTTAGACCTAGCTACAAGCATATCATCAACACATTAACATAAAATAATGCAATTTTCATCATCTAACATCTTAAAATAAACACAATGATCTCAATGACACCTATTTATACATGCTCATGCATAAAACTATCAAATTTTAGATACCATTTCTGAGTTGCTTGCTTCAAGTCATTTAAACTTTTCTTCAATTTGCACACTAAGTTCTCCTTACCTTTGATCTCAAAACCATGTGGCTGAGCCATATATACCTCTTCATCAAAATCACCATGAAGGAAGACTATTTTAACATTAAACTAATCTAAATTCAAATCTTCAGTAGCCACAAGACTTAAAATAGTACAGATAGAATTTATTTTAACAATAGGAGAAAATATCTCATCAAAATCAATGCCCTTTTTTTGTGCAAATCCTTTCACAACTAACCTAACTTTAAATTTTTTTTGACCTCCATCCTCTTCTTTTAACATGTAAACCCAATTATTTTGTAAAGTTATTTTACCTATAAGCAACTTGCACAAATCCTATGTCTTATTCTTTAGCAAAGAGTCCATTTTATCATTCATTGTAAACTCCCACTGAATCTTAGTATCCACCTAAATAGCTTCATCATAAGATTTAGGTTCACTAGCATTAGTAAGTAAAATAGAATACAAAGAGGGAGAGAATGTCTAACATTCATTGGTGTGTGTGGTATTTGTTGTTGTGATTGTTGCACATCATGAGAAATGGTTGGAACATCATCTTTTAGAGTATCATCTAACACTACATAATCATCTTCTTTCTTCTCACATTGCTGCAATAGATCTTTGTACAACACTTTCTCATTGAATATGACATCCTTGCTTCTTACAATTTTATGATTTTCAAAATCTCAAAGCCTATAACCAAATTCATTAATGCCATATCCAACAAATAAACATTTTTTTGACTTAGCTTACAGCTTGGTTCTATTTTCAGAATCTATATGAACAAAAGCTCCACAACCAAAGGTCTTGAGAAAAAAATAACACACCTTCTTACCAATCCATTCTTCCTCTAGAATACCACAACCCAAAAGAGTAGAGGGAGCTCTATTAATCAAATATACAACAATATTGATAGCCTCTGCCAACATGTGTAAGGGCAACCTAACATGCAACATCATGCTCCTTGCATGCTCTAGTATAGTCCTGTTCATGCATTCAGGCACTCCATTTTCTTGTGAAGTCCTTGGAATAGATTTTTTTCTACAAATACCATTAGTAGAGTAATAATCTTCAAATTCATGACTGCAATACTCACTACCCTTATTAGATTTGAGACATTTTAATTTTTTACAAGTCTCATTTTCAACCAAGCATTTTCATTTCTTAAAAGTTTGAAATACATTAGATTTTTGTCTAAGAAAATAAACCCATACTTTTCTAGTTAATGAGAGCCACCAAGGAAAGATACTTGAGCTGGTCCCTATACATCTATATGCATCAAATCTAATTTCTCCTTTTTTATTTTCCTTCCCAATCTTCACAAAATTCAATCTCATTTATTTTCCATAAACACAACTTCCATAAAAATCCATATTAACACATTTTAGACCTAGTAAATTTTTTTTTGAATGAAGTACTTTCATACCTTTCTCACTCATGTGACCAAGTCTGTTGTGCCACAAAGTTGTATCAGAATCTACAATAGCTATTTGTTCTCCTTACTCAACTGCAACAATTGTTCCTAAACATTTATTTTTCTCTGAAACAATTAAAGTAGAAGGAACAATATGACTTGTACAAATATATAAGGTGCCTACTTTCACACCTTTTGCTACTACAAGGGAACCTTTTGAAACCTTTCAATTTTTATCATTAAAAGTAACTACACAACCCTCATCACCGAGTTGCCTTGCTGAAATTAAATTCCTACTTAGCCTTTAAAAATTTCTTACCTCATGTAGTAGCCAATGATTCCTATTCTGCAACTTAATCTTAATTTTTCTCTTTCCTACAATTTGACAGGGTTCATTATCCCTCAAGTAAACAAGTCCAAAATCCCCTTGGACATAATCAATGAAATAACCTCTATAAGGTGTAGCATGAAATGAAGCACCAGTATCTAAAATCCATGAATCATCAACACTTTTTAAAGATAGAAGCAAAGCATCCTCTTCAAATTTTTTACTTACCCCATTTGCCTCCTTGTCTCCATCTAGTTTATCTCCTTCATTTTTCTTTCAATTCCAACAATCTTTCTTTTTATGTCCTAGTTTCCCATAGTACCAACAGTCATTTGGTCCTCTCGATTAAGACCTCCTCCCCTTTGAATTTTCTCTTGATTTCCCATGATTTATGAAATTACTTCCTCTCTTAGTCATTCTCCCTCTACTTTGTGCGTTCAAAGCACTTTCAGATATAGATCCACTTGAGGTTTTGCTATAAGTTTTCTCAATCAAAACAACACCAATCACATCATCATATTTTAGGGTACTAGATTCAGGAACAAAATTACTCACAGCCATTACCAAGCCATTCTAGCTTTTAGGAAAAGAATACAAAATCAAGAGAGCCATAATTTCTTCATAAAAATTGATATCCACAGAAGATAATTGACTAGTAATAGTATCAAACTCATTTAAATGATCTGCAATAGATCCACCTTCTGCCATTTTTATATTAAATAAAAACTTTATGAGAAATACCTT
This sequence comes from Cupressus sempervirens, assembly GCA_028749045.1. NCBI lineage: Eukaryota > Viridiplantae > Streptophyta > Pinopsida > Cupressales > Cupressaceae > Cupressus > Cupressus sempervirens. The sequence continues at coordinate 747,496,112 of CM053783.1, forward strand.
GTTTGAAGTGGAGGGTTTTTCATACAATTTTGCTAGGGTTTGCATCAATTCTTCTGTCATCTTTGCTTTTGTAATATTAAATGACACTAATGATTCCAAAAATAATCAAATGCTTCCAAGTGCCTTTTTGTCTAAAAGATCCCATTCATCATTTGACATAGATCCCTAATTCTTAGTTTTTCCTTCCAACAACTTTCATAAATTCTTTTGATACAGATAGTCTTCCATTTGCATCTTCCATAACTAAAATTTTTTCCTATTAAACCTGTCAACCCTCATCTTTCCCTCGTCTACCATTGCTCCCACTCAACTCTGGACTCCCACTCAATAGTGAAACTTTCTTGCATAGGATAACTGAAAAACAACCTCGCTCTAATACCACTTGTTAGGATTAAACCATGGACATAAATAACAATTACATGCAAATATAACCAATATTAAAAAATAATAGATCACGCAGAAAAGAACATAAGACACCAAGATTTAATGTGCTTCACCCAAATCTTGGGCTATGTCCACCAAATAGCAAGTCCAATATTTTATGATCTAGTGATTACAACTTGATTACAATTCGTAATTCCTTACAACTCAATACCACTTCAAGAACCAATTTTTGCATCACCTTATGAAACAATCCCTAACCCTAAGCCCTTTTATAAAATTATTTTTATTGCTTTAGGGTTATAATTAATAATTACATGTTGGCCCAAAATTTCAATAAAATATGGCCCAATTTTTTTTGATGTATGTACAGTACTTTCTTGATCAGTCACCACAAACTAATAAAAACAATTATAATCGTGACTATGATCAAAATAGGAAGTTCATTAACTTTTGTGAACTCTTAGATTCGATATTCCAAAAGCTAGTAGATCACAATTTGATGGTGTTTCCCAACACATGACCTTTTGACAAAAATCAACCCAAATGCAAGTGATATAGGGAAAATGAATATTGTAATTACCATCACATCAAAGGACATGACACTAAAAAATGTATCAAAATCAAAATCTTCATCCAAAATCTTGTTGATGATAGTGAAATTTTTAGGATTTGAGCAAATAAGCTAATCAAATCCACGAAGCCCAAGAAAACTTGCATGCAGAAACCTTGTCATGGAGAAGAAAAATATAAGAACAGGCAAGGGTTTGATCTAAAAAATAGAACATTGTATTCAGACAAAGAAAAATATTATTCAATAGATTTTTGATAAAAAATACAAAGAGATCAATCTTTATAAAAGGAGATTGAAACCTGAAAAATGTAACCTAAAGCCTAAAAAAGCCAGGGTTGCACATTATAATTAATAAAATATTAATTATATGCACCTACAAGATAGCTTAAGAAAACTAGAGTAATATAAAACTTATTTAATTAAATCAAAGTGATTTAATTAATAAGTGCAAAAAAAAATTACTCTAACACCCCCTTAAGAAAAGCTCAGGAGGTAAGCTAACCTAACACAACTATGAAAGTAGAAAAATGGGTCCCAACAACAAGGCCTGATTAGGTACCCAATCACAAAAAATATCTATAAAGAGGAGAAATAAAGAAAACCACATGGGAAAAACCCTACACCAAAAGAGATAGCAAAGAATGTTTTAGAAGATAGGAACAAAGAGAGATCATGAAGAGAACCACTGAAGAATGAAAAGCCACAAAACTCTATTGAAAAAGCTGATCTATAAAAATTCTATGGAAATAGAAGGCATGAACTGAACATGTCTATATGGTAGATGATCCATCTCACCGAAATGCATAGGTAGCCAGCCACTGCAATCACCTAGTATGTAGGATCAGGTACTAAATGCATAGCTCACACTAACAAACCATCAACCAAGGAAGCATAGAACAACAATATAAACCCCCCCAATGCAGGTGAGGTGACAGGCAGCTGAAAAGATGGGTGAAAAAACCTTCTATAACACAGGAACTAGACACATGGAGAGTGAGGTACATACACCAATAAAGGCATGTGTCATCAACACTGCATGAGGCAAAAGAGGAGGAGGGTCTATAAGCAGAAAACAACTATCTTCCCCATGGCACTTTATAAAATAGTGCAAGTACAATGAATCACAATGATGAAAAGGATCCCAAAACACAAGAGTGGCACTTTATCTCAGTGCGTTTGCATAAAGATGCTTACAATGAATATCAACAATGATAAAAAAAAGTATAAGGCTGATACATTAGAAGGTACAACTCAAAACAAAGCATCTGAAGCAAAAAAATTGATCCTCGAAACTGAAACAACCAGGATATCCACCAAAATGCAAAAATGCATAAGACTAAATAAAAAGTTCCTGGAGTAGAATCTAGAACAAAAATTAGCATCACTAAAAAGAGTGTGGAAATAGGTTTCCAATGATATAAAGAAGTCCAAAAGCAGAGATCGGATGCTCAAGATACGCCTCCTAGAGTGTAAAATAGAACATCCGGCTTTGACTACCAAAAAAGGCAACAAAACTACATCAAAACCCAAAAACACCTATACCAACATCTCTTTCTTGAAACCAAATTTCTACCACATTTTTCAAATAAAAAAAATACGTCTGTATGCTCAAGTCGCGGAAAAAAAATAATAGTGCCTCTGAAAATGCATGAAAAATTATTATTTTTAATAAAAAAAATTTAAAAAATAAAAAACTCAACAAAAATACCATTGCCAATTGGGAAAAGGTGGAGTTGAGGAATGTGGTGGAGCTGTTGGTGGCTGTGGTGGTGGGCAGGAGTCACCGCCAGTAGCGGCGGTCACTAGAGCCCCTGCAGTCAGCGGACTGCCAACGGTTTACCAAATGTGGTTACCGTTAATCGCTAGCGATCGTAGTGATTGTACGCAATTTTTTAAATTGCTGCGGTGAAAAAATGCCACATTTTATATTTTTTTTTGTGATTTTTTATTTTTGTGCCTCAATCTATGTGCCAGGGGCTGTATGGCCCTGGTGGGCAAATTTTTTTTGCCTCCCAAATCAACGTTGTCCAAATTGAACAAATTTTATATGGAAATAGGGGTTTTGACACCTTCTAAATCCATTTGTGATGTTTGTTTGGTCTCCAAATTTCTCCAAAAATTGGTGACCCCCTTATTTTCTCAGAAAAAATTAAAAAAACACCAGATTTGATTCACCAAGCCCTTGTTCTCCCTTTTCATTGAAACACTGAACAAGCTACAATAGATTTGACTTTGATACCATGTAAGATTTGAGAAAATAAGCCAATCAAATCCATGAAGCCCAAGAAAACTTGCATGCAGAAAGCTTGTCATAGAGAAGAAAAAGACAAGAAGAGGCAAGGGTTTGATCTGAAAAATAGAAATTTTTTATTTAGACAAAGAAACATATTATTCAATGGATTCTTGATAAAAAATACAAAGAGATTAATCCTTATAAAAGGAGATCAAAACCCGAAAAGGGTAACCTAAAGCTTAAAAAATCTAGGGTTGCACATTATAATTAATAAAATATTAATTAGATGCAGCTACAAGATAGTTTAAACAAACCAGAGTAAAAGACAATTTATTTAATTAAATAAAAGTGATTAAATTAATAAGTGCAAACAAATAATTACTCTAAAAAAATTGAGGTTGAAGAAGGACCACCCTCTAAAAATGCTAAACTAAAGATATTTCAAAAGATGTTCCCTGACCACAACAATGACAATAACAACAATGGAAACAACAATATGAACAATGTCAATTGAGCTTCCATGTCTAACACACTATAGTATGACTATTCTACTAACAACATATTAGGATTTGACTCCTTGTGTGGTAAAATAGAAACAAGTGATATATATGGTTTTGACTCCATGTGTGGCCACATTAGAGAAGTGGACACTCATGTAAATACCCTTGTCCTATAGGTAGTTGATTGTGATGCAACCACTTGGTGATGAATAATGACTTTGCAAGCCACTACTCCTAATCTCACTAATCCATTAATTCCACATGCATGTATTGCACCATCCACTTCACAAAGACTCACTTCTCACTATGATGTATTATCCCAGCTAGGGAAGATTCCTACATAGATATCCATTCTAGAACTGCTCACTACCTCACCTATCCATAAAGGAATTCTAGAGACTGCTCTTTAGAGTCTCGTATTTCTAAAATATTAATGCATCCTAATTCACTTCCATGATTGGAAATCTTGCCGCACAACAACACCTTGTCTTCACAAACAAATGTTTCCAAGGTCCTACTTAACATCATAATTTGTCACTCCACATTGAAGTCCTTATACAATGACATAAAATAACATGAGTCCTTATAAATAATGGATCTAGTTTGAGCCTTTGTACTTTGAAGATGGTCTATTTCTTGGAGCTTCTTGGAGACCTTCTAGATATCAATAAAAGGATAGCAATTAAAGCATATGATGAAAGAGAAAGAAAATCAAAAGGAGTTATCATGCCATTGCTAAAGGTTGGGCCGATTGTAATAAATACTAAATGCCATGTCCTAGATTTGGACTTGCAATATAACATCTTGCTCAGTTGACCTTGGATACATACACACAAAGTGGTACCATCTACATACTATCAATGCTTGAAATTTCCCCATCAAGGAAAAGAGGTCATGATTCCAGGTGATTCTTTACTTTTTTCTTTTTGTAAGAGATTGGAAGGTGCCCTAACAAATTTTTGTCCAGTTAGTGAGTTTGCTAAGGTTATACCTAGATCTCTCACAATAACAAAATCACCTTCCAAAATAATACTAGAGTTATCCAATATTGGTTCTAGTTCCTGTAAAGGAAAATAAAAGGTTGACAATATTAAGATCAATACTACAATGAAGAAGGTTACTTTTTCTGACCAAGGAATGAGAGAGTATAAGTTTTAAATGCCTTGTGTATTGGACAACTACCATTCTCCATTTGATCCTTTGGAAAACCTTCCTAGATACCACCTTCTACAAACAAGGATAATATGCATATTAATAAGACAAAATTTGAACATTGGGGTTCACTTAGTGATGAACACATGGAGTCTAATATCTTAGATTGGCTATATTTTGATGGAAAAGATGATCTTGTGGAATTTCTTAAAGATGAATATGTCAATGCTCCTCCCATCATTGAAAACATGGGATATCATGACACCGATATTGGACCTAAAGAACATGGAATAAAAAAATCCATTGAGGCTAATAGCTATCCTAAAAGATTTGGTTCAGGCTCCATTAAACCCAAGGTGTCCTTTGCTCACAACTATTGTATGATTAAACTTGATTCTGAGACTAAGGAGGAGGAATTCTTTGAAATCCCCTTCAAATATATTGAAGATGACGTAGATAATTATGTCCATGCCATTACCATAGATCACATTTCATCTATCGACTTACCCCTCACTAACCCTTATATGATAGATTGGGACCTCAAGACACACCACTAGCTCTTGATATTTGTAACTCTAATGAAGTAGTGATGACACTCTTTGGCCTTAAGAATATTGAAGATTATGAACATAAGATCCAATACAATGAGGAAGCCTACTTTGGTAGCCAAGTCAACTCTCTTAAAAGTGAAAAAGAAAATCAAAATAAAAAAATAGAAGAAACATCCTCTAGTAAAAAATCTTTTGGAGCACTTTTGGATGAAGAAAAAGAAAAAGTAATGACACATCTTTTAGTCAAAACCTCCTAGAGGCACCAGAAGAGAGAGATATTGAATTACCATTCAGATATTTACCACCAAAAAAGTCATCTATATTGAATGAAGACACAATTCTAGTTAATTTGGGCACAATAGATAATCCATAAATCACCTACATTGCTGCTACCCAAAGTCTTGAAGAACAAAAAGTGATGATTGAGTTCCTACAAAAGGAAAAATCAATTTTGCATGGACATACAAAGACATGTCTAGTTTAGACACAGATTTGGTTGTGCATCATTTAGTAGTAAATTCAAAGAAACAAAAGTTGCACAAGATATATCCTAAGGTAGCACTTTTGGTCAAAGCAGAACTACAGAAAATACTAGAGGCAAAATTCATCTGACCTATTGATTATCCTAAGTGGGTTTCCAACATTTTTCCTATAGGAAAAGAATCTAGGGTATCCACATCTATTTAGGTTTTTGAGATTTAAATCTTGCATGTCCTAAGGATGATTTTCTACTTCCTAACATAGACATCATAGTGGATTTGACTACTAGACATGAAATGTTTTCTTTAATGGATGGTTTCTTCAGTTACAATCAAATCACAATTGTAGAAGATCAACATAAAATGACATTTACTACCCCATGGGGAACCTTGTGCTACCAAGTCATGCCCTTTGGCTTGAAAAATGCTAGTGCAACCTATCAATGTGCAATGACTACAATCTTCCATGATCTTCCACATATCATAATGGAGGACTATGTTGATGACATTGTAGAAAAATCTAAGATACATGATTCCCAAATTTCTATTCTTACCACCATTTTTGAAAGGTTGGAGGAATGCAAAGTTTGCTTTATTCCAAAGTGTTAGAATCTAAAAAGATTAATAACCCAAAAAACTAGTGCAAAGAGTAAATATCTAAATTATGAATGCAAATGATACAAAATCAAAATAGCATCATAGAGTTAGTCTCCAAGAGAGTAATACAAATGCTGAAAGCAAAATAGCATTAAGAGGATGCAAAAATAAGAGATGCAAATACAAGCTAGGTAGCATGCTTATATAGGCTAGGAAGAGGGAAGAGGTGGCAACACCAATCAATGAGGAGCAACCATCTATCGAGCTAAAGATAGCAAAGTATCTTCTTAAGATAGCTAATGGATGCTCACATGTAGGAAGGTGACACCTCACAATCATTCACCTAATAAGACATGCTTTATTAACCTAAGAGAGATTATTAAAAGTGTAGAAAAAACTTAGCAAAATAGGAAAAATAAAAAACTACACTAACACCCCCCATAAGCAAAGCTTAGGTGGATGCTAACCTAGCAAAGCTATGAAAGCAGGAAAATGGGTCTCGGAAAAAGGACCTGATCAGGTACCCAATACAAGAAAAAGAACTAGATGAAGAAAACTAAGCCTTGAGTCTAGGAAATGTCCCAAAGAGAGGAACAAAAAAGAGCATGAAGCTGCAAACACTGTCAGAAGAAACTGCTGGAACCCTCATTGAAATAGTGCATGACCAGGTAGAGAAGACAAAGTCTAAAGAGCTGATCAATTGAAGAGGTGACCTCCAAAGGTAGGAATGAATGAGTGTCTATATAGTAGATGAACCATCTCACCAAAATGCATTGGTGCCTAGCCACTGAATCCACCTAGTACATAGGAACAAAAATTGAATACGTAGATCACTCAACCGAACCAAAGAAGCAATAGAGCCAACAGGTGAACCCCCCCATAATGCTAAACAGGGAGAGGGGTGATAGGAACAATGAAATGCAATGCCAAAAACATCTGCAAGAAGAAGAATCAGGAACACCAATAGTGCAATAGAAGTACAAGCACATGATAAAGGGCAGTGTCACTAACACACTGCATGGGCTAATGTCGTGGAAGAAAAATTCACTTGACAAAGGTGGATGAGCACAAAATGGCAAAACATCATGACCCCCCATGGCACTTTATAATTGAGTACGAGTACAAACAAACACAAGGTGTACAAGATCCTAGACATGCAAAAGCAAAAACTTTATCTCAGTGCATTTACAAAAAAAAAAATGCAACAGAATAGAAGCATACAATGCTCAGAAGTCAGAAAGAAGAGTGAGCCAAAAGAACAGAAGAAGAGATTCCAGGACCTATAGAATCCAAGTAATTTGCCAGAGTGCGAAAGTGCAAAACTTGAAGGAGAAAGAACTTGGAGTAGAATCTGGATAAAAGATCTCTGCAACTAAATAACTCATAGAACCAGCTTTCCAACGATATTTGGAGAGTCCAGAAAAGAGTTTGAATGAGCGAGATATGGCTCTTGGAAGACAAAATAGAACATATGGCTTTGACTGCCAAAACAGGCAACCAAACTATAGAAAAAATCAAAAAAGCCTATACCATCATCTCCATCTTAGAACCAGCTGGGCCTCCTCATGAAGAGCATATGTTAAAAGTGAAACTTGGGCACAATAATCAAGGGCAAAAATAGCACTATTGCGATCTACTAAAAAAAATGCACTTTAAGAAAAAGAATCGCCTCGATATGAGGTCGTATGAGAAAGTTATGATCCTCCGAAGTTTCCAAAATGAGAATTGTGCACAGTCATGACTGAGAATCTACAATTTCTAAAGAATTCATGCATGAAAATCAAAAAACAACTCCACTAGTGGATAGAGCACAAAAAAATAGCCAAGTTCATAATAAGAATCATCAAAATCGGAGTCTGTATGAGCAAGAATGAGACATTTGAAAATTGTGTTCAAATCTGCGACTGCCAATGGAGAGGGGTATGGTTGTAGCTTTGCATGCTCAATTTTGCAAAATATAAAGCTTGCATGCAAAATTTAAAAGATACCTAGATGGTTTTTCGAGGCTGCAAACAAAACCTAGAAAGCGTTTTTCTTGCTGATATATAGAAGATGTTGCTGTAGTGTAAATCAAATGCCTTTAATAGTAAAAAATGGCTCCAAAAATCAAAAATTGACCCTAGCAACCAAAATATGACATGCAAATGCTGGATCAGCTTCCTAAGTCCATCAATGGCATGCTGGAACCTGCAAAACTGATTGAAAACTCCAAATATGCAAGTTGGTTGCTAGATTTGAGATTGAAACCCCAGAGAAAAACCATTTTTGTCAAATTTTTTTTGATTCTCAGGATCATCCAAAGATGCAAGAGAAGAGCATACTTCATTTTTCAAAAAAATACAATAAAGTTTATTTGCCCCTTCCAAATCTCTCAAATAAGGAAACTAAAATCTACTCTTGCACATAGAAAAGCTCTGATACCATGTTAGAATCTGAAAAGATTAATAACCCAGAAAACTAGTGCAAAGAGTAAATATCTAAACTATGAATGCAAATGATACAAAATCAAAATAGCATCATAGAGTTAGTCTCTAGGAGAGTAATGCAAATGTTGAAAGCAAAATAGCATTAAGAGGATGCAAAAACAAGAGATGCAAATACAAGCTAGGTAGCATGCTTATATAGGCTAGGAAGAGGGAGGAGGTGGCAACACCAACTAATGAGGAGCAACCATCTATCGGACTAAAGATAGCAAAGTATCTTCCCAAGATAGCTAATGGATGCTCACATGTAGGAAGGTGACACCTCACAACCATTCACCTAATAAGACATGCTTTATTAACCTAAGCGAGATTATTAAAAGTGTAGGAAAAACCTAGTAAAATAGGAAAAATAAAAAACTACACTAACACAAAGAAATGTCTTTTTGGGGTCCAATTAAGAAATTTTTTAGGTTACATAGAGTCAAAAAGAGGCATTGAAGTAGATCCTGCCAAAGTGAAAGCCATCATAGAAATGCCTCCACCTACTACATTGAAACAATTCCACAATTTTCAAGGGGGGTTACATTCCATCGGATGGTTTGTGTCCCAGTTAGCAAATAAAGTTCATCCACTCCAACATTTTCTTTGAAAAGACACTAAGTTTCAATGGGATTGCCTATGTTAGAAAGCATTTGAGCAAGTTAAAGTATACTTGGCTAATCCACCAGTTTTGGTCCCTCTAATTTTGTAGGACGACCATTGATTCTCTACATTTCTGCCACTTTAGTTTTCTTAGGTTCTCTTTTGGTGCAACTAGATGACAATGGTAATGAGCAAGCCATATACTATCTCAGTCAAACATTAGTTGGCTATGAGTTGAACTATACTACTATTAAGTGAGCTTGTTTGGAAATAGCTTTTTGCACATAGAAACTATGCCATTATATGATCAATCAAAATACAAATGTTATTGCCAAGATAGATCCCCTCAAGTATTTGCTATCAAAAGTTTCCCTCACTGGTCAAGCTGCAAAATGGGTCTTGATTTTAACTTAATTCAAAATTGTCTATAAAAGATTGCAAGACCATTAAGGGACAAGTAATTACAGACCAGCTTGATAAAGCTCCTCCTCAAGGAGACCATCCTATTATAGCAATTTTTCTAGATGAAACAATTATGACTATTACCTCTAGTACACAATCAAAACTATATTTTGATGGTTCCTTCACACAAAAGGGATTGGGGGTGGAAATTTTATTTGTTACACTGCAAGGAGACCTTATTCCTAAGTCTTATTAAATTTTATTTCCTTGCACAAGCAACATAGCTGAGTATGAAGGATTAGTAACAAGGCTCTATCAAGTTATTAGATGGAATATTAAGAGCCTACTTGTCTTTGGAGACTCTTAGTTGGTCATTAGGCAAGTCATTGATGAATACCAAACAAAGAATGAAAAATTGTTGCCATATCGCTGGATAGTTGAAGATCTTAAACAACACTTCACTGACATAATCTTTCAATAGATACCTAGGACTAATAAGAAAGAAGTAGATGCTATGGCCACCATTGCGTCCATGATCACCATGCTTGAGTACAATCCTAAGTGTGAGTTTCTCGTTGAGAATCTTTTTCTTCCTGCTTATGAGAAACTTGAATTAGAGCTGGTGTGTGAGATTGTTGGTCTTGAGTCTCCATGGTACTCTGACATATTTTTCTACCTTTGTCACAAAACAATCCCCATAGCCCTTTCCATGAACCAAAGAAAAACCTTCATCTATCACATTGCCCGATATACTATCCTAGGTGATACACTTTTTTGAAAACACTTCAATGGAACCCTTCTTTGATGTCTCAATTTAGATGAAGCCATAACAATGTTAGAAGAGGTTCACCAAGGAATTTGTGGTACCCATTCTAGTGGCCTTATGTTAGCAAAAAAGCTCCTCAAAATGGGTTACTATTGGCCTGCTATGGAAGTGGATGCCTATCATTTTGTTAAACAATGTGTTCCTTGTCAACAACATGGAGATTGATACGTGCTTCTGCCCAAGACCTTCAACCCACCATCACACCATGGCCCTTTTCCCACTGGGGATTCAATCTTGTTGGTCAAATATATCCAAATTATGCAAATGTCCACAAGTATATTATTGTCACCACTGAGTACTTCAAAAAGTGGTTTGAGGCTATCCCTTTAACCTACACCACCAAAAAATAGGTTTTGAAGTTCATCTTGAACTACATTATTTGTCATTTTGGTATCCCTCAAGACATCATGACTGATAACAGAACTCCTTTCAAAAATTAGGAAGTTGCCACATTATGTAGGAAATTTGGAATCACCCAACAATTTTCCACCAAATACTTCCCTCAAGGCAATGACCAAGCTGAGGCCACCAATAAGGCCATTTTGAAAATACTTAAGAAAACCGTTGATGTAGCTAGCCATGAATGGTACCTCTAAATTGCTCTCACCCTTTGGGGCTACCACACCTCTATTCGTACCCCCACATAAGCCACTCCATTTTCTCTTGTTTATTGTTTTGAAGCTATTTGACCCATCAAAATTGAGCTCCCTTCCCTCATAATCTCTCTCAAGAATCTGATGTCTGAAGAAGAATACTGAGTTGCTCACTTGCAAGAGCTGTAACTCCTTGATGAGAGATGCCTCAATTCCTTAAACCACCTCTGCACGTAGCAAAATCACCTTCAACTTTAGTTTCACAAAAAAATTAGACCTTAGGAATTTGAGATGGGTGACTTAGTTTTGCAACATAACATGAGGAACCTCCAAAACTGTGAAAAGAAAGGAAAATTTGAAGCTAATTGGCTTGGCCCATTTATCATTACAGCCAAATATGGTTCTAGGGCATATCAGATTGCCACTTTAGAGGGAAATCTACTCCTTAAGCCTGTAAATATCCAACACCTCAAGTGGTTCTATGCTTGAGTTCTGCCATTCCTATACAATCTTTATATAAATTCCAAAAAACTCCAAAAAATCAAAAAATCAGAAAAACTCCAAAAATATTTGTAAAATGTTCCTAAAGAAAAGACCAAAAAGAGGAAAAAGTTCCTAAAAAAAAGCTTTGTTGGTCCATTATCTATCAAGCTCATCTCATGTCACCACATTTTCCCTCATTTCATCCCATCTTTGTGCATAAATCCTATATGACTTGCACTTTTCATGCATAAAAAAAAAAACCTATTGTCTGTGAGGCATCCATTCACTTCAATCTTTCAAAAGAGCTCTGGTCCATGAGGCATGTTCCCATCAAGCATTTGTCCTAATTCCATTACACTGATATTTTTCCCACAATAGTGACTGAAACAAGAACCTAAACAAAATCACCATTTGAGACTTAATGATCAAGAAATTGCTCTTTTTATAGCCCTTGCCAATAAACAATTGTGACAACATCAGAAAAAAAAACTTTGATATGATGAATCCTTCTACACATGACACTACAACCTTCACTTTTGGTAGGAACTATGGATTGAATAACCACTTGGTCATGCAGTCTCTTTTGGTTGATTTCATTTTGTGTGTTAGTAGTAGCCTTCTACGGTGTGCCTTGATCTTCTATATTTTGGGATCACCTGAATGGCTCCAATGGACTACACATGTCATTTGTGGTATGATCTATTTTTGATGCTTTTGTACATACATGCCAATTTTGAGTTATGGTTATGCATTTCTCACTGGGGGCAATGGGTTAGCACACTTTTCACCAAAAATCCCTAAAAAGACTTTGGACATGCCTAGATGTCTCCAATACGTATATGTCATTTTTTCCATCATGACTATGCAAACTACATCTATTATCCTAAAGTATCTATTGTGTTGAGAGTCTAGTCCACACAAAGGAATCTTGTCATATATAGTTTTATAGCATACGGTGCATAACTTCTTTTGCAAAATAAAACTAGGGTGTGTTGTCCCATATAAACACAGTTGAATCCCTTAGCATCATGTAGTATTGGATTTCATTGCACTCTACTTGAGACAAAGGTTCTTTTTATTTACCCCTCATATGCTAAGCTACTTGATTCCTATGAGTGAAAAGTTTGACACATGTCCATTCATTAGGTTCATTCATATTACATTTTTGTATTTCACATTTACAATTTAAATTTGCATCATTTCACTTTGCATTCATGATTAGTGTCTTTTACTGTTACTAACATTTTCATTTAGGATACATTCATTGTCATATTGGTACATTTATTGCATTAGACATATCATTCATTATTAGATCCCCTTATTCATTACATTAATCCATTAAATACATATATTATAACCATTGCATTTAGTGATATATACATCATGATACATCTCACAAAACATATAGTAAATCCATACATGTAAAATAACAAATTGCATACATCTCATATATCATCACAAGACTTGCATCATCCAAACATTAGTCATTGTACATGCATCATAAGAAGCATAACATCACACACATCCTATATCACATTGTTAGTAACAATATTTTAAATATCACATGCATCATAAATCATCATCCATATGCATATAGGCTCATCAAATGATGTCATATATATCAAAAGAATAAGTGTCCATAAAAAGTCTGCATACAATAAAATTATGTAGTACATCATGCATAATGCATCATCAAAAACTCATTGCATCTACATCACTATGTCAAAATTTCTTACTATAAGGACCATGTAGCTAGTTGTGAGGTCCCAACCCCTCTTGTACCCCCTCCTTGTGGGGGCCTTCTCTGTCCAACTTAGAACTCTAATCTCTGATGGCCCCCTATGTTTCATAAACTAGATGCCTCCTAAAACTTTGGCTATCACTAATCTACTAGCACAACATTATAATAAAATGACCTATAGTAGGCTGCCTCTCACATGACTCATGCCTCATTCTGATGTGTAGTCAGAGCCTCCTGCATCATGGTAACCATCCCCCTTGCCTATACCATCTATCGAGTGATATCTTGTTGGCTATGATACTAGTCCACCTACCTTTGACGAGTCTCCCTCTCTACTCATAAGGTGGCTACCTTCTATTAAAGAGTGTCTATCTTGGCTAGCTCATTTATCTTGACCTAAATGGTGAAGTCACTAAACTCTCCTGCATCTATCTTAGCCTTTAGTGCTATCAAGGCCTCCTGGGCACTATCTACCCTAGCTCACTCTACCTGTACCTTGACCTATAGCTCGGAAACCTCTATCTAGAGGCTATCCTACTTAGACCTCACTATCTCTATATCATCTTGCTAAGGTGACCTTGGTGGTACTGATACCTATTGACCTAGTTGTGGCCCTTGCACTAATGGTGGCCCTACTGGTGTTGATACTCTCCTTTGACAGACTCTACACCCTAGAGGACCCTGTTGTGCTTGTTGCCCTAGTGGTGGAACCACTACTACTTGTCCCCTATCTCTTGCCCCATCTCCTCCACCTTGTGCCTATTTAGTTGGTGGTAGAAATCTTGGTACTATCAGTTGCACTGGTTGATGGGCCATCCACCACTGTGTATATGTAGGTGTCATCCCTACATCTCCCTGGTCCTATTTATGAACCTAGGGCACTGGCTGCATACCACACCATGACATCCTAGCCAATCTCAGAGTGTTCCCATGACCCCATAATCTACCATACTCTTGGGATACCACTGGGTTAAGAATCTATCAAGCATAACATCCTGAACCCACTTGAACTATCGTTGTACCCTAGAGAACATATATCACATAACAATGTGAACTATCTGACCAATCAACCAATAGTCTATAGAACATATATCGCATAAGAATGTGAACTATTTGACCAATCAACCAATAGTCTATCTACATATGAGGAAGGTAGAGCTGATCCTTGCTATCATCCTCTCCCCCTACTAGTAGTATAGCTCCCCACTGCTCACCACCATCATATGGTGTCTAGTCAAACATATTAATATTGTCTAGATATCTCCTCCAAAATTTAACTGACTTGGTCAAGGTGTACTAGATCGATGGCCTATACCAACATGCATAAGGCTTACCATTATATCAAGTCTCTTGCCTCATAATAGTGCATGTAACACCTATGTGCTCCCATGACCACATCATCAACAATGTTAATCCTATACTTATGGCCTGCTATATCCTATAGGAACACATGTGTAGATCATGGTATAACTGGGCTAAGATAGTTTGACCCTAGTAAAAGATCACACCATCATCCTATAAAAGAATGCTCAACACTCATGTCTAGCTGATCAAAAACCCATGCCCAACATGGTCTGACACCATTCTCCATATAAGTGAGGCAAGTTAGAGAGCAAGCCATGGAAACCTTTGCTCTGATGCCTCCCTCCATGTCAACCATGATCTCTTAATAGGTAGCCTCTATTGTCATCACTTGAAGCACTCTCGTAGATAGGAACGTACACCCTCTAGTACATACTCAAGATATATACCATGAATCAACACTTAGAGAATCTGCCACACATCAAGAAGAGTAACTATCACCTCTCTAGTAGGTAGATAGAAGCTAGAGGTTGGTGTATGCCACCACTCTATTTGTGTAGAAAGCTACATTGAATGTGCCCTCAGATCAGGCCACTTGTGGACATTTTCTAAACTACATAACCTCATGTGACCCCACTTTGATTCCATGAGTGTCTCTCCTAGCACCATCTAGTTGTGTAGTTCTCTTGTGACTAAAATGTCACTATTGCCATCTACAACATAGACATGCAATGGTCAGTATCATTTATTTCTTGCCTACTCTTTTTGCTTATCTAAGCAAGGGGCATCCTACTTGTTCACCACCTAGTCATCCCTATCGCTCAATTCCACTAATTCATCCAAATAGGTAAAGACACCAATCCACATAGACATGGATCGATGAAGAAAACAAACTATTGAGATGTCAAACTGCCATCTCTTGCGACTATGCAAATGCTAGTTTTCCCATCAACAACTACTAGAAAGTCATCTGCAAAGACAATGACATGTATATTGTCATCCTTGACCCTAACTCTACTCTTTTTTTCCCCCTTAGGCATCTACATAGCTGATAGGATGAACCCTATCATTTTTTAAGACAATAGGACAAATCTCGTCATCTCTACAGTGCCTATAACCCCTTTTTTGTTGTTTGAGAAGACAATAGAGCAGAGAACTATTGTCTTTTCCCTAACTCCATTTTTTCCCATCTAATGTGCAATAAATTCTAAAATTAAATGCATGATTAAAACTTTGACGAGTAGGGATGGTTGACTTGCCAATGAACCCATTTCGGCTGACCTCTAGTGCTCCCAAACACACTCCAAGTTTTAGTCTCTCAATTGGATCCATCCTTCACTCTGGTTCTATGACCTA
Organism: Cupressus sempervirens; assembly: GCA_028749045.1. NCBI lineage: Eukaryota > Viridiplantae > Streptophyta > Pinopsida > Cupressales > Cupressaceae > Cupressus > Cupressus sempervirens. The sequence continues at coordinate 747,512,347 of CM053783.1, forward strand.
AGTGTGCAAATGACTCTTCCATGTGCCCCTTGGAGGCTTATATAGGCCCTCTGAGGTCCCCTTTTGAGCCTATACCCTTTCCTTGACCATGTCAACCACTATTTATCCTCAAGTCATGCAAAATGTTCATCTATGCCTAATCCCTACCATTTCTTTTCTTCTAGAGCCCTTTTCACAAAAATTGTGCAAACTCTATTTTTTTGCTCTATTTTCTCAAGAGGGAACCCTCCTCCCCTATCATCACTACAAAAAAGCACCTAGGACTCCTATCCTCTCTAGGGTAACCTATATTTTCTTTTCTTTGATATAAAGTCATCTCAAAATCCCATCAAAGAGGGGAAAAACATAAATGCTTAAAATTGTCCCAAATGCTATATTAATTCATTTAATATTTTGTTTGACATTATAATTAATCATTAATTAATTAATTATATTTGTCATATTCTTCTACTTATTTAATTAAATTTATTTAATCAAATAGGTTCACTTCCCTAATGTATTTAAATTTAATTTGAATACTTCCCCCTAATGTGCTAAATTTATTTAATGCATAGTGCTCCATAAATCCACTTTTAAATAAATCTCAATTTATTTGATTCCCTCCACTTTATTAAATTCTTTAATCCTATGATTAAGTTAAATCTTATTTAATTTAATCTTAATCCCATCCTAAAACCTAGTCTACGCCCATCACTCTCATCCTTCTAAGCCTACCCTTTAATTAATCCCACTTAACTATCCTAAACACCCTTCTAAAAACCCTTTAGCTCTTTAGTATTTGTTCACACATGTGTGAGCAACTCAAGATCCAATAAAGCTTCTATTTTTTTATTTTATTCACACCTCTTATACCTCTTACACAGTTGTCCCCCTTTCCTTTCTCCAAAGTTTCTCACACATGTGTGAGAAAACCTTGAGCCATCACTTTCATCCAAAAGGCTTATGTTGACCTTTTCATGGCTTGTCCCCTCAGTCCATATGTCTCCCTCGTGGCACCTATATGGATGCCACATAGATGCCACCTCCCAAAAGCCTCTCCAAAACCTATAAATAGAGCCCTTGTTTGAAGCATTTTTCATCTCTCTCATTTGCATTTTTATCATGCTAGTTTAGTCTTAGAGTTTTTAGAGATCTTATGCTTAGAGTTAGCCTTTGGTAGTTGTTTGCATTGCTTAAGTTTTTAGATTTTGCATTAGTTTCATGGTACCATAACATTTCCATGTTTCTTTCTTCATTGCATTCCATTTACATTCACATCCATGGAATCCTTTAAGGATGGCTTGATTATAACCATTTCTTGAAGGCATTTCACATGCATTTTTAGTATATATTCACATTTTCATATTTGCATTCATTTAGTTTGGTTTGAAGGGATTCATTCAAAAGTTGTGTTTGGGAGAGCACATCCACATCCCTCACACTTAAGCACACCAACAAGGCCTCTTATGGGTGCCCTTGTTGAGCTTCTTTGAGGTTGCACGGGGATTCTAATTTTTAGTTTCATAAGTTGTTAAACTCAAGTTTGTTAGTTGTATTTCAATTTATTTCTAATTTTTCATATGCACATGTTACAAATAACCTTTTATTATTTACGCATGTTCTTGACAGGTTAGGATTTTCCTGCATACAACAATTAGTTATTATTTTTCACTTTTCTAAAGTGAGCCTTGTTAGGAGCCAACACTACTAAAGGTTACAAAACAAATTGTTGGGTATTACCCTATTAAAGGATTTAATCACCCTATTAAGAGTGGCCTTGTTAGAGGTCTTTAGACACTTCAATTTAGAAATGTCACCGTGTTAGAGGATTTGGAAAATAGTTGTTAAGCTAACTTTGTTAAAAGATTTGATACACTGCTACAATAATTAGATAGTAACAATGATACAACCTGATTTTTTATTTCAGATCTTTGTTCTAGTTTAAATACTTGATCCTCCTTGATTAGATAAACCTTTGCAGCTCGATCAACTCTAGATACTCTACTATTCTTCCAATTTTCTTCCTTGGTTTATCTTTTCAATCCCATGCTTCTCTCTTTCAATCCCACAACTTGACTTTATATTTATATCTTTTGTCTAGTCAAATTTACTTGAATACACTTACAAATATTCAATATTCATACCTTAATTCGGCTAGACTTAACAAATAAATTCATCAAAATAATATGCTAATTCAAGAAAATCCTTTGTTAGCTGACCCAACTTAGTAAACACTAACTCAGAAAAGATTTTCTTTAGACTTCCTTTGTTAACCATGTGAAATTGGTTAACACTGCATCCTAAACTAAATTCCTTTGGTAATCGAGTGAGCTTGGTTAACATTGGTTCCATGCTAACTTCTCTTTGATGCTCGAGTGAAGCTCAACACATACTATTTCTGAACCTTGTTTACTTTGGAATGCTCAATAGATACTAGAAACTGTCTTCATCACCCAAGTGAGCTTGATACAGATTGACTAGTATATACTTGACATTTTGTGTAACATCAAAGACAATACACAATTGCATAATTGTTTTCAACAATTTCCCTCTTTGGCATTGATGGCAATAGAAGATGTCATAATACAATGAATTTTTAGAGAAAAATAAAAGTAAGTATAATATCCTTAGTTTCATTTTGATTCTCATCCATGAGAACTCCCTCTATCAGTGTGAATTCTCTTTGAAATGAATCTTTGATTGCTGTGACTGCCATATCAAACTCTCCCTCCTTGATATGAACTCAAGTTCATTCTCCCTCTTTGACATCTCTAACATATAAAAATATCTATGTTATATGACAAAAAAGTCTCTCTATCAGACATAAAATTTATCTTATGTATGACATAACTCTCCCTCTTTGACATCTCATGCCAAAGATAGCATTCGATGAACTTCCATGTACTTGATGTATAGATTCATATCCAATCTGCCCTTTATAATACTGCATCAACTTGACTGATCTTCAATATACTTGGTTGATGCATCACTAAAATCTAATTAGTGACCTTTAGATAGGGGAATGACCCCTAACTTACCTCTTAGATACAAAAATGCATCCTTAGGTAATGGCTTGGTGATTATGTCTACAATTTATTCTTTTGTATTCACATATTCCAATCTTACTTCCTTATCTTGCACCAATTCTCTTAAGAAATGATACTTAATTACAATGTGCTTGATTTTGGTATGCATCATAGGATTCTTGGAAATCTTAATTGCACTAGTGTTGTCATAGAAAACAACAACTAGATCCTTGATTCTTTCCTTCATGACTACCAACATTTTTTTGAACCAAACAATATTTGAATAATTGATTGTTGCAACAACGTATTCCACTTCTACTGGTTGCTAAGAGATACAATTTTTCTTCTTCCTTGTCCAAGATATTAGCCTCATTCCAAGAAAGAATTCTCCACCACTAGTGCTCTTTCTATCATCATTTCTTCCTACCCAATCAACATCAATGAATGCTTTCAATTCAAAGTTGCCTCCTTTCTTATCCACAAACCATAATCTTTAGCACCCATTAGATACCTCATGATTCTTTTGATTTCCATCATATGATTTTCTATAGGATTAGCAAAGAATCTCGCCACCATTCCAATTTCTAATGCTATATCAGGTCTTGTATGCACCACATACTGAAGTTTTCCAATCATTGATTTGTATGTAGTCCAATCTACTTTTTTTTGAATCATCATCTTTGGAAAGCTTATGTCTAGTAGACATAGGTGTTCCAACTAGTCTATAATATTCTATTCCAAAATTCTTCAATATCTCCTTAATGTATTTTGATTGAGTAATATAGATATCATCCTTCTTCTGTTGAATTTGCAAGCCAACGAAGAATTTGATTTATCCAAACATTGACATCTCAAATTCCTTACTCATTTCCTTAGAAAAGGATTTACAAAAATCATCATTTCTAGTAAATAGTGTATTATCCACAAATATTTCTACCAAAACAATTTTTTTATTTGGTCCTTCTTTGATGTATAGGGTACTATTATCGTTAGTTCTTTGAAAACCAATCTTTATGAGATACTTGTGTAATCTCTCGTACCATGCTATGTGGGCTTATTTGAGACCATACAAATCTTTGTTTGCAAACCATGTCCCTTTTACTAGGATCAATGAAACCTTTAGGTTTCTCAATGTAGACTCCTTTTTCTAAGATTCCATTCAAGAATTCTGATTTCACATCCATCTGATACACTTTGAATCCTTTGTGTGCTGGAAATGCAAGGAGTGTTTTTTAACACCTTCAAGTATAGAAACAAGAGAATTTTTTTCTCCATAGTCAATACCTTCCTCTTGATCATAGCCCTTGTAAACTATCCTTGCCTTATTTCTTGAAACTTCTCCATTCTCATTCAACTTATTTCTGAATACCCATTTTGTGCCAATTACATTCTTATCATTGGATCTAGGAACAAGATTCCAAGCTTTATTCCTTTCAATCTGATCAATTTCTTCATTAATAGTTTGAATCCAAATTTTATTCTATAATGTATATTTTATAGATCTAGGTTCAAATTTAGTAAGAAAACATGCACCTTTTAACTTTTTCCTTGTAATTGTACCAACTGACTGATCTCCAATCATTTTCTTGGGTGTATAATTCCTTTTGACATATCCAGCAAGTTTGGGCTCCTTCTTTTTGAAATCACTAGGTTCACCATGATTATTTTTTTCATGTTCAGGTCCCATTGTCTATGACTTAGGTCCATCAGAATTAGACTCAGTTTCCTCTTGCTAAAACTCAAGTCCCTTTGATGACTTGGGTCATACTTGCTACAACTCAAGTTGAACTAGAGATTCTGGGGACTTAGGTGGTAAAGGCTGCTGATTGCCACTTTCTTGAACATTATGAATAGTATTAGGCTCATAGTAAACAAAGCTTTTATAGTCTTCATGTTCCTTATTGCTTTGTGCTTCTCTCTTTTCTTCAAACTCATTAATCTTCACATGTGCACTTTCTATAACTTTATGAGTAGATATATTCAGACATTTATATGCTTTGCTCTTATTGTAATATCCTATAAATATGACTTCATCACTTTTTACATCAAATTTTCCTTTTCTAGACTCCTTCAAAATATAAATATTCACTACCAAATACATTGAAGTAACATACATTAGAGTTATAGCTATACCATTATTCAAAAGGTGCTTGATTTGAATCTTTCATCAATTAAACTCGATTCAAAAATGAACTGCAATGCTGATTGCTTCCTTCCAATATTTGATAGAAACATTTTTTTCTATTATAAGGGTCCTTGCACAATCCATGATTGATCCATTCCTTCTTTCAGCAATGCCATTTTGCTAAGGTGTGCTAGGTGCAGACACTTGTCTTTTGATTCCTCTCTCCTTGCAAAATTCATTGAATTCATTAGAAATGAACTCTCCTCCTCTGTTTGATCTTAAAAATTTTAGTTTCTTTCCTGTCTCTTTCTCCACTCTAGCTAAATTCCATTTGAACTTTTGAAAATCTTCTAATTTTTGCTTCAAATACATTACAATCATCATTCTTGAATAATCATCAACAAATAAAATGAAGTACTTGTCTCCTATGTACCTTATTGTGCCAATAGGTCCACAAAGGTCTATATGGACCAGCTTTAACACTTCTTTAGAGTGAGAGTTTTTGCTTTTAAAACCTATCTTGGCTGTCTTGCTAATTTAACAATTCTTGCACATGCCCATGTTAGGTTTCTTCAGGCTTGGAATGCCTTTAACCCTTTTATTCTTGCTTATGTTTATTAAGTTATCAAAATTCACATGATTTAACCTCTTATGCCATAACCAATTTTGTTCTACTTGAGCAATAAAATATGAACTTCCATTAAGATCTAGGTAGAATAGATAAACTTTTGTTTTCTTGCCAGTACCAACTAGATTTCCTTTTCCATCCTATAGATTGGCCTTTCCATTCATGCATTCTCCTTGAATCCAATTTTAGTCAATTGAGCCACACTAAGTAAGTTATGCTTTAGTCCCTCAACCTATATTTATTATCACATCTAAGATCATTGGTTAGTGCACTACAACCTTTACCTTTCACATAACATGGTTCATCGTTGCCAAATCTATCACTTCAACCATCACAGTGTACTAAGTTCTCAAATTTATATTTGTCACTAGTCATATGGCGAGAATAACCACCATCAATAATCCATGTATCATTCTTACTAATATGTGAGATAAGTTCCATTTTATCATTCTCATCATCTGATTCATCCTTAACAACAATGTAGACTATTTCATCTTCTTCTTCACTACTTTCAAAATATTTAGCAATGTATCAATATTTCTTACTTTTGTCTTTTTAGTGCTTGTAGCTTTTGAAGTCCTTCTTGCCCTTGTAATTTTCATTTTTCTTTTCTTCTTTGCATTCTCTATTTGGACACCTTGCAACAATGTGACCAACTTCTTCAAAATAAAAGCAGATCAAAGGAATTTTGTCTTTGTACTTCCCTTTTCCCTTGGGAAATCTTCTTGTAAGTAATGCTTCGAAGACTTCAATATATTCATCAGAACCATATTCATCCTCACTATCAGTTTGCCTTTTATATTTTACATCTTTCTTCTTGAGTGATAGCTTGGCTTGAAATGTAGACTCAAGGTTACTAGTGTTAGGAACATAATTGTCATAGTTATCTAACTCAAATGCTATCAACCTCCTGACTACTACATCCAATGTTATATCATTCTTGGGATTGCATCTCATCTCTTGAATTGATGACACTCTAATTGCATATATGTGAAGAAGTGTTCTAAGAACCTTTCTTACCACTGCCTCATCTTCTATCTTTCCTCATGAGGCTCTGAGTTTACACACACTGGCTTTTGTTCTTTTACTATATTTTGCAATATTTTCATCTTCTCTAATCCTCATTTGATCAAATTGACCTCTAAGACTTTCTGCCTTGTCTCTCCTCACATTATAATCTCCTCCATAGATGGATTTTAGCCTGATCCACATCTCATGAGTAGTATCATAGTCTTTGACTTCATCAAATTCAACATAGCTGAGAGTTAAAGCAATATCAATCATCATAATGTTATGATTCTTCTTTTCTATAATTTCTTCAACAATCATATTTCCAGAAGGTGCCACATACTTGGCATATAGGTAGTTTAGGCCCAAGTCTTCAGAAATGGTTTCCAAATGCAATCTCATGAGTACTTGCCATGCCTTGAAGTTATCTCTATTCGGCTTAGGGATTTCCCTTCTATAAGATATCCTAATCTTTAGCTTAGGTCCTTGAAAACATTTCTGCAAGCACCAAAATATATGTTACCAATTGTTGGAAATATAAGAGGAGTAACTAAGAAGGGAGGGGTGAATTAGTTACCACAAAAATAAATCCAATATCCCTTAGATGTTAATACAAATCAAAACAAAACTCTACTGGAATTGAAAATGCTGTTATAACTTGGTTAGCACTAAATTATTCAGCACACACTAAGAATCTTTGTTACTCAGTAATTACTAAAATAAATGATGTTTAATTTTATTAACCATAATTAACTTTGTTGCAAAAAAAAACAACTAACATGAACACAAATGACACCAAGATTTAACATGGAAACCCAATTTGGGAAAAATCACCAATTGCAACTAGTTATTATTTTTCACTTTTCTGAAGTGAACTCTATTAGGAGCAAACCTTGTTAAAGGTTACAAAAAACACTATTAGGTGTGACCTTATTAAAGGATTTAATCACCCTATTAGGAGTGGCCTTGTTAGAGGCCTTTAGAAACTTCAATCTAGAAATGCCACATTTTTAGAGGATTTCGAAAATAACTAGGATTTGGAAAATAACTGTTAAGCTAACTCTATTAAGAGATTTGATACACTGCTATAATTATTAGAGAGTAACAATGATACGACTTGATTACTAATGTAACTGTATTGCTGATTTTAGATCTTTGTTCTGGCTTGAATACTTGATCCTCCTTGATCAGATACACTTTTGCAACTTAGTCAACTTAGGATACTTTTCTATCCTTCCAATTTTATTATTTGATTTATCTTTTCAATACCATGCTTCTCTCTTTCATTCCCACAACTTTACTTTATACTTATATCTTTTTCCTATTCAAGTCAGCTTGAATACACTTACAAATATTCAATATTCACTACTACACTTTTAATATTGGTGTATATAGGATTATGAATAGTCAACTTGTGGCTATCTTAATCCTTTATTAAGTCATGTCATCATTATTATATTATTGTAGGTAAACCTAGGTGTTATGTAGGGTTTTTTCTATTCAACCTAAGCATAATTAGATATATATAGGAGGTTGTGAGTCTTATTATTGTGAAGTGTGTTCTCATTGGAGATATTTGGAGGTTTCCCCCTAGAAGTGGCCTATTACTCTCAGTTATTATCAAGTATTTATATAATTTTTAATATTATTTCTTCTATTACGCAAGTTATTTCATTACAAGTGGTATAAGAGGATGATCTTGGCACCATAGAGGCAATTTTTTTTCTCAACATTGGAATGATTTTGGGAAGAGCATAACTTTCAGATATTACAAAAATTTTCAAACATTTTTAAAGGTTTTTTGAAGACCATATTAAAGAAGCTATAGTCCAAAATTTAGAGGAATTGGAGCAAATTTGAGAAAATTATTGTAGAATTACTATTTCTACACAATTGAGATCTTCATATCTCTCATGTCCTACTGAATTGGAGTATAGCTTGTATTGGGTTTTTGAATACATAGTAGAGGAGCCTAAATTTCAAAGCTTGGAGAAATTGAAAAAATTAGAAAAAGAAATTGCAAAATTAGGAAAATTCTCTCTGAAAGAAGAAAATTTGCTAATTTTTTTGAGATTTTTTTTTTGAGTAAGGGTATCTTGACCCTAGTAAGTTATAGAAAAATAAAATAAAATCAAAGAATTTACATTTTATTTGTGTGATTTATTTCAAAAATATTGGTTTCCATCATGACAAGACCTTCAAAAAAAGGCATAAAGAATGCTACCACATTGGGGAAATCCTTTGATCAAGATTGGGAAGCAACAAAGGATAGTAATTCCAATGAGGAACTCAGTAAGTTCAAGAAAGATGTTAAGGGGGATATGTGTGACCTATGAGGAGATATATTAGATATACAAAGTATGTTAAGCACATATATGAATGTAACAAGGAAGGAGCTCTCAAGAAATCAAGGTGAAACCTTCAAGTCAATTAATAATGACATAAATTTTATTAATCCTACAGGATCTAGAATTTTTTTTCCAAAGGTGGATATGCACAAATTTGATGGCAACGATCCTCTAACATGGATAGATCAAATGGAGATTTTTTTTTTGAAGTCCATTAAATCCCATATGGACAAAAGGTCACGATGGCTTCCTTATATCTAGAACTTGATTAATGCATTTGGTATTATTGGCTTTGTACTTATAGAAGGAAAAAGGGTCTCATTGTATCATGGTGAATTTTTACAGAAGAACTCTAAGCACAATATAGCAATAGTGTGATAGAAAACTTCTTTAGCCAACTTGCTAAGCTTCAAGAAACAACATCAATTAAGGATTATATTCAAAAATTCCAAAATCTATCCTTAAGAGTGGATACAATTACAGAGGAGAACTTGAATGATTTATCCTTTGGTGGTCTCAAGGATCACATTCAACATGAGGTACACATGTTTTGTCCTAGCTTAGTAAATGAGTCTTTTATATTGGCACATAGGGTAGAGGAGAAGTTATTGATTCCTATAAAGCAAGGGGCTAATGTGACAAGAGAAAAAACATGTTCAACACCTTCTCTTCCTCAACCTACTAGGTTGACTCCACAAAAAATTGAGGAGAAAAGAGAAAAAGGGTTGTGTTTCAATTGTGATAGCAAATATAGTCGAGGACATAAATATAGTGAAAAGAAATTGTTCTATATTGAAGGTCCAAGTGAGTAAGAAGAGGATAAGCCCATATCAAAGAAGGATAGGGAGTTAGGTGAGGAATCACATGATTCTCAACCAATCATTTCTTGTTATGCACTTTCAAGTTTCAGTGCACCACAAACTCTCAAGGTAGTGGATTTATTAAAGAAGCAGAAAGTAACAATGCTGATCAACTTAGGTAGTACTCATAATTTCATCAACAAAAAGTTGGAAACTCTTCTAATTTGTTTTATATATCTAGCCCTAGAGTTTCAGGTTTTGATTGTGGATGGAGGCACAAATAGTTGTTCATAGAATTATCATAGCATTAAATTATCCATGGGAGATAATGAACTTAATACCCCAATGTATGCAATATCTATGGGTGCAATGGGTATTGTTTTGGGAGTACAATGGCTTACTACATTGGGAACAATTGAGATGAACTTCCAAGAACCATTCATGCGATTTTAATCAAAAGGAAAGGTAGTGGAGCTAACAGGATTGAAGGCAAAATCCCCAAAGATGGTAAGATCTCATCAAATGAAAAAGTTTCTTAAAAAAGGTGTAGATGGATTTGTGGCCTAGATATGTTCATTAGAAGTCTCTCAATCTAATGCTCTTACTCATTAGGATTTACAAGCAATAATTGATCATCACTTAGTGATTCTTGGAGATATGCCTAAAGGACTTCCTCCTAAGAGGGATCATGACCATGCCATATAACTAGTTCTAGGAAGCTAGCCACTAAACATCAGGCCTTATAGGTACCTATAGATACAAAAAAGTGAGATGAAATTTTTTTTTGAGGAAATGATAGAGGTAGAAATTATTATGCATACACAAGTGCTTACTCCTCATCTATTGTGATGGTGCATAAGAAGGATGAAACTTGGCCCATGTGTCCAGATTATAGAGTGTACAATAAGTACACCATTATAGATAAGTTCCATATTCCAATCATCAATGATCTTCTAGATGAATCAAATGGAGCTATGTATTTTACCAAGTTAGATCCTAGATCAGATTATCACCAAATTCAAATTAAGGAGTAAGATATTTGTAAGATAACATTTCAAACTCATGAGGGTCATTATGAATTTTTGCTAATGCCATCCACTCTTATTGATGCACCATCTACATTCCAAAGTTTGATGAATTCTATTTTTGAGAAGTTCTTGCGAAAATTTGTGTTAGTGTTTTTTGATGATCTATTAGTTTATAGCAAGACTTGGGAAGAACATTTGCAACATGTAGATCAAGCATTAAAATTACTCAAAGATCATCAACTCTATGCTAAGCCATCCAAGTGTGCTTTTGGTCATAAGGAGGTAGAGTATTTGGGACACATAGTTTCACGTGAAGGAGTAAAGGTAGACCCTAACAAAATTAAGGCTATCATAGAATGGCCTATTCCAAAAAATATTAAGAAGTTGAGGGGTTTCTTGGGATTTACATGATACTATAGAATATTTGTGAAGAATTATGGTTGTATAGAAGCACCCCTTACCACTCTATTGAAGAAGGATTCTTTTCATTGGAATGAATTTGCTAATTTATCATTTGAGAAATTGAAGAAGGCTATTTGTACAACTCCAGTACTTTCCACTCTAGACTTCACCAAGGAATTCATTATGGAATGTGACACTTCTAGAAATGGGATAGGAGTAGTTCTCATGCAAGAAGGTTGACCAATTTCTTTTACGAGTTGTTAATTAAAAGGTGAAAATCAACTCAAACCTATTTACAAGAAGGAAATCCTAGCAATCCTTTGTGCAGTTAAAAAATAGAGGCCTTATTTAATGGGTCAACACTTCAAGGTTAAGACAAATCATGATAGCCTAAAATATTTTTTGGAACAAAGACTATCGTTAGAAGAGCAATAAAAATGGGTCACTAAGATGTTGGGATATGACTTTGAAATTTTATACAAGAAAGTTAAAGAAAATATTGTGGCCAATGTACTTTCCAAGAAGGATGAAAAAGATGAAGCCTTATTGTGTGCCCTTTCAATTTTACAAAAAAATTGGGTGGTAGGAGCCAAAGAAGAGTGGTAAAATGATGTTGCAACAAGTAATCTCATATAGAAAATAAAAGGTGACCCTAGCAGTTTATATAAGTTTTCTTTAAAGGGGGATATTCTTTGGTATAAAGAGGACTTGTATCTCTACAAGAATTTCACTCTTAAACACACGATTCTCAAAGAACTACATGAGTTCCCAATTGGTGGTCACTTAGGATTTTTGAATACATATGATCGCATCAAGCAAGATTTTTTTGGGAAGGGATAAAAGGTAATGTTCAAAAATTTGTGGCTGAATGTTTGGTTTGTCAAAGAAATAAGGGGGAAACAATTAAGACACTATGTCTCTTGCAACCTTTATCTATTCCTAGCTAATGTTGGGAGGAAGTATCCATGGACTTCATCATAGGGCTTCCCAAGTCTAAAGTTCATAATGTCATCATGGTAGTAGTTGATCACGTCACTAAATATGCACATTTAATTGCATTATCACATCCTTTTACAACAAGTATAGTGGACAAATTTTTCTTGGTGAATATCCAAAAGCTACATGGTACACCTAAGGTTATTGTTAGTGATCGTAATCCTATCTTTACTAGTCACTTTTGGAAAGATTTATTCTCATGTTTGGGTACTCAGTTGGCTCATAGTTCTTCATACCATCCTCAATCAAATGGGCAAAGTGAGGTTTTTAATAAATGTTTGGAAGGATATCTACATTGTTTTACTTTAGAAAAATAATCTCAATGGGTAGATTGTCTACCTCTTATAGAATGGTGGTACAATACTTCTTTTCATAGCTCATCAAAAATGTCTCCATTTTTGGCACTTTATGGATATCATCCTCCTTCTATCACAACATCATTAAGGTGTCACCAAGAGTTCATGTAGTAGAGGACCATTTGCTTCATCAACAAGAGGTACTTTTAGGACTGAAGGAGAATTTAGCTATGCCACAAAATTGAATGAAATGACAAGCATACCAACATTGTAGTGAAAGAAAATTTGAAGTTGGGGATGAGATTGCAGCCTTATAAACAAATTTCAATGAAGCAAAAAAAAAAGAATAATAAGTTGTCTTGAAGATATTATGGACCATACCAAATCATGAAAAATATTGGTAGTGTTTCCTACAAGCTTGAGTTGCCACCAACAAAAAAGATACATCTAGTTTTTAATGTCTCTTGTTTGAGGAAGATAATTGGGTAGAATATTCATACTCAATTAGTACTACTAGAAATTGATGAAGAAGATAGAGTAATTTTGGAACTAGAGTGCATTCTTCAAACATGCATAAAGAAGCTGAGGAATAGAACCCTAACTTAGTATCTCACCCAATGGATGAACTTACTAGTTGATGAGGCCATATGGGAGGATGAGGAGTTCATTCAAAAGAATATACACTTGGTTAGCATCGAGGACAATGCTTCTTTCAAGAGAGGGGGCATGCTACACCCTTAATATTGGTGTATATAGGGTTATGAATAGTCAACTTGTGGCTATCTTAATCCATAATTAAGACATTTAATCATTATTATATTATTATTTAGATAGGTAGGTTGGCCTAGGTGTTATGTAGGGTTGTGTCTATTCAACCTATGAATAATTAGGTATATATAGGAGGTTGTGAGTCTTATTCCATCATCATATTGTGAAGTGTGTTCTCATTAGAGATATTTGGAGGTTTCCCCCTTGAAGTGGCCTATTACTCTTAGTTATTATCAAACATTTATATAATATTTCATATTATTTCTTCTATTATGAAATTTCTTTCATTACATTCACCCCTTAAGTTGGCTAGACTTAACAAACAAATTCATCAAACTAAATATGCTAATTCAAGAAAATCCTTTGTTAGCTGAACCAACTCAGTCAACACTAAATCAAAAATTACTTTTTCTAGACTTCCTTTGTTAACTACGTGAACTTGGTTAACACTACATACTAAACTAAATTCCTTTGGTAATTGAGCAAGCTTAGTTAACACTAGTTCTATGCCAACTTCTCTTTGGTGCCCAGGTGAAGCTTGAAAAATACTATCTCTAATCTTGGTTTACTCTTGAATGCTTGGCAAACACTGGAAACTATCTTCATTTCTCGAGTGAGCTTGAAAGACATTGACTGTTAAAGACTTGAATTTTTTTGTAACATCAAAGACAATATACAATTGAACAATTGTTTTCAACAAGGGTTTCCCTATATAGGAGCTTATTTATTAGATCTACACTATCACAAGCCAAAAATATAAATTAATTTTTCATAATTTTTAGGTTAGCATGGTTTCCTAGAAGATTTTTAAGCCAGTTAGAAAAAGAACACACCTTCATGCCGAGGCTTGTCCATTAGGCAAAAAGTCCTTGATACTAGCATCTTCTTTGAACATAATTACTCTCATGTTCTAATAGGCAGATCACTTTTGATCCATTTTCTTTGCTTCTTTGGCATGATTCAAAATTTTTTGGAGGTCCCTAAGTTGGGGAATCCTTCCTTCTATCTAATCTAGAAGATGGGATCAGATGTGAACCATATTCTACCAAATCTATCTTTTGAAGGGGACTGAAGACATTAGATTTATTTGGATGTCTTCTTCTGTTATTTTGGGGAACCTAGCCATAGGTCTAATATTTTTTCCTTTGAGCTGATATGATCTATCGTTCATGGGTTTATAGGATCGTACCTATATCCATCCTTCCTCAAATTCAAAAAAAATAGCGATTGACAGAAGGGAAGAGCATACTTCATTTGCAAAAAATGAGTGCCTATCTTCAGTACCATGGAAAATTAGAGAAATAATTTTCCATTTACTCAAATTCTAATTAATTTTTAGTTTTAATAAAATCACTAATTTACTCCAATAAAAGTCCTAAAAATAGACACTAGGCAATGGTGACTCAAGTATTTTCTACTTTTCTAATGTGCTAGATTTTTTTTTTTGTCCACTTAAATAAACAAGATAATGCTTAGAAAATTCTAAAGAACATACAAAAACTAGATGTAGGGGCTTTGGCTACTTAAGATTTATTGAATTTTTTTGACTTGCCAAAATTTTCAGATCCCCCCTCCCTTGCTTTTAAATAAAAGAAATAATGCTCAAACAAGTCTAAATAAATCACTCAAAGAGAAAAAAAAGAGTTGACTCCCAGAAATGATATATTAGAACCACACGCTACTTAAACACCAATATACTTAAGAATCCTGAAAAAATTAATTCTTTTTGTTACAACCACTACAGAGAAAAAAGGCATTCATAACACAAAACTAAACAAAGAACCATTTATTTTTACAAAAAACCTAAAAATACTCAAACTTACTTGTTTTACACCATTCACCACATGAAATCACAAGAAAAATATAAAACCCCACCTTCTTCCTCCAATCAAACATAGATATAAAGCTCCATAAAAATGCGCAAGAATCTTTAATGATTCCAAACTTATAGATCACGTGGTTTTAAAAAAGTGAGATTCTTTAATTTTGAGACAAGAAATATGCATCCTTCTAAACAAAAACATTGCTTTCATGGGAAAGAGAACACCCTTTCAGTATGACTCTAAAATGAAACTTATTAAAATTTGCTTCCTTTCTTGTTTGGTGATTAGGATTTGAAGTGCTACTGATTGTCATCTGTTTGATTTGAATTTCTCTCTAATTTGAATTGCTTCCTATTCATCTGCTTATTTGCTGAATTATTATTTTTTTCTCTTAAAACCCTAACAAAGGTTGACTATCAGGTATACTACAATTTTTTAAAGTGGAATCAATTTTCTGCACAATCAAATTCTATAACCCTAAGCACATAGCTTATCAAATTATTCTATTATCAGAGTTACTATTATTTTCTATATGATCAAAGATAAAATCTAGCTTTCACATTTTCATTCTATTTTTTCAATTTGTTTTGGTCGCTCGTTGTCCAATATTGATAGCATAAACTGGTCTACTTTGATAGAATTCACACCCCACTAGCTTTGCCAATTAGATCTTTGGTTTAAAACACTATTCTTATTTCATAAATAACTGCTAAATTAAAAAGAGGTCGCTTCCTTTAGATCTTTAAATCACTTATTGTTGTTCCTTCTACCATTTTTCTATGGAATCACCCTTTGTAAATAGTATTCACTACTCTTTTTTATGTTCCACTTCACAATCACTATTTTCCTACATTCACATAATATCGATTGATAGTTGTATTAGATTGAATATGTTTTTTTAAAATTGCATAGATCAAGGATTCAATATACCCTTGCTAGTCAAAGTATTGACAAATAAGATAAGTATAGTGGACATAGAAAAATCTTGCGTGTTACTGCAATTCATTTTAAAGAAAAAAATAGCCATAATCTACTTTAAATATATAACTTGTTTCCCAACTTATAATTTCACTATCAAATGAGAAAAGTTATTGCTAACCGAATGTAAATTGTTGCTCTGCTTTTGACTCTAAATTATCCATTGCTTCTACTCTGCTTCTCAAATTTTTTTACTATTAATTCAAATAGAAATATTATCCATGAAAATTCTATTGTTTCTTTAAGTCCATCTTTGTTTCTTTAACATCCTCCAATTTAAATTAACATAAGTTGAAATTCGAAACTTATTAATAAATTATAATTTATTTGTGATTTTTTTAGAATTAAGATATATATTGAAATATTAATATATCAATATTTGTGATTATTATTATTAATTTGATATTTAGTCTAAATGGTGGACTTTTATATGGTATCAACTATTAGCTTATTTAAATTTATAAATAGTAATGGGAGCTATTTGAAAGAAATAATATTATTGTGTTATTATTGAGTACTTGGTGTATTATTGTGCACATAACTCTTTATATGAAATTATATGGCCAATTGGACTTTAGAAAATAACTTGATTATTTTATGTGGCTGAAAACTTGTATTTTAAAAATGGTTTCCTGTGTTTATGTGGTATTTTATTTTATTATAATTGTTGGGATATTTAGTTGGCCAATTAGGAATGTTCACCAGAAGCTAGGAACATAGTTATTTTTTACCAATAACTAATGGTATAATGTATTAAAAACATAGTTTTTTTTTTACAGATAACTAATGGCATAATGTATTAAAAACATAGTTATTTTTTACTAATAACTAATGATATAATGTATTAAATGTTCATTCTTAAGCTCATGTTGTGTTGGTTTTGAAAGCATTAATAATGTTATGGTTTGAGGACTAGTATGAGATATTATTGTTGCTTATCATGCTTTTGGTGATTTATGATGGTTTATGGCAATTTGTGAGTTTAGGGGAGGTTCACTTGGTGAATCTTAAGGGAGTGTTTTATAGTAGGGGTCTTAGGGCCAAGTGTCCAATTGTAGGGTAACCTATTGTAAGTTTATTGATAAGAGATAATTTAGTAATTAAAGATTTGTAGCACACACTAATTTGTTTATTGATATTCCCTCGCCCATGTCTTGAGCGCTTGTATAGGATAAGGATGGGAATGAGATGATACCTAGAGAGTAGGCATGACTAGTATTCGCCATCTTTATGAGTGTATTCTAGTTCTGCATGGGTCATGTTGAGGGTTTGAGGTATAGAGTGACCAATCTAGGGTAATTCACCACTTAAGGGTCTGGGGTTTGGAGAGGGACCAGTCCAGGGTAACTCAAGTTGTTGATAATGTGATGCCACTCCTTAATATGTAGCCTAAGCCACCTCTATAGATTTTTCATTTTCCTTGGATGGTCGTCGTTCATTTGGTGATTGGTATTTATCTCATGGTTGCTACTTATTGTTGGTTGTTATTTATTTGGTATTGATATCTAATTTGGAAATTAGTATCTAGTAGTTAGTTTTGACATGTAGTCTTGGTATTGGTACTTGTTGGTATTTTGATACTAGTTATCCTTCTTTTATCATTAGTTGTGGTACCATTAAGATGAAGAGATTTTAGGATCCCTTCCCTAGGTTTTGTGTTATTGATTTTGTACTTTGAAATCTGAGTGAGACCTTGGGTTCCATCTAGTTGGGTAGCAGTTATTCTCTTTCCATTGAGATGCCAACATATGTTTATTGATTTAGGATGTTCCATTGTTGTAATTGTTCCATTCAAGATGTTCTATTGTTGTAGTTGTGTCATTCTCATTCATACTACTTGAAGACTCTCTTTATATTTCATTGATGGACCTGTGTACCATGTACTATATTTGAGGTCCCTATGGGGATCTTTGATGTATTATATTACATTGTATTTGGATTATCATTATATACCTTGAAACATGTGTAGTTGATGTGATGTTTTGGATGTACCTTATTGTACTTTACAAGATCATATATCTAATATTTATTTATGGATGCAGACATTGTACTTAAAATTAAATCTAATTAATAAAACTTACATGTATGTGAGTATATTTATTAGATTGATTCTACCCTTTTATTTTAATGTTGTGTAAACTCTTCAGGAAAAAATGTTCAATAAACATAGTGGCTTATTAGGTTGATTTCTCTAGGGCTCTCTAGCAGGGTGTTACATAGTCATAAAAGGATAGCCCCAAGGGTGTTGAGATAATGAGTGTTGCACACATTGCATAATATCATTATATTGTGTTATTTTATTTTATTATGTAATGTTGCACCTAGATGGACGTGCAACATGTAAAGATTCCCATGGGATATACTTGATGAGTTGTATTGTAACATTGTGATAATATTTGATGTAATTATTTAATATTGGGAAAAATAATTAAATTTTCAATATTAAATGTGGGGTCAATGGGTTAGGTAGAACATAGTTTTTAACACATAGTTTATGTAATACCACTTGATGGTTTTGTGGGACTTGCTACTATATAAAAAACCACAAAGGTATTTGTTAGCATGAGAAGGAAAGAAAGTACAAAGGGAAAGAGTCAAGCAGGACAAGGCTTGACAGGTTAGCCAAGGGAGTATTTGTGAAGGTTGGAAGCATGGCATGGAATGTGTGGATTCATACTTGTTCAGATGGATTGCTTGGTAGTGGCTATAGCTTTGAAGTCTTCCATGGTTGTACTACAATGATATTTTTTCTGAATAATATATGGTGATGGATGCTTTTGGAGGTTGGGTTTTTCCCTCAATGAGGGTTTTCTCGGGTATATCTTGTGTCACAATTTTTGTGGGTATGTTTTCTATTCTCTTTCATCTGGATTTTAATTACATATTTATTTCATATCTATTATGGTTATTTGGAAAAGGTTATATATTTTCTTGTAAGTTTCCTTAGAGCTAGTATCAGAGCTATGTTTGTGTTGTTGTAACTCTATATTGAATCCATGTGAATGCATGAGAAGATAAAAGAAAGAGCAAGATATATAGGTTGTTTTTTTGTAGATTTGAGGGTTTTTGGGTTTGCTATTATGATGAGATCTTGAAATATTTTGGGCATATAAAATTATTGGTCAAGTGGATTTTTTGGATGTTTCATTTAAATGAGATTTTTAGGGGGTGGCTTGTGGTAATGACCTCATGGGTAAAAACAAACCTCACAATTGGATTCAGGTTGATGTTTCAACAAATTTTGATATATAATATGCCCTAATTTGGCCATGTTTTGATGAAAGAGTTTTTTAGTTTCAGCCTATGATGACCATCAAATTTAATCCCATCAGAATTTTTGTCACAAAAAAAATTGCAGTAAAAATGGTAAAAATAATGTCTTAGTTAAACAACCATAAGTTTCTCTCAGAATATCAAATTTCAAACTTCTTACAAGCATTGAAAAGCTAATTTAGAGCACTACAACTTGGTGTAGGCTTGGTTCTATGATTTTGATATTTTGTTAGGCTTTAAGAGTTCAAAAGATAGATATTGTTTATTTTGAGAAAAAATTAGGGCATAACTTGGGTATACAAAGTTAGATTTTGGACTTTGAGTAGTCAATGAAAAGCTCTAGACATTGGTTTAGATTTGGCATGGTTTATTTGGTGATATATTAATTTGAATAGTTTATGGTATATATTGACTATCGTAACATTGTGAGTTAATGAAAACGTATATTTTGGAGATTCAATATTTGATGTCATCATATATTCAGTTCATATTTTAGATTACTCTCATGGTGATATGATTATCAGTGTTTGGTTTAGATATGTATGATGAATTGTTGGGTCTACAAGTTGTGCAGTGTTGTAAGTGATCTATACTTATAGGTTACATTTATGGCTTTGTTATGTATTTTCTTTACCCATTTATATTTCATTATTGATGCATATTTAGAGTTGGTGGATTGGATTTAGTTTGTCTATGCACTGAGTCACATGATTTTCTAATTTTTTCTTCATGTAGAAGGGATGAGATGTTGTTACCAGCTATAGTCATGGTGGAGTATTGCAATTGACTATTTTATGTTGATAGGTTGGACATATTGAGAGTTAGTTTCTTGGTTCATTGATTTGATCATGGTGCCATGAATGTTGGCATGACATGATTAGATATATAGATACATCCTTGATGTTCATTGGCTTGAATTTCTGATTTGGTTATGGTGGTATATCTTCTTGGTTGAGGATCATGGTTATTTGGTTTCTTTTGATGAGCTCATGATGTGCACTTTTAGTTCTTTGATGGTTTAATACCTTCGTTGATCTACATGGTTAGAGGATGGGTTTTTCATCATGATGTCATGGATAGCTTAGATACATGGTTTAGCAGGAGCTTGTGGTAGTGATGAGGTGAAAGTGTAGGATTAGTTCCTAGTTTGACTTTTATCTTCTTGGTTTGGAGATCTTGGTTTCAATTAGTATTGACATTTTAGTTGTGTGAGTGTAGGCCTAGAGGATCTTCATGTAGGAGATGGATTTTATGATGCTATGGGTTACTCGATACCATGGTTGAGTGGGAGTTTTGTAGCATTTTTATTTATTGAGTGTTCATATATGTTGGAGGTTTGTCTTAGATCCCATTGCTATAGAAGCATCTTTAACGTTTGTATAGTACACTTGTTATCTTCATGGTATGTGAAGATGGTTAGATCTTGAGGACTTATGCATTTCTTAATTATCTTAATGGTGTGTGGAGATGGTTCTTCATGGTATATGGAGATGGTTTTCTTCATGGTGTGTGGAGATGGTTGCATCTTGAGGACTAATGAAGTTCTTGGTAAAGGTGTGGTTTATGCTTTCACTTGACATGCTATCCTTGGTGTGAGGATGGTTTCATTTTTTATGTCATGATATACTCTTGATATGCATTTAGAGTTTTGACATGTTATAGTATGTTTATATGGAGCATTTTGTCTCTTTGGTTGAGATGGTTAGATCATGTTGTCATGTTTATGTTCCCCAAGCCATGGTTGGAACTTTGACAATGATATTGCTTTAGGTTCTTGGTATTGAGTACATTGATCATAAGCTAGATACTTCATGATATTACTATGTTGCATTTGGAGTTGGCATGGATTGATTGTTTACAGGTGCTCATGGATACTTAGAGATGGTAGTGATGCTGATTTCTCTTGGATTAGAGAAGTATTTGTTGGAATAGTTGATAGTTTTAGGAGGAAGTTCGAGGGGCATTCACCTAACATGAACTTGAGAGGAGATTGTTCTTAGTTGAGTCTTGGTTGAAGACTTGGATATCTTGATAATCATTCTCATTCCCCACTATTTGTCTACTCAATAGTTTTGCTACTTGAGAGGTATAGCCCATTGTTTCTCTTAGGTGCATTATGTTTATGCTTGTCTTTCATGGATATGGATCTTGAGATATGGTACATGAGTTCATTCCAGAGGGTTCATTTGAGAGATGGTTTAGCATTGATTATCTCTATTTTCATATGTTGTTATGCTAGTTGAGTTTGGGAGATGGTTTTATATTGGGCATATTCCTTGGATTAGGAATGTTTTATGAGTTTGATCTTCTTGTGAGATGCTTACATTGATAATTAGTTATATGGTATGGTTTGGGTATTATTTTGGCTTCTTGGTTGAGATTTTATGGAAGAGATCATACTTGCATAGTCTACATCTAGAGGTGTGTGTAGAAGGACATGATATAGGTTATGATTTGCATGGTTTCTCTCTGGTCTTGGTTATCTTCCTAGATGTTTGGTTTTTCTTACATTGGATTTGATATTGGTTTGAGATTGGTTAGAGATTGTGATCATTGGTTCGAGATCATGTATGTTATGTGAGAGAGGACAAGGTTATTCCTTTATCTCTTTCCTCTATTGGTTGTGGAGATCTTGGAAGACTATTGGAGATTTTTTTATGAGAGTTGTTCTTGTAGGTTATTGGTTTATGTATTGTGGATGTCCTTGATACTACATGGATTCACTTCTTTGAGATGTTGTGAGTGGTTTGGTTATAGATTTGACATTATCTTTTATAGAGGGAGATTCTTAGTATATATGTGATAGGTATTGCTCTTAAGGCTTGTGATTGTAGGTTACAGATTGGATATGTTGATGATGTGAGATTCACTTGGTATATCTTTTGGAAGCATGGATAATTGGATGGGTTTGGAACTTACTATGGGTGCTATTTCAGCTATGGACATTTTGACAACTATGGATACATGTTATTACCTTTGGATCAAGTTTTTGTGCTTGTCATTTTAGTTGGTATAGGATTTTATGATCTTCTAATGCAAAAGGTTGGATGGCTTTCTCTTTGGATGGCTTCTATGTATGTCTAGTGGCAGTGACATAATAGGAGGTGGCATCATTCATGTTTGAGATGCTAGATACTTTTATTTTTTTGTGGATATGAGGATAGAGCACATTGTGTTCTTTGATCCATGATGGTGGATGTGTTAGGAGGGATTGTTCCCTTGTTTATTTATGTGGCTACAGATTGACCCAATGCAATGTATACAAGAAGTGGGATATTGTTGAGATAATGGGTGTTGCACACATTGCTTAATGTTGTTATATTGTGTTATTTTATTTTATCATGTAATGTTGCACCTAGATGGATGCACAACATGTCAAGATTCCTACGGGATATACTTGATGAGTTGTATTGTAACATTGCGATAACATTTGATGTAATTATTTAATATTGAGGAAAAGAATAAAATATTCAATATTAAATATGGTATTAATTGGTTAAGTAGCACATGGTTAATGTAATACCACTTGATGGTTTTGTGGGACTTGCTACTATATAAGCAACCACAAGGGTAGTTTTTCATGTGAGAAGACAAGAAGGCAAAAAGGGAAAGAGTTGAGTGAGACAAGGCTTGATAGGTTAGCCAAGGGAGCATTTGTGAAGGTTGGAAGCATGGCATGGGATGTGTAGATTCAAGCTTGTTCACATGGATTGCTTGGTAGTGGCTATGGCTTTGAAGACTTCCATGGTTGTATTGCAATGGTATTTTTTCTAAATAATACATGGTGATGGATGCTTTTGGAGGCTGGGTTTTTTCTTAGGGTATATCTTGTGTCACAATTTTTGTGGGTATGTTTTCTATTCTATTGCATGTGGATTTTAATTACACATTTATTTCAGATCTATTATGGGTTATGTGGAAATGGTTCTATTCTTTCTTGCAAGTTTCCTTACAAAGGGAAGCATTTTTTCCTTAAGAATTTAGTAAAGTGTGCACAAGAAGGTTGTATATATGCCCCCTTCCTTAAGATTCCAACATAAAACTATGATGAAATCTTAACAAAAAACATAACATGGACACCCACCTTCAATACCTTGGAGATATTCTTTAAGTAACAATGTATAATAACCAAAGAGAAAGAGACATAGATATTTCAAAGGGCAACAAAAGATAATTGTATGTAATAAGATATCTTGTGAAAAGTGTAAAGGGTTCCTTAAGAGGGGAGGAAAGATTTCTTGAACAAAAATTACATTTTTGAGATCATGAGGTGAAGGAGAAAAAGGATTCACCTTCTAGCCTCCTATTTCTAGGGGAAAAGGATTTTAAAAGAAAGATGACATACTTTAATTCCTCAAGTAAGGGGATATTTTTATAATGGATATTCTTTTCCAAATAAGGAAGGGGCTGAGATCAAGGATACACCTCTTGTGTAAGAGAGACTCCCTAATCAAGACAATCGACTCCCTTAAAAAAGATATCACATAATAAAAAAATTCACTTCCCTATGGAAAGTGGATACTGAGAGAGAGAGAGAGAGAGAGAGAGAGAGAGAGAGAGAGAGAGAGAGAGAGAGAGAGAGAGAGAGAGAGAGAGCTCTTTCTCTCCAAGTGTAAATGATAAGGAAAGAATAATATATTATGTTCTCTAAGTGAAAGATTAATTATAGAAGACATACAATCCAAAGTAAGAAAGATATTTAAAATAATAATGAGAAAAGTAGAGTTGTGTAAAAAAAAAGAAAGTCCATATAAGGAAAGAGAAACCTTAACTACCCCCAACTTATAAGGACTTTATTCCTTGTTTGTTTGTGCCAAGATGTTATCCAATAAAACATTGTTGAGAAGTGAACCCCAGGGAATATAGGAATAAGTAATTACCATTCAAGAGTTAGGGATTCATGTACAAGATAGAGTGGAAATGAAAATGAGGTGGATGGTAGTGATGAATATTTGGGGGAATATTGTTAGAAGTAGGAAATAATGAGTGGGAAGGGGAGTGAATCAACATTTTCCAATCTTTAGCACAAAACTAGATATTATCAACAACCTTATAACTTGCATATGAAAGTAAATTAATTATGCTGAACAATATAAATAACCATGCAATAAGAGAACTCATAACAATATATTTTTTCATCTAGGGAAGCCTTGGCCAAGGGCAAGCCCTAGTGGGGATGGTACCCACAAAATGATCCACAACTTGAAAGTATCTTGTGAAAGAAATTGACCCTATTAGGAGTCTATTACATCCATATAATGTCTTGTTCCTTGTTAGAGGACTTAGAACTTGTTAGAAGCCTCAACCATGTTAGGAATTGTTATATATAAATACAAAATGTATATAAGATAATCCCAGTGCCCAAATATGCAATATACAATGTAGTTCCTTAATACAAAGAGATAGATATACAAAACTCTTTTATATTGTTGTTGATATCTTCAATATTTGATAATGCCTTTTCTTCTCAACACAAAATTTTATCTTAGTTCATATTCCTCTAATCATGCTTCATAATTCACATATTACTTCCCAAAACTTTGCATTCTTAATCTTTCCTTTATACCTTTACAATTACAATATTATTGTTGAGTTGACCTTCGTGCATTGTTATACTTTACAAAATACATTACTATCTTTCAATGACTTAGGGTTAAAATCTAGGATGTTGTCCCTAATTAGTTAAGTAATTTTTTTGTAAAAAAAATTTCTTAACCCAAAATATCCAATTATCTGTTATGCTTTGTTTTCCTTGTATACTATCGTAATTGGTAAATTATCTATAATTCTTGTCGTACTATCCATACTAACCTAAAAAATTTCCTATAAACTCATCACACTCTATAATATCTTTCCTTAAGTGTGAATGTGCCAATATGACTTATGTGAATTGCACTAATCAAAACTCTATCTATTCTACCAAATAAATCAAGTGACAGTTAGACAATTTTCTAAGTATGAATTACATAACACATTTCCTCAAGGTGTGTCTTCTTTGTACTAAAGATATGTTTCCATAAATGAAAAAATCTAATGTATACCTTAGTTAAATTTCCAAAAATGTCCCCCTTTGGCATTGATGGAAACATATGGGAAAATTGGTTAAGAAATCTTAATAATTTACAACTTCAAGACTTCACAAAATTCACAAAATTTCAAAACTATGGATCATTACATTTTAACCATCTTTCCTTATATGTCCTAATTAAATTATATGAATCCTCATTTGAATAATATCCATTTTATACATATCTATACAATATATTTTCTTTATCTTTGTCTCCCACTTCCTTTATCCTTCTATATACATAAATCTATACAATATTCCTAATCTTTCTCTCCCTCTTTGACATCAATGAAAAATGTGCTAATACTTATGTACAAATCAAAATTGTATTAGCTTTGCTTCATGACGAGTCTAAAACTCTTGATACACAATCTACAAAGCTTGTTTTCAAGCTTCCAAATTATTTCTCCCAGGTGTCTTTAACTGCATTTGATATGTTGAGTAATGCACATAGGCCATAAGATACCACTTCTAATGTGTTCAAATTTGTATACACAAATTTGTCATATGATGTCTTGGCTACAAGAAATTTGTCAAGCTACTTTTGCACATTTCTAATCTTTAGGGTCAGGTGCTCTCTTAACAAAGAGAACCTCTTTATTACTTTATCTTTCCTTAGTTGAATGGTTTTGATGTCATCATGAACTTGTGCAATTATTGCCTCAAAATCTTCAATTTTGGCATTTGTCCGCTAGAGTCTTCTTGTCAAATTTTTTAGTTCATTCAAATTAGCACTGAATTCATCATTTATGATGCAAGGAGGAATTTTAATAGTGAGGGCCAGAGGCACACCTAACTATCCAATCAACTTGTTGAGTAACACAATGGAAGCAAACAACAAAGAGAACAATACTGAGAAGAGAAGAAACAACAACACTTTATTGATTCATCCAATTATCAACATACATGCACAATTGTAAGGCCTTCTAGGTTATGACCAAATAAAAAATAAAACTTCAAGATCTGTGATCGAGCTTCAAATTCACAATTCTAGAAACATCTTCTCTGAACTCTATAAATCTTCTTCTAGCCTAAAACAAAATACATCTGCTTATACTTGCCAAAATGGTTTACAAAAGATTCTGGATCATTACATAATAGAAAAGCCAAATCTTAAAATGGTTTGTACAAATCCCAAGACAAGATCTGAACATTAAATTTGTGATCCAAACTAATTACATAAGCTAGCTCAAACTAAGAAATAATCATAGAAAAACTCAGTCAAAGAAGGAACCAAGCATCATCAAATATCAGGCTCACTTGACACATGAAGGAACACTTAGCCAACACTCAATATCTCAACCAATACTAGATAGATTGGCCAATACTAGAAAGCTACAATAACTTAGCCATCAGTAGCTATAGTAAGTCATCCATAACTAGCTACAATAACTCGACCATCATTGGCTATCATAACTCATCCATCACTAGCTACAACTTGACAACAATAGAAACATGGAAACCACTGACACTTAGCTTCAATAGGAAGAATGAAAAAAGATAAGTAGGATAGCCAGACAACAAAAGATGTTCCTACATCAGAAAACTAGGGTTGAAAGAAATGATTCTTCTTAATCATTGAGATGTCAATACTTGAGTTGAATCCAACTTAGATTGAGAAATCCATGTAAAATCTTCAACTGGTCTATTCTTCCACTTCACTAAATATTCATGGTAATCCTTTCCTCTCATTCTTTTACCAACTCTTTGATCCAAAATTTGTTCAACCTCTTCAAATTTCTTCTTGGGTTAATCATTTGATACGCCAATTGTTGATATAAGATTGTTTGAAGAGAAGAACCTGTAATGGAATAATCATTATTTTGTCAATGATGTTAAACCTGCCACCTATTGGTGATACAATTTTTTTTTGGTTTGAAAGCTATCATTTAGTTGATTAATGAAGAGGATTTGAAAAGAAGAGATAATAATAGCACCTAGAGAAAGGTTGAGTTATTTGGTATGTAAAGGAAGCATTAAGACCAAGTAAGACATTAGTGTATTGTTTATCTATTTAAAGTCTAAAACAAAAGATTACTCAAGTTAAAAATGGAAGAAGATCAAGTATGAAAAGTGTTTGCCTAGCCTTGTTGAGAAGTTAGTGCAAGCCAAGCATAAATTAGTAAAAGTCGAGTGAAAATCAAGAGGTGCCAAGCAAAGGTGAAAAATAGTGCAAGAAGAGTGATTGTTAGTATATGCTAAGTAAATTTTAGTTGGTGTTGAGCATCAGTAAACTTTAGTTTTTTTTGAGTAAACTATTGTTGGCCGAGTGACACAATAATATAGTTGTTGAGTGATATAAAATAGTGTTAAATCAAAGATTTGATGAATCTGAGTTGACTATTTTGTTTTCTTAAATTGTGTGAAGTGTGTAGAAGATAACTATGATGAGTTGGTGGTATAGAATTCAAGGCAAACCATTCTGAGGCAAATTCAAGGAATATTATAGAAGTCTCTAGAGGAACCAAATGGAAAAGTGGGCAGATTCATTGTATCCCACCTAACCCTAAAATAGATAGTTGTGGTTAAGCAAAAAAAGATCTAAATTCTTTATTTATAGAGATAGCTGGTCAGAAGCAAAGGATGTCATGTGTAAGAACCTAAGGAAGACAAGGAGTCTAGGGTATTGCTTCATTTATTAGCCAAAGAAAAGTGACCATAGTTAGCATGCAAAGCAAGAAGGCTTAAGAGTATGAATGCTTGAAGGGTGAACAAGATATCGGGGCTGAAGTGTGTGAAAGCCAAGTAGAATGGAGAACTGAAAAAAAGATCTATAATTTGCAAGTGAGTTGTAATTTTTTATCAAATCAAGCTTTAATGTTACTTTCTAATCATTGTACCAATCTAGGGTAAATTCTTTGGATTAAGGTTGACCTAATATTCATTTGTAAATCCTTTAATCAAGTTACATTCTAATGAAATGGTCTAAAGTCTTCTAACAAGGCTCACTCCTAACATGGTGATTGAAATCCTTTAACCAGGTCATATTTTATAGTGTGTATAGTAACCTTTAACAAGGTTGGATTTCACAGGGAATTACTTTAGAAGAGTGAGAATTAGTAGCATGTTATTAGTGCTTTTTCCCAAATTGGGTTTCCATGTAAAAACCTTGTGTCAAATTGTGTGAATGTTCTTATTTTTCTCTGAATAGAAAGAAAAAGGTGATGGATTAAAAGGATGATGTGAGGGGGAATATAAAGCCTATCGTTAACCCAAATTCCCAAAAGGAAAGATCCAAATTGGTCAATCACAAGGAAGTGATCAATACACAAATGAATCAATCAATAGAGAATATGAAGAAAGGAGGAAATCCTATAATCTACTATAGAAAGTATGTTCTTGAAATCTAGAATGAATAGAAGACAAATACTAACCTTAAAATAGGGTGAATTTGGAAAATGCTAATTTTTGATGTTTGTGCACAATTTTAGAGAATTCTGCAACCTATTTTAGACTAGAAATGTTGAGATGAATAAAACCCAAAAATATTTTATCTTTTTGAAGGTAGGTCAACCTTGACCTAGATAGAGGGGCACAATCTTATCTTGGGGCACAATTGTACCCCAAAAAGTTGACCTTGACCTAAATTACTCTAACAAAATTTTTGTTCACAAATCCCACAAGTTTGGCAAAAAGGGTATCCAAATCCGTACTTCAATTCCTTGTTCCACACCTGTATCTACAAGAAAAATGGTTTGTTTGTTTGGATGTGGGGTTTTCCTTGGTCAAACCATAGTTTGGAATCAACCTTAATAATGGAATTGAAATAGAGAATGATAGCAAGTAGTAGTAAGTAAATCTAGCAATGAAGCTATGATATTCAATAGATATGCAATTGCATTAGAAATATAAATAAGTATATTGATATGAAATCTTGGACTCAACAATGTAAATCAAAACCTCCATGATTGTATTCTTGGAATCCACCTTGAGAGAATAATGAATAGATCTTGAAGATGAACAAATGATCTTGAAGGAAGACCACACCACCATGATGGTTAGATCTAGGGTTTAAATGATAAATCTTGAATGCTTCAATCCTTGAGAATCAATGGAAAACTTGAATGGAGACAATGACTTGGATGCTTCCTTGAAAATGCTTTCTTGATCTTGATTGAAATATTGGATCGTATGATATATTGCCTCCTTATGTATTATATAAAATGAGAGGAGGAGGATTCCTTATATAGAGATATAGGGCACAAACTTCTATAGAAGGTTGACATGGGAGCATTAAATCCTAATTAACCTTAACCCCTAGAAATAGACCTAGATTAAATGAGATTTAAGAATCTACCATTTTGAAACTCGAAATAGCCAACTCAAAAGTGGGAAAATGAAACTTTCTAAAGCTCGGTATCCCAAAACTCTCTGATTTTTAAAATTTGACCTAGGGTCAATGATGACATTCAAAGTCATCCTTGACCTAGGTTAGGGTCGAGGTTAACCTTGACCCTTCAAGTCATCCTTGACCCAAGTTAAAGTAGTTAGTCTCATAGATAAAATTATTATAAAGAGGCTTGAAATAGAGAGAGGGAAGACAACCAGATCCATGCAAAGACCTATTCAAGGTTCTTTACATGACCCCATACCACTTCCTCAGAGGGCTAAATTCTCTTAACATGGAAGTGATTCCATTTTAAGATGATAAATTAAGCCCCACTTTAGCAAGAGTATAAACTTGATGAAAACTCTTGGTAAAGGAGAAGAAAGAAGAGATCCAAGTCGATTTGCAATGAGATAAAATAACACTTAGCTAAGGACACAAGCTCGTAGGCTAAGGATTCTAATTTAACATACATGCAAGATGGTGTGAAAAATAAAATAAAATTGAAACAAAACAAAAGAAAGGGTTAATACTAAACAAACCCAAACCACCTAGCATAAGAAACCTTGCTAAGAAATATTTCTCATACTAATATCATGTTTGGAAATCTATCACAAAAAGTATAAATGATTACATAAGAAAGACAAGAGAAACACTATAAATAACATAGCTTTATGATCTAGTCCTACTAGCATGAAAGTGAAAAGAAAGAAAAGAAAAAGTGATTGCCTCACCCAGTAAGATGCCCACCTTACCATGAATCACCAAGAGAGAGGGAAAGACAAATAGGTGGCCAAACCTAATAGTTCACCCATAAACTATGCTCACAATTGTAATGTGTCTTCTGATGGCTTCTAGAATACCCATAGATCCACTTTCTTGTATCACTATGAATATGAAATGCATGTCTCCTCAAGACTTAGTAACTTATGTGCATTACCTTCGGAGAATTTAGAAATATGTCTTTCTTAAGGATTTAGCAACTTATGTGTGTTACCTTTAGAGGGTTTAAAAAAATTGGAAAATGTGCATCTCTCTAGGATTTAGCAACTTATGTGTGTTACCTTCTAAGATTTAGCATATTAAAAAAAAAAAAAGTACAAGGAAGAACTTATATATGCCCCCCTCCTTATTGTGGTTATCTACTAGACATGATAAGGAAGAGGAAGAGGATATCTACTTCACAAGGCAAGGAGATATCCTATTTAGCAACAGTGTATACCATATTCTTAGTGAGGGATATTGATCCTTGCATCCAAGATCCTAGATAATCATGAAAAGGATATGTCACTTATGAAAAAATAATCCTCAAAGAAAGAGATTTTATCAATAAGACCCCCACCATAGAGGAGTGCTTTTACATAAAATATCACATTTTAATGATAAATAAAATAGGAACAAAGATCCAATCATTAGGCCCCATAAAAAGAAGAGGAAGAGGAATCTTTGGAACAAGGAAAATAATTCTAACACCAAAGCAAGGGTAAGAGTTTATAAAGAATCATAATTTGCAACATAAAGAAGAGGTGATGAACTAGGACAACAACCTCTCGTATAAAAAGATTATTCATAGTCAAAACATTAGTCTATATGAAGAAATAATATTGTAATATAAATAAGTACCACTAAGCTAAGGAAAGTAGTCCCGTAGAAAAAGAGAAAGAAGGAAGAACCTTGCCCCCTAGGGAGGAAGACAAGGGATACCTTTGCAAAAAAAATGTCTAAGAATAAATATCTTGAACATAGCATAATAGAAAATTGGAAGAAAGAATACTAATTAAGCCAAATAAAAGGCCTAATGGATCCTAGGAGACTAGATGAATATACACCTCTTGTCCCCCATTCCAAAGACAAGAGGAGAAGAGATCTATATTATATTAGAAGGAGGGGAATCCCCTATATTAAAATTATGAAGGAATTGTAAAACTGCATGAAAGTGAGATATAATTCCTAAAGCATCTCATTTACGAACACACAATTTGAAATGTCTACAATCAGTGAGTAAGTGTGTATTATCATAATGAAAAGGACATTTTAACTTGGATCAGGCATCTTTTGGTATAGGTTTAAAGATTTCTTTGTTGGAATTCATTAATTAAACATGCACCTATTTAGCCACCTCTTGACGAATATTAGAGTTATCAAAGGTAGGTGTAGGGAGAAATTTATGAAGAGGAGGACAATGATTATCAATGATTATCATCACCTACCTTAACTTGAGATGTCTAACAACCAACACCATGAAAATCTGGTTTAGAGGGTATACAAATGCACAATCAAATGCTATTCCCCCAAAAAAGAAGGATATAAACAACAAGAGGCCCACTGAATCCCAAACTGCTCAATTTTAGTGATCAATCCCTATAGCCCCCAAGGCTCTAGTCAAAGTAGTTGGCACTCCTCTCAACATAGTAGATCAAATGAAGAGGACTAGTATTAATGTTCCTTTGTGGGATGTTATCACTATGCCATCATAGTTGGAGCTATTACAACAAGAGTTAAAGAACATAAAGGTGTCAAATAAGTTAGCCACCTTAGATAATACAAAAAGTTTGGTGCAGCCAATAAAAGAAGGAGAAAAAAGTCTCCTCCTTTTTATGTCTCTTTGATGATAAGGGACATTATAGGTCATAATTTCATGATAAACTCTGAGGCTAGCAGTTCAATAATGCCTAAATGTATAGCTGACCTCCTTGGTATATAATATGAGCCAATGGATGTACTCTAGTTAGATGGTAGCTTTTTCAAAATAGTGGGAATCCTAAAAAATGTGGAGATGGAATTTCATGCATGCCTTGGTTGTACAATCATTCAAGATATATTAGTAGTTGAGGTTGAGCCACATTTTTCCACCTATCTTTCTAGAGACTTCACTGCACATAGAGGTGGTTATATTGCATTGGATTAGTTTGTTATGTTCTTTAGGAGATATGAGACAAAAGATTTTATAAGGGTAGAACCTCTAGCCCTTAATCAAATAGAGAGCTATACACCTAGCCCCATAAACATGAATTGTACAATTCATGAGAGATAGACAATAGAGGCATAACACATGAACTTGTCACTTCCTTTGTAGAGGTTCTTGACTATCTTTTGGATGAGTGGGCCATTGCTTATCAATTTGATCCAATAGAGGCTCTAGAAATAGGCCTTGGAACATATTGTATACTAGGAAAGGATGCTCCTATTCCTGAACTCATGAAAATAGAAGAAGATACTTATGGATTATGGAGCATGTTATTTGATGGCTCAAGAAACAAGAATGGCTCAAGAGCTAGTGTGATGTTGGTCTCCCCTAGTTTGGAGAAGTTTTACTTCTCTAATAGACTCCAATTCAGTTACAGTAACAACATAGTAGAATATGAGGCATTGATTCAAGGCCTCCAACTTGCATAAAAGAGGGGGATCAAATTTTGAAAGGGATTTGGAGATATTAAGTTGGTTGTTAACCAAGTAAGGAGTTAGAGCATCACAAAGAATAATTTGCTGAAATCATATAAAGACAAAGTTTCGGATCTACTTGAGGGTTTCCAAGCATTCAATATTCAAAGTCGTCCTAAAAGAGAAAACAAACATGCTGATAGACTTGCATCAATAGGTACTCATTATGATGTACCAAATCATGTTGAAGAAAAAGGAGAGAAACACATCAGACTAGTTGTAAGACTTGTATTTCCAAAAAATAATGCCAATTGGTAGGTGTTTGACTCTAATGTGCAAATTGTCAACTTTCTATAAAGTGAAGCAATTTTTTTTGATAAGAATCAGTCCAAGATATAAAACCAATATGGTGATTAGATCATGAACCTCAGCTCCAACAAGTTTCCTAAAGGTCTAATTACTGTAGAAAGTGTTTATAATCCTTATGACCAAGCAAGGAGCATGGGTCTGAAGCTAGCTGCAAACAAAGATGATCACATACCAATTGCCATTGTTGAAGGAAAGGTTCTCAATTTAGGAAAGATATGCTCTAAAGATGAACACGAAAATTTTATTCATTTATTTCAAGAATTCAATGATGTATTTGCATGGACATATGATGATTTAAAGGGTTTTGACCCAATTTTGTTTCAACATGCCATATATTTAGATAGTGATGCAAAGCCTGTTAGACAAAAGCAAAGACCAATCAATCCTAAGATCAAACCTATGATGACAAAGGGGCTATCTAGGTTGATAGAGGCTAATATTATTTTTCCTATTAAGCATTCCTCTTCGGTAGCTAACCTTGTTCCTATTAGGAAGAAGAATAGGGAAATCAAATTATATGTAGATTCTAGATACCTAAATGGATTCTCTCTCAAAGATCACCATCCTCTCCCTTCCATGGAGAAAATCTTATCCAAGGTTAGTGGCTCTGAGAGATTTTCCTTCCTAGATGGGTTTTCAGGTTATAACTAGGTGTTAGTCCAACAATATAATAGATACACAACAACCTTCAATAATAAATGGGGTACTTATGCCTATAGAAGAAGTCCTTTTAGAGTAACCAATGCAAGTGCTACCTTTCAAAAAGCAACAGAGATGTCTTTCAAGAGTATGCTTGAGAAATTTGTGCTTGTCTACCTTGATGACATAACAATCTATTCAAAAAATGTGGCAGACCACTTTAGTCACCTAAGGCAAGTGTTCATCAAGTGCTGGGAATATGGTGTGTTTGATACTAGTTAGGGAAAGTTTCTAGGATATATTGTGTCCAAGGATGGTTTAACCATTGATCCAGAAAGAACAAAAAAAATCCCTTCTCTTCCACTTCCTAGTCATAAGAAAGGGCTACAAATCTTCCTTGGTAGAATCAACTTTGTAAGAAGGTTCATTCCTAATCTTGCTACCAGGGTCAAGCCTCTTATAGCCATGCTGAAGAAGAATATGGTGGTCACTTAGAAAAAGGAAGGGAAAGCTAATTTTGAAGAGATTAAAGTAGCAATAGCATTAGCCCCCACCCTTATCACCCAATTTTGACAAGGATTTCATTCTCTGTACTCTTGGTGGTGAATCAAACATATCAACTAACTTGACATAGTTGAATGATGTAGATAAAGAATAACCTATAGCCTTTTTTAGTAAAGTCCTAAAGGATTACGAGGATATAGTTATGTGGAGAAGCAAGTTCTTGCTATCATAAGAGCTTTAATTAAATTAAGACACTTGTTATCACATAACAAAGCCCAACTCTTGGTTCCACATGTGAGTGTGGAGGAGTTCCTATTGAAAAAAGATATCAATGAGAAAAGAGCTGGATGGATCACCAAGGTGATGGAATATAACGTTGAAATCAAGATCACAAAGCTTGTGAGAGGTAAAGGATTGTGTGAGCAGATGATTTCATCCCAAGAGATGATAGAAGAGGTTGCACTAGTATTAATAGATGAACAACCAAAAGGGGATGAAAATCTAAACAATTGGATCCATTACATGACAACCTTCTTGTTGGGAGGAGGATATCCAAAAGGACTAGACACAACCAAAAGGAGATAGTTTAGATTGTAGTCTATTCCTTTTTTCTTAGTGCATGAGATTCTTTTTAGAAAGGATCTCAATGGAGTCCTATTAAGATGTATTAATCTTGATCAAGTAGATAGAATGATCAAAGAGTTTCATGATGGCCCTAATGGTGGTCATTTCTCAACTAGAATAATAGCCATAAAGATCATGAGAGATGGTTATTATTGGCCAAATCTATGAATGACTATCATAAACATGTAAGGAAATGTGAGAAGTGTGCTTTCTTTTCAGGTAATTAAAGGTTAGCAACTCTTCCTCTCCATCATATTTGTGTTGATCAACCATTTGCCCTATGGGGGCTATATTTTATTGGTCCAATCAATCCACCTTGCAGCTCTTGTCACAAGTGGATCTTAGCTACAAAAGATTACAAGGTGGAAAAAAGTAGAAGATTTGAAGGATTTCATAGAGACTTCAATGGTGGAATTACTTGATGGAATTGTCTCCAGATTTGGTGTCCCTTTAATAATAATATTAGACAATGTCAAGTCATTTGTTGTGACTCACATTTGTTCTTGGGTAGTTGACCACAATATCTATTTGAGCACTTCCTTAAATTTCTATCACCAAGGAAATGGTTTGGCTAAGTCCTCCAACAAGAACATAATAAGGATTATCAAAAGGACTACTAAGGAAAATTAGAGGTGTTCCCATTCAAAGCTAAGAACAACCCTTTGGGCTGATAGGATCACACCTAAGAGAGCAATTGGGAACTCACCCTTCATGTTAGTATATGGAAGGGAAGCAAGTCTTCCTATGTCACTTGAGTTCCCTTCTCTTGAATAAGCTCATCAATTGGAGTTAATTGAAGATAATGTCATGATAGTCAAGATGGAAGAATTAATGGAACTAGAAGAAAAATAAAACAAGCTATGTAGACACTTGAGACACATCAAAAACATGTCAAAAGAAGTTTTGACAAAAAGAACAAGGCTAGGATTTTTAAGGAAGGAGATCTTGTTCTCAAGTGGGATGCAAAAAAAGATAAACTAGACACAAACTCCAAGTTTGATGTTAGGTGGAGTGGCCCATATGTTATCACCAACTATAAAGGGGCAAATGCTTTTCAGTTATCCAAGCCTAATGGTGATATTTTTCCAATTGTAGTCAATCGAATTTACCTTAAGTCTTGCTTCTAGAGAAGGTTAAGAGTTTCTCTATATAATAGAGTAGTTTTCTTATTTTTAATAAGTGCATGACCATAAGCCTTTCTTTGTGAAGGAGCAAGTTTGAAGTTTTTTGTAGTTGTAGAGGTGATAATTTTTTTGCAGAGCAAGGTTCATTTTTTTGTGACTCTAGCACAATGAATTACTTAAGGCCAATGGTCCATGCTTATGAAGAAAGCATCCCTCCTTAGTTGCCATAAATGTTAGCCATTTTTAGCCCTTTCCTAAATTATCAATGTTGCTAGTCTCATGAATATCCAAGATGATAGCCATGTCCATGTCCACATTCATTGATTTATTCATTTATTACCATGAAAGTGTATTGGGGATATGTAAAAACCTTGCTCTTTCCTTTTATATCCCTAAGTCTTTTCATCCTTCGCATCAAATGAAAGTTTTCAAGTTGCATTGATGTGAAACCTCTCTTCATCAGCCTATTGAAGCCATTTGGGACTTAACCATCGTATAAGTTGTGAAAGTGTGACATAGTTAGTTTTACCATTAGTGCTACTTTGAAACTATTTGTGCTAACATGCAATTTTAGGTCACGAGGGTGTGAAATAGTTAGCGACATGATCAAAGGTTAGTTATGTCAATAAGGATTTCAAGTCACAAAGTCACAATTAAGGATGGTAGTCAAATTTTATGGCTTTCACATCCTCACTTGTAGTCAAGGTTAACCCAAAGTTATGGTTGCAATAATGTGATTCCCTTTGTTTTCTCATTCACTGGGTTAAAGATGTGGTTTATTTTTTAGGCCATGATGGGGCAATCAAAACTTGAGGTTGGTCTTCACAAACTTCATAGGTAGCAAAATAGTTAGGGTTCCTAAGTTCTAAATTCATGAAAATTGTCATGCTGTCAAGGTCAAATAGCTGTCATAGTGTCACATGGAGTTAATGCTAAACCATGGTTTAGGCTATGATGTGGTAATTTCCCTTTATCACACTCTCATAGGGTTAAAGCATGAGTTAAAATTTAAGTCACAAAGTTGTGAACAAAGAGATGATAAAGTAGTTTAAGGTTAGGTGCCACATCACATCATATTAAGGTACCTTATGTCTAGCAATTCTGATAGAGTGATAAAGGAAAAAATGATTGCATTGCAAGATCATATGATGAAACAATAGTTAGGCCCTAACCATTGTGAGGGTGCCAGGTAATCCATTTTATGATGATTGCAATGTCATAATAGTTTATGAGCTAAGGTGATTAATAATCGCAAAACATTGATAATGTATGAAATGAAGACATAACAATTTTGCATGGCCAAATAGTTAAAGAGGAGAATGAGCTATGAAGCCACGAATAAAGGAAATTAGTAGGTCAACATAAAGAAAGAGGTTGGGTGAGGTGGTAGAGTGCTTTAAAGAATATTGGGCCACATGGTGATGTTGGATGGTTAAATTCAGTTGACCTGATGACATAGCTAATTTGGCATGTTTGTGAACATGAAACAACAACTCCTTGATGGTGAATAGGTCCTTTCAATGCCTACAACAAACTTTTGGTGTTCTCCATGCCTAGTAAATACAAAAGACATTCCATCACCACCATGGTGATCCATCTATCTAGCTAGAGCAGTTATGGCCATTGTTTCTATCTCTTGAAAGCCAAAATTTACATGAGAGATATGATTTTCTACATATGGACATGCAACTAATCATATCCTTTGGGGGTAGGCATTGAATTTTCTTTGCAACTTGAAGGCAATAGTTGAGTTTTGGCTTTTAGTGGAAGTTTTCTCAGTTATGCTTGAGCTATAAAAGCAAGTTTTGTAACCCTTTCGAGGGTTGGTCTTTCTTTGATTCTATAATAGATATATTGTATACTCTACTATTGTACTTTCCTTTTGCCTCTAAATGAATATAATTCTCTTTTATATCTCTTTCTTCCATTAATATATTGTGCAATATCTTCTTGCCTTAAGTTGATTTATTGCTTCCATTCTTCAGCTTATATGTTTTTATCTATTTTTCCTTGAATGATATAGAATGAAGTTCCTTATAAAATTATATTGCTATTTGATCTACATATGATTGTTGAGTTAAAGAAAAATTTGAATTTGTGTACTTTAGGATTGTATTGATGAACTATGCAACTCTAGGAAGAGATGGG
Organism: Cupressus sempervirens; assembly: GCA_028749045.1. NCBI lineage: Eukaryota > Viridiplantae > Streptophyta > Pinopsida > Cupressales > Cupressaceae > Cupressus > Cupressus sempervirens. Next base: position 747,551,008 of record CM053783.1, read on the forward strand.
ACTGCACATACTATTTGGTGTATCACTCCTCTAGATTAGATTAGGTAGTTGATTTTCATGCATTTCCTGCTCCTTTTTCCTTTCAACAAGTAGTTAGCTACACCTTGATAGTGAGGAAGCTGGCCTTCTCTAGAGTCTCAATCTCATTGTTCAAGTCCCACAACTTGGAGACTGTTTCCATGTTACACAAGGTTTCCTTTAGGTCAAACTTCAGGCAAGGGTGCAAAATTTTGTGACGACTTCTACAGGACATGATTTATTATCATGTTCATGAATAAAAGTTGTATAAGGTGGAATAATAGGTTTGTAAGAAGTGTCTTGACCCTTTCCTTTAATATCATCATGAATCAGAGGAGAAGGTAAATCAAAGAAGTCTTACACATTTGCATCTTGAACTATAGCTTGAATTCCATTATAAGTATGGGAGGAATGAGGATTAATAGATGGAGAATTATGCATCAGATTAGGAATAATAGAATGTGGATTCAAATGATTAAGAGATGATGTATCATCTACCAAATCCTTTAGATAATGTAAGACAAAAATAAGTCTACCACATGAATCTTTAACGAATGTTTTGAATGTAGGAAGACTATTATCAGTCAAATTCACAAAAGGACAAGTGAGAATAAAATGAAAGATCATGAACATAATAAAATGAATGATACTCTCATAAACATCATAATTATGGTAAAGAGATCCTAAAAGTAGGGCGATAAGGAACATAATCACACACCAAAGCATCTAAATAATCTTCATAGTAAATGAAATGGAAGAAATGTTTTTGTATTTTTAATGAATATTAATTTAAATTTAAAGAGCATAAACTAAATCTAATCTGAATGTAAGAAAAGACCTAACAAATATGAAATTTAACACCACAAAACATAATAGGGCACCTAATTCCACAAAAGATAGGGGGTAAGCATGTTGAGTTTACCAAAATGAATAGAAAGAAAAAGGGGATGGATTAAAAGGATGATGTGAGGGGGAATATAGGACCTATCCTTAACCCAAATTTTCAAAAGGAAAGATCCAAATTGATCAATCACAAGGAAGTGATAAATACACAAATGAATGAATCAATGGAGAATATAAAGAAAGGAGGAAATCCTATAATCTACTATAGAAAGTATGTGCTTGAAATCTAAATTGAATAGAAGACAAATACTAACCTTAAAATATGGTGAATCTAGAAAATGTTGATTTCTAAAGTATGTGCATAGTTTTGGGGAATTTTGCAACCTATTTCGGACTAGAAATGTAAAGATGGAGAAAACCCCAAAATATTTTGTCTTTTTTAAGGTAGGTTGACCTTGACCCTAATAACAGGACATAATCTTACCATGGGGCACAATTGAACCCTAAAAATTTGACCTTGACCTGCACTACACTAGTACAATCTTCTCTGTGGTCACCTATCAAAGTAGAGTCTCTGTACTCTACTCTTCCCTCTCTCTTGATGCCTTCACCTTGACATCCTACCAACCACTTCAACAACCACTCTTGCTTCTTCACCTATAACTCCTTAAATAGAAGTCTGGAATACTTTTCTTTCTCTAATCTTCCTTCTTTTAATCTTAGTTCAAATGGATTAGGTAAGATTCAATGAATCTACCCATTATCTTTTTTCATTCTAGAAACATCATGAAGAATCCACCTGTGTTTGCCCAAAAATGGTTTATCAAAAATTCTATGCCACTAGCTCATCATCCTTATCTTCCATCCGATTCACAAAATTCAAGGTAACAAACTTTTTAGCTCACTCAACACATACTATGTTACTTGGAACCAATTATGTTTTATTGATGCTCAACACCTATTGTGGATTCACTCAGCATCAACTAAGTTTTTAATGATGCTCGACACCTATTACTTGCTCAGCACCTAAACTCGCTTGGCTCCTTCTATTTCACTCAGCACACACTAGATTTTTCATTTTCTTGGCACTTACTAATAATCTTCTTAGCATGAACTAGCTTGCTCGACACCCACTAATGAACTTAGTCAGGCTTTGTAGATAGCTTTGTTACAACTTATTCTTCTAGAGTTTCTATGTGTAGTCAACCTTTGTATCTTCAAGTGTATTATCAATACATCATTTTACCATTATCTTAACTGATCCTTGTACTTCATTACAAAACCATAACTCAACCTTTCTTTTAGGTGTTTTTGTTACATCTTATTGAGTAAATCCTCTTCATCAATCAACTAAGTGGTAGGACTTGGATCTTATGAGCAATTGTCATTCCAACAAATAGCAGGTTTGACATCAGTGACAAAACAATGATTGAAAATATTCTTTATCAATAATCTCCCTCTTTGCAAAAAATATCTCTTCTTAAAAAATGATCTTTTCAATCAGATCTCAACAATCTCCCTCTTTGGCATTGATGACAAACCAAACTAATCAACCAAGTTATCAAAATGCTAACTAGGTTAGAATAATAAATCAAATGCCAAGAAAGAAAACTTTATCCAAAAATGTTCATTCTATCAGCAACATAAACTAGCTTGTGACTACTTTTGAATTTTATAAGTAACTTCCTCTTTCAGAGTATTAGGGATATCTCTTTTGTTGATACACTGTCTTCTCCTTTTTGTTCTACTCTCTCTCTGATTGATTCTTGTCTGCATTTTTTTCTCCCTCTAAGCTACTATTTCCTTTCTCTTCTATTTTTATATTATTTCTCCTTTTATATTTTGATCTTTTAAATTTGCTACTTCTCCTTCTATGCATTATTTCTCCCTCTGCATGCATTGATTGATTTCTACTATTTTGGTATCATCTCTTTCTTTTGATCAGTTTAGCTACTTCTTCCTCTTTGACAACAATGCCAAAGACATATTATTTCAGCATCTTATCATGCAAGTGTGGCATTTGTAGGAACACTAATTTCTCCCTTTGTCACCTTGCTTGTGACTGATTTGAAATTTTAGTACTTTAATTACTTCAAGCAAAAACCTAAAGTAAGTATCCTTTGCATCAATTTGTAACATTGCAACACTTGACTCATTTGATGTAGAGTAGTCTTATTGTTGGTTAGATAGCCTTGGATAGGGTAATCACCCCTAACTTATCTCTAATACATTCAAATGCATCTTTAGGTAATGCTTTAGTGAAGACATCAATAACTTGTTCCTTTGAGTTGACATGTTCCATCTTCACTCACTTATCTTCCACCAATTCTCTTACATAGTGATACTTAATTGCAATGTGCTTTGTTTTGGGATGCATCATAGGATTCTTTGGTATATTGATGGCACTTGTGTTATCACAATAGAGTATCACAGGTTCAGTTATCTCTTCTATCATACCTTTCAACAAGTGCTTGATCCATACAATATTGGTGCAGTTGATAGCAATAGCAACATACTCAACTTCTACTATGGACTGTGAGGTACAAGTTTTCTTTTTGCTAGTCCAAGTGACTAATCTTTTTCCTAAGAAAAATACTCCTCCACTGGTGCTTTTTCTATCATCAATATTACCTCCCCAATTTACATCAGTGTAGGCTTTCAACTCAAACTTTTCACTCCTCTTGTAGTATAAGCCAAAGTCATCAGTTCCTTTTAGGTACCTCTATATTCTTTTTACTACCATAAGATGATTTTCTCTTGAGTTTGTAGAAAATCTTGCCACTATTCCAATAACTAATGCAATGTTTGGTCTACTATGCACTATATATTGCAACTTTCCAATCATTAATCTATACATGGTCTGATTCACTTTAGCTAACTCATCATTCTTAGATAACTTATGTCTTGTTATCATTGGTGTACTAACTAGTTTTGAATCTTCTAAGCCAAATGTCTTGAGTATCTCCTTGATATATTTTGATTGGGTCACAAATATGCCGTGTTTTAGTTGATGTACTTGCAATCCAACAAAAAATTTGATTTCTCCAAACATTGACATCTCAAACTCATGTTTCATTTGATTAGAAAAATCTTTGCATAGGGCATCTTTTCCTCCAATTATATCATCAACAAAGATTTTAGATATCAAAATGTATTTATCTTTTTCTGCCTTGATATATAGATTTTAGTTGTCATCTATTTTTTCAAATCCTATCTTCACAAGATATTTTTGTAGTCTCTCATACCATGCTCTAGGCACTTGTTTCAAACCATAGAGTTCTTTATATAGTTTTTATACCATATCTTTGTTGTTGTTATCAACAAATCCCTCTAGTTGTTCTATGTAGACTTCCTCTTCCAATACACCATTCAAAAAAGAAAACTTTACATCCATTTGAAGACTTTAAAACCTTTGTAGGTAGCATATTCAAGTAGTGTTCTTACTACTTCCATCCTTGCAACAAGGATAAATGTCTCCCCATAGTCCTATCCTTCTTCTTGTTCATAATCTTTACAGACTAGTCTAGCCTTATTTCTTACCATTATCATCTAGCTTGTTCCTAAATACCCACTTGGTACCAATCACATTCTTATTAGCTAGTCTTGGAACTAAAGTCCAAGTTTTATTCTCTCTATCTATTCAATCTCTTCTTCTATAACTTTATGCCAATTATCATCTTGCAGTGCATCTTTCACTGTTTTGAGTTCAATCTTGCTCAACAGACATGATTCATTTCTTAGTCTGTTCCTTATCATTGGTCTAGCTTCCTTATTAGCAATAATTTGTTTTGTAGGGTGATGTCTTCTCACATACTTGGATAACCTTGGTTCTATCCTTGATTCAATGTTTATTCTTTCTGCTTCAAAGTCATTATGCACCTCTCTTTTAGGCATTTCATCATCTCTTTCTTATGTACTAATTTTAGAATTAGAGTGTGCATTATCTTCATTCTACAACTTGGCTTCTGAATGTAGCTCATCATTCATTGGTTGTGACTCAATTGATACTCAAACTTGTTGTTGATTCCCAACTTGATTGGTAGCTTCTTCTTCAGTAGGCATTCCTTCATAAAAGTATACAAAGGATTTGTACTCTTCTAATTTCTTGGATTCATCATCTTGAACTTCTGCATGCTCATCAAAATTTACATTTGCACTCTCCACAATCTTGTTGGTGTTAGTATTTAAACACTTATATGCTTTACTTCTAGTAGAGTATCCTAGGAATATGCCTTCATCACTTTTTGCATCAAACTTTCCATTTCTAGTATCTTTAAGGATATAGAATCTAAACCAAATACTTTGAAATGTTTTACATTGGGTGAGGTACCATACCATAATTCAAAAGGTGTTGTATTTATATCTTTCTTGACTTGTACTCAATTTAGGGTGTAGATAGCTGTACTTAAAACTTCTCTCTAGTACTTAGAGCAACATTCTTCTCCATCATTAATGTTCTGGCACAATCTATCAGTAATCTATTCCTTCTTTCTGCAATGCCATTCTATGGGGGAGTTCTTGGTGCTGATGTTTGTCTTTTAATTCTTTTGTCATTGCAAAATGTCTGAAACTCTTTTGATGTGAACTCTCCTCCTCTTTCTAATCTTAGGCACCTTGGACTCTTTCCTGTTTCCTTCTCAAGCCTAGCCAAATACCACTTAAACATTTGAAATACATTAGATTTTTTCTTTAAGAACATAGAAGTCATCATCCTAGAGTAGTCATCAATAAACAACATTATATATTTATCCCCTCTGAAGCTTTGCACTTCTATTGGGCCACATAAATTAGTATGTACTAACTCTAGTACTTCTTTGGAAGTGTAGGTTTTTCTTTTGAAACTTGACTTGGTTATCTTTCCTAGTTGATGCTATTTGCACATTGTATTGTTAGGCTTCTTTAGTTTAGGAAAACCTCTAACTTTCTTCATTTTACTAATGCTAATTAGATTATCAAAGTTGACATGACATAGTTGTTTATGCCATAGCCACATACCATCAAATCTAAAACCAAGACAGGATGCATCTTCCATATCTAGGTAAAAAAAATTACTCCTAGTTTGTTCTCCTTTTCTTATTAGATTTCTATTAGTATCATAGATTTTGGCAGTTTTGTTTCCAAATTCTACTTTGCATCCTATATTGCCTAATTGTGACATACTTAGCAGATTATAGTTCAATCCTTCAACATAGTATGCATTATCACATGAAATTTTCTCTATAAGTTTAATAGAACCTTTTTCTTTGATTAGACATGGAGCATCATTTCTAAATCTAGCACTATTTCCATCATACTAAGTAAAGGTAACAAACTTACTTTTGTCTCCTATCATGTGATGTGAGCATCCACTATCTATTATCCATTTATCATTCTTGTTCACACAGGTTACCAATGCTATTGCCTCATCTTCATTTGACTCATCCTTCATGGCTACATAGACTACCTCATCATCATTTTCATCAAAATCTTCTTCTTCAACAATGTAGCACTTTTTTCCTTTGTCTTTATAATCTCTGCTATCATCTTCTCTTCTATTCTTGTTCTTACTACCTTCTTTGTAGTTCTTCTTCTGTGTACACCTTGCAGCAATATGTCCTATTTCATTCCAATTAAAATAAATGATAGGAAGCTTACCTTTGAATTTTTCTTTGTCTCTATGAAATCTTCTAGCCAACAATGCTTCCAATTATTTCACATCTTCTTCATCTGTGCTTCTATCACTAGATGCATATTTGACCTTTTTCTTCTTCTTCTTTGATTTCACCTCCTCAATATCTTTCAATGATAGCTTGGACTTGAAAGCATATTCAAAATTCTCAAGTCTGTAGTTATCAAAGTTAGACAACTCAAATGTAGTAAGTCTTCCCACTATACCTTCAAAAGTTAGCTAGTTTCCTGGTACACATCTTAATTCTTGAATGGATAAAACTCTAATAGCATAGATGGGGAGCAAGGTTCTTAAGAATTTTTTATTAATAGTGTCATCATCTAAATGACCACTCAAACTTCTTATTGCACTAACTACTTCTTTCACTTTAGAAGCATATTGAGCAATGTTCTCACCTTCCTCCATTCTCATGTCATCAAAATTTCCTCTGAGGCTCTCTCTTTTTTCTCTTTGAAAATTGTAATCTCCTCCATAAATACTAGTTAAGGCTTTCCATATCTTTAATAAAGAGTCACATCCCTTTATGTCATTGAATTCAACACAGTTGAGGGCAGATGCAATCTCTAGCATTGCCTGATTGTGCTCCTTATTTTTCTCCATATCTTCTACAGTGGGTATAGTTGGATCAACATGTTCTACTTAAATTAAGGTTTGTGCATGATCACTTATTGATCCAAGAAGTAACTTCATTAACCTTTTCAATATAGTAAAGTTATCTTTGTTGAGGTTCGAAACTTCTCTCTTGGACATCTTGATCTTCTTGCTTCTAGTACCTTTAAACCAAATCAGCAGATGCCTCTAATACCAATTTTTAGAAATGCTTTAGAATAACTTAGAGGGGGGGTGAATTAGTTATTTAAGGTCTAAATGTTCTAATAAAACTTTTTCACTAAATATAGTGAGTCCATTTAACTAATCATGCATCCAAGCTTAAACTTTCCTATTTAGCAAGTTACTATAAAATCAACATGCAAGAATAACACATGAAGAATCAACACATAACACAATGATTTACATGGAAATCCAATTTGAGAAAAACCACCAGTAACATGCTACTCAATTCTCACTCTTCTAAAGTGATGCCCTATGAAAGGCCTGCCCTATTAAAGGCTACAACACACTATTAAATGTGACCTGGTTAAAGGAATTAACCACCCTATTAGAAGTGAGCCTAGTTAGAGGACTTTACAAAATTTACTTGGAATGCCACCTTGTTAAAGGATTTATAAATGGCTGTTAAACCAACTTAAGTCCATAAGATTTTACCCTGGCTGATACAATTGTTAGAGAATAACAATAAGGGCTTTTGATCTAACACAACTCACAACATAAGTTGCAGATTTCAGATCTCAATTCAGATCTCAAATTTGCCTAGCTTTCAGTCTCTGTAGCAATGATAGCTTGTCCTCCTTTCAAGATTTGTCTCCTTGAGTTTCCATGCTTAATGTACCAATGCAATCTCCTCTATCATCACCTATTGAAGCAGAGTCTCTGTACTATTTTCTTTCTGCTGTCTCAATGCCTTCACCTTGACATCCTACCAACCACTTCAACAACCACTCTTGCTTCTTGACCTGCAACTCCTTAAATAGAAGTCTATAATACTTTTCTTGCTCTAATCTTCCCACTTTTAATCTTAGTTTGAATGGATTAGGTAAGATTCAATGAATCTACCCATTATATTATTTCCTTCTAGAAACATCATGAAGAATCCACCTGTATTCCCCCAAAAATAGTTTATCTAAAATTCTATGCCATCATCTCATCATCCTTATCTTCCATCTGGTTCAAAAAATTCAAGGTAAACAAGTTATTATCTCAGACTTCGTGAATCTTTGACTTTTTAAATAATGCAACAAATCGACACTATTGAAATTTTGATGCTCAGAACATATTATGTTACTCAGCACCAACTATGTTTTACTGATGCTCAACACCTACTGTGGATTCACTTGGCATCAACTAAGTTTTTACTAATGCTCAACACCTATTACTTGCTCGACACCTAAACTTTCTCAGCTCCTATTTCACTCGGCACACACTATATTTTTCATTTTCTTGATAGTTACTAATAATCTACTTGGAATGAACTAACTTGCTTGACATCCACTAATGAACTTAGTGAAGCTTTGTAGACAACTATGTTACAACTTATTCTTCCAGAGTTTTTATGTGTAGCCAACCTTTGTATCTTCAAGTGTATTATCAATACATCATTTTACCATTGTCTTAATTGATCCTTGTACTTCTTTAAAAAACCATAACTCAACCTTTCCCTTAGGTGCTTTTGTTACATCTTATTGATTAAATCCTCTTCATCAATCAACTAAGTGATAGTACTTGGATCTTATAAGCAATTTTCATTCCAACAAATAGCAGGTTTGACATCAGTGAAAAAACAATGATTAAAAACATTTTTTTATCAACAATTTCCCTCTTTGCAAAAAATCTCTCTTCTTCAATAATGATCTTTTCAATCAAATCTCAACAGTGACAAGAAAAATCTTAAAATGTATGAGATTTAAAAGAGGTGGAGAATTTAAATCAAATGAGTTTGAGATGTTCTATAATGATAGAGGAATCAAAAGACAAACTTTTGTACCTAGAACCCCTCTAAAAAATGGAATTGCTGAAATGAGGAATAGATCTATAATGGACTATTCTAGGACACTCATGATGGAGAAGAATGTTTCTTTGAAATAATGGAGAGAGGTTATAATTATAGCTATCTATATAATGAACCATGTGAAAGTTAAGAAAGGTACTCATTCAACACCTTTTGAATTAAGGTATGGATACTCACCCAATGCAAAATATTTTAAGGTATTTGGAAGCAAGTGCTACATTCTTAAGGATTTTAGGAATGAAAACTTAGATGCTAAAAGTGAAGAAGGTATATTCTTTGGTTATTACACAAGAAGTAAAGCTTATAAGTGTCTAAATACTAACACTAACAAAGTTGTGAAAAGTGAAAATGTAAAGTTTAATGAATATACAGAGGTACATGAAGTTGAACCTATGAAGGAACCTAAAGAGTAAAAATCATTTGTATACTATTATAAAGGTATGATTTCTGATGAAGATGCTATAAATCAATGAAAATTATTAGTGACTTTCAAGTCACATACAATGAATGCTGAGCTGCATTCAAGAACTAAGCTAATGTCAAGAGTTGAGTTGCAAATAGAAGTTGAGGCACATTTTGATTTTGAGATAACTATACATGAAAGAGATGTTGAATTTCTTGATAGAGAAGTACATAGTGATCTAGAATTTGACAGACCCATTGAAGAAAGAAGAGAAGAACTATGATTGTCAAATATGTCAAGATACATCACCCTATTGAAAACATTATTGGGATAAAGATGCCAGACAAATGAAAAAGAATAGGTTGAGAAGTGATACATTTTTGTTAAGAATGCATGAGCCTAAGAAATTAAAAGATGCCTTAGAAAATGAGGACTAGATTAATGCGATGAAAGAAGAGATTGAGTAGATTGAGAAGAACAAGACATGGAGTCTAGTTTCTAGACTAGAGGACAAGAATGTGATTGGAACCAATTGGGTGTACAGAAAAAAAATAGATGAAAATCGTGAAGTCACAAGGAATAAATCAAGATTAGTTTGCAAGGGGTATGCAAAAGAAGAAAGAATTGACTATGGAGGAATATTTGCACCTATTGCAAGATTGGGAGGAGTAAGAACTTTGCTTGCTTAAACTTCATACAAAGATTTCAATGTTTATCAAATTGATGTGAAGTCAACATTTCTAAATGACACATTAGAATAAAAGGTTTATATAGAAAAACCAAAAGGATTTTCTTGATGCTAACAAGAAGAAGATGGTATGTAGACTACACAAAGATTTATGTGGTTTAAAGCAAGCCCCAAGAGCATGGTATGAAAGGCTTCACAATTATTTTATGAAGATTGGTTTTGAGAGGACTGTTGATAATAGAAATTTATACTTAAAGACAAAAGGAGGTAAAGGTATTTTACTAGCTAAATTTTTTGTGGATGATATCATTTTTGGAAATTTGCAAATGAAATAAAGAAAGAATTTGAGATGTCTCTATTTGGAGAGATCAAATTCTTTGTTGGTTTGCAAGTATATCAGATGAAATATGATATATACATCACCCAGTCTAAGTATGAAGGAAATATTGAAAACTTTTGGATTGGAAGATTCCAAACCAATTAGCATGCCTATGGTGAAATGGCACAAGTTGTACAAGAATGATGATTCAACTAATGTGAATCAAACAATGTACAGGTCTATGATTGAAAAGTTACAATATGTAGTACATAGCAGACTTGGAAAATTTGAGTTGAGAGCCTACAGTAATGCTGATTGGGCTAGAAAAATTGATGATAGAAAGATCACAAGTTGTAGAGCATTTTTCTTAGGAAAGAGGTTGGTCACCAGGACCAACAAGAAATAAAATTGCATATCTCAATCTATTGTTGAAGCTGAATATGTGGCTACTACAGTAAATTGTACAAATGTGGTATTGACCAAACAACTACTCAAAGGTATGAAGGAGGAAATCAATGAACATGTGGTACTTTGCTATGATAATAAAAGTGCTATAAATATATCAAAGAATCCTGTGATGCATACAAAGACTAAGTACATTGCAATCAAGTATCATTACTTGAGAGAATTATTTTAAGATAAAGAAGTGAGGATGGAATATGTGAATACAAAAGAACAAATAGCTGATATCTTCACAAAAGCCTTCCCTAAGGATGCTCATGAGTATATAAGAGGTAAAATAGGGGTGATAACCCCATCCAAAGCTTCTTAAGAAGCATACGTAGTGCCCTACAATAACTAAGATAAATGTTGCATCTTACAATTGAAGTAATGGATATTACTTTAGGAGTTGCTTAAAGTAATGAAGGAGATGAATTAGAAGATTTATAGTCACATGAAAGGTGATAGAGGGAGAAACTAAATTGATTATATCTACATATAGAGATGAAAAGTCTTTGGCATTGTTTTCAAAGAGGGAGATAGTGTACCTAAACTACTAGAGGAAAATGATTACTAGAGGGAGATGTAAGAACATAATAGAGAGAGATAGATACTTGAATATTAGAAAGAAGGAGTGATATACTAAAGAGGGAGATATTAGAAAGAGGGAGCAGTAAAGGAGCTTGACAAAGATTACATTACCCTACATAGAGGAAGGATATATACTACACTGATAGAGGGAGAAATTTCAAATATTTATTTTCTTTTTGGTATTGTTGTTGGTATTGGTTTGCCATCAATGCCAAAGATGGAGATTGTTGATATAAAATTGTTTTGAAGAGAAGAACCTATAATGGAACAATCATTATTTTATCAATGATGTCAAACCTACAACTTTCTAGTGAGACAATTGCTTTTTGGTCTAAAAGCTATCATTTAGTTGATTGATGAAGAGGATTTGAAAAGAGGAGATAACAATAGTACCTAGAGAAAGGTTGAGTTATTTGGTATGTAAAAAAAGCACTATGACTAGGTAAGACATTGATACTATAGTGTATTATTTATCTACTTAAACTCTAAAATGAAATATTACTCAAGTTAAGACTAGAAGAAGATCAAGTATGAAAATTATCTGCTTAGCCTTGCCAAGAAGTCAGTGCAAGCTGAGTAGAAATCTGTAGAAGCTAAGTAAAAATCAAGAGGTATCGAGAAAAGATGAAAAATAGTGCAAGCTAAGTGATTCTTAGAATATGCTGAGTAAAATTTGTTTGGTGTCAAGCATAAATAAACTTTAGTGTTTTCTAAGTAAACTAGCATTGGCTAGGTGATAGAATAATATAGTTTTTGAGTGACAATAAATAGTGTTAAATCAAAGATTTGATGAATCTATGCCAACTATTTTTTTTTCTTGAATTGTGTGAAGCATGTGGAAGATAACTATGATGAGCTAGTGGCACAAAATTCTATGTAAACCATTTTGAGGTGAATTCAAGGAAGATTTTAGAATAAGTTTCTAGAGGAACCAAATGGAAAAGTGTGTAGATTCATTGCATCCTACCTAACCCTAAAATGGATGATTGTGGTTACATAGAAAAAGATCAAAATTATCTATTTATAGAGATAGTAGGTTAGAAGTAAAGGTTGTCATGTGCGAGAACCTAAGGAAGACACGGAGTCTAGGATATTATTTCATTCAGTGGCCAAATAGAAGTGATTACAATTGGAATTCAAAGAAAGAAGATTTAAAAGTATGAATGCTTTAAGGGTGAACATACTATTAGAGATGCAATGTGTGAAAGTCAAGGAGAATGGAGGATTGAAATAGAGATCTACAATCTACAAGTGAGTTGTAGTTTTTTATCAGATCAAGCCTTACTATTACTTTCTAATTATTGTATTAGTCTAGGGTAAATCCTTTGGATTAAGGCTGACCTAACTGTTATTTATAAATCCTTTAACTAGGTGACATTCTAATGAAATAATTTAAAGTCCTCTAACAAGGCTCACGCCTAATAGGGTGATTAAAATCCTTTAACTAGGTCACATTTAACAGTGTGTATTTTAACCTTTAATAGGGTTGGCCTTTTATAGGGCATCACTTTAGAAGAGTGAGAATTATTAGCATGTTACTAGTGGTTTTTCTCAAATTGGGTTTCTATGTAAAATACTTGTGTTAAATTGTGTGAATGTTATTATGTTGTTTCATGTTTACATTTCTGCAATTTTCTTTTGACCTAGGGCAATAACCTACAAAGTTTAAGTATTGTATGATCTAATGGATGCATGCATGATAAGGTTTTATGGATATGGGCCTACTAAGAATTGATAAGTTGTATTTGTACATCTGGACCTTGAATAACCAATTTAATTACTCTAAAGAATTTTAACAATAATTTCATCATCCAATTCATAATACTTATACAAGTCAACAACATTGAATATAGGAGATATATACATGCAATAGTCTATTATAGGTCAAATTGTGACATGAATTTTTGACCAACTTGAGGTGAGAGTTATTCAATAGCTTTTTTGTAATTTTTATGCCGAATTTGGCTGAAATATCAACCAACTTAGGTTCATAATCAAAAAAAGAAAATCATGATTCATTATTTCTTAGATTTCACAGTGTTTTTTTTTGACAATGAAATTTCATTCAATATAGCTAATTGATAGGGAGAGGGGATGAACTAAACACTAGTTCATGCTTCTAGTTTGCAATTGAGACCTAAGGTAACTTCTAAGTTCACAAAATAGATCTATAGGAACCCTCTTATGCAAAGATCTCTCAATCATAAAACCTACTCTTCTATCTTGAACAAAATCCTCTTCTTTCCACTTGCTAGGTTCTCATGCTAGATGAAGAACACTCAAGGTTCCTAACTGATCTAGGTCTTTCTTGGCTAATCCCTACACATAACTTGTAGGGTTATGGGGATGATGAAAGAACTCTTAACATACTTCTTCCATTGCACAAGGCAACTCAAAGTACTTACCTTTCTTACTGATTCCACACTTTTCCCCTAAAATAGGGCTACTAGAAAAGAGCCCTAATTGGCCCTCTTGTTCCTAGAAATTAGGAAATTACTCAAATTTCCTCCACTAGACAATGCAAAATTCCTTTAGAGACTCCCATTCAATTCACTTGCGCTCTGATATTTTCAAGGTTTTGTGCTTGAAAAAGGTCGTACAACAATTTTGTACAAATTGAGGGGTCTGAGGGTTTCTTGACCTTTCTTAGGCCTATCTGCTATATGAATGGTTTTAGTGCCTTGGAAGATTGCCACCAATATCTCCTTCTTCCCAAGGAGTCTTAACTAACCCCCCTTCATTCTCCTTATTTTCTTTGCTGATGACCTTCACAACCCTTCTAGTTACAAGCTTTGTTATAACAATTTTCCCCTAGCTAGGCATGCACTAACTCGCCTAGGGAAAGAGCTCAAAAATGATTCCATGGATTTTGAGGGCCCTTCCTTCTATACATAGAGTACACTCACTATCCTCAAGAGGCCATACTATTTCTATAGTGGGATAGTGAGTTATAGCTTCTCTAATTCTAATTGCCTTGTTTAAGACAGTGAACTAGTAGTAACAAAAAGATTTATAAAATAGTAAAAGAAAACACACACAAACCTACCTTATTTAAACAAAACTACTCTAAAAAAGAAAAAATACAATGCCAAGTTGTTACAACAATTAAATTATCACTTAAAAAATTTCTTTGCTCACTATTTTGTCTTTTTACATTCAAAAATCACACTTCAACATATAATCCTAAAAGACTTCCTCTCCCCTAACCATTGTTGCCAAAGCACACAACTAGGTCCTCGTACCTTTATTCTAATTACAAAGCTCTTTTAGAGCATATCACAACAAAATTACTATTGGTGAGGGCCCTATGTCTCAAGGTGCCCCTACTATTGACATTCAATCAAGTTTGTTATTAGTGACACCACTTATTTAGATTCTGTATGGCTAACAAGTTCATTGAATAGTCTACGATTTTTGCCATGTAATTCAGTAGCCACCAAGCTTTATAGTTCCTACCAAGCATTTCAGTGGTTACCAAGTGAATTTAGTTAGTGTGAAATTAGGTAGTGTGAAGTCTAGCAGTTCAACCTCAGCATTTTAGTGGTTACCAAGCTTTGCAGTTTCTACATAGCTAGTAGTTCATGTGAAGCGAAGTTAGTGTTAACCAAGCTATGTGGTAATTAGTGTTTACCTAGTGCAGTCATGGTAAAAAAATAATTTAGTTTCTACTGAGTTACACAATATTTACCAAGTCACCAGTGTAAACTAATTTTGAGACTCATTGAGATGATTAGTATGGACCAAGCTTCTACTTCTACCAAATGCATGATGATGCCAAGTAGTGACAGTGGACGTCGTGTATCAAAACTTCACCAAGTTAGTCTTTAGAACCTGAGTGTTTTCATTTGAATTGACTTTGTAATGTTGATGTTAACTTATATATTGGCCAACTTTGTAATTATGTAAATTGGATTGATATATATGTAATATATTGTATCATATCCAAGGTAGAATGAAGTGATAAAAAAGAGTAAGAAGGATGAATGTGTGAAATAGAAGCATGTGAATGTGAATCAATAGTACACAAAGTATATTGTAAGGCCATATCAAAAAAGGAGCAATAGAATCATATTTATCACATAAAGGTGATCAATGCTTCAAGGAATCTCTATCATCAAATAAGTTGTAAGTTGGAGATCTACTATTTCATCCTAATAGGTGAACTAGTCCAAATCCTCTAACAAGGTAGACTTAACAGTCTTTTGTCAAATCTCTTCACCAAGTGCATACTTAATTGTGTATTTGTAAAACCTCTAACAAAGTGGACCTAGCAGTCCTATTTACTCCTAATAGGGTGGATGATCAGAAATGATCATTTTAAGCCTTAACAGGCCAACTTTATGCTGCATTATTGAAGTTTTGTGGGTATCATCCCCACCCCAATTTTACTATCTATTTGGAAGGTTTCTAGGTCACCAAATTATTGTGCTCAAGTGTTATGAATATTTTATGTTTTCAATTTCTCATGCTTACAGTTAGATCTAATTTAATGAATTAAATGGTAATTCAATTATTGCAATTAAGATTTGAAATTGGTAAATTTTTTAAGGTTACTGATTCAACCCTCCCCTCTTAGTAACCTAGTATAGTCTTGAATATTTTGAACAATTGGTATTAAAGCTTTATGGTTCTCATGATAAAGCTTTATAGCTTGAGAAAAGATTAAGGATAATGGAGATATTTAGACTTGATAAGGAAATTGACAATGAAAAGTTAGATCTAGAGATGCCCATTGCATAACTCAAGAAAGCTAAGAAGCAACTTTCCTAATCCCTAAAAAGAAGGAAGGAACTTGCAAATCAAATGAATGATCATTAGTACATTGAAGAAAAGATTGAAGACTTTTTCCCTTCAAGTAGTTCAGATGAAGCAAATGAAGCAATCAAAGAATTCTTAGAGAAGAATGGTTCCCTACAAGAAAAAGTAAGAAAGCTTAAAAGAGAACAAGAAATTCAATCAAAAAGGCTATGTGAAATCTAGGAACAAAGGAACAAGATGAAAGAAGAAATGGATGAGATCCAAAACCAATCCCTTTAGCATGTAGATCTTATGGTTTAAATCTCCAAAGTAAATGAGGAAATCATGAGCCAAAGATAGATCAATGAAAGATTAAGAAATGATCTAAATATGAAAAGACAAATCAATGAAAGAATAAGAAGTGGGCTAATATTTGAAAAGAAAATCAGTGAAAAATTGAAAAATGACCCGAACACTGAAATGAAAATCAATGAGAGAATGATGAAATCCCAAGTAGACATGAATCAATTGAATCAAATGAATGAGAAGAATCTCTATAGACAAAAAGGTAAAGTAGGAATTGGATACAAAGAAGAAGGTGAATCCTCCAAACAAGGTACTCAAAGAAATCAAAGACCTACTTGCAATCACTATGGTAAGATAGGTCATACATCAAAAATTTGGAGTAATGATAAAGAAAAATTCAATGGTAAATGCTACAATTGCAATCAACATGGTCACAAGGCTAATGAATGCAAAGAGAAACAAAAATTTAAAGGCAAGTGTCAGAAATGGAAGAAACAAGGTCATAAAGCATCAGATTGTAGAACCAAGTCATTTAATCTAGTAGAGAAAATTGTGAAAGCAATATTTAGTTGGGACTATAACACTTGTTGCAGATGTCATTATAGTGGAGAATATGGACACATCGGCATGAACTGTGTTAAACATCACACAAGGAAGAGAGATACCACCATAAGATATTTTACTTGTATAGAACTTGGTCATCTAGCCAAGAATTGCATAAATATGGGTTGAATTGAAGATGAAAAGAAAGCAAAAGTAGGTAACATTTGAAAGTAGATGAGGCAGCAATGGATTTCTAAATCCACCAAGGAAGCTAGTTCAAGAAATGATAGTCATGTTACTCAAGAAGTGGGCAACTCTACCATTTCCAACTAAGTTCTTGAGGAAGAACTAGAACTACATTATCATGATCACATCCAAATTGTTCCAATTGAAAGGAAGCAAAGATCCAAATCAGTATTCAAGATACAAAAGGATCGCTAAAGATTGATATTAGTTTTTACTGAGTTACCTTCTCTGCAAAGTAAGGTTAGGTCATGGACTCTACTGAGCAAGGTTGGGAGAAACAAGTCTCACATGGTTGTTGATTTATGAAGCCTTTATTGAATGATCCAAATAGATAGTGGATAATAGGCTATTGTGCATAATGATGTCATCATAGTTACCTTTGTACCAAGCATTAATGGTGAAGTTTTAACAAAAAGAAGGAAATTGAAATCTTTTTCACTGAGAATTCTAAGTGTTATTGTGATCAAGCAAATTATAGAGCAATCAGGTGACTTCAAGTGGAATTTGTAGTAAAGTTCTTCAAAGTTTTCGTAGCTTATCAAGTAGCCATGGTAACATCAAGAAATAGTAGCAAAGAAAGGAAAGGGTTAGAAATGTTGGGTTGAGGAGTCAAATGGAAAGCACCTGATTTCAAACTTGTGCCAGCAATTGTGGAAACCCTCGATCCAAATGGAACACAATCCTAGATCCCTCATAAGTTACTTGTTATTAATGATATTCAAACTCATTTTAAGTGTGAAATTCAAGAAATAAAAACCCTAGAGATGGATGATGCCCTAGGTGAATTGTGTGTAAATGGTGTTCTTAAACCCAAACATAAGCACTTGGAAGAAAAGGGTTTAACCCAAATTCCCCACATGCCCCAAAGTTTCCAAATCAAATGGATTAGATACATCCTAAGTTGAGTTCACAATGGTCAGTTATGGCTTGAGCAACTAGTCTTTATCACTAAGAAGATGATTCATTACATCAAGACCAAGTTTGGAGATGATTGAGACTATTATTAACTTAAAAATACTACATTGGTAGCATAATTTGTATACTGTATGCATCTCAAGCTGGGGAAGCATTTCAGAGTATTTTAAAAATTTTGGTAGAAAAAAGGTCAAAATCCTAGGTCAGGTGGAGTTAAAGAAGAAAACCCTAGCCAAGTGGGATGAAAGAGGTATGAAGATTAGTAGTATAACTAATGTAGAACTAAAATTTGTCATACATGTGATAGCTCACAAGATCTACAATTCTAGTTGTCTAAACAATGTGTCATGTGAAGCAATAGACTTGGCATTCAAAGTTGTGAAGAATAATCTATCATATGATATTGCCGATTTTTTATTAAAGTAGTTTAACAAAAAAATAGAAAGTATAAGGACTTCCAAGAACAACCCTTGCAAATTTAGTTCATTAATGACATTTTATTTTTTGATGTTCAAAAGTTTTTCCCTTCAAAAGTCATAGTAGTATGGAGAAAGGATGTGCTAATGCTATATTAGATAAATGAGTATATTGCATAAATGGGTGAGAATTTTTTTAGTATAATGGATAATTATTTTGATATCTTCAAGAAGAAAATGAATAACAGATTCAAGATACCCCATAAATTGGTTGTAGATTACAAAGATGATGTTTGCCTCATGGTAGATTGTAACAAAGTCTACATTTAGGTAGTGAAACCCAGAGTTGTATGGGTAAAACCTCTTCCCTATGAGGTGAATGTAGGTGAAGCGAAGGACATTATTGAAGCCTTGATAAATGAACCTATTGATCCAAAGGCACCACACTTTGGAATGTATGATGAGGCCAAGGCAAGAATAGAGCTTGAAGTCAAGCCTCCACAGGTGGTTAACAAAGGAAAACGGAGAATAGAAAAACTGAAAATAGCACACCTCTTATGTTAATTGAGGGAAAAGGAGAAGATGTGGAAGAAGTAGAGGATGAAGAGGAGTCAGAAAAAAAAAAACCAGTGAAGAAGAAAGGAAAAGTGATCATCACAATGCCATCTACTATAGTTTTTACCAGAAGATCAAGGAAGAAAGGTAGTGAAGTTATCTTTAGAAAACCTCCTCCCACCTTCCAAGAAAAATTGAAACAATTGGAAGATGGTGTAGGCATAAAAAAATTCAAAATAAATAAAGTATGAAACCAGGATAGAGACTTAGAAGAATTATGTTGAAGAATTGGTGCTAACCAAGATGGGCAAATGGAAGTATTCCCCTGATTAGATATCCTCCCAGATCTCTAATGAATTATTAGAGAAATTAATGCCAAGATGAGAATCAACTATGTAAACAAAAAAAGATGTCTATGTACAAACCCTAAGGCAATAGCTACCAAGCATCACAAATGCTGAGGTAAAAGAGTCTTTATAGAAGAATAAAGATAAGATGATTCTAAGATTTAATACTTGTTTAATTTTGTTAAAAGATATAGAGCATGTGGTTAAGAATGCCACAAGTATGTGGAAGAATGTTTATCACTTGCATAAACAAAGTGACTTCCCAGTAGAACTCAAGGATGATGGTAGTGATGATGAAGAAGAACAAATATACTCTAAGCTAAGATTTAATACTTGTTTAATTTTGTTAAAAGATATAGAGCATGTGGTTAAGAATGCCACAAGTATGTGGAAGAATGTTTATCACTTGCATAAACAAAGTGACTTCCCAGTAGAACTCAAGGATGATGGTAGTGATGATGAAGAAGAACAAATATACTCTAAGCCAACACATTTTGACAATGAAGAAGTTGAAGAAGATAAAGAGGAGGAAGCTACCAAGGAAGACAAAGAAGATGATGAGGAGATTGATTCTATGAAAATAGAAGCTGTAATCATTGCCTTACTTCCTCACTCTCTAAGTAAATCAACAGCTACATCAAGTTTGGAGACAACTTCAACAAGTTTGATTGTGACCACAATAGATGCATCAAATACTCAATCACTCTTCACTCCCTCATAGCTCAACACATCATTGATAGAATTATCTACCACTTCATCTACCAAGCTACAACCTCCCTCTTGTTCAACTCCCAAGTTAGCATTATCAACAATGAGTATAGTATGTTCCACAATTTTGAGTTTTTCAATAGTAAGTACTTCAGTTTTGAGTTCTACAATTTTGGATTCTACAGTTTTGTCTTCTACAATTTTTAATACTTCTATGAGTACTTCAGTTTTTGATTTAGTGAGCATTCTAGTTAGTATTCAATCTATTGGTACTATATCAGTTTTCATTGCTAGTCCTACTATCTGTACAATTATTTCCATTTTGGATTCAAAGGCATTAAGTATAAAGGTAGTTGAACCTAAGGCTCAACCAAGTACAAGATTTTTGAGTGGAAAGGAGATAGAGGAGGATATAGACCTAGATGAGGAGATTGAGATTCTAAAATGGGATTTTTGTAATGCCACTATAGATCAAATGCATATAGCTAGTCAACTCCTCCAAAAGAAGGCAAATCAAAAGAAATTGAGAGAGGAGAGAGACAAAGAATATAAAATCATAGAGGATGCCAAAAATATTTTGACTAAGGTGATAGGGGTTGAAGTTGATACTTCTCAACACTTTCTTTTTCAATTAGAAGAGGTAGTCCAAAAGTTTAATGAGGACTCCAGTGGTCAAGACAAATTGATTGAGAAAGTAGAGAGAAAATTTGATAATAAAGTTCTTGAGCACATTACTCAACAAATTGCCATTCAGCAAGTGGAGCTTTCCTCAATTTTGACCAATCTTGAAACCTCTTGCACAAATGTAACATCACTTTTTGGAAAGTTGTGTAATGTTACCAAGTTCACAAAGAAAATAAAGAGCAAATAGATAAAGATTGATGAAGATTTGAAGGCTAGTGCACAACAGTTACAACTTGACCCTAGTTCAAGCTTTGCACATCATATGAAAATTAGATTCTTGTTAGATATGCAGGTAGAGTTATTGAGAGAAGAAGAAAGGATCTGATCTTCAGTGATATATATTTAGAATATGATGCTTCCCATCATGGATATAATTTAGAAGCATATTGCCTATTCCAAAACATTGATCTATGACAATAAATTCTCCATAGTAGATCACATGATAGAACTCTCTGTAGAAGTCCAAATTTCTTTACATATGCGCAAAGTTTTGCAAGAAAATTGGGATAAGATTCTAACACTGACACTTAAGGTACATTTTGATTTTCTGTCTTATATTGGTGTCTCTATGTAAATAAGTTTTGAATAAATCTGTGGCATTATTGTCAAAAAGGGGGAGAGATAGTATGTATATATGGGGAGAGACACTTAGTATGCTATATATGGGGTAAGACAACAAAGGGGGAGAGACACTTAATATGCCATATATAGTGAGAGATACTTGTTATACTATGTATATTGTATGGGGGAGAATCATGCAAAGGAAAGAAAAGTGTATATAGTAGAGAATTTATAGATATAATATACTATATATACTTACAAAAACAAATTTTGAAAAATCTCAAAATACAGTATACCTTACCGAGTGAGTATCACACTATGGTGTATATAATTTTTGGCTGATAAGTGTTTTTGTCACTAATTCCAAAGGGGGAGATTGTAAACATTCAGTCAAGGTTGTTATTAGTGACAATACTTATTTAGATTTTGTATGGTTACGAAGCTCATTGAACAGTCTACAGTATTTTTCATGTAATTCAGTAGCAGCCAAGCTTTATATTTCCTACCAAGCATTTTAGTGGTTACCAAGTGAATTCAATTAGTGTGAAGTGCAACAGTTCAAACCAAGCAGGATTAGGTAGTGTGAAGTCCAACAGTTCAACTCGAGTATTTTAGTGGTTACCAAGATTTGTAGTTTCTATCGTGCTAGCAGTTCATGTGAAGCAAAGTTAGTGTTAACTAAGCTATGTGATAATTTGTGTTTACCAAGTATAGTCATTGTAAACAAGTAATTCAATTTCTATTGAGTTACATAGTATTTACCAAGTCACTAGTGTAGACCAACTTTGAGACTACATTAAGATGATTATTATGGACTGAGCTTCTACTTCTACCAAATGCATGACAATGCTGAGTAGTGATAGTGGACACTATGTATCAGAACTTCACCAAGTCAGTCTTAAGAACCTGAGTGTTTTCATTTGGGCTAACTTTGTAATATTGGTGTTAACTTTTATATTAGCTGAGGATTGATATATATGTAATGTATTGTATCATATCAAAGGCAGTATGAAATTATGAAAAAGAGTAAGAAGGATGAATGTGTGAAATAGAAGCATGCAAATGTGAATCAACATCAAAAAAAGTGTATTGTATGACCATATCAACAAAGGAGTGACATAGTCATATTTAACACATAAAGGTGATTAGTACTTCAAAGAATCTCTATCAAAAAATTAGTTGTAAGTCAAAGATATACTATTTCATCCTAATAGGTGAACCCATCCAAATCCTCTAACAAGGTAGACTTAATAGTCTTTTGCCAAATCTCTTCATTGAGTGCATACTTAACTCTGTGTTCGTAAAACCTCTAACAAGGTGGAACTAGCAGCCCTATTTTCTCCTAATATGGCAGATCATTAGAAGTGATCATTGTAAGCCTTAATAGGCCAACTTTATGCTGTAGTATTGAAATTTTGTGGGTATCATACCCACCCTAGTTTTACTTTCTATTTGGAAGGTTTCTAGGTCCCCAACTTATTGTGCTCAAGTGTTATGAATGTTTTATGTTTTCACTTTCTCATGCATGCAATTAGATCTAATTTAATGAATTAAATGGTAATTGAATTATTGCAATGAATATCTAAAATTGGTAAAGTTTTTAAGGTTACTGAGTCACCCCTCCCCTCTTAGTAATCTAGCATAGTCTTGAATATTTCCAACACCTGCACCATGCTCCTCGCCAAAGAAGCTAAGTCCCCTCTAGAGACAAAATGTGGAGATCTATACCCTAAAGTTTGAACTAATTCTTAGGGATCCATGTAGCCTCTAAGACTAGCTTACCTTTCCACTTGATAAGGTGTTCTTTTTATGTTCCATGCCTAGTCTTTGTATGAACTCAAGAGTCCAATATTTTTTTTACATGTAGCTTGGGCTTAGGGGGTAAAGCTACTATTTGAGTCTCCTTCTCACATTCTACCACATGCTGATCTACCTCAGTAAGAGGTCCTTTGTACTTAACTAGATCTACCACATTGAAGATAGGGGAGATGGCTAGATCATCTAGTAACCCAATTTTGTAAGCATTCTGCCCATACTTGCCCAGTATAGGACATGGTCCAAGTTTACTCATTTGAAGCTTTATAGAAGTTTCTTTTTCCATCCTTTATTTTTTTAGGTGGACCATGAACATGTTCACTATAAAAAACCATACCTCTCCTCTCTTGAGATCAGCTTTGTCCTTAATCTTCTTGGTGTTGTCAATGAGGGACTATTTTACTTGATCATGCATTTCTTTCATAGATTGACTAAAATCTTCAACATAACCACTGTTAGGTATTTGATTGTCTAGATTTCTTAATTCATATACACCCCTAGGATGTATCTCATAGAAAAATTCAAAGGGACTCTTGCTAGTAGTCCTATTAATGCTATCATTGTAGGAAAACTCTTCTTGGTGAAGGACTAAGTCCCATGTCAAACCATATTCATTGGTTAAGAATCTCAACAAATTCCTAAGTGTCCTATTGACCACCTCAGTCTAACTATCACTTTGAGGATGGTAGGCTAAACTAAATGCTAGATTGGTACCTAGTCTTTAGAATCAGGACCTCCAAAAGTGTCCCATAAATTTTCTAGCCCTATCAGATGCAATGCTACTTGACAAGCCATGAATCCTCACAACTTCCTTGAAAAATAAATAAACAATATGACTTGTATCATGGGTGACCTTACATGGACTGAAATGACTCATTTTTCTAAATCTATTCACTACCACATAGATGCTATCAAAGAAACTCTTTGTTCTAGGGAAACCAACCACAAAATCCATACTTAAACATTCCCATGGTATTTTTGGTATTGGAAGAGGTTGATAAAGTCCTACACTTGTAGAAGTGCCCTTTTCTCTTTGACATATGATGCATTGCTCAACATAAGTTTTGACATCTCTCTACATTTTAGGCCAATAGTAGTATCTTTGAACCAATTCCAAGGTCTTGTTTAAGCCAAAATGGCCACTCAAATTCCCATTATGTTTTCTTGAATGAGGTTCTCCCTCATAGATCCTTTTGGTACACATAATTGCCCTCCTTTAAAGAGTAGCCCATTCTAAAATGTATATTCAGAAAACTCACCATGAAAGTGATTTAGGTGGTCTTGACACACCTTGTATGCTATTTGAAAATCCTCCATCAGTTTGGTAGAGTTCTTTGAAGTTATCCAATCATATTCTCCTCAATTAGATTTCTTGAATAGCAAGTAGCCTTCTACTTAGGGCATCTACTACATTATTGAGCTACACCTTCTTGTGCTTTATGGTGAAGGTATAAGACTACAAATACTCCACTTACGTAACATGTCTATGGTTCAATTTGTCTTGGGAGTTGAGAAAACTCAAAGCTTTGTTATCAGTGAACGCTACAAACTCCTTAGGAAAAAGATAATGCCTCCATTTCCTAAGGGATTGAACAAGTGCATAAAATTCTAAATCATAGGAAGAGTATTTTTTCTTTTCTGCATTTAGCTTTTCACTAAAGAAAGCCACTGGTCTATTGATTTGACTTAAAACTCCTCCCACTACTACATTACTAGCATCAAATTCCACAACAAAAGGTTCATTAAAAGTAGGTAACCTTAGTATAGGCTTAGTAGCTATCTCTTTCTTCAATGTCTCAAATCCCTTGTCTACTATAGGTGTCCACACAAATTTGGTCTTTATTCCACCCTTAATAGTATCCATCATGAGAGCACACATCCCACTGAAGTTCTTGATGAACTTTCTATAGTATTGAGCTTGGCAATGGAAACTCCTCACTTCACTAGCATTCTTGGGAGATGGCCAACTTAGTATTGTTTCAACTTTAGTCTCATCCTTTTAAATATCTTGTTGAGATAGAAAAAACCTAAATAGACTAGTTCCTACTTCATGAAATCCACTTGTCTAGATTTATGGTTAGGTGTTCCTCTTTCAACTTAGACAACAAAATCTTAAGATGCTCTAAATTCTCCTCTTTTCTCATATTGAAAATTAATATATCATCTAAATAGACTACCGCAAACTTACCTATCAAGTCTTTCAACACCTCATCCATGAGCCTCATGAATGTACTTGCAGCATTCGAGAGGCCAAATGGCATGGCTAGCCATTCATAGTGTCCTTCAGTGGTTTTAAAAGTTGTTTTCCACACATCTCCCTCTTTTATCCTTATCTAATGATAGCCACTTTTAAGATCTATTTTGGTGTAGTACTTAGCCCCTCCTAGGCATTCCATTAGATCCTCAATCCTTGGTATGGGAAACCTATACTAGATTGTGATCTTGTTAATGTCTCTAGAGTTTATGCACAATCTCCATGTTCCTACTTTTTTGGGAGCCAAAATAGTAGGCACAACACATGAGCTGATGCTCTTCCTTATTAACCCTTGATCCATCAATTGTTGTACTTGCTTTGCAACTTTTGTATTCTATTTTAACATCAACTTTTAAGGTGCCTTGTTTGGTAGAGATGTCCCTAGGACCAAATCTATTTGACAACTAATTGCTCTTTGAGGTGGTAGGGTTGCAAGTGCTCCATATAATATGATGCTCTTGAATTCCTTCAAAAAAATTTTCACTTCATGATTTATTTCCTCCTTCTTATTCTCTATTTCCTCCTTGGATTTCACCACAATAGAATAACCCACTCCTTATTTGTCAAGAGTTTTCATGAACTCTTTTCCCTTCAACATTAGCACATTAGGTCCACTTCCTTGGCTATCTAATTCAAGTAGTGAGTGAATTTTATAATTCACTCCACCCTTTTCAAAGGTGAATTATTTGAGATCACCCATTTTTTATGACCTTCCTATCAAATTTACATGGCCTACCTAGTAATAGGTGACATGCATCCATGGGTAAAACATCACATAACATCATATCTTTATATCCTCCTATGGTGAAGTCAATCCATGCTTGCTCATTCACTAAAATATGTTGCTCATTGTTTAACCAAGTGAATTTATAAGGAGTACTATTAGGTATATTTGGAATTTTGAGCTTGGCTATGGCCTCATCTAAAATTATGTTAGTAGTAGACCCTGAGTCTATGATAACATTGTAAACCTTCCCCATAATCTTACACCTCACTTTGAAGAGTTA
The DNA here is from genome assembly GCA_028749045.1 of Cupressus sempervirens. Taxonomy (NCBI): domain Eukaryota; kingdom Viridiplantae; phylum Streptophyta; class Pinopsida; order Cupressales; family Cupressaceae; genus Cupressus; species Cupressus sempervirens. The sequence continues at coordinate 747,577,699 of CM053783.1, forward strand.
CCTCCTTTTCTTGGGTTCTCCTTTAACTAGTTCCTTAATTAGAATTCCCTTTATCATTAAATTCTCACCACTCTCTAAATCTAATTGGAGTTGAAGAATCTTCATGTATGTATGCCACTTTATTTTCACCTTATGATGTTGATCCCTTTTTAGGACACCTATAAGCAGGGTGCCCCAATTTCTAAAAGTGGTAACACTTCATTGCACCAAAATAAGATGGTCATCATCCTCTTGTGATCTACCTCTTCCTCCAAATCCTCTACCTCTACTTGAACAACCTCTTTGATTGGTTCCCCACTTTGTTAAGTTAGCTTGAATTCACCTTGGGACATACTATCATTGCTTCTGCCTCCATAGCTTCCCCTATGTCATCTATTATCTCTACCTCTTCCTCTCTTCTTTGAGGTATGGTCTTGCTTCCTCTTTTCCTTCTCTTCCACCTTTAGAGAAATTTGGTAGCATTGATGGATTGTTTTCAGGGTGAAAAGACTCATGTCTTCTTGGATGGCCCATTTGAGCCCATTCAAATACCTTACCAATCTGATGCTTTCATCTTCCACCACCTTGGACCTTAAGAATAGTTTTTTAAATTGTTTAGTGTAGGACTATACATCCATCTCCTTATATATAAGATTTTTCCTTCTCCATAGTATTTGTATTTCATAGTCTTTAGGGATATAAGCATGCTTGATTTTAGCAACCATTCCTTTCCAAGGGACAATGGGGCTTTTTCCTTCTTTTTCTCTTTCTATTTGAACAAACTTCCACTAGGTTAGAGTCATACCTCTTAAACTTGACTTTTCCACCTTGACCTTTTGGGAATTAGAGACACCATCACACTCAAAATGGTTCTCCATTAATTCAATCCATTCCATGATGAGGTCTAGATCCATCTTGCCACTGAACAAAGGAATGCCCTCTAAGGCTTTTCTATTTATTTCTTTTAGTGCCTTCAAGAAAGGCTTCTCTAGTATAATAGGGTTTGGTGTTGGGTCATCTTCCTCCAACTCAATATCCTTATCCTTGGCCTCTTGCTCTTATTTTCATTCCATCTTGTCCTTGACTTCATATGCTATGTCTTGGACATCACTTAACAATTGTTCAAGTTGTGTTAGTCTTTCCCTCAATGAATTATTGTTTGCCTCTTGTTCTTCTACCTTCTTGGCCAATTCAATATTCGTCACCATCTTGTTAGAACTACTAGATTCAGTAGGTCACAACATTCACCTTGCTCTTAAATTACTTCTCCCACATCTTTATAAGGCTCTAATACCACTTTATAGGGAGAGAAGATGAACTAAACACTAGTTCATGCTTCTAGTTTTCCATTGAGACCTAAAGTGACTTTTAAGTTCACCAAATGGATCTATAAGATCCATATTATGTAGATATCCTACAATCCTAAGCCCCACTCTTCTATCTTAAACAAAAATCCTCTTTTCTAGGTTCTCATGCTCGATGAAGAACACTCAAGGTTCCTTACCAATCTAGGTCTTTCTTGGCTAATCCTTACACACAACTTGTAGGGTTATGGAGATGATGAAAGATCTCTTAACATACTTCTTTCATTGAATAAGGAAACTAAAAGTACTTACCTTTCTTACTGATTCCACACTTTTCCCCAAAAATAGGGCTACTAGAAAAGAGCCCCAATTAGCCCTTTTGTTTCAAGAAATTAGAGAATTACTCAAATTTCTTCCATTAGCCAATTCAAACTTCCTTTAGATAATCCCATTAAATTCACTATAACTCTCATATTTTCAAGATTTTGGGCATCAAAAAGGCCATACAACACCTTTGTACAAACTGAGGGGTTTAAGGGTTTCTTGACCTTTCCTAGGTATGCATTTTGTATGGATGGTTTTAGTGCCATGAAATAAATCCACAAATATCTCCTTCTTCCCAAGGAGTATTAAATAACTCCCCTTCATTCTCCATATTTTATTTTTTGATTATCTACACAACCTTGCTAGTTACAAGCTCTATTATATCAATTTTCCCCTAGCTAGACATGCACAAGCTCACCTAGGGCAAGAGCTCAAAAATGCTTCCATGACTTTTGAGGGCCCTTACATTTGCAAGCAAGGAGTACATAGAGTACACTCACTATTCCCAAGAGGTTGTACTCTTTCTATAGTGGGATAGTGTGTTACATCTCCAATGCCAACTGCGTGGTTCAGGATAGTGAACTGGTAGAAACAAAAAGATTTACAGAAAAAAAAAGGAAATAGACACACACACACCTATCTTATTGAAAAAAAACTACTATAAACAAACCAAAATGCAATGCCAAGTTGTAATAGCAATTAAATCAATAGTCAAAAACTTTCATTGCTCACTATTTTGTCTTTTTATATTCCAAAATCACACTTTGCAATATAATCTGTACACTGACACACACATACTATTGACCTTAGCATTTTAGAAGCCTATAGACTACCTCTTAGGTCTTTTCCCCTCATAACTAGGGTTTCATTCAGTCTCCACCATGTTTGGAAGGGGTTTTGCAAGGTGTTCAATAATGTTTGCAAAGTTGCAACTTTTTGTAATTATTTTGTTTACAATTATTTGACATATTTTTCTTGCCAAATTGGCTAACTCTTAGCTTTACTAGGATAGAGACCCTTTCCTAGGCTATAGTCCTATAATATTTCATGGACAAGGAGTAGCTTACTGATTCTAATGCCCTTCATAGGACTCTTAAAGACTTTTTATCCCCTAACCAGTGTTGCCAAAGAACACAACTAGGTCCTAAGACCTTTATTCTAATTACAAAGCTCTCTTAGAGCATATCACAACAAAATTGTTATTGGTGAGGGCCCTATGTCTCAAGATGCCACTGCACCATTAGTTTCAATCACCAACAACTAAGACTCATCATGATATTCAAATGACATCAAGAATTCAATCATACATGTTGTTATCAAGAGTTTGGGCTATCATAGTCACATATCTACTTTGTATTGGGATTGGTTTAGAGTATATCAAATTATTTACAACTTATAATACTAATGCATATCATTAGGAGATTCGTCATAATCCTAACACTCTTCTTGTATTGATTGTAACAACATATTAATGAATTATTAATCTCTTATTTCTTGTCTCAATTTTGTGTTATCTCCATATTTAGTTATTATTCAATGCTTGGGACATTTCAGACAGAAGTAACTCTTGGATCTTTACATTGACTCATATCCTTCTCTCATTAGTGTAGTTATTTCATTTTCTCTCTTTTGGAGGGGGTTCTTGTCCCATGTGCTTTTCTACTTTTCTCCTATTATACAAGATTGTATGTTTGTCCATGGGTACCTCATTAGGCCTTGCATTCATTACCCATCCATGCATCCATCATTAGGGTTCTTAAATATCCATACTACTACCTACCCTAAAATTCTGTAAACAAATTTCTGATTTCTACCCTAGATTTCTGCTTAGAACCCTAAATTATGGTTTTTTTCTACATGTGGGAGCTATTGGAGGTGAGGTTTTGAATGAGTCTCATACTAAATGATAGGCCTAACTAAGGAGTTTATCATTTATCTACCTTTTAGTGAAGATCAAAGAAAAGTCAGCTACCAAAGAAATGAAATTTATCATTGAGAGTGTGGGTGAAGGTATTTCTTTCACTTTCTTTTTTTGTTAAATTTCCAAATTTTGTTTGTAGTAGTTTCTAGTATCAAAATATTCTCTTGCACAATCCTTTCTTCATTCTAATTATAGAAATATTTGTGGTGAAAATGCTAACATGGCCAACCACAAGAATGTTCTAGTATATGTTGACTGGTTGGGTAGTGATTAATGTTGGAAATCTGATTGAAAAAGCTCATTATTGAAGATCAAAGAGGGAGATTGTTGCAAACAAGGAAGATTATTGTAAAAGAATGTTTTCAATCATTGTTTTGTCATTGATGTCAAACTTTCTATTTGTAGGAATGATATTTGTTTATAAGATCCAAGTACTATCACTTAGTTGATTGATAAAGAGGATTTGATCAACAAGATGTAACAAGAGCACCTAAGGGAAAGGTTGAGTTATGATGTTGTAATGAAGTGAAAGGATCAATTAAGACAATTGTTAAGTAATGTATTCATGACATAATCAAGGACACAGAGGTTGGTCACACTTAGAAATATTGGAGGAAGAAGTTGTAACAAGGTTGATTGCAAAGCTTAAACTAAGATCATAAGTGGGTGCCAAGCAAATTAGTTGAAGCCAAGAAGATTTTCAGTAGAAGTTGAGTAATAGAAAATTTCTAGTGTGTACTGAGTGATCTTCATGTGCTGAGTGAAGATTAGGTGCCAAGCATCAAAAATTTTTCAGTTGGTGCCAAGTGATCTTTAGGTGCCGAATATTAGGAAAAACATAGTTGATGCTGAGTAACATAGTATGTGCTGAGCACCAGTATTTCAATAGTGCCGAGTTGCTACATTATTTCAAAAGATGAAGATTCACTAAATCTAAGTTGAAATAGTGGTTACATTGAATTTTTTGAATGAGTTGGAAGATAAGGATGATGAGTTGGTGGCACAGAATTCTATGTAAACTATTTTTGGATGAATTCTAAAGGATTATTCAAGAAGTTTCTAGAGGAAACAAAATATGGGTTAGATGCACGTGAATTGAAATTGAAAAATGAAAGAATCGAGCAAGAAAAGGTACTCCAAGACTTCTATTTAAGAAGTCATAGACCAATAAGCAAAGAGCTACTGACACTATTGCTGCTGAAGAGCCAAATCTATGAAGTGGATTAGAAGGGTGTCAAGGAGGAGACATCTAGGAGAAGGAAGAGCACAAAGGCTTTGCTTCTATGAGTGGTCATGAAGAGATGATTTCAATGGTACATTGAGTGTAGAGATTCAAGGAGACAAAGCTTGAAAGAAGGGAAAGTTATCAAAAGTTATAGAGATTGAAGGCTAGGCAAGGGTACGAGATGACAAATGATCTGAGATCTGCAAGATAAGTTGTATGTTGTAGTCAAGTCAAGCTTTTCTAATACTCTCTAGCAATTGTATTAGATCTAAAAATCCTATGGACTTAGGTTAGCCTAACAGTCATTTCTAAATCTTTTAACAGGGTGGCATTCCAAGTGAATGTTCTAAAGTCCTCTAACAAGTTCCACTTCTAACAAGGTGGTTAAATCCTCTAACAAGGTCACATTTAACAATATGTTGTAAGCCTTTAATAGGGTAGGCCTTTCACAGGGAATCACTTTAGAAGAGTAAAAATTGAGTAGCATATTACTGGTGGTTTTTTCCAAGTTGGGATTCCAAGTAAATCACTGTCATGTGTTGATTTCTTATGTGTTAATGCTTGCATGTTGATTTATAGTAACTTGTTGATTAGAAAAGTTAAAGCTTGGATGAATGAATGGTTGAATGGGCTCACTACACTTAGTGAAAAGTTTGAATAGGACATTTGGACCTTGAATAACTAATTCACTATGTCATGTGTTTATTTCTTATGTGTTAATGCTTGCATGTTGATTTATAGTAACTTGTTGATTAGAAAAGTTAAAGCTTAGATGAATGAATGGTTGAATGGGTTCACTACACTTAGTGAAAAGTTTGAATAGGACATTTGGACCTTGAATAAATAATTCACCCCTCCTCTTAGTTATTCTAAATTAATTCTAACAATTGGTATCAGAGCCTTCTACTAATTTAGTTTCAAGGTACTAGAAGCAAAAAGATAAAGATGTCTAAGAGAGAAGTTCCCAAGATCAACAAAGACAACTTTGCTAGATGGCAGAGTCTAATGAAATTGCACCTTGGATCAATAGGTGACTATGCACAAACCTCAATTGGAGTAGAACATGTAACTCTAGTAGGACCTCTTACTACGAATGATTTGAATAAAAAGATAGAGCATAAGCAAGCAATGTTGGAGATTGCCTTTACACTCAGCTATGTAGAATATGATGACATCAAAGATTGTGACACTGCATTCAAAATGTGGAAAACCTTGTCAAAAATATATGGAGGAGATCAGAATGTCTAGAGAGCAAAGAGAGAAAGCCTAAGAGGAAATTTTGATGACATGAAGGTGGAAGAAGGTGAAAATGCTACTCAATACGATGCAAGAATGAAAGAAGTGGTGAGTGCAATAAGAAGTATAGGTGGACAATTGGAAGAAGAAATAGCTATCAAAAAATACTTAAGAACTCTGCGTCCTATCTATGCTATAAGAGTTTCAGCCATCCAAGAGCTGAGGTGTGTACATGGGAACACACTAACCTTTGAAAGAATAGTTGGAAGACTTACTGCATTTGAGCTATCCAATTTTGACAACTACAGACCTCAAAACCTTGAATTTGTTTTCATGACCAAGATTACAATAAAAGATATTGAGGATGACACATCAAGCAAAAAAAGAAGAAAAGGAAAACATGCATCTAGTGATAGTGGCATAGATGAGGAAGATGTGAAATAGTTAGAAGCACTATTTGCTAGGATATTCCATAGAGGGAAAGGAAAATTCAAAGGTAAGCTTCCTATCATATGTTTCAATTGCAATGAAGTAGGTCATATAGCTACAAGATGTCCACAGAAGAAGAACTATAAAGAAGGAAACAAGTATATGAACAAAAGAGAAGATGACAACAAGGAGAAAGACAAGAGATGCTACATTGTTGAAGAAGACTCTAATGAGAATGATGATGATGTAGTCTATGTAGCCATGAAGGATGAATTAGAAAAAGATGAAGATGAAGCAACATCATTGGTTACCTGTGTGAACAAGAATGAGAAGTGGATCATAGACAGTGGATGCTCACACCACATGATAGGAGATAAAAGTAAGTTCATTACTTTTACTCAATATGATGGAAATAGTGTTAGATTTGGTAATGATGCCCCATGTCAAATCAAAGAAAAAGGCTCTATTAGAATTACACAAAAAATTTCATGTGATAATGCATACTATGTTGAAGGATTAAACAACAACTTGTTGAGTGTATCACAATTAGGCAATGTAGGTTACAAAGTTGAATTTGGAAACAAAACTACCAAGATCTATGATACTGATGCAAATTTGATAGGAAAGGGTGAACAAACTAGGAGTAATTGGTTTTATCTAGATATGGAAGATGCAACATTTCTTGTTGTTAGACTTGATGATGTGTGGTTGTGGCATAAAAGGCTGTGTCATGTTAACTTTGATAATCTGATTAGCATCAGCAAGAAAAAGAAAGTCAAAGGGTTGCCCAAGTTGAAGAAACCTAAAAACACAATGTGTAAAAAATGTCAACTAGGGAAGATGACTAAGTCTAGTTTCAAAAGAAAAACATACACTTCAATTGAAGTACTAGAGTTAGTCCATATAGAGTTATGTGGCCCAATAGAAGTGCAAAGCTACCTAGGAGACATATACATAGTGCTATTTGTAGATGAATACTCTAGGATGATGACTGATATGTTCTTAAAGAAAAAATCTAATGAATTTCAAACATTCAAGTGCTATTTGGCTAGAGTTGAGAAGGAAATAGGAAAGAACTAGAAATGCCTAAGGTCAAACAGAGGAGGTGAGTTCACATCAAGAGAGTTTGAAACATTCTGCAATGACAAAGGTATCAAACGAAAAACATCAGCACCAAGAACTCCACCACAAAATGGTATTTATAAAAGGAGGAATAGGTTAGTGATTGACTATGCTAGAACCTTAATGATGGAGAAAAATGTTGCACTCAAGTACTGGAGAGAAGTTGTAAGTACTGCAGTCTACACACTAAATAGAGTTCAAGTAAAGAAAGGTACAAATGCAACACCTTTTGAATTATGATATGGTCATTCACCTAATGTTAAACATTTCAAAGTATTTGGTTGTAAATGCTATATTCTAAAAGATACTAGAAATGGATAATTTGATGCAAAAAGTGATGAAGGCATATTTCTTGGATACTCCACAAGAAGTAAGGCATATAAGTGTTTGAATGTTAACACTAACAAAGTTGTGGAGAGTGCAAATGTAAATTTTGATGAGCATGTGAAAGTTTAGGTTGATGAGTCAAAGTAAATAGAGGATTATAGATCCTTTGTATACTTCTATGAAGAAATGATAGTTGAATACAATACTACAAATCAAGTTGGGATTCAACAACAAACTTTAGTATCTGTCGAGTCTCAGCCTATGAATGCCAAGTTATATTTAGAAGTCGAGCTACAAAATGTACAAAATGCACATTTTGATTCTAAAAATAGTATGTAGGAAAGGAATGATGAAATTCCAGATGAAGAAAAATGAAATGACTCTGAAGCTGAAGGATCAAACATGGAAACACGAACTTAACCTAGATTAACCAAGTATGTGAGAAAATATCACCCTGTAGATCAAATCATTGGTGACAATGATGCTAGGCCAATGACAAGGAATAGGCTCAGAAGTGAATCATGTCTGTTAAGCAAGGTTGAACCCAAAATAGTGAAAGATGCACTACAAGATGATGACTAGTATAAAGCCATGGAAGAAGATATAGATTAGATTGAAAAAAACAAAACATAGTCTTTAGTTCCTAGACTAGCTGATAAGAATGTAATTGGTACAAAATGGGTGTTTAGAAACAAAGTTGATGAGAATGGCGAGATAACAAGAAATAAAGCTTGACTAGTTTGAAAAGGTTATACATAAGAAGAAGGATTGGATTATGGAAAGACATTTGCTCCTATTGCAAGAATGAAAGGAGTAAGAACATTACTTGGATATGTTGCATATAAAGGTTTCAAAGTCTACCAGATGGATGCAAAGTCTACTTTTTTGAATGATGTACTAGAAGAGGAAGTTTACATAGAACAACTAGAGGGATTTGTTGATAAGAAGAACAAGGACATGGTCTACAAGCTACACAAAGCACATTATGGATTGAAGAAAGCACCTAGAGCATGGTATGAGAGGTTGCACAAATATCTTGTGAAGATAGTATTTGAAAGAATAGATGACAACAATAGCTTGTACATCAAAGCTGAGGAAGGTAAAGATATTTTGATAAAAAAAATCTTTGTTGATGATATAATATTTGGAGGAAAAGATGTTTTATGCAAAGATTTTTTTGATCAAATGAAGCATGAATTTGAGATGTCAATGTTTGGAAAAATCAAATTCTTTGTTGGATTACAAGTACATCAGTTGAAGAAGTTGTGACCCAATCCAAATACATTAAGGAATTATTCAAAACATTTGGGCTAGAAGACTCAAAACTAGTCAGCACACCAATGGCAATAGGCCATAAACTATCGAAGAATGATGAGTCCGCTGAAGTAAATCAAACATTGTATAGGTCAATGATTGGAAAGCTACAATATGTTGTACATAATAGACCAGACATTGCATTAGCTATTGGAATAGTAGCAAGATTTTTTTCCAATCCTAGAGAAAATCATTTAATGGTAGTAAAGAGAATATTAAGATACCTAAAAGGAAGTAATTACTTTGGTTTATATTAAAAGAGAAATGAGAAATTTGAATTGAAAGCCTACACTGATGTAGATTGGGGAGGTAACATTGATGATAGAAAAAGCACTAGTGTAGGAGCACTTTTCTTAGGAAAAAGGTTGATTACTTGGATCAGCAAAAAACAAACCCGCACCTCACAATCCACTACTAAAGCTGAATATGTGGTAGCTGCTATAAACTACACCAATATTGTATGGATCAAACATTTGCTACAAGGTATGAAGGAAGAGGTAACTAATCTTGTGATAATACAAGTACTATCAATATATCAAAGAATCCAGTAATGCATGCTAAAACTAAGCATATTGTAATCAAGTATCACTATGTAAGAGAGCTGGTGGAAGACAAACAAGTGAAGATGGAATATGTTAGCTCAAAGAAATAGATTGCTGATATCTTCAAAAAAGCACTACCAAAAGATGCTTTTGAGTATCTTAGAGGTAAGTTAGGGGTGAAACCCCTAGCTAAGGCTACTTGAACCAAAAAGAAAGTATGCCCTACATCAAATAAGATGAATGTTGAAGATTTTATACATTGATGCAGAGGATGTTTACTTTGGGATCCATGCCTAAAGTAGTAGAAGTGCTAAAATTTCAAATCAGTTACAATCAAGGTGACATAGGGAGACATTGAATAAACTTGTAAAAGCTACACTTGTATATTAAAGATGCTAATATGTCTTTGGCATTATTGTCAAAGAGGGAGAAGTAGACAATTGATCAACAATTGTTGAAGATAAAGAATCAAAAAAGAGGGATAAGATGTTTAAAACTAATCAAAGAAGATAGAAGGATAAGTTGTAAGATGTTGATCAGAATAGCAAAAGTTGAGCAATACTGAGGGAGAAAGGCAAAGAACAAGGATACATCAGCAAAGAGGGAGAAGCTAAAATGAAGCAATTGGAATAGTAGAAGGAGATGTGATGTTACAATTTACTTTTTGGCATTTGAATTACTTTTCTAATCTAATAAGCTTGTGGTTGAATAGTTTAGTCTAATGGTTGATCAGTTTGGTTTGCCATCACTGCCAAAGAGGGAGATTGTTGGAAATTTGATTGAAAAAGCTCATTGTTGAAGATAAAAGAGGGAGATTGTTGCAAAGAAAGAAGATTGTTGTAAAAGAATATTTTCAATCATTGTTTTGTCATTGATGTCAAACCTACTATTTGTAGGGATGATATTTTCTTATAAGATTCAAGTACTTTCACTTAGTTGATTGATGAAGAGGATATGATCAACAAGATGTAACAAGAGCACCTAAGGGAAAGGTTGAGTTATGATGTTGTAATGCAGTGCAAGGATTAGTTAAGACAATGGTTAAATAATATATTGATGACATACTCAAGGATATAGAGGTTGGTCACACTTAGAAACAATCGATGAAGAAGTTGTAACAAGGATGATTGCAAAGCTTAAACTAAGATCATAAGTGGCTATCAAGCAAGTCAGTTGAAGCTAAGTAAAAGACAATTTCTAGTGTGTACCGAGTGATCTTCATGTGTCAAGTGAAGATTAGGTGCCGAGCATTAGAAAATTTTTAGTTGGTGCTGAGTGATCTTCAGGTGCTGAACATCAGGAAAAATACAATTGATGCTAAGTGACACAATATGTGTTGAGCACCAGTATTTCAATAGTGCTGAGCTGCTATATTATTTCAAAAGATGAATATTTTCCAAATCTAAGTTGACATAGTGGTTACATTGAATTTTGTGAATGAGTTGTAAGATAAGGATGATGAGTTGGTGGCACAAAATCCTATGTAAACCATTTTTGGGTGAATTCTAAAGGATTATTCAAGAAGTTTCTAGAGGAACCAAAATATGAGTTAGATGCAATGAATCCTACCTAATCCATGTGAATTGAAATTGAAAAATGGAATAATCAAGTGGGAAAAGGTACTCCAAGACTTCTATTTAAGAAGTTATAGACCAAGAAGCAAAGAGCTACTGATATTGTTGCTATTGAAGAGCCAAATCTGCGAAGTGGATTAGAAGGGTGTCAAGGAGGAGACATCTAGGAGAACGAAGAGCATAGAGGCTCTGCTTATATGAGTGGTCATGAAGATATGATTGCATTGGTACATTGAGTGTGGAGACTCAAGGAGACAAAGCTTGAAAGAAGGGCAAGCTATCAAAAGTTTTAGAGATTGATGGCTAGGGAAGGGTATGAGCTGAGAAGTGATTTGAGATCTAGAAGATAAGTTGTATGTTGTAGTCAGGTCAAGTTTTTCTAATACTCTCTAGCAATTCTATTAGATCTAAAATTCCTATGGACTTAGGTTGGCCAAACAATCATTTGTAAATCCTTTAACAAGGTGGCATTCCAAGTGAATGTTCTAAAGTCCTCTAACCAAGCCCACTTCTAATAGGGTGGTTAAATCCTCTAAAAAGGTCACATTTAATAGTGTGTTGTAAGCCTTTAACAGGGCATGCCTTTTGCAAAGCATCACTTTAGAAGAGTGAAAATTGAGTAGCATGTTACTGATGGTTTTTACCAAATTGGGTTTCCATGTAAATCACTGTGTTATGTGTTGATTTCTTATGTGTTAATGCTTGCATGTTGATTTACAGTAACTTATTGATTACAAAAGTTAAAGCTTGGATGAATGAATGGTTGAATGGGTTCACTACACTTAGTGAAAAGTTTGAATATGACATTTGGACCTTGAATAACTAATTCACCCCCCCTCTCAGTTATTCTAAAGTAATTCTAACAATTAATTTATTCTAACAAATATTCTATTAGGTCTTGTGAATTTTTTTAATATCAATGTTTCAAATAACAATAAATGATTATTAATACTTATAATTCAAAATGAAATTGCATTGGTGTTGTAAAATGTGTGAGTATTTCTCTATTAAGGTTGATTGAATAAACTATAAGCCCATAGGGTACTTGTGAAGGAAGTTTGTTGTCTATATATACAATCAATGGTTTTGTGAACTGTGTGAGTGTTTTTCTATTCAGGTAGGTTGAATAGACTATGAATTCCATAGGGAACTTGTGAAGGAAGTTTTTTATCTAAATATATGGTCAATAGTTTTGAGGTCCATGAGATCATTCAGGAACACTATCCTAGCTCCATTCATTAACCTGATCCATCTTATGATTACTAACTTAACCCTTAGACTATCCCTTAAAATAAATGAACTCTAATAACTAAGCTCCTACATATTTAAAATATATTAAACTCTTTGAAATTAAAAATAGGTTAGTCTATTAAGAATTGGTGAAAATAAATAGGAACAAGGAACTAAAAATACTAGAAAAGAAGTCTTAAAATGATTGAATTGCAACTCAACTAATTGAATGCAAGAGTTGAAAATCATCATAAAAAGTCAACGTTGTCCTACCCTCTTGGCAACTTTAAACCTTTTAGTATTAGTTCATACAATGGAGTTGTTAAACTTTTCATTTTCAATTATCTATATTACGTGTTTCTTCCTTAGACATGGAAAAAGTAAAATTTCATTCAAACAATTTTTTAGAAAAGATGTGGAATTGCAATGCAAGTTTTATGGATTGAATTGTATATATATTTATAATCCATATGTTTAAACTAGTGCCTAGTGAATTATCATTAAAATGAGAAAATAATGATTATTGAGTAGTTAGGTTCATATCCAAAATTCTATACTAATTATTTCCTCATTCTAATGATGAATATTAGATATAATTCAAAGCATAGATTAAAAACATATTTAATGATATGGTTGATCTTTTAAAAAATTTAAAAAAAAGTCATTTCAATTGTCCAACCATAGTTTGAAGAAGATAAGAAAATGATATGTGTCTTATACTGAAAGAGTCCAAGTTGTGCCTTCTTGATGCCCTAAAAAAATAGATTGACTTTTCAAGAATAAGATTTTGTTAGCACTTGTTATTAAGAGCCAGAAGCAAATGTACTCTTAGCATACTGACAACAAATATACTTAAACACTATCCATGTTATCTTCTAGTAATGATGTCTCATTATATTAGTGAAGAAAAATTGACACTTAATAAGGAAACTTTTTTTATTAAAAATATCATATTGCAGAGGAAAATATACTTGCAAGAAAGAATTATTTTTTGTAATCTTGTGTGTTCTAGCTACGCCTTTTTCTAAATGTGCCTACCTTGGAAATTGTTGGATTCAAAGGGCTTCATTGTAAATCATGGCTTTTGTGTGATCTCACATGTTTTAATTTTATGGATCTCACTTGTTTTTTGAAGATATCATATTCAACGTAGGGATCTAGTTTATATTAGATGGCTTTTGTTACTATCATGGTTACAATTTGAATTCTTAATCAAAATCAATGAGGGTAGATTTTATTCCCATTTTTGTCTTGGCTCTTTGGTATTCATTTTTCCATAAGATAATGACTAGATTAACACTTGTCTTCATATGATCATTGGGCTCTTTTGTAAATCATAATATAGATAAGTAGGAGATAATTTCCATAGCAAGTCAAATTATGATATTGCTATCAAGATTTAACTGTGTGCTTTTTCAGTCAAACTCATTGACCCATATTTCATGAGTAGTAATTCAACATGAATCCATCTCTCATGATAATAAATGGAACACTTAACACTCATTGGATCGAGGTGATGCTCATAGGGGTGAAGCACCCGGCCTTCTTGTGATGTCACCCATCTCAATATTACTCCAGCTTGAGCATGCTTAACTATAGAGTTTCCTCCACGGTTAAACCCAAATCTTGCAACCCCATTTATAAAACCTTCACCAAAAGTTGTGCCTCATGAACCATTCATTAGAAAGCCTCTTAAGCTCATCAATTGATAAGTAGGAGATAATTTCCACAACAAGTCAAATTATGATATTGCTATCATGATTTAACTATGTATTTTTTTATGAGTGCTAACTGTTCCATTTATTCTCATGAGAGATGGATTCATGTTGAATCACTACTCATGAAATATGGGTCAATGAGTTTGACTAAAAAACACACAGTTAAATCCTGATATCAATATCATAATCTAACTTGCTATGGATATTATCTCCTACTTATTAATTGATGAACTTAAGGGGCTTTCTAATGAATGGTTCATGAGGCACAACAATTGGTGAAGGTTTTACAAATGGGGTTGCAAGCTTTGGGTTTAACCATGGAGGAAACTCTGTAGTTAAGCCCACTTAGGCTAGAGTAGTACTAGGATGGGAAACCTCCCAAGAAGTCTTGGTGCTTCACCCTTGTGAGCATCACCTAGATCCAATGAGTGCTAAGTGTTCCATTTATTTTAATGAGAGATGGATTCATGTTGAAACATTACTCATAAAATATGGGTCGATAAGTTTGACTCAAAAAATACACCGTTTAATCCTGATAGAAATATCATAATAAATCATAATGTAATCAACATGTATATTACATTATGTAGGTTAGGTATTATGCAGTGAATTAGTGATTAATTTTGAATAGTTTCCCTCTTTTGGAGCTTTGATGTAATGAAATAACTATGTTGGGCTCTAGATTTCACAACCTTATTTCATTGGGGAGCCTATAAGTATAGTTAGCCAACAGATAACTCATTGCCTCTACATTAAGAGACTCCATATCTATACTGTTTGTGGTCTTGCATTGACCCATCAGAATCTTCTTGTCATCATGAACCTCTTCTTCAACTTCATTCATCTGATTGCATTCTATCTAATTCCAATATTTCTTGCCAAAAATAGAGAAAATATAGCCTCTCCAAGGGCCATGTCCCTATTCTCCACATAGATTGAGGTCTTCTCTACCTCTTTCACTAATCCAATCTTTAGATGGCCTTTCCCTTTACTACTATCATCAACATTTACAATCACAACACTAACTATGTGCTCCATATCTCCTTCATACAATAAGGAATTTACTACCTCATCATGTTCTAACTCTCCTTGTGTGTCCTTTTCACCATTACTATCCTCTATTTTAGATATTTGTTCTCCCCTTGGCTTTGTTATTTGGTCTATCTTAGTGACCATTTCTTTTCCATCTAGGTTCCTCAACATCTTTATCTTCTTTATTGTCCAATTTATGTTTAGCTTCTTCCTTTACCCACTATCTTATTAATACCTCTAGTATCCTTCCTCTTTCTTCATTCAGCTCACAAAGATCATAAATCTCACTCAGCTCATACATTAAGAAAATACAATCTAATCTTCAATTGATTCCATGTAATAGTTTAAATATACTAAGATCTTCTTACTCTTGTATAACTAAGAGTTGTGTTCAAGAAATATAGATAAATTAATATTGCTAAGGATTATGATGACAAAAATTTAAGCTTAAAAAGGATAAGTCAATTTTGACTATTAAAAAAATTTTAGTTTTGGAATTATGATTTAGTGTGTGAAGTTTAAGCTATTTGAATCATGATAGGTGAAATAAATATAATATTTGATGTTTTAAATTCAAGCAACTTGCCAAGTCTTAATTCTTACTCCATTTTTGGTTTCAGTAAACAAAATGTTATGAACATTGATTTTTTTTTAATGTTGCTTCTTCCCCATCTTTTCCTAGGCTCCCAATGCAGAAAATAACAAAAACAACACATTAAAATCATCCCTTAGACATGTAATATCTCATGATTAAATCCTTAAATACCTGATGCCATGGCTTGGTCCACATGTGATCTTTTGAATATCAACATTGGAGGATCCATATACAATGAAGATACACTCATCCGCTACTTCACAATCAACAATAGTCAGAATTAGCAAATTAGAATGAATTATAGACCTTTCATAATTTATTAAGAACATTGTCACATAGTAATTTTATAATTATCATAGTTTGGACATGTTTTTTTTCCTTGCCAGAGTACCATAACAAGACATATTCATCCTACAAAGACACCAAAATTTGAGGAATTAGTTGACAATGATAAACATGTAGAGTAAAGCACTAGATCATATTATAGAAAGGAAATATAATCATAATGTTCAAGGTAACATATCATCTAGTAAGATAGAAACATTCTAATTCTAAAGACAATGAGACCTAGATAATGAATCACTACAAGGCATCTAGTAGTTAGATCCCATTGATCAACCAAAATGTTCAAAATATTATTTTATCTGTTGTCATTTCTTAAAAATCTTTTGAAATTCTAAATAGACTTAATAATAATCATGCAAAGTGGAACAAGAATTGGAAAGGAACATAGTCAAATATTTCTAGACATCAAATTAAAGTAAGAAAAAAATAAAATTAAGTAAATCTAGATGACTATAGAATAATGGAAGCTAGAACCTACTTTGGATACTGATCCATATACTGCTCTGAAACTACTATGATCTATATATTTCTATAGAATAATGGAAGACATAACTAAAATTATGCATCCTTAAAGTGAATTAAAAAAATGCAGTACAAGAACAAAATCATATACAAGAACAAGGTGATAATGACGAGATTGTAGATGTGGCATGTACTCACTTTATAGCAGAGTTTCCCATTTTTGGCAAGGTTATCATATTAGCTATATTTTGATTACTTATTAGATATCTTTAATTGATTTTTTTTTTTTTTTAAAGTTTCATTTAACTAGTAAACAAAGTTATTGCATTTTATCTTTTGTGTTTGTATTGCACTTTGATGGTGTAGGTTGAGGTCAATGTTAGTAATGAAACCCATATTTACAAGTCTTGAAATCAATCAAAGGTGGATTTTTTGGTGATAGCATAAAATGGAACTTCACTAAGTTTTTGGTTGACAAAAATAGAAATGTAGTTGATAGGTATGCACCCACAACATCTCTGTTGAAGATTGAGGTACTTGAAAATCATATTTTGTTATTTTGTCAATTTTCTCTATGAAAATTGCACTTACAATCTTTTCAAACTAGTTTTATTTGTTTGATGACACTTCTTATAGGAATAATGGTTAATACATGTAACCTTATGTTTGCACGAAGATATCAAGAAATTGTTCGATGTTTCCTAATGCATTGAGAAACTATGTTATAACTATTCTTCCTATTTACACTGAATGTAATAAGCAATAATTTAACTAAGACATGGTTCTATTATGCCGATACAAGACAAAATGGATTAGTAGTTACCATTCATAGTACATAATGATATTTTGCAATAATTGGAGAGTACTCATGGCTCACTTTTTGAGTGTCATTGTTTGATACAAGTATTTGGTTTAGGTTTGTCATGGTTTAGGTTTAGTATTTACATAATGCAAATTAAGATATTCATGGATATATATAAGTGAGTCATAGCTATAGATTCTCATGGTGTTGTTTAATTAAAGAATCTATTCTAATTAAAGAACTAGAAGAAAGAAAACCTAAGTTATTTTTCTGAATTAAATGCCTAATGAATCATGTTTATAATAATTTTGAATCCACTATAATCTATCATTGTATTTTCTTTTCTATATTCTACATAAAAAGTCTCATACCATTAGTTCTTTGGTCCAACTTACCAAGAATAATCACTTCATAATTATTTCAATTTCCTTAATGATATTCTTAACTTTATTTTTATATATATGCTAAATAGTGCCATGATTATTCAATCTATGGTCTTGTTACTTGTAGGTTTGGCTTCTCATTGTATGTATAAAATTTAGAGGAAGTTGGACAAGGTGGGGGTGTACTAACTCTAGACTTATTTGTTGATCACTTCTTCATTAGCTTGTAATCATTGTATTCTAGGTTCTTGATTCTTTTCCTTGTTCTGAAAATGAAATATTTTATTTAAGATTCCTTATAAGTTTATGATAGAGAAACATATTCTAGAAGTCAACTTCCCCCTATTTCACTTTCCTTTAAAAACTAATCTCAAGTCCCTATATTAATTTTGGTTGGGTAGTATGTAGTAGTGAGTAGATATTTGACATGTATATGAAAAAGAGTAAAATAATAGTAAATATGTTATTTTTCCCTACAATTTATGTCTTTGTGTTAACAAATCAAATAAGGGATGACACAACTAGATTAGGAAAATGTGCTTTACGATGGATTCACAATTGGATATGGAAGTTATAGGCATAGGCTACATTATCATTAGATGGTCAACTATGATAAACAACAAATACAATTTGGAGATGCAAGTACAATTTTTTTTGAGGAAAAGGTTTTGCTATATCATCACTCTCCACAAATAACTAATGAAGAAATTAAAACTTATTAGGTCAACATGATTAGAGGAAATTGACCACCTCTACTAAAATTTTCTCCACATGAACCACTCTTTTTCATCTTTACATGAGGTTTACCTTGCCTTGGTGACATAAATACCATACTTTGACTGTTCAACATACCAATTTCCAAAAATGATGGTTTCATCCAATTCAACAACTTTAACCTTAATGTTTTCACTTCATTTTTTTGTACTTCAATTGTGTTTATTGTCCATGGATGACTCATTGCCTCTGCATTAAGAGACTCCAATTCTATACTATCTATGTTCTTGAATTTACCCATCACCATATTCTTTTCATCATGAACCTCTTCAGCAACTTCATTCCTCTGATTGCTTGTCAAGATAGTACTTATTGTCTGCACTTATTTTCCCACCAAAAATAGCTTTATTGATTTGAATTTCATACTTAAAAACACCAATAACCTTCCCAAGTTGAAGAACATTCAATTTATAGTCAAAGCCTCTTAACCTTACATATTAACCTATACTTGTTTGATCAAAACACAACTGTGATTGTGGACCTTCCAAATTTGCAAGAAAAGTTACATGACAACTTTTTGACAATTTTTGCAACTTTTCAATATTTCCAAACAAATAACTTCAAATGCCTACCAAAACTTGATAAATCATGCAAGAAATCTAAAAAATGTAAAATTGAAGATTTTTGGTTAGCTCATAGCTTTGACCAATGTTGACTGACCTACAACTTGCTCATAGGCCTTATTACATGTAAGAAATTTTCCTAAAATACATTCTAGGATTCTTGAGATTGACTTATTTCCATGTGTCAACTTGGAAACTTATTAATCACCTAATCTATCCAAAATTTGATGTTTGACAATCTTGTTTAGGACCTTGGGCCCCTACACCACTTTGGGTTTTTGTACATCGAACAGATAAGAATTTCAATTTTTTGGAAGATTTAACATTTTGAGTTTATTAGAACCTTGTCCAACTCTTCTTCTTCTCTATCTTGAATTTCTACAAATTATTTCTTTTTGTTTCTATGATTGGATTTTGAGAGGTGATACTTCGAATCAAATATTTGGCTTCTACTAATTTCTATCCTTGCTTCCTTGCCAATTTCCTTAACAATAAATCTTTAACCACAAATAATGATATTTCATGTAAGAAAAGAACTTTTCATTGATTATAATATGGGTGAATTTGAGTGAGGTGACCAAATTTTTCTTTCAAAACCATATGTGTAGATATAACATTAAGTATAACATGTCTAATAATTTTGCAAATATATTTTCCTGTGAAGAAAGACTATGCCTGGAAATATGAACCCAAAATAAAATAATGAGACAATTGCTAGATTGTGGTCTTAGTTTTGAAGAAAAGTTGATAAATGAAATTCTCCTTGCAAAAAGTGTAAGGGCTTAAAGAATTAATGAATTCTAATCACAATAGCCTAGAGTCATTGTAGGCAACATGGTTACATTGAAGGGGGCCATAATTTTCATGGATTGGTGAATGTGAATTTCCAATTGGAGGAACATGGAGGTGTGAATATCCAAGCTAAGAATAACACTCTCATAGAAGAAGATGATAATGTGCCAGAGGACATGATTGAAGAAGATGGTATTGGTGTAGCTGATGAAGATGCTCATAATGATGGTACTAGTGCATCTAATAATGATGATGAAGATGGTCCTGATATACTTATACTTGAGAAGGCACACAAGCCCTTATACCAAGGCTCCCAAACAACTCTTCTCTCTACTATAGTGTTTTTGGTGAACTTGAAGGTTATGAATGGTTTATCCAATGTGGCAATGTTACGTATGCTAAGGTATGCCATTTTTTTCATCTTCAATGTTAGCATACTATTACTATTCATTATATTAACAATTCATATTTGTTTTTGTAGGTTGATAGGTGAGTTTTTTTACCATCATCAAACATTCTACCTCATTCGTACTGAGAATTATCTACCATTATGAATCAAATTGGAATGAAGTATTAGACAATACATGCATGTCCCAATGATCACGGTCTATATCATAAATAACATGAATTTTCAACAAACTGCCTTGATTTTCATATTATTAGATATCAGTTAGATCAAATAATAAAAAAGGGTTTTTGACAAGGTTCTTTGGTATATTCACATTATTCCACATCTTGAATGATTATTTAGGTGCACTAGCTTGACACAATTCATTGATTATCATGCACACAATAGAAGTCAAGATGACATTATGCAAATACCTATGGATGGTTCTTCATTTAAGAAGATAGAAAAAAACATGGCTACACTTTAAAGAAGAACCTTGTAATCTCAAGCTTTCATTGGCAATGGATTATGTCAATCCATTTGGAGATATGAGATCTATTTACTCAATGTGGCATATTTTTGTTATTAACAATAACATTCCTCCTTGAATGTCCATAAAGAGGGAGCACCTAATGTTGTCAATGACTGTACTAGGTATTTTTAAATTTAATATCTAGCTAAATTAATTTATAAATAGTGCATGAAAATGGTCATAATAATTATGTAATTTTTTTTGTTCATTCAATAACTAGGTAAGTACCAAGTTAAAGATATGAACATGTATAGTGAGCCCCTTATCAATGAGTTGTTGAAGTTATGGAATGGGGTCAATATGTATGACATCTCTAGATCAATAGGATAAAGAAAATTTCAATTCCATGCAATGCTTGTATGGACAATACATGATGCTCCTAGGCGAACTCATTTTTGCGATATGTTATATTGTTAAGGCACATATTTTTGGTCTGTTATAGTGCTTACGTATTATTGTTGTTTCCTTAAGTTTCACATACATGATCTATTAGGTCTTTAGACAAAGAAAAAATTTACATATCTAGTTTGTGGTTCGAAGATGAAATCTCATGATTCAAGAAGTTTAGGAAAGTAGGTGTTCAATGAGTTTAGACACTTTCTCCACAATATTCATAAGTATTGAATTACTAAAAAACATATTTTTAATGGGAAATAAGAGACAACATCAAGGACATGAAGAATGACACCTCATCAATGGAAGTTGGAAGATGATTGACTAAATTGCTGAGGCAATGTCTAGTTTATGGTATGAAGTTTGAAATTTATATTTTGATATTGTCTTTTATTTAGTAATGATGTAATTGATGCTTGTGAAGGTTGTCAAAAATCAATGTCTAACTTCTTAAAGGAATAAAAAGTTATCCTACTCAATTTAGTAGGTTACCATACTACAATGATCTCCCAATCATACATTTGTTTGATACTATGCATATTGGAAAGAATTTAATAGAGACACTATGGAAAATAATGGATGGAAGGCATGATAGAGAAAAAATTGCCAACATTTGTGATGGCATTCATGAATCTAATCATGCATTGGAAGATTTCATTGAATCAAATAGCAATAGACACTGCATAAATATGAGTGCCTTAGTTATGAACAAAGAAACAAAGTGATGCATTAAAAGAAGTCATTAAAAAAAAAAAAATTCACAAGATTTGTTGCAAATATAAGTCTTGTATCAAAGAAAGGTGATTTTGGGCCGTGGTTGAAAACACCTGATTGGCATAGCTTTGTTAAGGTAAGTCATGTTCTCTATTTACAATATATTTGTAAAATTTCATGTACTACCTATTGTATTATTTTATAATATATTGAAAAGATCTTTTTTTAATGATTGTAGTACATCCTTCCTCTATCCCTCCCACACTAGTTTGACATTAGAATTAAGCAAGTTATATGTGATCTTGGGAAATACATGAGGTTGGAAGTGTTATTTATTAGATTTATTATACATATATTATATTTATGACTTGTTTTACTTTTTATGTAATCTATTGTATATTTTTACCTCAAATCTCGTTTATATGTTCTTGCATGTTGAATCTCTTCTAGGTAGTTATCATCTAAAGAAATTGATAAAAAATATAAAAAATATTGGAAGAGAAAAATTCCACAGGGTGAGTGCACCAAGATGGTGTACAAAAAGGGGGTATAAGTGGACACCTTTTTTCTAAAATCAGGTAAACATGAACTTGGACAAGACATTTGAGGGTCGTCCACTAAAAATGACAAGATGTGTAAAACATATAAATTGTAGTACTCTAAATCTGCTTTCTAACCTACTAGAGTTTTCACAAAATGGATAAGATTATGTGGGCCAAACCACATGCACACAAAAAATAGTTCCTAATTTTTCTAGAAAATATAACATAGTTGTTTTTATGTGCAACACAATAGTGTTGGAAATGATTAAAAAGATCATGAAATTGGTAAAGAATGTTTTCAATCATTGTTTTGTCATTGATATCAAACTTGCTACTTGTAGGAATGATAATTTCTTAAGTGATCCAAATACTATCAATTGGTTGATTGTCAAGGAGGTATATATCAATAAGATGCAACTAGAGTACTTAGAGAAAGGCTGAAGTTATGATGTTGTAATGAAGTATAAGGATTAGCTAAGCCATTGATGAAATAATGTATTGATGACATACTCTAAGAGGTTGGACACACTAAGACACATCAAAGATGTAAGATATAACTAAGTCATTTGTAAAGCCTAACTAAGTTCATTGGAGAGAGCCGAGCAAACTAGTTAGAGCTGAACAGATTCTTAGCTGAAGCCAAGCAAGTTCAACTTAGTATGTGTCGAGTGATCTTTAGGTGTTGAGTAGCCTTCAGGTGCCAAGTGAAGATTAAGTGCCGAGTGATCTTTAGGTGTCGAGCAGCCTTCAAGTGCCAACTAAAGATCAAGTACCAAGTGATCTTCAGGTGTCAAGTAGCCTTCAAGTGCCGAGTGAAGATCAAGTGCTGAGTGACTTCGGGTGCTGAGCATGATTAAGTGCCGAGTGATATTCAGGTGCTGAGTAACACAGAAGGAGTTGAGCATCAATAAACCAATGATGCCAAATTGCTACATTATTTGTTAAGTAACAAGGCAAGACTAGTTTGTAAAGGGTATGCACAAGAAGAAGGACTAGACTATGGAGAAACTTTTGCTCCAGTTGCCAGAATGGAAGGAGTAAGGACCTTACTGGCATATGCAGCCTTCAAAGGATTTAAAGTCTATCAAATAGATGTTAAGTCTACATTTTTGAATGGTATACTTGAAGAAGAAGTCTACATAGAGCAACCAGAAGGATTTTTTGATAAAAATATCAAAAACAAGGTATGTAAATTGCATAAGGCTCTATATGGATTAAAGCAAGCCCCTAGAGCTTGGTATGAGAGACTTCACAACTATCTAGTGCAAATAAGATTTGAAAGAACTGATGATAACAACATGTACATCAAATAAGAAGAAGGTAAGGATATCATTGTATCTGAAATATTTGTGGATGACATAGTTTTTGGAGGAAAGGAAGCGCTTTGCAAAAGTTTTGCTGACAAAATGAAACATGCATTTGAGATGTCAATGTTTGGAAAAATCAAATTCTTTGTAGGATTGAAAGTACATCAACTAAAACATGGCATATTTATGACATAATCAAAATACATCAAGGAGATACTCAAGAAGTTTGGATTGGAAGACTCCAAACCAGTCAGCACACCAATGGCAATAGGACATAAGCTATCTAAAAATGATGAATTAGCTGAAGTCAATCAAACAATATATAGATCCATGATTTGAAAACTAAAATATGTTGTACATAGCAGACTAGAAATAGCACTAGTAGTTGGAATAGTGGCTAGATTTTTTGCTAATCCTAGAGAAAATCATCTCATGGTAGTAAAGAGGATAATGAGGTATCTCAAGGGAACCGATGATTTTGGCTTATACTACAAAAAGAATGAGAAGTTTGAGCTCAATGCATACATAGACATAGATTGGGGAGGCAACATCGATGACAGAAAAAGCACAAGTGGAGGAGCATTATTCTTAGGTAAATGGCTAGTTACTTGGACTAGCAAGAAACAAGCATGCACATCTTAGTCCACTGCTGAAGCAGAGTATGTGGTAGCAACAGTCAATTGCACAAACATTGTGTGGCTCAAACATCTATTGAAAGGAATGAAAAAAGAGGTAACCAAACCTATAATACTATATTGTGATAATACAAGTGCTATAAAAATATCCAAGAACTCAATAATGCATGCAAAAACCAAGCATATTGCAATCAAGTATCACTATGTTAGAGAATTGGTGGAAGACAAACAAGTGAAGATGGAGTACATTCACACAAAGGAACAAACTACATATATCTTCACCAAACCATTGACCAAGGATGCTTATGAATATATTAGAGGCAAGTTGGGGGTAATGCCCCTAACTCAAGTAGTATAAAGCAACATAGAAGCTACCCTACATCAACAGGAGTAGATCATTGAAATATTAGAAGAGTGATGTAGAGGATGACAACAGGAACAAAAACTTAGATTAGTCGCAAGCATGGTGACAGAGGGAGAAAACATGAGATGCAAAGCTTATATTTAGCATGTTGAAGATGCTACATCTTTGGCATTTATGTCAAAGAGGGAGATATATGAGAAACTGATCAATACAAAGTAAGAGGGATATATATATATATATATATATATATATATATATATATATATATATATATATATATATATATATATATATATATATATATATATATGAGAGAGAGAGATGTATATGAAAGAGGAAGATTTAGAAGAGATAAGAATTAGCAAGTAGCTATGAACAACTATGAAGGATCAAGAATACAAACTAAGGATGCAATAGTCCAGAGGGAGAAGTAGAACAAAGGATTCAGTTTGTATTAGTTTGTATAAGAAAAAGAAGGAGTTATATACCAAGAAGACAACATATGTAATTTTGGTGGTAACTAAGTTGATCAATTGATTAGTTTGGTTTTCCATCAATGCCAAAGAGGGAGATTGTTGGAAATGATTGAAAAGATCATGGTAAAGAATGTTTTCAATCATTTTTTTGTCATTGATGTCAAACTTGCTACTTGCAGGATTGAAAATTTCTTAAGTGATCCAAATACTATCAATTGGTTGATTGTCAAAGAGGTGGAAATCAATAAGATGTAACTAGAGTACATAGAGAAAGGTTGAAGTTATGATGTTGTAATGAAGTATAAGGATCAACTAAGCCATTAATGAAATAATGTATTGATGACATACTTTAAGAGGTTGGACACAGTAAGACACATCAAAGATGTAAGGTTTAACTAAGTCATTCAATAAAAAGTAAGAGGGAGATATATATATGAGAGATGTATATGAAAGAGGAAGATTCATAAGAGATAAGAATCAACAAGCAGCTATGAACAACTATGAAGGATCAAGAATACAAAGTAAGGATAGTCTAGAGGGAGAAGAAAAACAAAGGATTCAGTTTGTATTAGTTTGTATCAGCAAAAGAACGAGTTATATACCAAGTAGACAATGTATGTAATTTTGTTGGTAACTAAGTTGATCAATTGATCAGTTTGGTTTTCCATCAATGCCAAAGAGGGAAATTGTTGGAAATGATTGAAAAGATCATGGAACTGGTAAAGAATGTTTTCAATCATTGTTTTGTTATTGATGTTAAACTTTCTACTTGCAGGAATGGCAATTGCTTAAGTGATCCAAATACTATCAATTGGTTGATTGTCAAGGAGGTGGAAATCAATAAGATGTAACCACAGTACCTAGAGAAAGGTTGAAGTTATGATGTTGTAATGAAGTATAAGGATCAACTAAGCCATTGATGAAATAATGTATTGATGACATACTCTAAGAGGTTGGACACACTAAGACACATCAAAGATGTAAGGTTTAACTAAGTCATTTGTAAAGCCTAACTAAGTTCATTGGAGAGAGCCAAGCAAGCTAGTTAGAGCTGAATAGATTCTCAGCTAAAGCCAAGCAAGTTCAACTTTAGTGTGTGCTGAGTGATCTTCAGGTGCAACAACCTTCAGGTGCTGAGTGAAGATCAAGTGCTGAGTGATCTTTAGGTGTTGAGCAACCTTCAGGTGCTGAGTGAAGATCAAGTACCGAGTGATCTTCAGGTGCCAAGTAGGCTTCAGGTGCCGAGTGAAGATCAAGTACCTAGTGACTTTGGGTGCTGAGCATGATCAAGTGCTGAGTGATATTTAGGTGCCAAGTAACATAGAAGGAGCCGAGCATCAGTAAACCAATGATGCTGAGTTGCTAGATTATTTGTTAAGTCAAAGATTCGCCAAATAAGTAGCGATAAGTTTGTTACATCAAATTTTGTGAATTAGTTGGATGATAAGGATGATGAGTAGATGTCACAAAATTCTATGTAAACCATGCAAACCAATTCAAGGTGAATGCTAATGGATTTATCGTGAAGTTTCTAGAAGAAGCAATTTTGAGGGAAAACAATACCATTTTCTCAAGATAAAATCAAGATTTGAGCAAGAAATGAATATCAAAACTTCTTTATAAGGAGTTACAGGTCAGAGATCAAGTGTGCATGTGTGAGAAGGGGGAGTTGGTCACAAGTGTGGAGAAGGCTAATGTGAAGGAGGACACAGTGAGGATTAAGTACAGAGCATCAAGACTTTTGAGTTGATCAAGTGATCATGGAGTGCATTGGCATAACAAGTGGAAGAACTAAAGGAGATAGATCTTGAAGGGTGAACAAGCTGTCAGTATTGCAAGGGAGGAAAGCCAAGCAAAGAAAAGAATTGAAGAGTGACCTAGAATCTGCAAGGTTAGGGTTGTAATCTTTATTAGGTCAAAACCCTTCTAATACCCTCTTACCATTGTATTAGATATTGAAATCCTACATTGCTAGGTTAGCTTAACAGCTATGTGGATAAGCCTCAAGAAAAGGATAGAAGATCCCTAGGATAAGGATAAGAGATCCTTAGGAGGAGGATAGGAGAATCTTAGAGAGGGATAAAAGATTCTTTTGAGAAGGTGACTGTAAATCCCATGGACTTGGGTGAGCCTAATAGCTCTATGTAAATCCTTTAATAGGGCGACATTCTAAGTTGAATGTTCTTAAGTCCTCTAATAGGCCACACTCCTAATAGTGTGTAGAAATATTTTAACAAGGTCACACTTAACAATGTGTTGTAGCCTTTAACAGGGTAGACCATCAGAAGTGGTTGAAATCAATTACGCAGTTATTTTGTGGGTTTCATCCTCACCCCAGTTTTACCTTCTTATTCTTGGAGGGTTTTTGTGTCATCAAAATCCTTAGTGTTATGGTATGATGCATGTTTAGTTTTCATGGTTGTTTAATGATTAATTGCATGCATGATAATTTTAGTTATGTGCCATTAAGGATTAGAAGAAAAAGTTGTATTTGACATTATTGGACTTTGACTAACTGATTCACCTCCCTCCCCCTCCCCTCTCAGTTATTCTAAAGAATTCTAACAAACAAACCAAGTTATATGTAGTATCTTGCATATCTCTTTGGTAGTATGATAGTTAAGAGTCATATCTAGAAGTTGTGTAGTTTTTTGTAATTTTATAATGAGCATTTTTTTTAATGAATTATTGAACTGACTACATCCTAAAATTTTGGTACCTGTTCTTGTGCTGAGCATAAATTGCATCAAAATAATAAAAAATAAATTTTTTTTTTAAAGAAATGTATAGAATCAAGTGTAGAACAATAAAATATAATTTATTTTTAATTTGGCTAAGTATATGAAAAGTTATTAAAAAATGGTAGGCATATGTCTTTGAGGAATGTCAAGGCATTGGAAAGAGTAATTAAAGTTTGCATTGTTAATATTGTCCAAAAATAAAATAAAATTATATGGTTAGAAAGGTAAGAAGATGTATAATATTATGGTAGTAGTTTTAGAGATACCCACTTCACCATTAGAAAACCTAATGAAGGCAAAGATGAGAGTTCATCTTAGAAGATGAAAAAATGTCTAAAGGAAAAAAAATGGAGGGAAAATAGTCTCTCAAGACTTTGGGTCATTTCTTTATGCTATCACCAAGAGATAAACCAATCAGGTTATGAAATGAAAAACTGCATTCAAAACCCAATTGGGTTATTGAAAACTTGATCAAGTTTTGAAGAACTAAAAGTAGGCTTTACTCTGAAGGCAATAACTTTCACATATGAAGTTCAATTGACTCCATTCAAAATGTAGTGGAAAGATATTGAAGAGCTCTACAACATGATGTAGATAAATCAATGCTATGTCATCAAACTTTTATTTTTCATCAAATTTAATTAAGCATAATCTAGAATAGGTAATCATTGTTTTCCAAATGCATGATCAATAGGTAAACACAAACACTAACATAGTGTTAATTATCTCTCTCTGTATCTCTCAAAAACACATAGACATAATCATTCACTAACTAAATAAATCCTAAGATATCTCTCTTACTTTTCCTAACCTCTCATATTCTTTAACTAACTCCTAACCTCTCTCTCTATCTAACTTATTACCCTTAAGTGTTGTCTCTCACTGAGTAATCCCTAAGCCACCTCTCTCTCACTAACCCATAAACTCTCTCTCTCTCTCTCTCTCTCTCTCTCTCTCTCTCTCTCTCTCTCTCTCTCCCCCTCTCTCTCTCACTCACACACACACACACACACACACACACACACACACACACACACACACACAATCTCACTCACTCTTATCCTATCCCCTCTCCCTCTTCCTATCCCCTACTCTCTCTCTCTCTCTCTCTCTCTCTCTCTCCATCAATTCATCTCTCACACTCTATCTGTCTTTCACACACACACTCTCTCTATCACTCCCCTCTCTCTATCCTATTCCCTAATATCTCTCCAATGTCCCTCTCTATCCATCACTTCATCTCTCTCTTACTCTCTCCATCTCTATCTCACTCTCTCTTATCCTATCCCCTCTCACTCTCCCTATCTCCTACTCTCTCTCTATCTCTCTTTGTCTACATGAAGTTCCCATTTCAAGAATCAGAGGTCAAGAAGAGAGAGGGGGGCTAGGGATTAGGGGTTAGAGATAAGGAGGGAGAGAGGGAGAGTGAGAGAGATAGAGAGAGAAAGAGATAGTGGGATAGGATGGAGAGAGTGAGAGGGGATTGTATATGGACAAAGAAAGTGAGAAATTTGGAGAGAGAGAGAGAGGGAGATAGGATGGAGAGAGTGATATATATATATATATATATAGAGAGAGAGAGAGAGAGAGAGAGAGGAATATGTGTGTGCGCGAGAGAGAGGGAGAGAGAGAGGGGAATATGTGTGTGTGAGAGAGAGAGGTTAAGAATTGGTGTGAGAATGAGAGAAGCTAAGAGTTATTAAGAGAGATATTAGGAGTTAGTGAGTGAATGAGTGAGTGATTTTGTGTGTGATAAAGAGATAGATGTAGTGAGAGAGATGATAGAAAGATAAAAACTATGATAATACTCTTACCTACATATTCACTCCATGTTTGGAAAATAATGACTACTTATTTTTTACCATGATTGATTATAATGGATGGAAATTAAAATATTGATTTCCTACTATTATTTTAGTTGCATTAAATTTTAGATATCTTCAATATCTTTCCAACATTTCAAATGGAGTCAATCAGAGTCTAGATGTGAAAGTTATGACGTTTGGAGTGGAGCCTATTTTATTTCTTCGAAATCCAATCAAGTTTTGAATAGATTTTTCATCCTAGAAACCTGATCAAGTTTCAAAACCCAATTGAGTTTTATTTTTGATGTATTTTTCCTAGGCTTAGTAACCAAGCCTAGCTTCTTTTTAAAATTTCCTATAACCCAATCTTGTTATGAATAACTTGATCAAATTATTGAAATTTTTAATTTTTCTTTGTGGTGTCCACTAAATTGTACACCATCTTGGTGCACACAACCCAAAACATATATGTGAAATGAAAAAGTGTCCACCTTTAACTTTTTTTAATGCTCAAGAACACTACCTCTAAATCAATTTGTGAAGATTGAATTGTGTGGACTTGTAAAAACTAGGTCAATGTGGATGGTTGAGAGGTACTTGAAATTTATGAAGGGCTTGGTTCAACAAAGAGAACATCTTGAGGGTTCTATGGTAGAGGGATATATGGTATACCAGGCCATGGTGTACATTAGTGAACATCTTCCCAAGTTTACATCAAAGATCCATGTAAATTATATTTGGGATCCAACTCCATTAACAAATTCAGAAGGGAGTATTTGACAGGGAAAGATAGATTGAGGAAAGTGAGAGGTAATTATAAGATGTTATTATAGTTAATTAATTCTTATCCATCATCAATATAAGTTGTTTCTAACTAGTCAACTTGTATTTTTTATAGTTGATCATGAGTGGGATGCACTACATTTGTATATTGCAAACAATCTTGATTGGATGATGATATGGATTGAACAATCTCAAGAAAATGGTCACTCATTAAATTGGGATGGTATTGCAACATTGGTTAAAGAAGCTCATCATAATGGAGATCCCAATATTATGTCAATGATACTTGATCTAGCATATGGCTTAAGAGATAGAAAGGTACATAAAGATTACTAATCATGACCCATAAGTTTAATATCAACTCAGATGCAAATAATCTTGACATGTTTGAATAATTATAGATCAAACATAAAAAAATCTATGTAATACCATGGCTGTAAATTTTTCATAATAAAGTTTGATTTAATGAAGAAAACTTGTGATTCTAGGATAAGAGTAGTCTTCAAAATCACCAATATTCCATCTAGAAATGACATACATCCTCAACAACATGAAAATATATACGATGAAATTTTGGATGATATAATTGAGTAGGAATTTAATTCATTCAAATTAGTTCTATTTTTCATCAAATGGTACAAGCTATGGCTAAATCAAAATGATCCTGATAGGACTTTTATTGAAAATCATAGTGGATTTAGAATTATTAATATAAGGTCATTTGAGCCAGTTGGAAATGAGCCCTATGTTCTTTCAAGAAAATGTGAGTAGGCATTTAACTTTGGCATTACACATAAACTAGGTTAGTCATTTGTTATTACACATGATCCAAGAGGAAGGCTTGTAAAGTATAGTGTGATGGAAGAAGAAGATACTTAAGAATCAAAAGAAAAAGTAAATAATCATAATAAATGACTGTTACACAATGATGATGATGAAGAAGAAGAAGATAATTATGGTGATGGTAAGAATGATGGTGATCATAATCATATTGATGAAGGTGGTGATGATCAAGGTGATGATGGTCATAATGATGATGGTCATGATAATGATGATGAAGAAGAAGATGATGATGATGATCAAAGTGACAAGTACAATGATGGTGATGGTGATGATGACATGAATGAAGATGATGATCAATGAAATGTTTGTTGATGTATGATCTATGTCAAGTATGATGGGGTCATGATTTATATATAGAAATTTTTTTGAGTTGTATGTTTTTATAATTAAGTTATTATGTGTTGAACATTACTATCATGGAGTATGTACAATAATATTGCATAGCTACCACACATAAAGTAGAGGTAAAGAATTAAAAAATATGGAATTATTTTGATGAATGCATCATGCAATTTTTTTCTTCTACATAATTTGTAGTATATAGAGCATTGTAACCAAACAACTTTTCATTGATTGTAATATGGGTGAATTTGAGCAAAATTATCAAATTTTTCTTTCAAAATCATATGTGCAGATATAAACATTAAGTAAAAAATTTCCAATATTTTTGTAGATATACACATTAATTAGACTAAATTTTTAGAAAACTTAAGATAAATGATTTACATATGAAGGCTCTTCAATGCCTTTGACCAGGATCTTTCATAGTCACATGGATTGATAGGTATAAGTTAATAGACCCTATAGATACAATTTTTTATTTTCATATCTTCTCTTTACCATCAAAATAAACTTTAGTCTTAGTATGTCTCTCATTTTATTGATTGTAGGTATCACCAAATAGGTATTTGTTTGAGCTGTCTTCCTTGAGTGAGGAAAATGCGAGATTAGAAGACAAAAGTGAGATATCTAGTAGGTCTAAAATAGGGAGATCAACTAGTGGTCAAACTATTAGAATAGAATTCAATAAAAAAATGCAACTTTTTATCGTTGAGGGGGAGTCATATTCTTATGATAATGAGATAAAAGGCAATAGGAAGGTTCCCTTAAGGTACACACATCTTCAAAAAGAATGGGTACCCAAGGAACTACCTATAGTTTAATTGATTTTTCTGTTAATGAAAGGATATGTCACATATCTCCATCTTCATTACATGGTTTGGTCCTATTTTCCATGGATGGCATAAAGGTCAGTTATAATAAAGTTGTTGAATTGATGGAGTATGTAGGACCTTGTTACAATTACAAAAATTGGATGCAAATTGTGCAATATAAAAAAAGTATGCATAGATATGCATTGTCACCAAATTGTATACAATGCAAAGAAAATGATCAAAGTAAAAGGCTCTCTATGTATATTAATGGAAGGCAAAAGAAAAAGGGAATATTGTAGGATTTATAAAGACTTCTTGACTTGTGTCAACTAATAAGTGGCCTAATAGTTGCTTCTAATAGATTATAATTTGAATCATGTATATACAAAAAAATTCCCTATCATGGGAGTGGTAAGTATAACATTTAAACCAATTGCTTCCAATTAATATTGACTCCAATATATAATCTACTATTTTATTAATAAATTTTTTTGGTAAGTCTATGACTTTAATTTGGCTATTGATTGCTAAGAATTACTAATTTTTTTCACAGGGAGAAATGATTCACCACAACACATAGGTAGGGATATACCATCTCATACACCTTCTTCAGCGAAGGTAAACCTTAATTATTGTAATTGTACAAATTGTATTGAAAAAAATGTCATATTATTAGGTTCTTTTCTTTATGGCTTTGAATTTATTTTGATGGAATATTATTGATATTGATGTCCAAACTTGATACTTATTGATAGGGAAAAGAAAAAATGATAGTTGATCAAATGCAATCTGAAACACAGATGTCATTTCTAGATGACATCACCCGTAGTGCTAACCCCATATTCATGGTCCATAAACTCATACAAAAATATAGTGATGACATACTTAACATTATTCTTGAGAGACACATAACCAAGGAGATAGAGGCACTGAAAGAAGAATTGATACTTAGAGTCAATACTTTGAAGTTAAGCAGTAATTAATCATAAGCAATAATATAAGTTCAATATATGTTTATATTTTATTGTATCTTATAGATCATAATCTAAAATATTATGTGTTCTTCTATAGGATTTTGTGACACCTGTGAGACTAGGTGTTCAATATGGCGAGGGTTGTAGTACACAACCTTCATGTAAGTAACACTGTCTCTTTACAACATCACTAAAAATTATAGTATTATTACATGTTGAGTTTATTTAAGGAATATTAATTTATGAATGAGTGCTATTCCATAATTGGTCTCTGTTTGAACTAGTTTAGGTTGTGCTTGATGATGAAAGGTGAGAGTATTATGATCAATGAGTTCAACTTGGAACTTATTTACTATTAATATCCATTTGTAAGTTGCAAATCATATCAAGTATAAGATTTATAGTTTGAAATGAAGCTTCACATTCTATGGTCAAAATTTACAATTGAATGTGAATTTTATGTGATATACAATTCCAAATTAGAATTACCCCATAACCCACAAGTCCTAGGATCAAAACGTGGCTTTGATACTTGATTGTTATTAGCAAAAGATTCCATAATTCTATTATGATTTTTAAGGATTTCTTTATCCTCTTTTTCTAGTAGAACCCATATTGATGACCAAGCTATATTTTTCCATGTGGTCCTAGTTATTTCCTTACAATTATTTGCTGTACTTAAAGTAGCTCCATTCTCAAAATCATTTTAGGCAATAGGTAATATAATTAAGTTAAAATATGTTTAATTACTTAGCAAACATATGTACCCTTTTATATCATTAAAAGATGTCTAATTACTTACCACTTCCTTATTGCCCCTTGTAGCTTTTGAAGGGGCATCTATTGTGTTTCATATGGTTGCACCTAATTCATCCATCAATAGTTTTGATCTTCATTATGGTGTGTAATGTCCCATATTAGAATAATTATTATTTGGTGATAATTATCTTTTAAAAATCCACTTTAAGAGATTTCCTTCTATTGATTATTATATAATGATGAATAGTAACTTCTCAATATTCAAGTTTGATAAGTTAAATAATAATATTATACAAGGGGCAATGTATATGGGTCTGATATTGTTGTTAGATATATGCCAACTCAGTATATATATATAATCCATAAATTCAATATTACTGAAAATTATAGTATTATTATACTTTCTCTTTAATTAATACTTTCTAGTATTCCTATGAGAAGAAAGAATGCAACAAGTACACATTGTGAAACAATATGAGCAATAACATAAGATTGTGGCCCTACTAGTGCAACATTGTATGTTTTCATCAAAATTATAACACTTAACCTTTATTTTTGGATGCTTCTAGATAATATCCCATTTGATCTTTATCCATTGCAAGTGTCTTCACTAACAATGTATTCTTTAGCTCATGATGAAGTGTAGATGCCTTCTTTGGTTATCACCTCGATATTATTAAGTGCATTGTCAACAACAAGGAGCTTGCAAATATCTTTGACTATGCTAAGTACAATTGGTAAATCCATATTTTTCTATATTTTGTAATGTGCTAATCATGCATTGTTTTTTCTATTGGGTGAATTTTATACTCATGGACCTATTTTGTGCACTAAAAAATAGACCTTCAGTTGATAGAACAATAGAGACCAGTACTATTGAAGCCGAACCATTTCCTAGAGAAGCCCATGTGACTAGTATTGGTTCATTTGCTAGGACATTGTTGTTGAACAAGAAAACTATGTTTTTTGTTAAAATTATTAAAGCTTCCAAGTGCTTTAAAATTTTTATTATTTAGTGTAATTGTAGTTTACTTATACACAACTCATTTTGGATAGGTAATCTCATGATTTTTTTGTAGGAAATGATGTTTTCTTTCATCATCTTTTTGATATGACATTGAAGCTATTTGGACCCACCATACGTAAAAGGTACATAGTTTTATATCATTGCTACAATATTTTCCCTTTCTTCCATTTATTTTACTATATTGAATTTATTGATCTAAATTTTTTATTTTAAAATAAAGGTGGAATGAATAGGGTCTTGAATTAAAAAATCAGCTCATTACATCTTTTGAGGACCTTTTTGGAAAAAAAACATTTTTGACACTAACCTACTCTTAAAAGAGGATCCAAACATATAAAGACTATGAGGGACCAATATAGAAGGGGTCTAAGGATAACCCAAAGTGTAGCCATCCTCCTATGATTCCACCAATGGAGTGGAATGAAATAATAGAAGATGCAAAAGAGATAAGTGTAAGAGTTTGCATAAGGGCAAAATTCACCTAGGAACTAAGAACTCAAACAAAAACACAAGTGTAGACCAGAAAGAGAGAGTATGATTAGAATGATGATATATTCATTCAATATGCATTGTTAAATTACACTAGGAGTGCCTATATATAAAGGCCTTTGAGATACATCTAGAATGACTCATAATCAGCTACATGATATGTCTTACAACTAG
Organism: Cupressus sempervirens; assembly: GCA_028749045.1. NCBI lineage: Eukaryota > Viridiplantae > Streptophyta > Pinopsida > Cupressales > Cupressaceae > Cupressus > Cupressus sempervirens. The sequence goes on from CM053783.1 coordinate 747,613,792, forward strand.
ATACATGTCCACTAGATATGGGTTATCCTCCATTAAGCACAAAAGTAAGTGTGGTGATGAGAGGATAAGCCTACAAGGGTGTGACACATATTAGTGTTGTAGACACCATGTGCTAAAATAGAGTTGTGTACTCCTATGTTGTCAACATGACAACTCAAAAAGGTGTGCAAACTCCTAAGTGTCTCACAAAATAAAATAATAAAATAATGCATTAACCTAAGTAAACTTAAGTAAGTGTAAATAGTAAATTCATATTTACACCAACACCCCCCCTTAAGTGAAACTTAGGGAAATGCCCTTAAGCTTACAAAAACTAGGATGAAGTGCAAGATGAGTCCCAGATACTAGGCCATGTTAGGTACCCATGTACAGAATGAAAATGTAATCTCTCATAAAGCAGAGAAAGAGGGAAAACCACATGGGAAAAACCCTCCCCCAAAAAGAGAGATAAATAGGGATGCATGGATGGATGGAGTAATCAAGGCCCCCCATTACAACATACATCTCGTATATACAATAGTGAAGAATGAGAGAAGGAAGAGAGATAGAATAGGCTCCCCCCAAAAGAGGAATGCCTGTCAGTGAAAGCCACTCCAATGAAGAAGCTAGTCCAAGAATGCATAATAAAATTTCTCCCCTTTGGAAGAAACAAAGGCAAAAGATACAATCCTGAAGATGTATGGTGGCCCTAAAACTTGCTCAAGTATCCCTGTGCTAATGATGATGTTCACCCCTTCCAACTGTGTTGAAAAGAACAAATGCAGATTTGGCAAGGATGTTTTTTGAACCTATTCCAATGAACTATCTATCTCATCAACTGACAAAGAGACCTTCAATTTTTGTACATAAGTATCCACAATCAATCCAACCTATGAGGATTGATCATGTAGAGAATGGACATGAGGATCAGAGTGAGCCATTGCAACAACTATAGAAGGATCACCTTTATCAATGAGAAGATGTAAGTCCTCAAGGTTGTCTCCCAAGTCAACTAAAGTTGGAGCTAGAAGATGAGATGTACCATATTGTGATGGACCTTTCACTATGGAAATGTAAGCATGTGGACTATACTAATGATGTGACCTCTCATTGCAATTGTCAATAGAACCCCATGTGTCTGAACCTGTTGAAGCACTATCACTGGTGTCACTATCAGTTTCCACTATGTATGATGTGTGGAGAAGATTAGAGGATAAGCTAGGTGAACTTTCCTTAAAGTGAACATCCTTCTCCACAAAGATCTCAAGTGTCTCTAGATCCATAAGTCTGTATGCCTTCACATTGTCTTCATATCTGATGAAAGTACAAGGCCTAGGTGATGGTGCCTTGCAACCCTAGGAAGATAGGTTTGCCCATGCTAGACAACTGAAGACTCTAAGGTGACTCACAACTAGTTTTCTACCACACCATACCTCAAAAAGAGTCTTTCCATCTAAGGCAGGAGACCTGTTAAGTATGTGAGTAGCACTACTTATGGCTTCAACTTCAAGTGTAGGATTGAGAGACTTGTCTTTTATCATGCAACTTGCCATGGATTTGAGAGTCCTAATCCTCATAGTTGCAACATCTATCTTATGTGGATTAAATGCTAGTGGATTTTGAAGATCAATTTCCTCAAGTTTACAAAAGTCCTTAAGTCTTCTATCTACATATCTATTCTCATTGTCCACCCTTAGTACCTTGATGACTTTCCTTGACTTGTGTTCAACATGAGAGTTAAAGGCTTGAAGCTTATGAACCAGTTCATTCTTATGATGAAGAAAGTAGACCCAAGTGAATCTCAAAAAGTCATCAACAAATGTGACAATGTAGTGGCCTTGGCTGACTGAAGTCACTGGAAAGGGTCCTGCTAAAACCATGTGAACTAGCTGAAGAACAACTGGAGCTCTAGAAGACTTCCCTTTATCATACTTTTCTTTGAGATTCATATCCACTGGGCATGATGAACACTCTTCCTTAGAAAAGTTGATGTTAGGTAGACCTTTGACCATATGTTTTGAGAAAAGTTTCTAAAGAGAGCGGAAGTCCAGGTGACCAAACCACTCATGCCATAAGTTGATTTGTGAAGTAGAGTGAGTCAACAAGTCTTGAGAAGGAGACTTAGGCACAATGTGGGAGAAGGAATAAAGTCTCTTGTCATCATTAATTTTCTCCATTGCAACCAATGAATCATCTCTTTGACTTCGCACCATTATTGAATCTAGAAGGAACTTAACTTTGTGACCATCTCCAAGGTGAGTGATTTGGTAAATTGATAGGAGATTGGAGCTATAGTTTAGAATGTAGAGAACAAATTTGAATTCCCCATTTTAAATTTCCACATATCCTTTCCCTTCAACTTCCATTTTAGTATCATATCCCATGAAGATGTGTGGTACTTTTGACTGCTTCAACAAAGAAAAGTCTCCCTTTGAAGAACCCATATGGTAGGAGGCACCTAAGTCAAGTATCCATTCTAAAGAAGAACTTGTGTTTTCCATAAGTGCTTGCCCTTTACCCTTTGAAGAGATTGGAGTTGAATCCTTGGAAATACCTTGCACTTGAATCTTGTTCTTTGTGAGTAGATTTTCTAACTCATCGATTCTTTTAGTTTTGCAATGATGCTCGTCAAGATTTGGCTTTTTGCAGTATGCACAAAAGAGTTTTCCCTTCTTGTCATTACTTCCCTTCTTGTTGGAAGAAGAACCACCTTGTTGGGAGGAGGATTTTTGTGTCTCAGATTGTGTTTTCTACTTCCATTACTTCTTCTTCTTGTTGCTTTTCTCTCCTTGACTTGATTAGTTCTCATCACTAGCCACCAAGGCTTTGGTCTTCGATGACTTGAGAAATCCTAAATCTATCAAGTGAGATTTTTCAACAATAAACATCTCTGAAAATGCATCAAATGAAGAATTCTAGTAAGTAAATCCCACGGTCAACCTATGAGTATTAAAAATTGAAACAAAGGAAGCATACTCTAAAGGTAGCCTCTTCAGGTTGTGATGAATCAACTTATCATCCTTCATGGGATTTCCACAATGTTTAAGAAGTTCCCTATACTCATTGGCTTTGTTGATATAATTCTAAATTGTGTAAAAGTTCTTTGGATCCAAGAGAAGTAGACCATCCTCAATTTGAAATCCCTTTTCTTCATCCACCTTACCTTACAATGATTTAAGTTTATCCCATGTTACTTTGGATTCTGTACAACTGGCAATGTGAAAGAATTGATTTGCATGAACACAACTCCTGATAGCTCCTAAATCTTGTTTGTCTTGTCTTTGCCATTCAATGAGTTCTTTAACATCAATAGGTTTGGTAATTGTACCATCAACATAAAGACTATATCATTTTTCTATTAATCTACTCGAAGTAATATCTTTCCATGTAGAATAGTTGTGTAAAGTTAGAGGAGGACATTAAAACCCATGATGAAAAAAATCAAAATAGCATAAAAGAGAGACACAAGAACATAGTACATACCCCCCCCTTTTCACTCAATCAAAAGAGCCCCCCAAAAAAGATGCTTTTGGAACTTTATAATTAGTGCATGTACAATGGGCCACTTGTCAAAATGAACAAAGTGGACTTTTTAATTTTTCTTTTATAGCTACCTTTTGAAGCTCAAATCTATCAATGAGCACTAGAGCTCATATTTAAAACAATTATGAGAAAGAATTAAAGCTTTACAATGCAGAAAAAGGCCTAATTCTGAAAGTGATATTTTAGTCCACACAACCCTAGAATCTAACTTCAGATCTAGAAAGTAGACAAAAAAATTCACTTTTGAAAAAAATAGAACCTGAAAAAGTGACTAGATGTGCCTCTACAGAGCTTTTGAAGTTGAAAAATGTAAGATTATGCAAGTACAGTCACCAAAAAATGCAATTTATGCAAAATTCTTGCACCAAAACTAGAAAACAATGCCACTACTAAAATTTTTAGGAAATTCTACCCAATTAAAAAAAAAATTCACTTGAATAAAAGTCCAAATGTCCATGTTATGGGCTCGCAAAGTGAAGCTGCCAAATTAAAAAGCAATCTGGAGAGGGGTCTAGAAGGAAATCTGTAAGATTAAATTTGACAATCAAATTGCCATTGTAGTAGTTATAAATTTCTTAGGAATTATGGTTAGACGATCGTCAAATTTTTTCCTTGATTGGCCGATGTCAGCGAAAAAAGATCCCTTTGCTGATGCGTTAGATGATGTGGATTTTTGTACTGTACAGCTAGTACAGAATGCTTATGTATCTAGTATAGTTAGCATGCTAACGTGGCAGGTAGATTTGGCAATGTCGTACATGGTGATTGTAGGTGGCAGATGTGTTGCTTGCATGTGGATGCTTGGCTGTTTAAAAATAGCGATGCCAAATTACTAAAAAATGGTGGCTGGAGTCAAAAAACATGGACAGGAGACCAAAAAGTTCACCAGATCTCAAGCACCAAAAAAGACTGAGTGGGGGCTAGTATCCAAACTACGATGGAATATCTAGTGTTCACTGAAAAGCATCTTAGCTACCCGAAATATGTGAGTGTCAAAGTTGACTTTGATCACACTAGAACTACAATATGCAATGCTAGAAAAATCCAAGGCAATTATGGAGGGTTTAATGGACACTGGGAATTAAAAATCATGGGCAAGAAATAGTGGAAGGACCACTAGAGTTGTGGGAAATATCCTGCATTTTCTATGAGAGAGTGCATTGCACTTTTTAAAAATAAACTTGCATGTATGGTAAAACAAAAGGAAAGACCATCAGTCTTTGGGTGGGACTTTGACCATTGGGTGAATGACTTAGCCATTAGGAGGTTAGACCAGATTTTTTTACTAATAATGTCTGTCCGCTACGTGTGCCATGTCCAGTACAACCCAGTCTGTGTGTAGTGCTTGCGGCATGAAAAAGAACCTCCTGCGACAAATAAAATATGCCACCAAACTACAAAGCTAAGATATGACAACTTAGTTCTGCAAATTATTTTTCCCTACTGGGTGTTTGAAGGGCAAAATGTTTTATGGAAATTTTGATGAAAATATGTAGAGAAATAAAAAATGCAGATTCAAAAATTAATTAAATCTATAAAAAATGACCATACCCAAATTGCAAATCAGAGCCTCTAGGGTCTAATTTGCAAAAAATGTTTGCCTCATGGTTGACTTTGGGCCAAGGTATCCAAGTTTATAGTCGATTTTTATTGAATCAGCATTCCAAATGCAATGGTGAGGTCAAATCTGACTCTAGATGCTCCCAATTTTTATAGTACTCTGAATTTGGGTTGAAGTGCTAAAGCAAGGATGGTCTCAAATAGCTATGTGATGAGAAAATATCCAAGCTCTGATACCATGTAAGAGTTTTCCTAAGGGAAAAATTCACCCAAGAACTAAAAACTCGAGCACAGCTATCGACCAAAAAGAGAGAGTATGATTAGAATGATGATATATTCATTCAATATGTGTTGTTAAAGTACAGTAGGAGTGCCTATATATAAAGGCCTCTAAGATACATCTAGAGTGCCTGTATATAAAGGCCTACAAATATTACAAAGTCAACCCACATGAATACATTTAGGTTTTGAAAATTGACTTGATGAGGTACTGATACTCAATATCCACTGTCAATGATTGGCTTTGTCATGCACTTGGTAGACATAGAAGCTCGGTCCATACTGATCACTTCCAAGTAGTCTTGAACTCGATCTACACTAGTGACTCTGTAGATACTATGAAACTCATTGTATAAACTATGTCTCTTGATTTACATTGTATGACTTAGTAAACACTATCACTTCAAGCTCAGTATAAATTGAGTCTCTTGGTTAACACTAGACTCACATCACATACATTGCAAACTTGATGAACACTGCACAACTCATCTTGCATTGGTAAACTTGGCATAAACTGAGATGCACAATTTACATTATTGGTCTTCACTATAACTGTGACTACTCGATAACCACTGAGATTTGTCCAAAGGACTTAGTAGCACCTATAGAGCTTGGTGACAATTGAAATACTTGGCAAACACTAATAGTTGTACAATAAGCTTGGTAGCTATATATAATCTGAATAAGTGTATGTCACTAATTACAAACTTGACTACTATGTCAACAATCCCCCCCTTTTGCATTAGTGGCAAAAACACTTATCAGCCAAAACTGAATTCAAAAAGTTTCTTGAATAGCTTTTATCCATCACCTTGTGATACTAGCTCAGTCGAGTATACTATTTTTGAGATTTTTCAAAATTCATTTTGTAAGGGACATATCTGTAGATGGTAAGGTTCTTTCATACAGTATACTATACATCTTCTTGCTATATACAACATATCTCTCTATACATATCTTACTCCCCCATTGATTTTGCATGTTCTCCCCCATAACATATGTCTTTCTCCATACATATATCTTTCTCCCCCTTTTTGACATTAATGCCAAAGATGTATTCTATTTATTTACATAGTAGCACCAAAATGAGATAAAAAAATCTAAATGTACCTTGAGAATGATCACCAAGGTGTTATCACAATTGTCTTACAGAACCTTGCATGTGTGAAGTGTAATTTGGAATTTTGCTGACAATTCTATCATATGATCCACAATGGAGAAGTTATTGTCATGGATGAGAGTTTTTGAATGTACAATATATTTTTGTAGTGCATCCATGATGAGAAGAATCATATTTTTCATATCTATCAATGTGGATCTAATCCTTGCTTCTTCTCTAATCAATTTTGCTTGCATATCTGACAAAAATCTTATCTTTTGAAAATGTGTAGAGCTTGAACTAAGGTCAAGTTGTAGCTACTGAGCATTGGCTTTCAAATCTTCATCTATTTTGGATAATTTTTCCTTTATTTCTTTAGTAAACTCATAAACATCACATAGCTTTCCAAAGAGTGATGAGACATTTGTACAAGATGCTTCTAAATTACCCAAAATTGTAGAACATTCTACTTGATAAATGGCTATCTACTAAGCAATGTGCTCCAACACTTTATTATCAAACTTCTTCTTTTCTTTTTGCACTAGCTTATCTTGTCCCTTAGTATCTTCATTAAATTTCTATACTGCCTCTACTAGTTGATAAAAAATTGGCTAAGAAGAGTCAACTTAGTTGATGAAGGAAGAATCTGCAACTCGATAGATGAAGTGGAGGTCACTTCTATCAGTGATGTGCTAAATTGAGTAGGAGAAAAGAGTGACTAGACATTTGGATTGGCACTGGTGGTCATAATCAAACTTGTTGGGGCTATCTCCATGCTTGATATTATCACTAGTTTCCTTGGAGAGTGAGGAAGTGAGGCAATGACTATAGCAACTATCTTAACTGGACCAGTCTCCTCATCATCTTGCTTTTTTTCCTCAATAGCCTCTTGTCCATTATCCTCTCCATCTTCTTCATTGTCAAAATAAGTTGCTTCTTCAACATTCTCTTCTTCATCTTTCTCCTTATCTTCTTCATATCATCATCTTTAACATCAACTGGAAAATCACTTGGTTTATGTAATAGATAAATATTCTTCCAAGTGTTTTTTGCATTCCTTACAACATGCTCAATGTCTTTAATTAAAACTAGACAAGTATTAAACTATAGAGTCAATTTTTTTTCATTTTTCTTCAATGACTCTTTTACCTCAGCATATGATATGCTTAGTATTAGATAACTCAAGGTTTTCCCATATATGTCTTTGATAGTTTGTATGGAAAACTCTCATCTTGGCTTTATCTTTTCCAACAAAATATTAGGGAGTTGAGAAGTAAGCTGGTTTGGTGAGTATTTCCACTTACCCATTTTGTTCATTACTAGGTCTTCAATCTGCTTCTTTTGTTCCTTAGTCCTAGTCTCATATTTTAATTCTTTAAAGTTAGTTATGCCTACTTCTTTCTAAAGTTCTTTTAGTCTATCTTGGAAGGTAGGTGGAGGTTTTCTAAATATAATATCTCCTCCTTCCTTGTCAGATTTCTTCCTTGAGTATCTCCTAGTGAAAACTACAGTGAATGGCTTTTGTAGCTTGGTGATAACACCTTTCCTTTCTTCCTTAATGGCTCTTCTTCCATAGATTTTGCCTCATCCTCTACTTCCTCATCTTCACCTTTTCCCTCTGTTAACAAAAGGGTAGAACTGGTTTTCAATTTTGCAATCCTCTTCTTTCCTTGGTTCACCACCCAAGAGAGCTTTATTTCAAGTTCAATCCTGGCCTTTGCTTTATCATATGTTCCAAAATATGTAGCCTTATTATCAGCTAGCTCATTGAAAAGAGCTTCAATGATGTTTTTAGTTTCATCAATATTAACCTCATAACCAAAAGGTTTTACCCACACAATTCTAGGCTTAACTACCTGAATGTACACTTTGTCACAATTCACCATGAAACATACATCATCTTTGTAATCTTCAACTAGTTTCTTGGGGATTCAAAACCTATTGTCCATTTTCTCTTTGAATATTTTGGTGTTTTAAAACTATTAAGCAACAAAATGCTCAACACCAAGATGATATTACTCACACAATCTAAAGACTAGCCTATTCTTATTAACAATTGTATGTGCAAACCATTTGGGCCCAACTTCAACAAAACCAAGGGTGGTTTTCTACTCTTCAGGCTCTACAAAACTAGGGTGGGTATACCCAAGAATGATTCAATATTGGAAAATACTATATGAGGAATATTTTAGTTTCATTATGATTCTCATCTCAAATCCTCAAATACATGCATAATTCATGACAATTTGCTAAACACATCCCATATAATAGATCTAGCCAAAATTCTTCTATAGGTCTGTAGATGTTCTCAGCAATAGTGGCTAACTAAAGGTAAAACATTCCATGCAAACAAGTATAGGCCAACTTTGAAAATCTTTAGGAAATAAAAGAAAAATTGATTATAATTCTAAATTTGGAAACCATTTATGATAAATTTCTCTTTCAGCTGAATCAATTTGACTAGTGCCTAATCCATTGGGGTTCATAGTCCACAGAAAATCCTTAGATCTAGTTTGTTGCCTTACAACAAATTTTATTAGAAATTCTTATTAGAATTCATCATTCAAAGATCCTTTCCCCTACTACAACAATCTTATTAAATTCATCAAAGCTTTTACTTAATCCATTGAATTAATAGTAGTGATGAACGTATATACAAGCTAACTGGATCACATTCAATTGCGCAAGCCTTTACTTATACAATATCAAGATAACCAAGTAATCAAAAGGAGATAAGATTCAAAAAGAACTGATATGTGGACAACTCATAATTTGTATTCATTTTCTTTGAAAATTGTATACATTTATAGTAAACTCAGAATGACCTTAGGAAGAAACACATGGATCATTCTATTATTCATGTATTCTCAGGAACTAACAGAGAAAATACATCATAAACTTGCTCCAAACAATGGACCAAAAATAGAGTAAGTATATCACTTAGAAAAAATATAATTTAGACCCTTTCTCTAGCCCTAGAATCTCACTTATATAGTGTGAGATGCAACAAGTTTTAGGCTAAGAGAAATTGACAGGTGTTCTTTACAAAGTTTTACATACACCCATCACAACAAGACAACACTGCGAATAACAAAAAGACTGGTACATCGAGAATTCCTTTGTGGGCCCACTTCTATTATTCCCTTTGGAAAGGGAAAATATTATGATCAGATTCCTTTAGTGCTTTGGTTCCTCGGGATAGGTAGTCATCAAATGTGATAGTGATGAGTCATCTCCTGCTACTTGAGGATCCTCTTTGTCTTTATCATCGGTGGTAGAGGTGGCTTCTACTTTTGTACCCTCTTCTTTTTCATCATCCCCCACCTCATCACCTCCTTCTGTCTGTTCTGAAGACAAAAATTCTTCTTTCCACTTATTATAGGTGATATCTTCTGGCCAATCAAAATTCAGGGCTTCTCTTTGTACAATTATCACAGAATTTGCAATTGCCTCCATGTCAACTAATTCCTTTCTGATGGAGTTATAGGATATCTAAACTTTAACCAACTCCTCATTTGTCATAGCCCATAACAAGTGTCTAGTTTCATTTATAACTTTATTTATCGTCTCACAAAAAATCTCATCTAACTCCCTTTTCCATTCCTCCTTTTCTTTTATTTTATCAAATAACTTTAGAGCACAAGGGAATAAATCAAATTTTTCTACAAAATGCTTGGAAAAATAATTAGTTAATCTACTATAGAAAGAATCTTTCTTATCATCAAAACCTTGCAATTTATTTAGTAAATCAAAAATTCCTTCTATCTAATGAGAGGGTAGCTAGATGATAGATATACACATAGTAGTAATATCTTCATTTCTTTTTGTCCACTTCTGCACAAGAGGTCTGAATACAACTTCATCTCTCTTTAATTCATCCTTGATGGATGTAATCCTTGCCAATAAATCAAAAAATGATGACCACTCAATTCTACCTACTATATACATTATACCCTGCCTTATTTTTTCTTCAAAATGATTATTTAGTTCTACATGCATTGCATACAACTTATTCTTTTCTTCTTCAAAATCCTCTGCAATGTAGAACTATAACCTTTTAGGGGTATCTAGTACCTCAATAATTGGAGTGGACTTGAAAGGTTCAATAGGTGGCCTAGGAGGGTATACAATCCTGGGTTTACTAGTCTCTCCTATTTTTCTTTTCCTCAGTACCTTCTCCATTTGGGATACTTTGTTTTCCAATGATTGTATCTGCATACCCCTTTCCTCATATGCTTTCAAAAATTCTTCAAACCTAGCATTGAGTTGGGAAAATCTATCTTCTTCCTGGCCAGATACAACACTAACAAATTTTAGCATTTTTGAGGCCATTCCTATTATCTGCTTACTGCCTACCTCACTAGCCCTGAAAACTGTCAATGCACCGGTATGCTCTACAATGGAAATTTCTTGCATTTTGGACTTGTCACTTTTTTCAATTGACCAAATAACAAGGGCTTGGTGGTCATCTCTAAATTTGACTCCTCTATGAGCCTGTAATACTTCTACTTCAATTTTAAACTAGACATCCTTTTGGTTCCTGACTGAATCAAAAACCATGGCATTCATTATATCCCATTCAGGCAAAATAAGGACTCCTGACTATTTAATTATTTTCCTTCTAGCCTTTGGGGTAAATTGAGAAAAATCATTCAAAAATTTAGACTTTACCTCCTCCTTAATAGAAAAATCTGATTTATCAGGTTGTTCTGCCTTTATTTTTTCACAAGTCTTCTCAAAATTTCATATATTTAGCCTTCACAAAAATTGTGAAAATGCTCTAGACATCACAAAATTTTCATCATTAATAAACCTCTCAAAGGCTTGGGCAACTATAGGGTCAATCTCCTTACCTTGGTAATCAGTAATAGTTAAATCCAAGGAAGGTGTAGGTGGCTCCTGAGGCTCTCCAATCTCTAAATTTGTGGACGTAAAAATCACATCTCACTCTCCACCATTTTGTCTAACTTGTTCTCTTAGAGATGTTTCATCATTAATTCTGATTGGAGACTGGCTTGGGGAATATTGTTCCACTTGGGAAGAAGACCCCTGCTCTAATTTTTGCCTTTTTGGAGAGTTGGCTACAGATGGACTTCCTAAACTTGGCCTCTGATGCAGGGGTGCTTGTTGCACACTTTGAACCATGACATAACCTGCCCTTCTCTGTAATGTATACTAGCTAGGTGCCACTATATTTTTGCTACTTATCTTCTTTTGTACTTCTACAACCTTTTCTAGATATGCCTTGACATATGCATCCTTCTTCTCATTCATGGCTTGTATTATCATAGAAAAATTATTCATTAATGCCTGCATCTTGGCTCCCCAATATTTCTTTTCTTTCAATGGATCATAATGGAGGTCAAAGGCATTAATAAATTCTAGGGTTTTGCTATATACTATCCATTTCTCCTTTCTTAATTCCTGCTCTTGCAGAGTAAAAACATTTTTGATCATATCCTCTGGATAGTATACTTGTTGCACCATGCAGGAAGCTTTTATTCTCTCTATTAAGAGATCATAGAATCCTTTAGGGTTAGTAAATCTGGCATGAGATTCTACGTTATATCTATCTAAAAACAAATTAAGGTGCTTCCACCCTTTCCTAACAAAAACAAAATCATGCACTATAGTAACAATTGGAAAGAAGGTACCCTTCTTAGATAATTCCCTCTCATCTATAGTGCCTATCTTCCATAAGATCTTAGCTATTCCTATCTTCAAAGGCACATGGAAAGGTAGAACATGAGGCTTTCCCAAAAAGCCATATACTCTTATAACTGTTGAGACATTATAAGGGATTATATCCCCCCAGTTATGACTAACCAGTAGCCCTTATGCATGGTCCTTGGGTCTAACCAATTCTAACAATGCTTGTGGAATTCTAGGGTTGTCTCCTCTACAAAGAAATCTAATCTTTGATGCAAAATATCTGTTAAACCTCACATAATTGACATCTATGGCTTCTGAGGTCATATCCACACTCCATAACTATACTAGATTCCTCTCTCCATCCCTAGTTGTTTCCAGCTCCATACCCTTGGAGAAGAAGGTGAATCCCTTGAACAATAATACATGCATAAGCAATGAATACCAATAGAATGGTTTGTTCACTTTTCCCCTTGCTATTCCCACCAAACCATTGTGAATCTCTTTTGCAAGGAAAGTAGAAAAATTAGAATAGTACTCATTCCAAATTGAAGAGTTTGAGCCATTATGAGAACAATTGAACCTAGGATCTGCTCAGCTTCATCAATCCCAAAAATTATGCAAAGAGAGGTATATAATGCTTAAGCCTTGGGGTTAAAATGTCTTTTTAGTAATGGCATAGGTGTATTAGTAGTAATCACAGGCAAGGTTCCAACTTTAGAAGCATGCTCCTGCAATGGCCTTGTCCTTAAGTATATTCTTTGTGCATCATATCGTGCTTGTAAATCATCCATATCAATGATTTTATGTACAACATGGTTAGGGTTAAGGTTGAAAACTTCATTGAATAGCTCAGGGAAAACCCTAAAAAGATTGACTCCAGAATGATTTTTCACCCATCCTGTAATAGGATCATATTTCTTTGCCAGGTCATTCAATAGATCACTATCAAAGAAAACTAAAGGGATTGTTAATTTTCCAATGTTAAATTCCTAGACATTTCTCATGGGGGTATCTAAATTCTGTTCTAAGAACCATTTCTTGAACAATTATAAACCCCCGATAGAGACTTGGGCGTCTCTTACCCAGTTTGCCCTATCATAGAAACCTTTAGCCATAGCTACCCTAAGGTTCTTAGGAATGAGTTCCCTCCCTTTAGTTATTTCATTTACTGATAAGGGAAATTGTTCTAGGAAATCATCATGCACAACCCTTTTAAAATAATCAGTTTTCCCAGAAAATTCCTTTCGTGGAGGCATTTTAAAAAATCACACTCTTACAGCAGCAAATTCTTGATTTTTACAGGTTATAGATTACTTACCCGCTAACTTTTCCCTTATTTCTCTATAATTTTCTCTACAAGTTTGCTGGAAGCCTTGAGAAATTCTATGCCCTTGCTTTAGAAATCCTTTTTGCTCTGAGAAAATCTGCAATTGTATGCTTCAATAATGTCAATTTTTCATGTTATGCCAGTGCATTGAGGTCGCACGAAGGAAAATTTGAATCATATTAAATCCTGTAACCATTACCTCCAATTTGCAACCAAGTTTGAATCTAATCCATAGATTTTCATCAGATCGGATGGCTCTAATTTAAAAGGCAACAAGTTTTATGGCTTTAAAAACCAAGGCTACATGTCGCAATACCACTTGCCCGCATTTCTTAAATTTCTTGGACCTTAGAATTATGGGGAAGTGTCGCTCGTTGATCAAGATAAGATCAACGATCTGATCAATTTATATTTTAATAAGGTCCAGTCAGCTACATTGACCAATAGGAAGCCTTTAAATGAGTCTGTGCCTTTTGACAACTTCCATGCCAATGGGTCCCATTTCTTCTTCTGAACGAGTAGGTGCTTGACGTCACTCTTTCCACATGTCAAGTTGGCGCATTCCTGCTTTACTTATTGATCAAGCATTTCCTTATTGTGAGATTGTGTCAACCATTGATTTTCAAAACATCAACAGTGACAGTAATTATACCCTGTAGAGCTTTTGAGTTAAAACTTTAGATGTCACCATAGACACGTGTCTGCATGGCACATTCTTGCTTTGCTTAAACTTCACTTAGGTTCTTAATGTGGGTAAACACCTCTCGTTGATCAAGACAAGATCAATGGTGCAAAATAATTATTTATTTTATGCTTGCATCATCCACTTGGGCAAATGAAGTGATTACTTTTAACCTACGTTCTCTGACTCATCTGACCATTGCATTTATTTTTGAAATTTTCCATGCCCACATCATAAGTGTTTCCAGCTAAGCACAAGCAGCAGACCACATGGTGTGATTGAGTGTTCTCCCATAAATTGGACCCATTGTGACATGCATTGAAAAGGCGCATACCCACAATCCTTATATGACTAGCAGCTTCATATTGTGGGATTGCACTAACCCTTGATCTTTGAAAGATCTATGGTTGACAAGGCTTCACTTCCACTTGGCAAACAAACCTCTACAGTGGGACATTTGGCAGTACATCTCAGCGATCATTTTACAGTGTGGCACCTTGTAGTAGATGGTTATAAATCCTTGACCCCACCTTTCCATATGTCAAAAAACTACTTTCCCGCATTATTTATCTCTAATGCAACTTCAAAATGCAGGCATGCACTGGCCTTTGATCCTTGATAGATCAATGATTAGGAAATTATGCGTTTCAAAATATCACGCTAGCTGAAGTGACAAATAAAAAGTCTCCATCTATTTGAACTTGTTTGACACTTACTATGAAAGACATCTCAACATCATCCTTGAGAACGGTGGGCCCATCTTTTTAGACTATGCCACTTGTCCAATTTTTGATTCCTCGCATTATTTAACATTCATGCATCTTATTATTGCAAGCATGCACAAGCCTTTGATTCTTCACAAGATCAATGATCAGGAACCTTGAGCTATACAATAATACCTTTACTAAAGAAAGAGCCAATGATATCTCAGGGATTTTAAAACATGCACAGGGAACATTGAGAGTTCTGAAAAAGTTTTGACTAGCTCTAATAGCCATTAACTTTTTTTTTGGACACTAAAGTTGAAACATAAGCAGGAGCTATGAGTCAAATAGGCACTTCCCTGCAATATTTAAAAACCTTGCAGCTCTAAATTGTGAGAATGAGATGGTCATTGATCTAATCAAGATGAATAATCATCGAAGCTTACTGTTACATAGGAGTTTTTCAAATAAAACAATGCAATTTAGGAAAATGTCATAAAGTTTATCAAAAGATTAATAAAGGCATCTTTGCACAGATAAAAGTTTAGGATAAAAATGTCCTGCCAAAATTTATTTGAAATGATATGTCCTAAGATTTTCACAGGCCAGGGCCAGACAAGACAAAGCACAAGGTTATTTGGTAAATTTTTTGCCTAGGGTCTTTTGACCAAATTTCAAGTTCCTTTGGAATGCACATTTAGGGTTTTTCACTGCTGAATACAACAAAGAAGGGTGGTGAAAAACTAGGCCAACAGAATGCATCAAAATAATTATCCATAATACTATTATAATTTTCACCCATTTCAGAAATAAACTCATTTATTTGATATAACACAAGCACATCTTTTCTCCAAACAATAGTGCCTTTTGAAGGGAAGAATTTCTGAACACAAAAGAATAGACAAGTTAACAAGGAACTGAACTTCAACAAGTTATTCTTTGAAGTCCTTTTGCTTTCCATATTCTTGTTGAACTATTTCAACAATAGTCTAACAAGGTCAAATGATAAGCTATTCTTTACCACCTTGTATGCCAAGTCCATAGCTTCACATGACACACTATTGAACTTGATAGAGCTGTATATTTTATGTGCAATGATGTTAATATCAAACTTCAATTCCATATCTAAAACACTACTGATTTTTATTCCTCCATCATCCCATTCTACTAGGGTTTTCTTTTCAAGTTCAACCTAACCTAGGGTTTTTGTCATTTTGGCCATGGCTAGCATTGGGAGGCCAATGATTCAATGAATCATCTTCTTTGTGATCAACATTAATTGTTCCAACCACAACTGGCCATTATGAACTCGACTGAGGATAGACCTAATCCACTTAACTTGAAATTCATGGGGCATGTAAGGGATGTGAGTTACCCCTTTGGTTTCTAGGTGTTGGTTTCAACAATAGTCTAACAAGGTCAAATGATAAGCTATTCTTTACCACCTTGTATGCCAAGTCCATAGCTTCACATGACACACTATTGAACTTGATAGAGCTGTATATTTTATGTGCAATGATGTTAATATCAAACTTCAATTCCATATCTAAAACACTACTGATTTTTATTCCTCCATCATCCCATTCTACTAGGGTTTTCTTTTCAAGTTCAACCTAACCTAGGGTTTTTGTAATTTTGGCCATGGCTAGCATTGGGAGGCCAATGATTCAATGAATCATCTTCTTTGTGATCAACATTGATTGTTCCAACCACAACTGGCCATTATGCACTCGACTGAGGATAGACCTAATCCACTTAACTTGAAATTCATGGGGCATGTAAGGGATGTGAGTTAGCCCTTTGGTTTCTAGGTGTTGGTACTTAGGTTTCAAAACTTCATTTACACACAATTGGCCTAGGGCATCATCTATTTCCAATGTACCAATCTCTTGAATAACACATTTCGAATGAATATGAATATCATTGATTAGAAGTACCTTTGGAAGGATTTGAGATTGCGCTCCACTTGGATCTAGGGTTTCAATGATTGCAAAAGTGAGCTTGAAATCCAATGCTTTCCATTCCACTCCATGAACCAACATGTCAAATCCTTGCTTAACCTTTCTTCTACTAGATGCCATCTTCACTTAGTAGTGTTTGAGGGAATTCAAAAAATTTCACTAGAAATTTTCCCAAATCACTTGGAAGCTCTGAAGATTGTACTTTCATAATAGCACTCAAAATTTCAAGGTAAAAATGACTTTCATTTCATGCTTTTTGTTAAAATTTTTCCATAAATGCTTAGTATGAAAGTTAGATCAACTGTCATCATGTTGACAAATTGTCATCCACTACACTTGTATTGAACACTTGATGAAGTCTTTGTGACTCAGTAACCATAAGCATCTTTACCACTCTTGACCTTGCTCAATAGAGTCTGTGACCCAATCTCACTTGGTAGAGAAGATAACTCAGTAGACACTTGTACTCAATGATTCCTTTGTATCCTAAATACTAATTTGGATCATTTTTCTCTTTCAATCTAGAATGATTTTGGATGTGTTGGTCTGATTTTTCATAGTATAGAAAAGTCTTGATATTTGGGTAAAAAATCATTTAAGTCCTTGAATTTAGTAGATTAGGGTTTCCTTCCAAGTAATTTTGAAAATTCTTTAGATTACCCTAACTGTGCCCTGTTTCATGTGTTGTGTTATCCTTTTAAATTCTCAGGTTTTGTCTCTTAGTTCATCCATGAAAAAGCCCTAAGTGTGTGATAAACCCTTATACCTTTGTTTTGTGTTGCCCTAGTTTTCAAAAATTTAAAAAGGTATTATTTCAAATATTTTGGTAGGCTTGTTCATCCTAGGGTTTTATTTACATCAGAATGCCTTTTTTTCTTTATGAAAAACCTTAGAGTTGTTTTAAACACAATATTTTATCTTAAAAAGTGCCAGTTGAAATAATTTTCTGAGCACCATTGATCTTGTTCAAATCAACGATGTTCGCATTCTCGGATTATGAAGTTGCAAGTGTTTTAAGTAATGCGAGCAAGTGGGCGTAGGACATGTGGAAATGGTGACATCATGGGCCTACTCTTTTTAAAGAGGTAATAATAGCTTGTCCTCTGTGGCAGTTCTTAGTTGACATGGAATGCAAAGGAAGCATTTTATTGGTCCGTTTAAAAGAATAAGTGCATAGTCATTGCTATATTTTGATCACCGTCGATCAAGGCAAGATTGACAGATTGCACTTTCCCACATTATCAAGTTGCTTGGTGTTTAAATAATGCAAGAAAGAGGGCATGGTGGGATTGAGACCAAACCTTAGGAAATACATTGAGTCATGCCACGCTAGAAAGTATAAAGTGAATTGGAGCACATTCATTGGTGATAGGTGACAGGTGTGCTAAGTTGGGAGCAATGATGTCATGGGCACAAAAAATTTAATTGCTGTGGTTAAAGTTGTCAGATGACATGGATAAAGAATTAACTCCTCATTGGTCAAATGAGTTTAGTAGGCCTCCAGATTTAGAGATCTTGGTTTACTATCGATTAGGGTAAGATCGATGGTGCCTGCATTCCTGCATTATCAAGATGCAAGGTTTTTAAAAAATGCGGGCAAGCAGGTGTTTGCCACATGGCTGAGGTGCTAAAATCTTTAAAGGTGTTTCTACTTTTCAAATGAAGCCATTTGATCTGTGGGAAATCAACAGACCGAATTCAAATATGGGATATAGAAGAATATTGAAATACTAAAGGGTGTCAACAGAAAATCATATTTTCTCGGTTGGGCACTATGTCACTATCAATAAATCTATGTAACTCACCATTAGCGACATAGCACCCTATCAAAAAAATTTGAAATCTGGAGAAGTGTGTGGGAAGATAGGTGGGTCCTACTTAACATATCCTCAGCTAATTAGAAAAAGGACAAGTGGCAGCCAAAATAGTGAGAAAGGGTGACATGGCACTCTAGAGTAGGTGATGATGTGGCAAGATTGTAGATAGAACGTAGAGATTGTGACATGTGGAAGATCCTATGGTAGGTGCTATGTTGCTATGGAGAGTTGCTCAAAAGTTATGATTAGAGACATAGCGACAAAGGGCCCACCATGCTTTTCTGAAGTAATGCATCAAATGTCAGTCGCATGGTCAAATCAAGATCAATGATAGGTGCTATCTTGCTATGGCAAGGTGCTCACTCTTTATGTATAGTGAGATAGCACCTAAGTGACATGTGTCCTCAGAATTTAGTAGGGTCCATTTTGAAGCACCAATAAGGAAGGAAAAATACACATGGTAGGTTTTCATTGGTTTGACTGCCAACTTGTCAAATGAAGTGTAAGTCATTTTTGCTTTATTCCCAGGATCGTAGGATTTTTTGGAAATCTACGGTGTGAATTTGAATGAAGAAGGTGATGCCACCCTGTGCATTAATGAGAAGTGGAAGCTTCATTTGTGAGAAAAAATAGAGTATAACATGGAAGGTCTTCTTAATCCCACCTTATGTGAACAAAGATCTCAAGCATTTTTGAGCAAAAGGAGAATGGAAGAAAGAGTTGGACGAGGTTTTTTGTGAGAGAATAAATAAAGTTGTTAATGAAACATGCTATTTGTTATGGGCAACAACAAATGAGGAGTTGGTGAAAGTATAGTTGTTTTACAAAACTGTTAGAAAATATTTTGTTGATATTAAGGAAACTACAACTTCTTTAATAACTGTGCAAAGAGAAGTCATGAGTTTTGATTGGCCAGATGATTTTGTTTTTAATGAGTGGAAGGATCAATTTGTGTCAAAAGAGCAGGCACAACAGGGTGATGAGGCAGATGATGATGTTGAGGTAACTGCCACCCCTATAGGTGATGATGAAAACAAGGAGGATCCTCAGGACAAAGAATAGCAATAGGCGACTAAAGGTGACTCATCACTTTCTAACTTAGTGGAAACTTACTCCGAGGATGAAGAGTAAAAAGAAATTAGATCATAAACTCTTGTTTCAACAATTGAAAATATAACAGAATAGGACCCATAAAAGAATTTTTGATGTCTTTGTCTTTCTGTTATGTGCAGTTTTATCCTTTTATGATAGGTGAATGTAAGTCTCTTTTGAAGGACACTTGTCAATCACAATTTCCCTTTTCTTGTTGCAACTCATGCCTATATGAATGAGTTTTCAAGGCATTGTGATGGTCTAAAACTTGTGCAAATTTTGTTTTTCAAGAAAAGCACATTATAGTCGGTCCAATAGTGTGCAGAGGTTTTGAGTTTGATTCCACTATACTTTCTGATAAGCAAATTGACATGATATAAATGGCAATCTATTATCGACATTCAATTGGTTCTTTATTGGTTATTGTATTAGTCATATGAAAAGGATAATACAAAGGGGTATTTACACTATATCTGTGTCATCAATTTCTGTCTCCAGTTTATGGGTTTGTTTACTTTGAAGTCATTTAAATAAGCTTTATTTGGCTGAATGCAGTCTGGATTGGTTGTATGCTGGTTTTATTGTTGCTTTTAATTCAAGCAATTATATAAATGATTCAGTAAATTAGTAGGGTTTATGAGTTCATAAAAGGGATATTGTATAAGAATGGAGATAGGTGATTACAATTGATTAATTCTTATACAAGTTATTTGAATTAGATCTCTCATCAATAGTCAATTTCTTACCCAATGAATAAGGCACTAGTCCTATAAATCAAAAGTAAACAAGGATGAATTATGCTATTGCATATCAAATCATCTTATAAATCAAAATTGTTTTCAATCCTATTCAAGAATTATAAATGCTGGTCTCAACTCATTTATATCTAATTCCTGAGTCTTAGGTAGCTATTATTTCTAGGAATATTTGTAAATTTTAGGAGAATTATGACCAGATTTGATGATAAGGGATGTGTATATGTTTGAGATCATTGAAGAATTGAAGTGAGTTGTGTATGTATGTGAGGATAACAGATGAGAATTAGAATGAAACTAAGATAATTTAATACACAGTTGCATCAAAATTATCCCTAGGTATACCCGCCTTGGTTTAGCAGAGTCAAAAGAGTAGGAAACCAACTTTTGGTTTCATTGAAGTTGGGTCCAAACAGGTTACTCATACAGCTAATTATGGGAATTAGTTGATCCTTAGGTTGTGTGAGTGTTATCATTCTAGTATTGAACATTTTGTTGTTCAGTAGTTCTAAAACACCAACAGGATGTCTTCTTTGATAGCATAGTTCTAGTTTCTCCTTTGAGAACTTAAGCAAAAATAATAGAGTCACCCAATTCTTGAGTGACTTGATCATCATTACTTGGACTTGTATCCTTAGTAGACTTAGGAACCCATTACTGTCTCATCTATTTTTGGATGTTATCAGCTATTGCCTTTTTCTCATCTTCAATTCTACTAGCATTCATGTAGTTCTTGGTAAGATGACCAAGTTCTATACAAATGAAACATCTTTTACTAGTGTCTCTTTTCCTCAAATGATGCTTTACACAATTTATTCCAATATGTCCAAATTCTCCATAATTATGACATCTGCACTAGGTGTTGTAGTCCCAACCAAATATTGCTTTCACAATTTTTTTTGCTAGATTCAATACCTTGGTTTTGCATTTTGATGACTTGTGTTCATGCTTCTTACATTTGTGACATTTTCCTTCAAATCTTTGTTTCTTTTCATATTCATTAGCCTCATGACCATGCTGATTGTAATTGTAGCACTTTCCATTAAATTTTTCTTTTTCATTGCTCCAACATTTGTTTGATGTATGACCTATCTTACCATAGTGATTTCAAGTAGGTCTTTGGTTGTTTTGAGATCCTTGCTTGGATGATTATCCTTCTTCTGTATATCACATTCCTTCTTTTCCTTTTTGTCTATAAAGATTTTTATCATTTAATTGATTTATGTCTTCTTATGATTTCATCATTCTTTCATTGATTGGTCTCTTAGAGTTTAGATCATTCCATAATATTTCATTGATTTTCCTTTTAGAATTTAGATCATTCCTCATTCTTTCATTGATTTTCCTTTTAGAATTGAGATCATTTCTCATTCTTTCATTTTCAAATCTTAGGCTCATGATTTCCTCATTTTCATTAGAGAGCTGATCAATAAGGTCTACTTGCTGAAGGGATTGGTTCTAAATTTTGTTCTTCCTTCCATCTTTTTCTTCTTTTAGCTTATTTTTTTGTTCCATGACTTCACATAACCTTACTACCTAAATTTCTTTCTCTCTTTTAAGTTTTCTTACCTCTTCTTATAGGGAACCATTCTTTTCTAGGAGTTCTTTGATTGCTTCATTGGCTTCTTCTAAATTGCTTGAATGAAGGTCTTTAATTCTTTCTTCAATATAGAGATGATCATTCATTTGAATCGTAAGTTCTTTTCTTCTTTTTAGGGATTTAGCGAGTTGCTCCTTTGCTTTCTTGAGTTGGGCAATGGCCATTTCCAAATCTAGCTTCTCATTGTCAATAGCTTTATGAAGTTTGAATATCTCCATGACCTTGATCTTTGCTCAAGCTATTAATATTTTCTCATGAGAACCAGAATTCTTTGATACCAATTGTTGGAAATATTCAAGACCATGCTAAGTTACTAAGAGGGGAGGGGTGAATCAGTAACTTCTAATGCTTCAATAATTTTAACTTTTAATCCAAAAATTTAATTAGCATTTAATCTATTACATATAATATGATCTAATTGCATGCATAAGAAACTAAAAATATGAAATCATTCATAACATTGTGACTCAAACATTTGGTGACCCAAACACCTTCCAAATAGAAAGTAAAACTGGGGTGGGGATGATACCCACAAATTTTAGTACTATAGTATAAAGTTAGCCTATTAAAGCTTACATTGATCACTTCTCATGATCTACCCTATTAGGAGCAATAAGGACTACTAGGTCCACCTTGTGAAAGGATTTTCAAACATACAATTAAGTATGCACTCGGTAAAGAGATTTACAAAAGATTGTTAGGTCTACCTTGTTAAAGGATTTGACCGATCCACCTATTAGGATGAAATAGTAGATGATCTCTGATCTACAATGTAGTTTTTTGAATGAGATTCCTTCATGTGCTAAACACCTTGCTATGATAGATATGACTTTACTACTCCTTATACTATTGTAGCCTTTGTAATTCACTCTATCTACTTTTATTTGATTACATTCACATTCCTTACTTCCTTTTTCACACTTGGATATGATACAATTCATTATATATATACCAATCCAATTACACAAATTAAAATTTTTTTTGCAGTACAAGTTACCACAAATATTACAAAGTCAACCTACATGAAGCCATCCAAGTTTTGAAGACTAACTCGGTGAGGTTCTGATACTCAGTATCCACTATCAATGCTTGACATCATCATGCACTTGGTAGATGTAGAAGCTTGGTCCATACTGATCACTTCTAGGTAGTCTTGAACTTGGTCTACACTAGTGACTCTGTAGATATTGTGAAACTCATCATATAAATTGAGTCTCTTGGTTAACACTAAGTGACTTAGTTAACACTAGACTCATATCACATACACTGCAAACTCAGTGAACATTGCACAACTCATTTTGCATTGGTAAAATTGGCATGAATTGAGATGCATAGTCTGCACTGCTAGTCATCACTATTACTATGACTACTTGATAACCACTGAGATTTTTCCAAAGGACTCGATAGAAATTGTAGAACTTGGTGACAACTGAAATACTTGTTAAACACTAATAGCTATATAATAAGCTTGCTAGTTATATACAATCTGAATAAGTGTGTGTCACTAATAACAAACTTGACTGATATGTAAACATGTAGAGCCCATTGATGAAGATTTAAAAAAAATGCCTTGAAGGAAGGCTATAAAGTTGTGGTTGCATGCCTACGCCAAGAGTATAAAAGCCATACCCAAGAGTTTGGTGCACCAGATAAGACATAGGAAAATTGGTCAAATGAAAAGTATATCAAATTGAAAAGTTGAGAAATTTATTTTTTGGTGTTAGTTTTCAAAATAAATTGACTGCATAACAATGTGCATAACATTTCTCTATAGCCTTCACATCCTATCACAAAACCTATGTGTGATGAAGGCCATGATTTGTATCATAGTGGTGAAGGTATTAATTTTATATTGGAAATTAATTATACAATTATGTAATACAATTTAACATCTTCAATTGCAATTTTATGTGTAACCTTTTTTTGAATATTTTAGAGCATGTTGAACATCATGGTGAAGGAGTGGAACATGTTCCAAGTGTTCAACATGTTGAGGTGGTGAAAGATCAAAATGTTATTGTACCTAATGTGGCATTGTCAGGTAAGAAAAATGCATGTTATGTTCTACTAGTTAATTAAATACTTGTAGCAATTTAAAAAAAAAGAGTATGCCAATTTAGCCCATTTACTTGTTATTGCAACAGAGCCCTCTTTAGTGTAGCAACCTCCTACTCCTCATAATAGGAGGAGGCATGATAATTTCACATTACATGTGCCACAAGAGGAGGAGAATGAGGAAGACATTGATGCTCCTATCAACCTTTATCTTAAGAAAGCTAAGAAAAATAAAAAGAGGAAATGATTTTTAAATAAAGATTCTTTGATAAACCTTGTTGGATAATGAAAGAATGTTGTTTTAAGTAATTATCTATGAATGTTGAGTATTAATATTGATTTTTATGTCATGTTAATGAATATTGTTGTGTTATTGAAGTCTTGATTAGTATTGCATATTAATGAATTTTATATCATATTAATGAATGTTATGTGATTGTATTAATTGAATGTTATAGTTCATAAATGGATGAATGAATGAATGAAGTATGTAATTAGATGATAATGAGAATTTAGATTTATGTTAGGGGGAGGGGGGGGGAGAAGCCATATGATCTTCCACCTTCATGTGGTTGGCCTTAGTAAGTAGAGAATATTAAAGTATTCTCAAAACCAAGTGAATCTCAAACTAATATACCTTCATTAATTAATCAATTTCATTCAACAACTTTACCACTTGACTTATTTTGGGTCTTACAGTTAGATAGGGCTTAAACTAAAATAATAATTTTACATGCAAGATGTGGTTGTTGGTAGTAATCAAATGGCAATAATGGTGAGTAGATTAGTATGAAATTTACTTTGTTTGATTGTTTTGATTAGGGTTTCAATTTATTTATAGTTGGTGAAAATACAAGACCCACATGAAAAATTTCAAATATAGTACTATTCAACCACTACATTAAATTTTGATGAGCAGATTAGTATGAATTTTACTTTGTTCAATTATTTCATTTTATTTATAGTTGGTGAGCCTTCTTGCATCCAAGTTGCACTAATGTACTTCTTAGACATATAAGAAACATAATAATATGAATTTTGATTGGAAAATTCCTAAATAGTGATGATTTTGCATTTAATTGTAATGATGCTTGTATTCTTAATGCTACTAAATATTTTCATGTTCATTTGATTTCTGTTGAGTGGATTTTTAACATAATCAATGTTATTTTTTCTGTACAAGTCATGCAACTTTGCCCTTGATATATAGTTCTACCACTTAATTTGAAGGATGAATACATATATTGGAAATAAATTATTTCTAGATTTAGACTTTCTATTTATGTCATTTTCCAATAGTCATTGATTTGCTGACTTGTCTTGTTTTATTTTAATTTTGTGAAACTCTTATGATTATCTTAATTTTTTGAATGAGGGAACACAATTTCATTGTTACTTGCATGATCTGCAAAACTTTGTATATTTTAATATTTTCTTATGTGTTTTTCTATTTTATGTTTTGACAATATTGATAAATATAATACAACATTGAAGCATGTGAGATATTTCATTTGTTAGATAAGCCTCCAGTGGGCTTTGAAATCAGTGCAGAAAAACTTGCTTAGTTAGTTAGAGATAGGGACTTTGAAAGTTTGCAAGAAATAGGAGGGGTAAGAAAGTAAAATGATCTACCCATGGTAATATTGATTTTTATGTTTTTGAAATAAATTTCTATTAGGGTAGCTATGATTGTAACAAACATAACTGGTAATAGGTAAATGACGTAGCAAAGCTCTTACATATCCCTAAAAGGCTACACACAATTTCTTTGTAATATTTACTTTCCTTTGGTCTAAATAAAATTTACTCTTATTGTGAATTATTTTTTACATAATTGACATTATGGTTATTGATATGCTATTTTCCTTTTCTCTTAATAATATTTATTCTTACCTTGAATTATATTTTTCATAATTCATATTATGGTTATTGATGGACTAATTTCTCTAGTTTTCAAGTTTTTCTATGGGAAGCTTGTCAAGACATGACATTAATAATCTTAATGATTTGTGTTGCTTTGTCATTTGGTTTTCAAATTTAAACTGAAGTAAGCCATATAATCTTTTTCACCTTTTTCATTTCTCCTAATAATATGGCTAAATATCCTTCTCTTTCAAAACATTGAAGTTAGCAACAAATTTTCACTTTGCAACATGTAGGGCATCAAGGAATTGTGGTATGATGGTGGAAGTATAAATTTTGTTGTTATTCTTGTATTTTTGTCACAAGTAAGATTTCATTCTACATATTGTAGCTTTTTCTTAATTTGCCAAAAATATTTGGAATGCTCTTTATTCATATGTGTGCTTGCTACTTTTCATATGTAGAAAATCTTTCTTAGAAAATCAAGATCTTGTGAATTGATTTAGAAGCCAAAATTGAGGTCTTGAATTTTATAGAGGGTGTAGACAAATTTTTGTCACCTAAAGCTATATTTATGCTTTAATAGAGATTTATTTTCTAGCATTACCTCCAATTACTTTATGTTATGTGGAAAACCATTTTCAAGAACTAGTATTCACATGCAAATTTCTTTCTTTGAGCATTGTGATGTATTTTACAAACTATTATGTGCCTTGTCTTTTTTGTTTGTAAAAATTAGTGACTATCACTAGTCTCTATAGTTCCAAAATCTTAATGAAGAAAAAAGGAACATTCAACTGCAGGTATATATCTTGTTGCTATTTTCCTCAATCTTGTATTTCACCAATAGACAATGCTTTCGATTTTTTGGATTCGATGATGTAAAAAAACTATACACAATCAAATCCAAAAATTTGAAAGCATTAGCATGGATTGTGGAAATCTAATAGATCTCACCAATAGAAAAGTTTTTCTCTCTTTTTCTTCTACTGTCAGTTGCTTTTATTTGACAATATTTTACATTACATGTTCATATTATTCGAGGGGGAAGAAGATTTGAAGTTTCCATTTTCGATCTTTTTATTGGCAATGTTCTACCTTTAAATATTGGTGATTAGGTATATATATATATATATATAAACTACCTAACATTATTATCCTATACATTCTTTTATTAGTCTATTTCAAAAATGAATTATTATTTTCTTAGACATTTATTATTTCTTTTTAGGTCCCTATAGATGGTATTCTAATTGAAGGGCATTCCTTGTCAATTGATGAATTCAACATGACTAGGGAAAGAAAATTTGTATGCAAATCCCTCTTATGTTGTGTCAATGGCATATTTTTGAGATGATAGATATAAGTTTTTGATATTAATTGATGGGACATTATCATCAACTTAACTCCTTATTTTGGCTATAGGTTCAAGATAAAAAAAGATCCATTTTTGATGTCTGGATGTAACGTGGCAGATGACTATGATACAAAGCTAGTAAGTATTTATCTTAGATAAATAGGGTTATGCTTTCTATTTGTGTTAAATCAATTGATATATTTTACTCACTTATCATAGGTTAGTGGAGTAGGATTAAATATTGAGTGGGGTATTTTAATGGTGAGTATATTAAAGGATAATGGGGAATAAAATCCATTACAAGTTTTGTCCTAGATCCTTTCCAACTTATCAAATTATCCATTATGTCTATTTACTGCTGTTAGTTTTACGCTCAAATTTTGAACACACAAAAATGGTTCTTGTTACAATAGGTTTGCTTGAATGGTGTTACCACTTTTATTAGCAAGGTTGGACTCATAGTTGCAATTTTTGTATTAATTGTCCTTTTGATAAGATAAGTAAAAGTACCTTAACCTATTCTATTTTTGTTTTTATTTAATTGAACCCCTACCTTATTAGTTGTGACCAATAGAAGTAGGAGGGAGAAAAAGAAGAATGAAAAGGAAACTTTTGGGGATAAAGAACTAACTTTTTAACATTGGTAATATGTATATCATCATAGCAAAAATTGCTACAGGGGGAAAAGACCAAAAAAAGTGTGATGCATGGACAAGAGAAAGGCTCCACAATTTTGAAGTACCTAGTCCATTTAAGAACTATGGAGTAGGAGATATGGGCTAGGCATTTGGAATTAGGTGACTACCTTTGTTCTAGAATTTTGTAATGGAGTGAAGGAATGTCATTCTACACTTATAAAATTTGCTAATTTGGTACCAAGCAATATGAATGGAGCCAACTTCAGTGTCTATAAAAAGTATGCTACTTTTCCATTGTCACAAAAATATTAATTTGAAATTTAATATACTATTCCAAATTGCTCAAAGAATTGTACTGTAATAAATAAGTTTATTATATATTAGTTTTGTGCATACTAAATCTAGTTAATTCATTCCTCTCATTACTTAAAACAATGAGAATATCTTGTAATATCTTTTTGATGGAAAGAAAATGTTAGCCCTTGGTCATAGTCTATCTTTCAAATGTACAAGTATTAATCATAGTTAACAAAAATTATTCAAACAATCATACATTGACATGAATCTAACTATTTGACAAAATTTCTCAATCATAAAAGTGAGCATTTTGGAATATATCTCATTAGGGATATTACAGTTGTATATAGGATCCACTTTTTTCAAACAAAACCTCACTTCCATCATTCTATTATGGATATCCACCTTCCATCATATTGGTATGGATATCCATACTTTGGTTCAAAGCTTCAATTTTGGCATCATTTCAAATTAAACATAATAAAGTTCTCATAATGAGATTGTTGTAGCCTTTGCAACAACACACATTGAGACTAATCTTTGGCTAAAGGAACTAGTAGCTTATTCAAGGTTCAATTAATCTATTGCAATTGTAGATTAATAACAAAAGAAAATAGAAATGGTGATTGGTGATGTGGATGAAGAGAAGCCAAAAAATAAAATCTACTTGCAACTTCATCCTATAGACCATATGGAAGTTGTAATGATTGCAAAAAACTCTTTCCTTAAATCAAAAATTTGACAATTCAATCATAATAGTTTATAATATATTGAAACTTTTGCTAGATGATGATGATTAGTATCAACAATTGGAAAAAAAGTTAATTTATGAATCTTTGTCACTTTCATGCATTTCATATATTGACCATGTTCTATTTCTTTAGGTATTTTACTGGACATATAGAAGATACTGCAAGAACTAGCAAGTCTAAGGCAGGCAAGACCAAGTTTGGAGATGTAATGAATGGGGTAGTTGAAATATTTTCAATTCAAGTAAGGAAACATTTTATAATTTCAAAGTAACTTTTACATTTTATATTTGAATGGATAAATCTTTCTATAGCAACAAATATGACATTTTACAAAATTATGAAAAAGTGAATGCTTTCTTCCCCCTAATTATATTTTTTGATGCGTTCTTTTCCCCTAATCATTTAAAACTGATATTCTGATCCTTTGTTAAGACTATTCTGGGTTGTGGAGTCCTAGAGATTAGTGGATGATAGAGTTGCATCTTTGGGAAAGGGCTAATTAGGCCTAGTTGAAGGGTTATGGGGTGAAGAAAGTGTTCACCAATTAGGTCATGAAAGCCTAAGAATGATATCAACTTAGTAAATTTGAAAAGGGTATTTGAAAGTGTAAAAACCTTGATAGTTTTTTTGGGGGTTTTGGGGGAGAATTGTTGATTTTAGTGATGGAAGGGCTACTATGCAAGCCTAGAAAGGAAATAGAAGAGAAAGGGTTGAATATGAGTGGATAGGATTGAATGGGAAGTTGTAACATGGAAAATGTACCATGCTGATATGATCTAAGGTGTTAGGATCAAGGTGTGAAACCCAATTGGAGTTTTGGTATGGTGGAGGCACTAGGTGCGCTAGGTGACCTAGGAGGGTATTGGTGCTTGGAGAGACAAGAACAAAGAAAGGTTTTATTAAAATCATGAGCATGGTTATGGGAGTGACTTACAAATTCAATGAAATCAATTTGATCTTTGAGTAGGGCTGATTCCTTAAATTGATTCTAAGTTTCTTATTGAATCCTTGAGTTGAATTAGTTTACTTTAAGGTGACAATAAAGGGCTCTGCATCACAGATGGACCACATACCTTTGAATCAAGATTCTTGATGGTTGCTTTCTCCAAAGCACCATCTTTCCTCCTCAAACAAGTTTGTACTTTCTCATTTTCTTCATGTTCCTTACACCTTAGGAACTCTTTTCTTCTTATCAACCATGTCATTGACATTCCCCATGCCATCTTATCATCTTGCAGTTAACTCATAACAATTTATTTCCCATTCTCATTAATAACATAAGTATTTTCTCTGCCATCATACAAGGCCTTAACATAAACTTACCATACTCTACCTAAGATTACATGACATTCACTCAAGGGCATACCATCACATAGAATAGTATCATGATATGAACCAATATTGAAATAAATATATGCTTTTTCTTTGACATAAATCCCTTGATCATTATTAATTCCATACACTCTATAAGGATTACTATGTGTTAACTATGTGTTATCTTTTCTATATTCAATTTTCCAAGCATTTCATCTAAAATAATATTAGTAATGGGACCACTAGAAATAACAACCTTGCATACCTTACCCCTACATTTTCATTGTGTCTTGAATATGGATGACCTTTGAATACACCTTGAATCCATATTTTCTTCCATGATGGCCACTATACCTACTATCAAATCTCCTTGGAATCAACAACCTATGAAATCATCTTCAATTCAATCTATACATATGCATATACATAAAATAATTCCATATAATTAGCTAAATTTTGTATCAAAATGATGCATAGAGCCATAACAGGATTTTCTAGATTCATAAATAGAAATTTTGCAAGCCTTGTAAACCAAGTTGCAATGCTTAGTTCTATTTCTTATATAGATCATTTTACTTCTCCCCTATCAAGAATTGCAACAACAGTTAACCTTGATCATGTACTTTTTTGTAATTTTTCATTAACTACATTTCTATACTTTAATTCAAATGTATAACAACTTTCTTTAATGCTCACCATTTTTTCCAATAGGTATATTTGGCTCTAGGCATCTCCAAATCCAATACATCAATGTAATTTGCAGAATCATCTACTAAATATCAATACAAATTTATGAACACAACACAATGAAAATTTGTGAATATCAATATTGAATTTTAAATTCTTTCTTTTGCACTAATTTAATCATTCTTTAAATCACATTTAGGATTTTCCATTTATTTTAGGGGAAGTAGTAGCTAGGGATTTGAGGCTATGGATCTGCAGATTCTTCCAGGAGCTCAAAAGATAATGATCTTTAATTAATGGTGAGAATATAATAAGAATTGATATATATTAATATATATTGAATATATGAATTAATAATATTCATTTATTCACTAGGAAGGTGTTATAGAGATAGTATTGGATCTATACATCACATGGATGGACAATAGTGGTTTAGCGCAAGAAATGTTCTTACAAGATTTTGTGTTGTTAATTATATTTGTAGTTCTCATAGACATAATGTTTATAAAATACATGTCATCTTCCTTGATCTTATAGCTCTTCTATTCCTTACTATAGTAGGAGGAGTTCAAGAAAATTATTGACACTATTATGTAGGATATGACCTCCTATATTAGTTTTTCCTCTACTCATTGTTATTGTTTGTGGTTCTCATAGAGAAGTTATGATTATAGTTGCTACATACTTGATCTCATCAACTATTTTATACAACTTTTCCACCTTAGTAATAGTGATAAGAGTTCTATAAAATGTGCTTTTATCTTGCCAAACAACCAAAATTTCTTGGGCAGAGTTTGGGTTTTTTACAATTCAAATTATTGAAGATTGAACTCATTTATTGTGAGAAATTATTCTTAAAAAGGATCTACCTTCCTCAATAGATAAAACACCAAAACTACCTAATTCTATATTATTATTATTTAACTCTGTAAATAGTGGTACAACCCATGACTGTAGCAACTGGAGTCACCTTCATTATTATCTTTTGCAATGAAACAAAAATTTGATTGATTGCTTGTGCTTTTCCTTCTTGAGCTTTCTAATTATAACTTAAGCATATTCTTCCCTTGCCCTTGCCTCAAATAGTCCATGCATTTTTCAACAATGGAGAGTTCTGTTAGCTAATCTAGTACATAGGACTCTAAAAGCCTAAACTAGTCACTAGTTCTACGCCAATCTAATCCTTGGTGTTGTCAAAAAAAAAAAAAAAGTAATAGAAACATGAACAAGTACAATCTTAAACTAATAAAAATTTCTACATCCACCCAAATCAAATATCACACTCAAACTATTTGCTATTGTCTAGACTATACCCACAGGCAGTGGCTTCCAAACTTGTAGAGAATTAAACTTTAATCGTTCAAATTTTTTTCAAATTCGTACTATTACATATAAATATTGATCTCTCTTGTCCACTCACATGGATGTCTATGAAATAGACCCTAACTCTTCCAAAAATTGACTA
Source organism: Cupressus sempervirens (assembly GCA_028749045.1). Taxonomy (NCBI): domain Eukaryota; kingdom Viridiplantae; phylum Streptophyta; class Pinopsida; order Cupressales; family Cupressaceae; genus Cupressus; species Cupressus sempervirens. The sequence goes on from CM053783.1 coordinate 747,646,270, forward strand.
ACTACTTCCTCACTATCTATGTACTAGTCTAAACTGATTATTATCAACTAAAATAGGTAATTTGCTGTCAAGTTGACAACAAAAGTTGTGAACTCAAAAAAAACACCACTCCAATCCATCTAAAAAAACCTCTAAACTATGTAAGGACAACCTTTAAAACCAAAATAACTCATAAACCCTTACTAATAACCCCTACTAACTGTAATTAAGCCTTTTTAGGCTCATATGGCCAATATAGGTGTAATACTCCAAAATTGGCTTATTACCATGTTAACCAATTCTAGTCTATTTTCAATCAATTCTAAAGTCCTATTATACTAGGCATTTCTTATTCTAATTTTTTCTACTCAACTTAATTGTCAAATGCATAAAACCCTAAATCTACATTAATTAGGCTACCTATTTTATTCCTAAATATTGATTTGAATTAGTCACATTAAACCTATTGATTAAGATTTAATTTAATTTAAAGTGTTTGTACTTTAATTAAATTAAATTATATCCTAAGGCTAATGTACTAAGGAATTAAAAGTATTTAATTTAATATTTATGCTCTTAATTAATTGAATGAGATTATTCAATAAAATGGAAAATGTATTTATGAGGTCATATCTCACTTTATTAAATTAATTAATATCTTCAAGATCTTCTCTTTAGTTCCAAAATGGAAATTCTGAGTGAAATATCTCTTGAAATTAGAATCAATCTAGTTAACTTGTTCTCACACTTATAAAAAGCTCAATTAACTACTCATCACACTCAAATTTGAAACAATCAATTTTACTTGCACAAGGAAGTTTCCATTTTAACTGAATCTCCTCTTTAATCTTAACCGTTCATCTAAATTGATCCTGACCATTGATCAATTCCTGAATTCTATTTAAGGGGCTCTCAATACCTCATTAAAAAGGTTAGATTTTGATGTTTTTGAATTTCTATTGAACTAAATACTCATTTTTATAGCTCTCATATGTGTTTTTGCTTAGTATTTTAATATCATCTACTTTAATAATGCATACATCTAGCTTACTTTCTTTATTATTTAATAGAATAAATTGTACATCATATAGATTACTTGCATAATCATAGTTTGCATAAATCCTTCATTTTATAAAGGTTTGGTTGCCTGCATCTTGGTTTGAGAGAAAATAGGCAAAATCCTTCTAGTTAGAAGGCAATAGGTTGCATTATTGGACCTCTTTGATGAACTATCCCATGTTTATTCTAGGATGAATCCACGTATAATGACCATGTTGAAGTGTAGGTGAAAGATCCAAGGCCTCATTTCCACATATACCTAGATTCTATGACACTGAAGGCCTGAGATCACAATTTTTGAGCTACTTAAAATCTTGCCTACTCATAGGCAAATTTTGGACAAAGCCCTCACTAAGGAAAATGTTCCTCAAGATCTTGATCTTTAGAAATTGCAATCTATGGTAGGTCACTTGACCTCACCTTACTTTATGACTTTCTCTGAGGAGGAGGACAACTCCTTGAGTCACCCACACAATCAACCTCTAAACATTGAGGTCATGATACATCAGATACGTGTCTGTCGAGTCCTCATCGACTATGGCACTGGGTTGAACATTGTCTCTACCTCTCTATTTAGACAATTGAATTATTCTGAGGACTCTATTGATCCTCACCACAAGATCACTATCAAAGTGTATGATGAAGTCGAATGAAAGTCCCTAGATCTTGTGGTCTTACTCTTTCGTGTCAGTCCTATAGAAAGGGATGTCACTTGTAAGGTCCTCAACATTCCCTTGGCTTATAACATTGTGCTAGGATGACCATGGATACATGAGATGCATGTTGTGCCCTCCACATACCATCAATGCATTAAATTCCTATTTCATGGCTTTGAAGTCACTATTCTTGCCAATACTAGCTACACCTACAATATGCTCAAAGTTGCTGAAAATTTTGTCCCTGCTAATAGGGAATCTATTGATTATCATGACAACAAGTTGAAACAAATTGAGCAATTAATCAAACTGAAAGAAACTAGCATGGGTGAGTACCATATCAAACTAGTGCTATCATTAACATCTCTTCCTGAGTCTCCTCATCATTATGGGAGACCATCTGAGGCAAGGAAGCCGTTTGTGTTGACACCTCAAACCAAGTATAATGGTACTTTTGTCAAATCTATAGTTTTTGTAGAGGATGAAAGAAAAAATAGAGCCATTACTACATGGATTTACAAAGAAGAGACTCCAGTAGACCTCACAGATAAAGCTCGTTAGATCACTCCTGAGAAATATGATCCTAGTCTTAGACTCATGAAGCATTTTGGCTATAAGGGAATTGGTCCTATTGGATGCAATAACAATGGTCTAGTTGATCCTATCGAAGCAATAGCTTGAAGAAACAAAGATACATCTGGTCTAGGATTTAAGAAGGTTCCCTTCCATTTGGGGGCTAATAAATTCATACTAGAGCCTGAGGATTCATTCAAAAATGAGTCACAAGCTGAGTCAGATACTCAAGATGATAAATCAGATGATGAGGATCCTTATCCTTATACTATTCCTCATGATTTGGTTAAATTCTTTACTGAGCTAGATGATTTTATACCACATGTCAGCACTATGGATGATACTAGTGATTCTTCTGAGGACAATACTGATCCATAGTGCTCATTCATAAAAGGGAGAGCCTAGTTAGGCATTATGTGTTGAATACTTGTGTAAAAATCTAGATGATGAAGGCAAATATATCCCTATCACTATTGGGGAATTCTACAGCCTCTCACCATGTAGCACTAATTCTAGGGAATATGTGTTTGACTCCCTTTCAGAAGTGACTACTGATAAAGTCATTGACCAAGTTCATGCCTATGAAAACCAACTTGAAGTGGGTGAAATGTCTAGGGTTAGGTCAGATGGGTCTGATCCAACTAGTGTCCTTGAGTTGTCAATTGTTGATGTTAGTACTCAAAGGCATTTGAACACACTTGTGGACAAAGTCATTGTAGGTCTCAAATTTTTGGTCCAAGCATTTAACGAGTATACCATGAATACAATTGAACCCACCACTACTCTTTCACTCACATATCCTAAGCTTATAGACTAGAATCCTAATGCATCTAGTGAAGTCCCCACATTCTAGAATGACTACGCTCTTGCATGCTACCTAAGTGCTATTGAACCTATAATGTCTTCTACTAGTGAATAGACCATTAACATGATTGAGGCTAACATCAAATATCTCAGTCATACAATTAAAAAGAAAAAACACAAGAGGTTCGATGATGAAAACCACATTGTGGCAGTATCAAAACCCAAAAAACTAAAAACAAAAGACATATCCAAGGATAAAAACATCTCTAAGGTGCTTACGGATGAGATATTTGATGTACTTCCAAGTCACTTTCAAGAGAGATCATCAATGTTGATAGAACTAACACAACTGATCAACCTAGGTATAGAAGAACATCATCATATGATACATTTGGCATAGCCATTGTCTTTTGAAGAAAAGGAATAATTGATTGCCTTTTTCGAGAGAAGAAGATAAATTTTGCTTGGACATATTTTGACATGCTAGGACTAGATCCTAATCTCATTATGCATCATCTATCCATCACACCAAACATTAAACCAATTAAACAGAAACTTTGGAAAATGCATCCTCATGTTGCATTGCTCATCAGAGCCAAACTAGAGAAACTTCTAAAAGCTAGATTCATCTGTGTAATTGATTACGCTGAATGGATATCCAATATTGTTCTAGTCTCCAAACACAATAAATCTATCAGAGTTTGTACTGACTTTTGTGATCTCAACTTAGCATGTCCTAAGGATGATTTTCCACTTCCCAACATTGATATGATAGTAGACATGACAATAGGATATGAGATGTACTCACTCATGGATGGGTTTTTTGGTTATAATCAGATTAAAATTGCACCAGAACATTAGGAAAATACTACTTTTACATGTGCATGGGGAACCTTTTGCTGGAACATAAAGTCATTTAGCTTGAAAAATGTTGGTGCGACTTATTAGAGGGTTGTAACTACAATTTTCTATGACATGATGCATAAGACCATGGAGAACTGTGTGGATGACACCTTGGTCAAAAGCACAAAATTTAATACTCATTTTCAAGATTTGGGACCCATCCTAGATCACATGGAAAAGTTTAGTCTTAGGCTCAATCCCAAGAAATACACATTTGGCATCACATCAAGGAAACTACTAGGATACCTTGTGTCTACAAAAGGAATCAAGGTGGATTCAGAGAAATTTCAAGCAATTATGGACATGCCTCCACCTCGTAACATAAGCCAGATGAGAACTCTACAAGGGAGACTCCAATCTATTCATAAGTTTATATCATAGTTGGCAAATAGATCACAACCTTTTACAAAGAATTTACATAAGGGTGTGAAATTCAATTGGAGTCAAGATTGTAAACAAAGCTTGACAAAGATAAAATAATATCTTGCTAATCCACCAATCTTGATTCCTCCTATCTATGGGAAGCCTTTGATTTTGTACATTTTAGCAACTAAGACATCTTTGGGAATCTTATTAGCACAAGAGTACAATGATAACAAGGAAAGAGCTATTTACTACTTGAGTCACACATTGATCTCTTATGAGAGGAATTACAACATCATTGAGAAAGATTGCTTAGAAATTGTCTTCACTTCCCAAAAGTTGAGACACTACATGCTTGCCCACACTATGTGACTGGTGGCTAAAATAGATCCACTGAAGTACTTACTTAGTAAGGCAACTCTCACAGGATGATTGGCTAAGTGGGTCATGATACTTAGCAAGCTTGACATATAGTGTGTTGAGCAAAAAGTTATCAAGGGACAAGCGATTCCGAATCAGCTGGCAGATGCACCTATGCAAATTCTTCTCCCAATGAACATTGATTTACTTGATGAGTCAATTTTGACACTCACACACCAAACGTGGGTGATGTTCTTCAATGGATCCTTCACACAACAAGGATCTAGTGCTGGATTACTCTTCATAATGCCAAAGAGATATTCAATACCAAAAGCATACAAGATTCTATTTCCTTGTACAAATAACATTACAGAATATGAGGCTTTGATTAATGGCATGAAAATGGCAGCTAAATGGAGAGTGGATCAGTTAGATATCTTTGGGGACTCTTAGCTCATAATCAACCAGGTTAATGATGTGTACCAAACAAAGGATGAGAAATTGATCCCTTACAAATGCATGGTTGATGACCTAAAGAAGTATTTTATGCACATCACCTTCTACCAAATTCCTCAAGTAGATATCAAAGTGGCTGATGCGATGGCTACTTTGGCCTCCATGTTATAGATGCCTGAAATGATCTTTGACATAAGTTCTTGGTAGAAGTTTTACACTACCCAACCTATGATACCCCTAATTCTAGGATGATTTTCTCTATTGTAGGACAAGATTCTTCTAGCTACCATCACATCTACTCTTACCTTCATAACCAAACCATTCCAAATAGTCTAACTTGGAATAAAAAATGTTACCTTATCTATAATGCTTCACGGTATGTCATTATTATTGATGACTTGTTTAGGAAAGGTCTCGATGGAACACTCCTTAGGTGTTTAGAACTCAAAAGTCCAAATGTTGATGTTCACAAGGCCATTTGTAGATCCCACTCAAATGGCTTGACACTAGCTCGCAAAATCATTAGAGCTGGTTACTATTGGCCTAAAATGGAGCAAGAGGCAATCAAGTATGCTAAGTTTTGCACACAGTGCCAGCTCCATGGGAATCTGATTCATACTTCAGCTAGGGAGTTGATTCCATCTACCAAAATATGTCCATTTCAACAATGGGCCTTCGACTTAGCTGGTTAGATTCAGCCAACTTCTTCTAATAGACATAAGTTCATTATTACAACTACAAATTACTTTATGAAATGGGTAGAGGTAGTACCTCTCACAATAGAAAATGGAAAAATTATAGCTCTTTTTATCACAAACTACATCATTTATAGGTATGGTGTACCATCCTCCATCATTATTGATAATGGAGGATAGTTCAAAAACAAAGACCTCAAGGAACTTTGCAAAAGATTCAAAATCACACAACATTGGTCTTCTATCTATTACCCCTAGGGTAATGGTTAAGTAGAGGCATCCAATATGGTGATCATCAAGATCCTCCATCACATAGTCAACAAATCTGGAAGGGACTAGCACCTCTAGATTAATCCAATTTTGTGGGCATACAAGACAAGCATCAAGACTCCAATAGGTACAATGCCCTTTCCTTTGGTTTATGGAGTCGATGTTGTGCTTCCAATAGAGGTTGAGATTCCTACCTTGAGAATCTCTATGAAAGGCCTTATTACTGATGAAGATTATAGAATAGCTTAGCTTCAAGAGCTAGTAATACTGGATGAATATTAACAAGTGGTGTGTGATCATCTATGATCTTATTAACGACAAATGTAAAGAAGCTACAATAGGAAAGTTAGGCCATGTGACTTCCAACTGGGTGATCTTGTCCTAAGAGAAAATCCTAAGAATCAACAAGGAGTCCAAAAAGGGAAGTTTGAACCAAACTAGCTTGGTCCTTACATAATCACTACAGTGTATGGATCTAGTGCTGACCAGCTTTCTACAGCTAAGGGAGAAGTGCTCAAGGAACTTGTCAATGCTCTCCACTTGAAGCAAATTTATAGCTAATCTGATCTCACAAGCTCTCTATACATAGCTAAAAGTCTTGGAAAACAAATATTACCTTGGTGAAAACCTAGCAATATATTCCTTGGTAATACCAAAAAAATGGAAAAATTCCAACAAAAATACAAAAAAAAAGTACAAAAAAAGTGTCATTGGTGAAAACTTGGAAACAAGCATCATGGTAGCAAAAAAATGAAAGCCCTTCCAAGAAGGTGAAAACCTAGCAAATAGGCACCTCTTGTTCCCAATACTCCATCTTCCAGCACATCTTCTAGCTCCTTGTATAGTTGCTTTCCTACTTTTCCTACTTTTTGCTCATGTATCCACAAATTGAGTCTTGACATAAGTTGAGGGCACTGCCCTTCAGTGTCATAGAATCTCTTTCATGAAAGTCACTAGTCATTTTGGCTATGTTTACCTACTATCACTAGTGTCACTCTTTTTGAGATTCTCCTCATAGAATCTCTTTCGTGATAGTCACCAATCATTCTGGTTGTGTCTGCCTACTATCGCTAGTGTCACTCTTTCCAAGATTCTCCTCATAAAATCTCTTTTACAATAGTCACCAGTCATTCTGGTTGTGTCTACCTACTATGGCTAGTGTCACTCTTTTCAAGATTCTCCTCATAGAATCTCTCTTGCATCAGTCACCAGTTATTTTGGTTGTGTTTGTCTACTATCACTCAATCCTCTTTAGGTTCTTCATCTTGAAGATTCCTCTTTGACCTCAGTCAGTAGTAATTTTGACTATATTTGCCTACTATTTTCACCCTACTAAAGATATTTCTTTCATCTATATTCTAGACATTGATACTTGACATCAATCCCAAAAACATTGAACTCAAAATGACATACTTGTTTGGATATGTTGAGCATTTTCTTTGTTTTTTTTGTTTCACTTCATCATGTCTCCTCAAGAAACTCAATGATTTCATTTCTGATTAGAGAAATAATGACTGGGGGCATGATCTTTTCTTTGCTTTCTGTTTGTGGATTAGTTTCAAAAAGTTGAAACATTCATTTAAAAGGGGTGTCCACTATAAAAGCCTCCATCTTATATTTGACGGCCAAGTGTATCTTAACTCCTTTCATATGGATATACAATAACTTTGGTTCTTCTCCTTGCTTGTTGGAGTGAAGTCTTCATGCTATAGTAAATAATGATACTCATCCTACTAAGTGAACGAATGGATCACTATGAGTAGATCTAGCACACTTCTATCTTAGGTTATAAACAAAAGGAATGTTGCAGATAGAATACTCATTGATTACTTAGCATAAGAGGGATCTTCTGTGTGTTTTCTATGCAAGAAACATTTTGGTAATCCTAGCATTTATGCTCTGATGCTTATGTTAACTTGCTACATTAAAATGGGACAAATGTTCTGGTCATTCTAGCTTCTTGTGCCTCAAATGCTTACATTTTATCCCAACATAGCTAGAACATATGTCCTATCCATATTCTCATGATTGCAATGTCAGTGAAAATTGTATGACATCCAGGGTTTTTGGCTATATGGTTAGTGATGATAATTTTCAAGGCTTGGTAACTAGACCTAGGGTTGCATCCAGTTTAAGGTTGCATATAGCATAGGATTGCATTACTTGGTTCAGCATATGATTTGATTGCAAATCTACTTTCATCTTTTGTGATGAGGGATTCTTAGTCTCTTCAATGTGTCATGATTTTTCATGGCTACACAAGCATTTGATTCTTTGGTTCATCCTTTTGCACTCCTTGATGATGTACCTATCTCTATCAAGAAAAAACATGGAACACTACATGAGATATCAGTCCATTCACTTGTGCATTTCATTCATAAATCCATAAATTCATTTCATCTACATGAAAAAATCAAATTAAACATGCATCCATACATTAACATCATGTTTTTCATCTCATAATTATAGCATAAAAACATCTCATGTAAATCAAATTAAAAGATGGACATTGACAATGAGATGAACACAATGATACTCGGCTCAAAAAAAATTAACAATATATATATATATATATATCAGTGCCAAAAGAATGTGTCAGTACAAAAATGAGCACTACTTAAGCACTATCAATCAAGATGGTACAAAATGGTGCTGGTACACCAATCAATACATATCAAAAATCACAAAACTCAGAGGCAAGAGCATCAAATCTAACTCTATCCAACACCCTCACCTCCTAGAGGAGGCACCGACATATCTGGTCTCACTGGTAGATGTGAACCCTTGGACTCCCAAGAATATTGGGAAAAATGTGGCACCTGCTGAGCCTCATTGGGCACCATTTTGGAGTACGCTGCAAAATACTAGGCCACTCAGGCTGCCTAAAGTCTAACCTCATCCTGCAACATCTCTGTCCACTACTTAGTTGCCTACACTTGCTCTTGCAGCCTCTGGATCTCATGATCTTTCTCAACAATCTGTGTGTCCCTTACTGCCACCTGTATCTACAACTCTCCCAACTATCAAGAGACCTATCTAATTTGTTCTCTCACCCTCCTCAAGGCATCCTAGGGCCTAGTAGTAGGCTACTCCTACATCTCCTCATCTAATATCTCTATCTACTACTCTAGAGGTACTTGCTCCTCTATGCATGGTCTTTGCTGCCAACCCTTCTCCACACTGTAACAACCAACACTTGGATCAAACCCCATTGAATATGTGAATTGTGGGAAGAGATGGCTAAAAATATATGCCTAGTACGTAGGCATCATCCCTACATCTACTATTTCTAGGAGGTAGTCCCACTATTTTGCAACTAAAATGTGCACATCAATCATAGATCTATCAAGATCTAACCTTGTTGACCATCCTCATCCCAAGTCTTGTGCTAACCTAGCATAGGAGCAATACTCCTACGAGATGTCCTAAGGCTATTCGTACTATCACCATACCCATGTGATAGGAAACCTCTCTATAATATGTGTGGCTCAGCCTAACAATGGCCATGAGGAGAACATCTAACTAAGCTCTCGAGGAGCATCTTCCCAATCCTCTACCTCTCTATAGGGCCACCATATGATGGAGAATAAGTCATTGAGATGGGTCCTCCAATGCTCCATCTTACCTAGGCCTACCTGGGTAAGCTGTTCCCTATATCTACATATGTAGGGCTCCATCAGCTCTTGGGCATCCTCAAAAATGGGTTGTGTAACTGGTAGGTTCTCCCATGCATAGATCTCTAAAACATATACCCCAATGGCCATACTCTTCTACTTGTCGTATACTATCTCGTGCATCTCATAAAACATGTAGGCAAGCATACATTGGCTCCATCTGAATTGCTCCGAACAATTGAGCATCCTTTGTAACATAATACCCCACCCACATTGTAGTCCATGCTATCCCGTATCAGGTACCAGGAAGCAACTGATGAAAATGATCAACACCTATGCCAACCTGTGAGTGGTCCCATATGTATGGATGAGCTCATCCCATGTGATGGCTTGCCCTATCACTAACTCCTGCTGAAGTATGGCCCTTAGTGCCTCTATGCCAGCTTAGGGCACTGTGTCATACACCACTCACAATCCATGGAAAGGTATCTATAGTATCCTATAAATGTCCTTAGGAGTGATAGTCATCTCTCCTTGTGGTAGGTGGAAGGTTTTTGTCTCTGAATGGAAACACTCCACCAATGCTGTCAAAAGGACATGATTCACTAGCATTGTTGGGATTCAACATAAATATGCTAAACCCAATCTGTCAATGTAGGCCATGTTTGCATCATTGAGGCTCCGCAACAAAGCTCTATAAGGTGGATAGTGGGACCTAAAAATGATGTCATTGAAGACAACCTGCATACACAAGCAACAACAACATGCAAATGGTATGTACTTGCTCAACAAGTCAAAAAGATGGAAAAACAAATGCAAATTTTGGACAAAAAATAAAAATTGCACTTTATAAATTCATTTCATACACCAAAATTTTGCATAGACATTCATGTGCTCATTCTAAATCTTGCTTCTTCGTGTGAGAAAACAAGACCTCACATGAGAGGCGATGAGACTGCAAGTGACATGCGCCAAACAATCTTGTGCATCTCGCATGAGAGGTGGGTATCTCCCATGCGAGATTCCTCACCAGAGTGCACAAAGAAAAATTGACCTGGTGGATTTTCATTAGAAGAGAGACCTATTTTGCACGAGAATCAAAATCCCTACATGAGAATCAATTGACCTACTTTGGAAAATATTAAAAAAATCCTAAAAACACCTCAAAATGTGTGCGAAATTAAATGCAAAACAAGTTTGTTGACTACTCACTGGTGGTCCATAGTTTGCTGGCTAGTTGTGTCGTCCAAAGTGCTCAAAATGGTTTGTGCACGTAGGAACTTCCATCTCTCTTAGAGCTCTCTTCTCCACTAAAGACAAAATGCACAAATGATTTGAAAATGACTCTTTGGGCCCTTATATAGGTTTTCACCTAATTTTTTAAAATGCTCCAATTTCAAAAAATAACCCCCTGGCTAATTTGACTATTCTCAATCCATTTTTGGGATCAAATTCAAAATTTGACACACCTAAGCAGTTAAAAACCACATTTTAAAATTTTGGGACCGACATGATCAAAATGCTTGTGCAGTCCATATTCTTCAGATACTTTGTGAATCTTGGCATCTTTTCAACTTAAAATTTCTTCAAATTTAATCACCACTCTTGAAAAAGTCAACTATGCTCAAATTTGGTCAACTTTTGGTCAAACCTAGTATTTTGGACCTCGAAATCATGTTGAATTGACTCTGAATATTCCACTGATTCTTCAATTTCTTCTATATATCTCTCTCTCTATACTACTTTATATCATATTTCTGGTGTGTCATCTTTTGATTTTGCTCCCGAAGGGGTAGGATGATTATATCATTGAATTTGAATTTCAACTCAATTTGAATCTTTATCGCCCGAGGCATCTTGTTCCCATCTTATGTCCCTATCACTCGGGGCATCTCATCACTAGTGGCATTTTGTTCCCCTCTATTTGATATCATCTTTTCATCAGTGAATCACATCTTATAGCAATTCTTGTTAGAGTTCGATGGATAGGTATCAAGATAGTATAAACCCTGACTCCTAAGAATCAAGCCTCATTCTTGGGATGGTTCTACAACTCATGATTGGATCATGTTATCTTTAAATCTTAGGTATCTAGGTGTTCTATTTGGATCCTTAAAGGTTAAGCTTTGTTTTGGAGAAAACCTTTAAAATGCTTATCGATTCAAGTATCTAGGTGTTCTATCAAGATCCCTTAGGATTATGCTCCATTCTGAAGATAATCCTTAAAAGCTTATCAATCTTAGGTATCTAGGTGTTATAGCTGGATCCTTAAAGGTTAGGCTTTGTTCTAGAGAAAACCTTTAAAATGCTTATCAATCTAGGTATCTAGGTGTTCTACTTGAATTCCTTAAGATTAAGCTCTATTCGGGAGATAATCTTTAAAAGCTTATTAATTGGTCTCTGTGTCATCAATTTTGGAACCAATCTCATTTCTTGATCTTTGCATCATGCTTTTTGATTTTTTTTGAATCAAACATGCTGCTCACACATTCATTTAAAGAGGGGCAAAATGTAATACCCTAAAATTGGCTCATTGCCACATTATCCAATTCTGGTCTATTTTTGATTAATTCTAAAGTCCTATTTTACTAGATAGTTTTTATTCTAATTTTTGCTACTCGACTTAATTGTCAAATGTAGAAAACCCTAAATCTACATTAGTTAGGCTACCTATTTAATTCCTAGATATTGATTCAAATTAGTCACAATTAATTGTATTGATTAAGATTTAATTTAATTTAAAGTGTTTGTACTTTAATTAAATTAAATTATATCGTAAGGCTAATGTACTAAGGAATTAAAAGTATTTAATTTAATATTTATGCTCACTTTAATTAATTGAATGAGATTATTCAATTAAATGGAAAAGGTATTTATGAGGTCATATCTCACTTTATTAAATTAAATAATATCTTCAAGATCTTCTCTTCAGTTCCAAAATGGAAACTTTGAGTGAACTATCTCTTGAAATTAGAATCAATCCAATTAACTTGTTCTCACACTTATAAAAAGCTAAGTTAACTATGCATCACTCTTAGATTTGAAATAGTCAACTTTATTTGCACAAGGAAGTTTCCATTTTAACTAAATCTCCTCTCTAATCTTAACCGTTTGTCCAAATTGATCCTGACTGTTGATCAATTCCTGAATTCTATTTAAGGGGCTCTCAATCCCTCATTACAAAAGGTTGGATTTTGATGCTATTGAATTTCTGTCAAACTGAATACTCATATTTATAGCTCTCATATGTGCTTTTGCTTAGTATTTTTATATCATTTATTTTAACAATGCATACATCTAACTTAGTTTCTTTATTGTTTAATAGAATAAATTGCACATCATATAGATTACTTGCATAATCATAGTTTGCATAAATGCTTCATTCTAGAAAGGTCCAATTTCTTGCATCTTTGTCTTAGAACAAATAGACAAAATTCTTCTAGTTAGAAGGCAATAGGTCGCATTGTCAAACCTCTTAGATGAACTATCCCATGTTCATTCTAGGATGAAACAACATATAATGACCATGTTGAAGTGTAGGTGAAAGATCCGAGGCCTCATTTTCACGTATACAATAGGCACTTTACAACTTATTGCACTCTTAGTGCTTTTAACACCACTTAGAGGCTTTAATAGCCTCATTACATTATTTAAAACCATTATTTATCATTTCACAATCCCCTAACCTAGGAGAAAACCATAAGCCCTGCCTAGTGAACCCTAGGAATTGTTGTGGTTTTACAATGCAGACCCCATTTTTCTTAGAAATGGGGACCCCATAGTTTAATTTTTAGCTTTCCAAATCCCTAATCTAGGGTTTGAGTCTTTTTTAGGGTTTTTCCTAGTGTTTTGGCTTAGTCTAGCTCTCTGCCTAAGAACCCATTTTGTCAAAAACTATGTTTTTGAGAAGGAAAAATCAATTTTTATTACAAGGGGTGCACTAGCACACCTAGTGCACTCCATAAGGTGCACTAGTGCACTATTTTCATGATTTGATTTAGGATCTACAAATTTATGACTTAATCCCAACAATCAGATACACTTTCTTAATCCATGTAGTAAATGTGTAGCTATGTGTTCAAAACCATTGGAATTATAGAGAAGAAGAATTAAGGATTGATACAAAGGAATTTAAACTAGTTACATAGAATGAATTTAATACTTTTACTAAAGAAAATTAATGTAATTAAAAATGTAGAAAAGAACGCATTACAAGCTGACAAAAAGAGAAATGAGATAAGAGCCACAACATAATTTGATCTCAGAGTTCACCCTATCAAGACTACATCTCCAAGTCCAACTCCAATTGGTGGACAGATCCTATTAACTCCAAAGAATCAATTACAATGTGTTACAGAATCAACCCCTTGTAGAACATCAGCATTATGTTGCTCTAATGTTTGAGACTGAAAATATGTCCTCCAAAATTTCTCTCTCCTCTAGGATTATTTCCAAAAAATCCTCAATTTTTTATCAGCTGAATGCTCCCATAAATTTTCCTCAATTCCTCTCAATTTTCTCTCTTCAAAATGACCTCCTACCCCCTTTTTATACAAAATATTTTCCTAAAATAGGCTAAAATAGAATAATTTAAAAATAGACCTTATAACCATTTACATCTAGTCTAACCCCCTTTTTCTATTTTATATTTTTTCCCCTTAGCAAGTTTGAGGTTAAATAACAAATTAACAATAAACCTTATTTAAATAAGGTTGGGTGGATTTGTTATGGGTATATAACAACTCTTCCTTTAATATTAAATGTATTATAAATATCCCATTGGTTGGCCTTATTTTTAGGAGGGAAATGGTATAAATAATCATTTGAATTTGAATTTGAATTTTTTCCCCTCTCTTTAAGACTTTATGATGTCATGATGTCATCATCAGAATCCACACTTTTACCTAAACTTCAAACTGTCATAACTTTCACATTTGATCTCCATTTTTGACAAAACAGATGCCATTGGAAAGCTTTTGACGAGATCTTTAATTTGAAATCCATTGTTGACCACTTTTGAGATGATTATTTTTATTTATTTTATGGCCTTTGGTCCTAGTTTGACCAAAATTTGACTAGTCATAACTTTGTCATCTAAACTCCAATTTTTCCTGTTCAAGTTACGTTGGAGTTAGAATTGTGAGGACTTCAACATGGTATTGATTATTGAAGTTTTGGAGATACTTCAATTTTTAGTGAAAATATCCTCCGGATCAAGCCTCCCCATTGAAAAAGAGCTTTCAAACCTCTGAAAGTTTATTTTTACAGAAAATGAAAATGAGGGCATGTTTGCCTCACTTGTCCAATATTGCCTGTACAAATTGCTAGAATTTTGAATATTTGAACCATCAAACACATTATGAAGAATGACATAACACTACTAATACAATTGACCATGTATCCACCAGTGTTCATTGTTACATCCATCACCCACATAGTACCAACTAGTAGAAATGGAAGCGACAAAGCTGAAATAATTGATGAAATAGAAAAAGTATGAACATTTTGGACCTCCTACATAGGAACACCGTTAGAAAATGAACCTTTCAAATCCTCTTTTACCATCACTAGTTGAAGACTTGATTCTGCTTGCACCTGATCCTCACTAGCTGCTGCAGACATGAGAGTCAGTTTACTACTTGCATTTACAATCATTTTCAAATGTCCTGTGTTTACAATGGATCCTTCATTCTTTACGTGATGAGGTCTTATAATGTATTCAATTCCATCCTTAAACAAATGATACTTGTTATGTTCCCTATAGAAGATAGCTTTCCTATCATATAAGTATGGGCTACCCAACATAATCCCACAGATATCCGGTGGAACCACATCAAATTCAACCTCATTTATGAACTTAGATCTTATTGCAAATCTTAACTTTCATTTCTTAGTGACTCACAATATGTTATCATTGCACACCCAACCTAATGGATAAGGTCTCTTATGTGGCTTAGTTTCCAATCCCTACTATTTAACAACTTCTTTTGAAATCAAATTAACTTGGGAACCACTATCTATCAATGTGTCAATTTTATAATTCTTAGAAATCACCCTTATATGAAAAATTTCACACCTTTTACTATCTTTAGGAACACCATGATTTTTTGAAGTGGAAGCATATGAAACATCAGTTGTAGAATCAAAAAAATATTTACCTTTCAAACCCACAGCCAATATTGTTGTCTCATCACTAGAATTTGATCCAAGATCCTAAACAATGATTTTAGAATTTTTATTTCCTTTACAATCCTTAAACCACTTTGGTTTTAACTTTGGATGCAATTTCTAACACTTTTCTTCTTCATGCCCTTTCTTCTAATGTGAACAAGTAGGCTCGTCACCCTCACCTTTCTCCATTGTGGTTATTTTCTTGCCTTTCTTGTTGCTATCAGGAGGAAATAATTCCTTCATAGAACTAAAACTTGCATTTCCTCCACTTGCTTCAATATGGGTTGCTTGAACACATACTTCATCAAAGTTAGAAGGACTAAACATCAATATCCTATGCTTCAAGTATGAATGCATTCCTCCTATATACTTTAATAAAGTATTTTGCATGTAAAGAGGAATTCTAAGAGTTAAAGCCTTCTTCCTGAACACCTATGTATACTCTTGCACAGACTGCCCTTTACCTTGCTTGAGATTTTACCAATCCATAATGGATTGTTGCAAATAACCCAAAGCATAAAATTGTTTCTTCAAAGCAGAAAAAAATTCATACAAAGATGAAATGATTTTACCGTGTGTAGCAAGATTATCCTAGATCTTTGTCTCCCACTAGACTAATGTAGTACCTCCCATCTTAAGAGTAGCTAGCTGAATTTTGGAAGAATCATCCAAAATATTTTGAACCCTGCAATACACTTCAATCTGCTTAAGCCAATTATCTAATTTTTCAGCATCCAATTCACCATTATATATAGGCAAATCAAACTTTACATCAAGCTTTAACAAGGGCATCTTCATAGAATGTTTCTTTTTAGAAGTAGATAGAGAAGAAGAAGATGATGAAGAAGATGAAGAAGATGGGGATGGAGGTTTAGGAGGGCCACTACCACCTCCTACTCCTTTTCCTTTGTCATCTTTTGATGAAGATTTAGCTTCTTCCTTCTTCCTAGCCTTGTCTACCTTTCTCAACTATCGTTCATGCCTCTCTTGAAGAAGAATGTCCACCAAAGCTTTCAACTCCACAAAAGCTCTCTAGAAGGCTTCCACATCAAACTCAAAAAGATTTTTTTTTAGATGCCATGACTCATGAAAAATTTCTTCTTTTTCCAATTTCTTGATTGAACTCTTCAAGTTCACCTTCTCCTTGTTTCAAGTTCAACCTGGTTAACATTCACCACCTGCAATTTCTCTACAAAATAGGCTAATACCAAACTTGATCTGATTTAGGATCTACAAATTTATGACTTAATCCCAATAATCAAATACACTTTCCCAATCCATGCAGTAAATGCGTGGCTATGTGTTTAAAACCATTGGAATTACATAGAAGAAGAATTAAGGATTGATACAGAGGAATTTAAACCAATTACGTAAAATGAATTTAATACTTTTACTAAAGAAAATTAACGTTATTGAAAATGTAGAAAAGAACACATAACAAGTTGACAAAAATAGAAATGAGATAAGAGCCACAACACAATTTGATCTCAGAGTTCGCCCTGTCAGGACTACATCTCTAGGTCTAGCTCCAACTGGTGGACCAATCTGATTAACTCCAAAAAATCAATTACAATGTGTTACAAAATCAACCCTTTGTAGAACATAAGTATTACACTGCTCCGATGTTTGGGACTGAAAATACATCCTCCAAAATTTCTCTCTCCTCTAGGATTTATTTCCAAAAATTCTTAATGTTTCATCAGCTGAATGCTCCCATAAGTTTTCCTCATTTCCTCTCAATTTTCTCTGTCTTCAAAATGACCTCCTACCCCATTTTTATACAAAATATTTGCCTAAAATAGGCTAAAACAAAATAATTGCCTAAAATAGGCTAAAACAAAATAATTTAAAAATAGGCATTATAATCATTTACATCTTGTGTAACCCCCTTTTTCCATTTTATAGTTATGTCCCTTAGCAATTTTGAGGTTAAATAACAAATTAACAATAAGCATTATTTAAATAAGGTTAGGCGGATTTGTTATGGGTATATAACAACTCTTCCTTTAATATTAGATATGTTATAAATAGCCCATTAGTTGGCCTTATTTTTAGGAGGGCAATGGTTGGGAGTTCAACTTCCATCATCTAATTCCTTTAATTTGAATTAAATAATCATTTTCATTTTCATTTGAATTTTTTTCCCTCTCTTTAAGGTTTTATGATTTCATGCTGACATCATCAGAATCCACACTTTTACCTAAACTTCAAACTGTCATAACTTTCACATTCAATCTCTGCTTTTGACAAAATGAATGCCATTGGAAAGCTTTTGAAAAGCTTTTTCATTTGAAATATATTGTTGACCACTTTCAAGATGATTATTTTTTTCACCTTTTTACGACCTTTGGTCTCGGTTTGACCAAACTTTAACTAGTCATAACTCTGTCATCTAAACTCTAATTTTGCCTATTCAAGTTGTGTTAGAGTTAGAATTGTGAGGACTTCAACATGGTACTAATTATTGGAGTTTTGGATATACTTCAAATTTTAGTGAAAATATCCTCTAGATCATTGCATAAGGGAGGAGCACATCCATCTTGGAAGTATGCACATGTGCAAGTGTGTACCTCTAAGAGGTGTGCTCAATCCTGGGTCTATGAAGCCGAGGACCCCACCCCTTTCTTCACTTCACTTCCTTCCTCTGAGTCTTCAAAAAGTGCACCTCCACCTTCATCACTTGTAAACACAATAAAAACATGTTAAAAAACATTCAAGGTAAAGGTGCACACCTTTTTTTGCATTAACAAACAAAAATACTTAAAAAGATTTAAACTAAACCTAAGCTAGCCCTCACCTAGTGAAAGACACACATGTGCACACCTATCCAAGGTGCATATGTATACACCTTTCAAAAGGAAAGCATCCCAACATTCAAAGTAAAGGTTCACATATAACACACCTCACAAGGTGCGCTATATGCACACTCTTTGTTTTTTCAAACACAAGCCTTTGCACTGTAAGGGTGTGCACCTAGTGCACCTCATAAGGTGTGCTAGGTGCACACCCTTAGTGGTCTTTTGTATGTTTAGGCAAGGTACACCTAGCACAGCACTGAGGCATGCACGGAGCACTAGTTTTTTTTGTCTTTTAGAGTTAAAAATAGGTTTTTTAGGTTTTCAATAGTTTTTTTTAATTTTAGGGTTTTTGGGTTTGTTTTTGTCATAATAAGGGTTTATGTAAGCTGATTTTTCTTCACCTTTGGACTAATGGATGTCTATTTTTGGTAGATTAAATGGCTTCCTCCTCATCCTCCCTCACTACAATGATGGCTCCAAAACTAGTGGTTCTCAAATTCCAAGGTGTTCCATCAAAGTCATGCTTCTAAGATGAATGTTCAAAAATCCAAGATACTAAGCTAGGTCATATCGACTGGAACACATTCCTAGTCTTAGTCAACAAACTGAATGAGAGGTCTCCTATGGTATTTGGACTTATTAGATTAGGACTAGTAAACAAAGCATCACACCCAATTTCAGTGTAGTCTTTGAAATTGATTATGACATTAGCAGAGAACTATGTTTCAAAGGGAAGGTTTGTAAAAATCATCATTGGAGAGATCATCCTTGATCTGAGGCCTAAGAATATAGAGAAGGTATTCTATCTTCCAAGAGTAGATTAGTACGTTAGGTTAAGATATCATCAAGTAGAAAGGTGGTATAAAGAGCATGGAGAGGAACCATCAGAAATCATTCAATCCTCGTATCTCATTGATAAGACTCCTCTTGGATGAAAAGAAGGAAAAGTAGATATAGAAGATGATATTAGGCATTCTATAGTGCTCTTGAGTAGAGTTATGGGATTATTATTAGCCAGACACTTGAATATATGGATGGTACACTTCATTAAGACCATCAAAATAGTGAAGATGCCAATTGATTGGGCTTTAATTCTCAGTGAGAATTTAGATGAGCAATTGGGGGTAGTCAAGAACAACCAAAGGTTCTATATGACATCTATTTGGTGTACCTATTAGTTGTAGGAGCAACTGATTATTTAGGATTGTTCAAAAGGGGCAACTTGCAAGATGAAAATGCATGGACTAATGTAGTATACCCCCAATTGGTAAGGAAAAATCCTTCAGAGTATAGTAAGGAATACAAAATAGTGAATGGTGCCTTCATTTTCACAATCATCTAGTTCCTTGAAGGAGATCATGCAAACATGATGTCAGAAGAGCCAGTGGAAAAGATTATAGAAATTAGTGCCTACTACATCCACTTTAAAACATTCACCTATTTGAGGGTAGAAAGTAAAACTATGAATCCAAAGAAGCTCCATGTGTATCTATGTGACAAACTCATATTGCTGAATATTACATGACAACTAGTATCTACATATGAGAGAGTAAGGAATCAACATAAGAAGACTTGGGTATGGCCCATCACTCTAGGTTTGTTTAGTGTTGTTCAAAAATA
The DNA here is from genome assembly GCA_028749045.1 of Cupressus sempervirens. Lineage (NCBI taxonomy): Eukaryota > Viridiplantae > Streptophyta > Pinopsida > Cupressales > Cupressaceae > Cupressus > Cupressus sempervirens. The sequence continues at coordinate 747,666,591 of CM053783.1, forward strand.
AGATATTGCAACTTTTGAGTCTGAGTAGTATCAATATCCCTTGGAGGATTATAAGTCTCCTTCTCCTTTCTTTGATAACATTGGCAAAGTTTAGTAGTTGGAAGAGAACCAAGTCCAACATGAAGATGCCATAGAGGATCATTAGATGAATGTAGTGGATGACTATGAAATTTGAATAAGGGATTATTGTAGGATGACTCTCTATTTGGCAGGTAGTGCCTTGAAAATAAAGGTCCTTTTAAAGATAGTGCAACAAGACATTGAAGAGGTCCTAGATCCCTTGTACAATAGAGATAAGATATTTGATCGACCTATCATGAATGAAGAAATTGATAGAGAAGAAAACTTAGATATTATTCATTGGTCAAGGCATGTCATCCAATTAACCAAGGACTAGATCAAGAGATCATTCAAGCTAGATCCAATTCCACAAACTTTAGTTTTCCAAGATACAACCCACCCAGTGAAAGGTAGATGAGCTAAGGGTGATAGTGCCAACATTCACAGCTTAGTCTCCAGTGAGGCTAGAAATAGTGCATCAACTTGATAGAGAAGTTGGATAATTCAGGGCATAGAAGGGTAAAAAAATTGGAAATGAACTTCCCCTCAACAAGTCGAGCCTAGAGAAGAGGCAACTCAAGCACAAGAACACCAAGGGGTAGAGAATATATAAGGGTAAAAGTACAAACCTATGTCACCCTTTTACAAAGGAAAAGACTAACAAAAGTATAACTATTTAACTTCAATGACATAAATCTTGTATTATTATTTAGAATTTGAAAATGAAGTAAACTAAAAAAATGTGTATAAATGGATGGAGTTTAAGATTATAATTTTCAATAATTATTTGCAAAAAGAAATGATAGATTTTCCTATTTTTTAAAGATAACTTTTTATTTGTTGAAAAACACTAGAAATTAGGGGTATAGTTCCCACCATAAAACTAAAAGGAAATAAAATTATTTACTTTTGATCTTAGATTATGCTATATATAATATATGTAGCTAGAAAAATCAAAAACAAAAATTGACTTTAGACATATATTTTCTATTTTATAATGATTCAAATTTCAACTTATTCAAATCGATAATTTTCATCTCCCACCACATTTTTGAAAATAAATCTATTCCAACTAAAAGAAAAAATATAGATTCTTGAAGAGGACTCTCTCCTCTAGGATGTCATATAATTTTTAAATTTTTTGATATGATTTACTATTTTTTTCTTTCTCAAAATTGTCATCTTCTTGAGTGTTAAAATGTGTACTTGTAGAATTTTTTAATTACAATATATTATATCTAATTAAGACACTATGAACTCTAAATGAGAATATTCTTGATTTTGAGCTCTATAAAATGGTGTTTATATGTTATTAAAAAAAATCATAAAAATTAGTAAGAGTTATTGAAACATCAGTTTTTTGAAATAATTTAATTTGTTTGGTAGTTTGATAAACTGTGAGATCATATATAACTTATCTAGAATAAATTTAACACGATCATATATTTGAAAAAAAATGATTTTTAGGAAGAAATACTCAAATGTAGTCATTCAGATTAGTTAGCCTCAAAGGTGAGAGAAATTTTTACTTTCACCCATAAGGAGTAGATAATGTACACGGGGCAAAAAATGTAGAAGTTATCCAGACTCTGGATAATCTACTAGTGCTACTACCAGAACAAGGGCAAGGAGCTAAAATAGAAGCACAAAAAGTGTCTTTTCCTATAGAAGAGGAAGAAGCATCCCCATCAGCCGCCAAGAAAAGAAAAATGAAAAATTTGATTAGAAGGACAAGGAGACAAAAAGTGATAAGAAAGGTTATTCCTTTTCCATGAGTCCTAGAAGTTATTCTAGAAGAGGAAGAAGAGGATGATGAAGATGAAGAAGATAACCTTCCTTTGAGTTAAAGGAATCATCTTGCTAGGGCTACAGAGGTAGAGTAGAGAAGAAGCTCTACTATTACACCACCATCCATTCCTACATAGCATATTCAGGCTACCACTTTGAAGGATGGATTACAAAAATAGATTGATGGGCAAGAGGAACAAGAGGCTAATGTCTTTCAGATGTCAGATTTTGATTTGATGCCTATTGGTAGGCAAAAAAATAAGGGATACTTTGGAAAATCAACCTCTACAAGAGGATTAACATCAATTGCCACCTCAGTCACAAGGACCTTCAAGTGCTCAACCATCACCAAGTCAAGTTTTATCTTACTTGGATAAAGGTTTAGCTACTTCTCCCCCTCCTAGTAATGAAGAGTAGGTGCAAGCTAAATAAGAAGAAGATCCACAAAAAATACCCATTTATGAAGTATCAGAGGAAAGGAAAATATACAAGGAACCTCAATAAACTTCCCAAGATATAGAGGTGAGGACTATGGACTCAATAGACTTGGAGATGCCTGATGTGGATCTTTCACAAAATGAGAAGACTCCAAAGAGGAATGATAAGGGAAAAGGCCTAGCGGTACAAGCTTCTTCTTTATCTAAGGATAAATCTCCTATGGAAGATACCCCGAGATGGTTGAGGAAAGAGGTGATGGTTAGAAACAAAAGGCAATTGTATTGTACTAAGGAAGAGGGAATGGGAGAATTAATTGAAGCTCTAAAGAAACCTGAGCCACCTGTAGGTGATGCATAAACAATAGCCTTTGTTAAAAGTGATCAAAATTAGGGCTTGTTAGCCCATGTTGCTATCCCTCCTCTATAAAAATATTGAGGATTTGACCTCAAAATATTATCAAATCAAGGAGTTCTTGCTTGGAAAACCCATTATGGATACTGCCAAATTGATGGTTACTACAGGAATCAAAGAAGTGTTTAGGCACTTAAAATATGATGAGTTGAAAATTTTAAGCCTTTAGAAGTAGAATGAAATCCTAAGAGGGTATTTGAATGAATTATTTGGTCCATTTCATCTTCAACATACTAAGGAGACTCTAAATGTGACACTTGATAAGAGGGATATGGAGATTGTGCAATTAGATCTATTTTTGAAGGTTTGTCAACAATGACGAGAAAGTTTTGAACAAAAAGGTGTGCAACTCATATAAGGAAATCTTAAAATGCTACATTACATGTAGAATAATGTACATAAGTTGGTTGCTATATTGAACTAGGATTTTAGGTTAATGGATGAAGTGCATACCTGGGGTAAAGACCTTCAAGCATTACAATCAATAAAGGGTCAGAGGTATTATATGTTGATGGATGTATTTACTATACATGAGTTAGATAAGATAGGTGATTAGATAGAAAATACTGTGGATGCTAATAAAGTAATGGAAACATTACATGCCAATATTCATTAGCTCAAGGATCAAACCCAAGAGAAAATTTTGGAGGCAAAGAGATATTGAAGTGATGCTTTCGTAACATTTTTGAAGATGATTCAAGGGATATATTAATGACTATATAAGAAATTGTTGAATGATTTCAGAAAACTTTTGAAGAAGCTTCCATTGATGAGGATATAGATAGGCATTTAAGATCAAAGAGGCATTGCTAGATTTGGATGTGAAATTGGGAGATTTTGTAGAGACTCACATTGAAGTGGGAAACTATAGGTAAAAAGTGAAGGATAAATATGATGCTTTAGATTTTCTAGATACAATCCAAGTCACAAAGATTATAGCGAAATTCAAGAGTAAATACCCAAACATAGCTCTGGTATGAAGGGGAACAAAACCTAGAAGCTAGAATTTTAGTTTTGTCGCTTGGTAAAATTTTGCATTTTTTGGACCTGGCTTTTGAGGTGCACATGCTTCCAAGGTGCACAAGGTGTGCTTCTTCTAAGGTGCACTTCTCTCAAGGTGTGCCAAATTCTGTCATCTCCGTCTGCATTCTATCATCTACACTATTTTGGCGTCTGCACATTTTGTCGTCTCCGCATTCTGGCATTTGTGTGTTTAGCGTCTGCGTATTCTATCATCTCTACATTTTGACTTTTGGTGGTTCTGTACGAATTAGGTCATTTCAAGCATATTTATGTATAGAAAAAATTAGAAAAAAAGTTAAAATGAAATTTTTCCATACTTAGCCTTCATTTTTGAAATTTTGTTGAAGCTAATTAACTTGTTTGTTGCAGCATTGTAGATGGGAGCATTTGAAACAGCTAACCATATTTTTTTGCAAGTTTTTCTTAATGTTTTATTGCTCTTCAAAATTAAGTTTGAAAGACTTAAAACAAAAAATAGTGATTTTCATCACTAAGGGAGTTTGTAGTGATTTGTATCACTTGGACTCAAAAGTTAATGAACTTGTATGGCTTAATCACTTTCATTTGAAAGGATGAATCTTAGCATAGAAAACATTTGGACTTGGTGTTCAAAATTGACATGCATGTTTAGGGTAGCAAACATTTGGATTGGTGTTTAAAATGAACAATCACACACTCTTGAATGCCTTAAGGGAATGGACATGTATGCTTAGTTCATTTTAAGCACCAATTCGAAATGTTTGCTAACCTAAGCATACATGTCCATTCCCTTAAGGCATTCAAGAGTGTGTGATTGTTCATTTTAAACACCAATCCAAATGTTTTCTACCCTAAACATGCATGTCAATTTTAAACACCAAGTCCAAATGTTTTCTATGCTAAGATTCATCCTTTCAAATGAAAGTGATTAAGCCATACAAGTTCATTAACTTTTGAGTCCAAGTGATACAAATCACTACAAACTCCCTTAGTGATGAAAATCACTATTGTTTGTTTTAAGTCTTTCAAACTTAATTTTGAAGAGCAATAAAACATTAAGAAAAACTTGCAAAAAAATATGGTTAGCTGTTTCAAATGCTCCCATCTACAATGCTGCAACAAACAAGTTAATTAGCTTCAACAAAATTTCAAAAATGAAGGCTAAGTATGGAAAAATTTCATTTTAACTTTTTTTGTAATTTTTTCTATACATAAATATGCTTGAAATGACCTAATTCGTACAGAACCACCAAAAGTCAAAATGTAGAGATGATAGAATACGCAGACGCTAAACACACAAATGCTAGAATGCGGAGACGACAAAATGTGCAGACGCCAAAATAGTGTAGATGATAGAATGCAGACGGAGATGACAAAAAATTTGGGCAGCCACACTAAGTTTCAACACTTGTGGATTGGTCCTTATCCTTTCTGCAAGTGTCTTTATTTCCAAAAGTGTGTTTACATTCAATTGTGTGTTTGCTTTCATTTGTTTGTTTATTTTCAAAGTTGCATTAGTTTGGAGGTTAACATATCTCATTAAACCATTTTTTAGTTTTGACTTTTGGGGAAGAGGTATTTCTTTGTCAAAATATTTAAATGATTTTGTTTCTTATACCAATTGAGGAACGAATGTTACTTGCAGTCATAGAGGACTTTTAGTCTTGAATTTAGAATTTACAGATCAACAAGTTTTCAACACTTTGAAAATTTAAAGATCGATTATCTTAAGTGTTTTTGAACCAAGGTTGATGATAGCAAGGGATAGTCCAAACCCTACCAGTTCAAACAAAAAGGTCTTCTCGAAGGAATTGCTAAGATCATTGTTTGGCATGAGAGTTTCCAAAAAGTTCTTAAAAGAGGAACACAAGAGATTTTCACTAAAGATTGAATCTAAGAAATGACACCAATATCTTGGCCACATAGTCTAAGTGTAGTTAGGGTATAGAAAGAAACTAAAAAAGGAAAAACGGTGTTATGAATGAAAGATTCTACAAAGTCTGAGAAAGGTAATTTGGCTATAGGGATATGCACTCCAAATAAGCTATCCGGTATCAAAATAATTGCTTCATCAAAGAATCAAATGGTGACATGTGAGCTACATGAAGAATATATTCAAAGGATTACTAGGATTTCAAATAAAAAGTGATAACCCATTAAGAGCCCTCAGGATTGATTCTCTCATCTGGTTAGACAAGGGATTGATAAAAAACTTTTGTGACGATTCCCAATGAATGGATCGAAAGGGTGAAAGATTTTTTCCAAGTTATCAGAAGCTTTTAATAGATCACATTTTGAGATGTCAAAGAAAATGGATACACTGAACACACACTAAACTTGGAGATTTGAGATTTTGAAGTTTTGACTAAAAAGTGACTCAAAATGTGCTTAGAGTATTTAGGATTTAGTTGGTGTTTGACACATATTAGAAGAATGTTTTTTGATGAAGAAATGTCTTTTCCATTTCTTCCCCTTTTTGTTGGGTCTATTTATTGTCATTTCACAATGCACACCCCATTTCTCTTAGAAATGGGGACCCTCTAGTTTAATTTTTAGCTCTCTAGATCCCTAATCTAGGGTTTGAGTCCTTTTTAGGGTTTTTCTTAGTGTTTTGGCTTAGTTTGGCTCTCTACCTAAGAACCCATTTTGCCAAAAACTATGTTTTTGAGAAGGAAAAATCAATTTTTTTTTATAAGGGTGTGCTAGTGTGCTAGCCACATGAGGGAAGAGCACATCCCTCTTTAAAGTGTGCACCTGTACACATGCATAGGTGTGCACCTCCAAGAGGTGCACTCATTCCTAGGCCTATAAAGCCTAGGACCCTACCCCCTTTCTTCACTTCACTTCCTTCTTTTGAGTCTCCAGTGAGCACACCTTTGCACTTGAGAGGTGAGCTTCATCACTTGCACACACAACACGAACATGTTTAAAAACATTCAAGCTAAAGGTGTGTGCACCTTGTTTTGTATTAAAAAATAAAAACAATTAAAAAAATTTAAACTAAACCTAAGCTAGCCCTCACCTAGTGAAAGGTACACATGTGTGCACTTATCCAAGGTGTGCACATCTGCACCTTTCAAAAGGAAAGCATCCCAAAATTCAAAGTAAAGGTGCACATATAGCCCACCTCACAAGGTGTGCTATATGTGCATTCTTTTTTTTCAGCGCTAGGTTTTTTTGTCCTTCAGAGTTTAAAATAGGGTTTTTTAGATTTTCAACTATTTTTTTAATTTGAGGGGTTTTGGGTTATTTTTTTCATAATTAGGGTTCATCTAAGTTAATTTTTCTTTTCCTCTAGACTAATGGAAGTATATTTTTGGTAGATTAAATGGTTTCCTCATTGTCCTCCCTCGAAGAAAAGATGGCTCTAAAACTAGTAGTCTTCAAATTCCAAGGTGTTCCATTGCAGTCACTCTTCCAAGATGAATATTTAGAAATCCAAGATACTAAGCTAGGTCATATTAACTAGAAAGAATTCCTAGTATTATGCAACAAATTGATTGAGAGGTCTCCTATGGTATCTGCACTTATCAAATTAGAACTAGTAAATACAGTATCACACCCAATTTCAGTGCAGTCTTTGGAGTTGATTATGACATTAGCAGAGAACTATGCTTCAGAGGAAAGGGTTGTGAAAAGAATCACTAGAGAGATCATCCTTGATTTGAGGCCTAAGAATATAGAGAAATTATTCCATCTTCCAAGAGCAGATCAATACATTAGGTTAACATATCATCAAGTAGAAAGTTGGTATAGAGAGCATGGAGAGGAAGGATAAAAAATTATTCAATCCCCATATCTCATCAATAAGAATCCTCTTCGATGTCAAGTAGGAAAAGTAGATATGATAAGGGGCTATATGAAAGATGATATTGGATATTCTATATTGCTCCTAAGTAGAGTTATAGATTATGAGTAATCGAACACTAGAATATATGGATGGTACAATTCATTGAGACCATCAAAAAAATGAAGATGCCAACTGATTGGGCTTCAATTCTTAGTGAGAATTTGGATAAGTAACTAGTGGTGGTCAAGAATAGCCAAAGGCTCCATATGAAATCCTATTTGGTGTACCTGTTAGCTACAAGCAATAGATTATCTGGGATTTTCCAAAAGGGGCAACTTGCAAGATGTAAATGCATGAACTCATGTAGTATAACCCCAGTTGGTAAGGAAAAAGCTTTTATAGTATAGCAAGGAATACAAAATAGTGAATGATGCCTTCATTTTCACAATCATCTAGTTCATTGAAGGAGATTATACAAAAAGGATATTAGAAGAGGTAGTGAAAAAAGATTATAGAAATCAATGCCTACTACATCCAATTAAAAATATTCACTAATTTGTGGGTAGCAGTTACAACTGTGAATCCAAAGAAGCTCCCTAGGTATCCATGTGACAGACTTATATTACTGGAGATTGCATGACAACTCATGTTTACATATGAGAGAGTAAGGAAGCAACATAAGAAGACCTAGGTATGGCCTATCACTAAAAGTTCATTTAGTGTTGGCCAGAAATATGATATTGCAACTTTTGAGTATAAGTGGGATCAGTATCCCTTATAGGATTATAACTCTTCTTGTCCCTTCTTTGACAATATTAGTACAATTCAGTAGTTGGCAAGGAAATAATTCCAACATGAAGATTCCATATAGGATCACTAGATTAATGTAGTGGATGACTACGAAAAAATGAATATGATCACATGAAGTGTCTTTGCCTACAAAACAGGAAGAGGCATCCCCATTATCCACCAAGGAAAAAAAGATGAAAACTCTGACTAGAAGGAAAAGGAGACAAAAAGTGATAAGAAAGGTTATTCCTTTTTCATCAATCCAAGAAGTTATTCCAGAAGAGGAAGAAGAGGATGATGAAGATGAAGAAGATAACCTTCCTTTTAGTCAAAGGACTCATCTTGCTAGGGCTATAGAGGTGTGTTGCATAAAAATGTAACTAAGGAAATAAGACTAAACAACTAATGCACATTCCTACATTATCATGCAAAACCTCAAAATATGAAAGAAGACATGTAAATGAACAACAAAATAGCACTATGCAAACCTCATGAAACCATCAAGTGTAGATGATTTCATTGCTCATGGGGTGTGGTTGCTCACAAATCCAGTAGCATAACAATGAGGTAGAAGGTAGATGTGGAAATGAGGAGAGGGCTCTCCTTTTATAGGAAAATGAATGCAACGGATGACTGAGATTGAATGCAAGATGGAGGGCTAGGATCCCTTAGGATTGATGAGGTGTCAATGAGGTGGAGGCCAAGTAGACTCCAAGTGGATTAGGGTTTTGACCATTCAAAGGGGGGAATATGCTCACACATGTATGAGCAACCTTTGATGGTGACATGATCAATGAGGTGTGAGAAGCATGGATTCTCACACATGTGTGAGACAACTTGATTCTCATGCAAGAGGACAAGTGTGCAAGAGGTGTGAGAAGGAATGGCTTCTCACACATGTGTGAGACACCTTGACTCTCATGCAAGAGGACAAGCGTGCAAGATACATGCAAGGCATGAGGGATGAGGAAAGTGTGAACATCTCTCACACATGTGTGAGAACACACTTAGGATTAAGAGGTGATTAGCTAGAATGATTATGCAAAGCAATCATGATTAGGAAGTGGGTAGGTTTAGCAAGATGGGTTAGGTAGGATATTGAGGTTAGGTGAGGGTTAAAAGTAGGAGCCATGTGCTCAAATAGGATTAAATGCAATATTTAATTCCTAGTGGGATTAGGAGGGAATTAATTAAGTAAATGACATACTTAATTAAAGTGAATGGGTTAGGATTTAAGTAAACCTTAGTTTATTTAAATCAAGGAAAGGCTAGGATTTAGATAAACCTTAGTTTATCTAAATCAAGGTAAGGCGAACATAATTAAATAAATGTAAAATTTATTTAATTAAGGTAGGGGAATAAATAATAAGTATTTATTTAATTGGTCACGAAATGGGTTTTGGACAAATTTCAGTGTCTACATTTTGCCCCTCTTTGATATAGCATTAGTAATGTTATATCAAAGAAGAATAAAATATAGTGGCTAGGAGGATAAGACTAGTAGCATGATGCCCCAGTCATGGAAGGAGGAGGAAGGATGACAAGGGTGGAAAGGGTATGCCCCCTTGAGAGGACATGCAGGTTAGGAGAATACAGATGTTCTCTCAAAATGGAAGAGAGTTATACTACAATGGTGTGAACAACCTAAGTTCGATATTGTACTCAACACTATGCACCAAGGTATGAGGAACCAAGATGACAATGTGTTAAGTACGTGAAAATAGGGGTCTAATACAACCATATGCCTTATGAAACCATGATATGGAAGACCATGATCCCTAGGGCAATAGGATGCAAAGACCATGATAACTGCAAAAAGTACTAATGCAGACAAGTAACAAGCAATCGTGCATGAAAAACCAAAAGCAAAGGAAAAATTTTGCCCCTAGTCAAGCTGAAAACTCATTAATGGATTGATTGATAATGATTGATTAAGGATGGCAAAGCTAACGATAAGCGTAATGCACATCCAAGGATTGGGAAGGATTCATCCCATGATAATGATGTTTGAATATGGTCAATGGATTATCATCTGATTGGGTCAAATTGATGAACTGATTAAGGATTGATGTTCAAGATTGCAAGATTAGATTGATTGAATTAGTATTGATTGCATAGTTGATATGTTTTTTTTTTTTTTTTTTTTGATTTTATGGTGGATAGAAGAATGAACATGGATGAGATTTGAAGAATAGATATTGATAGGATGAAAATGATGAGAGTAGAATAGAGATTGATTTGAAGGAATTAGAAGAACTGAAAATTGATTGAATTAGAGGATGATTGAATTTGATTGAAGTGAGTTGGAAGAATTAGATTGAATGTGATATGAATGAATGTGGAATGGATAGAAATGAATTGATTAGATGAATGTGTGAGAGAATGGATAAAATGAATGGATTGAATGAATGTGAGATAGAATGAATAGAATGGAACCAATGACAAGGGAGGGTCAAGGTATGGTAAATCGAGGAAAAGCAATGTGATGTTGGTCGATACAAGGAATAATGAAAGGATATGAGAGGCCAAATGATATGGTATCAGAAAATGTGGAGCCAAGGATCATGTTTCGAAGGAGTCCAAATGCCCCATACTAAAGATGGGAAAATGGAAGAAAATGTGGTGGGAAAGGATGCATGAAAATGGATAGATGGCATGAAGGCTAGTGTGTGGAGGAAGAGAAGGATTGTGCTCTTCCAAAGCATGTATGAACATTTTGTTATTGTGCCTCTAAGGGTGATCACGAGCATGGGGATGAAAGCGGAATGTATAAGGAAAATGTGAGGGAGGGAGTTTATGAAAAAGGGATAATGCTATGAAGGGTATGAATGAAATGTGGGATATGAAGTGGATGAAATGGAGGGATAACCAAGATCAAAGACATATGAAAGAGGGAAGGAATCATGTAGGAGTATGGATGGAAAATGGATGAACATGAGAAGGACTATGGAATGCGAGATATGGAGCATATGTCAAGATCAACTATATGGATGAATTATGGATGTATATAGGATAATGGATGGATGATGTGCAAGGGATATGGAAAGCACATATGGATGGATGAATGGAAAGTGAAAGTCAAGATCAAAGATGGAAAAAGATAATGAACGGTGGATGGAAGCATGGAAGATATGTATGTAAGTGTAGTATGGAGCTTGCCCCCAGTGTAGAATGCAAGTGGAAGAAGAAAATTGAAGGGATGGATAAATGGAAGGGGAAGGCAATGAATACATGATAGGAAAATGAAGGGAGGGCTCAAGCATCTAGATATATGGATGGTATCCCTTGAATTTTTATTATTCCTTTTTTTTCTTTTTTATTTTTCAAGGAATTTTTATTGTTTTCTCATAGATGTTGATAGGGTAGTGAACGGAGGAAAATGGCTTATGAAAAAGGTTGGATTAAGGGGGTGGAGTGGGTGGGAGGAAGAAATGGTTGATGGATGCTAGGTTGGAAGATGTGTGAATGAGTGGATGAAGGAAGTGGAAAGATCGTCATTGGCACACACCTTGAAGGGTGATGGAAAGGAGGAAATTGTGGGGGATATGTAGGGGAAAGTGTGGATTTGGGTACATAAGGACCCAAAATGGAGATGGAAGATGAAAGCGTGGATGGATTATGAATGCGAGAAGCCTTTGGATTAGTAGAATTGGATGTCAATGTGAATCTTTCTTTGAGATTCATTGCTACATTAAGTAGCTTTGGTATCCACAAAAATTTTGCATTTTTGATTTTCAGCCTTTGTGGCCTTTTGATTTTGCTTTGGATCAGATTTGTCTTTTCTTGAACATGTCGTTTAGAGGGGACATGTTGATCCTTTTATTTTTGTGGATGTTTGGCTTTATTCTCTTTTTCTTTGGCATCCAATTTGCTTCCATTGGCTATGGTATGGGTGCATGAAAGTAAAGGAGATGGAGAGCGTACAGATGGTGAACATGGTAAGGAATTCAAGGATGTGTGCCTTTGTCAATCTTTATTAGGAACATGAGGGGATGAAGGGGAAGACATGGATATGGTAGATGGATGTATGTAAGGGCCTGAAATGGATGGAAGGGATGAAGGGTTTGAATGTGGAACATAAGGACCTAGAATGGATGGAAGATAAGGACCTAGAATGGACTTGGAATATGAATGGTGGAAGTTTTTAGGTTTGGAAGGAGGAATTGTGGAAGGTGTACCAACATCTTGAGACATTATTTCTTCAATGGGATACTTAGCATTTTCAACACAAGATGCGAGTCCAGGTAGATGGGATTCATGAGTGGATTGGATAGGTGTGATGGGATCATGTGGAGGATTAGGATTATGAGGGCTAATAGAATCGTGAGATGGAGTGGGATCATGAAACAAAAATGGAGAAGTGCTTTGATCTTGACTTGAAAGAGGATCATGTGGCAGAATGCATGGATCATGAGATGGAATAGGATCATTGAATGGAGTGGAGGGAATGGAACCATGAGATGGATTGATTTGATCTTGACATGGAGGAGAGCTAGTGGATGGGGTGGAAGGAACTTCTTCATGAAGTGGAAGATCAATGGATGCTAACTCGTGAGATGGAGTGGAATCAGTAAGGGGTATGGTAGATGAAATGCCTTGATCTTGATTAGGAAGGGGATCATGAGATGAACTAGGGGGGATAAATTGATCTTGAGGGATAGGGGAGGGATGGGATGGAGAAATGCTCAGATCTAGAGGAGAAGAGGCATCTATAATATCATGCTTTGGAGGAAGTTCTTGAGATGGAATTGGGGGTATCACTTTGGGTGATTGGAAAAACCCCTTATGAGGTGGGGAGGATGTGGATTTTTGAGGATTATGATTGTGTGAAGGTTGAACTATGGGGAGGGGATTGCATGGAGGGTTGGGGTTGGATGGGACATGAGGACTAGGATCTTTGAAACATCGAGAAAGAGGACACATGGCATGGAAGGTGGCCTCTTGCTGTTGGCTTGCTAAGAGATAATTCTTTAATTGTTCCATTTCCATGGCAAGGTCATTTGTGTTGGAGGAAGTGTGTGGGCTATGAATGGAATCATATGTAGTGGAAGGGTAAGGAGGTTCCCTTGTCAAAGGTAGAGGAATAATGAACATGAGATGGATTAGATTTGGATATGAAATGTTGAGGATGGATTTGATATGCATGTTGAATAGGAGGTATAACTCCATATTGTCTTTGAAGATTGTTAACCATTTGATTAAGCAAATTCAAATCCATAGATGTTAGAAGAAGAGTGATGAAAGATTTGATGATGAAGGAAATATGAACTTGGGACTAGGAACTTTGGACTGTGACTTGATTTGAATTAGATTTGACTTGATATTGATGTGATTGAATTTGATTTGATGTTGATTGGATATGATGTGATTGAAGTAGGGTTTGATTTGATTTGATAAAAACCCTATGATATTGCAAACAAGTGAATGTTAGATTTGAATTAAAGTCCAATGTTCGTGACAATTCTCCTATGACCAAAGTAGAAATATGTAATGCAAAGTTGAATTAGAAGAAGATTTGAATGAAATTAGGAAGATTGAGTGTGGAGGAATATGTAAATGGAGTGAATTAAGAATTGATTAGAAATGAATGAATTTGACAAGGGATTGGATTAGAAGTATGATGATGTGGAGGATTGAATTAAGAATGCATTATGAGGTTGGCAAAATAAATTGAAGCTAGATGATGATGAAGCATGACTAGGATGAAGATTATGAATTAGATTGAATGATGAGGATTTGATGTGGATAAATGGAGATGATGAAGATGTCAAGGAATGGTTTGAATGATGAAGAAAAGAGATATGTGAGGGTGATGACTGTGATGGAAAGAAGAAGTGATGTGGAAGTGATGTGGACAACTTGACTAGGGAACCCTAAACCAAGACTTCTTGTTGTTTTTTTTGAAATTGTTTTTGATTTTTTTGGATTTTTGAAGTTTGATGATTTTTTTTGGATTTTATGTTTTATGATGTTTTTGGGTTTTTAGGTTTTAAGATGCAAAAGCAAACAAGAAAATATGTACAAGGCAAGTGTGTTTCAAACACACAAGAACATTAAACACGCCAACAAACCTATAAAGTTTTGACTAGGATGTACAAGGATCAACTAGAGGGCGTCCTCGATATATACAAGGTATGTGAGGCCCAAATCTATAGATGAAAGAAAATACTACCACATAGCTAGGGGGAGACGGTAACCCAAATCTCCTCCTTCACTTCCCAAAGGTATAAAGTTCTTTGGGGCTTAGCCAAGAGTGACAATATTTTACTTCCAAGAGAGGTGTCTTTCGATTCACCACCTGATTTTTATACTCCACCAGAACACTAGAGTTGATGTCATCCCAAGGGGTGATGAAATCCCCAAATAGGCCTCCTAAAAAAAAGAAAAACAAGACCACTTATTTCTTGTGCACCCAAGATCACCCGAAGGCGCGAGGGGAGAGAATACATAAGTGGCCTCGGGGTTCAAAAAGACACGCGTTCATTCCCAATGAAACTTTAGGTTATTTATGCTACTTGAAGACACATGTGTTTAAAGCATACAATGTTCTTTCCAATTTGAAATAGTGCCAACGTAAATAAAAATGCACATTCGTCAACAAGAAAGTAAATCGAGCATGCAAATTGTTGGAAATGAAATCAATTTTCCTTAAAGAATTCAAGATTGTGTGAGTTCATTTTAAGCACCAATTCGAAATGTTTGCTAACCTAAGCATACATGTCCATTCCCTTAAGGCATTCAAGAGTGTGTGATTGTTCATTTTAAACACCAATCCAAATGTTTGCTACCCTAAACATGCATGTCAATTTTAAACACCAAGTCCAAATGTTTTCTATGCTAAGATTCATCCTTTCAAATGAAAGTGATTAAGCCACACAAGTTCATTAACTTTTGAGTCCAAGTGATACAAATCACTAGAAACTCCCTTAGTGATGAAAATCACTATTGTTTGTTTTAAGTCTTTCAAACTTAATTTTGAAGAGCAATAAAACATTAAGAAAAACCTGCAAAAAAATATGGTTAGCTGTTTCAAATGCTCCCATCTACAATGCTGCAACAAACAAGTTAATTAGCTTCAACAAAATTTCAAAAATGAAGGCTAAGTATGGAGAAATTTCATTTTAACTTTTTTTGTAATTTTTCCTATACATAAATATGCTTGAAATGACCTAATTCGTACAGAACCACCAAAAGTCAAAATGTAGAGATGATAGAATACACAGACGCTAAACACACAAATGCCAGAATGCGGAGACGAAAAAATGTGCAGACGCCAAAATAGTGTAGATGATAGAATGCAGACGGAGATGACAGAATGCATAGACGACAATCAACTATGCACAAACGATAGTCTACTATGCACAGATGACAGTTTAGTGCGCACATAACACAGACGATAATCTATTATGCGCAAATGATAGTTTAGCATACGCACAACACAGATGATAATCTAAGAAGCAAAGATGACAAAACAAAATTTAGAGATGATAGAATAGAAATTTTTGTACCAAAAAAAAAAATTAAGGAAAATGCGCAGATTCTAATGTGTAGACGCCAAAATGCAAAGACGCTGGTCTATGCAAATGATAATCTCAGACAACAATCTGATGTTTTACGACTGAACTAGAGTTATTTGCAAATTTTTGAAATAAAACCAAGGATGTGGGTCCCACCGAGTGTACAAAAAATGTGTTACATAAAAATGTAACTAAGGAAATAACACTAAGCAACTAATGCACATTCTTACATTATCATGCAAAACCTCAAAATATGAAAGAAGACATGTAAATGAACAACAAAATAACACTATGCAAACCTTATGAAACCATCAAGTGTAGATGATTTCATAGTGTAGATGATTTCATTGCTCATGGGGTGTGGTTGCTCACAAATCCAGCAACATAACAATGAGGTAGAAGGTAGAAGTGGAAATGAGGAGAGGGCTCTCCTTTTATAGGAAAATGGATGCAACGGACGACTGAGATTGAATGCAAAATAGAGGGCTAGGATCCCTTAGGATTGATGAGGTGTCAATGAGGTGGAGGCCAAGTAGATTCCAAATAGATTAGGGTTTTGACCATTCAAAGGGGGCAATATGCTCACACATGTGTGAGCAACCTTTGATGGTGACATGATCAATGAGGTGTGAGACAACTTGATTCTCATGCAAGAGGACAAGTGTGCAAGAGGTGTGAGAAGGCATGGCTTCTTACACATGTGTGAGACACCTTGACTCTCATGCAAGAGGACAAGTGTGCAAGATACATGCAAGGCATGAGGGATGAGGAAAGTGTGAACATCTCTCACACATGTGTGAGAACACACTTAGGATTAAGAGGTGATTAGCTAGGATGATTATGCAAAGAAAGCATGATTAGAAAGTGGGTAGGTTTAGCAAGATGGGTTAGGTAGGATAGTGAGGTTAGGTGAGGGTTAAAAGTAGGAGCCATGTGCTTAAATAAGATTAAATGCAATATTTAATTCCTAGTGGGATTTGGAGGGAATTAATTAAGTAAATGACATACTTAATTAAAGTGAATGGGTTAGGATTTAAGTAAACCTTAGTTTATTTAAATCAAGGAAAGGCTAGGATTTAGATAAACCTTAGTTTATCTAAATCAAGGTAAGGCGAACATAATTAAATAAATGTAAAATTTATTTAATTAAGGTAGGGGAATAAATAATAAATATTTATTTAATTGGTCACGAAATGGGTTTTGGAAAAATTTTGGCGTCTACAAGAGGTAGAACAAAGAAGAAGATCTACTATTACAAAGGATGAATTAAAATAATGGATTGATGAGAAAGAGGACCAAGGGGCTGATGTCTTTTAGATGACAAATTTTCATTTCATACCTGTAGGCATTGAATTGGTAGAAAAAAAGATAAGGGATACTCCAACAAATCAACATCCATAAGAGGATTAGATTCAATTTCCTCCTCAGTCACAAGGACCTTCAAGTGCTCCACCATCACCAAGTCAAGCTTTATCTTTCTTGGATAAAGGTTCAGTTACTCCTCTTCCTCTGGGTAATGAGGAATAGGTGCAAGCTAAATAGGAAGAAGAGCCAAAAAAAATACCCACCAATGAAGTGTTAGGGGCAGGGAAAAAATATGATGAACCTCAATAGACTTCCCAAGACATAGAGGTGAGGACTATGTACTCAATAGACATAGAGATTCCCAATGTGGATCTCTTACAAAATGAGAAGATTCAGAAGAGGAGTGATAAGGGAAAAGGTCTAGAGGTACAAGCTCCTTCTTCATCTAAAGATAAATCTTCTATGCAAGATACTCCAAGATGGTTGAGGAAAGATGTGATGGTTAGACACAAAAGGTAGTTGTATTGTATGTAGGAAGAGGGAATGAGAGAATTAATTGAAGCTCTCAAGAAACTTGAGCTACCTGTAGGTGATGCACAAACACTAGCCTTTGTTATGAGTAATCAAAATCAGGACTTGTTCACCCATGTTGCTATCCCTCCTCTACATACAAATATTGAGGATTTGATCCCAAAAGATTATCAAATCATGGTTGTCTTGCTTGGGAAACTCACTATGGATACTACCAAATTGATGGTTACTATAGGAATCACATAAATGTTTAGGCACTTAGAATAGGATGAGTTAGAATTGCTAAGCCTCTAGAATTAGAATGAAATCCTTAGAGGGTATTTTAGTGAAGTAGTTGGTTCATTGAATCCTGAACATCCCAAGGAGACCCTAAATGCAACACTTGATAAGAGGGATAAGGAGACTATGCAATTAGATCCATTTTTGAATGCTTGTCAACAATGGTGAGAAAGTTTTGAAGAGAAAGGAATGTAGATCATAAAAGGAAATTTTAAACTAATATACCACATGCAAACTAATGTAGATAAGTTGGTTTCTATATTGAACCAATATTTTTGGGTTAATGGACAAAGTACATACCTAGGGTAAAGACTTGCAAGCATTACAATCAATAAAGGGTCACATGTTTCAAATGTTGATGGATGTATATATTGTTGATGAGTTAGATAAGATAGATGATTGGATAGAAAATATTGTGGATGGTAATAAAGTAATGGAAACATTACATGCAGATATTCATAAGCTCAAGGATCAAACCCAAGAGCAAATTTTGGAGGCAGAGAGACATTGCAGGGATGCTTTCTTGGACATTTTTGAAGATGATTCAAGGGATAAATTAATGACTATACAAGTAGTTGTTGAAAAAATTTAGAAGACTTTTGAAGAAGCTTCCACTGATAAGGATATCAGATAGGCATTTAAGACCGAAGAGGCATTCTAGATTTGCATGTGAAATTGGGAGATTTTGTAGACTCACATTGAAGTGGGAAATGTAGGTAAAAAGTGAAGGATAAATATGATGCTTTAAATTTTATGGATGCAACCCAAGTCATGGATATTATAGAGAAATTCAAGAGAAAATAGAAAAACATAGCTCTAGTATGAAGGGGAACAAAACCCAGAATCTAGAATTTTAGTTCTGACACTTGGTAAAATTTTGCATTTTTTGGACCTAGCTTCTGAGGTGTACTACATGCACTAGGTGCACTTCTTCTAAGGTGCACTTATCCCAAGGTGTGTTGGATATTTTTGAAGAATTTAGAGGTGCATTGACAGTTAACTACTAGTTCCAAATTTAGAGCTTTCCATGCACTGGAAATGTATTCTGACGAAAGTTTAAATCCTACAAACATCGAAGGAAGGTCGAGCTTCTATTTTTGGCACCTACAGAGACTCCTACATCATCTAATGGATTTATTCTTATTTTCTCATGCTTTATTTGTTTTAAGACATGTAAAGGCTCATTTTTTAAATGATATAAATAAGTATGGAGTCCTACTTAGCACCAGTTAGAGAATCAATTTGTACATAAATAGATTTGTCTTATAAGTTGTTGGTAAATAGATTTTTTCTTTCCAATTCTAACTCACAAGTGCTCTAATTTGTGAACAAATTATAATTACAACATTTTGGAAAGTGGCTTCTTGAAGATTTACTTTCCTTTGAATTGTAAGGTACAACTCCCTATTGTGAAATTTGCAACAAATTTTGTTTATTCCTAAATCTAAATAGGGTATGTTCTTAACCAGAGAATAGGAGAGGTAAATTGAATTAAACCTATAGGGGATTCAACTTAGGCAAGAAGTAATATTTCAAGGATTAGTTAAGTCTAATGAACTCACACATCTTATGAATTCATAGTTAATATTTACTAAGACTGATTGATCTATCTAGGAACTAAATTGCAGAGAAAGGTAATATTGAATGAAAACATCTAAAGGATCTCTTTGAGCTTAAAATGATAATTCATATCATATTTAGCTCACTGTATATAAAAAAAGCATAATAAAACCCTATCTATCCCTCATTTCAAATTAGGATAAAGAGAAACAATAAGAAAATAACAATTATTACAAATGGAATAGAAATACCATTCAATGAACTCTACAACATCAAGTACTTCACACAAAAAATTTGCCGACCTTTTATTAATCTTTCATTATCACACATATAGGATTCTGAGATGACTATTACAATGGAAGTTTATCTGGTTCACCTTCTCAAAATTGACAAATGGAAAAGAGCCAGTTTATCTATTATAATGATTAAAAAAAAAATGGAAAGGGTAGGATATGAATCACTTCACCTTCTTCTCTGCCTTTGCCCTCTAGGCTTTGGCAGCAACAATGATGAGAATCAACTCTTCATGCTTATGGGCATGCACATTTGTGTACCTTAAGAGCCACTTAGAATGCTCCTAGGCTAGATCTCTAATGGTGTCTAACCGATCTTGAAGTTCTTCCATAGCCATCTAGACACATCCACCAAGCTTTTGAAGTTTAGAAATTTTGTCTTGATGACTAGAAGTTATTCCTGTTAGCTCATCTATGAAGTATGTGAAGTTTTCCTATGTGAAAGTTACCCCAATTATTGCCTTCCCTTGTCCACTAGATTATGAATCAGTATGCAATCCTTTTAGCAGTTCATAGTCTCTATCTTACTCTTTCTTTTCTTTAGCTTTAGTTTCTTTAAGTCCTTCCACCACCATAATCATTTCAAATTTGAACTGCATACTATTGAACCACTCAGCTAGGGGCTCATCTCCTTTGGGTAAAATATTTGCCTCAATGACCTCCTTCACTCTCATGTGGACGATCATTTTCATATATTATCTTTCTCTATTTCCAAACTCAAAATAGCATTACCAATCTGGTCTATAACACAGAGTACTTCTACCTCAATCTTCTTACTCCACTCTTTGCTGATTTTTGCAAAATTCTTATCTTCTTGAAGTTGATATATAAGTGCCTGGACATCTATAGTAATGGGATTTCTAGTCATGGGCAACCCAGAGATGCTCACCAATGGAGTGAACAATTGTCTAATATACTTGTTCAATTCTTGTATCTTGGCTTTCATCCAAACCTTTGACAACTCAAGACTTTGTAGATGTCCTTCAATCACCTCATTTGTGGACTTCCATAAGCTAACTTTGGTATCATGTTTGGCTTCCCTGAGATCTATTGAATGCATGGTGAAATCATCTATAGTCATATCCTCAATCCTTTCTTCTTTTTTAGGTTTGGCTATCTCCATTGTTAATGCCCTATTTTAGGATCCTTCTTAAGGATAGACAAGGTCTTCTATTTCTTGACCTTAGTCAGTGAAGATCTACAAAGAATAACAAGGGATAGGGTATCCTTGCTGGGAACACTTTCATCTTTCTTCTTTCTCTTCCTATCCAAAGTATTTTCTAACCATGAATTCATGCCTATTACCTTTGAGGCCGTCCCTAGAGAATCTATGCTAAACATTTTCATGGTCAAGGAGAAAGGATTTTTTTGATCTCGAGAGATAAGCTTTGAGGACTCTTGGCCTTTCTTTGTCTCTATAGTCTTTTTGGCTACTTCATCTAACTTAGTGGATTCACTATCACTACTTCCTCCATCACCAAAGTAGATGGGACTGGACTACTAGTAGATGAAGGAATAGGGTTAGCAGTGCTATCTTTTGGCTCCTCTACTTTCTTCTCAACTTCTGGCTAGGCGTCAATCACTAGAGAAGAGCCATATTTATAAGTCTTAGTCAAAGGAATGTTCTTATCTAGAGGTTGGTCACCTCCACCTACCAGTTGAGTTGGTCCTTGAGTGATGGCAAGGGTCACACCCACTGTGTCAGCTTGTGAGGAAGTAGGGGTAGATGCTAAAGGAGCTTGAGTGGGAGTGCTTTTACTTTAGTTTCTTCTTTCTATAGTCCACTTGACCCATTTTCCACTCCTTTTAACAATTTGAGCCATCATAACATCTATTGAAATTCAGTCAAATTTTTTATTAGTGACAACACTAATTCAGATTCTATATGGCTACCAACCTCATTGAGTAGTCTACAATGTTTGCCATGTAATTCAGTAGCCACCAAGAATTACAATTCCTACCAAGCATTTCAGTAGTTACCAAGTGAATTCATTCAGTATGAAGTCTAACAATTCAACTCAAGTATTCCAGTGGTTACTTAGCTTTGCAATTTCTACTAAGCTAGCGGTTCATGTAAAGTGAAGTTAGTTTTAACCGAGCTATATGGTGATTAGTGTTTACTAAGTGTAGTCATGGTAAACAAGTATACTAAATTACACAATATCTATTGAGTCACTTGTGTAGAGTGAGTTCAAGACTACATTGAAGTGATTAGTATGGATTGAGCTTCTACTTCTACCGAGTGCATGACAATACCGAGTAATGACAATGGATGTCGAGTATGAAAAATTCACCAAGATTGTCTTCATAACCTTAGTATCTACATATGGGCCAACTTTTTAATATTAGTGTTAACTTGTATATTGGTTGACTTTTTAATTATGTAAATTGGATTGATATATATGCAATGTATTGTATCATATAAAAGTGTGACAATAATGGGAAAAAGAAGCATGTGAATTTGAATCAACAACAGACAAAGTATATTGTAAGGCCATATCAGAAAAGGAGCAACAAATAACAAATCCATCACATAAAGGTGATCAGTACTTCAAGGAATCTCTATCAACAATTTAGTTGTAATTCAGAGATCAACATTTTCATTCTAACAAGTGAATCAATCCAAATAGAGATTTAAGAAACATTGTTAAGTCTAACTTGTTCTATGTTCTATGTTTTGTTAAGTCTAGAGAATCAATCCAACATAACACTTCCAAATCATTTTTTTCAAGTGTTATGTTCTATGTTTCTCATGCACGCAAATACATCAGCTTTGATGAACTAAATGGTAATTGAATTATTAGAATTAAGTGTTTAATTTGATAAAGTTTTAGAGGTTACTGATTCACCCCTCCCCTCTTAGTAACCTAGCATAGTCTTGAATATTTCCAATAGCTGGTATCAGAGCTTTGTGGTTCTTAGGATAAATTTTGATAGCTTGAGCAAAAATCAAGAATATGGAGACATTCAAACTTGATAAGAAAATTAAAAATGAAAAGTTGGATCTAGAAATGGCCATTGCACAACTCAAGAAAGCTAAGGAGCAACATTCCCAATCCCTAAAAAGAAGAAAGGAACTTGCAAATCAAATGAATGATCATTAGTACATTGAAGAAAGAATTGAAGACTTTTTCCCTTCAAGCAGTTTAGATGAATCAAATAATGCAATCAAAGTACTCTTAGAGAAGAATGGTTCCCTATAAGAAGAAGTAAGAAAGCTCAAAAGAGAACAAGAAATTTAGTCATTAAGGCTATGTGAAATCTTGGAACAAAGGAACAAGATGAGAGAAGAAATGAATGGAAGAAACAATGAGATACATAACCAATTCCTTCAACATGTAGATCTTATGGATCAAATCTCCAATACAAATGAGAAAATCATGAGCCAAAGATAGATCAATGAAAGATTAAGAAATGATCTAAATTTGGAAAGACAAATCAATGAAAGAATAAGAAATGAGCTGAGATCTAAAAAAAAAAATAGTGAAAGATTGAAAAATGGCCTAAACACTGAAAAGAAAATCAATGAAAGAATGATGAAATCCCAAGCATACATGAATTAATTAACTCAATTAAATGAGCAGAATCTCTATAGACAAAAAGATAAAGTAGGAATTGAATACAAAGAAGAAGGTGAATCCTCTAAACAAGGTGCCCAAAAGAATAAAAAACCTTCTTGCAATCACTATGGTAAGATAGGTCATACATCAAACAAACGTTGGAGTAATGTAAAGAAAAATTCAATGGTAAATGCTACAATTTCAATCAGCATGGTCATAGGGCTAATGAATGCAAAGAGAAACCAAAATTTGAGGGCAAGTACCACAAATGCAAGAAACAAGGTCAGAAGGCATCTGAATGTAGAACTAAGTCATTCAATCCAGTAGAGTAAATTATGAAAGCAATATTCATTTGGGACTACAACACTTGGTGTAGATGTCATTATTGTGGAGAATATGGACACATTGGCATGAACTATGTTAAACATCACACAAGGAAGAGAGATACCACCATAAGATGTTTCACTTGTACTGAATTTGGTCATCTAACAAAAAATTTCATGAATATAGGTAGTGTTGAGGATGAAAAGAAATCAAAAGAAGATAAAATTCAAAAGAAGATGAGGAAAAAATGGATTCCTAAATCTACCAAGGAAGCTAGTTTAAGTAATGATGGTCATGTCACTCAAGAAGTGGGTCACTCCACCATTTTCTACTAGGTTTCCAAAGGAGAACTAGAACTGTGCTATCATTATCACATTCAAATAGTTCCAACTGAAAAGTGACAAAGATCCAAATCAATATTCAAGATACAAAAGGATCATCGATGAGATTGGTATTAGTTATCATCAAGTTGACTTCTCTATCGAGCAAGGTTGGGTCATCGACTCTACTGAGAAAAGTCAGGAGTAACAAGAACATGTTTGGTTATCGAGTCACGAAGCCTTCACCAAGCAATCAATTGAATAGTGGATGATAGGCTGTAATGCATACTATCAAGCATGATGTCATCACAACTACCTTTGTACCAAGCATTAACGGTGAAGTTTTTAACAAAACTTAGGAAATCAAATTCATTTCCACTAAGAAATCTAAGTGTTATTGTGAAGAAACAAATTGAAAAGTGACCAAGCAACTTTTAACAAAATTTGTAGCTAAATTCTTCAAAGTTTTAATAGCTTACCGAGTAGCCATGGAATCAAGAAATAGTAGCAAAGCAAGGAAAGGGTCAGAGATGTTGGTCTGAGGAGTAGAATGGAAAGAACTTGATTTCAAACATGTGCTAGTGGTTTTTGAAACTCTTGACCCAAATAGAGCACAATCGTAGATCCCTCCTAAGATACTACTCATTAATGACATATGAACTCCTTTTAAGTGTGCAATTTAGGAAATTGGAACCTTAGAAATGGATGATGCCCTAGGTGAACTATATGTGAATGGGATTCTTAAACTTGAGCATAAACATTTGGAAGACAAGGGTTTAACCCACATTCCTCACCTGCCCCAAAGTTTTCAAATAAAATGGATTAGATACATCCTAAGTTGAGTTTACAATGGTTAGTTATGGCTTGAGCAACCAGTTTTGATTACCAAGAAAATGATTCATCATATTGTCAACCTCCCCATGCTCACTAAAGAAAAAATCACCAAAACCCTAGCTGAGTGGATGACAAAGGTATGAAGATCAAAAACATAACTAAAGTAGAACTGAAGTTCAGCATACATGTGATATCCCACAAGATTTACAAGTCAAGCCATCTCAATAGCGTGTCATGTGAAGTTTTTGACTTGGTATACAAGGTTGTGAAGAACAACATGTCATATGATCTTGCAAATTTGTTGTTGAAGCAATTTGATAGAAACATGGAAAGTATTAGAACATCCAAGAAAAACCCTTGCAAATTTAGTTTTCTATTGACTTGCTTATTTTTCTATGTTTTGAATTTTTTCCCTTCAAAAGGCATGGTAGCATGGAGAAAGGATGTGCCAGTGTTAAATCATATTAATGAATATACTTCTAAAATGGGAGAGAATTTTGTTAGCATAATGGATAACTATTTTTATGTCTTCAAGGAGAAAATGAATAACAGATTTAGGATACCTAGGAAATTGGTTGAAGACTACAAAGATGATGTTTGTTTCATGGTAGATAGTGACAAAGTGTACATTTAGGCAGTGAAACCCATATTTGTATGGGTAAAACCTCTTCCCTATGAGGTAAACGTTGATGAAACCAAAGACATAATTGAAGCCTTCATTAATGAACCTCTTGATCCAAAGGCATCACACTTTAGAACATATGATGAGGCTAAGGCAATGATAGAGCTTGAAATTAGGCTTCCATAGGTGGTTTAAAAAGGTAAGAGGAGGATAGCCAAACTAAATAAAAGAACACCTCTTATGTTAACTAAGGGTAAAGGAGAAGATGTTGAAGAAGTAGAGGATGAAGAGGAATCAAAAAAGGAAGAAGAACTAGTGAAGAGGAAAGGCAAGGTGATCATCACCAAGCCACCTAAGCCATCCACTATAGTTTTTAAAAGGAGGTCTAGAAAGAAATGAAATGAAATTGTCTTTAGCAAACCTCCTCCCACCTTCCAAGAAAAACTAAAATAGTTGGAAGAAGGTGTAGGTATAACCAACTTCAAATCCTTGAAGTATGAAACTAGGATAGAGGTAGAAAAGAAACAGGTTTAAGAACTAGTGCTAACCAAAATGGGAAAATGGAAGTATTCACAAAATTAGATAGCCTCCCAAATATCTAATGAACTATTAGAGAAAATAAAGCCAAGATGGGACTTTGCTATGCAAATAGAAAAAGATATCCATGCACAAACCTTGAGGCAGTTGCTACCTAGCATGATAGATGCTAAGGTAAGAGAGTCCTTAAAGAAAAATGAAGATAAGATGACTCTTAGATTTAATACTTGTTTAATTTTGATCAAGGATATAGAGCATGTAGTTAAGAATGCCACAAGTATGTGGAAGAATTTTTATCATTTACATAAACAAAGTGACTTCCCAGTAGATGTTAAGGATGATGAAAGTGATGATGAGGAAGAAGAAACTTATAATAAGCCCACACATTTTGACAATGAGGAAATTGAAGAAGATAAAGAGGAAAAAGCTACCAAGGAAGATGAAGAAGAAGATGAGGAGACTGACCCTATGAAGATAGCAGCCGCAAGCATTGCCTCACTTCCTCACTTTCCAAGCAAACTAGTAGCTACATCAAGCTTAGAGATAGCTTCAACAAGTTTGATTGTGACAACTATAGGTACTTCAAATGTCCAATCACTCTTCACCCCCACAAACCTCAACACATCATTGATAGAAGTGTCTACCACTTCATCTACCAAGCTGCAACCTCCCTCTTCTTCAGCCGCTAAGTCAACATCATCATCAATGGATACAATATGTTCCACAATTTTGTGTTCTTCTGTAGTAAGTACAACTTTGGGTTCTACAATTTTGGCTACTATAGTTTTGGATACTTCTATAGGTACTTCCATTCTGGATTTAGTAAGCATACCAGTTAGTATTCCATCTGTTGGCACTATACAAATTTTCATTGCTAGTCCTACTATCTCTATAATTGTTTCCATTATGGATTTAAAGGCATTAAGTAAAAGGATAGTTGAACCTAAGGCTCAACTAAGTAGAAGATTTTTGAGTAGAGGAAAGGAGATAGAGGAAGATATAGACCTACATAAGGAGATAGAAATTCCCAAATTGGACTTTGATAATCATCAACAATGGATACAATATGTTCCACAATTTTGTGTTCTTCTATAGTAAGTACAACTTTGGGTTCTACAATTTTGGCTACTACAGTTTTGGATACTTCTATAGGTACTTCCATTTTGGATTTAGTAAGCATACTAGTTAGTATTCCATCTATTGGCACTATACAAATTTTCATTGCTAGTCCTACTATCTCTACAATTGTTTCCATTGTAGATTCGAAGGCATTAAGTACAAGGATAGTTGAACCTAAGCTTCAACTAAGTACAAGATTTTTGAGTAGAGGAAAGGAGATAGAGGAGAATATAGACCTACACAAGGAGATAGAAATTCCTAAATTGGACTTTGATAATCTCACTATAGATCAAATGCATATAGCTGGTCAAGTCCTTCAAAAGAAGGAAAAGCAAAAGAAATTGAGAGAGGAAAGAGATAGGGAATATAAAACCATAGTTGATGCTAAGAATATTTTGACTGATGTGATAGGTGTTGAAGTTGATACTTCTCAACACATTTTGTTGCAATCAAAAGAGGAAATCTAGATGTTTAATGAGGATAGTAGCAGTCAAGATAAATTGATTGAGAAAGCAGAAAAGAAATTTGATAATAACGTGCTTGAGAACATTTCTCAGCAAATAGCTATCCAACAAGTGGAGCTTTCCTCAATTTTGACCAATCTTGAAACCTCTTGCACAAATTTAACATCAATTTTTGGAAAGTTGTGTGATGTTACCGATTTTACAAAGGAGATAAAGAGAAAACTGACAAAGATTGATGAAGATTTGAAGGCTAGTACACAGTTGCAACTTGACTCTAGTTCAAGCTCTACACATAATGTGAAAATCATATTATTGTCAGATATATAGGAAAAGTTATTGAGAGAAGAAGCAAGGATAAATTCTACACTGATAGATATTCAAAATATGATCCTTCCCATCATGGATATTATGCAAAAGCATATTATTTCTTCAAAAAAATTGATCCATGACAACAACTTCTCCATTGTAGATCACATGATACAACTATCTACAGAAGTTCAAGTTGCTCTACATACATGCAAAGTTTTGCAAGAGAACTGGGATAAGACCTTATCACTTATTCTTAAGGTATATTTTGATTTTTTATCTCATTTTGGTGTCTCCATGTAAATAAGTTTGGCATTATTTTCAAAAAGGGGGAGAGACACTTAATATGCTATATATGTGGAGAGACACTTGTTATGTTATGTATATTATATGGGGGAGAATTATGAAAAGGAAGAAAGTGTATATAGCAGAGAATTTTCATATATAGTATACTGTATATAATTACAAAGAATTTTTTTGAAAAATCTCAAAAATAGTATACCATACTGAGCTAGTATCATATTGTGATGTATATAAGTTTTGGCTGATAAGTGTTTTTGTTACTAATGCCAAAAGGGGAGATTGTTGACATTTAGTCAAGTTTTTTATTAGTGACAACACTTATTCTAATTTTGTATGGTTACCAAGCTCATTGAGTAGTCTATAATGTTTGCCATGTAATTCAGTAGCCACCGAGCATTATAGTTTCTACCAAGCATTGCAGTGGTTACCAAGTGAATTTAGTTAGTATGAAGTCTAACAGTTCAACTTGAGCATTCTAGTGGTTACTGAGCTTTTCAATTTCTACCAAGCTAGCAATTCATGTAAAGTAAAGTTAGTGTTAACCAAGCTATATGGTGATTACTATTTATTGAGTGCAGTCATGATAAACATGTATACTGAGTTACATAGTATCTATTGAATCACCTATGTAGACCGAGTTCAAGACTACATTGAAGTGATTAGTATGGACTAAAATTCTATTTCTACCAAGTGCATGATGATGTCGAGTAATGATAGTGGATGTTCAGTATCAAAACTTCACCAAGTCGATCTTCAGAACGTCAGTATCTACATATGGGTCAACTTTTTAATATTGGTGTTAATTTGTATATTGGCCAACATTGTACTTATGTAAATTGAATTAATATATATGTAATGTATTGTATCATATGCAAGTATGACAAAAATGTTAAAAAGAAGCATGCAAATGTGAATCAATAGTAGACAAAGTATATTGTAAGGCAATATCAGAAAAGGAAACGCAACAGACAAATCCATCACATAATGGTGATCAGTACTTCAAGGAATCTCTATCAGCAATTTAGTTGTAAGTTAGAGATCAACTGTTTCATTCTAACAGGCGAATCAGTCCAAATCCTTTCATAAGGTAGACTTAACAATCTTTCTTAAATCTCTTAATAGAGTGCATACTTTATTATGTTTTTGTAAATCCTTCAACAAGGTGGACTTAGCAATTCTAATTGCTCCTAACAAGTAGATCATTAGAAGTGATCATTGTAAGCCTTAACCAGCTAACTTTATGCTATAGTATTGAAGTTTTGTGGTTATCATCCCCACCCAAATTTTAATTTCTATTTGGAAGGGTATTGGGTCACCAAATCATTGTGTTCAAGTATTATGCTTTATGTTTCTCATACAAGCAAGTAGATCAAATTTGATGAACTAAATGGTAATTGAGTTATTACAATTAAGTGTTGAATTTGATAAAGTTTTAGAGGTTATTGATTCACCCCTCCCCTCTCAGTAACCTAGCATAGTCTTGAATATTTTCAAAAAACATCTAGATTATCTCCAACATCTTGATAGGGCTTTGAACTAAAATGGGTATTTCTTCACTTTTTAAATTATGTATTACTATAATTATTCTACCCATCATCTTCAATTCCTTCAACATCAAGGTTGATTTTATACATTTTTACTTGATCTACTGTGAGCTTGGTGAAAGCATGGTTATGACTCTTGAACTCATCTCTACAATCGGCCTAGTAGTCTTCAATAGCAGTGACATGTTTGATCACACTACCAATCTGAAGAACATCTCTTGCATCTCTATTTGGGTCAAACATAGGTCTCAATACCTCATACATCTCCAATTTATACTTCATTTTGAACACTTTTAACATGTTCTTTTCATTAGAATAGGACTCGCAACTGAAAGCTCCCACCTTCATCAAAAACTTGTAACCTTTCTTCTTCAAGCTTTCACTTAGCACATTCACTTGGATTGCTTGCTTCATGATCTCAATCAACATAATCAAATCACTTGGATAGCTCGGTAGCTTCAAGGGGAACCCATAAAAAGATGCAAGATGCAAATATGAAAAAGATGAGAACTGGATGAAAAAGCTTCCAAATTGACTGATAGCTGCCATTGCTTCTAGACTGAATATCCTCTCTGGGCATCCTTGGAGCTCCCTAAAAATTCTCATTGTAAATGTACCATTATCTCTTATATATTCTACATAACTATTTTCCAACTACAAACATGGGTATAATTCATAGGACTTCACATTATCAAGGAAATTTTCTACTCTTGGGAGGCCTGGCCATAACTGTAGAGAAGCTAACATGTAAATTAGAAAAGAGAACATATAGAAGGTGTTGTAGAACTTCATAGAATTGAGAGCATTGGATAGATTCTCACTTACCTCATGAGCCTAGTCAATATATTGGGTATCTGAACAGATGACTTGTACCAAAAAGAAATATTGCTCAATGAAATTTAAAGCTTCTACCTCACCTTTAAATTTGTGTAGTAGAACCAGGATGTCTACAATATTAGATTTGAGATTAGTAACAAAAAGGGTCTTAGGGACCTTACTTTTGGTGCTCCACAAATTTTGAAACCATGACTACATAATCTCCTTTCTCCAGACCATTTTTTTTGTGGAAAACTTAGAGACAACTCCAACAATTGTCAAATCTGAAAAATCCTCTCATTCTAGAATTCATATACAATTCACCACTATTTGTCTATCAATGGAAATCAATACTGTATCATCTAGCAATACAATTTGCCTAGTGTCTGGGTTGTAATGATTTATGTATTTGTGGATCAATTCCAAGGCTTGGATCACTACTAGAAAACTAGCTGCTTCAACTAGTCCACATCCTTAGAGCTTCTTAGTTATGAGATAAATTGGCTCCAATCTTATTCTCTTTTGAAATTGTTGCATATCATAGAAATGAAGAGAGGTGTCTATGAAATTCTGCAACGTAGACTTGATTCCATTCAGCCCATCAAAACCCATGAATCTAGTTGCCATTTTGTTCATGGTTGAATTTCAAAATCTAAGAGAGCAATAGAATGGTGAATGCATAATTTCTAGCTATTCAAATAGAAGTTGTTCAAATTAATAGATTAATAGTTTGATAATGAGCAGTAAATTTTGCATCTGTTCATATATCTCTATATAGAAGTTTCAATCCATCCATTAATCTTTAGGATTCATGCCACACACATGAATTAAAGAAGAGATATGTTGTAGCAATAAATGCATATTTTCAATGGATAACTTGATGTCCTTTCATTTTTCTATTGGTCCAATGTTAATTTTCTATCCTTCACATTTACTTTCCCATTTTCCACTAAGTTTCAGAAAAATATAAACAGAGTACTCTATAAGAAAATATCTGCCAAATTAGATTCTACTTAATAGATCTTTCCTGAAATGGTTGGATTATTTCCATAATTATCTCAATATTTTTTGTATAACATTTTTTGGTTCCATCCACTTACATAA
This sequence comes from Cupressus sempervirens, assembly GCA_028749045.1. NCBI lineage: Eukaryota > Viridiplantae > Streptophyta > Pinopsida > Cupressales > Cupressaceae > Cupressus > Cupressus sempervirens. The sequence continues at coordinate 747,698,207 of CM053783.1, forward strand.
TTTGTTTTCTTTAAAATCTAGAAAATTGTCTTCATGGGTTGAAAACTCGACGAGGAGAAGATGATTTTCAATTCTTTGCCTAGGCTTGCCTTTTAACTTTTCTTTTTGAATTATTCCTTCCTTTGGGTTTGGAGATGTCTAAAGGAGTGCAAAGCTTCATTAGGAACCCACCTTTCATATCCTTTCCTTTAGAATTTCCTTTTGTAAAAAATAGACTTCCTGGGTTGAAAACCCACGGAGGAGAAGTCAATTTTCAATTTTTTGCCTAGGATGATTTTAAGAGCTGTGATGAATCTTTAATACTTCCTAAGATAGATAATCATAAAGGAAACAAGAATTTATCATCAGGTACCTCATCATCTTCTTATTGTGGCTCATATGCATCATTTGGTGCTCTTTGTAGGAAATCACCTTCATGGGTTGAAAACCAGCCGATGAGAAGGTGAAGTCCAAATTTCTGCAAGCTTTTTTCCTTTGTGGAGAAAATGATAGACCACAAGCATATACAACTCTTGTGAATGATAATTACATGTTATAGGAATCTCCATTGGATTAAGTACTAAGCTACCTGCAAAAAATCACAATACAAAAGAAAAACTGGCCGACTATGAAATGTGGGGAAGGGGAAAATGAAAAATCCGTTGAAGACTCCTTCCACCTAAAGGGGTTTGAACTTAGACTTAGACATACATAAGACTTTACTCAAACAAAAAATTTTCCACTTTACAAAATGGTTAAGGGATGAAAGGTGGGGCAACATAAGTTTAGAAGCATATGTTTGCATAAAGAGATCTCTCTCTCAACACAAATTGAGGAGATCATTTCTTATAAATTTAGGAATGTAACATGTATTCTAGGTCATTATTTTGATGCAATAATATATTTTATTGGTGTTCTCATTTGGAGTGTATTTATTCTTGCTTGATTGTGTTATATTTTGTGAATGTATGTTCATGGGGTGTAATGGAGCCAATAATTTTGTTGTGTTATTTTGATTGAGTGATCTTTTAATTATGGTGTTTGCTACATGTTTGCAAATTTTTTTGATGTACTTAGTTGGATAGGATATCTCCCTATTGTTCCTACATAGATTTTTATCTCGCATGAGCATAGTTCCTATGGTCTTGTGATCTAATGAAAAGTGTAACATCTTATGGTTACTAAATTCTCATCAATGATTGCATGAGTGGAATTAAGAAAGCACTTCTCCTATTTTTATTGGTTACTTATTGATCTTTTCAAAGGATTAATTCATACATGTGTTGTTTTCATGGCTTATGTCTGTTAGGGATTTGCTTTTCAAGTCATTTTAAAAATTTTTTTATTACCCTATCTTTGTTTTTTTTTTTACAAACACTTGGTTAATTTAGGAATTCATATAGTTGTACTATTAGATTTCATTCATTAAAAAGAAAAAAAATATAGAAATATATTTCTTTTGTGTGTTTATTCTTTTGAGATAGCAAGAAAATTCAAAATCTTATCCAAAATTAATTAGAACTAGCAAAGGCCTCCTTGTGAACTAACACATTTATCTTCTACTAAGTGGATTATAGTAGGTCACAAGATTACCTAGAACTTTGAAGTTGATCCTAGATTAGCTTTTCAAGAGAGGAGTTTGAAAGGATTCTTGTCATTAAGCATTGTGCAAGATGACAACTCAACAAGTACCTAAGCATTTCCATTAGGATTACATTTAGGATTGTGATTACAATAAGATCAATTTATGATAAAAATAGTATTAATGACCATGAACATTCTCATTATTGGTCTAATTTTTCATAGTGTAGAACAACTCTGAAATTTTGGTGAAAAATCATTCAGGTTTTTGAATTAAGTAGATTAGGGTCTTCATTCCTCATTTTAAAAATTTTTTTGGTTGCCCTAGTCATGCCCTATTTCATGTGCAGTCAAAATCTATTAAATTCTCAAGGTTTGTCCCTTAATACAACCATGAAAATACCCGAAGTGTGAAAAACCTTGAATTTCCTTTCAAATTTTCAAAAAGGATTTGTAAAGTGCTTAAAATTCATCCTTTATGGTCTTACAGTGTAGGGTTTCACATAAGAATGGAGTACCTTATTCCTTTTGTTTTCATGGTGGCATTTCATAATGTAGCGTCACAACGTAAAGGATTTCATGTTCTATGGGGGTACGCTTTTTTTTTTTCATAATAGTGGAGTGGTGTGTCTAGAGGCTTCCTGATCATACAAATTGTCTTAAAGAGAAGAAGCATAAAGGTCTATTGAACTTTGAAAGATCTTATTATGAGCTTACGAGTAAGAAAATTGAGTGAAAGGGCAGAGAGGATTTGAGTTATGATATACGCATATAAATTTCAATGGATAGCATAAGGATGTGATACCCCAACATGGCATAAAGCTTAATTTGAAAGGGTGCATGAAAGGTTTTATAGTTCTATGGGTAAAAGGATTTCGTAAGAACGAAAGTAAGTTTCAAATGTGTTTACATGCATACACTTTTGAGCTTCCAAACAATTGTAAAGCCTTGTTCTAGTAGTAAAAGTGTCGAGTGGGACCTGTTGAAGTGTCAGATGGGCCTTGGTGCAAGAAAATTAGATGAAGACATGACATCTATGTCAGATGGGCCCAACCCTCATGGCATATAACTTAAGTTCTATATTCTGCATGTGCGCAAAATCAATGACAATATTATTTTTTCATTTTTAAAATCAAATCTGGGTCATTGATAGGTGGAAAAAGAAGTTTTGTCATTATGTCCTTACGCTTGCAGGGTAAGTGTATGAGAAAAGGGCTATTTTATCCTTTCTCTATGGTTATGAGTTTAGTCTCAGCATATAAGCATAACGTGGTAAATAAAAGAAATAAAGGAAAGGGCTTTATGCTTTCATGAGAAAGCATAAATGTAGAAGTGGGTTATCATTTGAGAAGGCTCTCCGAGCATATGATGTAAAGGTAACCCGTAAAGGCATAAAGGATTAGTAAAAGAAAGCTAAAGATATTTCAATGCTATGGATGAAGATAAGAGCATATGATTGGAAGATAAATTTTGAAGTCTTACGGTGTCTCGGGTAATGAAGTAAGCGAAGCAATGTAGAAGAATTTTTTAGGGTTTCTGTTGATACATGTACGTGTGAGCGTAAAGGGTAAAGAGAAATTCTTAAGAAGGGCTTTTAAAACTCATACGAGGAGTGGTTAAATCATAACAGTGAAGGTGTTGGTTGAGAAGGTTTTCGATGTTGTGGTATAAAGGGTTGCGTATAGGTGTAAAAGGTGAAGAAGGCTAAGATAAGGGTTTTACGCTTTTACGATGAAAGCTTAAATCACAAGAATAGAAGTATCAAGTGAAAAGGTTTAAGGTCATACAAGGTAAAGGGCATCGTAAGAACATAAAAATAATTTTCAATACAGTGCCAAGACATCATTACATTCTTACGATTAGGGTATGCTGAAGCGTCTCTAAGTGATCGTAGAGATTCATCAAGGGAATTTTTGATGTTACAAAGATTGAAGGTTTGACTTAGCATAAAAATGTGAGACTAGATTTTGAAAGGAAACTTGTTGATGTGTCATACCAAGTAAGAAAAAAGGACAGAATTGCCATAACTAAGAAAAATAAAGCATTGAAAAGTACACCCAAATCAAAATTTGCAATTGATATAACTTGTTGACAACTTGCATTAATAGTTTTAAAGCTCACGCATTCTGAATTTATTAAAAAAGCTAGTAGTTGTATGATTAAAATATCAAAGATTTGATTAAATGTTAGCATATTTTCCACTGTGAAAAAGCCTATTTTCTAGTCCATTCTAAAATTTGAAAGTTGTAGAGCTTTGTGTGTTCTGTGTTACTGTGGAAGAATTCAAAATATAATTTGAAGAGAACATGACTAATAAAGAAGTTGAAGAGATGCATGAAGAAGAATTTGAAGTCAAAGACGAGGGTGAAGATGTTGTAGAGGTCACACCTGAAGGAAAGAGAAAAAAATCTACTGCTAAGACTGAGAAGAAGACAACAATTAGGAAACCACATAAGCATGCTAATGATTGGTTGAAAATTCTCCTAGGATCATCAAATGCAATTTTTGCAAATGACCATATTTTTTGAGACCCATATGTTTTTTTTCGAGATGCTGAATTCCTTAGAGTGACTGGTTATGATCTTTTTATGTACTAGAGAATAGAAACATGGAACAAAAACATAGAAAATTTGATATTTCCAGAAGTATTCATTGATGTTGATTTGTTGAATGCCCTAATGAATTCCTACAATCCAATAACCAGAACATTCCATAGGCATAATGGGAGTGTATTATGCACATTGGATAGAAGTTCTTTTGTTGAAGCCTTTGGATTAATAGGACAAAAGGATGTACCTATTGACATTGCAGATTTGCAAGGAAAGTTTGACAGGAATAAAACCTATTTTGTGAACAATGTTATGTTGCCACATATTCCTTAGAGGGTAAAAAAGGCAAGGTTACTTCCAAAAAAGGTGGGAGATTTTCTGCCTTTGAGTAGGTTTAAGAATTATTTCAAAAACACAATGTATGGGTTGCACAAAGTGTTGGGAAGTGATGGTGTAGAAGATCGTGTGTATGGTTCTCTTTTTCTGATGGCATGTGATATACATGACCCTTTCCACCATAAGGAGTATGATTATGTGGCCTTCATTCTTGATAGTATATACATGTAGATTTGTGATGCAAAGAAGGGAGAGATGAAAGACTTCAAGTTCCACCATTATTCACCATTGATGCACCTTATCCTATATAACAACATTGGATACATCAGTGGGGACTTCATTTTTCAAACTATTGATGAATTTGGTGAGTTACCTATTCAACTCTGGACTCATATTTGGCATAAGGATTTCTATTATTCAAATGCCCTTGTGTTCTTTAATTTGTTTAGTTCAGCTATTATGAGGCAATTAGATCATACTTTCTTTAGGACATCAAATGTTTTGAAGAATTTTCTTAGGCCCTCATTCTTAGATGAAAAAACCAAATTAGATCATAACTGGGGGAGTATCTTTTTGTTTAAGTAGTGCACTTTAATCAGAGTGTTTGCATGCCCACAACCTCCTCATCTTCTGCCTAAAAATTTACCCCCTAGATTGGCTATTATTGAATTCTATTGGAAATTTTTATTGATGAATAAAGAAATGATCCCTCCCTCTTTGCACAAGACTACTTTTGTCTATAGAACCTTTAAAGTAGGAGATTTTGAAATAGGAAAGAATGCATTTGAGGAATTAAGTGAGTATTTAGGCCAGTACAAATTTGCTACTGGGCCCTATAGGATGTATGACCCTAACAATTACATTACCAATGAGGTCAAGGCCATTAGGGGATACATTTTGCCTCCAAGAAAGTTGATCCCTGTGGAGGACCTAATTGCCAACATAGTAGCAACAGGGGAGGCATATGAGTTATTAAGAAAATATGAAGAGACAAGGAGAGTAGAGGAGGCTTTGAAGAGGACAAACCCTAATTTTAAGGGTTTTTATATAGAGATTCCATATCCTAATAACTTGAGAAGAATGGTGGATAATTTTGACCATATTATGTCACAAATGAAGCATGAGCCAGAGGGAGAAGAAGCTATTGTAAATAGAGAATCCCCTGAGTGAGATACAGAATTGGAGATTGAGTTAGAAGAGGAGCAACCATTACCTTCAACTTGGGTGCCAAAAGGAAATAAGAGACAAAAGATAATGCACATCCCAGAAAAGGTGGTAAGCAAAGCCCTACAAGTAATGTCAAGGAGTAGTCAGTATTTTTCTAATATTAGGCAAAATTATTTACACCAAAGGGCTACAAAAATAGGGAAAGCCTCTACTAATCTTCAGGTTGTAGAATCAAGATTGGATGATAGGCTCATTCAATCTAAAAAATTCATGGAAGATGATGATTTCATTAAATCATCAGAGTTTAAAAGCTTTCTTTATAAAATTAAACAAAATGAGCTCACATTGAGTCTCATGCTAGGAGAGGATCCAGAGAAGAATAAGGAAATAGTTGAAAAAATATTGGCTTATGATACTAAGAATGAAATAATGACCGTTGCAGAAGCCAAGGAGTTGGTACATAGGAGTTGTATGATTCTAATACCACATTGAGATATTGAGAAGGCCTTTTTTTTGGATCAAATGAGAAGACAAGACAAGGCCATCAGTTATGAAGGCAATAGTAGTGAAGGTTTTAAAAGAGGGTCAAGTTTTAATGTAGACACAAAAACCCTAGCAGTATGGAGTGTAGCCCCTGACACTAAGAAGCCCAAAATGATGTATATAGAGGAGACTGTATAGGGTAATATGATTGTGTGGACATTGGAGAGCACTACTAGGAAAGAGATTTCTAGTTTGGTTAAACACTTTTCTCTCATGAATGAGGAAAAGGTTGATGAAATTGAGGATAAGCTAGCTGCAATGTGTAATGAATGCCTTGACATTAGAAAGATGTATGAAGAAGAGCTCAAAATGAGCCATGTACAGAAGCAGAGAATAGAAGAGTTGAAGGAGAAAATTAAAAATCTAGAAACAAAAATAATATCCCTCAAAGAACAACACAAGACAGTAGTAGAGGCAGAACATGTACCAAGGCAAGAGGAAGAAAAAAGGCACAATGTAGAAGCTGAGGCCCAAACAGAAGAAATACCTATAGGGGTAACAATGCCAGTGCCATTGATTAGTATGGAAATAGGAGGTTCCCAATCTAACAGTGCCACCAGGAAAAATGCTTTGATAAATGTATTAAATCATAGAATAAGCATTCTAAAAAGAATATCTCAAGATTCTTATAATGAATTCATCAATCTACAATCTATAGAACAGGTATGCAAGGATGCAATTAGATGTCTTGAGCCTATTTTTCAACAATGGGGGCCATATATGCAATTCTTTGACAAGTTAATACCCTTGTTAGCCAAGAAGCTAGATCTCCCACATAAAGTTATTACTATGAAGGAAGGTATGGATAAAGTGAAAGACTTATTGCAAATCTTCATAGGAAAGATGGTAGTAATTCAAAGCAAAATGAAAGTGCTGACAAATGGTTTCTATTCTTTAATTCTTTCTGTTATTAATTCTAATGACAGAATAAAGGATTTTAATGAGTAGTCTAGTTCTTTTGATCATCCATTTTCCAAGATGGTATTGATGAGTGTCTTTTTAATGAACTTATTGATACCCTATTCAAGGTTGAAACTAAAATGAATAGGTTTACCATAGAAGGAAGGGTGATTACTAATGCTAGGTGGCAAAAAACTATTGATGAACTAACAATAGTCAAGGAATGCGAATGGCCCACCAAAAGAGAAGTATTTTTTTGGGAAGCGATCACAAAAATCAAAGCTTTACCAATAGGGAGCAATTAGAGAAAAAGAAAAAGTTAAAGATTTTATGCTCCAGCTATCATTTGTGGTTGTTTCTATTGTTTCTTTTTGAGTTAAGGTGTCTAGATTTTTTTGTAAAGGGGTAGTATATTCATTTTTGTAAAAGGAAACTTGTCAATCACATTTTCCCTTTGCTTGTTGCAACTCATACATATATAAATGAGTTTCCAAGGCAATATGAGGGTCCAAATTTTGTATAATTTTGAGTCTTTTGAGAAAATACAGTCGGTCCAATAGTGTGTAGCTATTCTGAGTTTATTTTCTAGTTGTACTTTGTGATGATATATTGAAATGATAGAATCAATAAGCTATTCTAGGTTTTCATTTCTATTGGTCATTGTATTAGTCATCTAAAAGGATAATACAAAAGGGTACTTGCATTATATTTTTGTCATCAATTTTGGTCTCCATTTTATGTGTTTATCTGCTTTGAAGTCATTTAAATAAGGTTTAAATTAATTGAATGCAATTTGGATGGGTTGTATACTGTGGTATAGTCAAGGAATTATAGAAATGCTTTAGTAAATTAGTAGGGTTTATGAATTTATGAAAAGGATACTTCATAAGAATGGGAATGGGTGATTACAATTGATTAATTCATTTAAAAGTTATTTGAATTAGATCTCCCACCAATAGTCAATTTTATGCCCAATGGATAAGGCACTAGTCTCATAAGTTAGAGATGAACAAGGATAAATTCTGTTGCTGCATATCAAAACAATAATAAAATCAAAATCATTTTTCATTCAATTTTTTTGAAAGTTATAAATGCTGGTCAATACTCATTTATATCTATTCTCTAAGTCTTAGATAACTACTATTATCAGGAATATTTGTAAATTCAAGGAGAATGATGACCATATCTACTGTTAAGGGATGCATACAAGTCTGAGAACATTAAAAGAAGTGAGGTAAACTACTCATGTGTTAGTGGGTAATAGATAAGAATCAAAATGAAACTAAAAGAATCTCTACACAGTAGTTTGCATTAGAATCATCCCTACGTATACCCACCTTGGCTTAGCAGAGCCAAAAGAGTAGGAAGCCATCCTTTGGTTTTGTTGAAGTTGGGTCAAAATGGTTTGCTTATGTAATTGATGATAGGAATTAGCTAATCCTTAGGTTATATGATTGTAATCATTCTGGTATTGAACATTTTGTTGTTCAATAGTTTTCAAACACCAACAAAATGGTGACTCTACTGGGGACTTACATTTAGTATTGTGATAAAAAAATGAATTATTGCATATTTTTTATGTTGAAGTTTCCCATGGATTTGGAAGTTGTATACATTTTGCCTGAGATTGTCACTAAAGGATTTATCATTTTTTTAGTTCTTTTTCCCATTTTGATAGAGTGGGTGGCGACTCAAAAGGTTTTAACTAGTGTCAAGATTAAGAAAATTGTTGTCCCAAATTATGGAACATAAGAGAAATACACAGGCAAATGTGAGGATAAATTTGGCCACCAAACTACAAACTAATCTCCCTCCTAGAGGAAGACAAAATTGGGCTGTGAAGGGAAACCGGATACAGAAAGGAAGCTATTCATAGGAGCAAGTAGTAGGTCAAGATAATGCTCACCATTCTGCTGTTGAAAAAGTACCTTTCTCCAAAGGTCTGAGATCTCATCTATTTTTGTTTGATGATGATTTCTATAATACCCCTGAAATGATATGCCAAGAGAAGATTGTGCAACCACATGTATTTAGTTTGGAAGGTAGGACTAGTAATAATCTTTTCTAGTGTAGTACAAACCCTTTCATGTCAGATTATTCCCCTGAGAAGGTCAGACCAAGACACTTAGAACCTAAAAGTTTTAATGATGAGAAAACATCTGGGTCTTAGTTCACTATCCCTAATCCTAATGAGAATGAAAAATGAGATAGTAGCTAGTGCATGGCAGCCTGAGATTGTGGGACAAGTTGAACAACTTAGGAGGCAAGAGAAGAATTTGCTGAAAACTCAAAAAATGAATCTAGAAGGGCCTGTGATATAGCAAGTTAAGAACTATACTGCTCTAGAAGTTGATAACAATAGAGTAAAGAATGTGGAACCTGTTGTAGGAGCCAAGGACAAATGAAAACAAAAGGAGATTGGTGTTAAGATCAATGAGCCAGTGAAGGCAATTTAGATACATGATTCTATGTCACTCTTTGATATTGAATTGGAAAAGAAAAGGAAAGAAAGGGATGCTTTAGCCAAGAGATTAGAGATTGCAGAAAATGAGGCAGCTATAGCTGAAATGAACAATAAGATCAAATTCCTAGAAAATACCAAGAAGTAGTCTATAACTCTGCCTAAAGATAATGATGGATCTAATGATGTAAGTCAGAATACTACCAAGGTACTTTTTTCTTTCTTGTCTTCATCTTCACAGTAAGTAGATCTCAACAAATATATTGGTGATGCTAGCACTAGTAACACTATGAATAATAATAAGAAAGATAGTGCTAATCAACTTAAGATTGATGTACAAAGGAGACCTGTCCACTTAGAAGGTTATAGGAAAATATGTTTTGATGGGATCCCTAGTTTTCCTAATCTTATACCACAAGAAATGAGGAAAATATTTCCTAAATTTGATGGAAATAATGCTATCTCTTGTGAGGACCATTTGAGGAGTTTTCTTGATATGATGAGTGATTATGAGGTTGAGGTTGAAGATGTCATTACGAAGTTGTTTGTTCAATCACTAATTGAAGATGCTAGATAATGGTTCAAGAGAATCCTTGAATTATCTATTGTTGATTGGAAAGATATTGAATATTGTTTCAAAGAGCAATATGGTGACAAGAAAAATTAGAGTTATATTTTGAGTGAATTCAATAATATTAAGAGGTTGCCTAATGAATCTATCACTGAATTTAACACTAGATTACAGAAAAGGATGTACAAGCTAATGCAAGCCATGCGAATTGATGACAATGTATGTTTGATTACTTATCTAAATGCTTTTGATGGTAAAATGGCATACCAGCTTAGGGATAAGGAGCCTAGGACTTTAAGAGATGCTTTCAGAATTGCTATTAATATAGAAAATAACTTAAGGATTTTAGGGAGGTTAGAAAGCAAAAGAGATGATCCTAGGTTATTTGGAAATAAGAGAAATAGAAAAGAAGAACATAAAGCTAATGGAGGGAAAATGCAAGAGCCTAGTGAAATGAGTCAAATTCTAAATGCTATAAAAGGTTTGAATCTTCCTCAGATAAAGAATGATAGGAACCCCACTAAAAATAGGGTCCCTTACCAATCAAATTTCAGTAGACAAAATAGATTGCAGAATTTCCCTTATAGTACTACTTGGAAGGATGGTCAACCTAATGTTCCTTCCCCCAAGAACACCAATTACAAAGTGACCCCTAATCCTTTATCCAAAAATGTTGTAAATTTGGTAGATGATCCTGAATTCACTGTTGAACCTACATGGTTTTCTACTTGTCAACTATCTCATGCCCCTGAATATTGTGCAGTAGCTTTGTCATTTTCTAGAAATTAGAATATAGTGGAAAAATGTCAGGAATAAGAGGAAACCAATGATGATCTAGGATGTAACATGTTTGATTCACATTTTTCTAACAATGAAGGTTGTGATAGAGATGTAAATGATCAGAGATGTTTTCATAGTGTCAATCAATAGCAAGTATTTTTTGATGAAAGTGATGTTGAGGATAATGTGTGTAACATGGTAGGTTCAAAAGAAGAAGTGACCTTGAGAAAACCCTCTAGAGAAGAAATTGATCAAATCACTGCTAATATGGTGGCTCAGGTTCAAACTAGAAGTATGGTTCAAGGAAATGAGGGGAATAAGGTAGCTAGTATTTTCATAAAGGGGACCGACCATAAGAAAGGGGAAATTGTAAAACCTAAAGAGTCCCCTGTTGTGAAGGGTAAATTTGCAAATAAAAAATGGGAACCAAGGAAAGGGGCCAACCCTGAGGATATAGAGTGCTCAAATAATATCTCCAAAAAAGAGATGGGAAGATATCACAGAATGTCACTGAGCAAGATAAGAGTCATCATAATCCCTTGAACACTTTGAGTAAGCATGATGAGAAAGGGAATGTAAATAATGATAACCTTTCTAATTCTTCTATTGATATGTTTGCTATTTTGTCTTAGATTAATATTAAGGTTCCTCTGTCTGAATTACTAAGAATCCTAGAGCACTGAGATAAAGCCATAGCATGGTTGGGGAATACTAATGTAAAGGTAAGTCAAGAATGTAATGAAAATCATGTTCCTAAAAGAGTGAAAAAGGAAAAGGTGAAGGAACATGATACTAAAGTGGTTGTATCTCAGATTCCTCAGATGTTTTTGGATAACTCTATCAATGAATGTTTTGGAAATGTTGAACCATTTTTCTTAAGCATCTTAGTAAATGGTAAGACATTAAAGAATTGTATGATTGATTCTAGTGCTTCTAGTACTATTATGCCTTTTGAGATAATGAAAGAATTAGGTCTGAAGGTTGACACTACTCAAGAAAGATGTTATACCATGGATAAGAGGGAAGTTACAGTCATAGGAACTATTAGTACCCTGCCCTATAGATTGACAGCCTATCCAAATAAGGAACTCACTATGAGTGTATTGGTTGTTGACATACCACCTCAATATGGCATGTTATTATCTAGAAAATGGAGTGCTGCCATGGGAGGGAGTTTACAATGTGACCTATCATTTTCTACTTTTAATATTGATAGAAATTTTGTAAAGATCAATAGAGAACCAAAAAGCATATATATGATAGTAGAGGAAGTTGAGGATGATATGAAAAATTTTGCGGATATAGATGTTAATGCATTCAGAGCTGAGGTCCTAACTCTGAAGAAAAGCAAGAAAAAATCTCAGATAGAAATGGAAGTTGATACAAAGTCAGCTAAAGGTGACTTATGGGCCATGTTCTTTGATGATGCTTATTGCAAAGATGGAGTAGGTGCAAGTATTTTATTAATTTCTCCTGCTGGGGTAACTTACAAATTTTCTTTCACATTGAATTTCCCATTTACTAATAACATAGCAAAATATGAGGCTTTGTTGTTAGGACTTAGACTAGCTCATAAGCATGGGATAAAATGTGTACATGTAATAGGGGATTTTGAGCTAATTATATCCTAGGTGAGAAATGTTTATGTGTCAAAGAATAAAAGGTTAAAGTAGTATGGAAATGTAGTATGGGACATGATTGAGTGCTTTGATGCATTTGGGATAATTTGGAAGGACAGATCTAACAATAAGATGGCAGATTTGCTGGCAAATATAGAAATAAAACCTAATGATATTATATTTACTAGCATGTCTAAAATTGAAACTCAAATCAGGCCTTCTGTTCTTGAAAACGTCCAAAATTGGCAAGTATTTGAGGATGATAAAGATATTTTAAGGTTTTTGAATTGTGAGTATATGTTATCAGGGCAAGAAATTGATTGTGCAACATATGTAGAAAACATAGATGGAAAAGATACTATTTTTGGACAAGAACTTGTGCAATTGAAAAAAAATAAAATACCAAAAGGTTTAGTTTTCCTGGAAACTATTTTTGACAATCATGATAGATCTCAAATGGATACTAGTGAATATGATGCTAGGGATTTGAAGGAGATAAATTTGGGAACTAAAGAAACCCCTAAGAAGGTATATATTGATAAAAAATTGTCTCCTAAGATAAGACAGGGTTTGATAGGTCTGCTAAGGAAATATAGACATGTGTTTGCATGCCTTTGAAATAAGATGTTAAGCGTTTCAGACAAAAACAAAGGCCAATAAATCCAACCTTGGGTCCCAAAATGCAAGAAGAATCGATCAAGTTAAGAGATGTTGATGGGGACACAACCCAAGCATAGAATGGACACAACAAAAAAGGGAAAATTTTATTAACTATGTAAATATGCTAATACATTCAGTACAGAGAAATTAGACTTCAAAACATGCCCTATGGGCTTACAATAGCATAAATCTAGAGATAAATTCTCCTCCCAGTACCTTCTCTCAAACTCCACTTCGAACTACCTTTTACAATGCCACAAATTTTCTTAAATAGACCCTGGAGGGTTAAGGATTAGGAATATATTCTAAAAAGTGCTATTTTCCATCCATTGACCAAGTAGAAGGCTCTAGAAGCTATGTTAGAGGTCAGCGCAAATCTAGAAGAATCCAAAAACAGTAACCGAACTTCTGGGAGGCATAACTTTTGAACCGTAGCTCTAATTGACGAACCATTTATATTTTTGAAAAGCTCTCAAAGTGCTCTATAGTCCTATTGACCAGCTTCACTTTCCCCCCCTTTTTTCAGCCCTATTCAAGGTCATTTAATGCCCCTAACCTGACTTTGAAGCATTCTTAGGAGGTCTCCAAAAACTAAAAAATTGCAATAACTTTCAAACTGTGGGGCCTTTTGACCTAATTCTTTTTTTGGAATGCTCTAAATTACAATTACATTCATCTAGAAAAATTATACCTTATAATTCAATAAAATGATGGCTCAATTACATACTCCTATTTTTTTGACATTTACATGTATCCCAAGGTGTTCAAATACTCTAACCTAGAACATTGATAGTGGAACTGTGAGAGTTGGAACCTTTATTTGGCCCAAATGGGTATCCAGAAATGAAAACACATGAAACAAAAACTAAGTCTAAGTAAATTTTTTTTGGTGACACAGGATTGCCCTTATACCTCTGGATGCTCCTGCATTAGATGCTGGGATTATAAAGCCTATTAGACATTCTTCTTGGGTATCCAATCTAGTACCAGTAAGAAAGAAAAATGGAGATATAAGGTTATGTGTTGATTTTAGGAATCTCAACATATCTTCATTAAAAGATAATTATGGTTTAACCAATATGGAAGCCATGTTGCAAAGGGTCACTAGTTTAGAATTGATGTCCATGATGGATGGGTTTTTAAGATATAATCAATTGGTTGTCAAAGAATCAGAACAGTTTAAGACTGCTTTCACCACTCTATGGGGTACATATGTTTATGTTAGGATGCATTTTGGCTTACTAATGCTGAAGCTACTTTCCAAAGGGCCATGGATGTGGCTTTTGCTGATATTATTGACAAATTTCTAGCTGCGTATCAGGATGACCTTACTGCTTACTCCAAGGATGAAAATGATCATTGCATGCACCTAGAAAAGGTATTTATCAGAGCTTTAAATATGGAATATCTTTAAATCCAAGGAAATGTAACTTTGGTGTCATTGAAGGAAAATTGTTAGGACATCTAGTTGGTAAGAATGGAGTGAGGATTGACCCTGAAAGGGTAGAAGCAATAGTTAAGATTTAGAAACCCAAGAGTGTCAAAGGCATCCAGTCATTTTTTGGACAGATAAATTTTCTTAGGAGATTTGTGACAAAATTTGCAAAAATCAGTAGGCCCATATCAAAAATGCTAAAGAAAGGATCTGAGATAAAATGGGATGGTGAACCTAGTGTTGAATTTCAAAAAATTAAGCAAGCTATTAAAGATACCCTTGTTCTCAGAGCTCTTGATTACAACAAACCAATGCATGTATTTTCTTTTACCTCATTTCACACTGTTGCTGCAGTACTGTTACAGAAAAATGAAGAAGGATATGAACAACCAATTTCATTCTTTAGCAAGTCATTGCAAGTAGTTGAACTAAAGTATGATATTAATGAAAAATAAGCATATGCATTGATCAAAGGAGTGAAGGCTTTCAAATGTTATTTAATGGGGGCCGCAATTATTTCTTTTGTCCCTACTGCTACTGTGAAGGACATTTTCTCACAACAAGAGGTATATCGCAGGAGGTGTAGATGGATCAATAGAATACAAGAGTTTAGCATTGATATCTAGATTACTAAATTGGTTAGAGGTCAAGGTTTGGCCAAGTTGATGATAGAAGTAAATCTAGAGGCAAACCAATTTAATCAATTAAATGACAATTGCAGAGAAGACCTCTGTGATATGGACAACTTTGATTGGTACAAGAATGCGATTTATTATTTGAAAAATATAAAGTCCCCGCTAGAATTAACAAAAAATCAAAAAAGAGCTTTGAATTTGTAGAGGTATATCATACTATAAAGATAGTTATGGTGGAGAGACCTGGAAGGAGTACTTTTGAAGTGTGTAGATGAAACTAAGGCTGCAAGAATTTTGAAAGATATGCATGAAGGTGTGTGTGGAGGTCATTACATGGCTAAAACCACAGCCCATAAAGTCCTTAGATCTAGTTTTTGGTGGCCAACGCTTTTCAAGGATGCTCATGAATTGGTTAAGACCTGTGATACTTGTCAAGTTCAGTGGAAAGTTGAATTTTTTTGGGAATTTACCATTAAGACCTATAGAAGTACAGGCACCATTTCAGTAGTAGGGAATTGATTTCATAGGTGAAATCTTAAACAAATCTAGTGGTGGACATTCTTGGATTCTGGTGGCAACTGATTAGTTCACCAAATGGGTTGAAGCAATTCCTACCAAGAATGCAACAAGAAAATTGGTGATCAATTTCATCTTAAACAATATTGTAACTAGTTTAGATCATAAATGATATTGGGATAATGAAGATTGATAAAATCTTACAAATACTATATGGTTGGTTTAACTGTAGAAAGTTTTGCAATCTCATTTGCAAGATGACATGAACTGTGCAGAGAAATAGCTAAGTCTCTTCAACAACTCCAAAAAAAGTCCAAAGATATTTGGATGCTATTAGAATTAATTCTACTATGACATTTGGTAGAGAAAATTTCATAAGAAGGATTGCTATGTGACTAAGAGCTTACAAAGGCCTTCACCAAAACCCAACTCATCTTTTCTTTCACACTTCTTTTGTTATTTATATAAAGTTAAAGTCATTCATCAAAACATAAATTGATCTTTTCTTTCACACTCTTTTTTAATTTACAATTTAAACTTCTTTCATTCAATTGTTGTTTTATCTCAGGCTCTTTGTTCTAGGAATTCTATATGATATCTCTAGTGGATACTAATGGATATTGGAAATAAATGATATCTCTCTAATTAAATGATAAAATTGGGACAAGTGTTGAAATGAAAAGAATCTTTCCTTGTATTTATCGTGTGCTTGAATTTTCAATTGTCACATAGGCATTATGTATCTTTCATGCTTGTAATATTTGATTGGAATAATTCACTTAAGGAATCTAGGTTCTTTTGTCATAAATGTTGATTGCCATGGCTTGTTAATCTTATTCAAAATTTATAATATTTTATGGTTCCAAGATTCAAGCTTAGGAAAAAATGCAAGAAGTAGAGTTAGATAGAGAAATATTACAACTTGAGGTTGGTGAAATGAGTGAAAGGTTTCAAAATCTTTAAAAATATTGTAACAACATAGAAGCCAAAAAAAAGTAGATATTAAATTTTTAGTATAATAAGTAATGTTTTTATGGAAATCTTGGCCATAACTCTAGCATGAATTACAAAATGCAATAAATGCAAAATTAGAATGAGAGGTATTTTTGCAAGCCATTTATGTTTCTTAATTCAAGTGAAATTATTTTTTGTCTTTCTCACAAAGTAGTAGGGTTGTAACTTGCACCTTATGGTTTGAAAAAGTACTTTGTATGTGTAGAGTAAGAAAAATGGGGATTGAATGAAATGAGAAAAGAACTAGGAGTCATGCCTGCGTGATGATTGACAAGCTAGGTGTTTGCAACAATTCTTTCAACCTATTTTTGGGTTTAAATTAGGACCTATCCCTCCTATTTAGGTGTCACAGACATATAGGCTATGCATCTTTAACTTAGATATCATGAACATCTAGGATGGACATTTTCAATTCAAGAACTCGTGAATAAGGTCGTTATGTTAGCAAGCTACATGAAGTTGAATGACTAGTGCTTATTAACCATTTCCATTAATTTAGAATTTTTATTTCTTTTGTCTTTTAGACTACATATGTCCAATTTTATGATTGCAGTCAACATCTTTTGGTCAGAAGTTAAGCTTATGTGCACCAATTCACAAACTGGGGAGGTAATAGGTGGGAGCCAAAGGGAGGAGCAAATGGAAGTTATTAAGAAAAGGTATGTGGTGCAATGGGTTGTCTTTTTAAATTATTTGTAAAATAATTGTTTGAAAAATAATTTATTTTGCATAACTTATTTTTGATATATGGTTGTAGCACTGCTAAAGAGCCACCTCAAGTTAGCAATCATTGACAATATCTTAATTTGAGATAGCTACATTTACTTGGTTAATAATTTCTGTTTTCATATTCCATAAAATCAATTGAAGATGAGAGCTAGACTTATTTTTTATTCTATATGATACTTTTATAAAGATAATTACATAGACTTGATTTTGGACTAGGTCATTGCAAGAAGAAATGGTTCATTATTATCTCTAACTATGACTTGGTTTGAAACTTTTCACTTGTTATAATATAATGTTATAGTATATTGTGTAAAATAATTTGTATGATGTGAGAATCTTGATTGCTAGAGATATAGAGGATGATAGATAAATTAAATTCAAAATATGAAATTTTTTCAATTATCTTCCAATACTAAAGATACTTATATTTCTAAAAATACCCAAAGGACAATTTTTATTGGTGTGATTATATAAGTGTTGTAAACCAATGCACTTTCAATAACATTGACAAAGAAAATTAGAGGTTTGAGATGGAGCTAACAATGACATGGCCTCTTATAATGGTAGGAGTTTCTATAATTTATGTTCCTCTTTTTCTACTAAAAAGCTTTGCAAGTTCTAATAACAAGAACTGTCTTCCTCTAGGCCCAAGCAGTCTTCCCCTAATTGGGCACTTATATTATTCTTGATAGTAAAAGGACAATTCACCAGATCTTAGCTTGTCTTGCTAAAAGCTATGGACCAGTTATGCATGTCAAATTTGGTGACCACCCTATATTGATAATAAGCTCTATAGAGTTAGTGAGAGAGTGTTTCATAGTGAGTGACAAGGCTTTAGGATTGAAGCCTCAAATTTCACAAGGGAAGTATTTGGGGTAAAATTATTCAATGGTTTCTTGGGATAAATATGTACCCTTATGGAGAATTTCTTGAAGGATTTGTGTTGTTGATCTTCTCTCTCCCAAGAGAATCTAGTCTTTTGCTCCTAAGAGATCCCAACAACTTTGCAAAGAAGTCACTTCTCTATTTGAGAAGGCTTAGCTACATAATAGTATTAACATGAAGAGGTTCTTCTCCTTCTTTAACTTCAAGATTCTCATGTCTATGATCATCAATGAGAAGTATTTTGGAGAGGAGTTGGGGGTCTCAGAGGAGATTATTTCCAAGGTGATTGAGGAGTATATTGTGTATCATGGGTGTGTTAATATTGGGGATTATATTCCCTAGTTGAAGTGGCTTAATTTTTAAGGGTATGAGAGGGAAATGATGAAGGTACAATCACATTTGGACTTGTATATGTAGACAATATTAGATAACCTCACCCATTTGTAGCCACTTGCAGTGCCATTATTATAGGTCTGTGAAATTTCATCTCAAGGTGGTGGTAGACCCACTAAAGACCTAAAGATAAATATCCAAACTAATCCCTGACTAAGCTCCCATCAATGATTACTTTGGATATTTATCTTCCACTAATTTTTTTTAAAAAAATCATCTTGGTGAAAATTTTGACCAATCTTGGTTCACATTTCCACCAAAGTTTGGTTCTGAGTTTGGCATGTTGGTTGATTAAGGGCCAACATTGGTCAAACTTTGAACCAAACTTTGGTGGAAATTTTGACCAACTCATTGGTCATGGGTTTGGCATGTTGGTCGAACAAGGGCCAACATTGGTTAAACTTTTGACCAATGTTTGGTGGACATTTCAACCGAGATTGGTCAAAATTTTGACCTATGGTCCTCACAACAACAGAAGCCATTTTTGACCAAATTCTTGGTTGAACTTATGACACATATAAGTGTTGGTCAAAATTTTGATACAAAAATAGTGACACAATAATTGGTTAAAAACTTAACCATTTTTTGTCAAAAAATGGGGCAAAATTTGCTAGTGCATGTATATATGACAAATCTTTGGCATTGTTTTCAAAGAGGGAGAAAGATCGAGAGTTGTACTACAAAAATATATTAAGGGAGATATTAGGGAAGGAAGGAGAAATATTGTCAAAGAGGGACACAGCTAGATGAGGGAGAAATCTGAGGAAGAGATCAAAGCATATAGATGAAAGCACACATTTTGATAGAGAGATATTTCAATGCCAAAGAGGGAGATTGTTGAAATGAAGAAGATTGATGAAATCTGTCATAGAACAATCATTATTTTTTCACTAATGCCAAACATGCTACTTGTTGGTGAGATGATTTCTAATGCTATCATTTGATTTATTGATGAAGAGGATTTGAAAAGAAAGGATAACAAGAGAATTTAGAGAAAGGTTGAGTTATATGGTGTATAAAAGGAACACTAAAACCAAGAAAGACATTGATGAAATAGTGTATTATTTATCTACTTAAGGCTATAATGAAAGGATATTTGAGCAAAGACCAGAAGAAGGCTAAGAAAAGAAATGTGTCTACCAAGCCTGACCGAGAAAATAGTGGAATTTAATCAAGTTAGTGCAAGTCAAGCAAAAAGTTAGTTGAAGTCAAACTATAAGTTTAGTATGTGCCAAACAAAGAAAAATCTAGTAGGTGTTAAGTGAAGAAATCTTAGTATGTGTCGAGCATAAGAAGATGGTAGTAGCAGCTAAGCAAAACTTAGTGTATATTGAGCAGCCTAGTGTTGACCAAGCATTAGAAGACAATGTTTGTTGAGAAAACAACAAGTTATTTCCAAGTGATAGTAAAATGAGTTTGATAAAGAATTTAATAAATTTGTACCGATAAAGTTGATTTCTTGAATTCTATGAAGCATTCAGAAGATAACTATGATGAGCTAGTGGCATAGAATTCAAGATAAACCATTTTGAGATGAATTCAAAGAGGATTATAAAGGAACTTTCTAGAAGGGAATAAAATGGAAAGATGGGAAGATTCAATGAATCTAACCTAACCCTAAGATGGATGATTATGGTTAAGCAGAAAAAGATCTAAATTCTCTATTTAAAGTGATAACAAGCTAGAAGCAATTTGTGAAGTGTGCAAACTTGAGAAAGATAAGAAGTCTAGAGTGTTGCTTCATATGGTAGCCAAATGAAAGAGTCTGTAGTTGGCATATTAAGAAAGAAAGCTTAAGGAGATGAAGGCTTGAAGGGTGAAGAATTTATTAGAGAAAAAGAGGATGAATGCCAAGAAAAATGGAGGATGAAATGTGAGACCTATAATCTACAAGTGAGTTGTTTTTATTATTAGATCAAGTCTTGTTGTTACTTTATAACAATTGTATCAGTTTGGATAAATCCTTTGGACTAAGGTTAACCTAAGAATCATAAGTAAATCCTTTAATAGGGTGACATTCAAATAGAATGTTCTAAGATCATCTAACAAGGCTCACTCCTAATAGGTTGATTGAAATCCTTTAATCAAGGTCACATTTAACAGTATGCACTATAACCTTTAATAGGATTGGCTCACTTTAAAAGAGTGAAAATTAGTAGCATATTACTAGTGGTTTTTACCAAATAGGGTTTCTATGTTAAATCCTTGTGTCAAAATCTGTGATTGATTTTATGGTATTTCATTTTACATTTCTGCAAAGTTATTTTGACCTATGACAACATATGCAAAAGTTTAAGATAGTGAATAATCAATGCATGCATAAGTATAAGTTGAAGTATTAAAAAGTTTTATTCATACATTTGGACCTTGGATAATTGATTCACCCCCCCTCTCATTTATTCTAAATTTTGCAATATCTCTTCCCAAATTTTGCATCTTAATTGGGTTGATTGTATTCACATAGCATCTAGATTTATACTTCAAAAGCAATTGGTTCAATTTCATATTCACATTATCATTTTGATATTCACAAACTTATCCAAGAATCTATTTAAGATCTCATTCATCATACTCATGAAAGTACTAGGTGCATTAGTTAAACTAAAAGGCATAACCAACCATTTATACAATGCTTTATTTTTCTTGAAAGCAATATTCCATTCATCTCCTTCTCTAATTCATATATGATGATATCAATTTTTCAAATCAAACTTTGTGAAGTATCTTTTTCCACTGAAATAATCCATTATATTATCCATCCTAGGAAATGGTATGAGCATGAATGCTGATGGTATTCCTTTGGGGGAGGATCCTAAGTATTGGAGAGTATTAACATGTTGCATTCATGACTATGTTTGTCATTGATGTAAACATAGCAATAAATTTGTGATGACTGACAGAGTAGCAAAAAAAGATCATACCTATATGGATATAGTTTTGATGTATAAGTGAAGTGCATTTGAGGACATTATGTACTTGGTGTCTTGATGAAGAGGTTAAATGCATAGAGTCTAATTTAATGATGTACGGAAGTTATAAGTGGTTTATAGAGAGTAGAACATAGATAGATTGCATGGAAAGTAATTTTTGATGATCCTATTATATCTTCTAGCAGAGATATAATCCGGTGATGCATAGTCAGTCAATGATAGAGAAAAGTCTAATTGTGACATTAGTGAATGTGAAAGACCTAGTATCTCCTTGTAGTGTATTTCATTTTTAGCTATGGCTATCTCATTCCTTCTTTTTAAGGATTTTATCAATTCTTCTCTAGCTTCTTCCACTTTGTGTAGAGCTAGGTGCACATCAATCACCTAATTGTCTATGATCTTCCCAAGTTTGAAGACTTCCATCTTTAGACCTTTTTTCTAATCTATTAGGCTTCTCCTTGTGAGAACCTCTACTCTAATACCAATTGTTGGAATGTTCAAAATGGGAAGAGTACTTCTAAGGGAGGGGGGTGGGGGTGTGAATCAGAAGTATTACACTTTTAACTTTTTTCAATCCTTTAAATCAAATAACTAAAAAATAAATCGCATGCATGTAAACACATGCAATAATTCATAACACCAAATTTGGTAACCTAGAAACCCTCCAGGAATAAGAAGGTAAAATTAGGGTGGGGATGATACCTATACAAATTATTGTAACAATAAATGTTTGACCGCTTCTGATGGTCTGCCCTATGAAAGGCCTACTCTGTTAAAGGCTACACACTGTGTTAATAGTGACTTGATTAGAGGATTTACATACACTTTACATGAAGTGTCATCCTGATAAAGGATTTATAATAGGCTATTAAACCCACCTAACACAATAGGATTTTCAATCACCTTCTCCAAAGATTCTCCTACCTAGCTATTAAGCTAACCTATCAATATAGGATTTCCAACTTCTAATACAATGGCAAGAAAGTATTAGAACAATGAACTTGATAGTATGTAATCTTTAATTTCTAGATTCAAGCACTTGGTCTACTCTCTTTGATCTTGATCCTCTAAGATCTAATATCTGATCATGTCTCTTGTCCCTTATGCTATTCTGGTCAACTAGATATGAAATTGCTACTTTTTTCCTCTAAGTCTTACTCCCTTCACACTAAATTTCAATATAATCTCCCCATACACTATTCTCTACCTCATACCTAATGGAGTTTTTGACCTCCTTTTAAAGATTGTGAAGACTTAGGGTTAGATATGGATCTATGATCCATATTGGATCTTTAAGTTCCCCCTCATTCTTTGCATTCACCTCATTGGTTGCATGCCTTCTCCATTTTTCTAATTGGCTACATGTTGATTGCATAGGAAATGTAAAAGATTCATTCTTATCCTTTTTCTCCTTCAAAATCTCTCTATGTCAGCTCCAAAAATGCTTTACATCAAATTTTGTGAGGGCACAAACTCATATGTTGATTTTGTGTTACTTGACACATATTGGACTACTAGTGCTCGGCACATATACTATCCTGGATTGCTCAGCACCTATTATACTCTATCTCACTTGGCACACATATGATTCTAACTTACTTGGCATATGAAGCATTCTCACTTGCTCAAAATCAACTATGACTCAACACCTATATGTCAATTGACACTTATATACTGCTCAACACTTGAAGTCATTCGACACATGTTGAAAATTTGACTTGGCACACACTATGGCTCAGCATACATAGTGTACTTGGCTTCAATGTAGAAAGTGATTAATTGTGTTGACACTCAAATGTCAAAACCATCTAAGGACCAACAATCTCTCCCTTTGACATGAGTGTCAAAAAAACTTAACTAGACATTACTAATCTGTCCTTATGAGTACCCTATCCAAAAAATTTCAAAATTTGTTCAAAATACCTTAACTCCCCCTGAATTGATTGTGCCTTGACATTCTTGAAATCAAAATTTTGTGTTGAATGTGCTTAATACTCTTTGTCTTTTGTCCTTTTCCTACATTCTATACTTGTATTTTGTATTTGATCTTCCATATGCTTGTCAAAATTTTGTTGCATCTCCCCCTTTTTGGTATAAAAAATTTATAGTATTCCCCCCCTTAGATATTTCAAACTATTATGTCTTCCTTAAAAAATATATCTCCCCCTTTCCTTATTATGATCATTTCTCCCCCTTTTTGACACTTATGTCAAAGGGTTCTAAGGAGTAATACCATACTTAGCCAAAAAATTACTATTTACCTCCATTATTATTTTTAGAGTTGCATCCCAATTCTCCAAAGCAATGTCAAGTGACTTGTGTTGGATGGTAGTCTCTATAGCAAGGTGTACTAGTCCATCAAGTGTAGAAAGATTTGGATCTTTCTTTATAATTGTTTCAGCATACACTTGCTCCTTGTGGAGGACTTCTAAATGAGGGGTTATGGAGGACTGAATTTGCATCAATTTGGCCTTAATATTAGCTGCCTCTATTGTAAGTACAACTAACTCCCTTTGAGTGTGAAGGATTATGCAAAATGCTTCTCACTTTGAGCTGGATCTCTAGGTAATTGTATTCTAAATATTTTCATGTTTCTTTCCAAGCTCATTATTCTTTGATTTATTTCTTGTGTGAAATTGGAAAAATCACACAACTTTCTATATAATGAAAAAATGTTTTCAAGGACAATTTTGACCTTATCTATTTTCTTGGCCAACTCTACCTATTCAAATGTTATTCCACTTGATATCTTTTCATTCACCTTTCCTTGAAATTTTCTTTTAGACCATTCCATGAGTTTAACATTGGTATTTTGGTCTTCATTTGTCACCTAGTCAACTATGTCTGATAGCTGCTTGATTATTGGTTTTGCTTCATTTGGTGACTACAAGTTGAAGGCATCCAGAAAGATGTCCTTGATCTCATGAAGTGCTTACTTATGTTTAAATTCTTTCCTTAGTATTTCCTGCCTCATCCCTTTATGTAATGCATTTTGCATTTCGGTCATTTGTGCTATTGTGATAGTCTTGAAATCATAGGAGGGTATAACAATTTCTTCATCTAATTCAGGGTCTCCATAGTAAAGTACCTTGGCCACTCTAGTTGAACTCAAGCCTAGAGTTGAAAATTGCAAGGGAATGGCTTCAGTTCTTGTCTTCTGAATGGTCTTTGTAGGAGTGCTAGTCTTTGGTAGTTCTACCAATATCTAAATTGAGGCCTACTCCTTTTCTTTTGTTATATCCTCTTTTTCATCTATCTTCCTTTCCTTTGCACTCAACATCTGATTAGTATCACTTGTTGCACTTGGTGGAGATGGTGGTCCAAGCATCAAAACTTTAGTCCTAGTAGTTGTGTATGTGAAAGGTGGTACCTTTGGTTTCACGTTTTCTTTTTCTAGTATAGCTACTGCCTTTTGTAACTCATCAACACTCACCAATACAGGGCTTGTGCATTACTGTGCCTGTAAAGTATATTGGTGAAGAATCTTGGAGAGATCCTCTATAGTTAGTGGATTGATGTTCTAAGCTAACTTGTTAGGAACATCCTTGATTATTATTATCTCTACAGGTGTAGTGGTTGTGTGAGGAGGGCTAGGAGGTGGCATTTGTGTGTCTTGCAGACTCTATTCATCTTCTTGTTTCTATTCAACTATTTCCATTTCTACTCCCTTAGCTCATTCCTCTTCTTCTTTCTCCTTATGCTCTTCCTCTCCTCTTTCTTCCTCATGTTTCTTTTCTTCTTCTTTCTTCTTTGTTTCCTTTACCTCTACCTCTCCTTTCTATTCTTTTGTTTTCTTTTCCTCTACCTTCTCTTTGGCAATGGTTTCTACCTTATTTTCTTCATCCATCTTGTCATCAGTTATCTTGTATATTGTTTTCCACAATTGTGTGGATTTATTTACAATATCCTCAATCTTGTTTTGAAGGATGCAAAAGGTTCTATACTTAAGTCCAAACTTGCCACTATGTTTCTTGTTTGCCTTTGTTATTTGAGCCTTTATCTTATCAGGTTTTACTTGTGCTAGGGTAGATTCTATAATGTCCCTTTCTATCTTTAGACAATAATGAGACTTATTCTCAATTATTTCATATAGTTCCTTTGGCATAGTATTGTCAAGTTCTAGAGGTGTGTTTTTAAATTCTACCATCATGGCATACACAGATTCCTCTGCTTTATTATGCTCTTCCCTACTAAGCTTATTTAAATCAAGAGACTTTAAATCATTCAAATATGCATTTTTAATCTTGTTGTAAAGTTTGTCAATTGCAGATTTAGGAGGATGGCTTACCACTTTAAATTGGTTGATGTCCTTTGATGCTATTCTTTCATCATCTGTATTTGGCTATGCCAAATACCTTCTTCTCTTCTTGGGCTCTTTAGTAGGCTATAAAGTGTCTTTCTTCTTCTCCTTTGATGCCTATTTAGCCTTTTGAGTAGATGTTATTATAGTGGCCCTTGTTGTTGGAGCTAGTTTAGTTTGAGCTAGCTTGGTGACCTTTTTGGGCTTGGGCTGAGTTTTTTCCTTTCTCTTCTTTTTCTCGGTAGGTGTAGGCAATTCCTCAACTTGTTCTCCCTTGATACCTTCCTCCTTGTCTTCTCCTAGGCCTTGTGTTAGCTCTTCTAGGCCTTGCCCTTGCTCTCCTTCTTCTTCACTTTCTCCTTCAATGCTTCCTCCAAATGTCTTCTTTATCTTCTTTACCATTTTATCTTTCTTCTTAATAATAGAAGCTATTTTCAATTTAGTCTCAACTTTGGACTTAACAACATGATATGTCCCAAAGTAAGAAGCCTTCTTGTCTATCTCTTCTGCTAGCAATGCTGCAATTGCTATTGAGGCTTCATCTACATCAAGCTCATATCCTAATGGCCTTAGCCATCTTACTCTTGGTATCACTACTTGGATGTAGGTTTAGTCAATGTCAACCAAGAAACTTATGTCATTGAAATTTTTCTCAACTAATGAGACTAGTATTCTCATTCTTTGCTTCATAGGCTTGTTAAAGTCTTCAAAGTAACTAGTCATTTGAGACTCAAAATTGTCTCCCATCTGATCAATGAACTCATTAATTTGGGTGATTGCAGTCTTGTTGGAATTCCAATTTACCTTCCCAATTGAAGGGAATTCTTCCATCACATAAAATAATATGTAGACTAATACTGATCCAAATTTACATTGTGCTCCCTTGGATCTTCTTATAGCTCCCAATTTTTTATTAATTTGCTGAAGCATTAGCTCTACTAGATCATAGGTATGATCTTTCTTCACCAACTTGTAAGCCACATCAATAGATATGTAGGGTACACTATTTAGTCTACTGGATTGATAGAATTTGTGTGAAATTATTCTCATAGTAAAGTCAAGTATGGGTTTAGTTATAGTGTCAATGGTCATTCTCCTATTATTCCATTTTGCACCTATATTCTTCTCAATAACCTCCTTTCTGTCACTTCTCAATGTCTTTTGCCAATCTAGGGATGGGAGTCCTGTAACCATATGCACTATACTCTTTGTAATCTTAATGGGTCCTATCTCTAGCCATAGACATCCATCATGAATTTGACTCAAAAAAATGCGAATCCATTCTGTCTTAAACACGATAGGAAAAACTAGGGTTTTTGTCAGATCATTCTTCTCAACAATCTAGAACTTGTCCTTTAATATCCCGTTATCACATAACTTATCATAGGATTGGAATATTTCTAGATCACCTATGGCACCAATTTTGTAGTTCTAGCACTTTCTTACATCTTCAACCATGACAACCTTAGGTGGAATGATGGATAATGCAATAGTTGGGTCATTTCTATTGGTAACTTTGGAGATTGGCCTAAATTTGGGCTATTTGACTTTATTGCTATCTAAATGGATCTCATGATCTTCATTTGCCTTTGGTTTTCTTGAACTAGAGGCCATTTTACTGAACTAGGATTTAAATGTATTAAAACTTTAACTTTGCGTAGCTTGGTAGTTGATAAATACCTTTGAATTAATGAATTTGTGCTAAACTATAGTTGAAATCCATGCAAATGGCTATTAGGTTGCTTCTCGATCGCTTCTTTGCTCTTCTCATCTTTTCTCTATCTTCGAATGACATGAAAATGAACAAAAATCAACCTTATACCTATCAAAGACCTTGTATTAAATGCTTCATGCATACATCTATAAACTCGACACTTGAAGGATTCAATATGACTTGGCTCCCATTGTATTTCATTTACTCAGCTTCAATTATCAGCTTTGTAGTGCACCAATATTACAGTCAAAGGAACAATCAAATATAAATATATTTTTTCTTTTTCAATGAAAGAATTTTTATTTTATTTTATTTGTTATATTTATTTTCCTTGATCTAAAATATTGATGTACATTCCTACAATACATTTAACTAACTTCACTAACCACTTTAGTTCCTTCCAACCAGAACATTATTTGAAATTCTAACAAAATGTCTTTATAACCAAATGTATCAATTTCAAATGGAGACACACATTTTCTCTTAGAATCATTTTAGAAACAAAAAAATAACAAATTTACTCATTTCTATATACTATAGGATAGTGCATGATATATAAATTTCTTTAATCACTGAATGTAGCAACATATCAACAAGTACAATCCACTTATACAGTCCACTTATACAATTTTCCAGCTTACAAGCTGTCATAAAACACAAGATTGGGAGTTACCCAAGGGTGACTCTCCCTAATACAATAAGAATTCACTTGGAAGTATGTTTTTGCTGCAAATGAAAATAATACAACATCCTTCTTCTCTTCAAGTCTTCAATCCATAGATCACAACCTGCAGTACAACACACACAAACAAGCCCATGGTACTCTCCTCCCAACCTTAGGCCTTTTAAAGGCAACCCCCGAGCAGGGAGAACCTTGACTAGGTGGACATACATTACTAACAACCATTTACAACACAATGCTCACATTACAAAACTGTTCACACATTTTACAATTGACAAATATAACCACAAAAATTCCCAACCAAGGTAGACTACTTAGGATCACATGTAGATCCATCTCAAGGGGTAAGGGTGGAAAATGAATGTTGAGGAGACTCCACCTACAACTATGCCTTCATTAGGCTATACACTTTACACACATGCCTTCACAAGGCAACCCAACACCACATACATGCCTTCACATGGCATCTTTACAATACTTATAACTCCAGCAAGGTGGCATATGGGGCCCATAACACCCATATGGTATCCCTCTCCTACTCTAGGAGAGACTCTCACCCAACACATTCCCTATGCACCCCTTACCCTCACAAGGCTCTCTTTCCCTCCCAAGAGATGAGACTCACCTTGTCACACCCAAAACAGAAAACTACAACAAGAACATATGAATTCACAACACAAAGTAAATCACAATACACACATACACCAAAACTGAAACATGATCCCTCAACCTTACACAACACAACATTACAACACACCATATTACAACTACATTACAGAAAACTCACATGCATGACACAATAAAAATAATCTACTTAACAACAAACTTTCATAGCAAGGGTACATAAGGTTACCAACCTGGTTTCCAAGAAAATTTGAGCTCCCTCTCTTTTTACCAGCAATCCTCCTCCTAAGCTATCTTCTTCTCCTTTTTTTTTGCCCCTTTTCCAAAATTTTACCCCACTTAGATTCTTTTTCCAGATCTATCCAAAAATTCTCCCCCCAAGAACTCTCCAACCAACTCTCCCTAAAGAATGTTTTCTTTTGATGCTTAAGTTTCCAAATTCGGCCAACTTGGGAATCCACAATTTTGGGTGCTCTTTTCAATGCCTAGGGAAGCTTATAATACTTAAAAATGCCCCTACCCCCTAGGTATATCATATGGGCTTTAAAATAAGACCTCAAACTACCCCTAGGGATGGTGTAAACCTCCTAGAAATTCACAAAAGGTGTGCATTCGACCTAGCATGGAAAGAATCCCTCTTCGACCCATAAATACACCTAGGGAAAAGAATCCTACCAAACCACTCCTTGGTTCACTCAACCACCTACCATCCCACTAAGCATGCTACAAAGGAGAACATGTGTCAAGTGACACCATAATACACACAACACACTTGGCAAGCCATCAAGAAAAATAAATTTACTTTTATAGAATCACAATAATAAACACAAATTGGTTTTACAAATAAAATACAAGGGTAAAAAGGTTATACCCTCCTTAGGGTTAACCTTAGTTTTCCCAAACACCTAGCAAGGTTCTCCATAAATCCATGGGCTTCTTTCCTACACACTTATTGCAAATATCAGTAGTCCAAGAATAAGGTGATAAAATGATAATGTAAATATAAATCACATAGATTCTATCATCAATGAATAACATAACTAATATGAAATATGTATTTCCATTCATATCACATTACACACTTCACATTTGTAGCAATTCTCTAATCTAGATAGTAAAACATTATGATCATTTATTCTTACAGAAAATTATGGAATTAATCTACCTTAAGCAATGCATCAAATATAATATAAGTATACAATTCTAGTTTATTCAAATGATACATGAATTCTTAATGTTACTCTAAATATGCTAAGACATGATAATCTAGCACCATATGGAGACCACAATTCAAAAATCAAACATTCACTTGAGTATAACATAAGCTTTAATCATGACATATGGATCATCAAGAAGGTAAGTAAGCATATTTGAATAACATCATAAAAACTACTTAGAATATTAGTGTCCTAGTAAAATCATAAGGAATCATCATATAGCCTAATGATATAGGTATCAATGTCCCAATAACATAACATGAAATCAAATAGTCTAAGGATCAAAATATCAATGTCCATAGTGGGTAATAATGTGTCATCTAGAGTCTAACTATCAAAGTCCAAAAGAAACAAAATGTCAATAGTGCTATGATGGTCGGGGCGGGACATTACAAGCTTGGTCACTATTAGAAACTCGACATCCATTGGAGCTTTACTTGGCATCTAAGAGTAACTCGAAAGCTTTTCAAAAAAATTCTTGGCTTCTTTTCTCATGCTCATTTCTTCTCTACAATACTCCTTTTTTCTTTGGAACTGATGTATGATTTAACTTTGTATATTAGTTCCATATGCCTTTCTTTTGCTTAGTTGGATGAAGTGTGATCACTTGACCTCTTGGGTGAAGTGATCTCTCCATTTGATGTGCTGCACTCATCCTTCTTCTTCCAAGTCTTTTTCATTTGCCCTCTTATTTTTTCAACATCAACCTTCTCTTTTCCTTTGTTGACTTCTATCTTGGGTGCTTTTGACTTTGTTGGACAATTTTTGTTGATATGACCAATCATAAAGCAACTGAAACATGTAGTTTGGCTTAGCCATTTGCTGTAACTTCCTCTAAAATGTGTCCTTATGCAATTTTTAGGAATGTGTCCATACTCCTAACTATAGTGATATCTATACCTAGTATTGTAATCCCAATTGTAGTGATGACCATAGTTGTTTCCTCTTGTAGGCTAATTAGGTTTCCATATAGGCTTTGATTTGCATTCATATGCTCTATGTCCATACTTTTTGCAATTATAGTAGTGACCTACAAATCTTGGTGTCCTCATGATCTTGGTTCTACATTCATGTGCTTGATCTCTTTATTTTTCGCACTTGTGACAAAAGCTTGCATTGGTAGGTTTATCATGCTGATAACTATTCTTGATCCTACACACATTAGAGGCATGTCCTATTTTACCACAGAAATGACATGTAGGTTTAGTTTTTTTACCTTTGTTACTCCTTTCTTCTATAGTCTTGGATGATTCTCCTTGTTTAGTGTTGGTGTAGCCAAGTCTTGAAGTGTCATTGCTAGCGCTTGGTGATTTTAGTAGTTTCTCAAAGTACTTGATAGCCTCATTGGGTTTGTTGTAGCTTTTTGTTATTTCCTTCTCTCTTCTCAATTAATTCTACATTTGTTCATTATGCATCTTTAAGGTGGAAATCTCAATGTCTTTCATGTTTAGCTCATGATGAGCATTCATCATCTGGCTTAAGGTGTCTAGCTACATGTTTGAGATCCTTTCAAACTCAATTGTCTTCTCTTCCAGTCTATTGGTAAGATTTCTCTTGTCATGTTCTATCATGGCCTTGTCTTGAACAACTCTCTTTTTCATTTAGTCACTTCACAAAGCATTATAGCTTGTGATTCTTGTTCAATCTTGAGTAATCTGATTTCTTCAACTTGTGCTTTGTTTTTCTCCATTAGTTCTACTATTGCTACATCAAATTCTTTGGAATATCCATTTGAGAATTCTTGTATGGTATCAATCTCCTTTTAGTGTATGTCATTTTCAACTATGGCTATCTCCTTCCTTCTTTTAAAGGATTTTCTCAATTCTTTTCTGGCTTCTTCCACTTTGTGTAGAGCTAGGTGCACATCAATCACTTGATTGTCTATGATCTTCCCAAGTTTGAAGATTTCCATCTTTAGACCTTTTCTCTAAGCTATTAGGCTTGTCCTTGTGAGAACCTGTGCTCTGATACTAATTGTTGGAATGTTCAAAATGGAAAGAGTAATTTTGAGAGGGAAGGGGGGTGAATAATAAGTATCACACTTTTAACCTTTTTCAATCCTTTAAATCAAATAACTAAAAAAAACTACATGGATGTAAACATATAAATGAACATAAATTAAACACATGCAATAACTCATAACACCAAATTTGGTAACCCAAAAACCCTCCTGGAATAAGAAGGTAAAATTGGGGTGGGGATGATACCCACAAAAATTGTTGTAGCAATAAATGTTTGACCACTTCTAATGGTTTTCCCTATGAAAGGCCTGCCCTATTAAAGGCTTTGTATTTTGTCAATAGTAACCTGATTATAGGATTTAAAAACACTTTACATGAAGTGTCACCCTGATAAAGGATTTATAATAGGATACTAAACCCATCTAATACAATAGGATTTTGAATCACCTTCTTCAAAGGTTCTCCTACCTAGCTGTTAAGCTAACCTATCAATATAGGATTTCCAACTTCTAATACAATGGCAAGAAAGTATTAGAACAATGAGCTTGATAGTATGCAATCTTTAATTTCTAGATACAAGCACTTGATCTAGTCTCTCTGACCTTGATCCTCTGAGATCTAATATCTAATCATGTCTCTTGTCCCTTATGCTATTTTGATCAACTAGATATGAAATTGCTTCTCTGTTCCTCTAACTCTTACTCCCTTCACACCAAATTTCTCTATAATCTCCCCATACACTATTCTCTACCTCATACCTAATGGATTTTTCAACCTCCTTTTAAAGATTGTGAAGACTTAGGGTTAGGTATGGATCTATGATCCATATTGAATCTGTAAGTTCCTACTCATTCTTTGCATTCACCTCAGTGGTTGCATGCCTTCTCCATTTTTCTCATTGGTTGCATGTTGATTGCATAGGAAATGTAAAAGATTAATCCTTATCCTTTTTCTCCTTTGAACTCTCTCTATGTCAGTGACAAAAATGGTTTACATCTGAGTTTTTGGGGGCACAAACTCATATGTTGACTTTGTGTTACTTGGCACATATTGGACTACTAGTGTTAGGCACATATACTATCCTAGATTGCTCAATACCTATTACACTCTATCTCACTTGGCACATATATGATTATGCATTGCATAAAAATGTAATAATGAAATAAATGCTAAGCAACTAACAACTATTCCTACATGATCATGCAAACCTCAAAATATGGAAGAGAAC
Source organism: Cupressus sempervirens (assembly GCA_028749045.1). Classification (NCBI taxonomy): domain Eukaryota; kingdom Viridiplantae; phylum Streptophyta; class Pinopsida; order Cupressales; family Cupressaceae; genus Cupressus; species Cupressus sempervirens. The sequence goes on from CM053783.1 coordinate 747,731,616, forward strand.
ATGTAACTAAGCATGACATGAAATGAAACAGAGCATTAAACCATTGAAAATAACACCAATGAAAATCTCATAAAATCACCAAGTGGTTGATGATTTCTTTTCTAATGGGATGTGGTTATTTGCAATTTCTACATCATAACAATGAGGTAGATGGTGATTTTATGAAATGAGGAGAGGCCTCTCCTTTTATAGGAAATGAGATGCAATGGATGGCTAAGATTAAATGCAAGATGAAGGGCTAGGATCTCTCAAGATCGATGAGGTAGAGGCCAAGTAGACTCCATGTGGATTAAGGTTTTGACCATTCAAAGGGGCAAATATGCTCACACATGTGTGAGCAACCTTTTATGGTGACATGATCAAAAGGTGTGAGAATTATGGCTTCTCATACACGTGTAAGACAACTTGACTCTCATGCAAGAGGACAAGTGTGCAAGAGGTGTGAGAAGGCATGGCTTCTCACACATGTGTGAGACACCTTGATTAGGAAGTGGGTAGGTTTAGAAAGGTGTGTTAGGTTAGAGTAGTGAGGTTAGGTGAGGGTTAAATGTAGGAGCCATGTGCTCAAATAGGATTAAGAGTAGTATTTAATTCCAAGGGGGATTAGACATTGATTAATTAAGTAAATGAAGTACTTAATTAAAGTGAATGGGTTAGGATTTCAATAGACCTTAGTTTATTTAAATCAAAGAAAGGCTAGCATTTAGATAAACCTTAGTTTATTTAAATCAAGGAAAGGTGAACATAATTAAATAAATGTAAAATTTATTTAATAAAGGTAGGGTAATTAAATAAATAATAAGTATTTATTTAATTGGTCAGGTTAAGGGTATTTGGACAACTTTAGGTTTCTACAGATTATGACTCACTTAGCATATGAAGCATTTTGACTTGCTCAATATAAACTATGACTCAACACCTATATGTCACTTGGCACTTATATACTTCTTAGCACTTGAAGTCACTCGGAACCTATTGAAAATTTGATTTAGCACACACTGTGGCTTGACATACATAGTGTACTTAGGTTCAGTGTAGAAAGTGATTAAGTGTGTTGACATTCAAATGTCAAAACCATCTAAGGACCAATAGCCTATTCAGTTCTTCATTTTCAATAGGTGTTAGCCTATATGGTGCTTTATTAGAAAAACTAGCTTTAGGTATCAAATCCATATAATGACCAATACTTCTTATAGGAGGCAAAGTTTTAGGTACATTATCAAAAATAATATCTTGAAATTCAATTAGTAAAGATTCAATCTTAGGTGCATGCTCAACTTCATCTTCTTTCTCAGTCTTCTTAGGAATCAAAGAAAAAGAAACATTCTATTCCTTCACATCCTTAGAAAATTGATTTCCTTCAATGAAAAATACTATTATTATGGTGAAATTATTATAATTAGGTTTCTCTATTAAAGGAAACAATACTTGTTTCTTCCTATAAAGCTAAATAGTATATTGGTTCAATCTACCATCATGCAAAGATTGTTTTTCATACTACCAAGGTCTTACCAATAGAATATGAAAATAATAGATAGGCATAATATCACACAAAAAATCATCATCTTAATTTCTAGTCCTAAATTTAACAAGTCATTGTTCAGTCACCAGTAGCCTATGCCCACTTTAGATCTATACAGCATGATAAGGCTTAGGGTGTCTCAATATCTATGAATTCAATTTGTTAACCAACTCTTCAGATCTTGAATTATTTGAACTACCACTGTCAATGATCACTTTGTAATATTTTCCTACAATCTTACATCTAGTCTTGAGTAAAATTTTCCTCAAAATAGGTTCTTCATTAGTTTTCCCATTCCATAAGATTCTTCTTATCATAAGGTTCTACCTACAATTTTTGTGCTTGCATTATTACATCCAAAGGTTGTATGCCCTTCTTCTCCACACTTGAAATAAGTTCCCTTAAACCAAGATCTCTCTTCTCTTTTACCATTACTACCATTCCTAGTGTAACCAATATAGCTACTTATAGTGCAATTACCTCTCTTACCATCATGTCCTTCTGTCCATTTAGTTTCACCCTTATCTTGCATTGCACTGTTAGATTTTCTACTTTCTCCATAGGTTCTACCTCTACTTCTTTGAAAATTGCCACCTCTCCCTCTTTGTCTTTGATCATGTTTCTTTTCCAATAAATCCTCGTATTTTAAGGTATGCTAATATGATTCTTCCACACTATCTATCTTAAAAAAGATAATCTCATCCTGAATTGATGCCCTCAAACCATTTATTTGCCTATCCTCTTTCTCAACCTTATCATTCACATGTCTAGATTTGATGCCCAATTTGTAAAATTTCTCAGTATATCCTTTCATACTCATATCCTTTTATCTCAATTTTTTCATTTTCCTCAATAGATTAACATGATAATCTATAGGAAGGAACTTCTTCATCTTGCTAATCATCTTTTCCTATTTCTTGATCTTTTCTTTTTCTCTTCTCTTCCTTTTAGATTACAAATGATCACACCAAACTGAAGCATAAACTTTCAAATTGGTGACTTCTATATTTACTTATCTATTTTCTAGGGTACTCTCACACTTAAAGAATTTAATCCATTTTAGAAATCCAATCCAATAATACATTGGTCTCTAAACTTTCATCATAACAAGAAACTTCAACAACAGGTTTGGATTTTACCCTAGACAATGCTCTTAGTAGTCTCTCCTCATCTTGTTCCACTTTAGGTTTAGGATTAGGATTAAGTACCACTTCTTCATCATCACTAACATCCTTAATGTGTAAACCTCTTCTCTAAGTTGTCTCAATAGCTTCAAGTCCGGCTACCATATGTATCAACATATTCACAATGGCATTATTTGTATTTCTTCTACCTTGAACCATATTGACAATAATTACTCAAGAATCATAAAATTATGAAAGTTATAGGTTAGAATCCAAATATTCTACCCCACAACCAATTCAATTAAGGTTATCCATGATCCCCATCTCATGAGGAAATAAAACATTATTCTGATACCACCTAATACAAGGTAGGTAGAAGGAAGGGACTAATTCCAATCTCCTAACTCCTCACCAAGAGTACACACAAAATAAAACACATGGATTCAGAAAGAGAGACAAAATTTAGTCATGATCAAATATTGATTAATTAGAAAACTTGCATGATAAAATATACATTAAAATATGTTTGGCTATAAGACCTTCCAATTTATGACTAGATTAATTACTTACAAAACTAGAGCTCAAATATCACAATCTTGAGAATTTATTCTACTTCTTCTATCTTAGAACCTCCAAAACTTACTTTCCTATAGCTAATCTAAGGCCTTATATAGCCAACAAGACCATAATTTATCTTGTTAGGAATTTAATTACAAAATAGGTCTTGCCTTAGAGGAGAAAGAAAAATAACTAGAAAATGACAAAAATATAAATCATCCTCTTCAGGATAGGTTTGTGTATGATCAAAGAGATGTCCATTAATTGTGCACAATTTCATGTCATCATAGGAAATTACACAGAAATAATCTCTAAGGTATACATGATACAACACATAGTAATAGAAAGAAAAGAAAGAGGCACAAAATTCCAAGCATGAAGAATATTAGATTATGTACACTTAGGGTAAATAATGAACAATTGGTCCACATTAAGATTGCAACTTCACATAAGTTGAATCCATGAGTAGAAATGAATACTCCCCAAACAAAAAACTAGTACATAAAAAAGGAAATATTATTGGTTGATGTAAGATTTCCTATCAACCCAAGATGCTCCTCCATCATGCCCATACTTCCATCAAATATTTTTGCATTTGAGTAAAGATCAAAATTATTATACAATGTGACCATATTGATGGTAGTTGTGATGATACCTAGTAAAGGTATGTTGAACAACATGAGAAACTTTTCTATGCCAACATATAGTTGAAGCGTGTTCTACTTAAACCCAATAATGACATGTAGGGTTCTTAGTTTTTGTATGTTTAGATAATGTTTTCCCTTCTCTTTTGTGGCTTGAGTGCTTGTTTCTATAGGACTTTCCTTCTTTAGTCTTATTGTTACCTTCATAGCCAAGATTGGTTGTGATATTGGTCTTTCTCTAGATCTTGAGTTGGTCATCTATCTTCTTAGAGCTATCATTGAATTTTTTCAGCTTTTCATTTCTCTCATTTGTGCTTTTCCCTTCTTTAGTCATTGTGTGGATATGTTCATCCTTTTGTATTGTATCTTCCTCATTTTTTCTCTTTTCTAATAGTTCTTCTCTCAATAAATCCTCAAATTTCTTTCTTACTACTACAAAATTACTTTTCCCATCTTGAGTTTGGCTTAGTTTTGTTGAAATTTCTTCTTGTTATTTCTTCATTCATGCAATAATTTTTATCATCTTCCCATATTTGATCATTAGATTAGTAATTTATTCATATTCATCTATTCTTCTACACTCTTCTAGTTTCTCAATGAGTTCATGAGTCTCATTGAGTTTCTTTGTCTTTGACAATGAAACCCTTAAATGTTTTATTCAAATCTTCAATTATGTTAAGAGTGTCATGGAGTTGCTCCTTAAGTCTGATGGATGCCATTTGATTTTCCCACAAGCTATCAAGATTTTCACTACTATGGTATGCACTATGATACAATTTATCCATCCCAACAAGTACCGGGGGGGGGAATTAGTAGAAATTTTCCAACTAATCTGCTAAACCATTATACTAAACAAACTAGATAATAACCACTTAATTGATATTGCAATAATAAAAGTAGTAAGATAAAAACATGTAATCACACACATAGAAATACATCAAATGTCACATATATTTTATTCACAGAAGCCCTTGATGAGAGGATGGAAACCATGGTGGGAGTAATATACCCACTAGCCTTTTACTATAGATAAAAGGTTGCTTGGTTAAAGGCTAAAATTGTTCCTCTTGAGAACACATACAATTATGAATGTTAGCAACTTTTTTGGATTACAAAAACTTGTCAAAGCCACCCTATTGAAGGATTTAAAATCTCCTTCTAGGAGCTACCTTGTTAGATGATTTATTACACACTTGCTACTAAAGGATGCCTGGCCAAGAGCTTATAAATTATTATAATCGTAAGAAGGAAATAAAAATATTGACCTAAGTATGTGGCCCACCTTCCCTTATAGATCTCTAGTGTATACCTTGAAGATGTAATGATCTTTTTACATAGTGTTTGCTTCCTTCATGATATCTGTTATATCATCTCTTTAGTTCACTACTTTGCTCTATCTATAGTTCACCAGTTTGAAATAGTCTTATTATGTATTGATCCTAAAGGCTATTATATTAGTACAAATACTTAGTCATTTACTAGGTAGAGTTGGTCGGTCACTAGTATGGCAAAGGCACCATACATGTCAAGCTATAAAGTGAAGAAGTAAACAAGTTTAGAATGTGCCAAGGAAGATATAGTTGTCGAGTGTACATAAGTGTCACCAAGCAATCTATTTTTTGCTAAGAAGTTCAAAGGGAAAAACATAAGTTGAGTTACCTGGAAGGAAAAATAGAGATAAATATTTTTTCCAAGTTGGACATATGTTTCTAAGTTCAAGAAGAGAATAAAGGAGGTAATTGTGCATGTGATTACACATCATTAATCCCTATGTTGTATGATCAACTAGTCAAAAAATATGAAGGACTAAGTGGAAATAAGGATGAATCTAAATCATCATTCAAGATCTAGAAGCTTATTTATATGGTTATAAAGAAAGTGTTTAAGATAGAATTTCAATAATTTGAAGTTGTTGGCAACAAGATTGTGAAGTTGAAGGTGAATCAAAGGTTGAAAGAATAAAGAAACTAAGCTCTAAAGAGAGGAGATATTGCATATCAATTAAATTGAGGTGATTAAATATTGGAAAGAGAAGATCTATCATTAGCAATATAGTTCAAATTGAAGGATCATGGACTCGATTATATTTTAACTAGTGTATCAGGTGAGTCTCTTAATAGAGTGGTCCCAACATGCCTATTGCAAATATCCTAATAGAGTTTTTACTTAATTGTTATGTATAAATCTCTTAATTAAGGTACACTTAACAATATTGTAAGCTTTTAACTAAGATGATCCCTCATAGGGTATATTATTAGAAGTGATCAAAATTGTAGCCTAACACAGGCACACACTTTATTCGTGCAGTACTAAAGCTTTTGTGGGTGCCTTCCTCACTGAAGTTTTACCTTCATCTTGGGGGGTTTATGTATTACCAAATATTGTGTCATGTGTTGATGATTTTTTTAAGTGTATTATTTATATTATTAGATGTTAGATCTGATATTAACATGTTGTTACATGATGATGTATGGTTAAGTTTAAGGTTGAGATGCGTGATGAATTAAGTTTGAATATAGTTTATGTTTGAAGTGGTAAAATTTTAAGAGATCTTGATTCACCCCCTTGTCTCAACATCTTCCTTTCTCATTAGATTTCCTATAATTGGTATCAAAGACATTTTCTCTGGGGAACAAGTTTAACCACTTGAGATTCAAAGATCTTGGAGATGAAAGCCTACAAACTAGGAAAGATGATTGAGAATTAAAAATAAGGAAGTAGATGACAATCCAACAAAATGACACACAATATCTAGAAGAAATCATTAAGGAATTACATGATGAAGTAAGATCTAGTGAATCTAATGTAGCAATAAAAAATCTATTACAGAAGAAAAACATTTTGAATGAAGAAGTAAGAGCACTAAAGAGAGAACATGAAATACACTCAATAAGACTATGTAAAGTCACTAAACAAAAGAAAAAGGATGAAGAAGACAATGTAATGGATGATGAAGACAAGAGGAAAATGGCTACAAGACTTGATGAAATGATTTATGGAGTACAAAGTATGAGTTTGAAGAGTAGAGCCTATCGTGGAACAATCATTATTTTGTCAATGATGTCAAACCTACTACTTGCTAGTGAGACAATTTACTTTTGGTCTAAATGCTATCATTTGTTTGATTAATGAAGAGGATTTGAACAGAGAAGATAAAAGGGGCATCTACAGAAAGGTTGAGTTATTTAACTATGTAAAAGGAGCACTAAGACAAAGTAATAAATTGATATTAAAATGTATTGTTTATCTACTTAAAGTCTATAATGAAATATTACTCAAGCAAAGACTAGAAGAAGATCAAGTGAAGAAAAGTGTCTACCAAGCCTTGCCAAGAAAATTTTGTAGGCCTAGTAGAAAATAGTAGAAGTTGAGTGAAAATCAATAGGTGTCAAGCAAAGAAGACAAATAGTGGAATTTGAGTGGAAGTTAGTATATCCTAAGCATCAGTAACCTTTAGTGTTTTTTGAGTGAACTAGTGTTGGTCAAGTGACAAAATACTGTAATTGTTGAGTGACAACAAAAAGTGTTAAATCAAAGATTTGATGAATCTGAGCTAGCTAATTTGATTTCTTAAATTATGTGAGGCATATGGAAGATAACTATGATGAGCTAGTGGCATAGAATTCAAGGTAAACCATTTTGAGGTGAATTCAAGGAAGATTGTAGAAGAAGTTTCTAAAGGGACTCAAATGGAAAAGTGGGTAGATTCATTGAATCCTACCTAACTCTAGAATGGACAATTATGGTTAAGCGGCAAAAGATCTAAATTTTGTATTTATAGAGATAGTTGGCTAGAAGTAAAGGTTATCATGTGTGAGAACCTAAAGAAGATAATAAGTCTAGGGTGTTTCTTCATTTATTGGATGAACAAAAGAGACTGCAGTTGGCATACAAAGAAAGAAGGCTTAAGAGGATGAATGCTTGAAGGGTGAACAAGCTATCAAAGATGAAGAGTATGAATGCCAAGCAAAATGGAGGAATGAACCAAACATCTACAATTTGCAAGTGAGTTGTAAGTTTTTACTAGATCAAGTCATGTTGTTTCTTTTTGACAACTATACCAGTGCGGATAAATCCTTTGGATTAAGGTTGACCTAATAGTCATTTATAAATCCTTTATGTTGGATACAATTGTCTAATTGTGTGTTGTCTTTGATGTCACACAAATGTCATATTAGATATCAGTTAGTGCTTATCAAGCTCACTTGGTCAACAAGATAGTTTTCCTTGTCTACCAAGCATTCCTAAAAGTTTACTCTGTGAAGATAGTGTCTACTGAGCTCACTCAGGTGTCGAAGAAAATTATGTTAGAAAATAGTGTTAATTGAGTTCGCATGGTTAACAAAGGAAAGTTGGATAGAGTTAGTGCTAACCGAGTTCACTCGATTAGCAAAGGATTTTTGCAAGTTCACAGTGTTAACCAAGCTTTTGTTGGTTTACATAAGAAATCATCTTAGAACTAGTGTTTACCGAGAAGGGTTGGCTAATGAAGAATTTTGTTATTTTGGCATGAGAAGCTTAATTATTTTAAGTATTGTTTCTAGCTGACTATGGTAATGATTAGTGGTCATTCTAATTTGTATTGAGCTAACTTGACAAATTGAAAGGTATATATACAAGGTCAAGTTATGACTTTCAAGTGTGTGCAAATGTATTGACTGAATTGAAAAGAGAAGAGAGGGAGCGAACCTGAAGGATAAGCAGGTATCGTTGTGGAGCAAAAAAGTGTTATTTGATCAGGAAGGATCAAGTATGAAACAAAATAGAGATCTATAATCAGTAATTTAGTTGCATCACAATTAGGTCATTTCATTGTTACTCTAACTATTATAGCAGTGATCTAAAATCTCTTAACAAAGTTGGTTTAATAGCCAGTTGTAAATCCTCTAACAAGGTGACAATTCCATTGAATTGTTTTAGGACCTCTTGCAAGGCCACTCTTTACAATGTGATTAAATCCTCTAACAAGCTCATACCTAATAGTGTGTTTTGTAACCTTTAACAGAGCTCACTTTAGAAGAGTGAAAAATAGTAACTAGTTATAGTGGCGGTTTTTCCCATATTGGGTTTCCATGTTAAATCCTAGTGTCTCATGTGTTCATGTTATTTCACTTATGCTTGCAAATTAATTACTGTTAATGTTAGATTTGCTATATTAATTCATACTCTGCATTTACTGAGTAACAACATTTTTTGTGAGTTTACCGAGTAATAGTAGCATATAGTTTTCTCAATAAATTTTTTTGTTGACATCTAAAGGATCTTGGATTTATTTTAGTGGTAATTGATTCACACACCACCCCCCCCCCCCCCCCCCCCCCCCCCCTCAATTACTCCTTCTATATTTCCAACACTTTAATTGGGTGACATTCTAATGGAATATTCTAAAGTCTTCTAACAATGCTCACTCCTAACAAGGTGGTTGAAATCCTCTAACTAGGTCACATATAATAGTGTGTATTTTTAACCTTTAATAGGGTTGGCCTTTCATAGGGCATCACTTCTGAAGAGTGAAACTAGGTAGCTCAGTTATTCTAAAGAATTCTGACATAAGTTTCAATCATGAAATTGCAAGGAAGATAGAAGAGATTGAAGATATGAGATAAGAGAATAATCAACTAAAAAATGAATTGAGAGCTAGAAAATAAATCATTGAAAGAATAAACATATCTAGAGAGGTCATGAGACAACTTGATGAGAAGTTCAAAGAATAAAGAAGACCTCATGATACTATTGGATCAGGTTATTATGAGTTCATATTATCTACTGAGAAATAGCAATCATCAAAGCATGGAGAATAAAGGAATACAAAACCAAAGGGCAAGAAGCCTACATCCTATCACTGTGGAATACCAGGTCATACAATAAATGTTTCGAAGTAAAAATGGTAACTCCAAAGCCTAGCCTAGCCTAAATTAAATGAATATTACTTTAATTACAACAAGCATGGAGATCAATCATATGAGTGGAGATCAAAGACACCAGTTGTATCTAGATTTGAAGGTTATTGCTACATATATAAGAAGTATGGTTACAAGGCACAAGATTGAAGATCAAATAAAAAGCACAGTTGGACACCTAAAGGTCAAGAAAATGCAACTAGGCAAGGCAATGCAATAAATTTAGATTACAATACTTAGGATAATTTTCAATATTGAGGAAAGTATGAAAATATTGTAGAAAATTATGCAAGGATACATCTTAGAGGAAGATCAAGAAATTAGAGAAACTTTGGTCCAATATGTATTAACAATTAGAAGGTCAATCAGCTATGAAGAGTCTATATGAACTAAGCACCAACATAAAATAATGAAGAGAACAATAGAAAACAAATGATTAATGATGAATAAGTGAGAAGATAGATGAATAAAACATGGAAGAAAAAATATGATGGAGGTGATAATGCAAATGATGAAGTTGTGATCACCCAATCCCATGGATTAGGTGATTCCAACACCTCAAAGTAAGAGGTATGTATGGAACTATATTTCAAATTTCTAAATCATACATTATTTCCTAAAATTGAAACTACAAAAGTCCATGTTACCATAATATTATATGCATAAGGATAAATATTTATTATGAAGAATTCATGTGTTTAGATGCCGAGTTGAAAAGTTAGCAATGACTAAGTATTAGTGTTGAGAATGAAAGTATTATGTGACTGAGAAAATATTGTTAGTAATGACCAAGTTGTGGTATTAACCAAGTTGGGGTTTGAATTTTTAATGTAAATAATTTTAGTAATGGACAAGACAACCTATAATGCACCAATTATATGTACGAGACATTTATGAGGCCCTAGAATTATTATTTTTTGACTTATATAGAAAAATTGTTATTTATTTTAGCCATACTACAGTCACATTTTCAAGAGATAACAAATCTAAGAAAATTTGAGCAATTGTGTGAAGATCTTCTAGCATTTTATCAATATTGGAAGTGATTTGGAGCAGCTGTGTTGATATTGAGAAAAATAGGGTTTTTGTGATCAAACCCTAAACATATAAATGACATCAAGATCATCTATTGCAAACAAGGTAGAGTCATCAAAGGTTAGTAATGTGCATTTAATTAGAAACAATACATGTAATCCACCTAAGTTTAAGGCATATCTAGAGATTTCATTGAAAGGAGATTCATCCAGTGCCCTATCTTTGATCCCACTGAGGGTGATTTTGATTCATGATGTAAGATCTTGTTATACATGAAGATTGGTGAAGTTGGTAATTTGGAATTGAGAAGTGCATATAAAAAGTTATTCATTGATGGGAGACTAAAGGAAGAATATAATCATATTGCAAAGGCTAGACTCACATGTGCCCTAGATTTTCCAAGGGTTTTCATAATAGTGCGGATTGAGGCAAACAACTTTTCTCAATGGAAAAAGTGAGGAATGGTGATTTCCACCATTGAAGATGTAGAAATGGACTTTGTAGTAATGTTTATTCATCATAAGTTCTATCAATCTATCCAACTAGATAGTTTCCCCTACATGGCCAAAGATGTTGCATGGAAGATTGTGAACAAGGGTCATACCTATAACCCTGACAACTTGCAGTTAACACAATTGGATGAGAATTTGTAAAGAATTAGTAAAACAAAGAACACAATGTGTAAGTTTGGATCCTTACTAATTTGCATATTCTTTTATGTACAATTTTTTTTCCTACTATAGGTTATATCACATCGAGAAATAAGAAATGTATAACATAACAAATTAATGAGTTCATTAGTCAATTGGGAGAAATTTTGAGATAGTAATGGATGGTTACTTTGAGGAGTTCAAACATAAGATGAAGAATAGGTCAAAGAATCCTAAATCCTTAGTGGATAAGTACTATTAAAACATCTATTTTCTAGTGGATATAGATATGAATTATATTCAATCAATCATCCCTATTATTACATGGATAAAGCCATTAGGTTATGAAATGAATATTAATGAAACCATAGTAACTATTTCAAGATTTCTAGATGACCCTATTTACAAGGATGTTGAGCCATTTGGCACTTTTGATATACAAAAGTGAAAATGACGATAGAGAAAAAAGTTCCTAAGTTGAAAAGGAAAATAAAAGGTATGATAGAGAATCTAGAAAGTACATTAGGAGTAGGTAAAGAAGAAGAGAAATCATTAGATATCACCCAAGGAAATGGTGAAGACTTATCAAGTGGTCAAGAAGAGGAAGTCAAAGGAAAAGGAAAAGAGATAGCTTTAGCTAAGCCACATGGTAGAATAGGGAAGAGGAAAAATACTAAGCATGCCCTCACTAAACAAAGAGTAACTAGGAAAAGAAAATGTTCAACTACTACTACAGTTTCTAAGCCATAAAAGAAGGGGGTGGTTTAAGTTACAAAACCAATACAAGGAAGAAAGTTAACAAAGAGTAAAGATACAAATGAGACTGAGCCAAGAAAACCTCTAAATAAGCAAAGGAGAAAGCTCATAATATAAAAGGATGATGATGATGATTATGAAAGAACTAAATCATAGGGCACAAGTTAATTTAGGGTTATTGTGCACAAGAAACCCCAGACAATTGATGAGGTATGTGAAAACATTAGGGGGAGTGTAGGTTTATCTAGATATCATCTTATAAAGTTTGACAAATTGAATAAGGTTAATAAGAATAAAGTAGAAGATACATTAATTGACATGATGGGAAACTTCAAGTATACTTCATTACAAAAAGGAAACATGACACCTAATGATCTATATAGAAGAATAGATGAAAAATGGAAGTTTGCATTAATCACTAAAAGACAAATAAGAGAAGGCATGCTTGCACAAGTGATGTTAGAATTGAATAAGAAACAAATTTCCAAAACTATGAAGGACTAAAATGATAGATTTTTTCCCTAAGAGGAGAGCTATCCTAATTTTGAAGAATAAAGTGAGGAATATTGTGGAAGAAAGTAAGGTAATATGGAAGAAGGAATTTTTTTAAATTCTCAATGATGAGTCATAAGACGAGGAAGAAAAAGGTGAGGCTAAACATGTTGAATTGGATGATAAATAAGATATATATGATGGTACTAAAAAACTTGTAAACAAAATTCATGATATAGTCCAACAAAGTGAAGGGAAGACAGAGCCAATGGTGATTGACGATGAGTTAAAAAGGCCCAAATAGGAATATGTTGAATGAGGAGAATGTAATAGCCAAGCTTGAGAGACAAAGTGAAAGTCATCTGTAGACTGAGATAGTACAAATGAAAACATGTGAGGCATTGATGGATTCAAATCTTATGATTGTGCAAGTTAAAGACTATCCCAAGATTGGTGCACAAGAGTCCACACAATAGGTAGAATCCAAACCTATTACTTATATTTTTCCTATTAGTCAACAACAAGAAAAAAGTGAAGGAAATGTTGATCATTTTGAGTAATAAAGTCTAGCAACCAATGAAGGAGAAAATACAAAAGTGCCTAAATAGTAAAATGATGTTGCAGAGGGAAATAATGATGTAAATAATGAAGGTGATAAGGAAGAAATGAGCCTAAATAAAAAATTAGATTAATCTACTAACAGTGAGAGACCAAACACCTTAAGACCTTAGTTTGAGGGAATTAAGGAGACTGGACAATTGAGTTCCATAAGTGAACTCATTACTAATGTAGACCAGGAGAAGAATATTGAGCTTGTACAACAAATTGCAAGTATAGAAGACAATAAAATTATTGGTACTAAGGAGGAAAGAAAAAACATGGAGATCAAAAAAGACAAGGAGACATCTAGACCGAGATTAGAGGTACAAACACAAAGTCTATAGTAGACAATGTTGAAATCCACCACCCCATACTCTAAAGGAAAAATATTGAAGAAGAAGAAGAAAGAGTTAGGTTGCAAGGCATATAAGGTAAACATGTTACACTTTAGGAAGAGATTGTGATTCTTGATTGGGACATAAAAAATCCAAGTTATGATTAGATGAAAATACTCAGTGATTCTATAGCTAGAAGAATCAAGAAAGGGGAGTTGAGAAGAGAGCATCAACATAATTAGCTACTTCATAAAATTAAAGATATATTTCTCGAAACTAATAATGTAGAAGATTTGAGTGAACATGCTCTATTATTTAAAAGTTGGTAAAGAATTTGGAGAAGTTGAATGACCCTAATATAGATACAAGGCAAAAATTAATGCAAAGGTTAGAAAAGAATGAGACCAAGGTGATGGAGAAAGTTTCTACTGAGATTGCAGTAAAATAGGTTGAACTTTGTACTCTTGTAAATAATTTGGAAAAGTTAGTTTTAGATGTAAATAGATTGTTTGTGAGTTGTGCAAGGTCCCAACATTTAAAAATAAGATAAGAGAAAAAATTGACAAGATTGATGCTAATTTATAATAGAGTGGTAATACACTAACCTTGGATGCAATTTCAAGTTTAGAACATTTTTCAAAGTTAAGATTTTTCCAAGGAAAATAGTTTGAGTTAATGCAAGAAGAATGTAAAATAAGAGAAGAGATCACAACAATACAAACTTTGTTGACACCTCATTTGGAGATAATGAAAAGACATTTGAAGACTGCTAATAATCTAATTGATAGATATCACAAATTGTCTATTGTAGACAATATGGTGAATTTAGCTATCAGATTAGAGATTGAATGAAAAGTTCTTGAGTCACTCAAGAAAAAATGGGATAATACAATGTCATTCATTTTTATGGAACATCAATAATTTTGACTGATTTTTCTATAGTCCCTAGTCTCTAGCTTAATGTTACTATGAGGAAATTGTAACAAAAATAAGGGGGAAATATTGTACAAAGAAAGAGAAACACAAAGAATTTTTTTGATATACTGAGAAACATGGAAATATACATAGTTTCTGAGCTAAGGAATGAAGCACACCCTAAGGGGGAGTTACATTTTTGAAGTTTTTTTATGTAAGAATTTATTTTATCATGATAATTTCTTTTAACACTAATGCCAAAGGAGGAGATTGTTGATCCTAAAGGCTATTGTTGATTAGTGAAAAATACTTAATCATTTACTAGGAAGAGTTGGTTGGTCACCACTACGACTGAGCTACCACACAGGTATGCGATATGAAGTGAAGAAGTAAATAAATTTAGTATGTGTTGAGGTAGATATAGTTGCCAAGTTCAATAAGCTTTGCCGAGCAATCCAATTGTTGTCTAGAAGTTGAGAGGGAAACACACAAGCTGAATTATCAAGAAGAAAAAAATAGTGTAGTGCTACACAACCTAAGCAAAGTAGAGATAAATAGTTTATGTTGAGTAAAGTTCTTGATGAGGGATAACATGAAGAACAAGAATAGTCAAGAATTTGAAGCTATGTGTGACAAGTTACATAGTCTTTGTACATGACTCTCGAATGACACAAAATCATATGTAAACTATTTTTTTAGATATGGAAACATTTATCTAAGTTTAAGGAGAGAATAAAGGAGGTAATTATGCTTAAATTTATGCATCAATAAACCATATATTGTATAATCAACCAATCATAAAATAGGAAGGAATAAGAGGCTATAAGGATAAATCTAGATCACTGATCAAGATCTAGAAGTTTCTTTAGATGACTATAAAGAAAGGGTTTAAGATATAATTTTGAGAAGTTGAAGTTGTTAGGGAGAGGATTGTAAAGTTGAAGGTGAATCAAAGGTTGAAGGAATAAGGTGACTGAGCAATCCATAGAGGAGATATTGCATATCAGTCACATTCAGGTGATTACATTTTGGAAAGAGAAGATGTGTCATCAACAATCACGTGAAAATTGAAAGACCATGGTATTGATTAAATTCTAACCAATGTATTAGGTGAATCTCTCAATAGAGTGGTCCTAACATGCCTATTGTAAATCTCCTAATAGAGTGCTCACTTAATTACGATGTATAAATCTTTTAATCAATGTATACTTAATAGTCTTGTAATATTTTAATAGAAAAAAACCCTCAAAGGGTAGATAATTAGAAGTGATCAAAATTGTAGCCCTAACACAAACACTTTATTGTTACAATACTAAAAAATTTGTGGGTGCTATCCCTGGTGCAGTTTTGCCTTCACCTTGGAGGGTTTTTGCATTACCAAATATTATGTACATGTTTTAAGTTTTTAATTCATGTTATTAGACATTAGATATGATATTAGATGTTGTAACGTGATGATGTATGGTTAAGGTGAAGGTTGAGATGTGTGGTGAATTAAGTTTGAATATAGTTTATGTTTGAAGTGGCAGAAGTTTTAATGATCATGATTCCCCCCCCTCTCAGCATCTTACTTTCATATTAGATTTCCAAAATTATCTTCTCTATTCTTTTGCACAACACTTCAAAACTCTTATGTACTCTGACTTCTATTTACTCTCCTTCAATAATGTAGTTTACAAACTATATGTGTTCACAATATTTTGGATGTTAAACCCTAGGAACATATCACCCAAAATCAATTCATTTGAATTTTTAATTGCATGCATGAAATATAAATGGAAACTCATGACACCTACCTAGTAGGGTCTAGATATGTAGTTCTTCTAGTCCCATGTATGCCTAGGTATAAGCTATCCATCCTTTCTTCTTTTAGTTGTTCTGATTGAACTTCTGTCACATCATGGTGCAATGTGTGTTCAATTATTGTGTTGTGTTAATGGTGACTTTCCATGATAAATGTGATTGATATATTTACTTTATGTGTGTGTTTCCTTGTCCTCAACTTCTCACCTAAATTGACTAGTGTAGATAACTATTGATGGTCATGAGACACTATGCACATTTATTTCTTTTCAATTTCCAATCAATGACAACACCTTGGTATGATAAGTCTCAACATCACTAATTTCCTTTTTTAATGCCAATGAGACTTATAAGTCCAACATAATAATAATTAATACTATTAGTTATCCATAGCACCTATTATTATTCATAATAATTCTACTATTTATTATGTATAAAGTATATTATATTTTTAGTTATTAGTTATTATAATAATTATTACTATATAATATTTTATAATAAATTATGATCTTAAAAGAGTTCATAAAAATAACACATTAATATTTTTTCTTATGTTTGATATATATATAAAATGATAACTTAACATATATTTATTAAATGATCATTATATATACATTATATTTGTTAAGTTATTTAAGTTGTCATTATAAAAAAAATAGTGATTTATCATCCACATATTGTCAAAATAAGTAGGACAAGATGAGTTACTATTATATGTAATAGTTAAGTTAGTGTAGATGAGAATGCAAACAAAATTATAAACATTAGAAAATTTGGCCACTATATTTTAATTCTTGATTCTTATTGGTAGATGCTTTAACTTAAAAAGGGTGACATCATGCTAATAAGATTATAGCTTACTATTAACCAATAGAGTTAAATTAATAAAATTAATTTGTGTATTTTAAAATAAATTTAAGAAACGTAAACTATGGAAAAATTGTTGAGCATATTTTAATTGTAAATGTTGATTGGTTGGTGCTTTGATATTCAATTAATTTTAGTGCGTGGAAGGAAATTTAAAAAAAAAAACTAGTAATAATAAAGGATCATTATAAAATAATGATATTAATAAATGAATGCTAATTAATTATATTAGTAATAAATGTATAAGTAAAATTTCTAAATATTCAAACTAATAAAAGATAAATCTTACTGAACAACTTATTAATAAGTAGATATTAATCATGAATTAATGATAATAAAGAAAATAAATAAATTGCCATAATTTTAGTTTCAAATAGGAAGGTTCTTACCTCATAAAGATTTAAGAAAATGGGATTCCAATGCCCAAGTAGATATCATTTATGTGAAAATGAGGAAGAGTCCATTCACTACCTTTTTCTACATTGTTTGTATTCAAGTCAATGTTGGAAATAGCTTTGCTCACAATTGGGTGTAGTATATCAACATTTCCAAGAACTATAATGGACATGCTACATGTTTGGCCCCTCTTTCAAAAAGGACAATATTTATAGCTCTTTATGGATATCTATACCTTCCACAGTCCTATTGAAATTATGGAAGGAATGCAACTAAATATTTTTTTGGATAAGAAGATGAATGTAGAACAACTTCTAATTGAAATTGAGACTTTTTAATTGAACTTACTAGTAGTTGGGTTTTAAATAAACAAAAGAAGGATCCTATAATGTCTCAACGGGATCAGAAAATGAGATAAAAGTGGATAGGTCTAAGATTACACCCCTTTATAGGAACATAAAGGGGATATTTCAAAAAGAAAATGAGAGAAGTGTCAATGAAAACCACCCAAGGAGGGTTGGTTTAAACTCAATTTTGATGGAGCTTCAAGTCTAAATCTAGGTAGAACATGCATTGGTTGTAATATTCATAACTCAGAAGACATGGAGATAGTGAAGCTAGTTAGATATATAGGAATTTAAACCAATAATTAGGTAGAATTAATCGCTTTAGTTGAAGGACTAGAACTATGTAAAACTCTTCGTTGTAATAATGTACAAATTGAAGGAGATTCTATAATTATAATAAATTCTATAAGGAAAGGACCCCCCATTAATTAGAAACTAGACTCAATTTTATCTAGAGCCCTCTCACTATGTCAACCCTTTGACAAGATCATAATCAATCATATATATTAGGAGGGAAATCAAAGATTGAATGAATTATCTAATATAGGTATAAAAGAAGGTCGAACATAACAATTCACAATTTTAATATATTAACTTCATCTGAATTAGGGATGGTTAGATTTTTTAGAATTTTAACCATAGTTTACATCTCTTTATCTGAGCGAAAATTTGGGGTTCTTTATTTTTCTTTTACCCATTGCCTACATCCCACATCCTAAGACAATATGATCAAATAGATAGATTCATTTTGGAATATAGTGTTGGAGCCTAGAAAAATGAGGTTAAGGTGAATTTTTGAGCGTATGGAATCTTCCAGTTTGGACTCAATAAACATGCAGAATGACAAGAAGCCTCTTTAGCCTCATTTTAAGTTAGTAGGGTAGCACATGTTTATTAGTATTATATTTTTTAATGTAACTAGGCCAAAAAATACCATTTCATGGAACAAACTAACCATCAAGTTGCTTAGGATATGTTTCTCAACTAAGAAATGAATGCTTTTCTCTATTAGATGTATATTTTATTTTTGTTTACAAAAATACTCTTATCTCTTTACATTTCATTTCTATGTCCTTTTTATATTCATGGTTTGGTGACATTTTAGGGGTCTATCCTTAACATAAGTGCATGATGTAGTGCTTAGATTTTATATGGATCATGATCAACAACATAAGAAAAAGGGAAGGACAAGAAATGGCCTAGAATAAAGGCAAAAAAATGTAACTTGGGACTAAAAGATGATTATCTAGATGTATCTATGTACTTTATGATGTATCAAGGTCATGATTAGGATGTCTATTGATCAAAAACTAAATAAATAGATAAATCACCATAATGTCAAGGGGTGCAATAATTAGTCATATAGATGTGACTTTTGAGAGATGAAAATATAAAATAGTTCCCAACACTTTAGAAAAATAAACAAGTGCCACATATTGGCTTGTATTTGTCATATGATATAATGTATAGTATACAGATTAAATTTTTAAATAGTTATAAAAATATAATTGAATCATTTCACTAATATTTTAATATTATTAGATAGAATATTTACATAAAAAATTAATTTTCAATTTAGAAAGTTAAGAAAAATTATCATTATAATTTTTAAAAAAGGACCTACATATTTAAATATTGGAAAAATAATACTTTTCAATAGAAAATATTCATAATTTCAAATTTGTGATAAAAATATAATGTTAATATTATAAATTAGTTATAATGTAATATTTTTATTACATTTTTAAACATAATTTATATTAAATACAACTTCTATTCATACTACTAACCTGCACACATTTGTCGATATAATCTTTTCAAATAATAATCTTCCCCACAACTATTTAATTTTTACAACTCTAGAAAAGGTTTTGATATGTTGTTAGTACCGTTAATGATCTTAATCTCTAATTAATAATTAATTTTTTCTATATAAATTACTATCATAAATGACTTTCTAATGCCTCATGTTAAAGCCATGTGTACATTCATTATGAGAAGAACAATTTGAAATATTATTCATTAATCAATTATTTAATTTTCAAACATTATTAAATAAGTTCTATGTGTTTCATACATAATTTTATATGAAAGTCATCTATAAATATAGCCTAACAATAGGGGTCTAAAAATATATTCGTATAAGACCCAAAATATACCAACAAATCAAGTTAGAGTAAAATAGTTTTAATCAATTTAGAAATTGAAAATCTTACAAATAAACATTTGGAAAATTAAAAGTTAAAATTACAAAATAAAATAGTAAAATCTAATTGGTTGATATAGAAAAGATTAATCACCACTTAAGTTCAAGTGATTACAATAGTATTATCCTAGAAAATACAATAAAGGGAAACATGGAGGAGGAAATCAAGGAGGAAATGTAGGAGAATATAAAAAGGAGAAAATGGTTCCAACTTCCCAAGACTTTAGGAAAATAAATAGAGGAGAAAATGGAGGAGAATATATAGGAGGAACTCATGACAAGAAAAAGTAAAAAATGTTCCAAACACTTTAGCAAAATAAATAGGGGAGAAAATGGGGGAAATATAGGAGAAAATCAAGGAGCAAATTTAGGATAATATAAAAAGAAAAAGGAACTAAAATGTATAGTTAAAATAAAATCAATAAAACATCGATAAGTAAAGAGAGTCTACTAAAAATCAGCAAGGATAAATGTTTTAAAGAATTTTCATTACTTAAAGGTATGCAAAATTTTATTGTTATTTTAAGTTGTTAACTTTATTTTCATGAATTATCAATTATATAGCTCTTATTGATGTGCATTGTGGACCTACAAGGAGTTTCTTTTACAAGGTCAACTTCAAGGTTGGGGAGGAACTTATTCAGGTGAGATTAGATAGGGCTCTTTTATCTATGGACTAGCTATCTTCCTTTAATTTATCTCTTTTTGTGATGGGTAGAGTTGGGTCTGATCATTTTCCTATATCCTTGATTTTGGAAGCTCTTGGTGTTGGCATCTCTAACTATTTTTGTCTATCAGTGTCAAAAAATTAGTAATTTACTAGGTAGAGTTAAACAATCATCACTACGACTGAGCTACTCTATATAGGATGTCATGTACAAAAGTATGTATGTACCAAACTCTATTGGAGCCGAGCAAGTATGTGGATGCCAAGTATTTCTATATAAGTGTTGGAAATATTCAAGATATGACAAGTTACTGAGAGGGGAGGGGTGAATCAGTAACTTCTAAAATCTCAAACAATAAAACTGTATACTGATATATTCATCATTCATCCAAGTAACCTATTGTAAGCATGAAACAAAATCATTTGCAACACTTGAACACACAGATTTGGTGACCCAGAAACCTTCCAAATAGAAAGTAAAACTGGGGTGGGGATGAAACCCACAAGCTTCGTTACTGCAGTATGAAGTTGGCCGGTTAAGGCTTACAATGACCACTTCTGGTGATCTTCCCTGTTAGGAGCACAAAGGATTGCTAGATCCACCTTGTTAGAGGATTTCCAAACATACAATAAAGTATGCACTCTGTTAGGAGATTTACAAAAGACTGTTAAGTCTACCTTGTTAAAGGATTTACAAAAAAAAACTGATTCACCTGTTAGAATGAAACAGTGGATCTGATTACAACTGATTGTTGATAAGATCCGCTATGCTCTGATTCACCTTGATCTGATAGATAAAACTTTTTTGCTTCAAAACTAGACCTGCTGAATATCTTCACAATTCAGCCCACATACTTTTGCACGCATGTATTTCTTTCGCACTTTCATACTTTCACACTTTCACATTTCGATTCATTACCATTGCCATAACAACTCTATTGAATGATACAATACATTGCATATATATACCATCCATATAAAAAATACATGCAAGGTCGGCTAAACAATACATGCAAGGTCGGCTCAACAAGTGCAAATCTCTATACAAAGTCGGCCCAAGGTAAAAACTCGGGTTCACTGAACTGACTCGGTGTCCTTCTGATACTCGACATCCACTGCGTTACTCGGCATTGTCATGCACTCGGTAGAAGTGAAGGCACGGTTCATACTAAACACTTCGAGTAGTTCTAAACTCGGTAACCACTGGAGACTCGGTAGAAGAGATGTCACTCGGTGAATACTTCTATCTGAACTATTGCTCGGTGATCAAAGGAAACACTTGATAGAACCTTGTGACTCGGTGATAGTTAGTTTCCTTGATATCCGTCTGAGCTCGGTAAAAATTAATTTCCTTGATAACCTTAGGAGCTCGGTTATCATGAAGTTCTCGGTTACATCTTAGTACATCTTTACTCAGTCAAAACTAATTCCTTTCTTTACCTTGAACACTCGGTAAACACTGGTTGCTTTGTTCACCTTGATCACTCGGTAAACACTGACTTCTTTGTTCACCTTGATTACTCGGTAAACACTGACTTCTTTGTTCACCTTGATTACTCGGTAAATACTGACTTCTTTGTTCACCTTGATTACTCGGTAAATACTGACTTCTTTGTTCACCTTGATTACTCAGTAAACACTGAGAACTAGGTAAAGCTTGGCTTCCGGTGAGAGCTCGATAAGCATTCAGAATCCAATAAGTGTTGTAACTAATGACAAAAATGTATCATAATGCCAACAATCTCCCCCTTTGGCATTAGTGACAAAAACACTTATGAGACAAAATTTATCTAACATGCTGATGACTGATTCTGAATATACATAGCTTCGTTATATACAACTCCCCCATAGAATAGCTTTGTTATATACGACTCCCCCATAGAATGTACATACATTATTTACATGAGCTGTATATCTCTTCCTTTGTAAAATTTTTTTCTGAAAACACTTATTCACCCATAGTATACATATCCAACAATAATCTCCCCCTTTTTGACAATAATGCCAAAGAATAAAGAATATATATACTTATATAGAAACACCAAAATGAGAGATGAATTTTGAATGTACCTAGAGAATAAGCTGGAGAGTCTTATCCCAATTCTCTTGCAAAATTTTGCAGGTAGAAAGAGCTATTTGAACTTCAGCCGAAAGTTCAATCACATGATCTGCAATGGAGAAGTTATTATCATGGATTAATGTCTTTGAATGTGCAATATGCTTCTGCATTGAATCCATGATGGGAAGGATCATGTTTTGGATATCTATCAATGTAGATCGGATCCTTGCCTCTTCCCTCAACAACTCTGCCTGCTTCTCTGACAAAAATTTGATTCTGAGGTGATGAGATGAGCTTGAACTGGGGTCAAGCTTCAAGTTCTGTGCACTTACCTTTAGATCTTCATCAATTTTATTTAGTTTTTCTCTTATTCCTTTAGTGTATTCGGTAACATCACAAAGTTTAGCAAAAAGAGATGTTACATTATTAAAAGAATTTTCCATATCTGCCAAAACTGAGGTTAATGCAACCTGATTTATTGCAATGTTCTGGGCAATGTGCCCTAATACCTTATTATCAAATTTCTTTTCTGCACGCTCAATTAGCTTCTCTTGTCCTGAGGCATCTTCATTGAATTTATTAATTGCCTCTTCCAGTTGAATCAAAATGTGTTGAGAGGTATCAACATCAACACCTATAGCCTCAGTAATTATGTTCCGGGCTTCCTCAATTATCCTATATTCCTTATCCCTTTCTGATCTTAACTACATCTGAGTAGCCTTTTTCTCAATAAGTTGACTAGCATACCTCATTTCTTCAATGGTAGCATTATCAAAGTCAATCTTTGGAATTACTATCTCTGTGTCCAAGTCAATGTCTTTAGGAATTTCCTTTCCAGTGATCATAAGTCTTAATGATTACTTTTGTTTGACTTCTGAGATGACTGGTTTGACCTTTGGAATAGACACAATAGTAGAGACAGAAGGACTAGCAGTAAAAACTGGGATGTTTAAGGTTTGAGTGCCAATAGAAGTATGTACAGGGTCAAAAATTTGAGTGCTGGCCAAAAATGGTGATACACTCGGTAATATAGTATCTGAGCTCACTGTGCCTGAAGTAGATGGCGACAAAATTGTAGAACAAATTTGAGTTGTCAAAATTTGAGAACTTATAGCAATACCAACTGATGATGATGGAGTTGAGGAGGCTAACTCGGTAGATGAAAAGGGGTGCAGCTCGGTAGTCAAAGAGGGATGCAGCTCGGTAGATGAAGTGGTAGTCACTTCTACTGATGATACCTGGAGCTGAGATATGGCAGGTGTAGATGGTAAATCTAGTGTAGATGAACCTGCTGAAGTTGACTCCAACCTTGATGATGTCACAGGTTTGTCTACGGAGTGAGGAAGGGATGCAATAGCTGCTGCTGCAATTTTTACCGTATCATCCTCCTTATCTTCCTCTTCAGCTTTTTCCTCTTTGTCTTCTTCCTCTTTTTCTTCCATCATTGCATGCAACTCTCCTGGTGTAACTGTGATGGATGGAGTGCTATTTGATTCATCACTGCTGCTGCCACTGTCATCATCCTTTATTTCTACTGGGTCTACACTGGGCTTATGTAGATGATAGATGTTTTTCCACATGTTTGTAGCATCATTTACAACATGCTCTATATCTTTGATCAAAACCAAACAAGTGTGGAATCTGATCATCATTTTACCTTCATAGGTTTTCAATTCAGATTTTACCTCTGCTCCAATGAGACTAGGCCAAAGATTCTTCAGGGATTGCTCATATATATCTTTTACCGTCTTGGTGGCTAACTCCCATCTTGGTTGTACTCTCTCTAGTAGTTCTTTAGAGATATGAGGAGCAATCTGGTCCGGGGAGTATTTCCATTTTTCCATTTTGTTAAGTACCAGTTCCTCAATTTGCATTTTCTCTGCATCAGTCCTTGTCTCAAATCTCAATGCCTTGAAATTTGCAATGCCAGCTCCTTCTTCCAATGTTTTGAGCCTTTGCTCGAATGTAGGTGTAGGTTTGACCAATACAGGTTCCTGAATACTTTTTCTCGTTCTCTGAGTGAATACTACAGTAGGCTGCTTCTTGGGCTTGGTAATGATTACCTTGCCTTTCTTCTTTTCCGGTTGCTCTTTTTTTTATTCTTTTTCTCCTTCTTTTTCTTCTTCACTTTCTTTATCTTCACCTTTTCCCTCGGTGACCATAAGAGAACTCATTTCAGTTTTTAGTTTGGCCATTTTCCTTTTACCTTTGCTGATGGCCTGTGGAATTTTGATTTCTAGTTCAATTCTGGCCTTTGCTTCATCATAAGTACCAAAAATTCATTGCCTTGGGTCTACTGGCTCATTTACCAGTGCTTCAATGATATCCCTAGTTTCATCAATATTTACCTCATATGGAAGAGGTTTCACCCATGCAACTCGGGGTCTAACTGCCTGTATGTATACCTTGTCACAGTCAACCATGAAACAGACATCATCCTTATACTCTTCAACAAGTTTTGGAGGTATTCTGAATCTGTTGTTCATCCTTTCCTTGAAATCTTCAAAATAATTGTCCATTACTTTGTCAAAATTCATACCCATATCTACTATGAATTCATTTATTTGATACAAAATTGGAGTATCTTTCCTCCATACAACTGTACCTTTGGATGGAAAGAATTTTTGTACATAGAAAAATAAACAAACTAGCAAAGAACCAAATTTACAAGGGTTTGTCTTTGCAGTCCTTATGCTTTCCATGTTTTTATTGAATTGTTTTAATAGTACATCAGCTAGGTCAAACTCCATATTTTTCTTTACAATTTTATATGCCAAATCTACAGCCTCGCAAGGTACACTATTCAGCCTGCTGGAACTATACAGTTTGTATGCAATAACATAAATACCAAATTTCAGTTCTATATCTGAAACATTGTTGAGTTTTAAACCTCTGCCATCCCATTCAGCTTGGGTTTTCTTCTGTAACTCATCCCATCCTAGGGTTTTGGTGGTTTTGGCTTTGCTGAGCATTGGGAGACCCGTGATTTTGTGAATCATCTTCTTGGTTATCAAAACTGGTTGTTCCAACCACAACTGACCATTATGTACTCGGCTCAAGATATACCTCACCCATTTCACTTGGAAACTTCTTGGTAGATGCGGGATATGGGTTAAGCCTTTGGTTTCCAAATGTTTGAACTAAGGTTTTAGGGTTCCATCCACGCATAACTCGGCTAGGGTGCTATCCATATCTAGTGTCCCTATTTCTTGCACAGTACACTTGAAATGAGTACGAATATCATTGACTAGAAGTACCTTTGGAGGAATCTGTGATTGAGCTCCATGCGGGTCGAGTGATTCAGGGATGGCAGGAACAAGCTTGAACGTCGGTGCCTTCCATTCCGTTCCCTTTACAAGCATTTCGGATCCTTTCTTCGCCTTGCTGCTGCTGGTGCTTGCAGAAGCCATTGCTGCTCGGTGAGTAAGAAGATTTCATAAGAATACTTTGCTGGAAAATTTCTTCAACTCACTTGAATTCGCTTGAAAGCCCTCTTTTTGTAAATCTTGAATTCACGGTGAAAAATGAGGTTGAAATCTTCCCTTTTGATGAAAAATTCATCATTAATGTTTAGCACGGAGGTAGCTGCGATCGACAGGCTGTCATCCACTAGCTCGGCTTAAACTTCACAACTCGGTGACCAAAAGAAAATAGGTTAATCCGCCCTTAACTCGGTAAGAGAAGAACCAACCATGCTTGGTAAGTGCAACTTGGTGAAAGAAGCCTTATTGCACCCGACTGAGCTCGGTAAGGTCATGTACCGACCATGATCCTGATGTATCTGAAATACTGATTTGATCATATTTTCATTCTAGGACTGCTTAGGATATTGCTTGTAGATACAGTCCTGGTCTTATCCTGATGAGTCTTAATTGGAAATGGGAGAGTCACTCACTTCTTGAGTGACCATTCCATTACTTGAATTATTTGGCTCGGTAGACTTTGGAATCTATTGCTACTTCATTTGTTTTCGAATATTGTCTACTTTGATTTTCTTCTCATCCTCGACTTTTTTTATGTTCATGCAGTTTTTAGATATATGACCAAGTTCTGTACGTGTATAACATCTTACAGTGGTATCCCTTTTTCTTAGGTGATGCCTTGCACAGTTTATGCCAGTATGACCATATTCTCCACAATAATGACATCTGCACCAAGTGTTGTAGTCCCAACCAAATATTGCTTTAACAAGTTGTTCAGCTAGATTAAAAGATTTGAATTTGCATTGTGATGCCTTATGACCTTGCTTTTGGCATTTGTGACATTTACCTTCAAATTTCGGTTTCCTTTTGCATTAATTGGCTTTGTGTCCATGCTGATTGCAATTGTAGCACTTTCCATTAAATTTGCCTTTTCCATTGCTCCAACATCTATTAGATGTATGACCTAACTTACCACAGTGGCTGCAAGTAGGTTTTTGATTCTTTTGAGTACCCTGTTTGGAGGATTCACCTTCTTCCTTGTATCCAAGGCCTGCTTTACCATTTTGTTTATGAAAGTTTTCTTCATTTTGCAGATTCAATTGATCCATGTCTTTTTGAGATTTTACCATTCTCTCATTGACTTGTTTTTCAGAGATTAGATCACTTTGTAAGCTTGCATTGATTTGTCTTTCAGTAATTAAGTCATTTCTCAAAATCTCATTCTCAGATCTTAGATTCATAATTTCTTCATTTGCATTAGATAACTGAGTTACAAGATTTTCAAGCTGAGAGGATTGATTATTCCTTACCTCTAAGTCTTCAACTGCCTTGTTCCTTTGCTCCAAGATTTTGCATAGCCTGATGGACTGGATTCCTTGTTCCCTTTTGAGCTTTCTTACTTCTTCCTGCAGAGATCCATTCTTTTCTAAGAGTTCTTTGATTGCTTTGTCAGCTTCATCTGAACTATTTGATGGTGAGAGATCTTCAATCTTTTCTTCAACATACTGATGGTCATTCATTTGCTTTGCAAGCTCTTTTCTTCTTTTCAAGGATTGTGAAAGATGCTCTTTTGCTTCATTGAGTTGAGCCATGGCCATTTTCAGATCTAGCTTTTCATTCTCAATAGTTTTGTCAAGTCTGAATATCTCCATTGTCCTTGATCTTTGCTCAAGTTGTGAAGCTTTTATCTTGAGAACCTTATAGCTCTGATACCAATTGTTGGAAATATTCAAGATATGACAAGTTACTAAGAGGGGAGGGGTGAATCAGTAACTTCTAAAATCTCAAACAATAAAACTGTATACTGATATATTCATCATTCATCCAAGTAACCTATTGTAAGCATGAAACAAAATCATTTGCAACACTTGAACACACAGATTTGGTGACCCAGAAACCTTCCAAATAGAAAGTAAAACTGGGGTGGGGATGAAACCCACAAGCTTCGTTACTGCAGTATGAAGTTGGCCGGTTAAGGCTTAAAATGACCACTTCTGGTGATCTGCCCTGTTAGGAGCACAAAGGATTGCTAGATCCACCTTGTTAGAGGATTTCCAAACATACAATAAAGTATGCACTCTGTTAGGAGATTTACAAAAGACTGTTAAGTCTACCTTGTTAAAGGATTTACAAAAAAAAACTGATTCACTTGTTAGAATGAAACAGTGGATCTGATTACAACTGATTGCTGATAAGATCCGCTATGCTCTGATTCACCTTGATGTGATAGATAAAACTTTTCTGCTTCAAAACTAGACCTGCTGAATATCTTCAGAATTCAGCCCACATACTTTCGCACACATGTATTTCTTTCACACTTTCACACTTTCACACTTTCACATTTCCATTCATTACCATTGCCATAACAACTCTATTGAATGATAAAATACATTGCATATATATACCATCCATATAAAAAATACATGCAAGGTCAGCTAAACAATACATGCAAGGTCGGCTCAACAAGTGCAAATCTCTATACAAAGTCGGCCCAAGGTAAAAACTCGGGTTCACTGAACTGACTCGGTGTCCTTCTGATACTTGGCGTCCACTACGTTACTCGGCATCGTCATGCACTCGGTAGAAGTGAAGGCACGGTTCATACTAAACACTTCGAGTAGTTCTGAACTCGGTAACCACTGGAGACTCGGTAGAAGAGATGTCACTCGGTGAATACTTCTATCTGAACTATTGCTCGGTGATCAAAGGAAACACTTGATAGAACCTTGTGACTCGGTGATAGTTAGTTTCCTTGATATCCGTCTGAGCTCGGTAAAAATTAATTTCCTTGATAACCTTAGGAGCTCGGTTATCATGAAGTTCTCGGTTACATCTTAGTACATCTTTACTCGGTCAAAATTGATTCCTTTCTTTACCTTGAACACTCGGTAAACACTGGTTCCTTTGTTCACCTTGATCACTCGGTAAACACTGACTTCTTTGTTCACCTTGATTACTCGGTAAACACTGACTTCTTTGTTCACCTTGATTACTCGGTAAATACTGACTTCTTTGTTCACCTTGATTACTCGGTAAACACTGAGAACTAGGTAAAGCTTGGCTTTCGGTGAGAGCTCGGTAAGCATTCAGAATCCAATAAGTGTTGTAACTAATGACAAAAATGTATCATAATGCCAACAATAAATTGAGTTCAAAATTTACCAAGAAGTTCAAGCATATAAGTGTCAAGTTACATAGTAAGTACCAAGCACATTATAGACCGAGCATCAACAACAATGCTGAGTATTAGAGAAAGTAAGTACCGAGCAATGCAAAGTTTACATAAAAGTTGGAAATAATACAAACTTTGAGCTAAACCATTTTCAAGCTAACATGGAAGGATCATTTAATATTTTTAGATGTTGTTATAGAGATTTTTATGCATTTATGACATGGATTACAAATCGCTATGTTTTGTGATCAACGACTCAGATGAGGAGGAAAAACATGGAAGCATATAAAAATCTCTTTATAGAACTCTTTAAATAGATAAGATCTTAACCTAGATGATAAGATGATGAGAAAAGAGATGTCAACAATGTGATACACAAGGACTAATATGAAAATATTCAAGTGAAGGATTAAGGTCATATCAAAACCTAGTGGAAGTGCTTTCTTATTACGTAGTAGAGAAAGTGACCAAATCAGTGTAGTGAAGGGGAAGAAAATATTTATCAGATCAAAGAGAGGATTAATTTGCAAAGAGAAGACTCAAAATTAGATTATAGAGCATACTAAGAGTTAGGTACTAGATCAATTTAATCAACTTAAATTAGGGTAAATCTCTTAACAGTGTTCTTAACAAATCTCTGTAAATCTCCTACCAAAGTCCTTACTATATTGTAAGTGTTAAATCCTCTAACAAGGTGACACCTAATAGTCTCAAAAGATTTTAATATATTATAGTCAAATATTTTAACCCTAATAGGTTAAATTTATTACTATAGTAGTGAATATTTGTGGGTATCATCTCCACTCCAATTTTACCTTCACCTTGGAGGGCTTCTTTGAAACAAATATTGTGTTATGCGTTTATTTTCATGCAAGTGATAGATTAGATTTACATGTTACAAAAAGTTTACTCTTACAAGTTTTACATGCATAAGACAACTGCTTAATGTGTAAGCGAAATGCTAAAAAGTAAAAGTGTTAAAGATTCTAATTCCCCTCCCTCTCAATATCTTGTTATATTGTTTATAATTCCATTAATCAATAATTAGTATTAGAGCATCTAGTTCTCTTGGAGAATATTAATCAATTGGAGATTAGATCTTGGAGATGGAGGCTTATAAACTAGACAAGGTTACTAATAATCAGGTGATTGACATCCAACTCATACTACAGAAACTTGAGAAAGCAAGAAAAGATTTGAAGAAATCCCCAAAAAGAAGAAATGAATTGGTAATCTAAGATAAATAATTTTCCTATGAAGATATTGAGACTAAAGTATTTGAGCCAATTAATTCAAATGAAAAATAATTTGTAGATCTACTTGAAAAGGAAAAAATCCTGAATGAAGAAATAAGAGGATTGAAAAGGGAACATGAAATACACTTAGTAAGACTATGTGAAGTGACTGAGAAAAAGAATAAATCTGAAGAAGACAAGTCTATGGCTAAGGAAGACAAAAGGGTAATGGCTACCAACCTTGAAGAAAGGATATTAGATGTGCAAAAGCTCACAAACACTCAACTGGACATGATGAATCAACTGATGTTTGAAAATTAGGAATTAAATCAAAAGGATGTGGAAATAGCTAATCTTAGATCACAAAAGAAAATATTGAAGAATGAACTAAAAATTGAGAAAGAACTTATGGAAAGATTCAACAAACCAAAAAAAGTAATATATTACTTTGAAGAACTTATGAAGTCTCCTAGTAGTATTAATGGCTCAGGAAATTCATGCATCGAGCAAGGAGAATCATCTAAGAATGGAGAACAAAGAACTACAAAATCAAAGGGAAAACCAAGATGCTATCACTATGGAAAACTTGGTCATATTGCAAACATTTTCTGAAGTAAATATGGTATGCAAAATCTTAAACCCAAATTTATTGGTTATTTTTTTTATTGTAAGAAACAAGGACATCAAATACATGAGTGTGGGTCAAGAATGAGGAATGCACCTAGCACACCTAGATTTGAAGTATATTGCTATTATTGTCAAAAGTATGGTCATAGAGCATATGAATGTAGATAACAGAAAAAACACTATTGGAAAATTTTGAAAGGAGATTGTTGAGGTGAAGAAGATTGATGAAACCTATCATGGAAAAATCATTATTTTGTCACTGATATCAAACCTACTACTTGTTGGTAACCTAATTGATTAATTGATGAAGAGGATTTAAAAAGAAAGGATAACAAGAGAACCTAGGGAAAAGTTGAGTTATATGGTGTATAAAAGGAGCACTAAAACCAAGAAAGACATTGATCATATAGTGTATTGTTTATCTACTTAAGACTACAATCAAAGGATACTTGAGAAAAGACTAGAAGAAGCCTAAATAAAGAAATGTTTCCACCAAACATGATTGAGCAAATAGTGCAAGTCAAGAAAAGTTCAATATGTAACAAGCAAGAGAAATCTAGTTGGTGTTGAGTGAAGTAAGTTTACTATGAGCTAAGCAAGAGAAATCTAGTTTGTGCTAAGTGAAGTAAGTTTAATATAAGCCAAGAAGGAGAAATCTAGTTGGTGTCAAGTGAAGAAAGTTAGTATGTGTTGAGCACCAATAAAAACTTAGTGGATGCCAAGCAACCTAGTGTTGGTCGAGCATCAGATAATAGTGTTGGTTGAGAAAACAAAGTGTTATTACCGACTACTAGTAAAATGAGTTAGATAAAAAATTTAAGGAATCTGAGTCAACAAATTTGATTTCTTGAATTGTGTGAAGTGTGTGGAAGATTACTATGATAAGTTTTTGGCACAAAATTCAATATAAACTATTTTGAGGTGAATTTAAAGAGGATTGTAACTGAATTTTCTAGAAGGGAATAAAATTAAAAGTGGGTAGATCTTACCTAACCCTAGAATGGATGATTGTGGTTATGCAAAAAAAGATCTAAATTTTTTATATAAGGAGATAGCAGACTAGAAGCAACAATGTCATGTGCAAGAACCTAAGAAAGATAAGAAGTCTAGGGTGTTGCTTCATATGGTGGCCAAATAGAAGAGTACGCAGTTGGCATACAAAGTAAGATGGCTTAAGGTGATGAAAGCTTGAAGGGTGAACAAGTTGTCAGAGACAAAGAGGATGAATGCCAAGAAGAATAGAGGATTGAATGTGAAATTTGTAATATGCAAGTGAGTTGTTATTGTTATCAGATCAAGTCCTACTATTACTCTCTAATAATTGTATCAATCTAGATAAATCCTTTGGATTAAGGTTGACCTAACATTCATTAGTAAATCCTTTAATAAGGTGTCATTCTAATGGAATGTTCTACAGTCCTCTAAAAAGGCTCAATCCTAATAGGGTGATTGAAATACTTTAACTAGATCACATTTAGTAATGTGCATTGAAACCTTTAATAGGGTTGGATCCTCATAGAGCTCACTTTAGAAGAGTGAAAATTGGTAGCATGTTACTGGTTATTTTTCCCAAATTCAGTTTCCACATAAAGTTCTTGTGTGAAAATGTGTGATTGATTTTGTAGTATTGCATGTTTACATTTCTCCAAAGTTATTTTGACATAGGACAACAATATGCATATGTTTAAGATATTGAATGGTCAATTCATGCATAAGAATAAGTTTTAGTATTGAAAAGTTTTATTTGTACATTTGGATCTTGGATAACTAATTCACACCCCCCCCTCTTAATTATTCTAAAGTATTCCAAAAATTGGTATCAGAACACTAAGTGCTTAAGATAAATTTTGAAGGTACTTAAAGCTAAAGATCAAGATGTACAAAAATGAGCTGCCCAAGTTAAACAAGGAAAACTTTCCTACATGGTAAAGTTTTATGAAGCTACATCTAAGAGCTCTTGGAGATTATGCACAGTCAACTATCACCACTGAGCATGTTGATCCAATTGAAATAGAGGAAGGAACATAATTAGGGAATGTTGGAGATTGCATCTGCCCTAAGCTACTTAGAGTTTGATGACATCAAATGATGTGATTCTACTAAGAAGATGTGGAATTCCCTATAGAAGATCTACGAAGGAGACAAGAATGTGTCAAGAGTGAAATTTGAAATCTTAAGATGAAAATTTGATGAAATAAGAATGCAAGATGGTGAGACTATAGTCTAGTATTGTGCAAGGATCAAAGATATTGTTAATGCAATTCAAGCATCTAATGGATAGATTGAAGATGAGACTATGATTAGAAAAGTATTGAGAACCCTATTGACTATATATGCTATTAGAGTCTCTGCTATACAAGAATTGAGGTGTACCCCTAGTAGTAATCTAGCCCTTGAAAGACTAGTTGGTAGACTCACTATGTTTGAACTTTCAAATATTGATAATTTCAAATATGAGAATGTTGAATCTTCTTTCAAAGCTAAGATGACACTAAAAGAACCTAAAGATAAGAAAAAGAAAATGTTCAAACTTGCTACTACTGACAGTGATATAGATGATGAAGAGATAGAAGAACTGGAAGCATTGTTGGCTAGGAAATTTCATAAAGGCAAAGGAAAATACAAAGTCCAGTTACCCATCATATGCTTTAATAGTCATGAGGTTGGTCATATTGTAGCAAGATGTCCTGATAAGTCAAATAGAAAGAATGAAGACAATTTTAGAGTTAGAAAAGATGATAGTAGAAAAGGCTACAAGGACAAAGGAAAGAAGTCTTGTTACATTACTGAAGAAGAATCCAATGATGAATCTGAAGATCATGATGATGAAGTTGTTTGCATTTCTATAAAGGATGATTATGATGAAAATGAGTCAAGTGCATTGATATCTTATGTGAGAAAAAGTG
Organism: Cupressus sempervirens; assembly: GCA_028749045.1. Classification (NCBI taxonomy): domain Eukaryota; kingdom Viridiplantae; phylum Streptophyta; class Pinopsida; order Cupressales; family Cupressaceae; genus Cupressus; species Cupressus sempervirens. The sequence goes on from CM053783.1 coordinate 747,765,854, forward strand.
ATGGACGGATCATTAATAGTGGATGTTCACATCACATGACTAGAGACAAAAGTAATTTCATTACCCTTGAGTATTACAATAGAAATAGTGTTAGATTTGGTAATGATGCACCCTATCTGATTAAAGGAAAAGGATAAATAAAATTGACAGATAAGATCACGTGTGACAATGCTGACTATGTGGAAAGAATTTGTTGACTTGGTGGTCAACATTGTAGAATTTGATGAAAGCCAACTTCAAAGCTTGGCAAGATCATGTGCATGCAAATAATCTATCAAAGGGAAACTAAGAAGGAAGAGGTGGAGCTTAGAAAAACCCTAAATGGACTTGAGAGAGAAAATATTGCAAACCAAAGAAAAATGTATTTAAAATTGAAAATGAGTTATGAAAATACAATAGAGAGCCCAAATATAAAGGCCTCAAGGAAGCTTGTAGAACAAGCTAGAAGGTGGTAGAAGATAAGGTTGACAACTCCACAAAAAGGTGGAACATGCTAGAAGGGAAAAAACTCCCCTATTGTCAACAACTCATCACTACAACTATTAACTAAATGCATTAACCTAAGTAAGCTTAAGTAATAGAATAAATAATTAATAATTAATTAATTATTTACTCTAATAGCCACCCTCAAGTGCGACTTAGGGGAATGCCTTAAGCTCACAAAACTAAAAAAAAATGCAGAATGGGTCCCGACAACAAGACCATGTTAGGCACCCATGTACAATGCAAAGAAATGCAACCTCTAAAAATGGGGAAAGAGAGAAAACCACATGGGAAAAACCCTCCCTCAAAAAGAGGTAAGATAGTCAAGGACAAAAGAAGCCTCCAACTAGAGGAATGCCCCAAAAAATAGGAACAAAGAGTGATCATAAAGAGCATCACTAAGCATTAAGAAGCTACAAATTCTATCATTAAAAAGAAACTACTAATCTAAAGAACTTTCATGGAAGAAAAAGGCACAAACTAAGCATGTATATATGGTAGATGATCCATCTCACCAAAATGCATAGGTAGTTAGCCACTACAATTGCTTGGTATATAGGATCAACCACTGAATACATAACTCACACTATCAAACCTTTGAACCAAGGATGCATTAGAACAATAGAATAACCCCCCTTAATGTACATGGGGTGAGATGATAGGCAACTGAAAAGGTGGGCCAAAATCCTCTATAGACAGAATCAAGAATGATGAGAGAGTTGAAGAGGTAAAAACACCTATAAAGACACAATCACACCGATGTTACATGGGGCAAAAAAATGAGGGCACAAAAATAGAAAAAAATTATCCCTCCCATTGTGCTTTATAAAATAGTGCAAGTACAACTATCTCAAAACAATGTTCATGAACCCAAAATGCAAGAGTGGCACTTTATCTCAGTGCATTTACATAAATATTCTTACAAATGATAGTTGTAATGATCAAAAAAGGAAAAAAGATGATACAAAAGATAGTATAGCCCAAAACAAAAGATCCCATGCTATGAAAATGATCCTCAAACCTGGAACACCCAAGATATCCACCATAGAGCAAAAATGCCAAAAATATGATAGAAAGAGCATGGGGCAAAATCTAAAGGAAATGATAGTATTTATGAAAATATGAAAAAATTGACTTTCCAAAAATATAACATTTTCAAAAAATGGAGATGGGATGCAAAAGATAAGCTTGCCAGAGTCAAAAACAAATTTTAGACTTCAACTACAAAAATGAGCAACTAAACTACATCAAAACCTCAAAATATCTAAACCAATGTCTTTGTCTTCGAACTAGCTTTCTGGTGTTTCTTTCAAATCAAAAGAATACATTTGTATGCTCAAGTTATGGCCAAAAAACCACAAGTAGGTCAAAAAGGACCCTAAAGAGGTGTTGGAAGGTGCTAATGTAGGGTGATATCATGATAACATCATAAAACTACAACAAAAAATTTGATGGCCTTGAAGCCATCACAACAAAAAAAGAGACATGGTGGGTGATGTGGAATGGGCCACATTGCAAAGTGCCAACATGGCACCCATGCCACATGTCACCTGTAGACTGGTGTTGACTGTAGAGGATTTTGGCCCCCCTTTTTAGTTGCCTATCATCTCACCCTACCTACATTAAGGGTGGGGGGGGGGGGGCGGGGGGGGGGGGGGGGGGGGGGGTTATTTTATTGTTCTAATGCATCCTTGGTTTGATAGTGTGAGCTAAGTATTCAGTGGTTGATCCTATATACTAGGCAATTATAGTGGCTGGCTACCTATGTATTTTGATGAGATGGATCATCTACCATATAGAAACACTTAGTTCATGCCTTATTCTTTTTTTTTTCCCATGTAGTTTCAGTGTGACTGTGTCTTTATAGGTGTTTGTAACTCTTCAACTCTCTCATTTTTCTTGGTTCTATCTGTAGAGGATTTTGGCCCACCTTTTTAGTTTCCTGTCATCTCACCTTGCCTACATCAAGGGGGGGTTATTCTATTGTTCTAATGTATCCTTGGTTTGAAGGTTCATTTTCATGGCATGGGATCTTTTTTTTTGGGCTGTTAGAAGTTGATGAAAACCAACTTCAAAGCTCACTAGGATCACTTGCATGCAAATAACCTATCGAAGGGAAACCAAGAAGCAAGACGTAGAGCTTGGAAAAACCCTAAACAAACTTGAGAGAGAAAATATTGAAAACCAAAGAAAAATGTATTTAAAATTGAAAATGAGTTATGAAAATACAATGAGAGAGCCTAAATATAAAGGCCTCAAGGAAGCTTGTAGGACAAGTTGGAAGGTGGTAGAAGATAAGGTTGACAACTAAGCATACATCCACAAAAAGGTGGAACATGCTAGAAGGGAACAAACTCTCATGTTGTCAACAACTCATCACTACAACTATTAACTAAATGCATTAATCAAAGTAAGCTTAAGTTATAGAATAAATAATTAATAATTTACTCTAACAAACACCTCTTTTGGGGTTCACGACAATGCTTAACCACCTTTCGTGGATCTGGGTAAGTTTGGTTTTTTTGATGTTCATTGATAGCTCAAGATTTTTGCATAATGAAAAACATATCAAAAATTGGTATAAGAGCATTGGTCACAAGTTTGAATATCAGAAGCTCTCCTTCATTCCATCAAAGTGAAACCCTCAATTGGTGCTGAGGGGGAGATTGTTGACTTTGTGGCCAACACCTCCTTTGAGGTTTGTGACATGGCTTAATTGCCTCTCATAGATCTAGGTAAGTTTGGTGTTTGTTATGTTCATTGATAGCTCAAGATTTTGGGGAAATGATAGACATACCAATAGACTTAACTGTAATTTGTTGATTGTGACACAATTGAATAGTTCAGGTTGTAAAGTTAAATTTGATAACAGAAAAGCTAAGATCTATGACACTGATGGAAAAATAATTAGAAGTGGAGATCAGACTAGAGGTAATCTATTTTATCTTGATATGAATGATGCTACTTGTCTTTTTGTACAATTTGATGATGTGTGGCTATGGAACAAGAGGTTATGTCATGTAAATTTTGACAATTTGGTCTATATTAGTAAGATGAAAAGTGTCAGAGGTTTTCCAAAATTGAAGAAAACTAATAATGTGATTTGCAAAAAATATTAGTTAGGCAAGATGAGAAAGTCTAGTTTTAAAAGTAAGACTTATACTTCAAAATAAATTATGGAATTAGTTCATACTAATTTATGTTGACCAATTGATGTGTAAAGCTACAAAGGTGACAAGTACATTATCCTATTTGTTGATGACTAGTCAAGAATGATGACAATGATTTTTTTAAAAGAAAAATTTGATGATTTTCAAGTGTTTAAGTGGTATCAGGCAAGAGTTGAAAAGGAAACTAGTAAAAGGTTGAAATTGTAAGAATTTTCCTATGGGAAAAATTCACCCAAGAACTAAGAACTCAAACACAAGCACATAGTAGACCAAAGAGAGAGAGAGAGTATGATCAGAATGATGATATTCATTCAATAACTAGTTCATGAGAGTACACTAGGAGTGCCTAAATATAAAGGCCTATGAGATACGTCTAGAATGCCTCGTAATCAGTACCATGATGTGTCATACAACCAAGCACATGTCCACCATATATGGGTTATCCTCCATTAATCACGGAAGTAAGTGCGGTAATGAGAGGATAAGCCTACAAGGGATGCAAAATAGTGTTGTAGACACCATGTGCTTAAATAGAGTTGCGTACTCCTATGTTGTCTACATGACAACTCAAAAAGGTGCACAAACTCCTAAGTGTCTCACAAATAAAAAGAATAAAATAATGCAAAATAATTAAATAATGCATAAACCTAAGTAAACTTAAGTAAGTATAAATAGTAAAGTACATATTTACACCAACACCCCCCCCTAAAGTGCAACTTAGGGGAATGCCCTTAAGCTTACGAACTAGGATGAAGATGCATAATGGGTCTTAGCTATTAGGCCATGTTAGGTACCTGTGTACATAATGAAGATGCAATCTCCCATAAAGTGGGGAAAGAGGGAAAATTTCATGGGAAAAAACCTCCCCAAAAAAGAGAGATAAGTAAGGATGCATCGATGGATGGAGTAATCAAGACCCCCCCCATTACAACATACATCTAGTATATACATAAGAGAATGAGAGATAGAATAGGCTCCCCCCTCCAAAAGAAGAATGCCAACAAGTGAAAGCCGCTTCGATGAAGAAGTTGGTCCAAGAATGTAGAATAGTGTTCCTCCCCTTAGGAAGAAACAAAGCCAAAGGTATACTCCTGAAGATGTATGGTGGCCTTGAAACTTGCACAAGTATCCCTATATTGATGCTGAAGTTCACCTCTTCCAACTGTGCTTAAAAGAAAGAATGTAGATCTAGCAAGGATGTCTGTCGAACCTATTCCACTGAACCATCTATCTCCTCTACTAACAAAGAGACCTCCACTAATTATTGTTCATAAGGATCCACAATCATGCCAACCTATGAAGATTGATCATGTAGAGAATGGACATGAGGGTCAAAGTGAGCCCTTGCAACAACTATAGAAGAATCATCATCAATGAGAAGATGTAAGTCCTCAAGTCTATCTCCCAAGTCAACTAAAGCTGTAGGTGGAAGATGAGATGTACCATGTTGTGATGGACCTTTCACTGTGGCAATATAAGCAGGTGGATTGGACTGATGTGACCTCTCACTACAACTGTCGATAGAACCCCATGTGTCTGAACCTGTTGAAGCACTATCACTGGTGTCACTATCAGTTTCCACTATGTATGATGTGTGAAGAGGAGTAGAGGACAAGCTGGGAGAACTTTCCTCAAAGTGAACATCCTTCTCCACAAAAATATCATGTGTCTCTAGATCCATGAGTCTGTAAGCCTTCACGTTATCTTCATAGCTGATGAAAGTACAAGGCCTAGGTATCAATGGCTTGAAACTCCTAGAAGAAAGGTTTGCCCATGCAAGACAACCAAAAACTCTAAGGTGACTCACAACCAATTTTTTGCTGCACCATGCCTCAAAAGGAGTCTTGCCATCTAAGGCTAGATGAGGAGACCTGTTAAGTATGTGAGTAGCACTGCTAATGGCTTCAACTTAAAGTGTAGGATCAAGAGACTTGGCCTTAATCATGCAACTTGCCATGGTCTTGAGAGTCCTGATCCTCATAGCTACAACATCTGTCTTGTGCGGATTGAATGCTGGTGAGTTTTGAAGATCAATCTGCTCAATTCTAAAAAATTTCTTAAGTCTTCTATCAACATATCTGTTCTCATTGTCCACCCTTAGTACTTTGATGACTTTCCTTGACTTGTGTTCAACATGAGCCTTGAAGTCTTGAAGCTTATGAACCAATTCATTCTTATGATGAAGAAAGAAGACCCAAGTGAATCTCAAAAAGTCATCAACAAATGTGAGTATGTAACAACCTTGGTTGACTAAAGTCATTGCAAAGGGTCCTGCTAATACCATGTGAACTAGCTGAAGAACAACTGGAGCTCGAGAAGACTTCCCTTTATCATACTTCTCCTTGATATTCATATCCACTAAACAAGATGAAAACTCTTCCTTAGAAAAGTTGATATTAGGTAGACCTTTGACCATGTGTTTTGAGAAAAGTTGTTGAAGAGAGCGAAAGTCAAGGTGACCAAACCACTCATACCATAAGTTGATGTTTGAAATAGAGTGAGTTAACAAGGCTTGAGAAGGAGTCTTAGGCACAAAGTGGGAGAAGGAATAAAGCCTCTTCTCATGATTGACTTTCCCAACTGCTACCAATGAATGATCTTTAAGACTACGCACCATCACTGAATCTGGAAGGAACTCAACCTTATAACCATCTCCAAGGTGAGTGATTTGGTAAACTAATAGGAGATTGGAGCTTAGGTTTGAAATGTAGAGAAAATCTTTGAATTCCCCATTTTCCATTTCTACATGTCCTTTCCCTTCAACTTCCATCTTAGTATCATCTCCCATGAAGATGTGTGGTACCTTTGACTACTTCAATGAAGAAAAGTCTTCCTTTGAAGAACCCATATGGTAAGAAGCACCTGAGTCAAGTATCTAATTCAAAGAACTTGTATTTACCATAAGTGCTTGACCTTTACCCTTTGAAGAGGTTGGATTAGACTCCTTGGAAGTACCTGACACTTGAATCTTGTTCTTCTTGAGTAGATTTTCTAACTCATCGATTCTTTTTGTCTTGCAATGATGCTTGTCATGAATTGGCTTTTTTAAATATGCACAAAAGAGTTTGTCCTTCTTTTCATTACTTCCCTTCTTTTTTGGAGAAGAACCACCTTGTTGAGAGGAGGATTGTTGTGTCTCAGATTGTGTTTTTTGCTTCCACTGCTTCTTCTTCTTTTGGCTATTTCCCCCTTGACTTGATTTGTGATCATCACTAGCCACCAAGGCTTTGGTCTTAGATGACTTGAGAAGTCCAAAATCCACCAAGTGAGATTGTTCAACAATCAACGTGTCTACAAATCCATCAAAGGAAGGCTTCTAGCAAGCAGATCCCATGGTCAACCTATGAGTATTAAAACTCGAAACAAAGTTAGCATACTCAGAAGGTAGCCTTTTCAAGATGTGATGAATCAACCTATCATCCTTCATGGGATTTCCACAATCTTTGAGAAGTGCCCTATACTCATTGACTTTGATGATATAATCCTGAATTGTGTCATAATTCTTAGGATCCAAGAGAAGTAGATCATCTTCAATCTGAAATCCCTTTTCTTCATCCACTTTATCATACAACTATTCAAGTTTATCCCAAGCTTCTTTAGATTCTGAACAATTTTTAATGTCAAAGAGAAGATCCCCATGTACACAACTCCTAATAACACCTAAAGCTTGTCAATCTTGATTTTTCCAATCAATGAGTTCTTTAGCATCACTAGGTTTGGTAATTGTACCATCAACATAAAGACTATATCCTTTTTCCATTAATCTACTCCATGCAATATCTTTCCATGTAGAATAGTTGCATGAAGTTAGAGGAGGACATTTAAAACCCATGATGTAGAAATGAAAAGAGCACAAGAGAGAGACACAAAAAACACAGTACACACCCCCCCTTTTCACTCAATCAAAAGACCCCCCCCAAAAAATATGCTTTTGGCACTTTATAAGTAGTGCATTTACAATGAGCCACTTGTCAAAATGAACAAAGTGGACTTTTTGATTTTTCTTTTACAACTGCCTTATAAGGCTTAAATCTGTGACTTAAGCACTGTAGCTTAGTTTTACAACAATTTTGAACAAGAACCAAAGCTTTACAATGAAAAAGAAGGCCTAATTTTGAAAGTGAGAAATTGGTCCACACAACCCTAGAATTTGACTTTAGATTTAGAAAGTAGACAAAAAAATACGCACTTTCAAAAAAATGGAACCTAAAAAAGTGACCAGATGTGCTTGTACGGAGCTTCTGAAGTTGCAAAATGCAAGATTATGTAGGTATAGTCACCAAAAATGCAATTTTTGCAAAATCTATGTACCAAAACTAGAAAACAACACCACCACTAGAAAATTCAAGAAATTCTACCCGATTTCAAAAAAATTTGCACCAGAATCGGAGTCTGGATGTCTAAGATAAGGGCTCGCAAAGTCAGGCTGTCTGGAGGGGAAACTATGAGTCTAAATTTAACAATCAAACAACTGTCAATGTAGTTCTAAAATTCCCTAGAATGACATCCAAATGAGCATCAATTTTAACACTAAGAAATGATGATGTCAGCAAAAAAATGAACGCCTATGCTGACGTAGCACGCTGAGTCTGCAGTCCATACTATACGGATGTGACACATGGAATTTTTTTGTATCAATGATGCTTCATGTCTTGCTGGTGGCTGACATAACAAGTAACGTCAGGTTCCACGTGGCACATGGTAGTCCCATATGCTGAGGTGGCAAGGTGTTTGACGTGTCAAATTGTACATGTGGCTATTTGCATGTTAGAGGATGATCTGCTGCTATGCCTACGTGGTGGGTATTGTCCAAGAAAATGGACAAGAGACACATGTCAGTTGCTCCACATGGGCTAGAATGTCAAACCTATGCTGGATACTTGTGCTTGTCCAAAAAAGTTTAAAGTTCACCGAAAAAAAAATGGTTGCTGGGGGAATTATTGCGGCTGCTGGGAAATGGCATTGCACTTGGACGTTCAAAGATTCTGTAGGAAAACACAAATCTGTTGCTGAAAGTAGAATATCTGCTAGAATTTTAAAATGCTATGCGAGCCTATTACCAAAAAATAGCATGTCACCAAATTCTTTATCCTGCCTTCAAGTTCTTTCAAACAGTGGGCATTCTGGGCTCGCCGAAATCTTGAATGCAGTGGTCACCGGGAAGTTTACGAAAAAATCCCACATGCATTAGACTTGCACTTTATGTGCTATTTAAAAACAAACACCCATAGATGCCTTTACAAAGACACGGCGCATGGTGAGGAAGTCGTTGGATGGTGGGTTTAGCCATTGCTGGTCGTGTGTGAAATAAATGCCAGATCTTATAGTGCAATGTATTCCTCAATTATTTTGTCTTATGGCCTTGTACTATGGTGCCTGTAGATTTAATGCAAAATTCTCTATGACAAAAAATAAAATACTTCCAAAAGGCAGATTTGGGGTGTCACTGCTCGAGTCTGCTAAAAAAGTTTCTCTGAAATTTTGCTAATTAAATAACGAAAATATAACAGCGAAAAAGTAACAAATCCAAAAATAAATTAAATCATAGATCTGAAAAAGACCATATCCATACCACAAATTAGGCCTCTGGGTTCTAATTTGCAAAAAAATATTTGCCTCATGGTTGACTTTGGGGCAAGGTAGTCAAGTTTATAGTCAATTTTCATTAGTTCAACATTCTGGACACAATAGCGAGGTTAGATCTGGTGCTAGATGCTCCCAATTTTTGCAACATGTTGGATTCAAGCTGAGGTGATGAAGCAAGTGTGGTCTTGAATGGCTATGTGATGAGAAAATATCTTAGCTCTAATACCATGTAAGAATTTTCCTAAGGGAAAAATTCATCCAAGAATTAAGAACTCAAACACAAGCACACAGTAGACCAAAGAGAGAGAGAGTATGATTAGAATGATGATATTCATTCAATAACTAGTTCATGAGAGTACACTAGGAGTGCCTAAATATAAAGGCCTCTGAGATACATCTAGAATGCCTTGTAATCAGCACCATGATGTGTCATACAACCAAGCACATGTCCACCAGATATGGGTTATCCTCCATTAAGCATGGAAGTAAGTGTGGTGATGAGAGGATAAGCCTACAAGGGTGTGACATGCAAAATAGTGTTGTAGACACCATGTGCTTAAATAGAGTTTCGTACTCCTGTGTTGTCTACATGACAACTCAAAAAGGTGCACAAACTCCTAAGTGTCTCACAAATAAAAATAATAAAATAATGCAAAATAATTAAATAATGCATAAACCTAAGTAAACTTAAGTAAGTGTAAATAGTAAAGTATGTATTTACACCAACAGAAATGTTTGAGATCTAACAGAGGTAGAGAGTTTACATCAAATGAGTTTGAAAACTTCTATAATGATAGAGGAATCAAGAGAAAAACTTCTACACCTAGGACCCCTCCAAAAAATGGGATTGTTGAAAGGAGGAATAGAACTCTAATGGATTATGCTAGAACACTAATGATGGAGAAGAATGTTACTTTGAAATACTAGAGAGAAGTTGTTACTATAGTTATCTATACTTTGAACTGAGTACAAGACAAGAAAGGTATAAATTCCAAACCTTTTGAATTATGGTATGGATACTCACCCAATGTCAAATATTTTACGGTATTCGAAAGGAAGTGTTACATTCTTAAGGACAAAAAAAATGGAAAACTTGATTTAAAAAGTGATGGTATATTCCTAGGCTATTCTACAAGAAGTAAAGCTTATAAGTATTTAAATAATAACTCTAACAAAACTATGGAAAGTGAAAATGTAAAGTTTGATGAGTATACAAAAGTTCTTGAAGATGAAACAAAGAAGGAACCTAAAAATTATAGAACCTTTACGTACTATATGAAGACATGTCTGATGATGATGATAATTCTGCAAATCAAGTTGTTAGTCATCAAAAACTAGTGACTATTGAGTGACATACAATGGATATTGAGTTGCATTCAACAGCCAAGTTGCACTCAGGAGCCAAGTTGTAATTAGAAGATGAGATATATTTTGATTTTGAGATTAGTTTACATGAAAAAAATGCAAAGTTACCTAATGGAGAAGTGCATAGTGAATTTGAAATTGAAAGACCCATTGTAGAAAGAAGAGAAAAACCAAGGTTGTCAAAGTATGTTAGAATACATCACCCTATTGGACAAATTGTTGGAGATAAAGAAGAAAAACCAATGAAAAGGAATAGGTTGAGAAGTGACAAATGTTTGTTAATCATGCATGATCCTAAGTTAGTGATGGATGCATTAGAAAATGAATACTGGAGTAAAGCCATGAAAGAAGAAATTGACCAGATTGAGAAGAACAAAAACATGGACTCTAGAACCCAGACTAGATAGAAAGAATGTAATTGGAACCAAGTGGGTGTATAGGAAAAAACTAGATGAGAATGGTGATGTTACAAGGTGTATGGAAAGATTAGTTTGCAAAGGATATACACAAAAAGAGGGAATTGACTATGGAGAGATATTTTCCCCAATTACAAGATTGAAAGGAGTAAGAACTCTTCTTGCTTACTCTGCATACAAAGGATATCAATTTTATCAAATGGATGTTAAATGAATATTTTTGAATGGTATACAAGAAGATGAGTTTTACATAGAAAAACCTAAAGGATTTTTTGATTCAAACAAAAAGAACATGGTGTGTAGATTACAAAAAGTTTGATATGGTTTGAAGCAAGCTCCCAGAGCATGGTATGAAATGCTACATGACTATCTTGTGAAGATTGATTTTGAGAAGACTGATGATAATAAAAATCTATACTTGAAGAAAAAAGGAGGTAAATAAATTTTACTAGCTAAAATATTTGTTGATGATATCATATTTGGAGGACAAGATGCATTGTGTAAGGAATTTTCAAATGAAACAAAGAAAGAGTTTGAGATACATATGTTTGGAGAAATAAAATTCTTTGTTGGATTACAAGTATATCAGATGAATTTTGGTATTTACATCACTCAATCCAAGTATCTAAAGGAAATATTGAGAACTTTTAGACTGGAGGACATTAGCATGAATGTTAATGATACTACATTGGGGGAGTATCCTATGTATTGAAGAGTATTGACATGTTGCATTCATGATTGTGTTTTTCATTGATGTCAACAGGCCATGGTTTTTGTAAAGACTAGCTATGTATTAGACATAGATCTTAATGGTACAAACAATGGTTTGATTTCTTGGTGATGCACAATCATGGAAATGTTCTATACAATGCCTTGATGATGTGGTCAAGTGTGCAAAATCTAAGTTAAAGATGTATGAAAGTTGTACCTAATTTATAGAGAGTAGTTCAAAGAAAAAGTATTAGTAAAGTAATTCCTAATGTTTGTTTTCTATCTTACATTTGAGATGAAATGAGAAGATTCATAGTCAAATAGTGGCATAGGATAGTTAGCTAATAATGTCATCAAGTGTGCAAGCCCTAGAATCGTACATGTAAAGTTTTGTATCTATTGTGAGTCAACAATGCTATTGTAATTGTAATAAATTAATTATCTTATTACAATTAATTAGGAAAGCCTAAAGGCCAACTCAAAGAATTTTTACAAAGATATGGTATAAAGGAAAGTTTTTTTCCTTGTTTGTGAAGTACAGTGATCGTTGAATGAAGTGCAAAGTACAAAAAGGAGCAGAGTTCTTGAGGAATGAGTGTATGCAATCCAAGAGATTATTGGATATGAGATTTGTGATTTAGTTACAAGATTAGAATGAGCAATAGTCTAGTTGATAGGATAGAAAAAGAGGAAGGAACAATATAGTACAATTCTATTTTTTTGCAAGGAATAATAAAGCTATTTGGGTATTGGGACTAGCTGTCTTCCACAACTCCTAACAGGATTGGCACAACTTCTAACATGATTTGAATCTCCTAATAGGGACTCATATGTATTGAATGTATTCATAGAGTCCTAATAGGGTCCATCCTCTAACAAGGTACATTTATATTATTACATCATCTTGTGGGTACCATCACAAAAATTATATATCACAAACTATTGCTAAAGCTAAATATGTTGTTGCTATAGTGAATTACTCAAATGTGGTATGGATCAAATAATTACTCAAAGAAATGAAAGAGGACATTATTGAATCTATGGTACTTTACTATGACAATATAAGTGATATAAACATATCAAAGAACCCTGTGATGCATACAAAGACAAAGCACATTGCAATAAAGTATCATTACTTGAGAGAGTTGGTTCAAGATAAAGAAGTGAGAATGGAATATGTGAATAAAAAACAACAGATAGATGATATATTCAAAAAATCCTTACCAAAGGATGCACATTGATATCTTAGAGGTAAACTAGGGGTAATGTTGGAATTATTGATTAATTGCATACTATCTTTGATGTTACAAAAAATGTCATGTCATTACTAGTCAGTGTATGCTGAGCTCACTCAGGCATTGAAGCCAGCTTTTTGTGTTTGCTGAGCATTCTAGAGTTTACCTAGTTTAGAAGATAGTATCTACCCAGTTCACTTGGGTATCAAAGGAAAGGTTTGTGAAATTTGAGTGTCAGTCGAGCTCACTCCTTTAATGAAGGAAATATTGGATGGAACCAGTGTTAACTAAGCTCACTTAGTTACCAAAAGAACTTTGCAAATATGCAGTGTTAACCAAGTACACTTGGTTAACATGGAAAAATCATTTCTAAGTTAGTTTCTACTAAGTAGGGTTGGTTGACAAAAGATTTTATTGTTTTAGCATATTAAGTTCAATTGAATTGTATGTTGGTTCTAGCCAATTGAGGAGATGAACATTAATCATTCTAAGTTATATTCTAGCTAACTTGACAATATGAAAGATATAAATACAAGGTCAAGTTGAGATTTAGAAAGTGTGAATGCATGGAAGATAATTGAATATTTAATGATGCTAAGAGGAAGAGAATTAGAAGGATAAAGAAGAATATCCTTGTGAAGCTAAAAGGATGTATTCGATCAAGAAGGATCAAGTATACAAGCTAGAATTGAGATCTGCAATTAGAAAATTAGTTGCATCCAAAATCAAGTCATCCCATTTTTACTCTCTAACCATTGTAGCAGTGATCAAAATCTCTTAATAGAGCTGGCTTAATAGCTATTTTGTGAATCCTCTAACAAGGTGGCATTTCTATTGAATTGTCCAAAGACCTCTAACAAGGCCACTCTTAATAGGGTAATTAAATCCTCTAATAAGGTCACACCTAATAGTGTTTTTTATAACCTTTAACAAGGTTGCCTCCTAATAGGGCTCACTTCAGAAGAGTGAAAATTAGTAACTAGTTGCAATTGGTTGTTTTTCCCAAATTGGGTTTCCACGTTAAATCTTGGTGTCAAATGTGTTCATGCTATTTTTCTTATGTGTTTGCAACTAAGTTAAAGCAATAGTAATCTTAGATAACATCTAAATATTTTCATGTTAAGAATTTTCTGAGCATTTTTAGTGTTTACCAAGTTACAACATTTTTTGTGTGTTTACCAAGCATCAACAAAGTTCAATTTTTAGAGTTTATTTTGTACTAACATCTAAGAGATCTGGGATTTATTTTTTTAGTAACTAATTCACCCCTCCCCTCTTAGTTACTCCTCATATATTTCCAACAATTAGTATTAGAGCTTTTGGTGCTTTTAGAGAAGGCTTCAAGGACCTAAGCTAAAGATCAGGGTATCTTATAGAAGAGAGATTCTCGAGTTGAACTGAGACAATTTTGCAACATGGCAAGGAATTATGAGGTTACATCTAGAAACTATTAGTGATTTAGGTTGTAAGTATCTTTATACTAAATACAAGACTCCTACTAGAACATTATCAGTTAAAGATATTTTTGAAAAGAAAAATCATAACATCATGATGATTAACATTGCATCTACTCTTAATTATGCTGAATTTGATGAAGTCAAAGACTATACTACAGCTTATGATATGTGGGTTATATTTAAAGACATCTATGGAGGTGATGATAATGTAAGAAGAACCAAAGCAGAAAGCCTTAGAGGCTAATTTTATCAGATGAAAATGAGAGAAGATGAAAACATTACAAAATATGTTGAATGAATCAAAGCAAGTGTGAGTGCAATCAAAGCATCTAGAGGAGACATTGATGATAGGAAATAATGTTGCAATCAAATACTAGAAGGAAGATATTATCACTATAGTGCATACCTTGAATAGAGTACAATTGAAGAAAAACTCAAACCAAACTTTGTACAAACTATAGTATGGCTACAAACCTAATGTAAGTTACTTGAAAATATTTGGCGGCAAATGTTGTAGCTTGAAAGAATCTAGGAAAGGTAAATTTGATGTCAAAGGTGATGAAGGCATATTCCTAGGGTACTCATACAAAAGTAAAGCATACAAATGTTTGAATTTGTCTATTCATAAAATCACAGAAAGTGCACATGTGAGAATTGATGAGTTTGTAGAAAGGAGGGAAGAAGAAAGAAACAAAGAGCCTAAGTATTACAAAAGATTTTTTTACTATGAACCTGATACCCTACTAATATATTTAGTAGATAGGAGGTTTCATCTCGCAAGTCACCAAAATCTCCAATAGCTACCACATTGTAGACCGTGTAACCTGAGTCACAATCTGAAGGACCTGAGTCATAATCAAAGGCTACTGAGCTATTACTAAAGAAAACTAAGTTTGATGGACTAGAGTCATAGATAGTGGGATCATAGCTTAATACTGAAGTTCATGAAGAAATTAGTAAAACAAACTCCAAATCCAAAGAACCTATGCTAGCAAAATATATCAGAAGGCATCATGCACCTGACCAGATCATTGGAGACAAATCAGATGGAACAATTTCAAGAAACAAATTGAAAGGTGCATGTTTGCTTGCTAAATTAGAACCTAGAAATGTTAAAGATGCTTTAGATAATGAAAGTTGGATTGAAGCAATGAATGATGAAATAGAAAAAACATAAAAGAATAAAACTTGGACTCTTGTTTATAGACCTAAGGATAAAAATGTAATTGGTACTAAATGGGTATTCAAAAATAAGCTAGATGAAAATGGAAAAGTTTTCAGAAACAAAGCAAGGTTGGTATGTAAAGGTTATTCTCAAGAAGAATGTATTGATTATGGTGAAACTTTTGCTCCTATTGCAAGATTAGAAGGTGTTATAACTTTATTAACATATGTAGCTCATAGAGGATTTAAAGTTTATCACATAGATGTAAAATCTACGTTCTTGAATGGAATTCTTGACGAGGAAGTCTACATTGAACAACCTAAATGTTTTGTACATCCTATCAAAAGAGACATAGTCTACAAATTATACAAGGCATTATATGGTCTCAAGAATGTTCCTAGAGCTTGGTATGAAAGACTCCATAACTACTTGGTATAGATTGGTTTTCAAAGAAAAAATGATAAAAATAGTCTATATTGTTGTGGTTTCACAATGTATGCCCCATTTTTCCTTGAAATGGGGACCTTATACTTTATTTTTAGTTTTTTGGATCCCTAGTCTTGGGTCTGAGTCTTTTTTAGGGTTTTTGGTCAAATTTGAGTTCCAATTAAAAAACCTAGATCTTGAAATCATCATCTGAGGGGATAAGATATTTATTGCAAGAAAATTGGCACACTAGCACACCTCCCTAGGTGCACTAGTGTGCCAAATATCAAAAGAAAGAACTTCCTCTTTGAAAGTGCATAGCAGCACAACTGCACACCTCAAAAAGGTGTGCTAGGTCCAGGGTCTATAAAACCCAGGGACTCCCTTTCCTCCTCACTTCATTTCTTCCCTCAAGCACAACTTCTTGCACTTGCATAACTCTAATAGGTGTGGTATTGTGCTTCCAAACCCCACTTACACACAAAAGCAATCAACATTAAAACACCTAAAAAGTGCATAGTTGTGCACCTGTCTAGGTGCATAGCTACACTCCTTTTCTCTTTGTTAAAAACATTTAAAACTTAACTTAAAAAACAAAACACCTATTAAAGGTGCACTACTATGCACCTTTAATGAAAAAATTCCTCATGAAGGTAAAGGGTGGATATTTAGCACACTCTCTAAGATGCACTAAATGCACACCCTTTGTGCTCTAAGTCTTCATAGGGTACACATCTGGCACACCCATTAGGTGCATTAGATGTGCACCCTTAATAAGCATAAGTGTAAGATAGGCACACCTAGCGCACCTCTGAGGTGCACCTGGTGTGCCCTTTTTCGCATTTAAGGGTTAAAATTAAGTTTTTATATGTTTTTGAACACTTAGGGTTTTTGGATTTTTTCTATGTCAACATAGGGTTTAAATTAATTGATTTTTTCTTTGACTCTAGAATAATAGAGATTGTTTTTATGTAGATTCAATAGCTTCCTCATCATCCTCCATTGCTATGAAGATGGTCCCCAAATTTGTGGTGTTCAAGTTTCAAGGTGTTCCAACAAAATCATGCTTCCAAGATGATTATTTAAAGACCTGGGAAATTGAACTTGGTCACACTAACTAGAAAGCCTTCCTAGTATTGTGCAAAAAACCTACAAAAAGTTCCCTAATGATATCCTCTCTTATTTGATCAAGACTAGTTAGTGCAACATCACACCCAGTATCGGTGTAATCCTCGAAATTGATCTTGACACTAGCAGAGAACTATGTCTCTGAAGAAAGGTTCATGAAGAGTATAACTAGAGAGATCATCCTAGATCTCTAGTCTAAGAACATAGAGAAGAAATTCCATCTTCCAAGAGAAGATCAATTCATCAAATTAACCTATCACTAAGCAAAAATATGGTATAGGGAACATGTAAAAGAAGTGTTTAAAATCATCTAGTCTTCATACCTCATTGAATAGACTCCTCTAGGACATAAAGTAGGCAAAGTGGACATGAAAAGGGGTTACATGAAAGAGGATATCATGTATTCTATAATACTTTTGAGTAGATTCATGGGGTTACCTGTGTCAGGATACCTGAACATATGGATGGTACATTTTATTGAGATTATCAAAACAACAAAGATGCTAATTGATTGAGCTTAAATTCTTAGTGAGAACTTGGGTGAGAAGCTAGTTGCAGTTAAGATTAATTGTAAGTTCTACATGACATCTTATTTGATGTACCTATTAGATACTAGGGAAATGGACTATCCAAGATTATTTTAAAAGGGGAGTATGCAAGATGCAAACACATGGACATATATAGTTTATCCCCAATTGGTGAAGAAAAAGCTTCCAGAACACAACAAGGAACACATGATAGTGAATGATGCATTTATATTTATAATTATCTAGTTCGTTTAAGGGGATTATTTGAAGAGGATATCAAAGGAGATAGCGACAAATATTTTTGAAGTTAGAGCCTACTACATCCAATATCAAACATTCACTTATTTTAGGTTAGTAAGTACCACTTTCAATCCCAAGAAGCTCCCTATATATCGGAGTGATAGACTCGTACTGCTAGAGATCATTCAAAACCTCTTGTCTTCCTATAATAGAGTATAGAAGCAACACAAGATAACTTGGGTGTGGCCCATTACTATAGGAACATTTAGTGTGGTTCAAAGATAAGATATTCCATATTTTGAGTTTGAGTGGGATCAATATCCTTTGAATGAATATAATTCTCCTTGACCCTATTTTGATAACATTGGAGGAGTACAATACTTAGCTAGAAAGAAATTTCAACATAAAGATGCAATTGAGGATCATTGGATGAATGCATTAGACAACTATGATATCCAAATAAGGGATTATTGTAGGATGACTCTTTATTTGGTAACCAATTCTTTGAAGATTAAAGTTCCTTTAAAGGTTATGCAACAAGATACTAAAGATGTCCTTGATCCATTGTTCAATAGGGACAAGATTGATGATCGACCCATTATGAATGCTGAGGTTGATAAGGAAGAAAACTTAAATATTAATCACAGGGCTAGGCATGTCATCAAATTCACCAAGGATTGGATTATGAGACTTTTCAAATTGGATCCAATTCCTCAAGTAGAAATCTTCCATGCTATGGCCTGCCTAGCAAGAGGTCAAGGAGCTAAGGTAATAGTGCCCACTTTTATATTTCAGTTCCCAGTAAGGCCAAAAATAGTGCACCAACTTGATAGAGAAGTTGGATATTATAGGAAACAAAAGGGTAAAGGCAAGAGAAAGAGGACTTCTCCCAAACAAGTTGATCTAGAAGAGGAACCACCTCAAGAACCACCACAAGAAGAGTAGATAATGTTCAAGGGTCAAAGAATGTGGAAGCTACATAATCCCAATATAATCGTCAAGTACCACTGGCAAATCAAGGGCAAGAAGGAGTTAAAATAGAAAAAGGAGTTGAAATAGAAATAGAAGAAGTGTCTCCACCACAATAAGAGGTACATGAATCTAGTCAAGAGGAGAAAAAAAAGTGATTAGGAAAGTTATTCCTTTCCCATTAGTCCCAAAAGTTATCCCAAAAGGAGAGGAAGAAGAAGAAGATGAGGGTGAAGAAGATAACCTTCCTTTGAATCAGAGAACTCATCTTGCTAGAGCTATAGAGAAAGAGTGGACAAGAAGCTCCACAATTATGCCACCATCCATTTCTAAGAAACCTATTTATTCTACCACATTAGAATATGAATTGCAACAATGGATTGATGAGTAGGAGGGTGAAGGGATTGATGTCTCCAAGATGTTAGATTTTGATTTTATGCTAGTTGGCACTGAATTGGTGGGAGAGGAAAAAGGGATTTGTCCAAATAATCAACCTCAAAAGGAGGATTGGAGTTAATTTCCACATGAGCCACAAAGACCCAAAGTAGCTCCACCATCACCAATTCAAGTTATATTTTGTGTGGATAAAGGTTTTGCTACTCCTCTCCCTTTCAACAATGAAGAAGAACAAGTCAAAGTGGAAAAGGAGGAAGAGCCACACAAAATAACCACTAATGAAGTGTTAGAGGAAGGGAAAATATGTGAGCAACCTCAGCAAACTTCACAAGACATAGAGGTGAGAAATGTGGACTTGATGGATACAAAGACTCCTAGTGTGGGTCTCTCACAAAGGGAGAAGACTCCAAAGAGGAGTGATAAGGGGAAGAGCATAGTGGAGCAAACTCCTTCATCTTCAAAAGGAAAATATCTAATGGAGCATATCCAAATATGGTTGAGGAAAGAAGTAATTAGAAACAAAAGGTAGCAATTCACTACTGAGGAAGAGGATAGGATAGAATTGATTGAAGTTCTCAGGAAAATTGTGTCACCACCAAAGGATGCATGGGAATTGGCCTTTGTGATGAGTGATCAAAACCAATATTTATTTTCTCATGTTGCTATCCCTCCTCTACATGTAGATGTTGATGAATTAACTCTAAGAGATTATTAGGTAAGGGAGTTTATGCTTGGGAAACCCATGTTGGACACTACTAAGTTGATGGTGACAATTGGAATTAAAGAAGTGTTTAGGCACTTAGAATAGGATGAGGCAGAATTGATAACACTTTGAAAATAGAATGAGATCCTAAAAGGATAGTTGAATGAAGTTTTTGGTCCTTTAGATCCTAAAAATCTTGAGGAAACTTTGAATGTAACACTGGAGAAAAGGGATAATGAGACTGTGCAGCTAGACCCATTTTTGAAAACTTCTTAGTAATGGCAAGAAAATTTTGAAGAAAATGGTGTATATATTATATAGGGGAATCTTAATTTTCTGGACTATATGTAAAATAAAGTAGATAGGCTAGTGGCCATTTTAAACTAGGATTTTGGTTTAATGGATGAAGTACATACCTGGGGCAAGGACCTGCAAGCACTATAATCAATTAAGATTCAAAGGTATCAGATGTTAATGGAGGTATATAAAATGGAAGAATTAGATTAGATTCATGATTGGATATATAATGATTACATATGGAAATAATTTAATGGAGACATTACATGCAGAGATTCATAAGCTCAATGATCAAACCCAAGAGAAAATTTTGGAGGTAGAGAAACATTATAGTGATGCATGTTTAGATATTTTTGAAGATGATTCAAGGGATAAATTGATAGATGTAGAATTAGTTGTTGAATAGTTCTAAAAGAATTTTGAAAAAGCTTCTAATGATGATGATATTAGACAAGCATTATTAGATTTAGATGTAAAACTTAGAGACTTTGTAGAGACTTGCATTGAAGTGGGAAATTATAGGTAGAAATTGAAGGAAAAATATGAAGCCTTATATTTTCTAGATTCAGCTCAAGTCACTGAGATTATTGAGAAATTCAAGGGAAAATACCTAGACATAGCTCTGGTATAAAAGGGAACAAAACCCAGAAGGCAAAATTTCAATTTTGACACTTGGTAAAATTTTGCATTTTTTGAACCTGCTTCCAAGGTGCATAGGTGCACTAGGTGCAAAGGTGCACTTTTCAAGGGTGTGCTGGAAGTTTTTGAAGAATTTAGAGGTGCACCAATAGCTAATTTCTAGTTCTAAATTTCCATGCATCAAAAATGTATTATGATGGTAGTTTAACTTCTACAAACACCTAGTGAACATGGGGCTTCTATTTTTGGCACTTCCAGACACTCCTACATCATCTAAAGGCTTTCTTCTTCTTATTTTCTCATGATTTATTTATTTTGAGACATGCAAAGGCTCATGCATTTTGTTAATGATATAAATATGGATGGAGTCCTACTTAGCACTAGTTAGATAGTTAGTTTGTATGTAATTAGATTTTTTTTATTAGTTTCAAAGAATATGTTTTCATAAAGAGATCTCTCACTCTCAAAATAAATTGAGAGAATATTTATTATAAATTTAGGAATGCAACATCTATTCTGGGTCATTATTATTTTGATGCAATAATATATGCTTTTGGTGCTCGCATTTGGAGTGTAGTGATTCTTGCCTAAGTGTGTTATATTTTGTGAATGTATGTTCATGAAGTGTAATTGAGTCAATAGTTTTATTGTGTTATTTTGGTTGTTTGATATTTTAATTCTAGTTTTTTCTATAGGTCTAAGAATTCCATTGATGTACTTAGTTTGAGAAGAGATCATCCA
The DNA here is from genome assembly GCA_028749045.1 of Cupressus sempervirens. NCBI lineage: Eukaryota > Viridiplantae > Streptophyta > Pinopsida > Cupressales > Cupressaceae > Cupressus > Cupressus sempervirens. Next base: position 747,787,508 of record CM053783.1, read on the forward strand.
TCTTGTTCTTGCATAGCTTTTTGTCTTGTACAAGTGCACTTTCCATGCCCTTGCAATTTGATGAAAAATAAAACATCTTATGCTTATTGAATTTCCATCGATGATTACATTAGTGGAATTAAGGAAGCACTACTCCTATTTTCATTGGTTATATTTTGATCTTTACAAAGGCTTAACTCACAGATGTGTTGTTTCCATAGTTTATGTCCGTTAGGAATTTACTTTTCAAAGTTATTTGCTTAAACTTCTAGTTACCCTATCTTTTTTATTTTCTTTTAAAAACACTTGGTTAGTTTAGGAATTCATATATTTGCATTGTTATATTGAATTCATAAAAAATAGAAAAAATAAAAATAAAAAATCTTTTGGTGTGTTTTATTCTTTTGAGATAGCAAGTAGATTCTATATCTTATCTAAATTGTTTGAACCAACAAAGGCCTCCTTGTAAACAAATACATTTATCTTCAAGTCAGTGGATTCTAGTAGGCCACAAGATCACCTGAAACCTTGGAGTTGATTTCAAATTGGCTTTTTAAGAGAGGAGTTCAAAAGGATTCCTACCATTAAGCATCATGCAAAATGACAACTAAACATGTATATCAAAGAAGGACTAGACAAGAAGATTGTGTTGGTAGAAATATTCATTGATGATACTTTATTCATAGGAAATGATGACTTGTGTGAGGAATTTTTAGAAGAAATGAGTAAAGAATTTGACATGTCTATGTTTGGAGAGATAAAATTCTTTGTTGCATTGCAGATCCAGCAGAAGAGAGATGGTATCTACATTACTCATTCTAAATATATCAAGGAAATAATAAAGAAATTTGGAATGGAAGATTTAGGACCAATTGGAACCCCTATGTCTACTAGGCATAAGCTTTCCAAAAATGATGATTCCAAAGAGGTGGATCAAACCATATATAGATCAACGATTGGAAAATTGTAGTATGTAGTGCACACAAGGCTTGATATTGCATTAGCAATCTGTATGGTGGCAAGATTCTCAGCAAATTCCAAAGAAAATTACATAGTGGCAATTTTAAAAATCATGAGATATTTGAAAGGTACTAAAGACTATGGTTTATGGTACAAAATAGGAGGAAATTTGGACTTAAAAGTATTTACAAATGCTGATTGGCCAAGAAGTATTGATGACAAAAAAAGCATCAGTGGTGGAGCATTCTTTCTTGCTAAAAGACTAGTGTCTTGGACAAGAAAGAAACAACATTGTATCTCTTAGTCCACATCAAAGGAAAAAATGTGGTAGCAATAGTCAATTGTTCTAATATTGTTTAGTTCAAACAAATATTGCCAGGTATAAAGATAGAGATCAAAGATCCAATAGTCATAAATTGTGATAACACTAGTGCAATCAATATATCAAAGAATCTAGTGATGCATACTATAAAAAAAAATATTGCTATAAAATATCATTTCTTGAGAGAATTGGTACAAGATAAATAAGTTAGATTGGAATATGTAAATACTAAAGAATATATTGTAGACATATTCACCAAGTCATTGCCTAAGGATGCATTTATGTATCTAAGAGGTAAGCTAGGGTTCATTCCCATATCCGAAGCTCACTAAATGAAGTTAAGTGATGCATCAACCAACACATGTTGAAGATCATTTAGTTGGTTCAATATTGACAAGGGCATATTAAAAATAAATTAGTACTTGAGGTACATTGATATTGATTGAATATTTTCTTTGGCATGAGATCTCAAAGAGGGAGAAGTTTTCTTTCATATCTCATAGAAATTTTGCAAACAAAATTTTTCTAATAGATGGAGAAATTATAGACAAAAAGGATTCACACTAATAGAGGGAGATCCCATGGATGAGAATCAAGATTCTTGCTCTAAAAATTTCATTGTATTATGACATGTTGTGTTGCCATCAATGCCAAAGAGGGAGATTTTTGGAAGAATTGATTAATTATGTATTGTCTTTGATGTTACACAAAATTTCATGTCATTACTAGTTAGTTAATTCCAAGCTCACTCAGGCATTGAAGCAATTTTTTTGTGTCTACTAAGCATTCTAGAGTTTTCCTAGTTTAGAAGATGATATCTACTGAGTTCACTCAGGCATCAAAGGAAAGGCTTGTGAAATTTGAGTGTTAATCAAGCTCACTTATTTCATGAAGAAAATGTTGAATGGAACTAGTGTTAACCAAGCTCACTCAATTACCAAATGAACTTTACAAATATGTAGTGTTAACTGAGTACACTTGGTTAACATAGGAAAATAGTTTTTGAGTTATTTTCTACCAAGAAAGTGTTGGTGTTTTAAAATGCACAAAAAACTACAAAGCAACAAAAGGCTTAATACCAAGATAACAATACATACACAACCTAAAGACTAGCCAATTCTTACTTACAATTGCACATGCAAAGTACTTGGACCCAACTTTAACAAAACCACAGATGGTTTTCTGCTCTTTTGGCTTTGCAAAACTAGGGTGGGTATACCCAGGGATGATTCAAAACTGGAAAACTTCTATGAGGTTTATTCTTAGTTTTACTATGATTCTCATCTCACAATCCTCCAAACATATACATAATTCCTACTAACTTGGTAAACACATCCCATGAAATAGATATGGCCAAGAATTCTTCTATAGATCTGCAGATGTCCTCAACAATAGTGGCTAACTGTAGTTAAAACATTCCATGCAGACAAGTGCTGACAAACTTTGAAGATCTACAGGAAATAAAAGTAAAATTTGATTTGATGATGCATTTGAATAACCATTTATAATATATTTCTCCTTCAGCTGAAATAACTTGATCAGTGCCTAATCCATTGGGGTTCAGAGTCTATAGCAAATTCTTAGATCTAATTTGTTGCCTCACAACAAATTTTATCAGAAATTCTTCTCAGAATTTATCATTCAAAATCCTTTTCAATACTTAAGGAATCTCATCACATTAATCAAAGCCTTTATTTAATCCATTGAATTAACAGCAATGATAAAAGGATATACAACCTAACTAGATTGCATTCAATTGCACAAGCTTTTACTAATACAACATCAAGGTATCTAAGTATTTAAAAGGAGACAAAATTTAGAAAGAACTGATATGGGGACAGTTCATAATTTGTATTCATTTCCTTTGAAAATGGTATATCCTTTACAATAGACTCAGAATGCCCTTCAAAAAGATACATAGCTCATTCTATATTCATGTATTCTCAGAGAATTGATAGAAAAAATGCATTACAAAATTGCTTTCAAAATTTGGACCAAAAAAAATAGACTAAGCATAGTACTTAGAACAATAGAATTCAGACCATTCTTTAGCCTTGGGATCTCAATTAAATAGTGTGAGATGCAACAAGCTTTGGGCTAAAGAAAGTGACATGTATCTTCTAAAAGATACTGACAAATGTCTGTCATAAAAGAAAAAAACAAATAACAGAAAAGCTAACACATCGAACAATTCTTGGTGGGTCCCTTTCTGTTATGCTTCTTCGTTGTTGAAATAAGAAGATAAGATCTGATTCTTCAATTATTCTTCATCCTTAGAGTAAATAGCCATAAGGTTTGAAAGTGATGTATCATCTTCAGTTACCTGCAAATTTATTTCGACCTGGGGATTTTCCATGTACTCATTACTAACTATGAGGGTAACTTTTACCTTTACATTTTCCCCCTCATCATCTTCTGACATTTGTTCTAGAAACTGGTTTTTCCATTTATTAAAAGCATCATCATCTGGCCAATCAAAACTTAGAGCTTCTCTTTGTATCATTATTAAAGAATTTACACTCTCTTCTAAATCATCAAATTCTTTTCTCATAGCAGTATAAAATAACTGTATTTTTAGTAGCTCTTCATTTGTCTTTGCCCAGAACCAGTGGCTATTATCACTCATGATGTTTATTATTCTTTCATTAAATAACTCATCCAATTCCCTTTTCCACTTTTCCTTTTCCTTTATTGTCTCAACAGATTCTAAAGCACAAGGAAATAGAGTAAAATTTTCAGCAATATATTGGGAAAAAAAGAGCGTTAATCTTTTCTGTAAAGAATCTCTTTTATCATCAAAATTTTCTAGCTTATTTAATAAATCAAAGATTTTCTCAAGTTGATGATAAGGCATTTAGACTGAAAATATACATATGATTGTAATATCATTATTTCTCTCCCTCCATTTCTGTGCAAGAGGAGTCAGTTTATCCTTATCTCTATTCAACTCATCCATGAGGGTTGCGATTCTTGTCAACTGATCAAAAAAGTTTGACCATTGTATTTTATCCCTCAAATATATCACACCCTACTTTAATTTTTCTTCATATCGATTTCTTAATTCTATTTGCAACTCATGTAATTTTGTTTTTTCTTCTTCAAAGTCCTCTGCAGTATAGAATTGGGGCCTTTCAGGGGTATCAAGTATTTCAATAATAGGGGTTGATCTAGATCCAACCAATGACTGTAAAGGGTATGCAATTGTATATACACTGGATTCTTCCACCTTTCTTTTCCCAAGTATCCTCTCCATTTGAGACATTTTTTTTTCTAGTGACTGTATCTGTATACCCCTTTCCTCATATGCCTTCAAAACTTCTTCAAACCTAGCATTGAGTTGGGAAAACTTATCTTCTTCCTATCCAAATACAACACCACCCAATTTTAGCACTTCTAAGGCCATTCCCATTATTTGTTTACTACTTACCTCTCCAGCCCTATATACTGTCAATGTATTAGTATGTTCTACAGTGGGAAGCTCATGTATCCTGGTATTTTCTCTCTTATCTATGGACCACAAAACAAGGGCTTGGTGGTCATCACTAAATTTGACCCCTTTATGAGCATGTAGTACTTCTTCAGTAGTTGTTAGTTGAACATCCTTCTATTTCCTTACTAAATAAAAAAAATAGCATTTGCTATATCCCATTCTGGTAGAAGGAGGACTCCTGATTGTCTAACTATTTGCCTCCTAGCTTCAGGAGTAAACTTGGCAAAATCACTCAAAAACTTTGATTTTACCTCTTCCTTGATAACCGGGTCAGATTTATTTGGTTGCTCAGCCTTGATCTTCTCACAAGCTTTCTCGAAATTCTTTATATTTAATCTCCATAAAAACTAAGCAAAGGCCCTAGATCTTACAAAGTTTTCATCATTAATAAATCTTTCAGAAGCTTGGGCAACAATTGGGTCAATTTCCTTACCTTGGTAATCAGCAATGGTCAAGTCCAAGGAAGGTGTAGGAGGTTCTTGTGGCTCTCCAATATCCAAGTCTATAGAAGTGACAATCACATCCCCTTCTCCTCCCATTTGTCTAAGCTGTTCCCTTAGAGATGCCTCATCATCTATCTAGATTGGAGACTGGCTTGGGGAGTATTGTTCTTTTTTAGAATAAGAAGACCCCTGCCCTAATTTTCATCTTTTTGTAGAGCTGGCTACCGATGGACTTCTTGACCTTGGTTTCTTATGAGGGGGTACCTGTTGCACATTTTGAACCATGACATAACATGCCTTTTTATGTAATGTATATTGGCCAGGAGTTACCACATTTCTACCACTCATTCTTCTTTTTATTTCTACTGCCTTGTCTGGGTGTGCCTTAATAAACATAGCTTTCTTTTCATTCATAGTCTAAATTATTATGGCAAAATTATTCATTAATGCTTGTATTTTAGCTCCCCAGTATTTCTTATCTTTGAATGGGTCATATTGGGGTTCAAAAGCATTAATGAATTCTAGGTTTTTACTAAAAACTATCCATTTCTCTTTCATTAATTCTTGCTCCTACAATGTGAAAATATTTCTAATTATATCTTTTGGATAGTAAACTTGATGTACCATATGGGAAGCTTTCACCCTTTCTTTTAATAAGTCATAGAATCCTTCAGGGTCAATGAATCTGGCATGAGATTCTGCCATGTTATATTTATTCAAAAACAAATTTAAATCCTTCCACCCCTTTTTAACAAAAACAAAATCATGCACTATAGTAACCATTGGAAAGAAAGTGCCCTTCTTGACCAATTCCCTCTCATCTATAGTACCTATCTACCATAAGAGTTCAGCTATCCCTATCTTCAAAGGCACATGAAAAGGTAACACATGAGGTTTTCCTAAGAAACCATAAACTCTCATTACTGTTGAAACATTGTAGGGAATTATATCCCCCCAGTTATGACTGACAAGTAGCCCTTTAGCATGGTCCTTGGGTCTGACCAATTCTAATAATGCTTGTGGGATTCTAGGGCTATCTCCTCTTAAAAGCAGTCTAAGCTTTGATGCAAAATACCTGTCAAATCTTACATAACTAGCATCAGTGGCCTCTAAAGTCATATCCACACTCCACAACTGTACTGGATTCCTTTCTCCATCCTTTGTTGTTTCTAACTCCATACCCTTGGAGAAGAAAGTATATCCTTTGTATAAACATACATGCATCATCAATGAATACCAACAGAATGTTTTGTTTACTTTCCCCTTTGCTATTCCAACCAGACCATTGTGAATCTCTTTTGCTAGGAAAGTGGCAAAATCCAGAATGGTACTCATTCCAAATTGAAGGGTTTGAGCAATTATAAGGACCACAGAACCTAGAATTTGATCACCCTCATCTATCCCCAAAATCTTGCAATGAGAAAAATATAGTGCTTGAGCTCTCAGATTGAAATGTCTTCTTAACAATGGCTCTAGAGTACTGGCTGTGATCATAGGCAAATTACCAACTTTAGCAGCATGCTCTTGTAGTGGCCCTATTCTTAAGTACATTCATTGTGCATCATATCTAGCTTGCAAATCATCCATATCAATGATTTCATGCACAACGTGGTTAGGGTTTAGGTTGAAAACCTCACTGAACAGCTCAGGGTAAACCCTAAAAAGGTTGACCCCCGAATGATTTTTTACCCACCCCGTGATAGGATCATACTTCTTTGCTAGGTCCATCAATAAATCACTATCAAAGAAAACACTAGGGACTACTAATTTTCCAATGTCAAATTCCCATACATTGCTCATAGGAGTGTCCAGTTTTCGCTCTGAAAATGATTTCTTAAACAATTCCAAACCTCCCATGGAAACCTGGGCATCTCTTATCCAATTAGCTTTGTCATAAAATCCTTTTGCCACAACTAATCTAGGGTTTTTTGGAATGAGTTCCCTTCCCTTAGTTATTTCATGCACAGATAAGGGGAATTGTTCGAGAAAATCATCATGCACTAAATGTTTTAGATAGTCTTTTTGTCCAGTAAACTCTTTTTAGGGTGACATTTTTAATGAAGCTTTGGAAAATTCACAATAGGAGATGCTTCAAATTTACTCAGAAGGTCACAAAGCACTTACCTGCCAGAAATTGCAATTTTGCACTATATGATGTCTTTTGCAGTTTTACTAGAGTATTAACCAAGAAATTTCGTGCCTTAGCTCTGAAATCTTGAATACCCTGGTGTTCTTTCTGTGCTTTGGTGATTCATTAATGGTTAAATTGTGGGTTCTTTTTGTGAATTAAAACCACACGCACCAAGTCTGGATCACATTTACTCTCAATAACCATTGCCCGCAATTCGCACTCAAATTTGAATCCCATCCGTAGATTTTATCAGATCGTACGGTCCTGATTTAAAATAACAATCTTTACAGTCTTTTAGAAAAATGCTACGTGTCACCATTGTACTTCCCCACATTACTTTAAAACCTACATCTTCATAATGTAGGGATGTGCCAACCATCGATCAAGATAAGATCGATGATCAAAATAATCCATTTTGTATTAACGACCAGCTAGCTGAACTAACCAATAGGAAATTGCCATATTAACTCATACTATCTGACAAAATTCTATGCCAGCAGATCTCATATCTTCTTCTGAGCAAGCAAGTGTTTGACGTCATCATGGACACGTGTCACAAATGCGCTTCCCTGCATTACTTAAAAATTTACATCTTTATTATGCGGGGATGCGCCAACCATTGATCAAGACAAGATCAACAGTGATAAGATTTCACATCAATTAAGCAACCAAAAACCCTTCTGTGCATACCTAGCATTACACATCATCAATCGTTTGCAGTGTAGCATATTGAAATACAAATACCTGACCCCACTTTGCCATGCGTCTCAAATGCACTTCCCTGCATTACTTAAAAACCTACATCTTTATTATGCGAGGATGCACCAACCATTGATCAAGACAAGATCAACGATAATGCTACTTGGTAAGTAATCTTCATAGCTCTACCAACAAATCCACCAATGATATCATGAAAAAAAACAAAATGTGTGCAAAAGTACTGACAAATCTAACATACAAGAGCTTTTGCGGCATACTAGATCTCATAAGACATTAGGGGCTACGTGTTGCAAATGCGCTTCCTCGCATTGCTTAAAGACCTACAACTCTATAATGTGGGGATGCACTAACCCTTGATCTCAGATGACCAATGGTGATTAAGAAACACTTCAACTTGGCATCCTTTCAAATAGAATATCGCAATTAAAGGTACATGAAAGGTTTACCAAAGGCATTTTGATGTAAACAAAACATTAGGATAAAAAGAAAAGCCCTGCCAAAATGCTTGAAGAACATACCCCTCTTTTTTTAAAATTTGAATATGAGGGCACCACAAAACAAAGCCATAATGGTGTTTTTTTTTTTATGCACTTAGGGCCTTTTCATTGATAATTTGAGAGCCAAACCCTAAGAAATTAAAAGGGAAGACACAACCCACAGAACAGGGTGTAACTAGGGTAATCAAACAATTTTTTAGGACTTCAGAAAATAAAACCCTAATCTACAAAGACTTAACTAATTTTTCACCCAAATATTAGAAACTTTCTATACTATGAAAAATCACACCAACAGTGGCTTTGTCTAGGGATGATAGACTACCTGAGTCTATGCAAGAATTCAGAATCTCTAGGTTAGCAGACCACATATTTGGTAAGATGACAACTTCTTCAGAGAGCACAAAGCAACACACAAAAACAAGGAACTAGATTGCACAAGGATATTTACAAGGATTTACAGAAAATACAAAATGTACAAAACAACAGGAAACCCTAGAACTACTGTTCATGGAAGAAAATAAGTATTTTTCAAGAAAAATACCTCTTCAAGAACTGTCCATGAACTGGCAATTCCAGAATATTGTCAAATATATCTTTGAGTATATAAGAATCTTCACCCCAAGTATTTTCAATGAGATATGGGCCTAACCAAATAGGATCAAATTTGCCATGTTTTCCTTTATCTTCAATTCTGGCATTCCACATTAAGACTAAATCTCCATTTTCAAATTTTCTACTTATAGTTCTTTTATCATAGAGTGTCTTGACTTGCAATTGCAACTTTTGGTTCCTTAAAGATGCTTCTTTTCTAGTTTTGGTCAGTCCTACCAATTCATCCATTCTTTCTTGCATTTCATCTGTAGTATCTTCATCATATAACTGGATGTAATTGTATAGTCCCATCAAGTTGTTCTGAGGCATTTTGGCTTGAATCCCATACACTAAATCAAATGGAACTACATCAATTGCTTTCTTTACAGTCACTCTATTAGCCCATATTGCCAACTATAACTTGGAATCCCATGCCTTTTTATTATCATCCAAGGTTCTCTTAATGACCTTCAACAGGCTCTTATTTGTGGACTCGGCTTGTCCATTCCCTTGTGGATGATATGTAGTAGATGATGACCTTGTCATTCCATATTTATCACAAAACTTGATGAACTCCTCAGATCTGAAGCACATAGCATTATTTGTTACAATTCTCTGTGGACATCCAAATCTAGAAATAATATTATTCAACAGGAAATTATTTACCACTTTACTTGTTGCATTTCTTGTGGGGATAGCCTCTACCCATTTTGTAAAGTAGTTAGTGGCAACCAGAATCCAAGAATAGCCAGTGCTAGACTTGGGGAAAATCTCTCCTATGAAGTCCAGACCCCATTGTTGAAAAGGTGCTTGAATCTCCACTGGCTTTAATGGAGTATTTCTTGAGAATTTCAATTTTCCAACAAACCTCTGACAGCGGTCACACTTCCTAACCATAACTTGAGCATCCTTGAAAAGGAAAGGCCACCAGAATCTAGCCTTCATTATCTTATGTGCAGTAGTTTTTGCCATATAGTGCCCCCCACACACTCCAGCATGCATTTCTTTCAAAACCTCTTTTGCCTTTTCCTTATCAACACATTTCAATAATACACCCTCAAAATTTCTCCACCATAGGTTGCTTTGGACAATTACATACCTGATGGCTTGCAATTTAGTATTCCTCTTTTCATTGTCAGGCAAATGGGGAGGAGCTTCCATATGTTGCAAGTAATATATGACATTGGTGTACCAATCACATTGGTCCATGTCACATAAGTTAGCTCTGAGATCATCATTTACCAGATTTATCTGATTAGCCTCTAGATTAGTTTCAGCCATGAGTTTTTCCAAACCTTGACCTCTTACTAACTTTTTTATTTGTATATCAATGTTAAATTCTTGGATTCTATCGATCCATCTACACCTCCTGCCTGATACTTCTTGTTGAGAGAATATATCCTTGACTGCAGCACTAGGTACAAAAGTGATAATAGTAGCACCTACCAAGTAACATCTGAAAGCTTTTACAGCCTTTAACAAATAATATGCTTGCTTTTCATTTATTTCATACTTTAGTTCATTAGGCTGCATTGACTTACTGAAAAAGGCAATCGACTGCTCATATCCTTCTTGATTCTTCTGCAATAAGACTGCAGCTACAGTATGGAATGATGCAAAAGAGAAAATATGCATGGGTTTTGCATAATCTGGGGTCCTCGGCACTAGAGAATTTTTTATTGCAATTTTTATATCCTGGAATGCTTGTGCAGGTTCACCATTCCAATCTATAATGGCTCCCTTCTTGAGCATCTTTGAGATGGGTCTACTGATTTCAGCAAAATTGGTAACAAATCTCCTCAAAAAATTGACTTGGCCAAAAAAGGACTGAATTCCTTTCAATTTTTTGGTTTGGGGACTTTGTCAATAGCTGCTACCCTCTCAGGATCTATTTTTACCCCATCCTTAGACACTATGTGTCCTAATAATTTTCCTTCTATGACCTTGAATGTGCATTTCTTTGGGTTTAAAGATACTCCATATTCCAAGGCTTTAATACAGATTTTTTCCAAATGTTTGCAGTGATTTTCAGCCTTATTAGAATATGCTATAAGATCATCCTAGTACACAACCATAAATTTTTCAATATACTCATGAAATGCTACATCCATGGCTCTTTGGAAGGTAGCTCCCACATTAATCAAGCCAAAAGGCATCCTTACATACACATATGTTCCCCATGGAGTTGTGAAGGCTATCTTGAACTGTTCACTTTCTTTTACTAGAACTTGATTGTATCCAAAGAAACCATCCATCATTGACATTAATTTAGAGCCAGTCACTTGCTGCAACATGGCTTCCATATTAGGTAAGCCATAATTGTCTTTCAGAGATGCAATTTTTAAATTTCTAAAATCAACACAAAGCCTAATATCTCCATTCTTCTTCCTGACAGGAACCAAGTTTGAAACACAAATGGAATGCCTGATTGGTTTGATTATCCCACCATCTCTTAGTTTTTTCAGTTCTTCTTGCATTTTTGGGGCAAGGGTAGGGTTGATTGGTCTCTATTTTTGCCTAAAAAGTCTTACATTTTCCTTCAATGGTATGACATGCTGGAACAGGTCCTCCCTGTAAGCCTTAAGGTCATCATATGACCAAGAAAAAACATGTCTATATTTTCTAAGTAGATCAATCAATGTTTTCCTGATTTCAACAGGCAAATTTTGGCCAATATAAACCCTTTTAGGAACTTCATCAGTACCCAAGTTTATTTCTTCTAACTCCTGGGGTTCGGGGTCATTTACCCTTGATTTTACTCTGTCTTGGTTATCAAAAATATTTTCCAAGACTACTAAACCCTTCGACATCTTATTTATTTTCAATTGCATTATCTATTGACCAAAAATGGTTTCCTTCCCATTTATGGTTTCAATCAGTCCACTGAAATCCATCTCCTGACCGTGGTACTTGTCTTCATTTAACAAAAAAATTGTAATATCTTTGTCATCTTCAAAAACCTGCCAATTTTCAATGTTGTCAAGTATGGAAGGTCTATTTTGCACCTCAATCTGGGAGATTCCTGCAAATGATATCTCTTTTGGCTTGATTGCTACATTTGCCAACAGATCAGCCATCTTATTTTGGGTCCTATCTCTCCATGAGATCCCAAATGCATCAAAGAATTCTATCTGATCCCAGACTGCATTTCTATATTTTTTCAATCTCCTATTCTTGGATGAGTAGGTTCCTTTGATCTGAGAGATAATTAGTTCAGAATCCCCTGTGACACATAATTTCTTAATTTTATGATGTATGGCAACTTTGAGTCCTAGCAGAAATGCTTCATATTCTGTAATATTATTAGTGCAGGTAAACTTCAAGGTGAATGAATACCTAAAAGTGTTATTTTCAGGAGACACAAAAACTACACCTGCCCCTACACCCTCTTTAGAACTAGCCCCATCAAAGAACATTGTCCATAATTTTGGTGAATTCATGCAACATTCAACTTCATTTTCAATGATAGCAAGTAAGTTTTCAACTTTCTAAATAATTAATTCAGCCCTGAAAGCATTGATCCCAGTATCTAGGAAACAAGTGGTATCTTTGTCAATTTCTTCACCTAAAATGTGGTTAACCCTTGGTTCCCTATTTACCCTAACAGATTTGTCCCCTATATGAAAAGTGGCATAAGTAAGATCACATTGTAGGCTTCCCCCCATGGCAGCACTCCATTTTCTAGAGAGTAACATTCTGTAGTGTGGAGGTATATCTACCACAAGGACAGACATGGTTAATTCTACTTCAGGATATGCAACCAGTTTGAATGGTAAGGCATTTATGGTACCTATGATTGGGACTTCCCTGGCATCCATCCCTCTACATCTTCCCTGCTTGGTATCCACCTTCAATCCTAAGGCTTCCATTACTTTGAAAGGCATTATAGTGTTGGAAGCTCCTGATTCTATCATGCAATTTTTTAAGGTCTTCCCTTTTATGATTAGACTGAGGAAAAAAGGATCAATATCTTCTATGAATGCCACTGAGGAATCATCTAGAAACATTTGAGGAATCTGGGATATGATACCACTATCCTCTATTACTAATGGGGTCTGTTGGGATATAGTTTGATCTATAATACTATTATTGTTTGCTATTCCACCCAACCATGACAAAGCCTTATTCTTCTGCTCTTCAATTCTAAAAAGTTTAGACAAGGGCACTTTTACAGTAATTTGAGATAACATGGATATCATATCAACAGGTTCAACCACAATAGGTTTTACAATAGTACCTGGAGTCAAAATCTTTTGAGCAGTAGGTACCATATTTTGCTTGATAACATTAGGTTCTGATTTCTTTGGTTGCACAACTGGTTTTGCTGCTTCACTTATCTGAAATTGAACCTTCTTCTTTGGTTCCCATTTCTTACCCTTGTTCTCCTTGATCTTAGGCACATCTATTCTCCTTGATCTTAGGCACATCTACATTGAATTTCTTGTTTTGATCATTCATCTTATGAGTGATGTCTTTGATGAATACACTAGATGGCCTTCCTGCATCATTATTTATTTCTCTATTTCTCAAATTATAATTACTATGGACTTGTGAAATCATTTCTGCTATAATTCTGTCAATTTCCTCCTTGGAGGGCATTCTTAAACTTGTGAGACCTACATCAGAAAATGTACTGCATACCTTATCTATATCATACCCTTCATCATCTGAAAGCACTTGCTGATGATGTAGCTGGTAAGCAATTCTCTGGCCAGTAATATCATTTTTAGGCTATTCTGAATCAGAATCTATCAAGACATCACACATATTCACCATATTGCAACTTATGTCATCATGGGTTTCAATTTCTTCTTCAAGTTGCATTCCTTGAGCTTGGGCAGATGACTAAGCAACAGTACAATAATCAGCAGAATGAGGTGATTGACATATAATGCACCATGGTACATCATCATTCATATTTATAGTGTTCCTTTGTAGGGGATCTGGAGTACCCTTATCCTTCACATTGTGGGTCTAGTTGGGAACTAGTTTTCCATCTTTCCACTAAGTGGTGTACGGGTAATTTTGCATTCTAGGCTGCCTATTGAAATTATTGTTATTCATAGGGGGTCTTTCAGCAACATTTGGCTTACTGAAACTAGTGGGATTCATCTTCTTGAGAATTTCTAAAACTTGACCTATAGTAGGTTCTTTGGGCTTCTTTCCTATATGAGTTTTGTCACCGTCCCTTTTATTATTGTTCTTAGGATTAAATAGCTTAGGATCATCCCTCCTACCTAGTTTGCCAAATGCCTTCCTATTATTCTCTATATTTATTGCAATTTTATAGGCATCTCTTAAAGTTTTAGGATCCTTATCCCTTAGTTGATAAGCCATTTTGATATCAAAAGAATTGAAATAGGTTGTGAGACGGAGTCTTCATTTAACCTCATAACTTGAAAAAGTCTATACATACCTTTCTAAAATCTCACATTGAAATCAAATGTGGAATCATTTGGATTCTTCTTGATATTGTTGAACTCGTTCAACATGAATCCTGCATTAATGTTGTCCCCATATTGCTCCTTGAACAATTTCTCCAAATCACTCCATGAGGTAATACTATCATCAAGCAACCTCCTAAACCAATCCCTTGCATCCTCTGTTAGTGAATGCACAAACAATTTCATTACCATGTCTTCATGTTCAACTTCATAATCATTCACCATATCAATAAAAATCCTCAAATGTTCTTCACCAGTAATAGCATTATTCCCAAAAAACTTAACCACTTTATCTCTCAAATCAAATGATATGGGATGTGGGGCACCGGGAATACCGACAAATGATATTTGTCTATACTTTTCCAGGTATATAGGTTTCTTCTAGAAACCAAGAACATTTGAAGTACTAGCTATATTAGCTTGACTCAGGGGAGCATCTTGGGACTGTTGTGGTGGGACAAATAGGACTTGGGTGCCAATAGTGGAAGATGAGGTAGGAGCAAATTAGGGTACTCACTGAGTTGAAATTATGGGACCACTAACTAGTGCAGGATTTGTAGGTGGGATAGACAAATTGGGCCATGAAGCCAATGCAGAATTAGACTTTATGAATTGGATTTTCCTTCTAGTTTCTACAGCTTGAGCTTCATTCTCAACCTTCTCAAGTTCTTTTGCAAGATCTTCCCTCTCTTTTCGAGCCTTTTCAAGATCTAGATCTAATTTCAACATGGAGGTTTGTATAGGTTTGCTTGGTATAGCTTGAGGCTCATTTATTTGGATTCCTATAGCCTTGCCTTTCCCTTTATCTAGAGCTTTTGCAGTGGGCTCTGAGGATCAACTTGAATAGTTTTATAGGCTTGGACTTGAGCAATAACTAGTTCTTGCCTTTGATTTATGTGTTTCTCCTGTTCTTGAACTTTAGCTCTCAGATTATCAACATCTCTAAAAACATCCTTATGGAGAGTTGTGGTATTCTCTTCTAATTTTTTATTTTTCTCTTTCAAAGCAGCCATCCTTCTTAGCAGAGCATCTCTTTCTATTATGGCATCCAAGGTGGCTTGCTCCTTCTCTTTTTCAAGATGAATGTGTTTAGCTTCTTCCTTAGCAATCCATTTCTTCAAAAATTCTATTTTAGAGTGCACTTCTTTAGGATCTGCAGAAGTTGCCTTGGAATCAGCAAGGTCATCTAGATCTATAAGGTTTGGTTCTACATATGGGGCTACTCTGGGATTAAAAAGATTATTAGATGAACTCCTAAATCCTAGTCTGTAATTCATATCTACTATAGGATCTAGTCTTAATGAAGCAATTCCCATAGTAGACACGTCTTTGTCTTGAAAAACCCTCTCATCTAATAATGGGGTACTGAAAATGCCTCCTAAGAGTCTTGTAGTTTTGGATTCAAAGCTAAGCGAAGAAGACTCTCTTCCTATTACTGGTTGATAATGGGAATTGACAGATGCATTACCTCTAGGTTTCCAAGTGGGATTTGGATTTGTCTTTTTCTTATTTTGGTTCTTCCTACCACCTTCGGGTAGATCAGTATACATTGATACATTGGGATTGGCTCTCATGTAAGCTCTTGTGTTTTTTCTCTTGTCAGCCATATTCACCTTTTGTTACAATAAGCACTAGCTTCAAAACCTTGACTAAGTTGCCACCCTACTTAGGGAAAATATATAATGAAACTTTTGCTGACTGAAGGAAAATAATACACAAGTAGAGACAAAAATATATGGCATTGACAGACCAATCACTGATGTCATAAGACTACAACTCTTGCTTGTTAGATAAGACACTTGGATAGGCTGGATACGTCAGTGTGTAGCAATGGTACTTGGGCTCTATCTTCTTTAAACTTTCTCAAGGTTTGACACTAAAAGATTCCCTTATAACCATGGGCAAAACATAGATCACATGACACACATGTACACAACAGGACCAAAGAAACTACAATACTTTTCATAGAAGTGTTGGACACTCCCCAGCAGAGTCACCATTTTGTTGGTGTTTTAAAATGCACAAAAAACTACTAAGCGAAAAAAGGCTTAATACCAAGATAATAGTACATACACAACCTAAAGACTAGCCAATTCTTACTTACAATTGGACATGCAAAGTACTTGGACCCAACTTTAACAAAACCACAGATGGTTTTCTACTCTTTTGGCTCTGCAAAACTAGGGCAGGTATACCCAGGGATGATTCAAAACTGGAAAAATTGTATGA
The DNA here is from genome assembly GCA_028749045.1 of Cupressus sempervirens. Classification (NCBI taxonomy): domain Eukaryota; kingdom Viridiplantae; phylum Streptophyta; class Pinopsida; order Cupressales; family Cupressaceae; genus Cupressus; species Cupressus sempervirens. Next base: position 747,804,314 of record CM053783.1, read on the forward strand.
GGTTTATTCTTAGTTTTACTATGATTCTCATCTCACAATCCTCCAAACATATACATAATTCCTACTAACTTGGTAAACACATCCCATGAAACAGATATGGCCAAGAATTCTTCTATAGATCTGCAGATGTCCTTAAAAATAGTGGCTAACTATAGTTAAAACATTACATGCAGACAAGTGCTGGTCAACTTTGAAGATCTACAGGAAATAAAAGTAAAATTTGATTTGATGATGCATTTGAATAACCATTTATAATATATTTCTCCTTCAGCTGAAATAACTTGATCAGTGCCTAATCCATTAGGGTTCAGAGTCTATAACAAATTCTTAGATCTAATTTGTTGCCTTACAACAAATTTTATCAGCAATTCTTATCAAAATTTATCATTCAAAATTCTTTTCAATACATAAGGAATCTCATCACATTCATCAAAGCCTTTATTTAATCCATTGAATTAACAGCAATGATAAATGGATATACAACCTAACTAGATTGCATTCAATTACACAAGCTTTTACTCATACAACATCAAGGTAGCTAAGTATTTAAAGGGAGACAAAATTCAGAAAGAACTGATATGGGGACAGTTCATAATTTGTATTCATTTCCTTTGAAAATGGTATATCCTTTACAATAGACTCAGAATGGCCTTCAGAAAGAAACACAACTCATTCTATATTCATGTATTCTCAGAGAATTGACAGAAAAAATACATTACAAAATTGCTTTCAAAATTTGGACCAAAAAAAATAGACTAAGCATAGTACTTAGAACAATATAATTCAGACCATTCTTTAGCCTTGGGATCTCACTTAAATAGTGTGAGATGCAACAAGCTTCGGGCTAAAGAAAGTGACATGTGTCTTCTAAATGATACTGACAAATGTCTTTTATAAAAGACAAAAACAAATAATAGAAAAGCTAACACATCGAATAATTCTTGGTGGGTCCCTTTCTATTATGCTTCTCCATTGTTGAAAGAAGAAGATAAGATCTGATTCTTCAATTATTCTTCATCCTCAGAGTAAATAGCCATAAGTTTTGAAAGTGATGTATCATCTTTAGTTACCTACAAATTTATTTCAACTTGGGAATTTTCCATGTCCTCATTACTAACTACGAGGGTAACTTTTACCTTTACATTTTCCCCCTCATCATCTTTTGACATTTGTTCTAGAAACTAGTTTTTCCATTTATTAAAAGCATCATCATCTGACCAATCAAAACTTAGAGCTTCTCTTTGTATCATTATTAAAGAATTTGCACTCTCTTCTAAATCATCAAATTCTTTTTCATAGCAGAATAAAATAACTGTATTTTTACTAGCTCTTCATTTTTTTTCCCCCAGAACTAGTGGCTATTTTCACTCATGATGTTTATTATTCTTTCATTAAATAAATCATCCAATTCCCTTTTCCACTTTTCCTTTTCCTTTATTGTCTCAACAGATTCCAAAGCACAAGAAAATAGAGTAAATTTTTCAGCAATATATCAGGAAAAACAGAGTGTTAATCTTTTCTGTAAAGAATCTCTTTTATCATCAAAATTTTCTAGCTTATTTAATAAATCAAAGATTTTCTCAACTTGATGATAAGGCATTTGGACTGTAGATATACATATGATTTTAATATCATTATTTCTCTCCCTCCATTTCTATGCAAGAGGAGTCAGTTTATCCTTATCTCTGTTCAACTCATCCATGAGGGTTGCAATTTTTGTCAACTGATCAAAACAGGTTGACCATTGTATTTTATCCCTCAAATATATCACACCCTGCTTTAATTTTTCTTCATATTGATTTCTCAATTCTATCTACAACTCATGTAATTTTGTTTTTTCTTCTTCAAAGTCCTCTACAGTATAGAATTGGGGCCTTTCAGGGGTGTCAGGTATTTCAATAATAGGGGTTGATCTAGATCCAACCAATGACTGTGAAGGGTATGCAATTGTAGGTGCACTCGATTCTCCCACCTTTCTTTTCCCAAGTATCCTCTCCATTTGAGACATTTTGTTTTCCAGTGACTGTATCTGTATACCCCTTTCCTCATATGCCTTGAAAACTTCTTCAAACCTAGCATTGAGTTGGGAAAACTTATCTTCTTCCTGTCCAAATACAACACCACCCAATTTTAGCACTTTTGAGGCCATTTCTATTATTTGTTTACTACTTACCTCTCCAGCGCTGTATACTATCAATGTACCAGTATGTTCTGCAGTGGGAAACTCATGTATCCTGGTATTTTCTCTCTTATCTATGGACCACAAAAAAAGGACTTGGTGGTCATCACTAAATTTGACCCCTCTATGAGCTTGTAGTACTTCTTCAGTAGTTGTTAGTTGAACATCCTTCTATTTCCTTATTGAATAAAAAAAAATAGCAGTTGCTATATCCCATTCTAGCAGAAGGAGGACTCCTGATTGTCTAACTATTTGCCTCCTAGCTTCAGGAGTAAACTGGGCAAAATCACTCAAAAACTTTGATTTTACCTCTTCCTTGATAACTGGGTCAGATTTATTTGGTTGCTCAGCCTTGATCTTCTCATAGGCTTTCTCAAAATTATTTATATTTAATCTCCATAAAAACTAAGAAAAGGCCCTAGATATTATAAAATTTTCATCATTAATATATCTTTTAGAAGTCTGGGCAACAATTGGGTCAATTTCCTTACCTTGGTAATCAGCAATGGTTAGGTCGAAGGAAGGTGTAGGAGGTTCTTGTGGCTCTCCAATATCCAAGTTTGTAGAAGTGACAATCACATCCCCTTCTCCTCCCATTTGTCTAAGCTATTCCCTTAGAGATGCCTCATCATCTATCTGGATTGGAGACTAGCTTGGGGAGTATCATTCTTTTTGAGAAAAGAAGACCCCTGTCCTAATTTTCATCTTTTTAGAGAGCTGGCTGCAGATGGACTTCTTGACCTTGGTTTCTTATGAGGGGGTACCTGTTGCACATTTTGAACCATGACATAACCTACATTTTTCTGTAATGTATATTGGCCAGGAGTTACCACATTTCTACCACTCATTCTTCTTTTTATTTTTGCTGCCTTGTCTGTGTGTGCCTTAATAAACATAGCTTTCTTTTCATTCATAGTCTGAATTATTATGGAAAAATTATTCATTAATGCTTGTATTTTATCTCCCCAGTATTTCTTGTCTTTCAATGGGTCATATTGGGGTTCAAAAGCATTAATGAATTCCAGGTTTTTACTGAAAACTATCCATTTCCCTTTCCTTAATTCTTGCTCCTGCAATGTGAAAATATTTCTAATTATATCTTCCAGATAGTAAACCTGATGTACCATATTTTAAGATCTCACCCTTCCTTTTAATAAGTCATAGAATCCTTTAGGGTCAATGAATCTGGCATGAGATTCTGCCATGTTATATTTATTCAAAAACAAATTTAAATGCTTCCACCCCTTTTTAACAAAAACAAAATCATGCACTATAGTAACCATTGGAAAGAAAGTGCCCTTCTTGTCCAATTCCCTCTTATCTATAGTACCTATCTGCCATAAGAGTTTAGCTATCCCTATCTTCAAAGGCACATGAAAAGGTAACACATGAGGTTTTCCTAAGAAACCATAAACTCTCATTACTGTTGAAACATTGTAGGGAATTATATCCCCCCAGTTATGACTAACAAGTAGCCCTTTAGCATGGTCCTTCGGTCTGACCAATTCTAATAACGCTTGTGGGATTCTAGGGCTATCTCCTCTTAAAAGCAGTCCAAGCTTTGATGCAAAATACCTGTCAAATCTTACATAACTAGCATCAGTGGCCTCTGAAGTCATATCCACACTCCACAACTGTACTGGATTCCTTTCTCCATCCTTTGTTGTTTCTAACTCCATACCCTTGGAGAAGAAAGTATATCCTTTGTATAAACATACATGCATCATCAATGAATACCAACATAATGGTTTGTTGACTTTCCCCTTTGTTATTCCAACCAGACCGTTGTGAATCTCTTTTGGTAGGAAAGTGGCAAAATCCAAAATGGTACTCATTCCAAATTGAAGGGTTTGAGCAATTATAAGGACCACAGAACCTGGAATTTGATCACCCTCTTCTATCCCCAAGAACTTGTAAAGAGAAAAATATAGTGCTTGAGCTCTCAGATTGAAATGTCTTCTTAACAATGGCTTTGGAGTACTGGCTGTGATCACAGGAAAATTACCAACTTTAGTAGCATGCTCTTGTAGTGGCCTTGTTCTCAAGTACATTCGTTGTGCATCATATCTAGCTTGCAAATCATCCATATCAATGATTTCATGCACAACGTGGTTAGGGTTTAGGTTGAAAACCTTACTAAACAGCTCAGGGAAAACCTTAAAAAGGTTGGCCCCCGAATGATTTTTTACCCACCCCATGATAGGATCATACTTCTTTTCCAGGTCCATAAATAAATCACTATCAAAGAAAACACTAGGGACTACTAATTTTCCAATGTCAAATTCCCATACATTGCTCATAAGAGTGTCCAGTTTTCACTCTGAAAACCATTTCTTAAACAATTCCAAACCTCCCATGGAAACCTAGGCATATCTTATCCAATTAGCTTTGTCATAAAATCCTTCTACCACAACTAATCTAGGGTTTTTTAGAATGAGTTCCCTTCCCTTAGTTATTTCATGCACTGATAAGGGGAAATTTTTGAGAAAATCATCATGCACTAAACATTTAGATAGTCTTTTTGTCCAGTAAACTCTTCTCAGGGTGACATTTTTAATGAAGCTTTGGAAAATTCACAACAACAGATGCTTCAAATTTACTCAGAAGGTCACAGAGCACTTACGTGCCAAAAATCACACTTCACTATATGATGTCTTCTGCAATTTTACTGGAGTATTAACCAAGAAATTTTGTGCCTTAGCTCTAAAATCTTGAATGCCCTGGTGTTCTTTCTACGCTTTGGTGATTCATTAATGGTGAAATCATGGGTTCTTTTTATGAATTAAAACTACACGCACCAGGTCTGGATCACATTTACTCTCAGTAACTATTGCCCGCAATTTGCACTCAAATTTGAATCCCATCTGTAGATTTTATCAAATCGCACGGTCCTGATTTAAAATAACAAGCTTTACAGTCTTTTAGAAAAATGCTACGTGTCACCATTGTGCTTCCACGCATTACTTAAAAACCTTCATCTTCATAATGTGGGGATGCGCCAACCGTCGATCAAGACAAGATCGACAATCATAATAATCTATTTTGTATTAACGACTAGCTAGCTGAACTGACCAATAGGAAACTGCCATATTAACTCATACTGTCTGACAACATTCCATGCCAGCAGATCTTGTATCTTCTTCTGAGCAAGCAAGTGTTTGATGTCATCACAGACACATTTCACAAATGCGCTTCCTCGCATTACTTAAAAATCTACATCTTTATTATGCGGGGACGTGCCAACTGTTGATCAAGACAGGATCAACAGTGATAAGATTTCACATCAATTAAGCAACCAAAAACCCTTCTGTGCATATGTAGCATTACACATCATCAGTCATTTGCAGTGTAGCATATTGAAATACAAATACCTGACCCCACTTTTCCACGCGTCACAAATGCGCTTCCCCGCATTACTTAAAAACCTACATCTTTATTATGCGGGGATGTGCCAACCGTTGATCAAGACAAGATCAACAGTGATTCTGCTTGGTAAGTAATCTTCATAGCTCTGCCAATGAATCCACCAATGATATCGTGAAAAAAAAAATGTGTGCAAAAGTACTAACAAATTTGACATAAAAGAGCTTTTGCGGCATACTGGATCTCATAAGACATCAGGGGCTACGTGTCGCAAATGCACTTCCCCGCATTTCTTAAAGACCTACAACTCTATAATGCAGGGATGCACTGACCCTTGATCTCTGATAGACCAATAATGATTAAGAAACACTTCAACTTGGCATCCTTTCAAACAAAATATCACAATTAAAGGTACATGAAAGGTTTACCAAAGGCATTTTGATGTAAACAAAACATTAGGATAAAAAGAAAAACCCTGCCAAAATACTTGAAGAACATACCCCTCTTTTTTTAAAATTTGAATACGAGGGCACCACAAAACAAAGGCATGATGATTTTTTATTTTTTTTATGCACTTAGGGTCTTTTCATTGATAATTTGAGAGCCAAACCCTAAGAAATTAAAAGGGAAGACACAACCCATAGAACAGGGCGTAACTAGGCTAATCAAACAATTTTTTAGGACTTTAGAAAATAAAACCCTAATCTGCAAAGACTTAACTGATTTTTCACCCAAATATCAGAAACTTTCTATACTATAGAAAATCACACCAACAAAAAGGTTAGTTGACAAAAGATTTTCTTGTTTTAGTATATTAAGTTCAATTGAATTGTCTATTCATTCTAGATGACTGAGGAGATGAATATTAATTATTCTAAGTTATATTCTAGCTAACTTGAAAATATGAAAGATATAAATACATGTTCAAGTTGATATTCATAAAGTGTGAATGCATGGAAGATAATTGAAGATTTAATGATGCTAAGAGGAAGTGAATTGGAAGGATAAAGAAGAATATCCTTGTGAAGCTAACAAGATATATTTGATCAAGAAGGATCAAGTATACAAGCTAGAACTAAGATCTATATTTAGTAAATTAGTTGCATTGAAAATTAGGTCATCTCTTTGTTACTCTCTAACCACTGTTGCAATGATCAAAATATCTTAATAGATTTGGCTTAATAGCTATTTTGTAAATCCTCTAATAAGGTGGAATTTCTATTTAATTGTCCAATGGCCTCTAATAAAGCCCTTCCTAACAAGGTGATTAAATCTTCTAACAGGGTGACACCTAACACTATGTTTTTTAACCTTTAACAAGGTTGGCTCCTAACAAGACTCACTTCAAAACAATAAAAATCAGTAACTAGTTCCAATTGGTGGTTTTTCCCAAATTGGGTTTCCACGTTAAATCTTGATGTCAAATATGTTCATGCTATTTCCCTTAGGTGTTTGTAACTAATTTAAAGTAAAATTACTCTTAGATAATATCTTAATATTTTCATGTTAAGTATTTGCAAAGCATTTTCATTGTTTACCAAGTTACAACATTTTTTGTATGATTACTGAGCATTAGCAAAGTTCAGTTTTTAGAGTTTATATTTTACTAACATCTAAGGGATCTAGGATTTATTTTTGTAGTAACTGATTCACCCCTCCCCTCTTAGATACTCCTCTTATATTTCTAATAGGTAATACCTATACCCAAAGCTAATTAAGAAGAAAGATTAGTGCCTCTCATCAACTGATTTGGATGGCATATTTTACAAATTGATGCAATGGATCTTGCTTTAGGATATGCATGAAGTAAGGAAGGAGCTGAAAATAGAAGCTTTATAGTCACATGCAAGGTGACAGAAGGAGAACCTAAATTGATTATATCTACATGTATAGATGACATATCTTTGGCATTATTGTCAAAGAGGGAGAGTTTACTAAGAATATATTGAGATTGAGGGAGATATAAGAGAATCAATGAGATATCAAAGAGAGATCAGATTAGAGAAGAAAAGAGAAAGATTGTCAAAGAGGGACAAGATCTGAGGGAGAAATCTGAGATCAAAATATATAGAGGAAGGAACATATTGATAGAGGAAGAGATTTAAATAAAAGGTATTATGTTTCTTTTAGTATTGTTGTTGCTATCAGTTTTCCATTAATGCCAAAGAGGGAGATTGTTGAAATGAGATTGATAGAGTGAAGAAGATTTATGAAACTATTGGACTAATGGCCAACATTCCCCTTCAATATTTGTGACATGGTTTAACCACCTCCTATGTTCTATAAGTCTAGTAGTTGTGTTAGGAATTAACAAGTTGATCTTTTAGTGCAACAAAAACTCTAGCTTGTAACAAGTGTTATCAAAGCTTGGTCATAGGTTCAAATCTCCTTGGGTAACACTGAGTGGGGGATTATTGGACTAACTACCAACATTCCCCTTTGAGATTTGTGACATGGTTTAACCACCTCATATGTTCTATAATTCTATTAGTTGTGTTAGGCATTAACAAGTTGATCTTTTACTGCAACAAAAACTCTAGCTTGTAACAAGTGGTATCAGAGCTTGGTCACAGGTTCAAATCTCCCTCGATAACACTAAGGGGGGGATTTTTGGACTAACTGCCAACATTCCCCTTTGATATTTGTGACATGTTTTAACCACCTCATATGTTCTATAAGTCTAGTAGTTGTATCAGGCTTTAGCAGGTCGATCTTTTGGTACATGACAACTCTAGCTTGTACCAGAAACCTATCATGGAACAAACATTATTTTGTCACTAATGTCAAAGCTACTATTTGATGTTAAGACAATGTCTTACTTTGTTTTGAATGCTATCAATTGATTGATTGATGAAGAGGATTTAAAAAGAAAGCATAACAAGATAACCTAGAGAAAGGTTGTGTAAAATGGTGTATAAAAGGATCAGTAAGACCAAGCAAGACATTGATGATATAGTGTATTATTTATCTACTTAAGGCTATAATGAAAAGGTACTTGATAAAAGACTAGAAGAAGGCTAAGTAAAGAAATGTGTCTGCCAAGCCTGACCAAAAAAAAAATGCAAGCAAAACAAAGTTTAGTATGTGTTGAGTGAAGTAAGTTTAGTATGAGTTGAGCAAGATAAATCTAGTTGGTGTCAAGTGAATAAATTTAGTATGTTCTAAGCACAAGTAAAAACTTAGTGGATTCCAAGAAACCTAGTGTCTCCTAAGCATTAGATAATAGTGTTTTCTAAGAAAAAATAGTGTTATTGCAGAGTACCAGTAAAATGAGTTAGATAAAAGAATAAGGAATCTAAGCCAACAAAGTTGATTTATTGAATTGTGTGATGTGTGTGGAAGATTAATATGATGAGCTGGTGGCATTGAATTCTAAGTAAACCATTTTGAGGTGAATTCAAAGAGGATTGTAGAGGAAGTTTCTATAATGGAATAAAATGAAAAGTGGGTAGATTCATTGAATCTTACCTATCCCTAGAATATCTATGATTGTGGTTAAGTGACAAAAGATCTAAATTCTCTATATAAGGAGATAGTAGGTGAGAAGCAACAGTTATCATGTGCAAAAACCTAAGGAAGACAATAAATCTATGTTCTTGCTTCATATGGTGGCCAAATAGAAGATTCTATAGTTGGCATACAAAGAAAGAAGGCTTAAGGTGATGAAGGATTGAAGGGTGAACAAGCTATCAAAGATGAAGAGGATAAATACCAAGTATAATGGAGGACTAAATGTGAGATTTGTAACCTAGAAGTGAGTTGCTATTGTTATTAGATCAAGTCTTGTTGTTTCTCTCTAACAATTGTATCAGTCTAGATAAATCGTTTGGATTAAGGTTGACCTAAAAATCATTAGTAAATCCTTTAACATGGTGAAATTCTAATGGAACATTCTAAAGTCCTCTAATAGGGCTCACTCCTAATAGGGTGAGTAAAATCCTTTAACCAAGTCACATTTAATACTGTGCATTGTATCTTTTAACATGGTTGACTCATAAATCTCACTTCAGAAGAGTGAAAATTTGTAGCATGTTACTGTTAGTTTTTCCCAAATAGTGTTTCCATGTAAAATCCATGTGTCAAAATTCATGATTGATTTTGTGGTATTGCATGTTTACATTTTTGCAAAGTTATTTTGGCATAGGACAACAATATGCATATGTTTAAGATATTGAATGGTCAATTCATGCATAAGAATAAGTTGTAGTAATGAAAATTTTTATTTATACATTTGGACCTTGGATATTTGATTCACCTCGCTCTTAGTTATTCTAAAGTATTCCAACAATCAAAGGCATATTTATGCACATAACATTGAATGTTCCAAGTGTCACAAGTTTGGACATTTAAGAAAGAACTGCATGACTCAAGTACCATCAAAAAATAACATAAGAGATAAAGGTAAAGGTAAAGTGGGCATTGATCAAATAAAGAATGAGATAAATCAAACATGGAAAAAGAAAGTAGAAGATGGAAATAGTGAATAAAATGGAGTTGAGGTCACCCAATCTAATGGAGAAGGTGATCATGTCATCTCAAACTAAGAAAAAGAGTTATATATGGAACTATATACTTAATTGATATATCATACATTAGTTCCTAACATGTAATGTTCCAAAGTTAATATTTGCATAAGTAAAGATGCATGAGAATAGATTTGTCAAAACCATTTATATAGTCAATGTCAAACAACAATAAAATCATCTATCTTGACTGAGCATTGTAACATGGACCAAGTACTTCAAAAATAAATTGGTGTATAAGTCAAGTGAGATGGAAGAGATTGAGCTATATAGTAAAGACCTAGTTCAAAGACACCAATGTCAATCAACACAACTGGCTCCTACCTACCTTAGTAGAAAACATTAATGGAGACCTAAATAAATCCAAAGAAACTATATATCAAAATTTGAAGATATTATTTTACACCTTGCATACATATTTCAAGAGAATAGAGAAAAATTGGCAATTAGAAAAGAGATTTAAGAGTAATTTGGAGAAAATATGAGATGAGAAGATTAATCAAGTAAATATTTGAGTTGTGCCAAGTAATTTTGAAGAAAGAAACATTTTCAAACCCTAATAAAGAGAAGATGGTAGCTTCATCCACTGCTAGAATGAGTCCAGAGGTTAGTAAAATTCAATTGGTGAATAATGCCACTTGTCCTCAACCAAAGTTTTGCGATATTCCATAAATCACAATAAAATGAGATTCAATGGGTGTGCTATCTCAATACTGTCCAAAGTTATTATGATTCATGATGTAAGGAGTTATTATATGTGTAAGATTAGAGAAGTAGGAGATTATGAAATAAGGGAAGCATGCAAGAAGTTATGTAATGAAGGAATCTTGAAGGATGAATTTAACATTATTGAAAAAAAGGGTCAATTCATGCCCTAAAGTTCCCAAGGAATTTCAAGATTGAATGGATCAACATTATTCTATGCGGGATCCATAATATGAAGTTTTGGTTATAGAATGGGCTTGTAGAGATCACAAAAAAAATAATCCACAAGGTTACAATCTATCCAACCATGGACAAGAAGAAAACCATGCAATGCCTAAGTCATAAGGAAATTGAGGAAAATACATGTGTCGAGTTGAATGGATGAGGCATGTCTATTATAAAAATTTCTAATCTGTTAATCACATTTGTATTAAGGGTTATAGCTCACAAATTCTACTAGTCAAGCATACTAAATAGTGTGTCATGTGTGGCAATGGATCAAGCATCAAAAATAGTGATGAAAGATCATGAATATGACCTTGCTAAGCTTCAAAGAATGCAACTGGCAAAAAATCCAGCATTCTTCATAAAGAAAACAATTCAATGTGTAAGTTTGGATCCCTTGTTATATGTATTTTCTTTTATATACTAGTGACAAGGAAAATAAGTGAGTGCATAACTCAATTAGGGGGAAATTTTGAGAATATCATGGATCAAGCAAAGAATAAGGATGAGGATGAGAATACCTGAAGAATTGGTAACTAGGTATTACAATGATATATGTTTTCTTGTGGATATAGATAATACATTTATACAAGTAGTAAAGTTGAGGAAGGCTTGGTTACAAGGTTTTGATTATGAAATTGACAATAACTTAGTGAATGCAAACATAGTTACATTATTAAAAGAAGAAATAGACACTAAGAATGAATCTTTTGGAAATTATGAGGAAGCTAATGCTAGAATAACTATGAATATCAAGATAGCTTCTAAGGAGAAGAAATGAGAAAGAATTATTGAAGACCTAGAAGAAATACCAGGCACTCTAGGAAAGGGCAACAAAACATTGCAAATTACACAAGGTCTTGGAGAAGATGAAGAAAAGAGTAGTAGTGGTGAGGAAGAGGAAGAAGAAGAAGAAGGAGAAAAGGTCATAAAGACCTAATTGTTTCCACTCCACCTAGTAAGAAGGAAAAAATAATTTAGAATAAGTCAGTGGTGACACCCTCTCTCCTCCTCCACCTATGATGTAGGAGCATCTAGTGGTGTAAGGGCAATCCTATATCACCCAAAAATATGCTTAGTGTTAGTTTCTATTTAATGTGTTTTCATTTTTGGATATCCATTTGGGTCAAATAGAGATTCCAACTCTCATAGTTCCACTATTGGTTTTCTGGGTTAGATTTTTTGAGTACCTTAGGATATGTGCCAATGTACAAAATAGGTAATTTTATAATTGAGCCATAATTATGATGAGTTAGAGGGTGTAAATTGGAGGGATTCTTATATTTGTAATTTAAAGCACTCTAGAAAAAGAATTAGGTCAAGAGGCTCTACAATTTGAAATTTATTGTAGTTTTAAATTGCCTAGAGAGCCCTTAAGAGTGCTTCAAAGTCAGATTTGAGGCACTAAATGGCCTTGTACGGGCCCAAAAAATGGGGGACAAGTAGAGTTGTCCATGGATCTATAGAGTGCTTGGAGAGCTTTCTGGAAATGTAAATGTTCATAAAAAAGTTCGACTACCATTTTTGTATTCTTCTTATTTTACATCAACTTTTGACATCTTTTCTAGAACCTTCTATTTTGGTGGTGGATGCAAAATGGCATATTCTAAAATGTATTCCTAACCCTAAACCTAATTCAGGTTACTTAAGGTCACTTATGGCATTGTAAAGGTAATTTTTAGTGGAGTTTTGGAGAAGGTACTGTGAGAAGGGTTTTCTCCATAATCTGATATTATTGTAAGCCCATAGAGCATGTCGTGGAGTCTATTTTTGTTGTAGTAAATATAATACCATATTGATTTTGTTAATAATATTCTCCTTTTCTATTTTTTTCATTCTGGTCTTGGATTGTGCCCTCATTAAGTGGTATCAAAGCAATTTTTCTTGAGTGTGTAGATAGAGTGCCAACTATGAGGCAATTTGCACCAAGACTATGTGGTTGTGGGTTTTGATATAGCAAGAAGATGCATCCATGAATGGAGAGTGGTGGAATGGCTAGAGTTGTTCCTCCTAAGCTTAGAGCCCTCTAAAGACAAGTTTAGGCATTGCAAGAGGAGATCCATAGAGGGATGAATATTGTCATTTGTGACTAAAGTGAGGAGGAAAATGAAGAAGAAGAAAATATTGGGCAAGAAGGGGAAGGAGATGAAGAAGTCCTAAATAGGGTAGAGAAGCTTTTTAGGGCCATTTCCAAGCTAGAAAAAAGACCTAAAAATGATGTCGACATGTTTACAAGAAATCTAAACCCAGATGAGTTGATTGATTGGATCAATGAGCTAGAGGAATATTTTGAGAATGAGGATATAGAGGACCTTGATAGGGTTAAGTTTTCAAAGGAAAAAATGGAAGGCCATGCCAAAATCTAGTGGCAAGAGATTTGGTTGGAAAGAAATAGAAGAGGAAATGAGAAAATCACAAGATGGGATCGCATGGTGGACAAACTAAAGAAGCGATTCATTCTTATTGATTATGAGCTTGATTTTTTCAAGAAGATGCAAGGGTTTAAGAAAACTAGAAAACCTATCTCAGAGTACATAGAGGAATTTTACCAAGTCCTTATTAGGGTGAGGCATGTGAAGCAAAAAAGGATAAGGTTTTCCATTACCTTAATGGGTTAAGACTTAGCATTTAGGAAGAGTTAAGTCTAGCTAGAATGACTAGCATTGAAGAGGCATACCAATTTTCATTAAGAGTTGAGGAGAAGACAAACAAAAAATTTGATGGAAGGAAAATAGGGCACATTCAAGGAGGAAGGGGTAGTGGCAGGTCATTTAGAGGCTAAAATGAGATTAAAAATAAAAATGAAGATGTGGGTACTAGCTAAAACTAGAGGAATGAGGGTTTCAATCAATCCCATGATTAAAACTTGGGAGTTTAGAGAGGAAGAGGTAGAGGACATGGAATAGGAAGAGGAGGCTTATGTAGTACCTATTTTTATTATGATGAAGGTCATAATGCCTAAAAATGACCTCAATTCCAAGGAAAGACATATAGGAGAGCTAATGGTCAAGCAAGGGTTGCTCATGTTGATGATGATGCACAGTCATCACATTCAAAGGATGCAAAAAGAGGAGAGGTTCTAGTAAATGAAAGGGTCTTACTAAGTGATGAGACTAAACCTAGACAAAGGAGGAGTTTTTTTTGTACCAGGTGCAAGTGTGAGGGTAAATGTTGTGATGTGATTTTTGATGGTTGAAGCACTGAAAACTTGGTGTCAAAGGTGACGGTCTCAAAGGTAAAGCTCAAGAGAGAGAGAAACATCTCAAACCCTATCAAATTTCTTGGGTGTAGGATGATCATAAGGTCCTAGTTAGTGAGCAATGTTTGGTAAAGTTCAATATTGGGAGTTACCATGATGAGGCTCTCTATGACATCATCCCAATGGATGTTTTTCATTTATTATTGGGAAGGTCATGGTAGTTTGATATGCATGCTATACATGATGGTCATACAAATACATACTCTTTGAAAAAGGATGGAATTTCCCACAAATTGAAGCCCTTGATAAAGGAGGGTGAAAAGGTATGTAGTAGTGCTAGGGTATGTCTTGTTGATGGAAGAAAATTTTTGGATGGCATGAAACAAAAGCATATGCATTATGCTTTAATTCCTAGAAAGGATAAGGAAGGTAGTAGTGAAGTTCTACTTGAAGTTTCAAGTCTATTAAGTGAGTATGAAGATGTCATCTTAGATAATGTTCTAGAAGTGTTGCCACTAATAAGTAAAATCAATCACCAAATAGATTTAGTCCCTAGAGCTAGTTTTCCTAGCAAGGCTACTCATAAGATGAATCCTACTAAGATTAAGGAGATAAATAGACAAGTTTAGGAGCTATTGAGGAAAGGTTTGATTTGACAGAGCCTGAGTCCATGTGCAGTGCCTACAATACTAGAGAATGGAGAATGTGTATAGACTCTTAGGCTATAAATAAAATAACCATCAAGGATTGATTTCCTTTGCCAGGGATGGATGATCTTATGGGCTTCTTGAGTGGAGCTCAGTACATCAAAAAGATAGATTCCAAGAGTGGTTATCACCAGATATGGATATGAGAGGGAGATGAGTTGAAGATTACATTCAAGACCAAGGAGAGTCTATATGAGTGGCTAGTCATGCCCTTTGGACTGACCAATGTGCCAAGCACCTTCAGGCGGCTTAAGAATGAGGTATTAAAGAAATTTTTGGAAAAAATTATTATTGCCTATATGGATGATATTTTGGATTTTAGTAGTCTTTGAATGAACATTTATTGCACATTCATAGTGTCTTTGAAAGGTTAAGGGGAGAGAAATTGTTGATTAATTTGAAGAAGTGTAGCTTTGTCAAAAGGAAGTTAGTCTATTTGAGGTTTGTTGTATCAGCTGAGGGTCTCAAAATGGACCCAGAGAAGGTGAATATAATCTTGCAATGGCCTACTCCAAGGTCTACCACTGAGGTGAGGTCATTCCATGGACTAACTAGTTTTTATAGAAAATTCATTAGGAGTTTTAGTAGTATATGTGCACCCCTAACTAAAACAATGAGGGGAGATACAAAAGAGTTTAAGTGGACTATAGGAGCTGCAAAGAGTTTTGAATTACTGAAGAAGAAGGTGATAGAGAAACTTGTATTGGCTCTTCCTAATTTCAAAAAAGTGTTCCAGGTAGATTGTAATGCTAGTGAATGTGCTATTGGGGCTGTGTTGAGCTAAGAAGGTAAGCCTATTGCCTATTTCAGTGAAAAATTGAATGATGCAAAGAAGTATATTGTTTATGATTAGGAGCTCTATTCAATAGTTTAGGCCTTAAAGAAATGGAGGTATTTTTTGTTGCCAAAAGAATTTGTTTTGTATACTAATCACTAGGCATTGTAATACCTAAATAGCCAAGGTAAATTGAATTAGAGACATTTGAAATGGGTAGAGTCCATGAAAAGCTATACATTTGTATTGAAACATAGAAGTGGAAGGTCTAATAAGGTTGTATATGCATTAAGTAGGAGATAGTTGTTGTTGATTGTAATGCAGGTTAAAGTGGTTGGGTTTGATGAACTCAAGAAATTGTACCCTAAGGATCCTAACTTTATAGAGGCTTGGAAGGCTTGTAAAGAACCTATTACTCTAGATAGGACCAAGTGGCTAGATTACATGATTTAGGATGGTATGTTGTTCAATGGAAGTCAATTATGTATTCCAAGGAGTTCCATGAGGGAGAACTTGATCAAGAAGAAGCACAATGGAGGGATGGCACAACACTTTGGTTGACATAAGACCATTGCCATTATTAGAGAGCATTATTTTTTTCCTCAATTTTCATAGGATGTGAAGAAGTTTGTGCAAAGTTGTCAAGTATGTCAAAAAACCAAAGGATTTAGTCAAAATACTAGACTCTATCAGCCATTGCTTGTTCCATTAAACCCTTAGGAGGACATAAGTATGGATTTTGTTCTTTGATTGCTAAGGGCACAAAGGGTTAATGACTCAATATTTGTGGTGGTTGATAGGTTCTTCAAGATGGTACATTTCATTCCATGCCACAAGACTCATGATGTAGTGCATATTGTAGATTTTTTTTTCAGAGAGATGGTGAGGCTACATGGTCTCCCAAAAACTGTTGTTTCTGATAGAAATACTAACTTTATTGGGTATTTCTGGAGGACTTTGTGGAATAATTTGAAAACCAAATTGAAGTTTAGTTCTATACATTATCCATAGACTGATGGACAAAAAAAAGTAGTGAATAGAAGTTTGGACAATTTACTGAGGTTTTTAGTAGGAGATAAGCCCAAGGGATGGGATTTGGCACTACCTCAAGTAGAATTTTCTTACAATAATTTTGTGAATAGGAGTACTGGTAAATCACCATTCCAAATTGTGTATGGGAGTAGTCCAAGGACTACACTAGAGCTAAGGAAGATAGAGAAAGGGGAGAGGACAAGTGTTGAGGTAGAAGACTTTGCTGAACATGTCAAGAACCTACATGAGGAGATACATGCACATATTACCAAGATGAACATAAAGTATAATGCTAGATCATATCAAAAGAGGAGACATAAGGAGTTCTAAGTTGGGGATATAATTATGGTATAGTTGAGGAAGGAATGATTTCCAGTGGGTACTACAACAAGATGAAGATGAAGAAATTTGGACCTTGCAAAATTTTGAAGAAACATGAATCAAGAAATGCATATGAGGTGTAGTTGCTAGATGGGATTCACATTTCTCCTATTTTCAATATTACAGACTTAACAGAATATCATGATGATGGTACAGATGAGGAGTTGATGTTGGAGCCATGTCCAATTTCTACTTCTAAAAATAAAGAGATTGAAAAAATTTTGGGTAGTCAAGTGGGCCAAAGTACCAAAAATAGGCACTATGAAGAATACCAAGTGAATTTGGAAAGGATGACTGGTAGAATATTCAATTTGGATATCTACAGTGAAGGTTTCCTATTTGGGTTTTCCTCTACTAGTTATAAAGTAATAGGGTCACTTGTCAATCTACCTTAAGTGTCTGATGCAGGAGCATCTAGTGGTGTAAGGGCAATCTTGTATCACCCAAAAATATTCTTAGTGTTAGTTTTTGTTTAATTTGTTTTCATTTTTGGATACCCATTTGGGTCAAACAGAGATTCCAACTCTCATAGTTCCACTATTGGTTTTCTAGGTTAGAGTTTTTGAGCACCTTGGGATATGTGCCAATGTAGAAAATAGGTTATTTTGTAATTGAGCCATAATTATGATGAGTTATATGGTTTAAATTTGAGGGATGATTATAATTTTAATTTAAAGCACTCTAGAAAAAGAATCAAGTTAAAAGATTTTACGGTTTGAAAGTTATTGTAGTTTTAAGTTGCCTAGAGACCCCTTATGAGCACTTCAAAGTCAGATTTGAGGCACTAAATGGCCTTGTATGGGCCTAGAAAATGGAGGAAAATAAATTTTTCCATAGGTCTATAAATTTCTTCAAGAGCTTTATGAAAATATAAATGGTTCATCAATCGGAGTCCTGGATCAAAAGTTCTGCCTCCCAGAAGTTGGGCTACCATTTCTGGGTTCTTCTAATTTTACATTGACTTCTTATGTGTTTCCTAGAACCTTCTATTTTGGTGTTGGATGCCAAATAACATATTCTAAAATCTATTCCTAACCCTAAAGCTAATTTAGGTTACTTAAGGTCACTTCTAGAATTGTAAAGGTAGTTTTCAGTGGAATTTGGGAGAAGGTACTGTGAGAGGGGTTTTCTTCAGAATCCAATAACATTGTAATCC
This sequence comes from Cupressus sempervirens, assembly GCA_028749045.1. Taxonomy (NCBI): domain Eukaryota; kingdom Viridiplantae; phylum Streptophyta; class Pinopsida; order Cupressales; family Cupressaceae; genus Cupressus; species Cupressus sempervirens. Next base: position 747,822,559 of record CM053783.1, read on the forward strand.
CACAAGGAATTTTATGGAGTCTATTTTTGTTGTATTGAATATAATATCATATCATTCTAATAGTAATATCCCCTTTCCTATTGTGTTCATTTTGGTCTTGGATTGTACCCTCGTCAACCTACTAAGCCAAGGACCAGAGAAGCTACTAGTGCTAAACAGATTGCAAAACAAAGAGTAGTAGAGACTATTGAATCTAGTGCATCTAAACTAGAGTGAAGGAGATCGGTCAAAGGATCACCTATAGGGTGAAAAAATTTATTGATAAGGTATGTATAGATCTTAGAAGATCTTCAGGATTATCCATTTTTAGATTTGTAAAATATGATACATTGGATAATACTAACAAAACCAAAGTTGAGGAGGATATGATAGATATGATCCAAATCATAAGTTAGCTCCATGTGAAATTTATAAGAAAGAACCCGTAGAGTTTTATGATAGACTGGAAAGAAGGTGGCAAGAGGTATGAGAAGAAGAAGAGAAAAAGATAAGAAATAACACTTTAGTCAGAGTTATACCTGATCTATCTCAAGACTAGAGGGAAACATTTTTGGAGAGATATAGGAGTAGATTTGTTCCTAAGTATAGAAATTTTTTATATTAAAAAATAAAATGAAAGATGTAACACAACAAGATGAATTTCTTTGGAAAATAATTTTTTGGTTATCCACCAAAGTAGTGGATACATAGAAAGGAATTGAGATGGTCACCATAGAAGATGATCAAAGTAGTGGAGTGAGTTCAGGTGTGTTGAGTTTATAAGGTAGTATGTCCCTAGTATATTTTGACATGCCTAACACTTGAGAAGCTAAGAAATCAAGGCTCACACTTAAAGAGGCATAAATAGAGATGAAGAACACAAGTACAAATTGTCAAACTATGCTAGCACCTCATATTGAGGTAAATAAAGAGGTGAGTAGAGCTAAGATGATTGCAACTATTTTTGTCTCAAGCACCAATGCACCAAAATGAATGAGTGGTGAAACCCTCTCACCAACTCCCAAAGTAGTGCCAAGTAGAAACACTTCTTCACTGAGAAAAGGTAAATCAACAATTGACACCTCACTAGATATTGAAGTTAGTCTAGATGAAGTGATTGAAATGCCACAATTAAACATAGAAAATCTCACATTGGAGCATACAATTATGTTACAAGTAATTTTGGTGAAGAAGAAAAGAAAAGAAGAGCTAAGAAGAAAGCACAAACAAAAACATGTATTATATGATGTTAAAAACATTTTTGTTGATACTTTTGATATTCAAATTTTTGATGGTGAGGCCCCAATTATTACCCAACTTGTAAATATGTTGAACAAGTAAATGCTGGTGATATTGAATCCAATGAGAAACTCATGGATTGGTTAGCAATAAAATTTGAGAATAAAGTTATGGATAAAGTTTCCATAATGATTGTCAAGAATAAAGTACAGTTACAAGAGGATGTACAAAATATGGCATAGCTTCTACAAAGAGTACACTATTTATACAACATTTTATTAGATGTGTCCAGATTTACAAATGAAATTCAAGCACACATTCAACTAATTAATGTTGAGATTCATAGATCAAACAATATTATTTTACAGCTAGCATATTCTAGTAAAGAACATTATAATAAGTTATTGAATTCTCTAGGCACATTGTTTGTGCTTTAGGTAGGTAACATTAGCATGAGATCCAAATTAATCTCTATTCAAGCTATATTGATACCTCATTTAGAGGTCATGCAAAGGGAAATGCAATCAACCCAATACATGATTAAAAAGGATCATAATCTTTTAGTGGATGATAGCTTAATTGACTTAGCAATATGAGTTACATAATCAGATTTTGTAAGCAGCAAGAACCAAATGGGATCATTCACTTTCAATGATTGCTCAAGTTCATCATTCATTGATAAATATGGTTTTCTTCCACCGATTTGACCCTAGTAGTCATGACATAAGTGTCAAAAACAATGGGGAAATGTTTGTCATGCAGAGAAAGGAATGTTCATCATGCAGAGAAAGAAGTGGAAAAAAAGTAATAAAGGAGGAGTCGACATATGAATGGGCAATAAAGTTTAGAGTAAGCAGGTAAACAAGGTATGAAACCACTAGGACAAAAACAAAAATATATTACTAAATAAACTACTAAAAATTGTAGATATGTGACTAATTTTGATCACGTGACTAGTGGTAGTTTATTGTCGGGCATTTATCTACCAACCAAATTTATGACTAAACTATTTTAATCATTGATTTAGTTATTTATTGTTGTTATTTGCTAGTTTATATGGTAGTTTTTATGGTAATTTTGGTAGTATATTTGGTAGTTTTATGGTAGTATACGGTTGTATATTTGATAGTATTTGGTAGTTGATTTGGTAATATATTTGGCAGTTTATCCTGTAGTATATTGGGTAGTATATTTGGTAGTTAATGTGGTAGTATATTTGATCATTGATGTAGTAGTTGATTTGGTAGTTGACTAGTCATTTATTTGTTCATTTTCATTAATTAGTAGTAAATATAGTTATGAAATGAATCATTTATTCAATACCATAAATACTAAAATATATTAAAAAAACATGATATTAGAGATGAACTAAAATAGTAAAACAAATGAAAATAATACACATGAACAACACTAAAATTAAAAGATTGATTTAATATCATGATAAATGAAAATATTACACATGAACAATGTTGCTAAAATTAAAAGATTGACTCAATATCATGATAAAAAGGTAACTTGGGATAAATTCTAATGCAAATATGTATAAGTAATAATATGTCAAAATTATCTAAGGGGTAATGTAAATATGATAAAAAGTGTTTATCTAAGAGCCTTTCAAATACACCTTGATAATTAAAATAGTTTGAAAATGCTTTCAAAATGTTGCATATAAACCAATGAGCCAAATTTTCTAGCAAATAAAACATTGATCGACTATCTCATTTTCTCCAAATACTAAAATGGCCATAATGTGGAGATTCCCTCTTTATCTTTGAGATGAACAACTCCATATATTTTATCTTCATAAGCAAGTGGTACATTACTTGTGATTATAATAATGTTTACATTTGCATCTCCACTTCCATTTAGGCTTTCTCCATGTAAAATATATAAGGAGTGAATGATCTCAATACAAGAAACACAACCATCATATGGATTCAAAACTTTAACTCTATCTCCTTCTTTGAGTTTATTAAAACATTTTTGAAAAAGAGAAAAATATATATTAGATTACATAGGTAATGAAAGGCCAAAAATATAAAATGCAATATTAATGTACTACTTATGATAAGATTCATTTTTCATTTCTAAAGGTAAAATATTATTTTTTAAAGTAAGAAAACTAACAATATATTAAATGCATTGATCATCAAACATGTCCTTAACACTAAGGCATGATATGCTTATGATTTTAAAGTGAAGAATATGGCCTAGCTCTCAAACACAAATAAATTCATATTTGGAAACTAAAAACTAAACTTGGTTTTTTTAAAGAGTAAAAAATGTGACATAATGTAGCTTGTCATGGTGTAGGCCCAACAAATATAACACTAAATTAGATTGACAAAAAATCTCTCAATAGTTGGTCACAAAAGCTAAAAATTCCTTTGAATCAAAATTTTGAAATGGGGGTGTTCTTGCTTCTTTTTCCAAATGTCATTAGAAGAAGCAAAATCCACCACTGATTTCATGCTCACACAAATTGAATTTAACCTCTATTCTACTATCAATTGGTGTCCAATGTGCCTATATGAAGTCTTCCAAACACGTCATTGTGCTAAATAAAAAATATGTAAAAGCATTTTAATTCAATTAGATAGATGGTTTTTAAGTATTTGCAAGTAGTTTTTCCAATAAAATGATTTTTTTGCAATGAAAACACTTTTTTCTCTACCTCTATTAAATTCAAGTGACTCTCCATATTTGCAAACATTTTAGGGTTTCAACCTAGGCTCTACAGAAATCATAGTATAAGCAATGATAGTTTAAATTTTTAAAGACAAAAGAAACTAGTTCCTCTCCACATAATTTTTCCTATCATTAAGGAAGTAAATTGTATCCTATTTATGCCAAAAAGTTTAGTTTAACAGGTTTGTAAAGTGTTACATTCCTAAATATCATTCATAGAGATAGTGTGACAATATGATAAATGTATGGTAGATATAGTTTGTATGGTAGATATAGTTACTGATTTATACCCACATTGGTGCAATCCCCTTATCATCATCAACTCATGTCATTTATTTATATTAAAACCCAAAGTTGTCTATGTGGGTTATAAATTGAAAATAATTTAAACAAATGTTATATGAGTCCATGTAATTTATTTAATGTACAATGTTGGAAAATTATGCTAATTAGAATTTCAACTATTACTTGGCTGTTGGAAAGTTTGTAATTCCCCAAGGGAATTTTTTTAAAAATGGAATACATCAAAATAAAACACAATAGGAGGAAAGAATTTAATTGTTATAACCCTCTAGCTACTACATATTATTTTTCTTTTCAAGTAATATAGAATGTTATGTTTAAATATTTTGGATCTTTTGAATTTGGGGTGGTATTTTCTATTTTTGTTCAAGTACAAAATCTATTTTAAAAATACCTCTCATAGTATCAATTTTCCAAGTCAATTTTCTTTCAAATGACAAACCAGTTCAAGAATCGGTTGTGGAGTAGCTAGAAGAAGTGTTTAATAATTTATTAAGTTTTTCATGTTATTGGAAGTTTTATAGACAATTCAATTTCATGGTGATTATGTGAGAGTCTTTCTTATGTTAAAAATAAACAAGGAGTTGATTCAAGATATGTATTATAGATTTTATGAATAGCATATAGGTGTTAAAGCATAAAATCCCAATTTGGGAAATATTTGAATCAACTTTATTTATTGTCCATATTGGAATCTCATTCAAAAATTAGTTTCTTCATGATTATATTTTTATGTTTTAGATTTATTTGGAAATGCAATGAATCAATTTTGTGTGCTTAATTCATGAAATTTGCATGAATTTAATTTTGAGTTTTTTGTGATAGTAAAAATGAGTCAGATTATAGGGAGCATAAATATCAATTGAATAGTTGGATTCTTATGAATATTTTTTTATAATTTTGCTAACCTAATTATGCGTAAACTCACTAAAGTGATTTCCAAAATTCATGTTGGTTTGAAAAATATCAATGTTTTAGTACAAGAATATGAAAACTGGGAAAAAAAAAATGACAGTCGTATTAATATGGATAATATGTTGTCTAAATTAGTAATGTGTTTGAATGTTGATTAAATGCATGTTGGAATGATGATAGTGGTTATTTAATGGACTTTAATGATGTAATATTTCTGGGAACAAATATATATTTGTAATATTGAATGCCCAAATGTCCAAGGATCTCATAAAGGGATGGATATAATTTATGTGATGTTGTGCTGTTAAAAGTACTATAATTGATGTACCTATTTGTGAACTCATTGGATTGTGATTAGGAAAAATAGATATTTTAAAATTTTGAAGATAAATGGATTCATGCTAAGATATAGAGAGTTGTTAGCTTTGTGCAACAAAGACATGGTGCTTCAAATCCATCCATGGGTTTTCCTAGAAGGGTTGTGCATTGAGATATGCCTCAACTATGCTGAAAACTATAATGAGAAATATGTGGATCATCAGGATCCTAGAGATGTAGTTGATTTTTAAGTTCCTTGCATGCAGATCAATTGTGAATTATTTGAGTTTCATCTCTACTTCAATTTCCAATGATAATAAATTATTGAAGCATATGTATGCATTATGTAATGTAGTTTTCATTTTGATCAACATGTTGGAGATGTTCTTGTTATTTCCTTCTCTATGGCTAAAATATGAGCATACATACTCTCAAATCTAACTAGTAACAAATGATGAATTTTTATGCTCTCAGCCTTCAAATTAGGATGCATTCATTCCCAAGAATGACAAAATGCCCAAGATAGATGTAAAATTATTTTCAGCCAGTTTGCTAGCTTCAAAATTGAGTTATTCTCACACTTCAATTTTATATAGTTAATGCATTCACAAGAAAAAAGTAAATAAGATATGTGAATATAGAGTTCAATATTTTCATGTGGCACATTTCTATTCAACATTCATTTTCTTAGAATTTTAAGAAAATGAATCTCATAATTGATGAATACGGGCTAGTTTTCACCATCCAAATGCTCTAAAAATAGTAGAAGCTTCACCAAAATGTTTTCCAAGGAATAACATATGGTTTGGGAAGTCATTTGGAGATAAAGTTAATTATTTAGAACTCATTTTTATTTTCATCCCAAAAATGGTGCCTAAATCAAACATAAAATCTAAACTAAATACCCATACAATCCAATTGAAAGCACCATCATATTAAGATCACATTTTAATAGATCAAAAAATATAGTAGTATCTCAACTAAATATCTACACAGTCAAATTAAAAGCTCCAACATATATTTTATTTTATTTTACCTATACAAAAAAAAGTGAACATCATTCCCCAAAATAAAGAAACTATAGTTTATACAAATTATGAATCAAAGATAAAATGGAGAAAAAAGAAATCTCATATTGTTGTGTCATATCAAGTGGACACCTTCTTGCTTGGTGAGTGATAAACCCTTTGCAACCACATCATGGCATTCTTGTTTTTGTTATTACATTGCCCACTTAGTATCATCAACTCAAATACCTCACGTAGAGAGTTATCAATGAAATCTAATAAAAACTTAGTGATTGCAGGTTTGGTAGAATCAAAACAAAGTTAGGCCCCTGTATAATAAAAATAACATTTTGTATTTATAGGATCACTTATAATCTCCCATTTTTATTTCCATCCAAATACAATCCCGTTGAACAAGACCCTAAATGACCCCATAGATGGACAATTTTAGTACCTAGACCATATTCATATCAAATGCAGATTAGGGCATGTTTAAGTTTGTTCAAAATATAAGTCCATGCATAACAATAAAATTGGTCATTGAATCACTACCAAAATCCAAGAAAATATATAAATATATTAGAAATTATATATTTTAACTCTGTAATTTGAACCACAAATTTTTAGAAAAGAAAAGCATGTCCAAATGTTAAAAAAATTGATAAATAATATCCAGAAGTGAGGAGTTAATGGAAACTTTTGTAACTATTTTTTTGAAACCATATGTAAAAGCATAGTGAAAATGTGTCCAATGTTGGGAATAATAAAATGGATATGAAAATGGAAAAATTATAGATGCCAAGCCATTAATCTTAATAGTTAGGGGGGAAAATATCTACTTATTTACAAAATCCAAATGCTAATGTGCATGCATATTCAATTTTGGATTAGTAGAAAGATGAATCATTTTTTAGCTTCTAAAACATGAATAGTTAATGTAAAATTATCTAAATATTTATACACTCCAATTGTAAAATGCATACAAAGAATCAACTTTAAAATTTGAAGAATAGACTCACATATGCAATGCAAAGAGCTCCAAAAATATAAAAAATACCAACAATCAAAATCAGGACCACATTATCTAAATCATGGCATTGAAGCTTAGGTTTTTCTTGGACCCATAGCATTCCTAGTTGCACTTTAATTGGTACTTGATAGAGGTTCAAAAAATTTCAAACATTGAAAGACCTGGAAGATCAAAAACAAAATGAAAATAACCTTAAAAGTCTCCAAATTTCCAAATTCACTATTTTTCAAATTGTGTTCTAATCTTTAAGGTGTTGCAAAATAGAAAGAAGAGAAAGGGTTGACACTCTATGTAGTTTTCCAATTTAATCTCCTTTATGTAAGCATGGTTCTAACACTAGTTCTCCTAGCACTAATAAAATTACAACCAAGTCATTTAAATAACCAATATGTAACTTTATAATTTTTGAGTGACAAACAACAAGATCCAATTGCCAATATCATTGGCAATTTTGGCTAGATGAAAGCATGTGTGTAAAACTATGTAAACCATTAAATTACTCCAAATAGATTTGTAACTTTAGTTTTCAATTTGCAGAATAAACATGCTAAATGTAGATACCCTAAAGAAATGCATTACTTGAGGGAGTTTTTTACCTACTAATTTAGAAAGTTCAAGTGATACAAGTTACAACTATTCAATTTTAATTATACAAAATAAGCAAATGTATCTAAGTGCCAGAGCCATATAACTCAAAAACCCTATCAATGTCTAAAAAAATGTGAGGGTCTCCCAATGCTAAGCCCTTAAACTAGACACAAATAGTAACCAAATTATTAGAAAAATTCAAAATTTACAGAGTGTCCCTTGACCTACTAGGGGCCAAGCCTTGTGTGCAACATTGATCCAACAACACAAGAGATATCTTGAATATGAGTCAGTTTGAAACCCCAAAACCCCAGTCCAAGTAAGTACCCCTTTAGTTAAAATCACTTTTCTAACACTTTTAAAATCCCATTTTTCAAACAACATATGAACAAAATTTTCCACAGAGAAGCATGGTGTATGAGATGTAATAGAGACTTTCCACTACATTCAAAAGGATCAATAATATCCGCTAGGTGAACCAAAAATTACACAAATTAGACAAATATATTATATCACATGTCTATAAAAATCAAGTTCTAATGACATACCAATAAACTCGATGAAGAAGTATCCAACAACAGAGGCCCTACAATGTGGCGATGCAACCAACGAAATTTATAGTAACGAAGAAATAAAAAATGAACTTATAATTTAGATTGTAAATTTATTATTATTAAAATTGATTTCAGGGTTCTATTTTTTCCTAGCAAGGGTGAATGGATATGGAAGGCTTTATGCCTCTTGTAATTTCTAAAGTTCCCCATGGATAAATAGAGATTAATACATAATATTTAGCTATAGTTATATATTGTAACCATTATCTAAGATAGACTACTTAACATATATAAGTTGACTATAAATTAAAATTTAATTTTAATATTATTAATATATCATCTTCCACTATATTTAGCATTATTATATAGTGATATGTATTACCTAATATATGTTAGAAAATAATATTGGATATAAAACTATGTAAAATAATATTCTTTATCTCTTGTCTAAACATATTTCAATTAACATAATTATTAAATAAAAGTACCTAATCATCAAAAGAATGAGATAATTAATAATTAATTATTATTTTTATATAAATGCATGACATATAGCTTTATTGAGAAGGAGAGGTTTTCATTTTTGTATACCCTTATTTTAATAATAGGTGGACTTAAAGATTTATCTTTGTCATAGAGTTTTGTTTTTTTGAAGTTGTGAATAGAGTTAATTTTTTAGGCCTTGGAGGCATTTTTTAGTTTCTTGCAGATGCAGGTGCTACTTGGAGTGGTTTTTGTTTTTAGTCAAATCCAATGATTGTCTAAAGGGTTTCTTTAGTCTCAAAGCATATTTTGAGGTAGTTTAAGTTTATTTTTTTGTTACATATCAATTGATAGAGTTTGTTAATCAGTCATCTTTAGATGGTGATAGTTATGTACCTAATTTGGTGGATTTTCTTCCTACATACCCGATGAATAATAGTAACATTGTTTGTAAATTAATTTATGCTTAAATAATATTTAAATAATATTTCATATAAATTTATTTTAAAAATTTCCATATAGCATTAATAAATATAATTTAAATCATAAATAAATATATATATATATAAATATATATATATATATATATATATATATATATATATATATATATATATATATATATATATATATATATATATATATATATATATATATATATATATATATATATATATATATATATATATATATATATATATATATATATATATATATATATAGGGTATGTGCAGGATCATGGTGTACCAAACTATGGCCTTAAGTGGCAGTGAAAAACTAGCAAATCAAGGTTATGTCAACTTGACACATAATTTTAAAGTGGTTCTAGACTTTATATCAAAAAGTTGTAGGAAAATAATCTGTAGGAAATTGAATTTAGTTTTTAAACAACAAGGCCTTATTTGGAGAAAAAATTATTTGATTGGTCAAAAGTTTGGATTTTAATGCAGTACTACAAAATTTTCAGGGCAAAAAAAAAAAGTAGGTGTATGTCTGACCACCTTAATCATAACCAAATGATAATATTTTTAAATATAATGTTACATATAAAAATTAGACTCATGCTTGGATGTGACGCATATTTTTGGGAAATTTTATTCCAAATAAATAATTAATTATGAATTTTCTACTATACTGTTTTCAGAATTTAAAAACTCTCATGTCTGACCAACTTAACTAGTTCAAAAAAAATCAAAATTAAGTTTTTCTTATTTTTTTCTTATACTATTTGAAGCATAGAATGTGATGCATCTTTTGGATTTCACAAATCTTATACGGTTTGAAAGTTATAGCTATTTTTCAACCAATATGTCAATCAGCACTTTGTAGCTAACTCCATTAGAAAATAAGTAATAATTACTTATTGAACTTGTAATTTGACAAGCCTTAAATTTATGAAAAGCTAAGAACATTCTTAAGAAACCCTTTTCATTACATCAAATTTTGGTTTAAAAAAAGTCGTCAGCTACATGCTTGAAGTAAAAAACACATAAGAACATGCCAAAAACACATTTTTGGGATGTTTTAAAGATGACCATATAAGGTTGGTATCGAAAGATATAGTAGGAATTATAAAGGTATTAATTGTTTTCATTTAGTATCAGGATGGGTGGGAAAAAAGTTGGAATAGATTTTGAAATTCTTTGAGGCATTTCAAAACTACATATTTTTTAGATCGCCACTTTTTGGCACACCATGATCCTGCACATACCCTATATATATATATATATATATATATATATATATATATATATATATATATATATATATATATATATATATATATATATATATATATATATATATATATATATATATATATATATATATATATATATATATATATATATATATATCAAAAAGTGACATAGCACTTATATAATATATTTATTAATAAACTAGTTCAAGGGCTCATCAGAGAAAGAACTAGCAAGAAAACTCTGAATCATTGCTGAAGTACAAAAGTGTTAAAAGTTGATATGTCATACTAGGCATACCTACAAAAAAATACAATTTCTTTGCACTAAGCAAGAGTTCTCAAAATATGGTATATATCAATACTCAAAAATGACCACTGTCCAATTATGCCAATGAACCCCTCCTAAAAGATTTAACTAAAAACAAGAGATTATTGAACCTCCTATCTAATTAGAGCATTCGTGAACCAAAAAATACCAGCCAAATCAAATTTTGGGAGATGAACCATTAAGACCAACCCTATACGTTCTATTTATAGAAAAAAGATGAATTCTCATGCACAAAGAATGTGTAGACTAATAGCTACGAGATGATCAATTATAGTACTAGTTTCTATTAAGCTTTATTCATCTTCTTTGTGTCCCAAATATGGCACTCTACTAAGCATGGGAATTTCAAAAAAATAACCTATGAATGGAAAGATTCAAATATGGAGCCTTCACAACCAAGATTAGCTAGACAATTAGCTAGTTTATTGCCCTCCCTCAAAGTATAAGAGAAACAAGTAGCTTGAAAAGAATCAATTAAATCCCAACATTGTTGAAGGATATAGGCTAGTTTCTAGGTATGAGAAGATCATGAGAGACAAGAGTTTATAGTTACCTAAGAATCACCTTCAATATGGATGGTGGAAACACTACATCTCTTTGCCAAAATTAGACCTACCAATAGGGCTTGAGCTTCTACAAGGTTGCTAGTACCAATTGGTAAAACATCTGCTTTGATTGCAACTACTTCACCTTTCCAATTTCTAATACAAGCACCCAATCTTGACTTACTAGGGTTCCCATGAGAGCAACCATCAAAATTTAACTTTAGAAAATTTCTAGAAGGGGGAGACCATTTTACATGAAGTCGATCAGATTGATGATTAGAATTCTAGTTTGCAGAGAAACCTGGAGGTAACTTAATTTGTTTCCATTGTTTTAGAAGATGATAATCCCAAGTAGATACTAAAATATTATTCATACAATTGAATATATTTTTATTTATTCTTTCTGAAATTGCATTCTCAATCCCATCTAGAATAGATTTTAGGTTTGCTTTTTCATTACAAAAAATGATCTTGTTACATTCCCACCAGATGGCCCACACCACAGTAGCTGGGATGCACTTCCAAATACTAGCAAATAGAGATCTTGAGAGTAGAACTAGCAAAGATTGAAATAGGTCCCAAAGACTATTTGGTAGAGGCAAAGACATTTGAAGTTTGTTCAACACAAAAACCCAACACTGATAAGCAAAGGAACACTAAAGAAGGAGGTGATTTGTAGATTCTAGCTCCTTGCTGCATAATTTGCAAATAAAAGATTCAGTAATACCTAGCTTGGACAACCATTCACTGGTGAGTATTCTTTTTCTAAGGGCTAGCCAAGAAAAATATCCAACCTTGGGCAACACAATGGAGTTCAAACAAAAGGAAAAGGCTCTACACTTCCTTCTTGAATTATATGTTTTTTGTAGACCATAATAACCTTCCTTGATTGAATAATAACCACCTTTGGTTGGGGCCCATATAACTATATATTCCCTATTAGAAAGAAAAACAATTCTTTCAGCAAGAGAGTCCCTCAAAGAAAGGGGACTTGGCTGACTAAGAAGATGTGTTGGAGGTTCTTTCTAGAGAATCCTTCTTGAATTAATTTCAATAGCCAAAACATAGTCCCAAAAAGAGGAGCCCCACTCAGCTTTTAGGACTTGGCATGCATCATCCAACTTTTCTAGTCTACATAAAGGGAGAAATCCATTCCATGAGTCTTCCCAAAACTTTACTTTCTCTCCACTATGAATTTCCCAAGAAAGATAATTAAAAAAAATATCCTTTGAAGACATCATAAAATTCCATATGGCTGAAACTAAAGGAGGATTAGACACAGTAAAAATTCTGGAAGGACTTGGAGAATCTAAATATTTTTCTATTTTTATTTTTATTATTAAATCATTTTATTTGAAGGTTTAATATTTATTAAATAGTGTTTATCACTATTTACTAAATACTAAAATATATTAAATGCAATGATAACAAAATAATGTTTTTTTTATAAATAATGTTATTAAATAACATAAATGTGACTATTAGAAATTATCTGTTGAGATTATAAAATATTTAATTGATAATTAAACTTTTTGATATGTAGAGATAGATTTTGAGTTTTCTTTTGAGTGCATGAAGCGTTTTTATTTTCTTTAGGAGTTCATAGATAGATTTTGAGGAGTTAAAGTGTAGATTGGGGTGATTTTGAGTTCATTTATTGTTTAATATTGGTTTAGAGGACATTCAAGGAAGTTAATTGATAATGATGTATTAGTATGACAAAAACTTCATCAATGAATAATAAAGGTTATAAAAAGGTAATAGAATATATTAATATGATTTAAAAATATCGATCATTTATCTCATCATTGTTTTAGTGACTAATTATTAGTGACCAATTGTTTAGTCATTTATTTAGCCACTTATGTTTGTCTAACCTTGTGATTTTACTTGATAACTAAATTAGTCATTTATACTTATAAATTGTAAAACATTACTAGAATTTGATCACTTTTAGTCATGTGACTAAAATTTTTAGTCATGTAGTCATTTATTTGCCAAAACTCTACTAGTGCATTGAGATATCAGACAATTTAGAGTCATGTGTATTTATACATTGTTTATTTTTTATTCATTCAGCATAAGTCACAATTTTGAAGTTTTACATTATACTGAGTCATAAGACTTAGGCAGAGTACTCATATCACATTGTATTTGTAACAATGTAATCATGACAAAGTATTTTTGCCACTAATCCCAAAGAGGGAGATTATTGGTATCTCTAACTATTGTTGTCTATTAGTGTCAAACACTTAGTCATTTACTAGGTAGAGTTAGATGATCATTCTATGACAGAGCCACTCTATATAGGTCAAATCATGTACATAAGTATGTATACACTGAGCTCTATAGGAGCCTAGTAAGTATGTGGACACCAAGTATTTCTATACAAGCTAAGTTCAACACTTATCAAGTAGTTCAGGCATATAAGTGTTGAGTTACATAGTAAGCATTGAGCATAGTATAGAATGGGCATAAAAAACAATGTCAAGTATCAGAGATAGTAAGTGTTGAGAAATGTAGAGTTTACATACAAGTTAGAAATGATACAAATTTTGAGATAAACTATTTTCGAGCCGACATGGAAGGAACATTTAATATTTGTAGATTTTGTTACAAAAATTATGCATTTATGACATGGATCACATATCCCTATGTTTTGTGATCAATAACTCTAATGAGGAGGAAAAATATGGAAGCATGTAGAAAACTCTTTACAAAACTCTTTAAATATAGAAGATCTTAACCTAGATGATAGAAATACAATGAGAAAAGAGATGTGAACAATGTGATAGACAAGGAGTAATATGTGAATAGTGCAATGAAGGATTAAGATCAGATTAGAAATTAGTGGGAGTGTTATGTTATTGCATAGTATAGAAAGTGACCTTAGTAGTGCAGTGAAGGGGAAGAAAAGATTTATCAGATTAGAGAGAGGATAAATTTGTAAAGAGAAGACTCAAAATAAGCTTACAGAGAAATGCCAAGAGTCAAACATTGAATCAATTTTAATCAACTTGAATCAGGGTAAATCTCTTAATAGAGTAGTCTTAACAAATCTTTGTAAATATCTTAATAGAGTCCTTACTTTATTGTAAGTGTTAAATCCTCTAACAAATAATAGGCTCAAAAATTTTTAATAGGACAAATATCTCATAGGGTAGATCATATATTATGTTCAAACATTATCACCCTAATAGGTTAACTTTATTACTATAGTAGTGAAGATTTGTGGATGTCATCCCCACCCCAATTTTACATTCACCTTGAAGCGTTTCTAGGTAAAAAAATTGTGTTATGTGTTTATTTCCATGCATGTGATAGATTAGATTTACATGTTACAACAAGTTTACTCTTACAAGTTTTACATGCAAATGCCAACTAGTGAATGTGAAAATGAATTGTTGAAAAGTAAAAGTGTTTAAGAGTCAAATTCACCACACCATCACCCACCACCCCCCACCCACCCCCCCTACCCCTCTCAGTATCTTGTTATCCTATTTATACTTCCATCAATCAACACTTGGGCATAAAATTAATTTTTCTTGTAGATTTGAAAATGTGTGGTCAGGTCACCTAACTCATTTTAATGCTATTCAAGAGTGGTGGAGCATAGATGTTGAGTGAACTATTATGTTAAGAGTTGATAAGAAGATGAGACATGTTAAAAATATGATTAGACACTTGAACAAAATTGATTTTGGGAATATTTTTTAGGCTAAAGCTGCTATCTTAATGGACATTAACTAGATACAAGACAAAATTTAGATGTTTGGTTATAAAAAAGAGTGCCTTTCCAAGGATAAGGAGGTTTTATATAAATATCATGCCATTGTCTTCAAGGAGGAAAGTTTATGGAAACAAAGAATAAGTTCTTTTTGGGTTAAACAAGTAGAAAAAAATCCCATTTTTTTCTATTTGACTACCCTCAAGCACCATGTGGCTAATAGAATTTCTAGACTAGTCAAAGGGGATATTATTTGTTTGTATGAGGTTGAGATTAGAATTAAGGGCAAAAAGTTTTTTCTTTTTTTTTGTTTCTATAGATACTCATCTTTCCCTAGAATATTAGAAGAAGCTTCTTAGTAACATTACTCCTACCATTAGAAAAGAGAAGAGCAAATCTATATGGGAAATCATTATGGAAAAAGAGATTGAATCTTCCATTTTCTCTTTTGAAGGGGATAAGACTCCTAGGCTAGATAGATTTTGACATTATTTTTTCAGAATTTTTGGGAGATTGTTACGGCTAATGTAGTCAATTTTTTTCAAAAGTTCTTTGGCCTATCAATAATATAACAACCCACTTGGGAACCCAAGAGAAATAAACCTAACATGCTACAATGTTTACTAAACTATTTTTAAATAATAATAATAAATTATTAAATTATTTTTTTAATTATAATATATATTTTTAAATGTTAGTAGATATAGGCGATGAATTTTTCCAGCAAACTATTTTATTTATAAAATAAAATGAGAGGAAAATTAAATAATTTATAGATTTAATCTAGTAATTTTTCCATAAAACCCTAGTTCATCTAATTCATTTTCTCTTTAAACTTTTATTCTGTAGAATAAAAATGAGAATTTCATTATGTTTGCACAAACCCAAGCTAATAAAATGGAATTACAATCAAGTTTCAAGCACCCAGAAGACATGAAGCATATAGATCTTTTCAAACAAAATATACTTTTATGGGTTTAAAACCCTACCTCACACTAATGCTAATAGTATGGAAATCTAGTGAAACTCTTGCTAAACTGAGACCCTTCAAAGCTTCCAAAATTCCTTTTGCTCAAAATTGTGAAAATTTACTCCCCAAAACCTGTGTGAAATAATGAATTGAAACTCTCTAATAAATAGCCCTAACCCCCTTTAGGGTTTCTATCTCCAATAGTCCTAAAATATAATTATTTAATTTAATTTATCTTTTCAATGCATATTTACTCACTCTTTAATTTAAAATATTATTTTATTCTATTTTCCACCTTAACACCCCACTCGGGAACCCAAGAGAAATAAACCTAACATGCTACAATGTTTACTAAACTATTTTTAAATAATAATAATAAATTATTAAATGTTTGTAGATACAGGCCTAGAGGACAAATTTTTCCAGCAAACTATTTTATTTATAAAATAAAATGAGAGGAAAATTAAATAATTTATAGATTTAATCTAGTAAATTTTCCATCAAACCCTAGTTCTTTTGATTCATTTTCTCTTCAAACTTTTATTTTGTAGAATACAAATGAGAGTTTCATTATGTTTGCACTAATCCGAGTTGATAAAATGGAATGAAAATCAAGTTTCAAGCACCCAGAATACATGAAGCATATAGATCTTTTCAAATAAAATATACTATTATGGGTTTAAAACCCTACCTCACACTGATGATAATAGTATGGAAACCTAGTGAAACTCTTGATAAATTGAGACCCTTCAAAGCTTCCAAAATTCCTTTTTCTCAAAATTGTGAAAATTTGCTCCCCAAAACCTATGTGAAATAATTACCTAAAACCCTCTAATAAATAGCCCTAACTCCCTTTAGGGTTTCTATCTCCAATAGCCCTAAAATATAATTATTTAATTTAATTTATCTTTTCAATGCATATTTACTCACTCTTTAATTTAAAATATTCTTTTATTCTATTTTCCACCTTATAATTTAATGCAAGCTCGTTAAAAGAAATTATTTATTATTTTGATCAATAAGAATAATTAAAGTGCATGATCAAATTGCAACTCTCATTAAATATTAATTAAATATTAATTCTAAATTAATATTTAATATTTAAATTCTTTTAATTTCATTTTCTAAATTAAGACATAAATATTTTAATTTAGCCAAATATTACAATAGTTACAACAAATAAAATATCATCTTATTTCAATAGTTTCCCCTTTTTAATTAAATACTATTAAATAATTCAAATATCAATGATTAATCCAAAAATCATAAATAAAAATTCTACCAAGCAAATCAAAAAATCAAATCACATGAGATGCATAAGGAAAACCAACGAAAGCAAAAATCAAACAACATGCACACAGAAAGACTCGTGAGTTTTTTTTAAAAGGGTAGGGAGTCAGATACAAGTCTTCATTGTAGGACAAGTATTTAGTCTATGGTTGGGATTAGATATGATCATTAACTTCGCATTCTTACCATTGATTTATTGTGATAGGGCATGCTCATCTTGGTAATTTAGGAAAGTTGATGCCCAATACTTGCAACCTTAAAATAGGAAATGACAGAGAGTGGTACATTGTGTAGATCCTAGCTAGTGGGTAACTATAAATCCCTCCCTTTAGCACATTAGACATATTATATAGAAAAGTAAAATAGACATGCACAACATACACATAGAAGTATGGAGTAAGTACCATTATAAATTATAATTCAAATAATCAAATGTGCAGATATAACAATCCATCCCTACGAATATAAAATAATCATCATTTGGAGATCCATAATATGAAATCATCATGAAAGTAATCATATTTACTAACTAAGAATCATTAAATCATCATTAATATACAAGCAATTTTAACCATCAATCAACATGTGAAATATAATCAACTAATTAATCATCTATGATATATATGTAATCTAAGTCACAAAATAATTTCATGTAACTGTAAATTAAATATCTCTAAAACTAACACATGCATGAAATAGGCCTAAAAGAGTTTGGTAATCAGCATAGAAAAAAAACTATGGGTGGTTATTACATCTACCCTACCTAAAATTAGGCTTACTCCTAAAAACCTACTACAAAGATACAAAATTCAAACTCAAAACTCAATGTGTGGACCTCTTCTTGGACCCTTCCCCACTATATGAGGATGAGACATAGTTGCAAACACCCTCTAAGATCTACCTACATCCCCAATTATAGGCTATGAAGTTTCAAGCCTTTGACTCAAGAACTAAGGTGCACGCTCAAGAAAATTGGTCACTTTATGACCACATTGTACTCAAGAATATAAATCTCCACTAATTGCTCCCTAAAGTCTGGGTGTATGAGACTAATTAAAACTACCCACACTAGCATCCTGAATGTCATGCCTGACCACTACTCTGGGTTTTTCTGCAAATTAGGACATTGCTATTTTAAGATTTCTTTCTGATGTTATGATTGAATTTTTGTAGAACTTGGTTATAATACTATTGTTAAATGATGAGACTGATGCTGAGCATATTTTCTGTGAAGAACTATGTTTTAGCAATAAATGTGATTTAGGATTTTATGTATTGAATTTGGCATATCATTGATTTTAAGTTGATAGATTATCGATTATGTTATTATGTTTTGACTCTTTGCTTACTACATTATGTTTCATGTTGTATGTTGACGTGATGTTGTAGATATTTATAAATGGTTATATGCTATATTTAATCAAAATCCTTTATTGTACTTTCATTCATGTAACTATATAGGGATTTAATGTTTAGATCGTGTTAACCCTTAAGATGGTTTCGTTTCTTGACTCATATTGGATTGTTAATTGAGGGAACCATGGTTTGCATATATATATATATATGTGTGTGTGTGTGTGTGTGTGTGTGTGTGTGTGTGTGTGTGTGTGTGTGTGTGTGTGTGTGTGTGTGTGTGTGTGTTTTCTTATGATTAAGGTTTAACACCTTAGTGGAGCTTGGCATACATTTGTATTTGTTTTTTAAAAAAAAGAGTTAAATCACCTCATAAACAATTAGCAATGATGTAACCCTAAATGGGTATCAATTGCTATGAAGGAGGGTAACATTGTTATTTTGTTTGAGCCATATTCATGGTAGTGGACTTGGAACTGCTGAACTTATGGCACTAAAGTTGCAGTCGCCCATACCTTGATGTGAGTCAGGTTTTTGCTGGTTATGAGCTAGGTTTTGAGCCACATTGCTCTGTTGATTTTACATTTGTGGTTTTGTGCTGAGATATCAGCATTTTAATGGGACTTGGTTGGAAGGTTAACATGCATATTTGTTTTAACTCGATGGAGTTATTTCTCAGAGTTTGGCTATTGTTGTTTATGGAGTTTTTGCTTCACTCTATTGTGAAGTCTTCTGCGAGTTGTGTGAGTTGACATTGTAGAGTTTTCTCACCAGTGTTGGATTTTGTTTTTGGGGTTTTGGCATCAAGTTGGTTTGAGGAAAAATCTTCCATCTTTAGTTGTTCAGGTAGGGGGCAATTTCTTACCCTACTCTTTCACTCTGTTTGTGAATGCCATGTTACTTCCATTTTGCATAATGTAAAAGTTATCAAATTTGCATATTGTGAAATTTTACAGTCAAAGATGAGTATGTTCACTGCGTGCTATGCAAAGCTCTACATGTATTCACCTTTGAATGTGGAAGTTGTGGAGAGATATGTTTGTAAGTTGCTTCATTTATGTTTTTATAGCTTTGCCCCAAACATATGTTTCCCACCAAGTTGAGTTTTGTGAGAAACAGATGGTTGTAGCAGTGAGCATGTCGGCTATTGTGTAATAGTGAGCAAGTTTGTGCTTTCATTGGTATGAGCTTGTGAGAACCCATACCTCCATCTTACTTGGTGTTATATAGAAAAAATTGAGAGGCTCGGCCTTATACTTGAGAATGTTTTAAATGTGCTCATGTCTGCTGTTGAGGGTAGAGACATTTTGTCAAATGGTTTGCGTGAAACCATAGCAATGTTAAAATTATCATGTTAACTTGCATAACATTTTATGGGTAACGAAATGTTTGAAATTTCTTCATGAATCATGGTCGATTATACAGTATGAACATTGTTAGTTCAAATTTCTTATGACAATTATCTTGTATTATTATATTGATGAGTAATTCAAGGGTTTTGTCATTATTTTTCTTTAGAAGTATGTCGAATATGATAATATGATTAAATTATATATTGAAAACAGTAACTTAGTTAACATTTGATATTGGTTTTGGAAATGACATTTTGTCAAATGTTTTAAAAAGGAAACTTGTTTCGAACTGGAAACTCTGTGACAGCATAAATTATTCCATAATTTATAATGGAAATTGAGTGTTAAATATCTATTGTTGTGGAATTAGTTGCAAATGAATAAGGCATTCTTTTCAAAAAAAACATAGATATAGATAGGTGTTGTTGTATCAACAGGATCATTACGAGAAGAGATTGTGTACTTCTATTAGCTTAGGAATTTACATCCTAATTACTTCCGGCTATTAGTATGATGTAAATTACTTTTCATATTGGTGAATTTTATTTTGAATTAATCTCAGATATTATATTTTATTTTCTGATAATTGCTGATTGTAGTGAAAACTAGGTGGAATTTTATTATTAAACAACGATGAAATTTCTATAGACATTTGAATATCCTAAGATATTGCAAGGATCTTTTGGCTGCATTTGGATTCAATTGTGTTTAGTTTAGGCTATGAAGTACCTTATAGAATTTAGGGATTGTTTAGAGATTAAGTGTTTGAAACAGAGATCTTTACATACTGATATATTTTAGTTTGTGATTGGAATGTAAGTTATTTCATTTTGTGAAGTAGATTTATGATATACGTTTGAAGATATGTCAATTGAAGTAAAATTATCATAGGTGTATTGTTTATTATCTTGGTCAATTCAAAGGATACGCTTAGCTTCTTATAATAGTAGAGATAAGTAGTATAGTACTGCGACTGGTAAATATCATTCAACTAATATAGCAGTTTAATGATATTTACGAGATTGTAATATTGTAGTATTTACTACTGTTATTATAATAACCTAAGTTTACTTTCAAATTGACAGTAGAAGATGAGAGTTTTAAAAGATGAAGAATGTATTATGATGAGAAAATTGACTTGTTATTAGTTACATGTACATTCTTAGAATATCTGTATGATGTGTATGTTAAGGATAGCTGTAGTGAACGTATATCGAGGTGGCTGAATATCGATTTATTCTATTCAGTTAATTAAATTTAGTGATAATTTTAAAATGAATTGGGAGGGTTAATTATAAATAAAAGATAATTGGCCTTACCTATGACTTTAACTAGTAAGGTTAAGTACAGAGAACAAGGCAGGTCTCTATTGTGCCATTTCATGAGCATTATAGAGAACCCCACTATGTGTTATCTAAGGGCATACCATATACGGATGCAGTATCTTAGCACCATAGTGATGACACCTTAGTATATATATGGTTCATTAACTGGTTATTCTTAGTGCGAGTTTAATTTTGCATTGTTTAGAAGGTGTTACCTCTTGCATAGTAATATTAGAATTCCACTACGTTATGTAGTTGGATATCTGCTTTAAGTTTATATATATATATATATATATATATATATATATATATATATATATATATATATATATATGTTAATTTTGACATGTATGCAGGTGGACTACACTTTTTAACTCAGTGTATACTAAGCCCTCTATGCATTATGTTGTATGTTTGTGTTATTTTCAGGTGTTCAAGTTGAATATCTAGTTTGATGGAAGATTGTTGAAGTTACTTCATGAAACTGAATTTGATACTTGTAAAATTTCATTTGTTGGACCTAGGCGTCTTTGAATGATACTGTTCATCTATATTGTACTAAACTCATTAAGTATAGACATCTTTATGGAAATGTATATTGATGATATATTCTTTTATGTTGAGGTTTATATTTCTGAGAATGATTCAATCTTTGTACTAGACTTTGCAATTTGATGATTAAATAAAAATAATAATAAAATTTCATGGTTCTTTATGTTTGTTCATAGCTTAGTTTTATTTTTTTCTTATGGTGTGTTACACTGAATATAACCCTAAGAAGCTTGGTTTGATTTGTTACATATACTATGTTGCTAGTTGCAATAGTTTCTAGACTATAAACCACCACTACTACTGTGGAAGAATTTCCCACCCAATTGCTCCTAATTACCTTTAGAGAAGATATGAGGGTTATTAGAGCTTGCATCTCCCAAAGACTGGTTCCCCTTAGGTGGTTCTAAATAAGAAGATCCTTTAGCCTAAACACCTGGTAGACCACCCTGACCCAAAGTCATACTCATCTCAACCAACATAACTCACAGAAATACATCCTTAATGGTTTTAGGTTGGAAAACCATAAAACCCCCAATGATGCAACCATTAAGTCCTCTAATGAAATGTTGGACCATCAATGATGAGCTTTTTTTATTACTTCATAATGCATATTCTTGAAGAGCTTTCTCTCATACTCTACAATGGTCATGGTACCTTGTCTCAAGTCATGAAACTCATCTATCCTCTATTAATTCCACTTTCCTAATAGGAATCACTAATGGAGGTGTTCAAGGAACAACTCCCATGTGATAGTTGTTGGAAATATAGTATAGGCTAGGTTACTGGGAGGGGATGGGTGAATCAAGAACCAATAAAACTTAATCTTATTTTACCAAATAATCCTTCATATATATTCTGACCTAATTGCATGCATGAAAGACTAAAAGCATTAAAACATTCATAACATATTGACATGAGATATGGTGACTTAGAGACCTTCCAAATAGAAAGTAAAACTAGGGTGGGGATGATACCCACAAGCTTTAGTACTAAAATATAAAGGTGTCTAGTTAAGGCTTACAATTGATCACTTCTAATGATTTGCCCTATTAGGAGCAATAAGGCTTGCTAGGTTGACCTTGTTAAAGGATTTACAAAACATACAATGAAGTATGCACTTGGTAAAGAGATTTTCAAAATACTATTAATTCTACTTTGTGAAAGGATTTAATTGATACACCTATTAGGATGAACCAGTGGTTGATCTCTAATCTACAACTCTAATTTGTTGGTTGAGATTCCTTTGAAGTGTAATGATCATATTGTTGTAATAGATAAATTTCTTTTTCTCCTTATACTACTTGTACCCTTCTCAATTCTTACTTCTACTCTTCATTCTTACTATTTCTTGTATTTGGATGTGATACAATTCATCAAAGTTAGCTACAATACAAGTTTCACCAAAATACAAAAAGTCAGCTCAACTACTGGCACTTGAGTCTTGAAGACAAACTCAATGAGGTTCTGATACTTGGCAACCATTGTCAACACTCAACATTGTCATGCTCTCAGTAGACATAGAATCTTGGTTCATACTAATCACTTCCAATTAGTCTAAACTCAATCGGTACTGGTGACTTAGAGAACATTGTGAAACTTGGCATATAAATTGAATCACTTGGTTAACGCTACATGGCTCAATCAAAACTAACACTACGAGCTCATTATAAATTGAATCACTTGGTTGACACTTCTAGGCTTGGCCAACATTAGATTCACATCACTAATATTGTGAACTTGGTAAATATTGGAGACCATGGTTGACACTGTGCAACTTGGTTAATACTATGAAGCTTGATTTGCACTATTATTTATCAACTAAGTAGATACTACTTAGTGTGAACTGAATACTAATTTTAGAACTTAGTAGACACTATAGAACTCAGTTGAACCTAGATTACTCAATTAACACTATAAACTACAAGATAAGCTCGGTAGCTACTACCCATTTGACTAAGTGTGAGTCACTAATAAAAAAACTTGAACATAATGGCAACAATAGTTTATGATATAAAAAGATGGATGAATAGGATTTAGAATAATGCACATGAAGCAAACCCTAAACCCATATTTTTATACATACATATGAATTATAAGGAGATGGAATGTATAAAATAAAAATACTAATATTTAAATGAAGAGATGAAAGTACTTACACCCAGAAAAGAACATACTGGAAACACTGTCGAACAATCTCAAAAACTATTGATTACCATGCTGTTAAACTAAAATTGTGAGATCTACTAAACCTAGAAATATTTTTCTTTTCTGAGCTAGATCAACATTGACCCCTTTATTTTTGACCTTGACCTACACTGCTTCAATGGAATTTATGTTCAGAGATCCAAAAACTTCACCAAAAAGGGTACTCAAATCTACACTGATATTCGATGTTTGGATGAGGGGTTTGCCTTGGTCAAACTCTAGTTTCAAATCAACCTTACTAATGTAATTAAAATAGAGAATTCTAGCAAGTAGTATAAGTAAATCTAAGAATGAAGCTATGATATTCAATAGATATGCAAATTATATTTGAAATGTAAACAAGTATATTGATATGAAAGCTTCGACTCAATAATGTAAATTAAAACCATAAATGTAAATCAAAACCTCCATGATTGTATACTTGAAATCCACCTTGTAGAAGAATGAATAGATCTTTAAGAAATATCACACCACCATGATGGATAGATCTAGGGTTTGAATGATGAATCTTGAATGCTTGAGAAAAATCCCTTTAGAGGCTTGAATGCTTGAATACTTGATCTTCAATGGAGAACTTGAATGCTTGAATGGGTGATTGCTTACTCACTTGATTTTCTTGTTTGAATTAAATGGAATATAGATGCTTGATCATGACAAGTAGATATATCCTCAGGAAAAGTGGATATCTCCTTGCTTCTACCTTGTGTGTCTTAAATGAGAGAGGAAGGCTTCCTTATATACTAGTCTAGGGAAAAAACTTCTAGAGAGCCCAACATAGGAGAATTAAATACCAATTAAGCCTTAACCCCTAGAAACAGTCCTAGATTAAATGCAATTTAAGGGTTTACCATTCTAAAGCCTAAAAAAGCTGACCCATAAGCAAGAAAATATACTTTCAAACCTCTCTACGCATTCAAAAAACTTTCCAATGAAAATGGGGGACCTAGGTCAAGTTCAAGGTCAAATTTGACCTAGGTGGGGGTTGAGGTCATCATTGACCTTGGTCAAGATCAAGGGAAACCTTCACCTTAGGATTAAGGACCCCTAGAAAATGAGCTAGAAGGGAAAAATAGTTCTCGGGGAGGCCCAAATAGAGCCCTAAATAGGCACAAATGATGAGAAGGGGGAAGAAACTAGGGGACAACATGATGAAGGCCCAAAACACCTCCTAAGGAGGGCTAAACATTCTTAACATGGAACTGCTTCCATTTTAAGATGATACATTAAGCCCCCACTTTAGTGATAGTATGGAAATCAAACATGCTCATGCTAAAGGAGAAGAAAGATCCAAGTAGATTCACAATGAGATAGAATAACACTTAGTTAAGTACATGAGCCCCCCAACCAAGGATCCTAACACAACATAGATGTATGAGGGTGCAAAAACAAAGAAAAAAAATAAAGCTAAAAGACACAAAAAGAGGTGTTAGTAGTAAAAAAAACTCAAATCAACTAGTAAAGGAAACCTTGCTAAGAAATTCTTCCTATACTAATATCATATTTGGAAAGCTATCATAAAAGAATAAATGATTACTTAAGAAAGACAAGAGAAATACTATAAATAACATAGCTTCATGATCTAGTCCTACTAGCATGAAAGTGGAGAGAGAGAGAGAGAGAGAGGGAGAGAGAGAGTGAGTGAGTGAGTGAGTGTGTGTGTGTGTGTGTGTGTGTGTGTGTGTGTGTGTGTGAGAGAGAGAGAGAGAGAGAGAGAGAGAGAGAGAGAGAGAGAGAGAGAGAGTGATTACCTCATCCAGTAAGATGCCCACCTTACCATGAATCACCAGGGAGGGAGAGCCCAATGGGTAGCAAAACCTTATAGTTCACCCAAAAATTGTGCTTTGAAATTGTAATGCATCTTTTGACAACTTTTGGAATACTCATAGATCCACCTTCTTGTATCACTATGAATATAAAATGTGTGTCCCTTTAGGATTTAGCTACTTATGTGTGTTACCTTTAATGGATTTAGCATATTGAAAAATGAAAAGTGTGTGTCTCTTCAAGATTTAGCAACTTATGTGTGTTACCTTTAGAGGATTTAGCATATTGAAATATTGAAAAATGTGTGTCTCTTCAAGATTTAGCAACTTATGTGCATTACCTTCCAAGGGTTTAGCATATAAATTTTTAAAAAAACTATAGTACAAGGGAGACCCTATATATTCCTCCTCCTTATCGTGGCTATCTACTAAACATGATAAGGAAGAGAAAGAGGATACCTACTTCACAACATAAGGAGATATCCTATTAACAACAATATACACTATATTCTTAGCGAAGGGTGTTGACCTCTACATCTAAGAGCATAGATAACTATGAAAAAGATATGTCACTTATGGAAAAAGGATCCTCAAAGAGAAAGAGATCTTATCAACAAGACCCCCACCATAGAGGAGTGATTTAGATAAAATATTATCTTTTAAAGATAAGCCAAGAGGGAACAAAGATTCAATCATCAAGCCCCCTGAAAACAAGAGGAAGAGGAATCTTTGATTGAGGGAAAAAAATCTAACATCAAAGAAAGGGTAAGAGTTTATAAAGAACATAATTTGCAAAATAAAGAAGAGGTGATGACCTAGGACAACAACCTCTCATAAAAAAAAGAATATCCATGGTCAAAAAATCAGCCACTATAATGAAATAATGTTTCAAGATAAAAAAAAATGCCACCAAGATAAGAAAAGAAGATCCCTAGACAAAGAGAAATAAGGAAGAACCTTCCCCCCTAGGGATGAATACAAGGGATACCTTTGCGAAACAAATTTTTTTAGAAAAGATATCTAGAAGAGAATTGAAATAAATACCTCTTGCCCCCTAGTGAAGAGACAAGAGGAGAAAAGATCTACTCAATAGAAGAATGATGAGTAAAATTATGAAGAAATCTCAAAGGGAAAATTTATTTTCTCTTCCCTTTAATATCATTATGGATCAGATAAGAAGGTAATAGAAGAATGAGGAGTAAAATTATGAAGAAATCTCAAAGGGGAAATTTCTTTTCTCTTCCCTTTAATATCATTATGGATCGGATAAGAAGAGGAATGTAATGCATCATAAACCATAGTTTGAGACTCATCATGAGTGTGGATAGAACTAGGAATAACAAATGGAGAATTAGGAATATAAATATTAACAATCAAATTAGGAACTAGGTTAGGAGGGATACAATTAGGAAGAGTGTAGGAAGTGGTGAGAATGGAAGACACAACCAAAGGAACACTTGAAACCATAGTTGGCAGAGGGTTTGAATAGATATAAGGAATACTATGGTAAGAAGGTTGTGAGGTAGGTAAAGATAGCTATGGAATACTCACAAGAAGAGATGAAACAGATGTAACCACTATAGGAGAAGTATAGGTCAGAATTCTAGGTAAAGGAATAGAAGAAGGATCCAAACTAGTGATAGGAGGAGTGAATCTCAAATCTTGAACTTCTTGAATTAAAGATTTGATACCACAAAAGAGATTAACACCTTGATCACTAGCTATCACAAAGGACTTTCTCAAAGGCCTCTATAACTTGAATATAATTTTGAGGATATAATATTTTGGTGTATTAATATTGTAAATAGTGGAATATGAAGGTAACCATGTGCACACCCTATGGTAAAGGTCAATTGAAGAGGTTGTAGAAGAAGATGAAATAGGAATAGGATCAATGGAGGTCTCATTTGAACAATTTTCATCCTCACTTCCATGTACCTTATTAAGGGATCTATCCTTGTTTGTAATAAAAGCCTCATCAAAGTATTTTAAAAAAAAATCATACAAGTTGAACACAAAGTAACAATAAAAGTATGAAAAAAAATTAAATATTTTTTTATTTTTAAAGAAATTTTGCAATTTTTTTTTTTGTATTTTTGAAACTTAAGCATAAATATGCAAGATCTAACACAAGATGCAAATCTAACACCAAAAAGAAATATTTTTCATAAACAAGTTTACCAAAATGTAAGATATAAAAATATGGATAAAAAGGATTTAGAATAATGCACATGAAAGAGACCCTAAACCCATATTTTTGTACATACATATGAATTGTAAGGAGATGGAATGTAAATATGAAAATTATAATATTGAAATGAAGAAATGAAAGTACTTACCTCCAAAAAATAACCTATTGAAAACACTATCAAATAATGTTAAAAAATTGTTGATTTCCACATTCCTAAAGTCTATTTTAAGCTAGGTTGACCTTGATCCCTTTATTTCTAACCTTGACCTATGTTTCTCCAATTGAAATTCTATTCACAGATCCCAAAAGTTCACCAAAAAAGGTACTCAAATCTGTGTCAATATTTAATGTCCTGCACCTGCATCTACAAGAAAAAGAGCTTTATTTTTTGGATGAGGGGTTTCTCTTAGTCAAACCCTAGTTTGGAATCAACCTTAATAATGGAATTGAAATAAAGAATTCTAGCAAGTAGTAGAAGTAAATATAACAATGAAGCTAAGATATTCAATAGATATGCAAATTGTATTTGAAATGTAAACAAGTATATTGATATGAAAGCTTGGACTTAATAATGTAAATCAAAACCATAAATGCAAATCAAAACCTCCATGATTGTATTCTTGAAATCTACCTTGCAGAAGAATGAATAGATCTTGAATATGAACAAAGGATCTTGAAGAAATATCACAACATCGTGATGGATAGATCTAGGGTTTGAATGATGAATCTTGAATGCTTGAACAAAATCCCTTCAAAGGCTTGAATGCTTGAATCCTTGATCTTCAATGGAGAACTTGAATGCTTGAATGGGTGATTTCTTGATCACTTGATTTTCTTTCTTGAATTAAATGGAAGATAGATGCTTCATCACATGACAAGTAGATATCTTCTCATGAAAAGTGGATATCTCCTTGCTTCTATCTCATGTGTCCAAAATGAGAGATGAAGGCTTCCTTATATAATAATCAAGGGAATAAACTTCTAGAGAGGTTGACATACAAAAATTAAATTCCAATTAAGCCTTAACCCCTAGAAATGATCCTAGATTAGATGAAATTTAAGGTTTCACCATTTGATAGCCCATAACAACCAACCTGAAAGTGGGTAAATAAACTTTTGGACCTCTCCCTACATCCAAAAAACTTTTTGATGAAAAAGGGGGACCCATGTCAAGGTTGAGGTCAACTTTGACCTAGGTCAAGGTTGAGATCATCCTTGACCTACGTCAAGGTCGAGGTTGACCTTGATCCAGGGGGTGAGGACCCTTCAAAAATGAACCAAAAGGGAAAAAAGTGCCCAGGGAGGCCCAAATAAAGCCCTAAATAGGCACAAAAGATGAGAAGGGGATAGAAAATAAGGAACAACATGATGAACGCCCAAAATAGCCCCTAAGGAAGGCTAAATATTCTTAACATGGAAGTGCTTCCATTTTAAGATGATATAGATAGTTTGCATATCTACCCCAAGTTTCTTTTCCTTTATCTTCCACCAAATTCTTGCAAAGACCTCTAAGTGCATAGTGATATATCTTGCTTTCATGTTAGAGTCAAAGTATTGCATGGAAAAGCTCTGTCTAGTGCAATCAACCATTTCTCTACATCATAACCAGTACCTTCTTTATTAAAAGGATTAATTTTGACCCATAGTAGGTTGTTCATCTGGTTGGACTAGATGGTCTCTCATTTTCCCTCTAGGTTCCCTCTTCTAGGACTCTTGGACCTATCTCTCTTCCCATGCTCTAAATTATGTGACAACTCTTGATGAACCATTTCTTGTAAAGGCAAGTGCTCCAAGATCTCTTTAATCAAGTCTTTAGTGTTAGGCCCGTCTAACTCAACATGTTTCTCAACACTATTACCCCCTTTAGCCTCTTCTTGATTAGGGTCTTTAGTATGAAATAAGGGGGGGCTACATTGGCTTCCTCTCCCATAACCTCTACCATGTCCTAAGTTATGACCCATAGCAACAGATCTAGAACCAAAAGCTATCTCCCCTACAACACCCAAACATGAGAATAAAATCTTAGAATCCATCAAAACATAAGCACATAACCCATAGGCATAAAGAAAGAATCTAGATTGAAAGTGTTATAAGTTTTAAAGTTTTGTGTTCATAAATATTATCATTTTAAAGTTTATTGTTTAATTGCTTGGATCCAAGTTTGATGTCACTTTATGATTTACTATTTTAATCTTGTTCCTAGTGTTGAAACTCATGCTCTAATACCAGATGTAATGCCCTTCTTGGGAACCCAAGAGAAATAAATCTAACATGCTACAACATTTACTTTAATATTTAAAAAAAATTAAAAATTAAAAATATTAAATGATTTTTTTTAATTATATAGTTATTTGAGTGGTTTGCACATACAAGCCTAGAGGAAGAATTTTTCTAGCAAGCTGATATTTTTTAAAATAAAATGAGAGGAAAAATAAATAATTCATAGATTCAATCTAGTAATTTTTTCATCAAACCTTAGTTTGTCTAATTCATTTTCTCCTTAAAATTTTCTTCTGTAGAATACAAATAAAATTTGATTATGTTGGCATAGATCTGAACTAATAAAATAGAATGATGACAATCATGTTTCAAGCACCAAAAAGACATGAAGAATACAAATATTTTCAAATGAAATATATTATTACATGTTTCAAATCCTACCTTATGCTAAGGCTAAAAATTTGGAAACTTGGTGAAACCCTTGCTAAACCAAGACCCTTCAAAGTTTCCAAAATTCCTTAAGCTCAAAATCTCAAAAATTTACTTCCCAAAACAAGTGTGTGAAATAATGACCCAAAATCCTCTAATAAAGAGCCCTAACTCCCTTTAAGGTTTCTATCTCCAAAAGGTTCTAAAATATTATTATTTATTTTAATTTATATTTTCAATGCATATTTACCCACTCTTTAATTTAAAGTGCTATTTTATTCTATTCACCACCATATAATTTAATGGAAGCTTGTTAAAAGCAATTATTTATCAAGCTATTATGATAGGACACACTCATCCTAGCAATTCAAAGAAGTTGATGCCCAATACTTACAACTCACATAAAATATGAGCATGCACACACACACACACACACATGAGACTAAGCTAAGTAGGAAATGGTAGGGAGTGGTACATTGTGTAGATCTTGACTAGTAGGTTACCACAACTCCCTCCCTTAACTACATTAGACATGTAGAAAAGTAAAACAAACATGCACACCATACACATGCAAGTATGGGGTAAGTACCATAATAAATCACAAGTCAAATCATCAAATGCTCATTTATAACAATGTATCACTATGAATATAAAATAATCATAGTTCAGAGATCTATCATATGACATTATCATGAGAGAAATCACATTTACTAACTAAGAATTACTAAAACATCATTAATACACCAATAATCATAATCATCAATCAACATGTGAAATATAATAGACTAAGTGATCATCTCTAATATATATGTAATTTAAGTCATGAAATAATGTCATGTAATTGTAAATCAAATATCTTTGAAACTAGCACGTGCATGAAATAGGCCTAAAAGAGTTTGGCAATAAAAAAATAAATAAAAATTACAAGTGGGCATTACAAGTTTCCTCAAAGAGACTAATGCCACTTTCCTTGTCTTGGTTCCAAAGGTTTCTATGGCATATTCTATAGATAAATTTCTCCCTACTAGTCTATGTAATTCCTTTTATAAGATTATTTCAAAGGTTCCAAATCTTTGACTTTTGGCTCTGCTTCCTCATTTAATTTCTCACCAATAGTCTAGATTTTTCCTATTTAGGTAGATTCTTGATTCTATCATCTTGGTCTGTGAAGTGATTCATTCCCTTGAAGCCTTATCAAATGAAGGTTTTTTTTCTCAAGATGAACCTATCCAAGGATTAGGATGGGGTGGACTAGTGTTTCTTGATGAAATTTTTATCAACATTTGAATTTGACTCTAAAGCTTGCAATATTTTTTCTTAATTGGTTACCACTCTTTCGATGTTAGTTATTGTTGATAGTTCCCTCTCTTCTTTTTTTAGAACTTCCAGAGGCTTGTGATAGGGTGACCCATTATTACATTTCATCTTTTTTATTTTGGTTGAATGCCTTGGAAAAATGGTATCTTCTTTTATTTATATCAAGAGTCTTAATGGGACTAATCCATTATCAACTAATATCACTTTCTCCCATTAGTAATTTGTTGTTGAAACTATTCTTTGTGGGGGTTATACTATTAAGGAGGCTAAGATCTGAACATTGTTAAAATGTTTAGAATAACTAAGAGGAGGGCTGAATTAGTCATTCAAGGTCTAGATGCACCAATAAATCAACTAAATACTTCAACTACTTCAGATATTATCATTCATAAGCTTGTTCTCCATTATATACTTTCAATAACATAAACTAGCAGTCCACTTTCCTAAATATAACAAACTTTTAGAATGTTGAACATTAATAGTAAATAATCACAAATAAGATCCACACAAGTTTGACACTAGGATTTAACATGGAAACCCAAATTGGGAAAAACTACTAGTAACATGTCACCAATATTTTCACTCTTTTGAAGTAAGCTCTATTAGGATCCAACCTTGTTAAAGGTTACAAAAAAAATGGTTAAATGTGACCTTGTTAAAAGATTTAATCACCCTGTTATGAGTGGCATTATTAGAGGACTTTAGAACATTCTATTGGAATGTCACCTTGATTAAAGGATTTAAATATGAATTTTATGTCAACCTTGATTAAAGGATTTTGATACTAATACAATGGTTAGAAACTAACAATAGGTTTTTATTTGACAAATACAACTCACTTTACAAATAAAGATCACAATTCAACTCACATGCTGATCCAGTGACTGGCCTTCATTATCATCTCTATTGCTGATATGCTTGGAAACTCTTCAACAAATCACCTTTTTACCTCTTCTCAACCCTTCTCTACCACCTACTTAAGTTTGCCAATTAATAGCATCAATGATTTCTCCAACCTTATTAGGTCTTCACAAACTTTTCTAACCTCAACAACTTATAAAGTTATCCCTTACACCTCGTTAAATAGGTAATTATGATATTTTTCAACTTAAAAACCACCATATATCTTATTTTAGGTTAAATTCATCAAATCCTTCCAACATTTTGTCAACTCTTTTCTATTCTAGAAACTTCTCCAAACTTCTCCTTGAATCCTTTTATAGAAATGTGCAAACATAATTTCTCTTGATTTAAATATTCTAGGTCATTCATCCTTATCTTCAACATGCTTTAAATATTCCAAGAAATCATTTATGTCAGCTAGAAATGCGGATTTTCTCATACACTATCAAAATGTTGTCCCTCAACCAATACTATGTTCTAATGCTCGGTCATCTCTAGATTACTTGGTCACTACTAAATTTCTTGTTCAACATATATACTAACATTCAGTCAATACTGATGCTCAATTGACATTGTCTCTTCTCATCTTATATTGTTTCTTGGTCAACACTAGCATCACGTGACAATCATTGCAAGTTCCTTAATCTTATGCTCTTTTTCTCAATCAAGGCTATGCATTTAGTCAATATTTGATCACTTCTTCAAGGCTTCTATACAACTATCATCTTTACTTTTAGCATGATTAAAAAATCACTTTATCTTGTCAAAGTTTGACTAATCAAGTGTCCATTTTTTTTTCTTCACATAACTCAACCTTTCATCTAGGTGTTATTGTTATGACCAACTTCCCAAATCCTCTTCATCAATCATCTAGATATGACACTTAAATTAGATAGTAAATTTTCTTCCCAATAAGGTTTAACATCAATAACAACATAACAATTTTCCTATTGTTTTACTTTCCAACAAAAAATTCTCTCAAATGCTAGAATAATCTATGGGCCAACTAATTAATTGGGACAAGAGCTCTCTATTTTTTATGAATACTCTTATTGAGAGGCAGAAGTGGATTGTTGATATCTTGAGTTTCAATATTGCATATTTTCCTATCACTTATTTGGGCCTCTCCCTTTTTTTAAAACCTCTTGACTCTTTCTCAAGTAACCTAGCTGATAAGTTTAAGAAGTTATTCTATTGGAAGTGGATGTTTCTCATGCAAACTAGGAAAATTTGGCTTCCTAAATTGACTCTTTAGAACATTTCTACTTATTCTCTAAACCTATTTTCCACCCCCTCTAAAGTTGTTGAGGCTATAGAGAGAATTAAAAATCATTTTCTATGGTCTAGGGTTGAAGGACATAGAATAATTCCCATGATATCTTGGGATAAGGTTTTCTTACCAAAGCATAGAGGTAGACTAGGCATCAAAAAGATAAAATCTTTCAACAAAATTATTTTGGCTAAAAAGGTTTGGAGAATTTTCAATTATAAGGGGGAATGGAGAGGCATTATCTTCTCCAAGTACCTTCTTAATAACCTTTCCTTTCAATATTTCCTAACTGGTACCCATATTCTAAACGGGTCAACTATTTGGAACAATATCTTAAATCTAGAGCGATGGCGGTTAAGGGTATTAAGGGGAAGATTCAAAGAGGTAACTTGATTATATTATGGGATGATGACTCGATCCACATGGGAAAGTTGGATAATCATGCAGATTTGAGTGCCTCAACCTATATCTTACTTGTTGCCCCTAATTTTTTCTCTTTACTGGGTGAAGGCTTGGATTCTTGATATTATAAGTCTAAAATCAATATTTTTTCTAGATCCTTCTTTAAAATAGAACTCTTAAAGTGGAAAATATTTTTAAGAGAGGTTTCCTTCTCCACATTTTATGGGGTATCTAGAAAGAGTGAAATAATAAGACTTTTAGAGAATAGTTTTATGCCTCTAATGTAGTCTTTTACAAAATCATGAGGGGAATTTTGGAGAATTTTTCTCCACAAAATTGAATATGTTGGGTGGTAACTTTCCTTCATCCTCTATCCCAAGTGATTATAGAAAAAAGGAAAGGAAATCCTCCTATTTATTGGCTCAAAGCTAACTTTTATGGGGAAGACAAGGGTAATCCCAAGCTGGTTGGGTGTGCAAGAGTTTTAAGAAATCATTTTAGCTAATGTCTTGTTGTGGTGTTACTTCCCTTGAGAAAATAGACTAATCACCATGCTAAATAAGTAAGATATTACTATAAATAATAGGGTGATCATCAAAGTGATGGACAAGACAAATTTGCCTCCTGATAGCCATTATGGTCATATTATAAGAACCAGAGCCAATACTAAGAAGATGGTTTCTTCTACTACATCAAAGGCTAAAGAGATAAAGAAATAAACTGAGGAGATGGACAAGCTTGAATAGGAGGATATAAAACGTCTGAATGTATGAGTTAGCTATGTGGTTGTATTCTCTTTCTTATTAAATTTGGCTTCTAGGTTGCACTATCTTTTGGGTTGTGCCCTTTGTTGTTGTCCTTGGTCTTGGTTGTCTTTTATCTATTAATAGTATGTTTTGTTTTAATCATGTTGTATTTTATGGGACTTGTTGATATATATCTTTATCTTTCAATAAGGTTTCAAGGACCCTTCCAAATTCATTTTCACATAATAAAAAACATTTATTTTTATGACTTGCATATACAAAGTGCAACAATATATGAAATGAGCTTGGTCATATATGACATTATGAATTGAGAGATACATTAATATAAAATAAACTTATATTGTATATATTTCAATAATAATAACTTAAATATATTGGTAAATATTTAATAAGGTATTTTGGATGTATATATGGTTTATATATAAATGATAAGTAATTATAAATAAGTAATCATATTGAGAAATATGCTAAGTAATTAAGGTATATATATTGTGTAAAGAAAAGGAATTAGAATGTTTGAAGAAAAACCCCTTATTCTCTTGTTATAGTCCAATGAGTTGATATTTTATTTTGTGTAGGGAGAGAAAGAGTAAATCCAAAGAGTGTGTTGGTGTCAAGTTCCCTATGAAAAGTAAATCTACTCTCTCCTTAGGGTTGAGTTAAGGAGAGAAGTAAGAAATCAAGAATTAAACATGTTAGTTTCTAATTGTATTATTAACTTAGATTCTTTTAAAATTATTACCTCTAGAACATATTTTTAATATAAATATAATAATATATACTAATTTCTTTAATCACTCATTAACTTAACAAGGAAACTAGGGAATTTTCATAAGGGGGCCAATAATTCAATCACTCTGAGGAAAAAGAGTCATAATATAGGTGAGAACTATGAGGAAGCCTCATGTATATTGTTTCCATACTCAAGTTGTGATAATTTTTTTGGGAAAAAAAAGAAGTCAAGTTGTATGTTTCCATTGATTTTACACAAATGTCAGTATTAACAAAGTTATTCAGTATTGACTGAGTAGTAAGGTAATGAAGCACTTTCAGTGTTAACTAAGTAGTCAGTTAATGAAGGATATCATTCTTTCCCTGTTAACCAAGTGGTCAGGCATCAAAGGACTTCCAGTGCTAACTGAACATTCTATCTTAGTATTGATTGAGTGTTAATAAAATACAATTGTCTAATAATTAACTGATTGAGGCCAACTATTTGGTTGCTTATTTATTATTTGAAAGGGTATTCAAATTCTCTTATCAAATCTTATGATATATATGAAAGGTCAATTAGTGAGGATAAAATGTACAAGTGGAATGTGAAATAAAATGGATATGTGAGCAAAGGAAAAGGTAGAGCAAGAAAGTGTGAAAGATAAGTTGCAAACAACATCTAATTAGTAAGGATCTAGAGGTCAAGCCAAAACATGCATTTGAATCTACAAAGATAGTTGCTTCATAAATCATGTCAAATTGTTTTTACCTTCTAACCAAGCTACTCCTAATAGGGTTATCTAAATCCTCTAACAATGTCATACTTAAAAATATATTTTGTAACCTTTAATAGGGTTGGCTCCTAATAGGGCCAGTTTAGAAGAGTGAAAATTATTGTAACTAGTTGCATGGTGGTTTTCCCAAATTGGGTTTCCATGTTATATCTTGACCATGTCATCTATGTTCATGTTATTTTATTTATATTTTATGTTTATGCAACTAAGTTACCAAAGGTTAAAACATATTAATATTCATAAGAATACCTTGTTAACTAAATGACAACAATATCTTAGTTATAACCAAGCTGGATAGTATTGCATTTTTAGGTGAAAGTTTGATTTGACATCTAGGGATATGGAATTTTTTTTTCCATAACTGATTCACCCCTCCTCTCTCAATTACTCTCTTCATTTCCAACAAATTATACCATCTACCTTATGGTTAGTGGTTAGTAGAGGATTAAGGAGTTGAAGCTTGAGTATGTATTGTTTCTAAATATGATGACATATGATGATTCATGAGCACTGACATTCTCCTTTCTTAAGACACTATAAATTACCATCCCTTAGTATAATTCAAAATCTAAAAGGGAAATTTTAGAAAACAATTAAGACCCTACTAAGGGTCATTACAACAAAAAATAAAATATTAGGACAAAGTTACAAAAATGATTTATAACAATTCCTCAAGTTAATTCTCATGGAATTATAAAAATAAAATTTTGTTGTTAATATGATAAAAAATACTATAAATAAAAACCAAAAGTTCTTTTTATGTGCTTGTGACACTTAGATGCATGCAAATATTTTTTTATAAAATTTCTTTAAAAAATTATATCATTTTTATAACTAATGGTAAAAGAAACTAACATATACCAATCCTATCATTATTTCCTCCAACAATCTACCCATCGAGTATGTTTACATTCTTATATAAACAAATATATGTGTATGTACATTATTTAAATACATTATAATAATAAATATATAATACACTAAAATAATGATATAATAGAATATAAATAATGTTATCCCTACTTAAAATCTCTCTCTTTTTAATCAAAAGATAAAATAAAAAAGACTTAGATATAAATTAAAATATTATGATATGATAATATAATAATAATATGTTGTATGCATGTTAATAGGCTAGGCTAAATGAATAAAGGTGGTGAAGCATGGAAATACATGGGAGTGCCTAGAAGAAGAATGGATCAAGGTCAATTTTTGATAGGGGCATCAAAAGATAATTGTGGTCCTTCATGGATAGAATTTGTGTCTCATTACTCTATTGGGAATGTTTTAACAATTGAAGTCAAAAAAAACTCAAAGGAGAGGCTAACAACAAATCAAAAACTCATGTGATATTAGAGGCAATAGTATTAGTCAAGAAAATTTTAGATGAAGAATTACTTATGGAGGTTGACTTAATTACTATTATTAGTTCTCTAATTAAAGGGAAAGAAATGGCTTGGAGTTTGAATTTAAGTTTATTAAACCCATATGTAAATTGCTTAAAACTTTTCATGCTTTTGAATTAACTGAGCATACTCCAAATTTGGGTAATGAGGTGGCATGTGTACTTTCCAAATGGGTTGTTACATTTAATGAGAACTATGAGAATGATAATTGGGAGGCTTTCAAATATTGAATCTCAATAAAGAGATTTGAAGTATGTTGTCATAGTGAAATAATATGATGTTTAGTAAGGAAGTATGGGGGGATGTGAATTAGAATTTTGAGCAAATAATGAAGCATTTATTTCAAGAGGTATGTCAAGATTTTGGAGGAGTCTAGCAAGTGTGTTTTCTATTTTTGTACTTTAAGTCAATTTTGTTGAAGGTTGTATATGATGAAGCAGGTTTTACATTGGTTGTAGAGAAGCAATAATTGGCCTTTTGGGTTGTATTTCTATGTATGTATTAAAGATAGAATTTTAAAATGTTTAAGATTTATAAATATGAATAGTTCATCATTTACTATTAAACATTAAGAAATATTCATTCCACTAGAGTTTCCTTTGACTTGATCTTAACTTTGTATCCTCTTTAATTGCACCTCCATAAAATTTAAACTTATAAATCCATCATGAAGCATAAGTTGGGATTGAGCATCATTTTTTTCCATTAATCTCCCTTTGAATTGAATCTGGTCTTATTTGTCCTTTTACTCTAATATAAGAATAAATTTGGAATGAGTAGTATTTGTTCCAAAAAATCTCTCTCTAACTTGATTATTATATTATAGATTATTTGCACCTCTATAAAATCAAACCTAACTTTAATAACATATTGAACTATTGATCTAATTGTACATTCTAATGGTGTGAACTAAAATGTCAACAAGTGGTAGATTCTAATAGTATGAATATGTTAATAAAAAATATTGCCTTTCATTTTAAATTTAGTGACTAAATTTACATGTAGAATTTTAATATTTGATAATAAACATAATATAATACATAAAGAAATAATTTTTAAATATAGATATAGTACACAAACTTGTAACCCTCTAATAAATAAAATAATTAAACATTAAAATGTTAAATTTAAAATATTTTCACATTCTTATATCTACCTCTTTTAAAGAATTTGTCATTTTATAAAAATAAAATCTTAAAGATCAATAAGACTACTTGATAGTTTAAAGCAATGGATGTGAAGCTTCCATCAGATGTGGTGCCTAGGGCTTTGCAGTGCCAACAAAACATAGTTTCTTTATGAAACCTCTCATTTTGCTTGTCCTTCCCACAAACAAACAAGGCTTCTATTCTAGTAATGACATGATTGTTTAGGGAAAATAAATTAGGGATTTTTAACCCTTATGGCGATGCCTTTTGGAGAGCTATCCACTTCAAGTGTGGATTGGCAAGAAAATAAGGTTGATAATGGAGTCAATATTAGTTAAAAGGAAGATCTCATGAGTAATAGGATGAAATATAAGAACTTCAAGCGATTTGAAGTAGGTGAGACCTCCTCTAGATTGGCTAATAATTTTGATCCACCTTTAGTTCAATCTAGGGCTTTCCAGTGGTTATGAAA
Source organism: Cupressus sempervirens (assembly GCA_028749045.1). NCBI lineage: Eukaryota > Viridiplantae > Streptophyta > Pinopsida > Cupressales > Cupressaceae > Cupressus > Cupressus sempervirens. Next base: position 747,862,805 of record CM053783.1, read on the forward strand.
TCAATTTATTTTAGGATGAGAAGAGTATTAAGGGAGAAAAGGGGATTTTGGAAAAGATCTGTGAGTCATTTGCAGAATTGGAAAATAGGGCATGTAATGGGGGAGTGACTTGTACAAAATGTGTTGAACCCCTAATAGATGGAATAGTAGGTAGTTTGAATGAAGAGACTAAATAATATGTTGAAAAAAATAGAAAGTATTCTAAGGAGAGGGGTTTGATAGGTATTTAAAAGCTTTTGGCTTAGTTTGGGAGATTTATAGAAATGGATTTCTAAGCAATGGAGACCCATCTTGGAAGGGGGTATGGAGATCTTTTGATGTGCTTGAGGGGTTTTTGTGTTGATGTTTGATAATGTACATGACAAGAATAAAATTATTTGTGACTCATTTTAGAGTTGGGAAAGTAACCATATGTTTTTATTGAAGCTTTGGGTAAGACTACCAAGCTTACCATTGAATCTTTTGACAATATACCTTTATGGGTAAGACTACCAAGCTTACCATTTCAATTTTGGTTTGATTCATATTTTGAGGTTGTTGGGAATTTCTTGGGTATATTTTTTGGGGTAGATGTGGGCTCTCAATAGTTCTTCCACACAACTTGCACTCATAAATTAGTTGAAATGGATATAACAAAGTGTTGGAAATATTCAAGACTAGCTAGGTTATTGAGAGGGGAGGGGTGAATCAATAACCTCAAAAAATTTACCAAATTTAGATCTTAATTGCAATAATCCAATTACCATTTAATTCATTAAATCAGATCTTACAGCATGCATGAGAAACTAAAAACATAAAACATTCATAACACTTGAACACAATAATTTTGTGACCCATAAACCTTCCAAATAGAAAGTAAAACTAGGGTGGGGATGATACCCAAAAAACTTCAATACTGTAGCATAAAGTTGGTCTATTAAGACTTACAATGATCACTTTTGATGATTTTCTCTGTTAGGAACAAATAGGACTACTAGGTCCACCTTGTTAGAGGTTTTACAAATAGACGATTAAGTATGAACTTGGTAAAGAGATTTGAGAAAAGACTATTAAATCTTCCTTGTTAAAGGATTTGGACTGGTTCGCCTATTTGGATGAAAAAGTTGATCTCTGACTTACAACTTGCTTTGCTGATAGAGATTCTTTGAAGTACTGAACACCTTTATGTAATAGATATGACTCTGTTGCTCCTTTTCTGATATGGCCTTATAATACACTTTGTCTACTGCTAAGTCACATTCACATGTTTCTATTTCACATTATTGACACACTTTCATAACTTTTTTCTTTTGGATATGATACAATACATTACATATATCAATCCAATTTACATAATTACAAAGTCATCCAATATACAAGTTAACACCAATATTACAAAGTCGGCTCATATGTAGATACTCAAGTTCTAAAGACTGACTTGGTGAAGTTTTGATACATGACGTCTACTATCATTACTCAGCATTGCCATGCATTTGGTAGGAGTAGAAGCTTGGTCCATACTAATCATCTCAAAGTAGTCTCAAACTCGATCTGCACTGGTGACTTAGTAAATACTATGTAACTTGGTATAAATTGAATTACATGTTTACCATGACTACACTCAGTAAACACTAATCACCATACATCTCGGTTAACACTAACTTCACTTTACATGAACTACTAGCTTGGTAGAAATTGCAAAGCTTAGTAACCATTGAACTACTCAGGTTGAACTGCTAGACTTCACGTTGACTAATTCTGCTCAGTTTGAACTATTGCACTTCACACTAACTAAATTCCCTTGGTAACCAATTGGAATGCTTGGTAGGAACTATTGCACTCGATGGCTGCTGAAATGCATGGCAAACATTGTAGACTATTCAATGAGCTCAATAGCCATATAGAATTTGAATAAGTGTTGTCACTAATAAAAAACTTAACTGAATGTCAATAAGCTCCCCCTTTACCATTAGTGAAAAAAAACACTTATCAACCAAAACTTATATACATCACAATGTGGTACTAGCTTGGCATGGTATACTGTTTTTGAGATTTTTCAAAATTTGTCTTTGTAAGTATATATAGTATACTATATTTTCAAATTCTCTACTATATACACTTTTCTCCCTTTGCATGATTCTCCCCCATACAATATACATAACATAATTAGTGTTTCTCCCCCTATATACTATACTAAGTGTCTCTCCCCCTTTTTGACAATAATGCCAAAGATTTATTCAAAACTTATTTACATGGAGACACCAATATAAGAAAGAAAATTAGAATGTACCTTGAGCATGAGTGCTAATGTCTTATCCTAGTTCTCTTGCAAAATCTTGCATGTATGGAGAGAAATTTGCACTTCTATAGATAGTTCTATCATGTGATCTACTATGGAGAAGTTGTTGTCATGAATCAGTGTTTTTGAATAAGCAATATGCTTTTGCATTGTATCCATGATGGGAAGAATAATATTCTAAATATCTATCAATGTAGACCAAATCCTTGCTTCTTCTCTCAACAACTTTGCCTATGTATCTGACAAGAATCTGATCTTCATATGATGTGCAGAGCTTGAACTAGGGTCAAGTTGCAACTTCTATGCACTAGCCTTTAGATCTTCATCAATATTTGTTAGTTTTCTCTTTATTTCATTTGTAAACTTGGTAACATCACATAACTTTCCAAAAAGTGATGTTACATTTGTGCAAGAGGTTTCAAGATTCGTCAAAATTGATGAAAGCTCTAGTTGTTGAATGGAAATTTTCAGAGCAATGTACTAAAGCACTTTATTATCAAATTTATTTTATTCTTTCTCAATCAATTTGTCTTGACCACTAGAGTCCTCATTAAGCTTATGGATTGCCTCTTATAATTGAAACAAAATATGTTGAGAAGTATCAACTTTAACACCTGACATCTCAGTCAAAATATTTTTGGCATCATTAATAATTTTATATTCTTTGTCTCTCTCTTCTCTCAAATTCTTCTAATTTTCCTTCTTTTGGAGGAGTTGACCAGTTATATGCATTTGATCTGCAGTGATATTATCAAAATCCCATTTGGGAATCTCAATCTCCTCATCCAGGTCTATATCCTCCTCTATCTCCTTACCTCTACTAAAAAATCTTGTACTTGGTTGAGCCTTAGGTTCAACTATCCTTGTACTTAAAGCCTTTGAATCCAAAATAAAAACAATTGTAGAGATAGTAGGACTAGCAGTGAAAATTGATATAGTGCCAACAGATGGAATACAAACTAGTATGCTTACTGAATCCAAAATTGAAGTATTTACAAAAGTATCCAAAATTGTAGTACTTACTATAGAAGAACTCAAAACTACTAAAGAGTTCAAAATTGTGGAACATACTACACTCATTGTTGATGATTCTAACTTAGGAGTTGAAGAAGAGGGAGGCTACAACTTAGTAGATGAAGTGGTAGACACTTCTATTAGTGATGTGTTGAGCTATGAGGGAGTGAAGAGTGATTGGACATTTGATGTATTTGTTGTGGTCATAATCAAACTTTCTAAAGCTATCTCCAAGCTTGATGTGGTTGCTGGTTTTCTTCAAGAGTGAGGAAGTGAGGCAATGATTGTAGCTACTATCTTCATAGGATCAATCTCCTCATCATCTTCTTTGTCTTCCTCAGTAGCTTCTTCCTCTTTATTTTCTTCAACTTCTTCATTGTCAAAGTGTGTTGGTTCAATGTATGTTTCTTCTTCCTCATCATCACTGTTATCATCCTTGACTTTTATAGGAAAGTCACTTTTTTTATGCAAGTGATAAACATTCTTCCACATAATTGTGGCATTCTTAACCACATGTTCTATATCCTTTATCAAAATTAAACAAGTATTAAATCTGAGAGTAATTTTGTCTTCATTTTCTTTATGGACTCTTTTATCTTAGCATCTATCATGCTCAGTAGCAATTTCCTTAGGGTTTGTGCATAGATATATTTTTCTATTTGCATAGCAGAGTCCCATCTTGGCTTTATTTTCTCTAATAATTCATTAGAGATTTGGGAGGCTATCTAGTCAAGTGAATACTTCCATTTGCCCATCTTGGTTAACACTATTTCTTCAACCTATTTCTTCTTAGCCTTTTTCCTAGTTTCATACTTCAATGATTTGAAGTTGGTTATGCCAACACCTTCTTCCAATTGCTTCAATTTTCCTTGGAATGTGGGAGGAGGTTTGCTAAATACAACTTCACTACCTTTCTTCCTTGATCTTTTGGTGAACACTGTAGTGGATGGCTTGGGTGGCTTGGTGATGATCACCTTGCCTTTCTTCTTTACTAGCTCTTCTTCCTTTTCTAACTCATCTTCATCCTCTGCTTCTTCAACATCTTCACCTTTACCCTTAGTTAACATAAGAGGTGTACTTGTTTATAATTTTTCTATCCTCCTCTTTCCTTTGTTAATCGCTTGAGGAAGCTTGATTTCAAGCTCTATCCTTGCCTTGGCCTCATCATATGCTCCAAAGTGTGGTGCCTTTGGATCACCAAGATCATTAATCAAGGCTTCAATTATGTCTTTTACTTCATCAATATTTACCTCATAGGGAAGAGGTTTTAACCATACAAATCTGGGTTTTACTGCCTAAATGTAGACTTTATCACAGTCTACCATGAAATAAACATCATCATTATAGTCTTCCATTAATTTCCTAGGTATCCTAAATCTATTATTCATCTTTTTCTTGAAGACGTCAAAATAGTTATCCATTATACTGACAATTTTTTTTCCCATTTCAAAAATATACTCATTGATTTGATATAGCATTGGGATATCTTTTCTCCATACTACCATGCTTTTTGAAGGGAAAAAATTTTGAACATAGAAAAATAAACATGTCAATAAAGAACCGAATTTGCAAGGATTTTTTTGGAGGTTCTAATAAATTCCATATTTTTGTTCAACTACTTCAACAACAAATCTACAAGATCATATGACAAGTTGTTCTACATGACCTTGTATGCCAAGTCTACCACTTCACATGACACACTCTTGAGATGGCTAGAGCTGTAAATCTTATGGGCTATTACATGTATACCAAATTTTAGTTCTGGATTAGTTACACTACTAATTTTCATACCTCTATCATCCCACTTGGCTAGAGTTTTCTTCTCTAACTCCACCCGACCTTGAGCTTTAGTAGTTTTTGCCTTGGAGAGCATGGGAAGGTTGGTGATGTGATGAATCATCTTCTTGTGATCAAAACTAGTTGCTCAAGCCATAACTGACCACTGTGAACTTGGCTTAAGATGTATTTGATCCGTTTGGTTTGGAAACTCTAGGGCAGGTGGGGGATGTGGGTTAAACCCTTGGCTTCCAGATGCTTATGCACAAGTTTAAGAACACTATGCACACACAATTCTCCTAGGGCATCATCCATCTCTAGGGTTTTGATTTCCTAAATTGCACACTTAAAATGAGTTTGGATGTCATTAATGAGTAATACCTTTAGAGGAATCTGTAATTGCGCTTCGTTTGCATCGAGGGTTTCAGCAATTGCCGGCACAAGTTTGAAATCTAGTGCTTTCCATTCTACTCCTTAGACAAACATCTCTGACACTTTCCTTGCTTTGCTACTACTACTTGATGCTATCATGGCTACTCGGTAGGTTGTGAAAAACTTTGAAGAATGCGGCTACAAATTCCTCTTGAAATTTCTTGGTCGCTTTGCAATTCGCTTGGTCGCAATAAAACTTAGAATTCTTAGTGAAAATGATTTCGATTTCCTACCTTTTGTTAAAACTTCACCTTTAATGTTCAGTATGAAGGTAGATGTGATGACATCATTATGTGCAACAAGCTGTCATCCACTATCTGTTCAGATTTCTTCGTAAAGGCTTCGTAACTCGGTAATCAAACATGTTCTTGTTACTCCCGACTTTGCTCGGTAGAGTCCATGACCTAACCTTACTTGGTAGAGAAGTCAACTCAATGATAACTAATACTGATCTCACTTGATGATCCTTTTGTATCTTGAATACTGATTTGGATCTTTTCTTCCTTTCAATTTTTGAACTATTTGAATGTGATCTTGAAAACATAGTTCTAGTTCTTCCTTAAGAACTTAGTTGGTGGAGTCACTCACTTCTTGAGTGACATGACAATCATTGCTTGAACTAGCTTCCTTGGTAGATTGAGGAATCCATTTCTGCCTCATCTACTTTTGAATGTTATCTACTTTTGCTTTCTTTTCATCTTCAACTTTACCTGTATTCATGTAATTCTTGGCTAGATGACCAAGTTCTGTACAAATGAAACATATTATGGTGGTATCTCTCTTCCTTGTGTGATGTTTAACATAGTTCATGCCAATGTGTCCATATTCTCCATAGTAATGACATCTACACCAAGTGTTGTAGTCCCAACCGAATATTTCTTTCACAATTTTCTTTGCTAGATTGAATGACTTGGTTCTACAATCTGATGCCTTGTGACCTTTTTTCTTGCATTTGTGACATTTTCCTTCAAATTTTAGTTTCTCTTTGCATTCATTAGCCCTGTGACCATACTAACTACAATTGTAGCATTTATCATTAAATTTTTCTTTACCATTAATCAAACATTTTTTTGATGTATGACCTATCTTACCATAGTGATTGCAAGTAGGTCTTTGATTCCTTTGAGCACCTTGTTTGAAGGATTCACCTTCTTCTTTGTATCCAATTCTTGCTTTACCTTTTTGTCTATAGAGATTCTGTTCATTTAGCTAATTCAATTGATTCATGTTTTCTTGGGATTTCACATTCTTTCATTGATTTTCTTTTCAATGTTTAGGTCATTTTTCAATCTTTCACTAATTTTCTTTTCAGATCTCATCTCATTTCTTATTCTTTCATTGATTTTTCTTTCCAAATTTAGATCATTTCTTAATATTTCATTGATATGTCTTTGGGTCATGATTTCCTCATTTTCATTGGATATTTGATCCATAGGATCTACATGTTGAATGGATTGGTTCTATATCTCATTGTTTCTTCCATCCATTTCTTCTTTCATCTTGTTCCTCTGTTCCAAGATTTCACAATCTTACTGACTAAATTTCTTGTTCTCTTTTGAGCTTTCTTACTTCTTCTTGTAGGGAACCATTCTTCTCTAAGAGTTATTTGATTGCATCATTTGCTTCATCTAAATTGCTTAGAGGGAAAAAGTCTTCAATTATTTCTTCAATGTACTAATGATCATTCATTTGATTTTCAAGTTCCTTCCTTCTTTTCAAGGATTGGGAAAGTTGCTCCTTAGCTTTATTGAGTTGTACAATGGCCATTTCTAGATCTAGCTTTTCATTGTCAATGGCTTTGTCAAGTCTAAATATCTTCATTGTCCTTGATCTTTGCTCAAGCTGTCAAACTTTATCTTGAGAACCACAAAGCTTTGCTACCAATTGTTGGAAATATTCAAGACTAGCTAGGTTACTAAGAGGGGAGGAGTGAATCAATAACCTCAAAATTTTTACCAAATTTAGATCTTAATTGCAATAATCCAATTACCATTTAATTCATTAAATTAGATCTTATAGCATTCATGAGAAATTGAAAACATAAAACATTCATAACACTTGAACACAATAATTTGGTGACCCAGAAACCTTCCAAATAGAAAGTAAAACTGGGGTGGTAATGATGCCCACAAAACTTCAAGACTACAGCATAAATTTGGCCTATTAAGGCTTACAATGATCACTTTTGGTGATCTGCCCTGTTAGGAGCAAATAGGATTGCTAGGTCCACCTTGTTAGAGGTTTTACAAACACACAATTAAGTATGCACTTGGTAAAGAGATTTGAGAAAATACTGTTAAGTCTACCTTGTTAAAGGATTTGGACTAGTTCACCTATTAGGATGAAACAGTTGATCTCTAACTTACAACTTGATTTTTTGATAGAGATTCTTTGAAGTATTGATCACCTTTATGTGATAGAGATGACTCTGCTACTTGGCCTTGCAATACACTTTGTCTATTGTTGATTCACATTCGCATGTTTCTAATTCACATTATTGACACACTTTCATAACTTTTTTTTTTTTGGATATGATACAATACATTACATATATATCAATCCAATTTACATAATTACAAAGTCAACCAATACACAAGTTAACACCAATATTACAGAGTTAGCCCATATGTAGATACTTAGGTTCTGAAGATTGACTTGGCAAAGTTCTAATACACGGTGTCCACTATCATTACTTGACATCATCCTGCATTCAGTAGGAGTAGAAGCTCGATCCATACTAATCATCTCAGAGTAGTCTCAAACTTGGTTTGCACTATGACTTGGTAAATACTATGTAACTCAGTATAAATTGAATTACATGTTTACCATGACTGTACTTGGTAAACACTAATCATCATACAACTTGGTTAACACTAACTTCACTTTACATGAACTACTAGCTCTATAGAAACTACAAAACTTGGTAACCATTGAACTACTAGGGTTGAACTATTGGACTTCACACTGACTGATTCTACTCGGTTTGAACTGTTGCACTTCACACTAACCGAATTTCCTTGGTAACCACTGGAATGCTCGATAGGAACTATTGTGCTGGGTGGCTACTGAAATGCATGGAAAACACTAGACTGTTCAATGAGCTTGGTAGCCATACAAAATCTAAATAAGTGTTGTCACTAATAACAAACTTGACTAAATGTCAACCCAAAGACCCATTTAACAAAATAATCACTAAAACATGCAAATGTTGTGTGCACATAACTTGTAGACTATGAGGGTGTCTCTTTTAGGTGTAGAAGATGCTTCTAGATAAAGTATGTTGCAAAAAATTGTACAAGGAAGGGAGTTTATAAAAAGGCAACTTGGCAGAAGGATGTTTCCCTTAAACTCTACTCAGTAGAAAAAGATGTGTCTAAAGTTTCAGAAGAAGAAATAACTACTTTAGTTCAAGATTTATCTATCAACCCTAGTATGGGCCAACATAATTTGAACCAAGAATACTTCTTTTGAAATGTGAGAAATGGGGCATTTTAAAAAGGATTATATTGAGTGTAGTTCTAGAAATTTAGAGTCAATAATAGGTTGGCATCTTGCGAGTTGAGATAAGGTGGCTTTGTTGTCTTTTGATATTTCAAAATGATGGAAGAAGGTTGTAATATTGGAAGAAGGTTGGCAAGTAGTTAACGGGGAGATGGTTAAGAAGGAGAGGAAGGTTGGGGCCTTTGATATAACTCTTCACTCATAGTTTAAAAGCAATGCAATCAATGAGTCTCAAATTGTAATATTGTTAATGGGGTTCTTTCATTTTAGGTTTGCGATTGATTGATTGTCTAGATTGTGATTGTAATTTTTTGTAGGGATATTAAGATTTTGTTCACAACTCAAAATCTTAGTTTATAGGGTGGATAATTAGTGATGGAAATATTAGAATAGAGTAGGGTGGGTGGACAATTGTAGAAGAATTATTGAATATTAGTAATATAAAATCTTTTTCTAAAAATAATAAAAAATAATTCATTACCAATCAAAAAATCTTAAATAAAAATAAATAAAGTTTTATTTTACATAAGAATTTAAAGGAACATTAAAATTATGTACATAATAAGAAAAATCTATAAAGTTCAAAATTTTATACATACATTTCAAAGAATCTTTGACTATCTTTTTAGAAGTAACCAAATTTTTAATATTGAAAAGAACTCTTTCCAAGTAGATGGTCATTGGAATAAGGAAAAAACAACAAAGATGGAATAAGCCATGGCTTGTCCTCAAATTATTCTATCTACACATTTTATATTGTTAATCGGTCATCTTATACTATATTCAATTTTAATAATTCTTAAAATTTCATTTTATACTATATTGAATTTTAATATGTGACACCAACTTTGTTTTTTAAGACTCCAAAATCTTTCCAAATCTATGAAATAAAATAATGGTCTTTCCGAGAGGCATTCCACCGGCCAATTAGCCTTATTCTGCCAATGCTTCCACATGCCACTTCATTATTAGTTCATGCCATGGCAGGAAACTTATGCATTCATTAAAAGTGAATGATCTTATTAGTTTGTCCAATCAGGAGCTTTTATTTATTTATATCCACTTTCCACTATAGACATATCTTTTTTTTGACATTTTAGCAAATTTAGTGTAATTTATTTTCATACAATTTGATTGGTCTATGTGTGCTACAGTCATGAGTTTGAAAGTTTTTTATTTTTAATTTTTGCACATAAGATAATTTATTTTTCTATTTTTCCAAACTTTAGATATTATTACTAAGAATAATAAATAATAATAGTACGGTCATGAGTTTGAAAGTTTTTCATTTTTGTTGAGAGATGACATATGGGTCAACATTTGCCATGTGAGCATTGATTATGGATGTCATTATATTCCATTTCTAACAAACCAACACAAACAAACAACACACTACAACATTATAAACAATTTGAGAGATGACATATGGGTCAACATTTTTCCTGTGAGCATTGATTATGGATGCCACAGAACATTTTTCTTTATGGTTGTGGCTTATAAATTATTTTTAGGTCAACATTTGTCCTATGGGAGAATTAATTATGAAATTCTCTAAAATTATTGTTTCCTTATTTATAGCATTGGTTGATTATTTTTAATTCACATTTCTAAAGCCTTTCGTCTCTTGCTACTAGAGTACACGATATGTAGAGATTTCTCTATTCTTTTTATTTGAGATTATATTGTGTTCTAGTTGTATTATTTTTTATGATGATCATATTTACATGGAATCTTGTTGAAATGTATTGTTTAGAATATATTGTGTTGTAGTTGCATTGTTTTTTGTGATCATCATATTAACATGAAATCTATCTATGGAAGCTTGTCCAAATCTATTGTTTATAATCAATTTTTTGTAAAAGAATTGAGTTTTTTGTTTGAAAATTTGAGATACATTTGTCAAAATTTGATATCTATGATCTATTTGTAGAATCAAGTTCTTGTAAAAGAATTGAGTTTTTTTGCCAAGATCTGTGTAGATATTTTAGATCACAATAATTTAATGCAGAAAATGGTTCAAAAGTTTACCAAAACACAAGCAAACATGGATATGGTGAAGTTGTTGGGGAAACTCCCTTGAGAAAGGTTGAAAAGCCAAGATTACAATAATTTAATGTACAAAATGGTTCAAAAGTTTATCAAAACACAATCAAACATGGATCTGGCAAAGTTGTTGGGAAAACTCCCTTGAGAAGGGTTGAAAAGCCAAACTCAATGAACTAACATAGCATCACTAGTAGCATATTGTGACTCCAGTGTGTTTGTGATTGTTGCCACTGGAACATTATGGTTCACAAATGTTTGCCATTAGAAATATCGCCAAGTTTTATGGAGATAAGGGTTGAATGAAAGAGTAGATCATTTTGTAGAGAATACAGAAGTGATACAAGAGCAGACCTATGGAGTTTTTTACTCAAATAAATATGAAATACATGATTTTTCATATAAAATACATAAATAAATGGAAAATGAGGAATAGAATTGAAATTAGAAATGAATTTCAGAGCCTTTAAACATAAATTGGTCTAAATATAACATAATTTTCTATTTGTTTAAGAAAGAATTTGGATTATGTATTTTGAAGTATTAGTTTTTATTTTGATTGAAATAAGAGATTTTCAAATAAAAGGTGATAATAATATAGTATATTATTTAATATATTATTACTTTGAATTACTCATTAAGATTTTGCAATGTTTTATTAAATTCATATATTTAATCTATTATAGTTGTGAATTAATCATCAAGATTGATATTGTGCTATTGAAATAATAATAAAAAAATTAATGTTTTAGACATATATTTGATGACATGACAATTGTAGCAAAAGAACCAAGCTATGACTTACCAATAGTTAGATTCTACATTCCACTACTTAATGTTTGTTCCATTAAAATATGTCGACTTGAGAATAGTCAGATTTTATATTCCACTAGTAGTATAGCAAACAAGATGAGAACCAATGGTTGTGAATACATTATGAATAGAAGAGTGGTGCACCTTAAGTTTGACCTATAATTGATGCAGAGCCACACCTTGGAAAATTCAGGAGAAATCAGTCACTCAACTGAGTTGCTTCAAGGGGCATCTACAACCTTCAGGATCACACACTAAAATCAGATTCAATAAACAAAACTTTGAAAATAAAATCCTCCAAAATATCTTCTTGCTGCCTTCGGATAGATCCACACTCAGACATGAATAATTTTTTAATCAAAAAAGATTTACTCAATCCAACCGTTGATATTTGGCATAACTAGGTTTCAAACAACATATAAAAATTTGAGAGAAATCCAACGGTTCAAACGTGAGATATTGACCCCACATCAGAGTACATTTTTTCTGAAAATAAATCCCCCAAAATATCTTCTTGCTGCCTTCGGATAGACCCGCACTCAGACATGAATAACTTTTGAACCAGAAAAGATTTACTCAATCCAACCATTGATATTTGGCATAACTAGGTTTCAAACAACATATAAAAATTTGAGAGAAATCCAACAGTTCAAACCCGAGATAGTGACCCCGCATTAGAGTACATTTTTCTGCAATTGTTATTCCCTAAACTGATTGCCATGAGAAATATATGAAGCATAACAGTAGAACCATAATCTAGAAAAAAAAAATGCAGGAGACCAAAGGAGACATAAAACTTCCCATTCGTCCCCAAGTTCGAATCATTTTTTACATAAAAGATTGGCTTTTTTTAATAACCAAAGTCTGACTGGCCTTGATGTCCAGTAGTAATAAAAATGTTTTCTTTTCCATCTAAGAATAGGAATCTAAAAGATGTTTTACCATCAATACCATGGAACAATCATGGATATTCTTGTAACTGTTAAGAATAGGAATCATCAATACCATGCAACAATCATGGATATTCTTGTAACTACTAAGAATAGGAATTTGAAAGATGTTTTACCATCAATACCATGCAACAATCATGGATATTCTTGTAACTACTAAGAACAGGAATCTGAAAGACATTTTACCATCAATACCATGCAGCAATCATGAGTATTCTTGTAACTTTCTATTATCTATCACCAGTATTTGATGGAATTCTCTTTAATTATTTAGCACAACTATGAATTAAAACAACTACTCTAATTTTAAAATCCACACACCTGGTCCTAGGTGGCTATATTTGGAGAGCTCATCGAATTGCTACTCCAGGTATGCCACCACATGTAGGACATTATTGAAAACATTTAAATTTAAAACACACACAAAATGTAAAACATTACTTATCATATTTTCTGCTCTGCTACTGCAGCATACTCCCCTGTAGAAAGAATCTCAAGTCCACTTGAGATGAGATCTTGAACGGATGAACCACACTTGTTGATTTGTTTCTCATCCATCCAAATAGCCTCTGTCACTAGTTTGTTCTTCCATTTGACTAAATACTGAGTGTATTGTCGTCTGCGAGTCTTCTTTATTTTTGTATCTAGGATTTTCTCCTATTGAGGTGGTGCTGGTTTAGGTACTTGTTGTAGATCTTCTATTACTGAATCTTCATATACGACTTGTGTTTCAGAACCTTTGTATCATGTGAGATCACAAAAATTGAATATGGGTGAAATACCAATGTCTGTAGGTAACTGAATTTTGTATGCATTATGTCCATATTTTTCTAGAATTTGACAAGGACCAACCTTCTTAGGTAGTAACTTTGTATTCTTCATTTGGGATAACCTTTCTTTCTTCAAATATGCCCATACTAAATCACCAACTTTGAATTGTACTTCTCTTCTTTTCTGATCAGCAACTTCTTTGTACTTGTGATTTGAATTCTATAGCTACAACTTGACTTGATCTTGGACCTCTTTAATAGCTTCAGCAAATTCTTCAGCATGTGAACTACTTGGAAAAGTATTTGGAAGTTCCCTCAACTCGAGAATTCCTCTTGGATGTGTACCATACACAATATGAAATGGAGATTTCCCTGTACTTCTATTCACTGTATCATTGTATGATAATTCAGCCTAAGCAAGTACGAAATCCCACTTTTCTCCATGTTGTTTTGTAAGGCACCTTAATAAGTTTCCCAAAGATCTGTTGACAACTTCTGTTTGGCCATCGGTTTGTGGGTGATATGCAGATGAAAAAGACAAATTTGTGCCAAGTTTCTTCCAAAGGGTCCTCCAAAAATGACCCACAAATCTGCCATCTCTGTCTGAAACAATATTCAGTGGTAATCCATGAATTCACACTCTCTCCTTGAAGAATAAATCTGCAATGTATGATGCATCTTTGGTGGATTTACATGGTAAGAAATGTGACATTTTACTGAACCTATCCACAACAACAAAAATGCTATCAAACCCCTTCTGAGTTCTTGGTAATCCCATAACAAAATCCATACTAATACTTTCCCATGGTTGTGAAGGAATAGGTAAGGGCTGATACAATCCTGCGTTGGTACTTTTACCTTTACTTTTCTGACAAATGGTGCATTCTTCCACAAATTTCCTAACATCCTTTTGTAACTTTGGCCAAAAATAGTTTCTACGAACCATCTAGTCCAAAATGACTAGATAATGCTCCGCTATGTTTCTCCTGTATGATATTATCTCTCATTGAACACTTTGGGATGCAAAGTTGTCCTCCCTTGAAAAATAATCCTTCTTGAAGCAGAAAATTGAAATATTCACTATTGTACCTCTCATCCAAATTAATACATGCCTGATAGATGTCCTTGAAATCAGCATAATCAACATACATACCTTTCAGATTTGAAATGCCTGTAGTTTCCAACTGAATTTGTGACGTAGTTAAAGTTCTCCTACTTAATGCATCAGCAACCTTATTTGTTACTCCCTTCTTGTGCTTAATAGAAAAAATGAATGCTTGCAATGTCTCTACCCATTTCATGTGCCTATGATTCAATTTCTCTTGACTATTTATGAAACTAACTGCTTGGTTATCTGTGTATACAATGAATTCCTTGGGTAGCAAATAGTGTCTCCATTTCTCCAGGGTTTGAACAAGGGCATACATTTCCAATCATATGATGAATATCTCTGTTTGGCTTCATTGAGCTTCTCACTGAAAAAGGCTACAGGTCTGTCCTCTTGACTAAGAACACCTCCTATGGCTATGTTGCTTGCATCACATTCTATCTGAAAGACTTTATTAAAATCAGGAAATGCAAGGACTAGTTTTTGGGCCACTTTTTGCTTAAGAATTTCAAAGGCTTTATTGGCTTTAGGTGTCCAAACAAATTTACACTTCTGCCCTCCTCTTATAGTATTCAAAATAGGTGCACAAATCAAACTAAAATTTTTGATAAACTTTCTGTAGAAAGTGGCTAACCCATGAAAACTTCTAACTGCTGCAATAGTTCTAGGTGTTGGCCATGAAAGAATTGCACTTACCTTATCTTGATCCATCTTGAGCATTCCTTTTGAGATCACAAAGCCAAGGTATGTTAGTTCCCCTCACATAAAACTACATTTCTCCATATTGATCATTAACTTTTCCTCTTGTAACCTTCTCAACACCAAATCTATGTGTTTTAGATGCTCCTCTTTTGTTTTGCTGGAAACCAAAATGTCATCTAGATACACTATCACAAACTTTCCTATAAAATCTTTCAAAATTTCATTCATCAGCCTCATAAATGTACTAGGAGCGTTAGACAATCCAAATGGCATTACTTTCCATTCATATAATCCCTCATTTGTCTTAAATGCTATTTTCCATTCATCTCTTGGCCTAATTCTTATCTGATGATACCCACTTTTTAAATCAATCTTTGAAAAATATCTTGCTTTCCCTAAACAATCCAGTAAATCTTCTATTCTAAGCATTGGAAATCTATACCTTATAGTGATCTTGTTTAGTGCTCTTGAATCTATGCATAGTCTCCATGTTCCTTCTTTCTTTGGTGCTAGGACTGCAGGTACTGCGCATGGGCTTAAACTTTTACCAATCAAACCAGCCTCGAGCAACTCTTCAATTTGTCTTGCCATTTCTTCATTTTGTTGTGGTGTTAGCTTATATGCCACCTTGTTGGGTAATGTTGATCCTAGTATGAGATTAATACAATGACTGATTTCTCGCACTGGTGGGAGACTTCTTGGTATTCCATCAGCTATAATTTCTTTGTAGTTGTCCAAAATTGGTTCCACTTCTTCAGGCACCTTTTCCTTCTTCTTTTCTGTCACTTCCACCTTCAAGTTTGAAGACTCCATCTTTGAATTTTCTTCCTCAGTCTGATTTTCAGCATCATTCTGTAATTTATTTTTGAGTACAGGAACCAGTGCAAAGAGTGGACACTTCTTTCCTTTCACCTCTTTCAAAAATTCTTTCTTACCCATCACCATAACTTTGGCTTCTGTGGCTTTTGATTCTTCTTGACTTGGCTCAACTAAAGGTATCAATTCAATGACCTTTCCATTTTTTGTAATGGTATACATATTCTTCACTCCATCGTGATGTGCCTTGAGATCATATTGCCATGGTCTACGAAAAAGTAAATGGCATGCATCCATATTAACAATATCAAACAATAATCTATCTTTATAGGCTCCAATTTGAAATTCCACCCAAGCTTGCTCTTCTACTATAGTCTATTGTCCTTTATTTAACCAAGATACTTTTTAAGGATACGGGTGTTGTATTCTTGGTAGCTTTAACTTTTCCACCATTTCAAGAGACACAAAATTTTCTGTAGAACCAGAGTCTACCAGTACGTTACAAAATTTTCCTCTAGATTTATAGGTAGTTCTAAAAATGGACTTCCTTTGTGGTGGTTCTTCTTTAACAAGCATTTTCAATAGTGTTCTCATCATAACTGCTTCCCCGTTTTCTGGATAACCATAACTTTCTGAATCTTCTTGTAAATCTGCTTCTTGTGCTAGGTGTATTCTCTTTTCGCCATGAGTACTAGAGCTTGCTTTTGCTAGACATTTGTGTGCCATATGACCTTCTTGATTATAGTTGTAGCATCTTATTGGTCCATTTGTCCTTCCTAGTGATCTTCCTCTGAAATTTGGCCTTCTACCTCTGAAATTATCAAACTTGTTAACTTCATTATGCAGCTCTGTTTGTGGTTGAAAATTTGGACTTCTTCCTCTAAATGTACCTCTTCCTCTGAATGGCTTCCTTCCTCTACCTTTGTTTTTATTTTCTTGTCTCCTTTTGATTTTCTCTTCCACCTTCAAAGCTAGTTGATAGCACTTAGCTATGGTGTTAGGACTCAGCAACTGCAACTCTTCTTGTAAGTTCATCCTCAAACCATTTAGGTATCTTGCTACCTTGATACTCTCAGGTTCTGCAAATTTTGACCTTAGACTTAACTTCTGAAATTCTTCTATATAAGTACAGACATCCATATCCCTTTTTCTGAGATTCTTCCTCTTCTAATGCAACTGTACCTCATAGTCTTCAGGGAGATACGTCTCTCTTATCATTGACACCATCTTCTTCCATGAACAAATCTTCCTTTTATCCTCTTTTACCCTTTCTTCTTGCACAAAATTCCACCATGTAAGGGCTGCTCCCTTCATTCTAGATTTAGCTAATTTAACTTGCTGTGATTCTAAAACTTTCTCACATTCAAAATGATTCTCTAGAGCTTCAATCCATTCCAATACTAATTCAGCATCCATCTTTCCTGTAAACATCGATAACTCAACAGATTTTCCTCCCAAAGCCTTTAAAGCTTTAAAAAATGGCTTCTCGTTCTCAGATATTTCATCTTCTTCACTGTCGGGTACGTCTTCCTTTTCTTCCATTTCTTCTTTTATTTCTTTCTTCTCAACTACATTCTGCATATATTCCAACTTACTGGCTAATTCTGCCACTATCCCCTTCAACTCTCTATTCTCTTTCTAGAGAAGTTCTTCTTGCTCCTTGACTTTCTTCACTAACTCTGCATTGGTCACCATCTTGTTTGACCCTATTGAAGAATCTTGATCAGGGGCGTTCAACATATAACTTCACAACCTGCAACTCTCAAGCTCTAATACCAAAAATGATGTAGAGCCACACCTTGGAAAACCCAAGAGGAATCAGTCACTCAACTAAGTTTCTTCAAGGGGCATCTACAACCTTCAATATCACACACTAAAATCAGATTCAATAAACAAAACTTTGAAAATAAAATCCTCCAAAATATCTTCTTGCTGCCTTCGGATAGACTCGCACTCGGACATGAATAACTTTCGAACCAGAAAAGATTTACTCAATCCAACCATTGATATTTGGCATAACTAGGTTTCAAACAACATATAAAAATTTGAGAGAAATCCAACAGTTCAAACCCGAGATATTGACCCCACATCAGAGTGCAAATTTCTGCAGTTGTTATTCCCTAAACTGATTGCCATGAGAAATATATGAAGCATAACAATAGAACCATAATCTTGAAAAAAAAAAATGCAAGAGACCAAAGGAGACATAAAACTTCCCATTCCTCCCCAAGTTTGAATCATTTTTTACATAAAATATTGGCTTTTTTTAATAACCAAAGTCTAACTGGCCTTGTTGTCCAGTAGTAATAAAAACATTTTCTTTTCCATCTAAGAATAGGAATCTGAAAGACGTTTTACCATCAATACCATGGAGCAATCATGGATATTCTTGTAACTGCTAAGAATAGGAATCATCAATACCATGCAACAATCATGGATATTCTTGTAACTGCTAAGAATAGGAATCTGAAAGATGTTTTACCATCAATACCATGCAACAATCATGGATATTCTTGTAACTGCTAAGAATAGGAATCTAAAAGATGTTTTACCATCAATACCATGCAGCAATCATGGGTATTCTTGTAACTGCCTATTATCTATCACCAGTATTTGATGGAATTCTCTTTAATTATTTAGCACAACTACGAATTAAAACAACTATTCTAATTTTAAAATCTACACACTTGGTCCTAGGTGGCTATATCTGGAGAGCTCATCGAATTGCTACTCCAGGTATGCCACCACATCTAGGACATTATTGAAAACATTTAAATTTAAAATACACACAAAATGTAAAACATTACTTATCATATTTTTCGCTCTGCTACTACAACAATAATGAAGATCACTTTTAAAAGAGGGCTTTATGCAATTGAAAAACTTATACATTGTTTATTGACTCCTTCCCAACAAATGGATATTGAACAATTTCTCACAACAAAAGGTAAATATGACTAGTCACAAATTAGCATTTATTTAAAATATGGAAAGAAAGTTATTATGAGACAATTACAATATACTAACATGCACAAAATGGAATTTGCAAGTATCCTAAATAGCTATAAAGACATATCAAGCTATAAATAATGGCAGTTACAAAAGATACTAGTCAATATAAAATAAAGTGTGTAAACAAACAATGTATATGCATGAATCATATATCCAAGTACATTTTGTGTGTCATATATGTATAATGAAATAATGTATATGCATTGATATGCTATAAGACATACTTTTGTTCTATCAAATTGTATAACATGATTGAGTAGATGCTTTGCTAATGTAAACTATTATTGAAATACAATGAAAAAGTGCACAACATGCTTTATCCTATTGCATATCCAATGTATAAAACACTATCTAAATTGTTATTTATCATATGCAAAAACTATACTTAGGCAGGAACTTTGACGCTTTGCATCCTTGTTTAAAAGTTAACGTTAAGATTGGTAGTGGTTTTGTGCTTTTTACATTTTCAATGAAGTACTTGATTTGTATGGAATTTGGGTAAAGAAGATTTTTAGTTTTTTAGTTTTTTGTTTGGGGTATTAATCAATTGGCTTTAATTTAAAATAATATTATTTTATTTAAAATAATTTATAATTTTACATAAATTTGTAGGGCATTAAAAGACAAGTGTCACATAGTGACTAGTACTTGTTGTAATAATAATAAATAAATTAATTAAAAATAACATTAATAATTATAATTATTTCACATAATAATACATCAAAATTAAATAGTAATAAATTTTAAAAAATAATTTAAAGTGATAATTATTGTAATCAAGCAATTAGAAACAATGACTAATCTATAATAAAATATAAGTTATCTTATTTTTGGTTGATTGGGATGTTTTTATTGGAAAGATAATGAGTTTAATCTAAAATATTTTTAAAAAGTTATAAAAATTACAATAAAAACATCATAAATATTTGATAAACTTGAGGAAGTATAAAGAAATCATAATAATCATGGCATTTTCTAAGTTATTTAAAAATGTTTAAGACTTAGCATTTCTTATTTACATTTTATTTTGTTATTCTTTTAATCAAAAAAATTATCCAATAAAATTTAGGGATATGATAACTTATAACTTTATTCTTATGTTTAAAATTAATTGTACTATTTTGACAAAATTAGTATCTTTTACAAACTTAACAAGTAAATCATTATGTAATAGTTAATTTTCATTAAAATAGATTGTTTATGTTTTTGAAATAAAAAGTGACCAAAATAAGGGGGTTGGCCCTTACAACCAAAAAGTTGTCAACCAACACACTACTAGCAAAACAAGCAAATAGCAGCCATATACAATAGAGAACTACAACTATTAACCAAAAACACAACTAATAGAGAAACAACTAACTAAAACAAAAATTATAGTACTAAGCAAACTATGATTGTTCAAGACATGGATTGTTGGCACAAACAAAACCAACCCAGTCCAAAAATATGACACTATCATTTACATCTATCAACATAATATCTATACTAAATCTAAAGACTATAGTACCAAACATACTATTAAAGTTCAATATTTTAAAACTATTGGCATAAATAAGCCAAGCCAAGTCTATGAATAAGTTGTAAACCAATAAACCAAGTAGCATCAGAAACCAATAAACAACCAGGGCTAAAAAAACCCCTAGGAACCACCGCATTATTTTTCATCTTTATCTTTTCCCTTCCTAGCCAGAAGCAATCTAGCCTAATCCTTAGCAAGGAACTTATATAGGAGCTTGTTCTTCTCCATGTCCAACCCCATCTTGTACTTCTTCTGTGCCAATAATTGAAGGGTGGTAGCAGTAGCATGGGTAACCTTCAAGGAAAATTTAGAGGATTAAAACCCATCCTTTAAAGATTTGACCCTTCTCTTTATCTGTGCATTCCTCGCATTCTGCTACTCCTTCTCCATATTTCCTTTCTCAACATTCTTATGTGCCTCCTTAGTCTCTGCCAATAGCTAGTTTTCATCCTACAAAACCTAGGGGTTAGTAAAAACATTAGTTTTTTCCTTAGCCAGGGAAGAAATGATAATGGGGGAGGTATCCACTTTAGTGTTGTCTTCACAGAAGGTAATAGGCTGCAAGGTAAAGCTAGCTATCACATGCATCATCTCAGTGGTATTGACATTACTAGCAGACACCCAGGTTTTATCAATAGAATTTTCACTTTTTTCTTTCTCCTCATTCCCCTTTTCTCTCTTTGAGTCATAAAGTTTCTCCTCCTCTAGTTCTCTTTCATTATTTTCAAAATTCTCCTCTTCTACCTCCTCAACCCTAAATCTATTAGCCTTTTTTTGTATCTTGCTTGTGTTTTGGCTAACCTTCCTCACCTTCTCCTACCATTTCCTCCCTCCTCCTTTGACTCCCCAATGACCACCTCAACTAGATTTGCAATTTCAATTTTTTTACTACCCTTTTGTTCAACTATTGGATCTGGGTTTTTCTTTTCCTTATTATCCCTACTAGGGGAAGGGTGTGGCATGTGGATTTCGGTTCCAATACTAGTACTTGGAGGGGAATTTTGATGGTGACATTGATTGTCAACAAAAACCACCCTAGGGGGATAGAGGGCAAGATGAAACTAGTAAAGTCTAAGATCAGACCTTGGTGAATGATAGTGAACTTATTACCCTTGCTTCTTTTCTCCATAACATTACTTTTCATGTCCTCAAGATAGAGTAAAAGAAAGAATGGGATAGAAATAAAATCTCTATTTCTAAAATGGTTCAATATAGGGAAGTGATAATAATAATAAACTCCAAACCTACCTTCAAGCGTCAAGAATTTCATGATCACCAGGAAAACATCATCCCAAGGAGTTGGTAGCTTATCCCTCTAGAAGCTTCCCTTGTAGCAAACATGTTCTTCATCCTCAGCAAAAAAACTATTCATGGCTTCGTTTATCATTTTTGTAACCTTCTTCCATTTTTTTCACTTTCAGGGACAACCTAGTGGCCATTGCAATAACCTCCTCATTCACTTGAAATGTGATACCATTTACGGTAACTATGTGGTCATTCCATCCATTCACAAATTGAAGAGCACAATTTTCATCATAACCAGCCATTGCCTGCATATATGGAAGAAATCCCCCTTCTTTAAATAGGAACCAGGTCACCATTCTATCCTTAAAATTTTCTTTCTTTGTTGGTTCTAGTCGATTCAAGTCTCCACCCATTTCTTCCTTGCTAACTCCTGGCCCCCCAACCTCAATAATTTGCATTTGAACCTTCTTACCCTCAAGCTCACTAATAGTGGAGATATTTTTCATCAATGGCAGCAATGTGATGTTGAAAATAACATCTCTAGGGCCTTTAATCATCCTATAAGAAATTTTTTGAGGTGCTTTGAAATCCCATCCCTTTTCATTATGGGATTCGTGCATACTTAGCATCATAACTTCAATGTCCCTAAATTTTTTGATAGTATCTATAATGATATTATTTGTACTTCCAAAAAGAAAATATTTAAACTTTTGCATTATGTCACCATAATTGTGAAGTAACTCGTACCTCAAATTGCATCTATTTATTATCCAACCTGTACTATAGTGTTTTGTCATCTTTCTTTTACATTTCTTATTAAAATTGGCAAGCTTCACCTTCCTAAATATGATATTGCCAAATTTGGCATTGATCATAATTTCCCTATCCATGCTTAGTTTTTGTTCCCCCCCTAACTTCCTTGCAAATCAGTGTCCTAATTTCCTCCTTTGGGATATCCATGCTTCTCCAACACATCATTTCCTTCAAATCAAACCCCATGGTAGTAGCAACATCCACCACCATATTACATTCTCTGTATATGTGTTGTAATTGGACTTTTTCCATCCCATTTAGGATATGTCTAATATCCATGATACTATTTTGGATATTCCAACCTAGCTAAGAGATTTCACTAGTACATTTGACCCCATTTTTTGACCAATATTGGTCAAAATTTTGACCCAAGTTGGTCAAAATTTGGACCAACCAATTGGTTAAAGTTTTTCCCATCAAAATTTTGACCATCTTACTGGTTGGTCAAAATTTTCCCCAATACATTGGTCAGAAATATCACATAGTCCTAGCGCAGTCTACACCAAGCATTCATTGAATTTTCAACCAATGCTTGGTTGAGAACTATAGAAAGTGGTAGAAAATATTGACCAATACTTGGTAGAAATTTTTTATGTGTTGGTCAAAATTTTGACCAATGCCTGGTAGAAAACTTCTAGGTATTGGTCAAAATTTTGACCAATGCATGGTAGAAAACTTTTGGGTATTGTTCAAAATTTTGACCAATGTTTGGTAGAAAATTTTTAGGTATTGTTCACAATTTTGACCAATGCTCGGTCAAAAACTGGCAGCCATTGGT
Source organism: Cupressus sempervirens (assembly GCA_028749045.1). Classification (NCBI taxonomy): domain Eukaryota; kingdom Viridiplantae; phylum Streptophyta; class Pinopsida; order Cupressales; family Cupressaceae; genus Cupressus; species Cupressus sempervirens. Next base: position 747,886,375 of record CM053783.1, read on the forward strand.
CAAAATTTTGACCAATGCCTAGTAGAAAACTTTTAGGTTTTGGTCAAAATTTTGACCAATTCCTAGTAGAAAACTTATAGGTATTGGTCAAAATTCAATACCTGGTGGTTTTCTACCAAGCATTGGTCAAAATTTTGACCAATGTTTGGTCAATATTTTTTTGAGGCATTCTATAAAACAATTCACATGCCTTGCCTATGGTTTGACATTTTGCATGCATCCTACACTCTCATCCTAATGATGGATTACAAAGAGTGATCTAAAATGATGATGCTAAAAAACACACACAATCAAATCCAAAACGAACTTGCATTACAAATAGATTATGAAAATATGATATTTTTAATTTTGCATGCATTTCTACTAGGACAATGAAAATTATATATCTTTAAGTTGTGAATGTCTTGTAGTGCAAGTTCATTTTGGATTTGATTGTGTGTGTTTTTTAGCATCATCATTTCAGATCACTCTCTGTAATCCATCATCAGGATGAGCCAGTGCACAATGCATGCAAAATGTCAAATCATAGGCAAGGCATGTGAATTGTTTTATAGAATGCCTCAAAGAAGCTAAGAATATTGAAATAATTACAAGGGGCTATTCTGTTGCTCTAAATATTATAGGCATTTTTGTCTTCCAATCATAAGGATATTATGTTTGTATGCTTCTTCCATGATAAGACATGAGTGTTCATCTAAGATCTTGACAATTGTCATATTTAAGTCATGGGCCCCTCCTCGACTTTCATGTTTTTGGGTAGGTATAAGTACCTTCCTAAGTACCAAGGCATGTTGGACATTTTTGGTTATAATTTTTTTCATTAACAATATAATTTTATCACTCTTAGCTATATTCAAGATACTTAGGTACTACTAGGAACATCATTTATAACTACAGACTGCCTATATACCCTATATCTCTGATTCATTTTCACAACAAATGCCAACTCATATTTAGTGCACATGTTTAAAAGCTTCTAGATGTTTTGATTAAAAGGAAAACACATGTTGAAATAGATTTTTATCTTGGGTTTATTTTCTACCCAGTTAGTAGATTTTAGAGAGGGGGAGAAAAAGAGAGAGTTTGGCAAATTAATAAATTGCATGAATGCAACAATATAGGAAGGAGATACCAGAAATCAAAGAATAAACCTAGATCTATATACATGTTATGTGTTTTTAGACTAGCAAGAAACACTCTATACATATCTAGGGATGGTCAAAAAATGATTATTGCAAATCAATACTAATTTACAATAATCCTCCAAGAGGAAGGCTACAAGTACATAGTTCAATTGAATTCCTAGACAAATAGTTCAATTGAATGGTCTATAGATACCATCAAGATCAGCATTTTGAATAATCCATGGATGTTGTAAAAGCTTGTGTAAAGGTAGCCTCTTTGAGGAATCTTTCTATAGTAATTGTGTAACCATGATAACTAAAAATTTATATAAGTAGTGAGACAGACATGTCTAACAAAATTGTCTTCAAAATATCAAGGCAACATATAAAACTTGAGATATTATATCTTTAGCTACAGCCAAAACAAGTGTCTTTAAAGGAAATTTCAAATCCACTTTCACGATCCTGCATAAAAAAGCTAGCCATGGTCAAATCCATGGTTCAAATAAGAAAATATAAGAACCCTGCAAGTATAAGGCCTAAAACAAAAAATATATATATATATATATATATATATATACTAAGAACTAAAACATAGTATGGCTTCTCAGACCTTTTGTAAGTGTCTGAATCTTCCTTTGCTTCAAAAGGAGGAACCCCATAAAGAAACTCATAACACAAGATCCCCAAACTCCATATGTCTACCCTAGAATCATGCTCCCCATTTTCCACTAGAATAGAAATTTTCAAATATGTAAATAATCTAGAAGGACGAAATGAAGAGAAAATTCAATATTACACACTAACATACCCATTTCACGAGGTAAGTAATCCAATGTTCCACACATTGTTCACCTTCTATCAAAAGTGTGCACAGACCAACGAAAAATTGGCAATTTTCAGCTCACCCTAACAAGTGAATTTGTTAATAATGTAATGATAAAAAATAAATCCTTGCAAGTTTAAATTGAGTATCATTAGAAATATATTCATCCTTGACACTTACCTGTATGCCAATTAACAAGTTCTCTAGATTGATATCTCAGTGTATGACATGTTTTTCATGGCAATATATAAAAGCTTTTGCAAAAGACACAATGTGCTGTACAAAAAAGGAGTCAATAGTTTCTAGACTAAAAAAAGAAAAGTAGATTATAAGCCATTTCCAATTGTACTTATAGTAGTTTACCACCTTTCAATGAAGCATTTACAACATTGGAGCTCTTTGTAGAGCTCACCTTTTGCAGCATATTCAAGAATAAGATAGACCCTACTCTGAATAAATTGATGAATCAAAGAATCAATTAAAGAAATACTAGGGAAGGCTTCGATGAAAAGTAAATTTCATCCAAAAGATTAGAAAATTGCAGGATATGCACCTAATCATAAAAGTATCCAAACAATCGAAGTATATTTGGATGGCGGAGATGACTCTAAATTTCAATCTCCCTATGGAATTGGTGCTCTACTTGTGACTGCTAGAGTTGGTTCTTGAATAGAACTTTTAAAGCCACAAAAAAATTTCTTTGTTCACACAAGTGAAAATAGTTGGTGAACCATTAAGTGATAGTCCTTCATTAAAAAAAATTATGCCATTCTGGAAACAAAATTCTAGAAACATAGGTATGGATTTCCAAACCCATGTTGAAATTCCATACCCATGTTGAAATTCATGTTGAAATTCAAAATTATGGAAACATAGGTATGGAATTCTAGAACCATGTTGAAATTCCATACCCATGTCGAAATTCATGCTATGGAATTCTAGACCCATGTTGAAATTTCATACCCATGTTGAAATTCATGTTGAAAGTCAAAATTCTGGAAACATAGGCATAGTTTTGGACATTAAAATAGTTGTTTAAGAAGCTATCTAGACCATGCTATAAAAGTTTTGATGAATTCTCATAGGGAATTAATTCTATATTGAGTACAAAATATAGCAAACCTTACAACTGGTCGAGTATGTCTATAGACTGTCATTCATTGCAAAGTTTAAGATTCACAATCTCCTTAAGAACTTAGGAGGAAATGCACAATGAATGTTGTCAAGGTTTAATTATGTAGGCATAAGAACCACCTCTTTCAACATTAAAAGAACAAGTGGATAGTTCTATTCTTATAGACAAGGTTTTAGCTCTATCTTGAGATAAAGATACAGGAGATATTTGCCCAATATCTGCTGTCAATACTAGAATAGTTTTAAAAAGAGACTTCCTTTTAGTAGTTTCAATTTGATGATTAAAATTGGCTTAATCATAAAATTCCATATTAAGATGATTAAAGCATTAAGATTTTGTCTACGATCCAAAATGTTGTACATTAGTACAACATATAAATTTAATATTTTTTTATTCAAAGTGTGGACACAAATAAATGATAGATTGTGGCTCTTTCACTAGTTTTTGTAATGAATTTTTAAAAAAATCAATGATTAATCTTCATATTTATTCTTACATCCATCTACAATTCTAGAAAATATTCTGATGTTTAAAACCAATTTGCCTATCTCCAAAGCTTAGAGAAACACTATTAAAATCTGTGGTAGACTTGAAAAGACCTAAGCTGATCTAGTAGCCAAAGTTTTGCTATCTTAATTCAAAAACTTGCAAAAGCTTCTAAATGTTTTCCTCTTTTGGTCAAACTTGTTTGAGACTCTGTTAATCTTGGACTCACCTTGGTTTAATAGATCAAAACATTATTAAAAATAAAAGTCCCAAACACAAAAAAATTACAACACTCATCTTCATCATCAATGGTTATTTATTCAATAACAACTTCTTTAAATTCTCTGTAGATTGTTTGAACTATGAATGATGTCAAATATATTGTATCACAAGTAGTTCTCCAGTTGAGTATCTCCTAAGTGCAACATAGTAACTGGTCCATTGAAATTTAAAATTTTGCAACTTGCTACAGATTTTTGAGAAGATTTGAATTCTTTATTCATATTACTGATATTATATTGAATTGGAAAATTATAAAAATCCAAATTATCTTGAAATATAGTTTTAAACTTGTCGTGTTGAAGCCTAAAGGGACCAAGTCAATGTAAATCCTTGATCTATGAATGATGTCAAATTCATTGTATCAAAAACAGTTCTTGAATTATCTCCTAAGTGTTGTCCATTGAAAAATAAAAATTTGCAACTTGCTCTAGATTGTCAAGAAGAATTGCATTTTTTATTCATATTACTGATATAATTTTGAATTGAAAATTATGAAAAAACAATTTATCTTTAAATATAGTTTTTAACTTGTCATGCCAAAGCCTAAAGTGACCAAGTCGGTGTCAATCCCAAAACTAGGCTCCTAATCATTTATTAACTAACTTCAAACTAATCATGTTTTTTTATGTTGTCCCATTGCTTATGAACTTCCTCTTAAATTGGAAAAGCCTCATGCTTTCTATTTTATTGATTTTGTGTATCACTTATAGAACTCATATGACACCCCAAACTTGAACCAATGGCAGAAAAATGTGATAAGTACAAAAGAAGCCATAAGTCGGGGACACCATAAACCCTAGAGACAAAGAGAGGTAGTCATATTGCAAACCATAATATAAAAATACCTAGAGAATGTGTATAGGATTTTGAGGATGGCCTTAATCTTCTGTGTTTCTTACTCTATAGCCTCCTTAGCCAACTATTAATGCCATTTGTGCTGATGAGAACCTAGATGCCCTCTACAAAAAAACTAGTGGTTCTAATCATCCCATAGGAATAGAGGGCCCAACATGTCAGTATGTAGAAAAAGTCTGAAATAATCCCAATTGCATTGGTTTGGTTTGAAGAAAACTAAATTTGGGTCGAGAAATCTACCTAGCCCCTATGTTAATATGACAAAACCTTGAGAACTTTTGTGTATCTATCCTTTGAGAGGCCTTGTGAGGACAAATACTTTTAACTATTATTCATATGTAAGTGGTAACATATGTGCTCCTCATAGTTGCAAGATCGAGGCCTCTTTGAAACACAATATCTACAACCCTCCTAAAAAAAGATGCTTCAAAAGAGGAGTGGATATTAGCAAAGTTATTAAAAGAGTCTAACTACATACCAATAATGAGACTTAAGTTAAAACACTCATGTTGTAGCCAGTGAAATATAAATAGAAACCATGAACATGACATGAGGAAGAAGGTTAAAAAACCTGACCTAGTCACATATGCAAGACTATTACAATGTTTGTGTGAGATAAACCATGTAAGCCTATCTAGAAGATGTCAAAAAATTTGATATAGATGGAGAAAATAATATTACCCATTGATCTCAATTGCCAAATCTAGTAGAACACTTGGTTTTTTTGCTTTGAATAAAATGCAAGGCAAAGTAAAATGTGCTCTCCTAAAATTTTAACCATGTTATTTTCAAATGTGTCCATTGAGTTGAAATACAAGTCCAAAGGACATTTGCAATGCCAAGCATTAGCAAAAAGATTCAGACGCAGCCAACTAGAGCATAGTTTTGAGGAAGAAAAATGGGCCCTTACAACTACCTTCTTCCAAAATCAAGGCCTCGGCAATATAGGGCCCCATATAAATGTGACCAAGGTCATGATTGGAAAATGTTTCATGCAAATGTGGAACTCCTCAAAGATTTGTAGCAGTGCAGAAAGGTTAATTACCAAAAATGATAAGACAAGAATCATCGACACCAATTTAACAAGGGTCATTGGATGAGGTGAAATAACCCCAACAAACAGATAGGTGGTTGAGCAATAATGCACAACATCTAAATAGCCTGCAGGAAAAATATACAAGCTAATGTAGAATTAATGGATATTTTCCTAATAGCTGGTTCATAAATCATCCAATGTAGTCCCTCATCTACCCATTTCAACCGAAGAATTAGAAAAAAATTATTGGAGTGTATTTTTTAATTAGTGAGGTGGTTTAGCTTTGGTAGAATGTGAGGTTGATGGTTATCATTGATGTTAGCATCATTATCTCAACCTTTGGTGTGTCAATAGTTGTAAAAGATTGTGATTGTAGATATTTGTTATAGTATTGTTTTGTAGAGGCAAGGCTAATAAAAAGGCCCAAATTGTCTTGCATATTTTGATAGATGTTAGATGTGTAATTAAGTTTTCTAAGTATTGGGTGGAAGCAGAGAATTTTTTTTTAGTTTTTTGTGTTTGTGTTTGAGATTGAAGCTCCAAATTGGAAGAAGTATTTATTATAGCACCATTTAACTTCCAAAAGGTCATATAATATTGAATATTAAGTTATGACTCTAGGTTCTACATAGTTGACTTCTAGTGAGGAGGTGGCTTCTAAATAAGTGGATGTTGAAGTTGACTCTTGATTTGTATAGGTGGTCTTTAGCATAAATACTTGAAAGGAACTGATATTTCAACTTTGCATCTCATTATCAATTTCAAAAATTTTGTACACAATTTTCCCAAAATGTCATCAGGACAATGCTTAAGTTATAAGTTATTATAAATAATACATTAACATAAAAATTTTGTAGTGTTACTGTTCTGATATATTATAATAATAACATGTTAGTGTTCTTAAGATAGTTTTAAGTTTTAGCCTCTCAATGAACAAATCAAGAAAAAAATAAACCTAGTGCTAAACAGGCTTACCAATTAAAAAAACAAGATTTTAATATAATCATGTATCCATTGTAATGGTGTTCATAAGTCTAACTAGAAGTAGTTTCATGATGGTTATTATCCTAAGCTTTTTAGGCTAAACTATTTATAAAGTACAATCTATGAGCTCTCTATAAAGAACCAAATGTAGAGAATATGAGAATAACTATTCAAAAATCTACTGTTTTGGTTTAGCCTCCTGCATCTTTCCACTCAGTCATATGCAGTTACATTTATCCCCAATTTCCATATTTACCACAACTAGTTTAATTAATACTTAAAATTTGGGTTTTCTTTTACTCATTGTGTTTTTATTGGCCATCTTAAGTACAACTTTTTATATTTAGTGTAGTCTAATGCTCAAGCTTTCATCTTTATTTTATCTTTTATCAGATAGTGAGTTGCCTGATGCATTTGAAAAGCCAAAGTGCCTCCTAGCATTTAATGTTCAATCAGCCTTGCACGAATCAATATTTGGGTTTATATTACTAAAAAAAAGGGAAATCATTGAGCCACTCTCACTATTTTTTAAATTTATACCAATAAGAAGGGTTAATTTTTAAAGATACATAGAAAAATTCAAATGCATAAAGAATGGTAGCCATCTGTTCTAACATATATTCTTTCCACCAACTACTATCATAATTTTATCACATCTAGAAGTAAAGGATTAAAACATCGAATGCAACAGTTGGATATCTTCATCTTAATGTACTAGTTGGATATCTTCATCTTAATGCACTAACTTTCCTATTTAGTTTTCAATGTTAAAAAGTGAGGTTGCAAAATTTTATCTCCAACTAATCATTTTTTCTATTATGGAATTTCTATTGACTCCTTGCACTCTCATAACAAGTTGTGCATGTCCAATGGTCTTTAAAATGTCATTTAGCCACTACACATCATCTCACATTTATTTCTTCCTCCTATAGCATCTGTTCTCTCTACATTAAGGCATAGACTTAAGTCTATTTTGACTCTTATATGGCATCAAAACTTCATATCTACAGAGGCCTTCTCAATTTGGACACATTTTTGTAAGAGTTTTTGTTGGGTGCATTTTGATGCAAAATGGACCTCACAATTGAGTCTAGAACACCCAAAAACAAATAAATCAATATAAAGCTCAAGAAAAGTAGCCTCTCAATGAATAAATCATTGCAATGGATACACAATTATATTAAAATATTGTTTGTTTAACTGTTGAGCCTATTTAGCACTAGGTTTATTTTTTCTTGATTTGTTCGTTGAGAGGCTAAAACTTAAAACTATCTTAAGAACACTAACATGTTATTATTATAATATATCAAAACACTAACCCTACCAATTTTTTATGTTAATGTATTATTTATAATAACTTATAACTTAAGCATTTTCTTGATAACATTTTGAGATAATTGTGTATAAAAATTTTGAAATTGAAAATGAGATGCAAAGTTGAAATAGATACTTTAATCACCAAGAAACCCCTAATGATGATAATGCTTAGAAAAGGCTTAAAGCTCAAAAGTTGGCCTTGGCCACTATTATGAAAACAACAGAAGTACATAAGAAACTTAACCAAAACTTTGTAAAATGTGTTTTAAGTTAAAAAAAAATGAGGATATTGTAAGATGATAGTCACAATTAACAATGAACTAATTATGACAGAGACCAAATTAACAAAGGATTCTTTTCCAGCTAGAAGTGTTAAGGAAAAAATAAAAATTGATGATAGGAAACCTCTCTCACAATCGAATGGAGACTAAAACCATTCATAGAAAAGGAGAGGTGATTCCATAATGCTTAAAACAAAACTTTATGAAAAATAGGAAAAAAAACACCCATTGATAAATGAGTGCTAATATTGCCATATTGCAAGTTGGAAGAAAAAAACACCCAGTTATAAATGAGTGCTAATAATGCCATATCCAAACACTCCCTATTATGCTCATATTAGTATAAATTGTATCTTTGTTTGCTTTGAAGGCTGGGGGAAGAAATTAATTGAATTCTTTCTTGCTTAAAGATGAGGATGATGTAGATATTATCAAGATGGCCACTTTCATGACTAACGTCTGCAATAAAATGTTTGCTCAATTTGTGGTGTGAAAGGAGATGTTTTAATTTGTGGGTGATAGGAACAAAGTAGAGGAGGCATTTCAAGGTAAGTTATACAAATTAGAGGGCTTTTTGTAAGATGATAGACATGATATTATGATAAAGGATTAGCTTTGAAAGACTAGAGGGGAGTTCAGAAAGGTTCCAAACTTCAAACGTAAAGGGCAACGAATGAGGGTTGGGATGAATTGATTAAAAGAGAGAGATAGAGGAACCAATTATTTTTTCAATTTGATCAAACACAAGCAAAAATGGGAGAAGATTAAGGAAATTAATATTAGTGGTGGAGTGTCTTATGATCCTGATGAGATTTGTAAGGCTTTCCTTGATTTCTATAGTCTTTTTTTTTGACTTTTCAATGTGACAAAGACAATTATAATGTTTGGCTTTGTGTCTAAATATGATTCCATAGAAGATTTAAAAATGGATGCAAAAATGTTGTTTGGAGATTTTGTTGTTGAAATTTAGGAGACTATATTAATTGTAAAATATTACCTGTTCATCTCTTCCTCTGTTGTAAGTGAAAGAGATTGAAGGGCTTCCTTCCACTGGATAAGCTTCTTCAGGTATCTGGAGACAAAGTCTATTTATATTTAATGAAAGATTTAGCATATATTCTTGTTTCTATGTAGCAGAGATCAGAATGTTTGACTTGGTAGAACATGGGTATAATTTTGGCCTCACTTTCTTGCATGAGAAGCAACTTGTCCAAACACTAAGGTGAGTCTGCATAACCCTTGGAAACAATGGCTACGTGGGCTAAAGCAGAGTGGATGGCTGTCTGAATAGTGGAAGGAAATGAATCACCAAGTTGCTTCTCTTTGGAATCAAGAAATGTCTGAATTTCTAGCTACTCAAGGGAATTTAAATGGGAAATACATTTAATTTATAAAAATTCCCACCACCAATCAAAAAAATGACAATAATAGGAGAGCGTGGACCATAAAAAAGTGCTCCCACATGGCCTTCCCAAGGCCATGAGTGGTGTGTCCCCACAAAATATGTTGATATCAATCCCAAAAATGGGGATGGCATGATGTAACAAACCCATAAAATTTTTGTGTTGAGAAAGACATAGTCAGCCCCAAAATAATGCCTTTGTTAATGAGCATGGCATAGTCATTACTATAAACAAGGAAATCATCACCAACCTCCAATAAGAACATATTATTACTGATATGGCTCTCCAATCCCAAGGCTTTTCCCAAATCCCAGTCCAAGAAAGGAACAAAGATGATGGTCTCTAAGGACATGTGATCATGGGAGTGCAAAAGAAAACACTCTAGATCATAAGGAATACTAACCTCCAAATAATCGGTAACCTCCAATAATCATTGAGAGAGCATAAACAAGCTTGCACATATGAGAGATAACACAAGGCATAGAGTCCAAGGTATAAAATCTGTGTGGATAGGACTTAGATGGCTCCAAATCACTCCACCAAATCAAGGCATGTGAGTGGGCCTTGAACAACATAGTAGGAGAACCAAGGCCCATGTGTGAGTTTAAACAAAATTGGAATGGAGCTTGTGGGTCTAAAAATTGTGCAAAATGCACATGGGGAGTCCATATGGGACTTGGCATGGGTGCCTACAATAGATTTGAGGCCACCTCTATTGGAATTATGATATATTTGTCATTAGTTACAACACTTATTCGATTCTAAATGTTTATCGAGCTCATACCGAGCATTCCTTTGGAAACCAAGCTTATGGGTAGTTCAACAATGTTTACCAAGTTCATATTGGTTACCGAGCATAACCATGTTCTCCAAGTAGTTAGTGGTCACCAAACTTCACAGTGTTTACCAAGTTCTCAGTGCTCACCTAGTCATCAGTTGAAATCAGTGTCTACCGAGTGATCAAGGTAAACGAAGGACTTAGTGTTTACCGAATGATCAAGGTAAATGAAAGACTTCATGTTTACTGAGTGATCAAGGTAAACAAAAGTCTTAGTGTTTACTGAGTGATCAAGGTAAACAAAGAACTTAGTGTTTACTGAGTGATCAAGGTAAACAAAGAACTTAGTTTTTACTGAGTGATCAAGGTAAATGAAGGAATCAGTATTTACCAAGTGAAGAAGGTTATCAATGGATTTAGTTTTTACCAAGTAACACAATATTCACTGAGTCACCAATGGTTAGTGAGTTCCAAGCTACTTAGAATGGTCAGTATGAACTATGCCTCTACTCTTATCGAGTGTATGATGATGCAGTGTATTGTAGTGGATGCCGAGTATCAGAAGGTCATCGAGTCAGTTTGAGGAACTCAAGTTTTCTACCATCTAGCTGACTTAGTAATGTTTTGTTCACTTGTGTTTGGCTGACCTTGTTAAGTAAATATTGGAATGGTATATATGTGATGTATTATATCATTTGTAAAAAATATATATGATAAGGAAATTGGATGGGATTTTGTATTGCAATATTTTGAGAAGAGGGAAAGCAAATCAGCAATAGAACAGAGGAATACAGCAAGGTCAACATAGATGCAAAAAAATTTATATCTATCACATCAGGTGATCAGAGCATAAAGGATCTTATCAGCAATTAGCTATAACCAGATCCACTACTTCATTCTAATAGGTGAATTAGTTTGTAAATCCTTTAATAGGGTAGACTTAACAGTCTTGTGTAAATCTCCTAACAGAGTGCATACTTCATTGTATGTTTGTAAATCCTCTAACAAGGTGGATCTAGTAATCCTACTTGCTCCTAATAGGGAAGATCATCATAAGTGATCATTGTAAGCCTTAACAGGCCAACTTTATACTGCAGTATTGAAGTTTTGTGGGCATCATCCCCACCCCAATTTTACTTTCTAATTGGAAGGCTTCTGGGTCACCAAATATGTGTGTTCATGTGTTATAAATGTTTATCTTTTCATGCATGCAGTAGATTAGATAAATGAATGATGAATATGTTATTATGCATAATTTATCTAAAGTTTTAGAGTTACTGATTCACCCCTCCCCTCTCAGTAACCTTGTTAGTCTTGATTATTTCCAATAATTGGTATCAGAGCCTTGTGGTTCTTAGGATAAAGTTTGACAACTTGAGCAAAGATCAAAGACAATGGAGATATTTAGACTTGACAAATCTATTGAGAATGAAAATCTAGATCTGGAAATGGCCATGGCTCAACTCAAAGAAACAAAAGAGCATCTTTCACAATCTCTGAAAAGAAGAAAGGAACTTGCAAGACAAATGAATGATCATTAGTATATTGAAGAAAATATTGAAGACCTTTTACCATCAAGTAGTTCAAATGAAGCTAATGAAGCAATCAAGGAACTCCTAGCAAAGAATGGTTCACTGTAGGAAGTAAAAAAACTTAGAAGAGAACAAGAAATCCAATCCATCAGGCTATGTGAAATTTTGGAACAAAGAAATAAGGAAAATGAAGACTTAGAGGTAAGAAATAATCAATCCTTTCAGCATGAAGATCTTGTAGGTCAACTATCTAATGCAAATGAAGAAATTATGAATCTAAGATCTGAGAATGAAAGTTTGAGAAATGATTTAATCACTGAAAGACAAATCAATACAAGCTTACAAAGTGATCTGAGATCTGAAAGACAAATCAATGAAAGTTTGGAAAATGACTTAAATGTTGAAAAGCAAGTCAATGAAAGAATGATAAAATCTCAAATAGATATGGATCAATTGAATCAGCAAAATGAAGAGAATCTTCATAGACAAAAAGGTAAAGTAGGCCTTGGATACAATGAACAAGGTGAATCTTCCAAACAGGGTACCCAAAAGAATCAAAGACTTACTTGCAATCACTGTGGTAACTTAGGTCATACATCTAATAGATGTTGGAGCAATGGTAAAGGAAAATTTAATGGTAAATGCTACAATTGCAATCAGCATGGTCACAAAGCCAATGAATGCAAAGAGAAACCAAAATTTGAAGGCAAATGTCACAAATGCAAGAAACAAGGTCACAAGGCATCTGAGTGTAGATCTAAATCATTCAATCCAGCAGAACAAATTGTCAATGCATTATTTGGTTGGGACTACAATACTTGGTGCAGATGTGAATATTGTGGAGAATATGGACACATTGGAATAAATTGTACAAGGCATCACCTAAGGAAGAAAGATACTACTATAAGATTTTATACATGTACCAAACTTGGTCATATATCCAAGAATTGCATGAACATAGGAAGAATTGAAGATGAAAAGAAAGCCAGAGCTGACAACATTCGAAAATTGATGAGACAACAGTGGATTCCTAAATCTACCAAGCCAAAAAATTCAAATGATGGCAATGTCACTCAAGAAGTGGGTGACTCCACCATTTCTAATTAGACTCATCAAGGAAGATCAGGGATTGCATCTTCAAGCAATATCCTAAGTAGTTCTAGAATGAAGGAGTGCAAATGGAAAATCAGTATTCTAGATATAAGACATAGTTCACTATGATGCATCTACTGAGCAAGGTTGGTTTTAGACTTAACCGAGCTAGGTCGGTAATATGAAAGGTTTTGTTTGTTTACCGAGTTGCAAGGTTTACCAAGTAAGTCAGTGACTATCTGACAAACCCTAGGTCATCTCAGCTACCTTCATAACTGAGCATTAATGGCAGATTTTTCATCAAAAAGGCAGAATTTGATCTCATTTTTCATCGCAAATTTAAAATATACAGAGTGAAGAAATTTCGAAGAGCATGCAAGTGAGTTCAAGGAATTTGAAGTGATTTTCTAGTGAAGAATTTGTTTTATGAAATCATTCACTCACCGAGCAGCAGCAAGGCAAAGAGAGGCTCTAAAATGCTTATGAAGGGAGTGGAATGGAAAGCACCTAGCTTCAAGCTCGTTCCTGCCATAGTTGAATCGCTTGACCCGCATGGAGCCCAATCGCAGATTCCACCAAAGGTACTACTTATAAATGATATTCGTACTCATTTAAAATGCACTATTCAAGAGATAGGGACACTAGATATGGACAATGCCCTAGCAAAGTTATGTGTGGATGGAACCCTCCGTATATGAGCAATGTTAGTATGCTAATAGAAACCAAATTTAAATAAAGCTTCTACAAACTAAACAAAATTCATAAACTTCAAGATAGACTAAGATGAGCTCTCAATTGAGAATATGATCCATTAATGGGCTCTCTCAATAAGAAGCTCTCTTGTTGAGTGGCTTTGTGTAAATAGATAGGATGTATGCTCAAGCTTATGCTTCAAAAAGGGCTTGAAATGGAGTTGGAATTTGGGTGTGAGTGTATGGTTTTGATGTAAAATGGCTTCTTAAAATGGCATTATGAATTTACTTCATGGATTGTGTTTTTTTGCAAAGGGGAAGGATCCAATTTATAGGCAAGAGGCTTGAGGGATTGAGGGCTAAGATGCAAGGATAGGGAAAAGCTCATGGAGGGCTCAGATTGCATGAGAGGAGAGCACATGAATTGTGCTTCCTTACAACCAATCAGGGAGTGACACATGTCATAGGGTGAGAGGATGGAGGAAAGGGGAAGGATGATTCAACAAAGGAGGCTCAAGGGATAAAATCTTCATAAAGACCCTCATAATGGCTTGTAAGAGCAATGAAAGAGCTTGGAAGAGTCATTTATGGCCTAGTGGGCTTCATAAAGTTTTATGGTTGGGATATTTTGAGGGAGATGAGAGGAATTTTGACTTGGGCTTGATTAGGAAGGTTTTAAGCTTGCTTAGGATTGTGAAAATGATTAGAGGATGGATTAGGATGGTTTAGGATTAGCTTAGGGATAGGCAAGTGGATGGCATTTAACGAGGGTGGGTGAAGGAGGAGATATTTGTTAACTTTGGCTTGGGTTAGTAAGTCTTAACCCATGTTTAGGGAATGTGACAAGGTTAGGAGGGGATTAGGATTAAGTTTAAAGACATCTTCTAGAGGAGTCTAAACTTTGGATGAGGATAAAGACTTTCTAGAATAGTCTAGAACTTCCTAGGATGAGGATGAAGACTTTCTAGAAGAGTTTACAACTTCTTAGGATGAGGATAAATTAGATTTTAGGAAATAAATAAAGTTTTATTTATTTCAAGGGTTTGGGTTGAGGAGATATTTATTAAAACTTTTTTAATAAAGATGAGGATTAATATTTAATCTTAATTAAATATTTTGAGTTGGGATTAGGGGTAAGAAATGATGGGATTAGCCTTTAATCAAAATTAAAGAAGGATTAGAAGATTTTGGAAGAGGTTAGTGGTCTTAAGGAAATTGGCCAAGTTTTGGGCAAAAAATAATTTTTTTATTTAATTTGGGTTTTTTGGTCAATTTATTAATTAAATAATTAATAAATAAGGAAATAATGTTTAAATGAGATTTAAACATTTTTGGGAGGGATTCCTTAATTAAATGTTTTTAATTAAGATAAAGGGATTTAATGGCATATAAATAAATTAGTTAATTAAATAAATAATTAATTAATAAATGATGATTTCATCAAGAATTTTTTCAAAAAATAAAAATACTTTATTTTCTAAAGGATTTAGGTGTCTACACCCTCAAACCTGAGCACAAGCATCTAGAAACTAAGGGCTTGACTCATATCGCGCATATGCCTAGAAACTTCCAAACCAAATGGATTAGGTATATCCTGAGTCAGGTGTATAATGGTCAATTGTGGTTGGAGCACCCCGTAGTGATAACAAAGAAGATGATTTACAAAATTATGGGTCTTCCTATGCTTAGCAAAACCAAAACCACCAAAACCCTAGGTCAGGAAGAGCTACAAAAACAAACCCTAGTCAAGTGGGACAGTAGAGGTTTAAAGGTTAACACTATACCTGATATGGAATTAAGATTTGGCATGCATATAATTGCATATAAATTATACAGTTCCAGCAGATTAAATAGTGTACCTTGTGAAGCTGTGGATTTGGCCCTCAAGATTGTAAAGAAAATTTTTGAATTTGATCTGTCGAAACTAATGCTGAGATAGCTAAATAAAAATATGGATAGCATAAGGACTTCAAAGAATAACCCCTATAACTTCGGATCTCTATTAATATGTTTATTTTTCTATGTACAAAAATTCTTTCCATCAAAAGGAATAGTAGAATGGAGAAAAGACATTCCAATTTTGTATCAAATAAATGAGTTTGTAGCAGAGATGGGTAAAAATTTTGATAGTATTATGGATAATTATTTTGAAGACTTCAAGGAAAGGATGAATAATAGATTCAGAATTCCTCCTAAGCTTGTTGAAGACTATAAAGAAGATGTATGTTTCATGGTTGACTATGACAAAGTGTATATATAGGCAGTCATACACTGTGTGGCATGGGTAAAACCATTGCCTTATGAACTGAATATTGATGAAGCAAGAGATATTCTTGAAGCACTGGTGAATGAGTTAGCTATTCCCAATGTTCCAGCATTCGGTACCTATGATGAGGAAAAAGCAAGAATTGAACTTGAAATCAAGTTGCCTCAGGCAATTAACAAAGGTAAGAGGAAAATTACTAAGTTAAAAATTGATACTGGCCCTCTTATGCTTACCAAGGGAAAAGGTGAAGATGAAGAAGTTGAAGAAGAAGAAGGAGGAGAAGAAGAAGGTGAAGGTGAAGAAGGTGAAGAAGAAGAAGAAGGAGAAGAAGAATCTACAGATGAACAACCAAAGAAGAAAGGTAGGGTAATCATTACCAAACCTAAGAAGAAGCCTACTATAGTATTTACTAGAAGAACCAGAAAAGGTAAGCAAGAACCTATACTAGTTAGGCCTGGACCCACATTCAAGCAAAGACTCAAACTATTGGAAGAAGGAGCTGGCATCACAAACTTCAAGGCATTGAAATTTGAAACTAGAGCAGATGCTGAGAAAATGTAGATTGAGGAACTAGTACTTAGTAAGATGGGTAAATGGAAATACTCCCCAGACTAGATTGCCCCTCAAATCTCAAAAGAACTACTGGAGAGATTGCAACCAAGATGGAAGTCAGCCACCCAAATGGTAAAAGATATTTATGAGCAATCCCTGAAGAACCTTTGACCAAGTCTCACTAGAGCAGAAGTAAAAACTAAAATGAAAAGCCATGAAGGTAAAATGATGATCAGATTCCACACCTATTTGATTTTGATCAAAGACATTTAGCATGTTGTAAATGATGCTACAAACATGTGGAAAAACATCTACCATCTACATAAGCCTAGTGAAGACCCAGTGGAAATCAAAGATGATGACAGCATCAATGATGATGAGTTTAATAGCACTCCATCCATCACAGTCTCACCAGGAGAGCTCCATGCATTGATGGAAGATAAAGAGGAAGAAGACAAGGAGGAAGAAGCTAAAGAGGAAGATAAGGAGGAAGATGATCCGGTAAAAATTGTAGCAGCAGTTATTGCATCCCTTCCTCACTCTCCACCTAAAACTGTGACATCATCAAGGTTGGAGTTAGCTTTAGCAGGTTTGATAACATCTACATTAGATTTATCATCTACACTTGCCACATCTCAGGTCCAAGTATCATCAATGGAAGTGTCTACCACTTCAACTACCGAGTTGCATCCCTCTTCTTCAGCTACCGAGCTAGCCTCCTCAACTCCATCATCATCAATCGGTATAGTAGTAAGTTCCACAATTTTGTCAATTCCAATTTTGTCAACATTATCTGCATCTAATTCAGACCCAATTAGTTCAGATACTACATTACTGAATGTATCACCATTTTTGGCAAGTACTCCAATTTTTGATTTGGTATATACTCCTATTGGCACTCAGTCCTCAAGCATCCCAGTTTTCACTGCTAGTCCTTCCATCTCTACTATTGTGTATATTCCTAAGGTCAAACCAGTCATCATAGAATTTAAACAAAAGAAACCATTAAGACTTATGATCACTGGAAAATAAATTCTTAAAGATATTGACTTAGACACATAGATAGTAATTCCAAAGATTGACTATGAAAATGAAACCATTGAAGAAATGAGGTATGCTAGTCAACTAATTGAGATGAAGGCTACGCAAAAGCAACTAAGGTCTGAAAGGGATAAGGAATATAGAATAATTGAGAATGCCCAAAATATAATTACAGAAGCTGTAGGTGTTGAAGTAGATTCTACTCAACATATTTTGATTCAGTTAGAAGAGGTTGTAAATAACTTCAATGAGGACACATCTGGTCAAGAAAAGTTGATGGAGAAGGCAGAAAAGAAGTTTGATAATAAAGTGTTTGAGCACATTGCTCAGTATATAGCAATAAAAAAGGTTGGATTAACCACAATTTTGGCCAACATTGAACATTCTTTTAATTATGTAACATCTCTTTTTGCTAAACTTTGTGATGTTATTGAATATACTAAGGAGATAAGAGAGAAATTGAATAAGATAGATGAGGATCTGAAGGCAAGTGCACAAAACCTGAAGCTTGACCCCAGTTCAAGCTCATCTCATCACCTACGGATCAAATTTTTTTCAGAGAAGTAGGCAAAGTTTCTTAGAGAAGAAGGAAGGATTTGTTCTACACTGCTAGATATCTAGAACATGATTCTTCCTATCATGGACACAATGCAGAAACATATTGCATACTCCAAAGCATTGATCCATGGCAACAATTTCTCTATTGCAGACCATGTGATTGAACTCTTTTTAGAAGTTCAAATAGCTCTATCCACATGAAAAATCTTGCAAAAGAATTGGGATAAGACTCTACAACTCATTCTCCAGGTACATTTTGATTTTATCTCACATTTTGGTGTCTCTATGTAAATACATTATTTTATTCTTTGGCATTATTGTCAAAAAGGGGGAGAAAGAGATACTCAAGAAGAAATATTGGTGAGATAAATGTACAAAAGGGACAAAGAGATACTGTGAATGAAATTCATATAACTCATGTAAATACCTTGCGTATATTGTATGGGGGAGTTATATGTAAGGAATCCATGTATATTCAGTAGAATTAGTCGTCAGTATGTCAGATGTTGTATATAATTTTGGCTCATAAGTGTTTTTGTCACTAATGCCAAAGGGGGAGATTGTTGGAATTATGATATATTTGTCATTAGTTACAACAATTATTCAATTCTAAATGCTTACCGAGCTCATACCAAGCATTTCTTTGGAAACCAAGCTTATGGGTAGTTCAACAGTGTTTACCAAGTTCATAGTGGTTATCAAACAGAACAATGTTCTCCAAGCAGTTAGTGGTCACCAAACTTCGCAATGTTTACCAAGTTCTCAGTGCTCACCTAGTCATTAGTTGAAATCAATGTCTACTGAGTGATCAAGGTAAATGAAGGACTTAGTGTTTACTGAGTGATCAAGGTAAATGAAAGACTTAGTGTTTATCGAGTGATCAAGGTAAATAAAAGACTTAGTGTTTACCAAGTGGTCAAGGTAAACAAAGAACTTAGTGTTTACCAAGTGATCAAGGTAAACAAAGAACTTAGTGTTTATCGAGTGATCAAGGTAAATAAAGGAATCAGTATTTACCAAGTGAAGAAGGTTGTCAATGGATTCAATTTTTACCGAGTAACACAATATTCACCAAGTCACCAATCGTTACCAAGTTCCAAGCTACTTAGAATGGTCAGCATGAACCATGCCTCTACTCTTACTGAGTGCATGATGATGTGGTGTATTGTAGTGGATGTCGAGTATCAAAAGGTCATCAAGTCAGTTTGAGGAACTTGAGTTTTCTACCATCTAGCCAACTCAGTAATGTTTTGTTCACTTGTGTTTGGCCGACCTTGTTAAGTAAATATTGGAATGGTATATATGTGATGTATTATATCATTTGTAAAAAATATATATGATAAGGAAATTGGATGGGATTTTGTATTGCAATATTTTGAGAAGAGGGAAAGCAAATCAGCAATAGAACAGAGGAATACAACAAGGTCAACATAGATGCAGAAAAGTTATATCTATCACATCAGGTGATCAGAGCATAAAGAATCTTATCAGCAATCAGTTGTAACTAGATCCACTACTTCATTCTAATAGGTGAATCAGTTTGTAAATCCTTTAACAGGGTAGACTTAACAGTCTTGTGTAAATCTCCTAACAGAGTGCATACTTCATTGTATGTTTGTAAATCCTCTAACAAGGTGGATCTAGCAATCCTACTTGCTCCTAACAGGGCAGATCATCATAAGTGATCATTGTAAGCCTTAACAAGACAACTTTATACTGTAGTATTGAAGTTTTGTGGGCATCAGCCCCACCCCAGTTTTACTTTCTAATTGGAAGGTTTCTGGATCACCAAATCTGTGTGTTCATGTGTTATAAATGTTTATTTTTTCATGCATACAGTAGATTAGATGGATGAATGATGAATATGTTATTATGCATAATTGATCTAAATTTTTAGAGTTACTAGTTCACCCCTCCCCTCTCAGTAACCTTTTTAGTCTTGATTATTTTCAATAACCTCATCAAAGAAAAAATGAAAATTGCCAAAAATACCACTCCCAACTTGAGAATACAGCTAAACCATTGATGTAAAAGCTAGGAGAAAGTTATATTTTAGCACATTACAAAGAATAGACTATCACACATGTTTTTTAAGATGGAGTTTTTTGTGTTAAGCAATCTCGACAAATGTGAATCTATAGTTGATTTCATTATTTCATAAAGAACAAAGACTTAAGAAAGACATCACTGTACATGTCAAATTAAAAAGATTAATAGTGGAACACAAATGGGAAGAAAGTGATTAATTATTTTAGGGTTTTTTTTTATCATACCAGCTAATGTTGCTTTCCCAATCTGTGGGTGCACCCATTCATCTGCAAATTGGAGAAGTCAGAGATTTTGCTATTGTCCTGATAAGCATTAAAAAAAGAGTTTTTGCCATCTCCAAATGGGATATCAATGAAAATGAAAGTAGTGTAACCTTCTTAGCCTTGAAACTAGAAGATTGAAAGCATGTTGAGGCATGGATCAAAAATGTTGCATTGAAGAATGAAGAGCACAACTTAGATTTGAATGTGATTGACTCATTTTTCCATCTTTAAATATTTTCCCCTTTCAAGTAGCCCATTGAAAATTCTAGTTGCTCCTTCAAATGTAGGGGCGATTCAAACATATTTTAATTGAAGCTTAAACCCTAGAGGTATCTGCACACATGGGACCATCAATCAAATTCATAGATGAAACATCAACCCACAAATTTGAATTTAACATTAGATCTACAAACCCTTGAGTTGAATATGCATTAAATTATATAGGGTATTGCTATGAAATCCATAAAATTCAATGAATTACCTCATAAATTATACACGAATCTCTCAATCTTTTTCTTGAATGTTGAATGTTGAATATACAACAATGTTGCTTCTTACGCTTAAATCATATAACATGGAAGAAAGCTAAATCATGTTAACTGACAAGGTTATACAAGTGACCAAGGTTATCTATTCATCGTAAAATAATAGGCCATAAATCAACAAAAATTCATCAAAATTGTATGCACAGCGAAGATAAAGAAAATAGTAAGAAAATTCACATACCAAACATTGCTTGCAATGGCTAAATAACAATGAATTAGGGTAAATCAACCTTTTTACATTTTAACATGATGAAGCCCATGTTGATTGAAATTTTGACCAACACGGATATGGTTTAAAAAAAAAAATTCCTTGCAAAATTTGACCAATATAAAACATTTTAATAGATGGTCAAAAAAATTTGTCTAAAAATGGGGTCAAATGTACTAGTGTTCCTTTTGCCATATCAATTATTAATTTAGAATCACCTTCTATAGTTATTTCTGTAATTTGCATATCCTTAACCAATTGTAGGCCCCAAAGTAGAGCCATTACTTTTGCCATGTTATTACTTCCTCCACCAACATTCCCATAATAGACTAATAGCACTTCACCATTTCCATTTCTCAGCAATCCACCCACAACCCCAACACCCTTTCTTGCAGCACCATCAAAATTTAACTTAAGTTGTGTTATTGTTGGTGGTTTTCATCTTGTCTTTTGCCTCCTTATTACCTTAGAGTTATCAAAATGATTAAAGTTCTAGTGGATTCCCCATCTTTCCACTATTTGGCATTCTTTCCTTCCTAGTTCTTCCTTTGGTACCTTACATTTGGTAATCTTTACATTTTCTTTTAGTAGATTCTCCATAATTCCCATAACTACCTCCATAGGCCTTTCCTCTTCCCGAAATATTTTTTTTGTTTCTTTCCTTCCATATGTTTCAACAAATGTATGATGGGACAATTCTCCATAGGAATACCAACCTAGGGTGATAAAAGGGACAATCCTAGTTTTCAATAAATTGACCCATATTTTCCTTCATCACCCAAGATAGTTCAAATTTCTCCTACACTAGTGACCAGATCTTTAGGGTATAGGGACATTATAGGAAGAGGTGAGAGATTCTCTCCTCCTTTTTTGTATAGATATAACATCTATTTGTGATTTTAAAAAATGCTTTTTTTTAGGTTGTCCAGCGATAGAATCTTACCATGTTGAATAGTCCACCAAAAGAAGTTTATTTTGGGCAGAAGATTACTAATCCAAACTTTATGCCATGTTGTGGGACATAGGTCCTTACAAAAGAGAAAATTTTAAGTAGATTTGATAGTATAATAACCACTAGATGTTACCTCCCACACCATTTTATCCTCCTGTATTAGCATTGGGATTCTTTGAGCTTCTATCAACTCCTCAAGTTCTTTAAGTAGTTGAATAGCCTCTTAGGGGTAAGTATCTTTTTGCAATTTCTTCCACTTCCTTCTAGGGTCAATATAATCTGCAACTTTCATCCCCACCTCTACCTTCAATGTTTCCATTAGTCTTCTAAATTTGTTATAAACTACCAGTTGCCCCCCCATCCAATTATCTTCCTAGAATATGATGTTTTTCCCACTGCCCTTAATCCACCTCACCCCTTCCCTCAGTAAAGTTCTATTTTTAACAATATTCATCTATATTTTGGATCCTCATGGGAGGTCATTATTAAAGATATTATGAATAAATGAGGAGTCAGATAGGTATTTAGCTTTCATTATATTGCTCTAATCCATTTTGTTTTCCTGCCAACCTCCATCCAATTTTAGTAAGAAGGACTTTATTTAGATCTCTGAGTCTTTTGACTCCCAATTTCCTCCCAACTGACAAGATTCAATTTGTTATTTTTCTCTGTTCTTGACCAAAGAAAGTTCCTCTGTATTCTCTCAATTATGTCTGCCATGTTTTGGTTTATTTTAAAAAGGGATAGAAAGTAAATTAGAATGCCCTAAAGAGCCATTGAGAGTAGCTACAATTTTCTAGCATTACTGAGAATTTTCCCTTTCCATCCTGCCAATTTTTTTGTATTCTTTCAACAATGGTATTTCAGAAGTCATTTGTTACCTCCTTGGTGGTTAAAGGTAAACCCAGATAAGTATCTGGGAGGTTAGCCAACTGACAGCCTAAAATGTTCCTAATCTTCCTTTACATAACAACATCAATGTTAAAAAAATAAAGTTTACTTTTAGAGTAGTTTATTTGTTGACCTAAGTTGTCTTCATAGTTTTTAAGGATACTCTTCCATGCTCCAGCTTCCATTATATAGGATTTTCCATTTAAGAAAGGTGTCATTAACAAATTGTTGTAACACTTCAGTTCTAGCAGTGTTGGCTAGTTTAATACCTTTAACACAGCTTGTGTTTACCAGTTTAGAGAATGATCTCACTAGCACCTCTGCCACCATAATGAAGAGGTAGGGAGATAGTGGG
The DNA here is from genome assembly GCA_028749045.1 of Cupressus sempervirens. Classification (NCBI taxonomy): domain Eukaryota; kingdom Viridiplantae; phylum Streptophyta; class Pinopsida; order Cupressales; family Cupressaceae; genus Cupressus; species Cupressus sempervirens. The sequence goes on from CM053783.1 coordinate 747,909,878, forward strand.
TCTCCTTACCTTAGTCCTCTCCCTAATTCAAAATTACCTCAAGGAGATCCATTTAGGAGGACTACATATTGGACAATACTCACCATCATCCTTATGAGGTTTATGACCTTTTCATTAAACCCCACTCTTTCAAGAACATCATACAGAAAGTCCCATCTTACCTTATCATATGCCTTAGAGATATCCAGTTTGAAGGCCATACTAGGTATTTTATTTTTCTCCATTGAATGTATGACCTCATGGATGGTTATCACAACATCCAAGATTTGTCTTCCCAACACAAAGTCCTTTTGTGGTGTTCCTATAATGTTCTCTAGGAAAGGCTTAATCCTGTTGACCATTACTTTAGCAAAAACCTTATAAATAGTGTTACAAAGGCGTATAGGTCTATAGTCAAGTAGACTCGTGGGTGATGGAGTCTTAGGGACCAAAGTGATAAAAGTCTTATTTATCTTTTTAGCATCTTCCTTGTTTTAAAGAGACCTCTGGTTGCCCAAATCAGTTCATTTTTAATAACCTCCCAAAATTGTTGATAAAATGCCAGGGGGAAACCATCTGGTCCTAGGGCTTGGGAAGCTTTCATAGAAAACATAGCCATTTTCACTTCCTCCTCCGTGATGTTTTCGAGAATGCTATTATTTTCCACCTCTCCTAGCACTTGTGGAATCATGTTTATCAAACTTCTTCTTATTACCTAATTCCCTAGTCTATTTTCCTTTTTGTACACCTTGCTAAAGTATTCCACAACATGTCTTCCCATCTCCTCCTATTCCTTATATTCTCCTCCCCCTTCTCCTTCCAACCTATTGATCTTGTTTCTTCTTTTATGGTTCGAGGCTGATCTATGGAAAAAGGTAGTGTTCCTATCACCTTCAGTTAACCATTGGACTCTCGATCTTTGCTTCCAAAATATTTCCTCTCTCAAAAGTATATCCTTCCAATTTTTTCTCTATACTCTTCTTCTTCTTGTGTAGCTTCTTCCAAATTGTTACCCTCAGCAATTTCCCCCTGCAAATTTTTAAGTTTCTCTTCTACCTCTCTTTTGGCTTTGAACAAATCTCCAAAGGAACTCTTGGCCCAACCCTTGACATGTCAATGTTATCAAAATTGAAGTAATAGTATTTATTCTTATAAGTTCTTAGTGAGCATTATTAAAACAAAAAAAAAAATTTATTACCTTCTTTGTATTATGATCTATTTAGAAAACAAAACATAAAATTTGTTTTGTTAGTCAAAATTTTAAGTGCAAAGATTAAATTGTATTATATTAAAACCTCCAACTATTGTATTAATTATATTTGTTTTTGAATTAAATTTTATTTTAACTACATGATCATCTATTATTTATTTTTATTATATTACTCATGCATCTCTGAAAATATTAGAATCAAGGAGTATCCTTCCACAAAAATGTCCAAATATTTGATAATTTTTTTTATTCATTTAATAGAATGTATGAAATTAATTGTACTCCTTTGAAAATTGTGAAGCATCTTGTACAAACTTACCAAGTAAATCATTGTGTAGTAGTTAATTTTTATTAAAATAGATTTTCATTGTTATCAAAATTAAAGTAATACTGTTTATTCTTATAAGCTCATATTGAGCATTATTAAGAAAAACATTTTTTTATCTTCTTTGTATTATGACCTATTGATAAAACAAAACTGTAGTCGAATTTTTAAGTGCAAAGATTAAATTGTATTATATTAAACACTCCAAGTATTGTATTAGTTATATGTATTTTCAAATTAAATTATATTTTAACTACATGATCATTACTCATGCATCTCCCAAAAATATTGCTGGTCCACATAAAAGGTTCTATTAGACCAAATGAAATGGACCAATAGAATTTGAGAACATAAATTTCTATCATATATGAAATTCATAAATAAATAGACAAACTTTAGAAAAAATAAAGTTATACGAAAATAGTTATTGCTCATTGGTTGAAAACAAATTCACTATTGTAATAATTGTGCACAAGTGAATGCAATAGTATAAGACCATTTACTTTTATTATATTGCTCATGCATCTCTAAAAATATTAGAACCGCAAAAAGGGGTCCAAATATTTGATAATTATTTTTAATTCATTTAATAGAATGTGTGAAATTAATAATACTATTTTGAAAATTTTCAAGTATCTTGTACAAACTTACCAAGTATATCATAATGTAATAGTTAATTTTCATTAAAATTGATTTTCATTGTTACCAAAATTAAAGTAATATTATTTATTCTTATAAGTTCTTATTGAGCATTATTAAAAACATCATTTTTTCTAAAATCTTATTTGTATTATGATCATTGACAAAACAAAAGATTAGTCAAATTTTTAAGTGCAAAGATTAAATTGTATTATATTAAACACTCCAAGTATTGTATTAATTATATTTATTTTTGAATTACAATATATTTTAACTACATGATCATTACTCATACATCTCCAAAGAGTACATGGTCCACAAAAAGGGGTTTTATAAGACCAAATGAAATAGACCAATGGAATTTGAGAAAATAAAATTTTATCATATATAAAATTCATAAATATAGGTAAACTTTCCAAAAATTGAAGTTATAGGAAAATAGTTATTGCTCATTAGTTGAAAACAAATTCACTATTGCAATAATTGTGCACAAGTGAATGCAATACTATTGCCTTATTACGACAAGTATAGTAACAATCATTTTTATACATAAATAGTATTTTCAAGTTTTTTTCTATTGAACTTTTTCTTAAAAAAGAAGAAATTAGTTGCTAATTACAAAGCCACCACTTGAATTTTCTATTAATTTAATATATTATCTCATTTTATATGCAACTTATAATATTTTTTAATTAATTCATTTTTAGCATTTATTGTATTTATATTATTTGTCATATTAACTATACTTGTTTTCAATTATATTTTACTATCAATAATTTTATTATATATTATATCATATTAGTTAACATTATATTATATTAAATTATACATACATAATAAATTTTACTGTTATACAACTAATTATTCTCATAAATTATTATATAAGATTTTCCAATGTTGCAATTTTATATTATAATATATTAACATACTTCTATTTAAATAAACAATCTATGTAAATTAGAATAGAATATCGAATTCCAATATACTATCATGAATTTAATTTCTTTTAATATGTATAGAATTACTGTTAAATAATAATAGTAATAAAAAAGGACAAAAGACATAGATAGTCTATTAAATCTATTTTATATATGTGCACAAGTGCTTGCAAATAACATGAACAAAAACTATATTAAAGAATGACTTGCTCCTCCCAAAAAAGGAAGAACAAGTTGAATATATGCTCATGGTTAGCAGAATGAACAAATGAAATATGTTCACACAATCAACACTGTGAAAATACTAAAAATTTCTTTAGCACATATAATTCCTCTAATGCACTGCTTTTGAATAGTAGGGAAGAAGGGTACCTAGCAAACCCTTGCTTTGCAAATCTAGCAAACACATGCATTCAACTCGGAAAAGAACTAAAGGTTGGACTCCAAAGTGAGGTGAACAAAAATAACAATTTAAAAAGTGAATTAAAATATATGATGCAACTTAAACACTACTCCCATAAAAAATATGGAAAGGCGACAACTATTTAGGGAAAAAATGCAATTATACACCACTACCTTGTCAAAATCAATTTGATGTCTAATAGTCCCCATTTTTATTGAACTAAAATTGCAAATTTTTTGGTGATAGTCCCCATTTTCATTTAACTAAAATTGCAAATTTTATGATGAAATTGATTTAAAAGATTGTTGTGATGTTAGGGTTGATGTGTTATTTGTTTTTACTTTATTTTTTTCAGAGGATAGCCCTAACATGGTAATTTTTTCCTAATCCAATTATATTTTCCCTTTCCCTAGTGTGAAAATGATGCCTTAGGGTTGTATCTTCATTTGATCCTATAAGAAATTTCATAGAAAATCAAAGTTTGGCCCTTACCCTAGGTTTTATATCTAAGTAGGAGTTTATTTGTCTTTCAAATCATCTCTTATGATGTTATGACATAAAGGTTAGCGGAGGATCATAGAGTGGTGTTTTTAGTTCCCCAATCTTAAGATATATGTGTGTCATAGTATCATAGATGAAAAAGACAAAGTTTACAATCTTACAATTCCCTTTGTATCATATGATCATATGTCATTTTGAACAATTTTTAAGCCTAGTGTGTGATGTTATGACAAACAAGTGCTCAAGGGATCATAAAGATGTTTGACAAGGGTTACAGCCAGGTGAGAAGTAGTTTTTTGTAGGATTGTAGAAGTGTGAAACACAAGGAAGCATTTTAAGTTTTTTGACCCTATGAAAAGGAGGTGATCAAGACATTAGGAAGGTCTTTGTAAAGTTGTAAGATGTTACACTAAGCCCTGGTCATAAGACAATGGATGAAAAATTTGAATTGCTCAATGACATGATAAAGAGATGATCGTAAGATTATATGGGTCGGCCTTGGGCTACAAATTTGAAATGTTTTAGAATGAGTCAGTGTACTAAATTTTTTTGATTGGTTGAATTTGTTGAAGTGGATGAGGGTTTTTATGATATTATAAATGTCGTTGATCATGTGTTGATTAACATACATCACTTTCTCACTAAAAGAAATTACATATTATTTAAACAATGTGACAAAGTGACAAGCTATCACATGGTATAGGAGACACATGGCATTCATTCTACAAGTAGCCATAAGATCAGAAAGTGAGATTGAAGGTGCTATGATGCTATGAGGCAATGGCTATCATAAGGTCATGAAGAAGATATTTTGAGTTTACAATGCTATGGGAGACTTATGATCATAAGATTGTAGGGTGACTAATGACAAGGAAAAGTGGTAGTATTGTGTTAGACAAGTGATGAGTGTCCAATCCTAATTGGTCAATTGCACAATGTATACTAGGTGAATACCAAGCTGGACTGGTGGGGCTTCAAACTTATTCTAGATAAGGTGTATTTTAATGCAACATTTGTGATCTCCAATCTTACGATAAATAGTGTATCATAAGATCTCAAGCTAATGGATGAAGTGCTACAATGCTACAAGGAGAGTGTATCATGAGATCATAAAGATAAGAGATATTGCTAGTGATGCTATGATGAAGGAAATAGTTTCTCATAGTATTGTAAGGGTATGAGGGCTAACTACCGATGTTATGAAATGATAGATAAACCATGATCCTAAGATTGTAAGCTAAGGTGAGTTAAAATAAAATTCTATGTTGTTCAATGTAAACTATCTATCATGAGATCATAAAGGATTTAAAGGTCAGCTCCAATGTCATAAAATCATAAGGGTTTTTCCCATGGTTTATGACTGTGTGATAAGGATCTCATTTTGAGGTATCATAAGATCATAAAGCTTTTCATCCCCACCTAAGATGTTATGAAGGATTTGACTTCTCTAATGATCATATTATCATAAACCCTAAGTTGACATGAAGTGTGCTATTCATTTTTCTTAGCTGGAAATGACAATGGACATCTCAACCAATGAGATTTTAGTATGGTACAAAAAATGCATTGTTGGATAGTAATGGTGATGCTCCCCTAAGGTGAAAAAATAATTTTATTTTATGGCTCATGCATGTTGAAAATTAGTGCAAAGATAAATGTTGATGATGCACATTTATCTATAAAGATATTTTATTTATCAGTTACAGTTTATCAATCACAGAGAGAAATAAATCCAAGAAATTGCAGTGTTTTCAGTGCATGCAAATAATTGTTTTTAGTGCCTAAGGATAGAGTTTATATAGTATTTTCTAGCACACTTTCAAGATGTTTGATAAAGAGGTAGAAGAAACTCAAGCATCAGACATGGAGGTTGTAGAAACATCAACTTCTAAGGGAGGGAAAACATGACAAAGAAAACCTAATAGGTTTGTTGAAGAATGGATTAAGATTTTTCTATGTTCTACAAATGCTAATGTTGTAGACAACCATGGTTTCATGGACCCATACATTCTATGAAGAGATGCTACATGCCCTGGGGTCATGGGTATTGAACTTTTCAAATATTTTTATCAAAAATGAGAGAAGAAGATCCTGGTCTGTAATTTGTCAAAAAAGAACCTGGCAAAGTTGATCTTTCCAAAGGTCTTTGTGGATGTGGACTTAATGAAGGTCCTAATTCTATCACACAATCTAGCCACCAAATCCTTCCATAGGAGAGATGGAACTATTCTCTATGAAATTGATCGTGCTTCATTCATTGAAGATTTTGGATTGGATGGAGCCATGGGCTAGCCTATAGATTTGAAGGATCTACAGAAGAAATTTGAAAGAAATAAAAAAGCTTATATAGGGAATTATATGCTATAGAATATCCCTATGGACCTAAAGAATGTGAGTGACTACCCTAAGAAGGTGGAGAAGATGATACCTTTGGATAAATTCAAGAATTACTTTGTGAAAATAGTATGTGATGTCTACAACGTAGTTGGAAAAGATGGAACTAATATGGTGTATGGTGTTGAGTTCATCATAACCAGAGATGTACAAGATTACTACCATGGGGGGAGTATGATTATGTTCAATACATTTTGGAAGTGATGAAGGAAAACATTGCCTTGGATCAAAATGGAGAATTAAAAGATTTCAATTTCCATCACTATTCACCACTGATGCACCTGATACTCTACAAGAATGTGGGGCATATGAGCTCTAATTGTATTGATCATACAACTAATGTAAATGAAGCGCTGCTAGTTTAGCTGTGGACACCAGTATGGGACAATAATTACCATTTTTTTAAATTTTGTTTCATTCTTTAATAATTTTAGTGTTTTGATAATGAGAATGTTAGATCTAGGTTACTTTAGGGCACCTGAGTTTTTGAAAAGTCTTTTGAGACTACCCCTACTCTCTGAGGGTAAAAGGTTAGATCATAATTGGGGGGACATTTTCCTCTTTCGAACTTTTTCCTTAATGAGAGTATATGGTTGTCTCTAGCCACCCCACATAGTACCAAATTTTATTCCCCCTAGGTTGGGTATAATTGAATTCATGTGGTAGTTATTTATGGTTAATAGGGAGTATCTAAGGCCTAAAGTTTATAAATGCACTTTCTTATGTAGATTTTTTAAAGTGGAGGAATTTTCTATTGGGAAAGAGGTCTTAGATCAAATTCACTCTTTCCTCCACTACAATCTCTCAACTAGTCCCTACAAGATGTATGATCCTGATAATTGGATGAAGAACACCCTTAAAGAGATAAGAAATTATGTGTTTCCTAACACCAAGGAGCTACCTATTGGAAAATAGAGATGGAGTAACTGAGAGGGGAGGGGTGAATCAGTTACTACAAAAATAAATCCACAGATCCTAAGATGTCTTAAAATATAGTTGCTACTGATACTCGGTAACCACACAAATGAATGCTAAAACTTGATAGATGTTCTGTTAACTTATTGAGCATTTAAAGTGATTAACATGCATGCATAAAGAAATAACATGAACACAAGAGACACCAGATTTAACGTGGAAACCCAATTTGGGAAAAACCATCAAGTAACTAGTTACCAATTTTCACTCTTCTGAAGTGAGCCCTGTTAGGAGCCAACCCTATTAAAGGTTGCAAAACACACTGTTAGGTGTGACCTTGTTAGAGGATTTAATCACCCTATTAGAAGTGGCCTTGTCAGAGGTCTTTAAAACAATTCAACTGAATTGTCACCTTGTTAGAAGATTTACAAAATGGCTATCAAACCAACTCTGTTAAGAGGTTTTGAATCAGTGTTACAATGATTAGAAAGCAACAATGAAGTGATCTAAAATATATGCAACTTATCTTTTCTGAATACAGATCTCTGTTCTATCTCACTAGATCCTCACTGACTGAATACAACTTTGCAGCTCCATAAGCATATCTAATCCTTCTTCAACATTTGCTCATATATTCAATATTCACTCATTTCATATCCATACATTCGCACTCTTATTCATCCACACTCTTACATCTTATGAATTCACATCCTGACCTTTCATATATACCTTACAGATTGTCAAGTCGGCTCAATTACAAGTTACAACAACTGAAAAACATTAATTAGTCAGCTGCACAAAACAATTAAACTTAAACTTAATTCTTTAGAACAATAAAATTCTTTTTTGCCCGACCCAGCTTGGTGACCACTGCTCCAGAATGGTTTCCTCAGTGTTAACCAAGTGAAGCTTGGTAAACACTACCAACCTTGCAACTTCCTTCAGAGACTGAGTTAACTCAGTAAACACTGACCTTCCTTCACTTACCGAGTGAGCTCGGTAAAAGCTAACCTTCCTTCTCTTATCGAGTGAGCTCGGTAGACATTGAACTCGATAAACATTGAGTTTCCCTTTGTTAACCTTGGGAGCTTGGTTAACATTAAATTTTTACTACAAGATCCTTTGATGCTCGAGTGAGCTCGATAAGGGCTAACTTACTGTGTAATGTTTAGAAACATTTGATAGACACTGTAAATTTCTTTGCTGACCATCTAAGCTTGGTAGACTCTGTCTGATGGCTGATATGACATTTATGTAACATCAAAGACAATACAAAATTAACAATTGTATCCAACAATCTCCCTCTTTGGCATTGATGGCAACACAACATGTCATAGCAGAAATGAAATTTGAAAACAAGTCTTTCTCTTATATGGCAACACAACATGTCAACATAACAATTCTCCCTCTAAGATAGAAAACTCTCCCTCTTACAGTAATCTCCCTCTGTGAAAGAATTACATAGCAAACTCTTTATATTTTGAACAAATTTCAGAGAAATATGATAGTAAAACTCTCCCTCTTTGACAACACATGCCAAAGACAACTCAACTCAAATGAATTTCAGTGTACCTTTAGTATTGATTCATATGCAATATTTCCTGGTTATGTTGTATCAACTGATAGATCTTCAATCTGGTATGAGTTGATGCATTACTAAAACTTTATTTTAGTGAACTTTAGATAGGGGAGTGACCCCTAACTTACCTCTTAGATATAAGAATGCATCCTTAGGTAATGGTTTTGTGAATATGTCAGCAATTTGTTCCTTTGCATGAACATATTCCAATCTAATCTCCTTATTTGCACCAATTCTCTGACAAAATGATATTTTATTGCAATGTGCTTGGTTTTGGAATGCATCACTGGATTCTTAGATATGTTGATTGCACTTGTATTATCACAGAACATAACAACTGGTTCTTTTATTTCCATCTTCATGCCTTCCAACAACTATTTAAACCAAACAATATTAGAATAGTTTACTACTGCAACAACATACTTTGCCTCTGCTGTAGATTGAGATGTACAATTTTTCATTTTGCTTGTCCAAGAAACTAACCTCTTTCCAAGAAAGAATGCACCTCCACTTGTACTTTTTCTGTCATCAAGGTTTCCTGACCAATCAGCATCAGTAAACACTTTCAAATCCAAATTTCCTCCAAACTTATAGGATAAACCATACTCTTCAATTCCTTTCAAATATCTTATTATTCTTTTAATTGCCATCATGTGATTTTCTCTTGGTTTTGCTAAAAATCTTGCTACAATATCAATTGCAAGGGCAATATTTGGCCTAGTATGAACTACATACTGCAACTTTCCAATCATAGATCTATAAAATGTTTGATCTACTTCTTTTGATTCACCTTCCTTGGTAAGTTTTAATCAGGTACACATAGGAGTCCCAACTAGTTTACAATCTTCCATTCCAAACTTTTTCAATACCTCCTTGATGTATTTTGATTGAGTAATGTAGATACCATTTTTATTCTGTTGAATTTGAAGACCAACAAAGAATTTGATCTCACCAAAAATAGACATTTCAAATTCCTTGTTCATTTGTTCTGAGAATTATTTGCACAAATCATCATTCCCTGTGAAAACAATATCATCTACAAATATTTCTGCCAAGACAATCTTATTATCTGGTCCTTCCTTAATATACAAGCTACTATTATCATTAGTTCTTTGAAAACCAATCTGAATAAGATAGTTGTGCAATCTTTCATATCATGCTCTAGGGGCTTGTTTTAGACCATATAATGCCTTGTGTAATTTGCAGACCATGTTCTTCTTATCTGGATCAACAAAACCTTCAGGTTTTTCAATGTAAACCTCTTCATCTAGTATACCATTGAGAAATTCTGACTTGACATCCATTTGATAAAATTTGAATCCTGTGTGAGCAGCATATGCTAGTAGGGTTTCGACTGGACTTCCAATCTTGCAACAGGAGAAAATTTTTCTCCATAGTCTATTCCTTCTTCTTGAACATATCCTTTGCATGCTAGTCTAACTTTGTTTCTTGATACCTTACCATCTTCATCCAACTTGTTTCTAAATACCCACTTGGTTCCAATCACATTTTTATCTTTAGGCCTAGGTACAAGAGTCCATGTCTTATTTTTCTCTATTTTCTCCATCTCTTCATTCATAGCCTCAATCCATCTATCATTTTTCAATGCATCTTTGACATTTCTAGGTTCAAAATCAGCAAGTAAACAAGTACTTTTCAACTTATTTCTTGTCATGGTTCCTTCAAATTTATCTCCAATGATCTGATCTGCTAAATGATGTCTCCTGACATACTTAGCTAATACAGGTTCCTTGCCTTTTGAATGGATTTCATTATTATCTTCTTGCATTTCAACTTCAAGTTCTATCTGTTGTAGCTTGGTAGATACTTGCTTGGTAAACACTTGCTCGGTAGACACTGAATTTAACTTGGTTTGCTATGGCTCGGTTTGAACTTCCTATAACTCGGTTATAGATGACTCGGGAGTAGAAGTTTCTTGATTCTCTGATGTAATTGGTACTGTATCAGGTTCACTGAAGACAAACCTTTTATAATCTTCTAGTTCCCTTTTGCTTTCTTCTTCAGTCCTTTCTACAAACTCATCAACTTTCACATGTGCACTTTCTATGACTTTGTGAGTAGACAAGTTCAAACATCTATATGCCTTACTTTTGCATGAGTATCCAAAGAATATACCTTCATCACCTTTCACATCAAAATTTGCCTTTTCTAGATTCTTTCAAAATGTAACATCTACTTCCAAATACTTTAAGGTAACTTATATTAGGTTTATAGCCATACCATAACTCATAGGGGGTTTTGAATGAGTCTTTCTTCAGCTGTACTCGGTTCAAGGTATAAACTGCAGTGCTGATAGCTTCCTTCTAGTATTTGATAGCAATGCTCTTTTCAATCATTAAAGTTCTTGCACAATCCATGATGGATCTATTTCTTCTTTTAGCTATTCCATTTTGTTGGGGTGTTCTAGGGGTAGATACCTATCTTTTGATTCCTCTTTCAATGCAAAAGTTATTAAACTCATGTGAAATGAATTCTCCACCTCTGTCTGACCTCAAGCATTTTAATCTTTTCCCTATTTCCTTTTCTACTCTGGCCAAATACCATCTAAACATTTCAAATGCTTCTGATTTGTTTCTTAGCTACATGACTGTCATCATTCTTGAGTAATCATCGACAAAAAGAATGAATTTTTTTTCTCTAGTATAGCTTTCAATTCCAATGGGTCCACATAAATCATTATGCACAATTTCTAATATATCTTCAGATTGATAGTTTTTACTTTTAAAACTAGTCTTTCCCATCTTTCCAATCTGACAATTTTTGCATAGACCGACCTCAGGTTTTTTTATGTTAGGAATGCCTCTTACTTTCCTGAATTTTCTTATTTTTACCAAATTATCAAAATTTACATGACACAACCTTTTATGCCATAACCAACTTTCTTCTACTTGAGCAATGAAACATGAACATTCACCTAGTTCAAGATAGAACAAGTTACCTTTAGTTTGAGTACCTGATCCAATCAGCTTTCCTTTTCCATCCAACAATCTTGCTTTACCATGTATGAATTCTACTTTGAATCCATTATTGAGTAGCTATGCCACACTTAACAAATTATTCTTTATTCCTTCTACCCAATAGGCATTATCACATATAAGTTCCTAGGTTAGAGAGATTCTTCCTCTTCCTTTTATACAACAAGGTTCATTGTTACCAAATCTTACACTGCCACCATCATAGTCTTCAAAGTATTCAAACTTAGTTTTGTTTCCAGTCATGTGATGAGAACAACCACTATCTATGATCCATGTATCATTTTTTCTCATATGAGAAATTAGTGCCATTTCCTCATCATTATCAGATTCATCTTTCACAGCAATGTAGACAATTTCATCTTCTTCTTCATTATTAGAATCATTAGAATCTTTAGCCATAAAACATGTTTTCTTAGCTTTATCCTTGAATGATTTGAAATCTTTCTTTCCATTCCATTTGTGATCTTTCTTTTCATCTTTATTCTGCTTGTTTGGACACCTAGCAGCAATATGACCAACTTCTTCACATGAAAAATAGATTAGGGGTACTTTACCTTTGTATTTTCCTCTGCGTCTAGAATATTTCCTTGCTAGAAGGGCTTCAATTACTTCAAGATCACTATTTGAACTTTGGTATGATTCATCTTCACTTTCTGATTGAGATTCCTTTTTCTTTTTGCCTTTCTCCTTGAGTGAAATTTTGGCTTCAAATGTTGATTCAATGTTCTTGGAAGCTGGAGCATAGTTATCAAAGTTGTCCAGTTCAAATGTATTCAATCTTCCAACTATAGCCTCTAGATTTATCTTGTGATTTGGTTTACATCTTCTTTCTTGAATTGAAGAAACTCTGATTACATAAATGAGAAGTAGAGTTCTAAGAACTTTACTTATAACTGTCTCTTCACTGATATCTCCTCTAGAAGCTTTGATTGCACTAACACATGCTTTAACTCTTTCAACATATTTTTTAATTTTTTCATCCTCTCTCATCCTCATTTGATCAAATTGTCCTCTCATACTTTCTGCTTTGGCTCTTCTAACATTATCATCTCCTCCATAGATCTCTTTTAGCTTTTCTCACATTTCAAAGGTAGATTTGCAATCCTTGATATCATTGAATTCTTCATAACTTAGAGCAGATGCTATATCTATCATCATAATATTGTGAGTCTTCTTTTCAGCAATATCATTAACAGATAGTGTACCAGTTGGTTGTGCATATTTTTCATCAAGGTATTTTAGTCCTATGTCTCCAATAGAAGCTAGATGAAGTCTCATCAACCCTTGCCATGCTGAGAAGTTATTCTAGTTAAACCTTGGAATTTCCCTCTTGTAAGACATTCTGATCTTTAGCTTAGATCCTTGAAATCTTTCTTGCAAGCACCAAAAGCTCTTATACCAATTCTTGGAAAATAGAGATGGAGTAACTGAGAGGGGAGGGGTGAATCAGTTACTATGAAAATAAATCCACAGATTCTAAGATGTCTTAAAATATAGTTGTTGCTGATACTCGGTAACCACACAAATGAATGCTAAAACTTGATAGATGTTTTGTTAACTTAATGAGCATTTAAAGTGATTAACATGCATGCATAAAGAAATAAGATGAACACAAGAGACACCAGATTTAACGTGGAAATCCAATTTGAGAAAAACCACCAAGTAACTAGTTACCAATTTTCACTCTTTTGAAGTGAGCCCTGTTAGGAGCCAACCCTATTAAAGGTTGCAAAACACACTGTTAGGTGTGACCCTGTTAGAGGATTTAATTACCCTAATAGAAGTGGCCTTGTCAGAGGTCTTTAAAACAATTCAACTAAATTATCACCTTGTTAGAGGATTTAAAAAATGGTTTTGAATCAGTGTTACAATTATTAGAAAGCAACAATGAAGTGATCTAAAATATTTGCAACTTATCTTTGTTGAATACAAATCTATGTTTTGCTTCACTAGATCCTCACTGATCGAATACAACTTTGCATCTCTATAAGCATATCTAATCCTTCTTGAACATTTTCTCATACATTCAATATTCGCTCATTCCATATCCATACATTCACACTCTTATTCATCCACAGTCTTACATCTTATGAATTCACATCTTGACCTTTCATATATACCTTACAGATTGTCAAGTCGGCTCAATTACAAGTTACAACAACTAAAAAACATTAAATCAGTCGGCTGCACAAAACAATTAAACTTAAACTTAATTCTTTAGAACAATAAAAATTTTCGTTGCTTGACCCAGCTCGGTGTCCACTGCTCTAGAATGGTTTCCTCAGTGTTAACCAAGTGAAGCTCAGTAAACACTGCAAACCTTACAACTTCCTTTGGAGACTGAGTTAACTCAATAAACACTGACCTTCCTTTGCTTACCGAGTGAGCTCGGTAAAAGCTAACCTTCCTTTGCTTACCGACTGAGCCCGGTAAAAGCTAACCTTCCTTCACTTACCAAGTGATCTCGATAAAAGCTAACCTTCCTTTGCTTACTAAGTGAGCTCAGTAAAAGCTAACCTTCCTTTGCTTACCGAGTTAGCTTGGTAGACATTGAACTCGATAAATATTGACTTTCCCTTTGTTAACCTTGGGAGCTTGGTTAGCATTAACTTTCTGCTACAAGATCCTTTGATTCTCGAGTGAGCTCGGTAAGGGCTAACTTACTGTGTAATGTTTAGGAACATTTGGTAGACACTGTAAATTGCTTTGCTAACCATCTGAGCTCGATAGACTCTATCTGATGGCTGATATGACATTTTTGTAACATCAAAGACAATACACAATTAACAATTGTATCCAACGCTACCCTATGAGGATGTTATTCCCAATATTATTGCAAAAGGGGAGGTAGTAGACAAACTAGACAAGCTTGACGATGTGTTAAGGGTAGAAAGGGAAATGAAAAGAATAGATCCAAATTTCATGGGATTCTATATGGATGTCCCCTATCCTCATAGGATTAGGAAGATGGTCACTTGACCATGCTAAAATCATGGCTCAAATTCCACAAGGACCCATGGGAGAACAAGAGAGGGTATGTCCTAACAGCCATGAGCCTAATGTGACTCTAGATGATGAAGAAGAGGAAGATGAGCATGTTGAGGCATCATGGGTCACAAAAGGGAACAAGAGACAAAAGGTTGTCCATATCCCTGCAAAGGTAAAATAGAGGACTCTGCAAATTTTACTAGGCAATAGTCAGTATTTTGCTGACTTCAGGCAAAGTTATCTCTAGGATAGAATTAATGCAACTTAGAGCACACTCATAGATTTGGAACTAGTAGCAACAAGGTTGGATTATAGGATCATTCAGACCCAATAATTCATAGAGGATGATGAATTCATCAAATCAGTAAGTTCAAGATCTTTTTCTATAAGGTAAAAAAAAAAGTGAATTGATGCTAAAAATGAAACCAGGAGAATCAGATGAGTAGAAATTAGAACTGGTTGAGAAACTACAAGCCTATGATCCTGAGAGTGAAATAATGACTCTAGAGGAGGCAAGAGACCTTGTGCAAAGGAGTGGTATGTTGTTGGTACTCAGATGGGATTTAGAGCAAGCATTTATGCTGGATCAGATAAGGAGATAGGAGAATGCCATCTCATATGAGGCATTTGGTGCTAATGGACTGGACAGAGGAATAGGATTCAACATAGATACCAAATCTATGGTAGTTTGGAGCATGAATCCATGATTAAATAAGCCTAAGTTGATGGATGTGTAGAGTGCAGAATGGGGTAACATGATTATATGGACTTTGCAAGGCACTTCAAGTATAGAAATCTCAAAGGCCATGAAGCATTTCTCATTCATGAATGAGGCCAAGGTACATGAGATAGAGACCAAGCTTGCCAAGTCTATACATGATTACATTGATGTGAGGAAGCTCTATGAATATGAGCTTAGGAAAAGCCATGTCTACAAGGAAAATATTGAAGAGCTTGAGGCTAAGGTCCAAGAACTAGATGCTGAGGTTGCATCTCTCATAGATTAACTTGTAAATATAGAGCAAGTGATTGTTACAAAATAGAGACAAGAATAGAAAGATTAGGATCAACCAACTAGGGACATAACTAAGGCCCCAACCCAAATAGATGGTTTGGAGACAAGGGATACAACAAACCCAAAGATAATGAGCATTGATTCTCTACTTACTCAGCAAGGAGATGAGATAAGGACAATTGTCCTTAAGAATTTAATGAACCACAAGGTTGAAACTCTGAAGACTATATCACAACCATCTCACAATATTTATGTTGCTCTACAAAGTCCTGACAATGAAGCACTTTCATGTTTATCACCCACATTCAATATGTGGGGGCCATATACATAGTTATTAGAGAGGCTTATTGTATTGATGGCTAGAAAGCCAAATTTACGTGATAAGATAATCATAGTAAAGGAGGGATTAGTAGTAGTCAAAGAACTAATTGGCTTCTTCATTGTTAAATTGCAAATTATACAAGGGAACTTGAAGTTTTATCTTAGGGAATTCAACCCTATATACCACCAATTTTGGATGTCACTTGTATAGTGAGGGATTGGCATGAATGGTCTAAATCCTTTGGTGCCATTTTGACTTAGGAGGCCACTATGGAAATTTTTGAAAACAACTCTGATGCCCCTTATAATAAATTAATTGATTCCTTATTCAAAGAAAAAATAGAATTGAACAAGTTTTCTATTGAGTCTAAGGCCATTATAGATGCCAAGTCAACTAAAGCCACAAAGGACCTAGAAGAGGTTAGAACTATAGAGTGGCCCACCAAAAGGGAGATCTACATTTGGGAAGTGGTGGGAAAGATCAATGCCCTACCAAAAAGAGGTAGCTGAGATATTACTCACTAAAGATAGTAAAAGACAAAGGGGAGTAAAGTCAAAGAGCATGACATAAATTTTCACCTGCTAACTTTTTCAACTACCTTATCTTTTGGATCGAACACTGAGGAATGTCTTGTGTATCTTTTTGTTCATATCTTGCCACAGTTTTTATGCATTCATATTTTGACATGTATCCTCCTCCCATTTGTAGCTTGTTGCAATCTTATATAAGGATTTCTAGGATGTGGAGTTTGTTGGTGTTTTATTTTGATGTTAACAGGGCTAAAACTACTAGGCGACAAAAGGCTTAGTACCTAGATATCAGTACATACACAACCTAAAGAATAGCCAATTCTCATTATCACTTGCATATGCAAAGTACTAGGGCCCAACTTCAACAAAACCTTAGACGGTTTTCTACTCTTTTGGCTCTGTAAAACCAGGGCGGGTGCACTCGGGGATGGTTCAAAGATGGAATAATTGTATGAAAATTATCCTTAGTTTCATTTTGATTCTCATCTCTAAATCCTCAAACATATAGGTAAATAACTGATAAACACATCCCTTGAATAGATATGGCCAAGAAATCTTCTATAGCTCTGCAGATGTTTCCAACAACAATGGCTAAATGAAGCTAAAACAATCCATGCAGGCAAGTGCTGGCCAACTTTGAAAATCTTACAGGAAAGATAATTGAAAATTGATTTTATGATGTATTTTGAAAAAGCTAGTTATAATATACTTCTCTTTTGGCTGAAATACTTTCGATCAGTGCCTAATCCATTGGGAATTCAGAGTCAAGTAAATTCTTAGATCTAATTTGTTGCCTTGCAACGAATTTTCATCAGCAATTCTTATCAGAATTTATCATTCAAAAATCCTTATTAACACCCCAGCAACCTCATCACATTCATCAAAGCCTTTACTTAATCCATTGAATTAACAGCAATAACAAATGGATGTACAGTCTTACTAAATTGCAATCAATTGCATAAGCTCTTACTCACACAACATCAAGGTAGCTTAGTATTAAAAAGGAGACAAAATTCAGAGAAGAACAGATATGGGGACAGTTCATAATTTGTATTCATTTCCTTTGAAAATGGTATATCCTTTACAAAAGACCCAGAAAAACCTTCAGAGAAGAAGCACAGTTCTTTCTACATTCATCCATATCTCAGAAATTTTGATAGAAAAAGTATACTATAAATTTCTTTTCCAAAATGTTTGGACCAAAAATTTAACTAAGCATAATACTTAGTGAAAACCAAATTTGGACCCTTCTTTAGCCTTGGGATCTCACTTAAATAATGTGAGATGCAACAAGCTTCAGGCTACAATAGGTGATAGGTGTCCTTCTTTTGAAAAACAAAAAACAAGAATAACAGAAAGGTTGATTACAACAACATTTCTTGGCGGGTCCCTTTCTGTTATGCTTCTTGGTTGTTATGATTTGCTCTCGCAATCATTCCTCATCTTCAAAGTACATACCCATAAGGTCTGCAAGTGATGTATCATCTTCTGTTACATGCAAAATCACTTTAACCTGGGGATTTTCTATGTCATCATTGCTGACTACAAGAGTAACTATTACTCTTACATCTTCCTCGTCATCGTCTCCTGAAATCTGTTCACTAAACTGATCTTTCCATCTGTTGAAAGTATCATCATCTGGCCAATCAAAACTTAGGGTTTCTCTTTGTATCTTTATTAAAGAATTGGCATTTTCTTCTAAATCATCGAATTCTTTTCTTATATCAGCATAATACAATTGTATTTTTACCAGCTCTTCATTTGTCTTTGCCCAAAACCAATAGCCAGTCTCACTGATGATGTTTGTTATTCTGTTATCAAATAATTCATCCATTTCCTTTTTCCATTTGTCTTTTTCCTTTACTGCATCAACAGATTCTAAGGCACAAGGAAATAGGGTGAATTTTTTAGCAAGATATCTTGAAAAACAGAGTGTCAATTTCCTCTGTAAAGAATCTCTTTTATTTTCAAAATTATCTAATTGATTCAATAAATCAAAAATTCTTTCAACCTGATGATAAGGCATTTGAACTGTAGATATACAAATAATTGTAACATCATTATTCCTCTGTCTCCACTTCTGTGCAAGAGAATCTAGTCCATTCTTTTCTTTATTTAACTCATCTATGAGGGTTACAATCCTTGTCAACTGGTCATAAAAATTTGACCATTTTATTTTATCCCTCAAGTATGTCACACCCTGCCTCCATTTCTCTTCCTGCTGATTTCTAAATTCTATCTGCCACTCATGTAATTTGGTTTTTTCTGCTTCAAATTCCTCTGCAGTATAGAATTGGGGTCTTTCAGGGGTGTCAGGTATCTCAATAATAGGGGTTAATCCCACAGATGACTGTGGGGGATATGCAATTCTTAATGTACTGGATTCTCCCACTTTTCTCTTTCCAAGTACCTTTTCTAATTGAGATACCCTGTTTTCTAACTCAATTCTCCTTTTTACCTCTTGATTATAGGCTTCCACCACTACTTCATATTTATTATGCATATCAATCATTTCCCTCTCTTCTCTTTCTGTAGTAGCCAGGGAAAATTTAGAATAATCCACATTCATGTGGGTTGCCTGTACATTTGAAGTGTCAGCAACTCTTCTTACAATGATACTCCCTGTTAATCCTGAATCATCAGGCTGTGATGAAGTAACTCTGGATCCTCTTCTCAGGGACCACATAACAAGGGCAGCTTGATCATTGCTAAATGCTGTACCCAAGAATTCCTCTTTATTTGGATCCTGGAGTCCTAAATTATTTGAAACAGAATTAAAAATTAATGCGTCAGCAATGTCCCAATTGGGCAATAATAAAACATTAGCATTTTTTACCATCTGTCTTCCCTCATCAGGGGTTATATTTTGGAACTCTTGAACCATTTGTTCCTTTATTAGATTTTGAATGGAGGTCTCATCCATTTTTTGATGTTCTGCTCTCATATTATTGCACCTTTGCTCAAAAATGTGCATGTTTACTCTCCACGCAAACTGATGGAAAGCCCTAGATCTTACAAAATTGTTATCAGACAAAAAATGCTGACTGGCTTGTTCCAAAATAGGGTCCAATTCCCTTCCTCTGAAATCTGTTGTAGTTAATTCAAAACTTGGTACAGGGGGTTCCTGAGGGTTCCCTTCATCAATCTCTGCTTGTGTAACAAAAATTTCTCCTTGTGACCCCATTTGTTCGAATTGCTCATTGGTGAGCTGTTCTTCCTCAATTCTTATTGGGGTTTGAGAAGGTGAGCCACTTTCATCAGGGGATACTTCCTCCCTTATTATTCTCCTTCTTTTGGGGGAAGGTTCAGGGGGTCTTTCTTCTAGGATAGTGCTGGTGGATTCACTTATCTATTTTTCTTTATGCACAACGGGCACCTGCTGTCGGACAATAGTATATCCTATTTTCTTCCGTACCACCAGTGGACCTATTCCAATGTTGGGAGTGAAACCCAATTTTCTCATAATTTCTCTGGCTTTATCTAGAAAAGAATTAATAAAATGTTGTTTCTTCTCATTCATTACTTCCATTATCTCAGAGAAATTACTCATGAGCTTATGTATTTTATCTGCATTGTTTGCAGCATTACTAAGAGGACTGAAATTTTTATCAAAACAATTAATGAATTCCAAAACTTTTGAATAGACTCTCCATTTTTCTTTCTTTATTTGTTGCTCATGGAGAGAGTATTCATTTCTTATTATATCTTCAGGAAAATAGAATTCATGCTGAGCTGGACGAAGCTTGATTCTCAATCTAAGGGCAGAGTTGAAGAAACCTTCTGTATCACAAAAACGAGAGTGAGACACTGCCATTTTATATTGATCCAAAAATTTATGGAGAAAGACCCACCCTTCTTTAGTTATCACAAACTGGTGGGCTATAGTACAAGTAGGAAAAATTGATCCTGTCCCCCTTTTGTGCAAAAAGGCCTCCTCCACTCCTCCCAACTGCCACAAAAATTCAGCTATCCCTACCTTTAAAGGTACCTGATAGGGTAACACATGGGGTGTTCCTTTGAAACCATAGACCCTGATGACCGTTGAGACTGAATATGGGATAATATCTCCCCAATTATGTGAAACTTTTAGATTATGGGTTTTGTCCATAGGCCTGACAAGGTGCATTAATGCCTTAGGGATTCTGGGATTGTCACTCAATATGAGGCACCTTAGTTTGGAGGCAAAGTGCCTATCAAATCTAACGAAGCTAGCATTTTCTGCTTCCCAGGTCATGTCTGCACTCCATAATTGGACTGGCAGTGCTTCCCCTTCTTGTTCTCTATTTAAAAACATTTCTTTACCAAAATAAGTGGCCCCTTTAAAAAGAAACATACGCATCAGTAAGGAATACTGACCCCAAACCTTTTCCACCTTGCCCTGTGCAATCCCCACCAATCCATGATGAATCTCATTTGCCAAGTAAGATGCAAAATCAAAAATTATTTCCACACCAAAAGAAGAGATTTGGGTGATCATATACATGAAGCTCACCAGAATAAAATCTTCTTCGCCCTCTCCGAAGACTCTGCACAGGGTCCTATATATCTCCACTGCCCTGGCATTAAAACATGATTTCTTGAAGGGCTCTTTAGAAGATGATGTTATGGTTGGGAGGCCTCCAATCCGGCCTATGTGGGCTTTCAGTGCACCTTGTCTAACTACATCCCTCTTGGATATATATTCTTTTTCTAAATCTATCAGATTAATGGGCACATGATACATGGTGAGGGGTCCCAGATTGAAAACCTTCCTAATCTCCTCGGGACTGATGGTAACTAAAGCCTCACCATCTATTCTCCTCACTACCTTAGTGGCTTGGTCATAGTTTTTTGCTATGGCTTCAAGCAGGTCAAAATCCATAAACACGCTGGGGACAACAAGCTTCCCAAGATCAAAATTCCAAATGTTGGCATGAGGGGCATATAACTTTCTCTCTGCAAACCATTTCTTGAATAAACTCAAACCAGTTTGAGCAGTTTGAGCATCCCAGACCCAATTACCCTTATCATACAATCCATCAGCTACCCTAAGCCTAGGGTCGAGTGAGGTTAACCTCTTAACTTGCACCGTTTCTACAGTGGACTCAGGAAGTAACTCAAGCAAATCATCATGCACATTTCTATCCAGGTAGTTTACTGCTCCTGTAAATCCCTTCTTAGGAGGCATCTTGGGCTATCCTTTTTAAAACTTAAAAGCTCACAAAGATGATGGTAGTTTTACTTACTTGAATTCTGTCTCAATTCTCTTTTGTATTCCTGCAAAATTTCAGTGAACAGATAACTTGACAATTTTTTATCAACCTTGGTACGCTTTTCTTTCAGTAATAGCTTCTGCACAAGAATGGCTTCAAATCTTTTCTCGCGTGAAATGAAATTGATGCAATCTCTCTGTATTATACTCTGTTTTTCCTCACAGACAAAGCTTTCTTGTCTAATTAATACAGAGAGTGGCACTACATTTTTTATTTAAAACTGCGTCGTTGATCTTCAAAGATCCTACGATCATGCAGTACAAAGAGAACAACTAGGAGTTATATTTGCCATGTCAGTTATTTTACCCAATGAGAGCTTGCCACGTACATAATTCTTTCTTTTTATGGCACTTAAATTTAGACCCACTGACGTCGGAGAACACGTGTTAGCATGTCGCTACTTCGTTATGCATAAAGAACAAGCACCTTGCCATGACGAGGCGGCGACAACCGTTGATCGGATCAAGACATGACCGAAAGATATGCTACAGGACTTCTTAAGAAAGAAGGCGGCGGGCCCAACTCACTATGTCGCTGAAATTATCTTCCTTGTAACTCTTCATAGCGAGGTAGCGAGCTCCGTTGATTCACTTCAAGCTGACGTTCCAGATTTATTGTACATTTGGTCAGATAGGTATTAATGAGAATCGGATCTCTACATAGCTGGCACATGTCAAAATTTATCACAGTCATCTGTCATTACACGTCATCAAAGATCTTGCCGATCTTTTGCCATTTTACGGGGCCTCGCTAACTCGCTAATGGTGAAGCACCTCAATTTTCCGATAGCGAGGTAGCGAGCTTCGGCACATTAAAGGATTCCGTGCTGGAAAATGCAAGGGGTACCCAATAATTACTTCTGTTAATTAAAACTGATTCTGACAACGGTATTTATGACTGGTCATGCCACCTGGTGTAATTATGATACAAGCAAGATGCAATATCATCATTTTTAGATTTTCACGTGGCCTCGCTACTTCGCGAACGGTGAAGTGCCTGAATTTTCCGATAGCGAGGTGGCAAAACTTCTGGAAAAATCAACATTCCGGCTCTGATGTCAGATATTCTAGTGGGTCCCTCTCCTCCCTTTTTTATGGAGAATTGCAAAGTGTACCTGCACAAAAAGCATTTAATAAGCAAATCTCTGATCGCCGCACCTTCACTTCATGGTTCCACCGCTTAAAAACTCAACACTCGCTATCTCGCTATACTTAATGAGCATGCAACTCTCAATAGCGAGGTAACGCCAGCGGTAGATCTAATCAGATCTGATGGTTGGGACAAATAGGAAGAAAGGTAACCCGGGAGAAAGGAAAAGGAATACGAAAGCATATTCGCTTCTTTTGAAATTTGAAAAATTCGCGCCCGACCATTTATGAATAGGGATGAACATAGGGCTTATATGGCGAATATTTCTTATAGATGGTTTATCCAAAACCTTATACTTCACTTAGACATAGAACATCTGACTTTTCTATGGTTTAACTGAAAAATTTTTTACTACAGAAAAAGTCAGACCAACAGAGTTGAGGTTGGCTTTCTATAGAATTTTCTTATTCTTATGTCATTTTTTATAGTCCATCCATTTTTCTATAACTATATGAATGTAATTTTTTTTGTATATTTGAATATATATATAGTGAAAACCAAGTATTAGTGCTCAATTTTTGAGTTATTTTCGAGCCTCTATCAGTATTGTAAGCATTTTCAAAGGAAATCAATACAAGAAGAAAATTCTCTATATATCTATGTCTTTGAGTTTTGTCTCCTTTCTTATATATCTATAATCTTGAGATTGAAATGAACAAGTTTCATTTAGTTTAATGCAATTCATATAAATTATATATCTCTTACTAATTTTTGTAGATTCAAAGAATTAGATAATCACTCTCTATAATTCATAGGGTTTAGGGTTTATAAGAAGGATATGGTAAGAAAGAAAATCAAAGCTCACTATTGACCAATTTAATTACAAGTTGATTAAATACATCCAAGTTTGTTGGTTTTGACTCTATATATAATGGATAAGACACTGGTCAGTTAAGTTCAAGAAGTTGATGATTCACCTAATTGTAGAATATATATAACAAAAAATCAAATCAATTTACCATTTTATGTAATAATGAACTAGAAGTGTTGGTTATTACTTATTTCCTTTTCCTTTCCCTTTGTTTATAGTTAGCTACTGTAATCAGTAATTTTATAAGAAAATCATAGAAGAACATTGACCATTTTTGCTAAATGGGATAATATTGAAGAGAAAAGAATGAAGTTAGCAAGACTAAATCCCTAAGGTTTTCCTGCCTTGGCCCTACAATGCCTAAAGTGAAGTGAGTCTTGATGACTCTGTTAATGTTGGCCTCGAACTAAGATTTACCCCTACTAAATATAGGATTTAGTTGATCCTTAGGCTTGTCCTTGTCTTTTATTTCTTGGGATTAAGTTTAAGCCACTTGATATATTCCTTACTAGTAAAAACTTCAACAATACCATTTCCAAAATCTCTGAGTTTCAAGATCATAATCAACCATTATAGCTAGCACTAGGAAATCATGGATTCAACATCAACTCTTACCCATTTCCATGGATGGATTCATATATGTCTAAAGCAATCAATGATCAAAAGGAGGAGGGGGGGATGGATTAGAGTCAAGAATCAATCGAGGAAGGGCAGAGATAGACACCATAAAAATGGAACAAAAAACACATCCCAAGATTTGAATAAAAATAGAAAAACATGCACAACAAAATATCTAAGTAGAATGGAGCAAGGAAACATCACAACATTCAAAAATAAGAAGAAACTTCCATATTGCCTCAACAAAATAGGTAGAACTTCAGAAATAAATACAATTAAATTAGGTGCCAATAAAAGTTTTAATAGATTCTTCAAAGAATCAAGGAAAGTAGAAAGAGCTAATGGTATCAATTCTAGTAGACAAAAGTCCATTAACATCAAGTAGAGAACCTATAAGGAGGTAGTCTCAATTCTTGGAAAAACTAGAAACATAATGAAGAAAAATTATTATAGAAATGATAAAGATCAAACCAAGGTTTTAGACAATAGAAGATCCCCAAAGGCCAAGCTATGCGAGGAATACACTCAAGATAAAAATATTAACTAGGATCTCAAAGAACCAAATTGAGAAGTAGTAGTAAATGAAATTAAGCATTAGGACTTCCAAGATAGCATCCAAAAAAATAGAGACAAAGTATCGATCATTAGAAATAACTTTTCAAAGGCTCATTGGTTTGACTACAAAGTCCTTGGAGTGTATGTTGTATGTGTTGAATCATATTGCCTATTATTGTCAAAATGTACAAAACAACTGAGTCATTATGATGCTCAAGCAATGAAGGAGGATATGGAGGACTATTGCAATTATACCCAAGCTCTAATGGAAACTGAGTGATACAATATCCACCAAGAAGAAGCTTTACCCTAGTCAAGGTTTTATAAGTCACACTGAGAGAGTTAGTAGTCATCGAGAAAAGTCTACATCGAGTGACAAAAAGAAGAATAGTGTATTTATCGAGTGTCATAGTGATGACATCAGAGTGTGAATTAGCACAAATTCAAATGAAACCTAATTCTATGAAGTAGGGAAAATGGTTTACAGTATATCATGGTAAAGATTTGTAAAGTTATTGTTGATGATTCCAAGGAAGCATAAACCAATGAAAATAAAGTTGAAACAAACAGAAAGAATGGATGTTTCTAGAAACATTAATCATGATCATAAATCAAATCAAGAAGGTTCCAAAAAATATAATTAGGTCAAGTTGCAAAATGACAAATGAATACCATAAAAGAAGTAGTTGAGAACATTTTAAAGATTGTTGATGTTGTTTTTTTTGGTTAGATTTTTCTTGAAGGAATTGTTGTACTGAGAAAGAAATCAAGGTCACAATTAGAGGTCAAAGATAACATAGACCAAAAAGAGTTGTCATGAATTGCATGTCTATCATAGGAAGGTGATAATTATAGAACAAAAGAGGATCTAATCAAGAAAAGTGAGTTTCTACTATAGGTAATTTATGTTATTGTTTAACCACTATAGTAGTTTCTTAAATCCATGAAAGAGGTGGACTTACTAGTCTTGTATGTAATTCTTGATACCCAGTATAGACCTAATGAGTGTTGTTAAATCCTTGTAAAATAGAGATCCTTATAGATCTCATTGTATACTCATAACAAAGTAAGTCACCAGAAGTGACAAACATTGCAGCCCTAACAAGGCAACCTCTTAATGCAGTAGTGATGAATTTGTGGGTACCATCCCCACTATAATTTTCCCTATGACCAAGGGTTTTTTTGATATGAAAAATGAATGTGTTATGTATTATGTTTTCATGAGTTTATGTGTTGAAGTTGTGTTGTTGATTTACTTTCAATTACAAGAAAACTAGTTTATTTTCAATGTTAATTGAGTAACAATAAAATAAAAGAAATTGCTAATTGGGCAAAAGGAAATGTTTTAGAGGATGCTAATTCACCTCCCTCTTAGCATCCTATCTATCTTTTATTTCCAACAATTGATATTAGAGTTGTGTTTCTCTTATTGAAAGTTTAATTACCTAAGTGTAAAAGATCCAAGTAACGAAGAAGTATAGATTGGATAGGACTAATGAAAATCAGATATTAGAACTACGAATATCCATAAGTCAAATCAATGCATTGAAGAAAAATTTGAAGATATCCTTGAATAGGAGAAAATAAATTTCTCAACAAACTAATGAGATAACCCACCAAGAGTAACTCATTGAAGAAGTATTTGATAGAAACACATCTGATGAAACTAATGCTATCATTTCTTATCTACTTGATAAGAATCATAGCCTTACTGAGAAAGTGAAAGTATTGAATAAGGAATAAGAAGCTCATTGCATGAGGTATTGTGAATTAATATAATAGAAAAGAAAAGATGAAGATGAAAAAAAAATTATTATAGAAGATAAGAG
Source organism: Cupressus sempervirens (assembly GCA_028749045.1). Lineage (NCBI taxonomy): Eukaryota > Viridiplantae > Streptophyta > Pinopsida > Cupressales > Cupressaceae > Cupressus > Cupressus sempervirens. The sequence continues at coordinate 747,936,826 of CM053783.1, forward strand.
ACATATTGGTACAAGATTGGATGCAAAAGATGAAAATATCTCGAGGTTGACACAAAATCATTTTGATATGACATATCAACTACTTGGTGAAAATCATGAAATGAGTAGGAAGATAGAAGAAATTATTGAATTAAGGAATGAGAATGAAAGGTCAAAGAGTAAACTAATAAATGAGAAAGAATTCATGGATAGAATGAATAGATCACAAGAAAGTATCAAATTATTCGATGGACAACTAAGAGCATAGAGGAGACCAAGAGACATGTTTATCTTAGGCTATACCAAGAATTCTACTACCAAGAAAGGTGAATCATCAAAGAAGGATGAGAAAAGGAATTAGAATACCTATCCAAAGCCAAGGAAACCAAAATGCTATCATTTTAGAAAGCATAGACACAAAATAGATTTATACAAGAGAAAAAATGCTAAGAGCAATCTTACTATCAAATTCAATGGTTATTATTATCTTTGTAATAATTATAGACATCAAGAATTTGAAAGAAGATCCAAGCTTAGCCAAAAACTTAAGAAGTATGAATTTAATGGCTACTTCTATACTTGAAAGGATTTTGGACACAAGTCTAAATATTGTAGATGATAGATGAATTCTAACTAGAAAACAAGAAAGATAGGTGATGTAGTCAACTAAAATTAAAACACATGGTATTCAAGTACTACATGTGGAAAGTGTTAATTCAATGGTTATTATTATCTTTGTAATAATTATAGACATCAAGAATTTGAAAGAAGATCCAAGCTTAGCCAAAAACTTAAGAAGTGTGAATTTAATGGTTACTTCTATACTTGCAAGGATTTTGGACACAAGTCTAAATATTGTAGATGATAGATGAATTCTAACTAGAAAACAAGAAAGACAGGTGATGTAGTCAACTAAAATTAAAACACATGGTATTCAAGTACTACATGTGGAAAGTGTTAGAAATTAAATTCCACAAAGATAACTCCGATGGGGTGGGGAATAATTTATCAGATCTAAACAACTTTTATCAACCTTATGAAACCTTAAACATGTGATCAATATAATCAACAACCATAAGAAGATACACATACCCATAATAATGGATATGTTAACCAAGGAAACCCTTGATCAAAGGAAAAACCATAGTGAGGATGGTACTATTAATCTTAGATTGGTTTTGACAAAGTAGTGACAAAACACTTAGTCATTATTCAACAAAGATCAAAGATTATCGAGTGAATAGTTTATGACATAGATGTTTATAATGGCACAAAATTCTATGTAAACCATTTTTGGGATGACATAATAATATTTTACAATTGTAAAAGATAAGTATGGAGCCATATTATGAATCCCTATGCAATACATTCAACCAATCAAATTGAGGGAAGCATTAGGCAGAAATAAGGATCAACCTTAACCATTGATTCTGATCTAATCCATCACCACCAATGTTTATAAAAGAAGGAAATCTCTAAAAGATATGTGTGTGTGCAAGGAGATTAATGCTAAGAGTTTAGAGGGCATTCATGGTGGCTAAGATGCATAATTAGTTTGAGAAGAATAATGTAAAGAAGTGAAAGGACATAGGAGACATATCTGATTAGGAGGATCAAGGTTTAAGTAGTAAGTAGAATATCTAACATCAACCAAAAAGGTGCTAACTTAAGGATCATGGTGTTGAATCATTCTAATAGGTGATACATAAAAAATCTCTTAACCAAGTAGTCCTAACAGGCTATTGTAAATCTCTTAACTAAGTGCTTTCTTTATTTTAAGTTTAAATCCTCTAATAAGGTGAGACCTAATAGTATTTGTAAGCCTTTAACATGGAATACCTCTCAAAGGGTAGATCATAGATTATAATACAATACATTGTAGCCATAATAGGACACACTTTAAACTATAGTAGTGAAGATTTTTGGGTGTCATAACCACCCCACTTTTACCTTCTCATTGGAGGGTTTCTGGGTAAAAATTTTTATTGTGTTATGTTTTACTTACTTTATTTTTTGGATGTGATGCATGATAAGTTATTTCAGTTTACATGTTAAGTTATGAGATGGATGTTGGTGATATATTTTAAGAGGACATTTTTTTAAGAGATGATTCACCCCCACCAACCCCAACACCCACCCACACCCCCCCCCTTAGAACTTACTTTCCCATTGTTATTTCCAAAAATTGGTATTAGAGATTTGTTTCTAGAAAAGAAAGTTTCATAGCTTTGGAGGGAAGATCATAAAGATGGAAGTCTACAAGTTCGGAAAAACTATTGAAAACTAGAAGATTGAAATACAACTTTCCCTACATCAACTCAAGGAGAAAAGCAATGAATTATAATGTTCATTGAAGAGAATAAAGGAATTGGCTATTCAACAAAATGAAACTCAATACCAAGAAGAAGACACTACTGGATTATTTGATGATGGAAACTCAAATAAATTTGATGTAGCAGTTGCACATATGATGTAAAAGAACATTGCCCTAACTGAAGAAGTTAGAAATCTCAAAAGAGAATAAGAAGTAAAATCAATATTGCTATGTGAGGTGACTAAAATGAAAAATAAAGCTAAGGAAGACAAGGTCATGATTGACGAAGAGAAAATAATACTGACTAACAAACTTGAAGAGAAGACATTAGATGTGTAAAATCTTGCTAACATGCAATTGGATACAATGAATCAATTGATGCTTGCAAACCATGAATTGAATGGAAGGAAATTGAGATCAAAAACCTAAAGTCATAGAATGATCTACTACAAAAAAAAATGAAGAGTAGAAAAAGAATTCATTAAAAGATTCAATGAACCAAGTGAAGAAATAAAATACTTTGAGAAATTGATGGAATCACTGAGACCTAATAATGATACTATTAGATTGGGATACACTAATAGTGAAGAAGAAGAATCATCTAAAAGTGGTGAGAAAAGGAATATAAAAGGTAAGAATTGCAAACCCACTTGTCATAATTGTGAAAAATTGGGTCATAGAACAAATGTTTATAGGATCAAAACCGTCAACCAGAACCCCAAGTAGAAATACAGAGGATACTACTACAACTAGAACAAAGAAGGACATCAATAAAATGAATGCAAGACCAATATCATGAGCACTCAGAGATTTGAAGGATATTGCTACAATTGTTAGAAGTATGGACACAATGCATGTGAATTCAGATCTAAGACCAACTGGACATCAAACAAGTAGACAAATGTACATCAAAATGGAAACTCCTATAATTGGGATTACAACACAAGGTAAATTTGTCACTATTGTCAATAATATGGACATGTTCTTGAGAATTGCATAAGTACCCATTTTAGAGGCAACTACAATAGATAGTTGAGTGAGATTGCATGCTTTAGTTGTCTCAAGATTGGTCATGTTAGAAGAAACTATCCAACTAGGTCACTAGCACTAAGCAACGAATCCAATAAAGGTAAAGAAAAGGTCAATGTTGAGAAAGTAAAGGTGCAAATGAGCAAGACATGGAAAAAGAAGGAAGATTTTAGTACATCAAACTTAGATGAGATCACTTTAGCCAATGGATTAGGTGATCACATTACCCCCAACTAGGCAATATAATGTATTATGTGGAACTGACATTTGAAAAGTTATATTATGCATCAATTCCAAATATCTAAGATCTGAATATAATATATATGCATCAATCAAGATGCAATGAAGAAGTTAAGAGTATGAGTTATTCTATAGACATATTTTTTCCTATGTTGTAGTTGTTATCAAGTGATGTAGTCAAGGCCAGTATGAGTTGAGCTTGCTATGTATGCTAACCATACTAGGAATTCTATGTTAGTTGAGCATGTTGAAAATCCTGTGATAGATGAGCTTACAACTATGTAAGCATTGAGAAATTAATGTCAAAATTGAAGGGTTATATAGTCATTTTTTGACTCATTTGCACTTACTAGAGTTTGAAGAGCATGAAGAGAATGAAGGAGAATTGGAGAAAAGAGATTCTAGTGTTTGATGATGAGATCTAACCACTACTCAACACCATTCTATAGATTCAAGAGGTATTCAGCTTGTGCTGAGTTACACTATTTCATTAATCACAAATCCTAGTAAAGTGAAATGGCAACTAGTTCTTTTTCAAATGTTATAAAATAGGGGAAAGAGGTTTTCAACATTTAGTTGATAAGAAATTATGTCAAGCAACCCCCATTCCAAGCAATTCCTGAGATTTCATATAAGGGATATTCATCTAGTGCACTATCTATGATAAAACCAAAAGTTCTCATCATCCAAGATGTGAGATTTTTCTATGTTGGAAAGATTGGAGAGGTGGGAGATATGGAGATTAGAGATGCCTATAGTAAGTTGTGTGATAATGGAGTTTTGATGGAAGAGAATAAGATTGTCGAGTGAAAAGGGTTAATGCATGCCCTAGACTTTCCACAAATGTTCAAAACTAAATGGATTCAAATTGTTCTAAGCTACATACATGACAAGAAGATGTGGTAAGAGGGTGGACTAATCATGATTTCTAAGAGGATTGTGCAAAGGGTAATAAGATATCCTACCCTTAATCAACTGAAGAGCATGTAGAGTGATACAAAAAAGGTTATAGAGAATAATAGAGCTATTGTGTGGAATAAGAGAGGGATGTCAGTATATACTATTTCAGATCCCATTATTTCCTTTGTAGTCAGAGTCATTGTTTATTAGTTCTTTTAGTTAAGCCAACTAAATAATGTTTCATGTATGACAGTGGACTTTGGTTACAAAATTATAAATGGAAATCATCTCGATGACCTTGTCGATTTATAACTACAATAGTTATTAGAAAAATTGGAAGCTATTAGGAAGGCCACAAGTGCATCTTGAAAGTTTGGTTCTTTGATTTTTTTCATATTTTTCTATGTGAAAAACACATTCCCCACCTTTGACAAAGTTTCTTGGAAGAATAATAGTTAATTACACAATAGATTTCAGAATTCATTAAGCAACATGGAGATTATTTTGAGTTAGTTGTGACTAGTTATTTTGAGGGTTTTAAGTAATCCATGAAACAAAGATTGAGGAATCCTATATCACTACTAGAACAACATTACAATGATGTGTTTTTCCTAGTTGATACAGATCATACATATGTGCAAGAAACAATACCAAAGATTAGATGGTTAAAACCCTTTCCATATGAGATCAATGTGGATGAAGCCTCTACAGAAATCACAACATTAGTGGCAAAAGAAATTTATAAAGATGCTACATCTTTTTGAAACTATGATGAAGCTAAATCCAAAATAACTATTGATTTGAAAAAAATATAGTTTTGAGAGTGAAGAACAAACTTGTCAAAAATCGTAAGGAGAGATTTGATGAAGGTGAAGGTGAAGGTGAAGAAGAAGAAGAAGAATAAGACCAAGCACCATTAAAACTAACACAAGGCCTAGGTGAAGATGTTGAAGGTGTTGAGGAAGAAGAAGTTGAGGAAGAACCTAAGAAAAAGGAGAAGAAAATGATAGAAGAGACTCAAATAGCAGAGAAAACTTGAGAAGACTATGAAGAAGTCATATCAAAATCTAGTTGTACCTATAACTAGGTCAAGCACAAGGGCAACCACTATACAATGTAAAGAAGAGACAAAGGCTAAAGGAAAGAGATCCACAAATAGAGAAATGTAGAGCTAGCCTACTCCAAAGACATTCAGGAGATTAAGGAAGGAGTACATACCTCAAAAAGATTCAAATGAGGAGAAGAAAAAATAAGATGACTTGAGTTAATACAAAGTAGTAAGTCACAATCCCTCTTCTAATATTGACAACTTGTGTGAAAACATTACAACCAATGTAGACTTGTAAAGCTTTACACATGTTGATTTTGATAAGCTAGGGAGTGTTGATAAAATAAGGTTGAAGAGGCAATGTATAGCACGATGGTTACTTTCAAGGCCACTCCACTAGAGATTGCCAAGTCTTTACCCAAGTCTTTATGATAGATTTTATAAAAAGTGGAAATTTAGGTTACAAACTAAGAGACAAATTAGGGAAAAAACATTAGCCCAAGTCATGCCTAAATTGGATAAAAAGATGATTTCCAAAGCTATAGAGAAGCATAAAGGGAAATTTTCTCCCAAATACAAAGCTTTCTATATGTTGAAGAAGAACATAGAAGATGTGGTAACCAAAAGGACATCAATTTGGAAATCAATGTATGGGTTTTCCACTCAAGAAATTACTGAGAAAGGTGAGTATGATGAACAATAACTTGAGAAGAATAAGGAAGAGATAGAAAAATAGGTGAACACAATCAAAGATGGTAATGTGGAGGATCCTAAAGAAACAATAAAGGAGGAAATAGCTGAAGAAGAGTAGCAAGATGTGCATGACACATAGATGTTGAGTGCTAGTCCCCCACATGATGACCAAGAGAGTCAACAAGACTCAGTGAGAATCAAGGATGTTCCTAATACAACCACATAGAATGTCAATCCTTTGATAGAAGATGACTTGAATAAAATTCTACAAGAATCTACTAGTGTAGCACTACTATACAGTAATCCTATATTGGTGAGAGTGGATGAAATTTAATGGGAAGAAGTTAAATCTATAGGGGAGATACAAAAAGATACATCAAATATGCCCCTATCTACTACAAAGATACAAGAAAAGGAATCACATGATCTTCAAAGGGTTCAAAGTGTAAAATTGGAACAACAAGTTGTTATAACTCAAACACCATCTACAATGCCAACCATTGTCATTTAGATGAAAGAGGCAGAAGCACAAACAATAGATACATTAGTACCAAGCCTAAATAGTTCAAGTTTACAAGTTGTAGTGATTATTGAGAAGGATGGAACTAAAGTGCATAAGGGTCAAGAAGAAAGTCTTGTACCTATTCCCCCATCATAGGGTGATGTCCAAAAGGAAGGAAATAATGCTAAAGAGTTGAAGCTAACTATTGAGCTTGAGGAAAAAATTGCAATATAGACTCTAGTTACAATACTAGTTTCTACTTCTCCTCCCAACAGTCACACTCTTCAAAGATCTAGTATAAATGTCACACCATTACAAATCTCAATGCCAAGTTCTAGTACACCCAAGAGTTTTGAAGTTACATCATTTGAGAATGTAAATTTAGATGAAGTGATTGAGTTACCAAAGTTTGATCTAAATACAATCACAATTGAAGAGATAAGCATTCTTCAAGATGCTTTGCAGAGGAACAGGAGGCAAGAAATCTTAAGGAGCAAGAATATGAAAAAGAAAGTTTCACATGAAATTAAAGACATATTATTTAATTCTTTTAGTATTTTAGAAATAAATGAAGATAAGCCTATAATAGAGAAACTTGTCACTATTGTGGACAAGATAAAGGATGAAGACCTCAATTCTAATGTCAAATTATTAGAATGGTCAAAAAGAAAGTTTCATACAAAGGTTTTAGAGAAGATATCTAGTGTTATTTAACTAAGATAGGTTGATCTTGCAACCAAAATGGAAAGTGTAAAGAAGGTGTTAGAGAATATTTTTACTCTCTACACAAAGCTATGCAATTTTGATCTATTCACTAAGGAAAATCAATAAGCTATTGACTAGCTATAAGGAGATTTGTAACTCACAAGTAGTACTTTAAAAGTATCTCCTGGTAATAGTTAGATACACTTTTAGAGGTTACTAATGACTTAGACTAGGCTTGATGAGTTGCAAAAAATAGATGCTAATATCAAATCTGCTCTAATTAGTATCTAGTCTATGTTAATGCCTCACATGGAAGTGTTACAAAAGGAACTAGCCTTTGTAGATACTTTGATGAATAAAGACTCACAACTTTTTACACATGAAGGATTAGTTGACCTAGCTACTAATCTTGAAATATAGATTCATTCATTAGATGCAACATGTGATAATTGGGATGCAGGGTTGAATATTATCATGGAGCTACACAAACCATTCCTAGATAAACACACTATCAATGTACAACCCAAATGACATAAGTGTTAGAAAAGGGGGATTATGAATTTTTTGGGATATGAAGTTTTGGGATATCTACTCAGTAGGAGTAATGAATGAAGGAACAAAAATGAAGAATTTACTCAAGGGGAGTAATTTAGTATTAAAGTATGAAGGCTATACAACAATTCTACAAATTTTAAATTTTTTAAGTTTTGTATTGAAGTTGAGAAACAAAGAAACATTATTTGACTTATGCATTATAAAAGAATGTACATGCCATGAAAAAGTGTTCTTGCTACTCATGTCAAAGGGGAATATTGTTAATCTCATATTGGTTTTAACAAATTAATGACAAAATACTTAGTCATTATTCAACAGAGATTAAATATTTCTAAGCATAGTTGTTTAGATAGTATATGTTGAGCACTATGATAATTAGTGCAGAGCACTAGTAGGTGTCCAACAATCAATATGTGTCGAGTCATTCAGGTGTTCAGCCATATTAGGAAGTTGGGTAAATAGTATGTGCTGAGAGATTTTGGTGCCGAGGAAATGAAGTGTGCTAAGCTATTTAGAAGTTGAGTTACAACATTCAAAGTACAATGAAGGTCGTATATCAGAGCCTTTGGATGTCGAGTGAATAGTTTATGACATAGATGTTTATAATGGCACAAAATTCTATGTAAACCATTTTTGGGATGACATAATCATATTTTACAATTGTAAAAGATAAGTATGGAGCCATATTATGAATCCCTATGCAATACATTCAACCAATCAAATTAAGGGAATCATTAGGTAGAAATAAGGATCAACCTTAACCATTGATTCTTACGTAATCCATCGCAACCAATTTTTATAAAAGAAGGAAAACTCTAAAAGGCATGTGTCTATGCAAGGAGATGAATGCTATGAGTTTAGAGGGTAGTCATGGTGGCCAAGATGGCTATGATAGAGCTATGCATGGCATAATCTATTTGAGAAGAATGGATTAAAGAAGTGAAAGGACAGAGGAGACATATCAAAAGGATCAAGGATTAAGTAGCAAGGAGAATATTTGACATCAAGAAGAAAGGTGCTAACCAAAGGATCATAGTATTAAATCATTCTAATAGGTGATATAGAGAAAATCTCTTAGCTAAGTAGTCCTAACAGGTTTTTGTAAATCTCTTAACTGAGTGCTTTCTTTATTGTAAGTTTAAATCCTCTAACAAAGTGAGACCTAACAATCTTTATAAGCCTTTAATAGGGTAGACCTCTCATAGGGTAGATCATAGATTATGATCAAACACATTGTACCCATAATAGGCCACACTTTACAATTGCAATAGTGAAGATTTTTGGGTGTCATCCCCAACTCATTTTTACCTTCTCATTGGAGGGTTTTTGGGCAAGAAATTTTATTGTGTTGTGTGTTATTTATTTTATGCTATGGTTGTGATGCATGTTAATTTATTTTAGTTTACATGTTAATTTATGAGATGGATGTTGGTGTTTCATTTTAAGAGGAAAAGTTTTAAGAGATGATTCATCCCCCCCCCCCCACCTCCTCAGAACTTATTTTCCAATTGTTATTTCCAACAAATACCCACAAAATGATGCACTAATATATAAGTTCCTTATAAGAGGATGAAATCTATTAGGAGCCAATGAAATAGATTTAGTACATGTCAGTACTTATTAGTAGACTTCAAATCCTTGTTAGGAGATTCTAACAGTATAAGGAGTTGGGCCAACCCTATTAAGAGTTGTGGAAGGCAGATGGACCCACTATCCAAAAAGCTTCAACGAGAAGACTACTGAACTCACTGTCCAACTACCCTTTGTATTATTCCTTTTAGAATAATACAAATGCAATTAATCTCATCAACTCAAACTCTCTTTTTTTCCTCTTACTCTACCAATACCACACCAAATACTTTTCAGATCTCAATACTAGGTCTCTAACTTTGCATCATAATGATCCCTTTGATTTCTTACTTGTACTTACCAACTTTGCATATCAAATACAATTTTCTTACAACTCATGCATGATTACAGGGAAAATATATTTCCTTTATACCATGTCTTTAAAATAATTCATTTTGTTGGCCTTGAGGCTTTCACAATTACAATTATAATAGTACCTTATTAGGATAATACAATTTATTACATCTTTTCAAAGTTACAAAATGCTATTGACTCACAATCTTTTACAACTTTTCACATGTATGACCTCAGACTCTGTGCACTCATTGATGTCATCACTAGACTGACTATTATCATTGTCTAACTTCACTTATCAAGATTCTGTCCTTTTTAGGAGATATAAACCAAACACCAAAAACCACTTCTCAGGTTTTTTGTCTACACATTTTCTTCTATTAACCATAAATAACTCTCACATGAATTTGACTTTCTACACCCTCACTTATCCATGTCATTAGGATACACTGTAGAACATGTACTCAACTATGCTTGAACTTATCATCAATACTCAATCCGTACAACCTCATTCTTTGTCTACTACTCTACTAGTCTCCACAATATGTTGATAGCAATGAAAAGCATAGTCATGAATGCAAAAAATAGTCATGTTAACTATCGTTCAACTACTCCAAAAATGCTAGAATAATCCCCCATAGGAATATTATTACCATTCATGCTAAAAATATCCTCCTTTGCCATTGATGGAAAAATATATGAAAATAATCTAAGTTCCTAGAACACCAAATGTAACTTTGCTACTATTGTTGCTCTCATGTTTTCTAATGCTCTTCATCAATCAAATTTGAAACTCTTAGGACAACTACTACTCCCCCATTGTTAAACTTCTCAACATTTTCCCTATTGACATCAATCTATCTTCTCTTCATAACTCTTCCCTATTTATGGAAGATTCTTTCATATGCATTCATTGCTCTCCCTTATTTTTCATACACTATTTCTCCCCCAATATGTATTCTTATCTTTTGATGCATTCCCTCCCAAATATTCAAGAGATGTTTTTCATACACTCTCTCCACTATTGACATCAATGAAAAAGGCATCATTATGTTATTCAACTACTCAATGTCTTCAACAAGCCCAAGTATCCAAAGACATTGTTCAATAATAGTTACCAAGAGACCTTCAAGACTCTTCTCAACCATAGATACTCCCCCATAAAGGAAGCATCAACATTTAGTCTAGATAAATAATAGTGCTATGTACCACTAGACTGATACAATCTCTAAATCTTCTATTCTAAAGTAGGTAGGGGCATAACCCCAAGCATACCTCACAAATAATCAAATGTATCCTTAGGAAAAGGCTTCATAAAAATATCTCTAATCATATCTTTTGTATTAAAATACTCTAATACAAATTCTTTCTCTGCAACTTTCTTTCTCAAAACATGATATTTAATAGATATATGCTTGTTTCTTGCATAGCTAAGAAACTAATCTTCCTGCAAGGAAAAATGATCCACCAATTGTTCTCTTTATGTCATCCATTTTTCCTACCCAATCCACATTAGTATGTGCACATAGAGTAAATTCATTTGATCTATCATATCAAAACCCAAAATTAGGTGTACACTTTAAATATCAAAATATCCTCTTTACTACTGCATAGTGTGATTCTTGAGGATCATCTTGAAATCTTGCTGCAATACCAATCACATTTTCTATATTTGGCCTTTTGTGAATTAGATATTATAAACCTTCAATCATGGATTTTTGCTTCTTCTACTCAACTATAGGTGTCTCATCTTTTCTAGATAACTTGTGACTAGTTATCATAGGAACACCAACATGCCTGCAACTTTCCAAGACAAATATTTTCAACAAATATTTTGAATACTTAGTCTGTGATAGGAGAATACCATCATTTTTTTGCACAATCTATAAACCCAAGAAATATTTCATCACTTCAATCATGCCCATCTCAAATTCATTTTTGATTTCATCAGCAAATTTGTCACTTGCTTCATCATTACCTCCAAAAATTATTTCATCCACAAATGTCACAATAATCAACAAATCAATCTCAATTACCTTCAAATATAAATTACTATCTAAAGTACCTTTAGCAAATCCCAGATTTTCCAAATACTTGTCCAACCTCACATACCAGGTTCTAGGTGCTTTCTTTAGTCTATGCAAATATTTCTTTAGTTTCCATATTGTATCTCATTCTTCTATCAAAGGAAATCCTTTAGGCTACTCAATGTATATGTATTTAAGTTCATCATTCAAAAACATTGACTTCACATCCATCTGATACACTTTGAGCTTGTTATTTGATACATAAGCCAAGAACATCCTTACTACTTCAATTTTGGAAACATGTGTAGATGTATCTTCATAGTCTATACCTTCTTACTGTTAATATCCTTTACATAGCAATCTTGTTTTTTTTCTCACAACCTCACCTTGTTCATTCATCTTGTTTCTAAAAACCCTCTTAGTTCCTATAACATTCTTATCCTAAGTTCGAGGGACCAATTCCCATGTTTCATTCTTCATAATCCGATCTAGTTCTTCTTTCATTGCTTCAATCCAATGATCATCCTTCTATAGTTTATCTACATTCTTTGGTTAAACTTGAGAAATCAAACATAATTATTCATGTACTCTTTTTATTTTCATAACTCCAATGCCTTTGTTTCCAATAATTTGATCAGTAGGGTGATTCTTTGTCAAATTGTTCTTTGGTGTTGGTGCCACTAACTCAATTCTTACTTCTTCTCTAGATTTAGATATTGGTTCCTCTCTTTGTTCCACAACTTGAATTTCATTCTAAAAATAATTGTTTGTGTCATAGATTTTTTCAACATTTTCTTGGATAGGTTTAAAATTAGCTTCTTCATCATCAAAATTATAATCAAGCATTCTTTCTTTACCTCCAAACTTCTCATCCACTTTTACATTTACACACTCAACAATAGTCTTAGTTGTTTGATTAAAACATCTATAATCTTTTCTTTTCAATGAATAACAAAGAATATACCTTCATTGCTTCTTGCATCAAACTTACCAATGTCATCATCTTGCTTGATATAACAATTTCTTCTAAAAATTCTAAAATACTTTACTGATATACATGTCCAAACCATAATTCATAAGGTGTCTTGTTTGTACATTTTTTAAATATGCACTCTATTTATTGCATATATTGTTGTATTAACTACTTCTCCCTAAAATGTATTTGATGCATCATTCTCAAACATCATAGCTCTTGATACTTTTGGTATAGAACTATTTCTTCTCTCATCAAATCCATTGTACTTAGGAATCTTAGGATCTAATAGCTACCTCTTAATGCCATTTACTTTACAAAAGGTATTAAACTCACTCGAGGTAAATTATCCACCTCTATCAGATCTTAAACACTTAATCTTCAATCTAGAATCATTCTCAACTCTATTCTTAAACAAATTAAACCTATCAAATTCTTTAGACTTTTGTTTAAGGAAAACTACCCACATCATCCTAGTAAAGGAAATAAACAATAATAATGAAGTACCTTTCACCATAGAACCATCTTTTCTTTGTGGGACCACTTAGATCTATATGAAAAAATTCCCAATTTCTTTATTGTAGTGAACTTCTTGCTAGCAAATGATAATTTCTTTTTCTTATCCATAACACATTCCTTGCACACAACATTAGTAGCCTTCACAATTTTTGGTAAATCTCTAACAATAAATGTGTTCAAAACAATAATAGGGAAAGTAAACTCTGAGGAAGGTGGGGGGGGGTGATTAATTAGCTCTTCAAAATTCTAACCATTAAAACATTTACCACACATCCGTCTCACAATTTGCATGTAAAATAAAATACCAAACTAAACATATTCTTCCATACCATGAAAACAATTAACACGTATGACACAAGATATTTGGTTATCCAGAAACCCTCCAATGAGAATGTAAAATTGGGGTGGGATGACACCCATAAGTCTTCACTTCTATAGTTGTAAAGTGTATCCAATGAAGGTTACAATTGTTTGATCATAAACTATGATCTACCCTATGAAAGTTTTTCCCTATTAAAAGGCTTCCAAAGACTATTAAATCTTATCTTGTTAAAGGATTTCAACATTCTACTAAAAGTGTGTCTAGTTAAAGGACTTCAACTTACAATAAAGTAAGCAATTTGTTAAAGGATTTACAAAAGCCTACTAGGACTACTCAGTTAAGAGATTTTTACAAATTTTCCTATTATAATGTTTTGGCCTTGATCCTTCAATTAGCACCTCTCTACTAGATATCAGATCATCTCTTTCCTAATGTATACTTGATCCTCTTGATCAGATGTATGACTAATGCCCTCTCTCTACTTTCCTTTGTTCATTCTAACCAATTCTACAATTCATATCTTTCTCACAACTCCTTAGTCACCATGAATGCTTTGTCTATACATGCAAACTTCTCCCTTCACATATAAACTCTTAGGGTTTTTCCTCCTTAAGAAGACTCGGGTGACCTAAGGTTAGGTAGAAATCAACAACTATGATTCACCAATTTTTTAGCTTATTTCATCCCTTTATCTAATTGGTTGCATATACTACATAGGGATTCTTAATGTTGATTCATTCATCTTCTAGAATCATAAAACAATCCTTTAATTGGCCCAAAAATGGTTTACATAGGATTTTTTTTCCATTACAAACAACTATGTCCAAAACTATTTACTCAACACTTGAAGCCTCTGATGCTCGACATCCACTATATCTTCAATGTTGTAACATAGCCTTTGAATGACTCATAATTTATTGTTCATTTAACTTTTGAATCACTTGACATGTATTATCTTGCTCATCACTAGAGTGACTCATCACTAAATGTTTTCTTGGCACATAATACATATTTTTCTTGGCATGCATTATCTAACAACTTATGCTTGGCATACACTACTTGCTTGGCATGCACTAAGTACTATTAACTAATAACTTAAGTGTATTTTCACTCATATGTCAAAACCAAAATGAGATCAACAAAATGTACTACTTGCCTTTGCAATATTATCAAAATTTATATCTAAAAAACTTCTACACCACAACCAACTATTATCAACTTTAGCAACCAAACATGTCATCTTTTTAGAGCTCATCTAAAAAACATCACCTTTGGATCTTGTACCAGTGCCAATCAACTTACCATTTTTTTCCTTAATAATGCATGTCTTTTCTGTGAACTATAAATGATATCCCTTATTAACCAACTATCCAACACTCAATAGATTATGTTTTAATCCATGAACAAAGTAAACATCACATGTGTTAGTTTTCCCATCAAGAGCAATAGATCCTATTCCCTTGATATGACCAGCTACATTATTACCAACTCTAACAATTCCTCCATCATGGCTATTGAAATTAACAAATTTATTCATATCACTAGTCATATGATGTGAAAAAGAACTTTCTATGATCTTATCAACTTTATTCTCAACTTATAACACTATGGCTTTATCTTCTCTAACTTCTTTTTTAAGATTCTCTTCTTTTATAGGTACAAAGATTCACAAGTCCAACATTTAAAGATTTTCTTTCCATCTAGTCCTCTCCTTACAAGAAAGATAATTTATTCTTCAATCATTCTTTCTTAATTAGATTTGGGTTTGCTACTACTAGCATGATCTCCACTAGTGCTTTCACTTGTTCACAAGGAAGGGAAAAACATTACTGCACTAAAAATATTTTCCAATCTAGAAAAATCTCTAGATTGTTTCTATTGGAATTAGTGTATAGGAAACAAGACACTAAGGAGGGGAGGTGTGAATCAGGATCTTAAACTTTTATCTTCAAAACCAATAACACAAATCCACACCTAATTAAGCTTATAGATCTACCATTAAAACTAAAATGTTGAAACAAAAATGAAATACATGACATCCATAAATAGTTCAACACATGACACAATGATTTGGTTAACCAGAAACACTTCAAGATGAAGGTAAAACTAGGGTGGGATGAAACCCATAAATCTTCATTGTTGCAACAATAAAGTTAACCTATTAGGGTAAAATATTTGTTCATAAAATATGATCTACCCTGTAAGGAGTCTACCCTATTAAAAGATTAAGAGACTATTAGGTCTCACCTTGTTAAAGGATTTTACACTCACAATGAAGTAAGGATTCTATTAGGAGGTTTACGTAGATTTGTTAAGACCACTCTATTAAGAGATTTACCCTATCTCAATTTATAGTAAATGATTCAGTACCTGTCCCTTAGTTTTCTCTACAAGATAATCTTGGGTCTCCTCTTTTTTTTGTGTCTGATTTGATCTTTTGATATTATAATTCTATTCAGTCCATTACTTTGATTTCCCTATGTTTTCTCTTCTTTCAGACTTTGCCTTCACTCCTTCACATACACATAAGGATACTCTTACACATCTCATCAACCTCTCAACAATTCTAGGGTTAGAATCCTCCTCAAATGGATGTCATGTTAAGGTTCTAGATCTTGATCGACAACTTGTACTTCATCATCTTTTTCTATTTCAATCACATTTTCTAATTGGTTGGATTGTATGCCTTGGGATCATTACCTTCTATAGTGATGCATAATCAACTCCTTAGTTGGCTCTCCAAATATTATGTATTGTAGAAAAGTTGGCCAAATTGATTTACATGTGATTTTGTGTCATTACAAACTTATATGTCAAAACTGAACTACTTAGCACTTGAATGTTCTAATGCTTAGTCATATAAACATCTTCATATTGTGTCTTGACTTCTATAAAAAAAAATTCTCAACACTTAGTAACTTGTCAACATGCTCGGTCTCTACTATATTTCTAAGCTCATTCATCTTCTTGATCACTACCGAATACTCAACGATCACTATCTTGTTTGGTATAAGCATTGTATGCACAACCTTTACTAGATAACTTGGTCATAGTGATGACTTATAATCTTGCCTTGTAAATGACTAAGTGTTTGAACGCTAATCAGCACCATAGGGTTAGAGATCAACAATCTCCCCCTTTGACATTAGTGGAAAAAACACTTTGTCATGAATTCATTTCGTTCAAAAATATATACTCCTATAATGAGATCCTATAAGATCTAATGTCTGATCTTTGATCTGCATGTTTCTTCTCCTTAATTTATATCCCCTTTTGTTTCTAATCTCCATCTCTCTCCTAGTCTTTATTTTATATCCCATGTTATGCTTTTTGACCCCCCTTTTTTTTGTCACTAATGGAACTTGGGGTTGTAGGGGCTAACTAATACTTATCAAAAAATTGCTAATGACTTGCCACAATACTAGCATAGCCTTTATTCCATATTTCCTATACTTTCTCCAAAATATGAAATTAAATCTCTAGCTTGATAGCTAGATCAATGAATCTTGAAATATGTGAGAAATGTGTCTCTTTCTTCAAAATGTCTTTAGCAATAGAGACTACCTTTTGAATAATCTCGATATGTGGTACTTATTGATGTTGAATCAGCTTCATCTTGTCCTATTATCTAGGAAAATTAGCTTAGGGTTAGGATTTGGACTCAATAAATATCTCCCCTCTTTACCATTGAGATATTGTGATAGGGCACACTCATCTTGGGAATTCAGGGAAGTTGATGCCCAATACTTGTAATCTATATAAAAGATGAACATGTACATGTCCATAGAAATCTAAACTAAATAGGTGATGATAGGGAATGGTGCATCATTTAAATCCTGACTAGAAGATGACTATGACTGCCTCCCTCAACCACATCATAAACATCAAACATAAAGTAAAACATACAAGTATGAGGTAAGTAACCATAGAAATTGCATAAAATCATTCATCTATCTATCATCATGAGATAACTGAAAATCACTATATAAACATACATGTAACATCATAGAAAGAGTAATTATGAGAACACATGAAATAATTGAGTATCAAGTAGCTCATCAAACATATAAAATGAGTATGAAATAACATCTAGTCAAATTTGGTAACCAAGTACCGCTAAACATGAGACATAACCATAAAGCTAGCCTAAAAGAATTCAACAACATAACATGAAAAGAAAACTAGGAGTAGGCATTACAAACTCCAATCCTTTCTCTATCCATTCTGTAAAACCTAACCTTGATCATGATAAATACACTAAACTCTAACCATATCTTAATCAAACTATAACCTTGAACATAACCCTAACTCTAAACCTTAAGCACAACCTAAACCCAAACCCAAACCCAAACTACTTTTTTAAACTATGAATAATTTGAAATCTATCAAGATGACTAATCTAAAACCCAAACATAACTCGATCCTTAAGTATAACTCAAATCATAACCCTAACCATACTCTAATATAAACCCTAATTATATTTTTATGTAAACCTAGATCCTAATAATAATTCTAAGCCTTGTAATTACCATAATCCAAACCCAATCTATAAACATGATAGATACCCTAGAACCCTAATCATAGTTCCACATCTATACATAAATCCTAATGTTATGTCTAACTAAATACTCATTATATCCCTAGCCATGATCTACACTATAATTTTAACCTTAATCCTTACCTTAAATTCTAATCATAACAATAATTCTATCTTTAATTTTATTTATAGGCCAAAAATTAATCCCAAATAGAATGAAAAAATAACCCTCTCCATCATCTAAAACATAACTAAAAACCTAACCCTACCCATAATCTTAATTGTGAACTTGCATATAACCCTATACTAATGATAACCTCTACCTTAACAATGATGTAAACCCTAGCCCTAACCAAAATATCAAATTTAACTATAACAAGCCCAAACCCTAACCATAACAATAATCATATAAATGTTAAAACTTAATCATAAATGCTAAAACCTAATTATAAATAGTCAACCATAAACATAATTCTATATCTAACTATTCTAGAAGTTGTCAAAACCAACTTCACATAGTCCAAGAATCATTTGCATGCAAAATAACCTACCACAAGGATAAATAGAGTAAAAGGAAAGAATATGGCTTTGACAATATAAAATATTTATATCTCAAACAATAGAATTGGATTTATGAATTACAATTGATCAATCCTTATAAAAGGAGATCATGCAACCCTAAAGAACCCAAAAGGAAATTATTTAATAGTTAAAATAATTATTAAATGTGAACAATGCATAAAAAGAAAAATATTAAGAAGGCATACAAGGTAACTTAATAGAATAATCATGTTAAAAAAATTTGCTCTACACCTCCTATTGATATGAGATTGTTTTGAAGTGAAAAATTTGTAATGGAAAAATCATTTTTTTGTCATTGATGTCAAATATGCTACTTACTAGTAAGACAACTACATAGTTGATTTGAGTACTATCATTTTTTTGATTGATGAAGACGATTTGATCAAATGAGATAACATGAGCACCTAGAGGAAACGTTGAGTTATGATATGAAAAAGGAGTACAAAGATCAATTAAGATATTAATGACATAGTGTATTGTTTATCTACTTAAGACTGCAAAGGTTGGATACACTGATTAAGTCTAGAAGAACAAGTAAGAAGAATTGTGTCTACCAAGCTTGATCGAGTGCATAGTAGGTGCCGAGTAAAGTTAGTGCAAGCAAGTAGAAACTTAATTGGAGCTGAGAAAAGTGAAAATTCAGTGTATGTTGAGAGAATATAGCATATGCTAAGTAAACTTTAGTTGATTCTGAGCATCAGTAAACTTTAGTGTTCGCTGAGTAAACTAGTGTAAGATGAGTGCAAGAATAGTATGGAAGCCAAGTGACAACATATTGATGCCAAGTTCTAGTATTCATGTTAAATTGTAGATTTGACAATTCTAAGCTGACTATTTTATTTTCTTGAATTGTGTGAAGTGTGTGGAAGATAACTATGATGATCTAGTGGCACAAAATTCAAGGTAAACCATTTTGTGGCAAATTCAAGGAGGACTGAAGAAGAAGTTTCTAGAGGAACCAGATGGAAAAGTGGGTAGATTCATTGTATCCTACCCAGTCCTACCCAACCCTAAAATAGGTGATTGTGGTTAAGTGGAGAAAGATCTTGATTCTTTATTTATATAGAGAGTTGGTTAGAAGTAAAGGTTATCATGTGTGAGAATCTAAGGGATACAAGGAGTCTAGGGTATTGCTTCATTTAGTGGCCAACCAATAGAGATTACAATTGGCATGCAAAGCAAGAAGGCTTAAGAGTATGAATTTTTGAAGGGTGAACAATCTACGAGAGTTGAAGTGCGTGAAAGCCAATCACAATGGAGGACTGAAATAAAAATCTATAATCTACAAGTGAGTTATAATCTATTATCAGATTAATCCTTACTGTTATTTTCTTATCATTGTATTAGTTTAGGGTAAATCCTTTGAATTAAGAATGACCTAATAGTCATTTGTAAATCCTTTAATTGGGTGACATTCCAAGTGAATGGTCTAAAGTCCTCTAACAAGGCTGACTTTTAACAAGATGATTGAAATCCTCTAGCCAAGTCACATTTAATAGTGTGCATTGTAACCTTTAAAAAGGTTAGCCTTTCATAGAGCATCACTTTAGAAGAGTGAGAATTAGTAGCATGTTATTGGTGGTTTTTGGTCATGCCCAAGATACAAGGGCCAAAAAAAACACTCAATTTTTAAAAAAATTTATTTATCAAATAATAATTAATACTTAAAATTAAATTCACTAAGTTTGATATGTTCGTTATCACAAGTTAAGGTACATGAATAAAGTAAAACATAATAGGTTCTCCTATCAGTGTCCTAATCTTTCCATTTAAGTTAAAAATCAATCTGCAGGACTAGATCGTCAAATCCGAACATTTGTTGCTAAATTGATTTTTTTTTTTTAATAATTCCAATTCAATTAATTTAAAGGATCCAACATGTTCTCACCTTAATCTACTCTAAAAAAAATTTTAAACATGCAGATACCCATTTAAATAAAAATTGATCTAAATATTTCAAAAATGTTTAAAGTAGGAAGAACTTACAAATTAATATACATTACATCAATAGTTAAACTTTACTAAATCTACACAAAATGAAACATCTAACCTTGAAAATGACTTCGATATCCTACACCTAAATAATAATATCTATTATATATAAAAAAAAATAATGGTTAATTATGATTCACTAATATTTATCTATCATTACTACACTAATCACATTCTACTTCCAATCCTTACAAATTATTATTGTAACACTATCAACTTACTAATAACTTTAATACAACTAAATTGAAAAGAAAAATATAATACTATCCTAACACTTATCAAACAATTAACTTTAATTAATATGAAAATTCAAATCAACAACCACTAATTTCTAACATAATGGTTCTAAATTATTTCTTATCAAATTAAATAAATTAACTATTTTAACTTAAACGACATGTTATACCAAAATATACTACTAACTTTCTAATTACGATCCACTATTAAATAATTTCTAGCACTAAATTACTCGATTGTTAAAATAACAATTAAAGGACAAATACTATCCTAAACAACATAAAAATAATAATAATTTCCAATAACAACTTATACTATCTACTGCTTAATTGAAAGCTAACACTACACTTACAACTAAGTTTAATTAAAACTAAAATAAAATATTCCTATTGATAAAAGATCTTAACAAAGTATTCTATCTTCTCTAAAGTTATCTATCTACAACTACTAATATTTAGGACATTAAACGTATAGTCATAAACTAATTAACTTTAAAACTTCATTTAAAATTACCTACTAAACTAAACTAAAACATATTAATTAAATAATTTAACATGAAAGAAATGAAACTAACTTTTAATGACATGTAATATTAGCTAATTAATTAAATTACACCCAACTTCAATCTCTACTAATCAAATCCTAACTCAACATTTAATGAGTAACTAAATCTACATAACATCTAATTTATATTTACTAACGTGAACTCTTAAACCTTCAAACCTTAAAACATATTCACATATCCAAATTTATTTTCTTTAAGAAAATTTGATTTCAAAACATCTCTTATTATCTAACCATTAATTATAATAATTTTAAAAGGAGTACTAAAATAAAACAATACTAAATCTAACATAAACTACAAGCTAACTTTCTAACTAACCCAAAGTCTAGACTAACTTATACACTAACCCTTCTTTAAACTAAACTATAAATTTAACAAGGAAAGAAAAATGCTAACTAAAACATAAAAACTATAATCAACAAATAACCACCTACCTTCTTAACTATCTAACCATCCTAGGCCACTTGGCCACATGCCTACCCTACCCACTCCCTAGACCTAGCGCTTCCCAAAGCCACCCATGCACATCGCCAAATTTGAAATTCGCTGGCAAAGGAAGGCTGAAAAGGAGAAAAGTTGTAAAGGGCAACCTGCTCAAATTTAAACTCTAAATACATTCCCATATGTCAGAGTTAGTTGACATGGGTACTTGCCAAAGCTCACGCAAGCCAATGTAGCAAAAGGGAAAAGAAGTGCACTGGACAAGGAGCAAAAAAAGGTAAGTTGAAAAGATTTAACTCTCTCCTTGAGTGCTAGGACATGAAAAGGTGACAAGGAGTAATAAAAACTATTTTTAATAAAGTCGACCTGCATCTAAATATAAATCGCCATAACTCCCTTTCCTCCAAGTCCATCAGGGATAGCGTACTACACACAGGCACCATGATTTTTGTTCCATGTGCAAGGAACATGGGGATAGGGGTAAGTCGGGGTAGGTGAGTGCTTAGTAGAAAAAGGGAGGGGTATTAATAGTTTAAAGTTTATTAGGTGGGATTTATAGGAATTATTTAGAATATGCTATGCATTTATTTTATTTTTTAATATATATTTTTGTTTAATCTATTTAAATATTTAATAGTAACAATTCAAGCAAGAATTAATAGAAGAATCTTAGATTCTCTGTTGTAGAAGGAAGGTGACATGATTTTTTTTTGTCCATACAAAATCCAGAGAGCAATTTTGCTCCTGGGAGTGAACACACACACACACACACACACACACACACACACATATATATATATAGCCATGTTTCCTTTTTTTTTCTCTAAATGATATATTTTTTTGTAAGATATTTTTTTTTTGAGTAAAATATTTAAATGCAAGGGTGTATTTTTGTTAATTTATGTTTTCCAAATAATCTTATAATAAGGGCTTATGTTTACTCCCAAATTGGATTTTACAATCACTTAGTTGGCATGAGAAGAGTGAATCATTTGTATCTATCATCAGTGTAAAAATTATTTGTTTCCAATAGTCACAATATGAATCGAATTTTCCATATAACATACTTTCTTCCTTAGCATAATTGAATTTCAAAGTTTTCATAATTGATCATCACCATTTAGTCTATATATATATATATATATATATATATATATATATATATATATATATATATATATATATATATATATATATATATATATATATATATATATATATATTTCACATATATATGAATTGAATTAACATAAGATATAACGCAAGAGGGTTTCTCAATCTTTTCTCTTCTATTAATCAACCTGGTTCAAGGCTCCATCAAGAAAGAACCAATAAGAAAACCTGACATCCTTGCCAATACATCAAAATTTAAATACATTTTGCATAATGTTACAATTCAAATGAATTATCTTCTAGGCCCTTCACAAGAGATTATTTTTCCATATCTTCAATGCATCAAGGGAATCATGGAAAGACAAGAACTGACCCAGAGGTAAAACAACATATATGATAAACAATTCAAGCATGCATTCCCAACCCGGTTTCGCACAATAGGCTCAACATTGAACCAAACTAGGAGGAAGGTGGATTTTCTCAATAGGAGATGTCAATCACCATACCATAACATAGCCCTTCTGAGGCTAAAACTCAAGAACTTCTTTGCTTCTACAAATGCCCTTTCGAGGCCAATACAACAAGGATTTTCATTCCTTCTCTTCTTCAAGAATTCAATTTTTTCAAACAAGGTATGTGATGACAAGTAGGGGCCCATACACCCTACCCTCTTTCTCTCTTCTCACCATGAGAGGAGACTCTACACTATTGAGGTCCAACTAAGGCCCTTCCCCGTACATGGCTACTTCTTCCCTATCTAAGGGCGAGTAATGCCAAAACAATCCCCATGAAATCCCCCCTCAAAATTTCAAAGCAAATCATAAGAATCACATCCAAGAACAAGTTAAGATCCCTCCCAAACAACTTCAACACACATACTAGCAATGCAAAGAACAACACAATGCCTTATGCATGAATCAAAGCATGAACAATATGAAGAACATGATCAAAAGAGTGAAGAACCCTACCTTCACAAAGAGTTATGGTAAAATGACAAGTTGAGAAGAGCTTTTCCTTCCTTTTCTTCAATCTTGAACTTCTCTCTAAAAACTAGAGATTGGGTAACCCCCTAAAACTTCTCTAAAATGCAAATATGACCCTAACTCAACTAGACTTTAGGTAACCCCAAGGTGGAGTTTGAGTCACCAACTCATGAAGGAGACACTCAATTTTCGCAATCAACCAAAAGTAGGGTTTTTGAGTGACCCTAAAAGTCAACCAAAGAGGCTAAAGGGGAAGAAAGTACTCCCAACCCATACCCTTACCCTTGGAGTACTTAAATTTAATATTTTTAGGCCTTAAAGACTTAATAGGAACCAATCAAAAGCTAAGAGAATTTTAAGACTATATAACAACTTTCAAAGAAAGACAATGCAATTTAGCACAAATAACAAGGGGTTTAGTTTTGTCTTTCCATTAGATTTTCCAATTAAATATCTTGCACACTAATTGCACCCATCAGTAGTTCAAGAAATCACATGCATATATATAAATTACGTATTAGGAAAATCATGTAATTTTAAAACATCCATCTTTCTAGTAATCAATTGTTCATCTCATTCTACTCACATTTAATCATCAAAAACCATGAAATCAATATAACATAACTTATACACTAATTCAAATTAAAATACTAAAATAATCATCATTTGGCATGCATATACCTAACATCATAAACATCACTAGTCAAGGAATATTGCACTATCTAAAGTCACAAGACCTAATCATCGAGGTACCGAGATCAATACACTTATCATTAGGTGAAATGGTCTTATATCATTGTTAGTGAAATTTCAATGTTTAATAGTTTAGATAATGTAGTAGCTCTCTAAACATTGAATATTAAACATGGATGTATCAACTACTCTAAATTTCATTAGGAAATTCATAATATAAAATGTTTCTTCATATTAGTTACAATCTCCTACAATAGACTTAACAGAGAAATCATATTTAAAAAGTACGTATGAAGAGGAAACTTACATTTTTCACAAATTGGGTTTTCACATAAAATCCTTGATTCAAATGTGTTATTTAATCTATTATGTTTCATGTTGACATTTTTGCAAAGTTTTTTTTACCTAGGACAATAACCTAAAAATTTTAAGTATTGTATGATCTTATGAATGCATGCATAATAAGGTTGTATGGATATGGGTCCACTAAGCATTGAAAATTTTTGTTTGTACATCTAGACCTTGGATAAATAATTCACTCCCCACCCACCACCACCCCCCCCCCCCCCCCTCCTCAATTATTCTAAAGAATTCCAATAAGTGGTATTAGAGTCTTGGTGCTTAAGAGGACTAGTTTGAAGGTATTAGAAGCAAAAGATCAAGATGTCAAAAAGACAGGCACCCAAGCTTAACAAGGAGAACTTCCCTACATGGAAAAGTATGATGAAGCCACACCTAGGAGGTCTTAGAGATCATGTACAATCTACCATTATCACTAAGCATGTCAACCCTACCAGAGCCCCAACTATTGATGATCTGAAAAAGAAGAAAGAACATAATTAGGCAATGTTGGAGATTGCCTCTGCCCTTAGTTATGTCAATTTTGATGACATCAAGGGTTGTGATTTTGCAAAGAAGATGTAGGATGCTCTTCACACCATTTATGGAGGAGATGAAAATGTTTTGAGAGACAAATCTAAAAGTCTTAGAGGTAAGTTTGATGATAGGAGGATGCAAGAAGGTGAGAATGTTGCTCAATATTGCTCTAGAATAAAAGATGTTAATGCTATAAGAGGAGCTACTGGTAAGATAGATGATGATGCTATATTAAGAAAAGTATTGAGAACACTATCTCCCATCTATGTTATTAGTATTTTTTTCATACAAGAACTAAGATGTATACCAAGTTCTAATCTGACTCTAGAAGATCTAGTAGGTAGGCTCACTTCCTTTGAGCTCTCTAATTCAGATAACTTCAAATATGAGAATGCTAAATCAACTTTCAAAGCTAAATTTTCATTAAAGGAACCTAAAGAGAAGAAAAAAAAGGTCAAATATGTTTCTAGTGATAGTGATACAAATGAGGAAGATGTAGAACTACTTGAAGCCCTATTAGCAAGGACATTTCATAGAGGTAAAGGGAAACTAAAAGGTAAGTTACCTATCATGTGTTTTGATTGCAATGAGGTTGGTCATATTCCTACTAGATATCCAAAGAAGAAGAACAATAGAAGTGGTGACAAATACAAAAGTAAACGACACGAGGACAAAAAAGATTACAAAGACAAAGGCAAGAAGTCTTGCTACATTATAGAAGAGGAAACTAGAGATGGATCTGATGACCATGATGATAAAGTGGTGTATGTTTTTAATGAAGGATGAATCTGATGAAAATGAGACAATTGCACTAGTTTCTTATGCAAACAAGAGTGACAAATGATTCATTGATAAAGGGTGTTCACATCACATGACTAGAGATAAAAGAAATTCCATTACCCTAAATTATAATGATGGAAATAGTGTAAGGTTTGGTAATGATGCACCCTATCTAATAAAAGGAAAAGGTTCTATCAAACTCACATAAAATATCTTGTGTGACAATGCTTATTATGTTGAAGGACTTAATTATAACTTGTTGATTGTGTCACAATTGAATAGTTCAAATTGTAAGGTTGAGTTTGAGAACAAGATAGCTAAGATATATGATACTAATGGGAAACTAATTGAGAAAGGTGATCAAAATAGAGATAATCTATTTTATCTTGATGTGAATGATGCTACTTGTCTTGTTGTAGAATTTGATGATGTGTAGTTATGGCACAAGAGGTAATGTCATGTTAACTTTGATATCTTAGTGAGTATTAGTAACATGAAAAAAGTTAGAGGTTTTCCTAAATGTAAGAAACCTAACAATATAATTTCCAAACATTATATGTGAGGCAAGATGACAAAATATAGTTTTAAAAGTAAGACTCATACCATAAAATAAATTCTTGAGATTGTTTATACTAACTTGTGTGGACCAATTAATATCCAAACCTACAAAGGTGACAAGTATACTATCCTATTTGTTGATAATTATTCTAGGATGATGACAATTATGTTTCTAAAATAGAAATATAATTCTTTCAAAATGTTTAAGTGGTACTTAGGTAGAGTTGAAAAGGAGACAAATAAAAGCATGAAATGTCTAAGATCTGATAGAGGTGGAGAATTTACATCAATTTAGTTTGAGATGTTATGTAATGACAATGGAATCAAAAGACATACATTTGCACCTAGGACCCCTCCACAAAATAGGATTGCTGAAAGGAGGAACATATTGGTAGTGGACTATGCTAGGAGATGTCATGATAGAGAAGAATGTTGCTTTAAATATTGGAGAGAGGTTGTAAGTACAAATTTATATACCTCAAACCATGTGCAAGTCAAGAAAGGTACTCATTCAACACCTTTTGAATTATGGTATGAATACTGACCCAATGTAAAAAATTTAAGGTATTTGGAAGAAAATGCTGCATTCTTAAGGATTTCAGGAATGGTAAACTAGATGCTAAAAGTGAAGAAGGTATATTCCTTAGATATTCCACAAGAAGTAAATCTTATAAGTGTTTAAATACTAACACTAAAAATGTTGTGGAAAGTGAAAATATGACGTTTGATGAATATACAAAGGTACATGAAGCTAAACCAATGAAGGAACTAGAGGAGTGAAAATATTTTGTATACTTTTATGAAGGCTTCATTTAAACCAAGTTTCCAATCAATAGAAAATTTCAGTGACTACCGAGTCAAATACAATGAATGCCAAGTTTCATTTAGGAACCAAGCTATAGTCAAGAGCTGAGTTGCAAACAAAAGTTAAGACTCATTCTAGCTCTTAGATAAGTGTACATGAAAGGAATGTTGAATTACCTGATAGAAAAGTACATAGTGATTTAGAAGTTGATAGACCTAATAAGCAAGGTAGAGAAGAACCAAGATTGTCAAAATACATCAAAAGACATCACCCTGCTAAACAAATTATTGGAAATAAACATGCTAGACCAATGACAAGGAATAGGTTGAGAAGTGATACATATTTTCTAACCATACATGAACCTAAGAAAGTGAAAGATTCCATAGAAAATGTGGACTACATTAAAGCCATGAAAGAAGAGATTGAATAGATTGAGAAGAACAAGACATGGACTCTAGTTCCTATACTAAAGGACAAGAATGTGATAGGAACCAAGTGGGTTTACAAAAAAAAAGTTAGATAAAAATGGTGAAGTTACAAGGAATAAAGAAAGTGATGAAATTTTATACAAGGACTCATAAATCACATAATCACAACTTCATCACTTATTAATATTGCACAATTTTGTAAACTTTTAAAGAAATCAACAAACTAGGATAGATTCAAACATGCAGTCACCAAAACAGCCATAACTTCTACAAACCTTAATAGAATTCAACAACAAAAAAACCAAAAGAAAGCTAACTCAAATACCTTTCAGAAAATATAAGTTTTAGGTCTATATCTATTCATATGTTCTCATACCAACACAAACAATAGTCAATTGTTTTTGAAAAATAACTCAGAAATTTATCATCAAACTTACAAAAATAAACTTCTCTTTATTTCACATCTTGTTCCAACCTCTCTAGCCATTACATTCTGAAAATCATGACCAATACATGATATTTTAATTCCTTTTCACTTCCTTTATCCTATTGTCTATCTCCTATGACTCTTGACCTTCTTCTTTACATCAACTTTACATATTGTCAACTTTATATGACAATATTTTATTACATATTTGAAAACTTTTGCATTTTCTCATAAATGACCATGAAAGTTTATAAAAACCTTGTTAACATATCAAAATAGACTTTATAGGAAATTTTATGATATTTTATCCTTCTATGGATTAATTTACATAATTTGACCATACTAGACAACTTTGAAAATCTATTACAAATTGTTTCCAAGGCTTAATTTAGCCTTACATGTAGACTCAAATGTATTGACAAACATTAACTGGACATTTAAGAACAAAAATTAATGAGATGTGTAATCTTTATGTCCATTTTTCTAGGTGCTCCTGCACCACACTTCTAACTTTCAAATCTTTCCAAGTCCCTTGGAAAGGGGTAACAATGAAACTTATCTTCATCTTCACTTTTGGTCTCTCAATCCTCTTGCTTAAGAGTATGACCTTGTTACAAAAACATTTATGACCTTTACAATTTTATTTCTCTATCACCTCCATTTAAAATAACATAATTAAAAATTCATGGATAAAATCAATGGGATTAGTATCAAAGTAAATCATAAATATTGCATCTTTTCTCTCAAGTCTTCTTGGGAACTCTTCACATTTGTCTTCACTTTCAACATGCATTCGATCACTCTCTACTCTTTGTTCATCCATAAATCTAATTTCTTCTTTTTTGATAGAAATCTCATCATGAGATTCATCAGCAATGGTGCCATCCTTTGGTCTTCAACCACAACCATATTATGAACACTAGTAAATTCTTGTGTAGGCTCCATAGTGAGTAAAGAAGTTTGTTAATCTTCTTTCACAATTTGCACAATAGGTTTATGATTTATCTCTTCATCTTGAGATGCAATCATTTCTCCCAAGGCTTGAGTTTTATCTTCCATATTCTTTAACTTTACTTTCAAGTTCATTAATTCTTCCTTTATCTCCTTTATCTCTTCTTCTTTTCTCTTCCTTCTCTCTTAATTTCTCCTGTTCTTTTCTTCTTCTTCTTTCCTTTTATTTTCATCATCTTTCTTCTCTTTTTGTGAATCCTTACCCAAAAATAACTTCCTAAAAAATCCTAACCCTCCAAGCAAGATTATATCTTCTTGCCCTATCTTTTCTTGCCTCACCTAGGTTTTCCTCTCGTTTCTACTACCTAGTTTCTTGGCACCTAGGTTCTCTCTTCAACCTGCAAAACAAAAACACCAATGCCACACAATTTCCTTTGCCCAGACCTTTTGGGCTCTGATACCAATTTGATGCAAGTGTATACAAGGACTCATAAATAAAATAATCACAAATTCATTACTTATCAATATTGTACAATTTTGTAAAATTTTAACCAAAATAACAAACTAGGATAGATTGAGATGTGCAGTCACCAAAATGGCCACAACTTTTGTAAACCTTAGTGGAATTTGAAAAATAGTCATATTTTTGAAAAAATAACTCACAAATTTATCATCAAACTCACAAAAATAAACATCTTTTTATTTCACCTCTTGTTCCAACTTCTCTAGCCATTATATTCTTAAAATAATGACCAATACATGATAATTTAATTCCTTTTCACTTCCTTTATCCTATTTTCTACCTCCTATGACTCTTGACCTTCTTCTTTACATCAACTTTGCATATTGTCAACTTTTTATGACAATATTTTATTACATATTTGAAAACTTTTCCATTTTCTCATAAATGACCATGAAACTTTATAAAACCCTACTAACATATCAAAATAGACTATATAGGACATTTTATGATATTTTACCCTTCCATGGGTTTATTTACATAATTTGACCATACTAGACAATTTTGAGAATCTATTACAAATTGATTTCCAAGGTTAATTTAGCCTTACATGTAGACTCAAATGTATTTACAAAAATTAACTTGATATTTAAGAACAAAAATTAATGAGATATGTAATCTTTATGTCCATTAGTT
The DNA here is from genome assembly GCA_028749045.1 of Cupressus sempervirens. Classification (NCBI taxonomy): domain Eukaryota; kingdom Viridiplantae; phylum Streptophyta; class Pinopsida; order Cupressales; family Cupressaceae; genus Cupressus; species Cupressus sempervirens. The sequence continues at coordinate 747,967,679 of CM053783.1, forward strand.
TGTAATGGATATGCACAAAAAGAAGGAATAGACTATGGAGAAAATTTTTCCCCTCTTGCAAGATTGGAAGGAGTAAGAACTTTGTTTGCTTACTCTACATACAAGGGTTTTAAAGTTTATCAAATGGATGTGAAGTTAGTATTTCTAAATAGCATATTAGAAGAAGAGGTCTACATAGAATATCCATAAGGATTTTTTAATTCTAACAATAAGAACATGGTATGTAGACTACAAAAAGCTTTATATGGTTTAAAGTAAGCCCCAAGAGCATGGTATGAAAGGCTTCACAATTATCTTGTGAAGATTGGATTTGAAAAGACTAATGATAACAATAATTTGTACTTGAAGATAGAAGGAGGTAAAGGTATTTTACTAGTTGAATTTTTTGTAGATGATATCATATTTTGAGGTCAAGATGGATTATGTAAGGCATTGTCAAATGAAATAAAGAAAGAATTTGAGATGTCTATGTTTGGAGAGATCAAGTTTTTTTTTTGTTTTGCAAGTATATTAGATGAAATATGGTATATACATCACTCAGTGTAAATATGTGAAGGAAATACTAAGAACTTTTGGATTAGAAGATTCCAAACCAGTTAGCACATCTATGGTGATAGGACACAAGTTGTCAAAGAATGATGATTCAGTTGATGTGAATCAAATATTGTACAGGTCTATGATTGAAAAATTGCAATATGTAGTACATATAAGACTTGACATTACATTATTTGTTAAGATTGTTACAATATTATTTAATAATACTAAGAAGAATCATTTGATGGCTATTAAGAGAATTATGAGATATCTGAAAGGAACATAAGACTATGGTCTATACTACAAGGAAAATAAAAAATTTCAATTGAGAGCCTACACTAATGTTGATTGGGCTAGAAACATTTATGATAGAAAGAGCACTATTGGAGGAACATTTTTCTTAGGAGAGAGGTTGGTTACCTGAACCATCAAGAAACAAAATTGCATATCTCAATCTACTATTGAAGCTAAATATGTTGCTACTACAGTAAAAAATTTAAACATTATATGGATCAAATAGCTACTCAAAGGTATGAAGGAGGAAATATCTAAACCTATGGTACTTCATTCTGTTAATACAAGAGTTATAAATATATAAAAGAACCTTATGATGCACACAAAGACTAAGAACATTGCAATCAAGTATCATTACTTGAGAGAGTTAGTTCAAGACAAAGAGTTGAGGATGGAATATGTGAATACAAAAGAGCAAATAGCTGATATCTTCACAAAAGCTTTACCTAAGGATGCTCATGAGTATCTAAGAGGTAAACTAGGGGTGATACCCCTATCTAAAGCTACTTAAAAAGCATGAGTAGTACCCTACATCAACCAAGTTGAATTTTTTATCTTACAACTTGATGCAGTGGATATTACTTTAGGAGTTTCCTAAAGTAATGAAGGAGTTGAATTAGAAGGTTAGTCACAAGTGAGGTGATAGAGGGAGAAACTAATATTGTTAACATCTGCATGTTGAGATGACAAGTCTTTGGCATTGTTGAAAGAGGGATATAGCATGCCTAATGTTTACTTAAGAGGGAGATTAATGCCCTATTGAGGGAGAAATGACTAAAAGAAATACATCTACCTAATAAGAGGGAGATATGACAATAGAGCAGATAGAGAGATAGATACTTAAATATCAAAAAGATGGGATGATCAAAGAAAGTTAGAAGGAGAAGCCTTGTAAGATGACATATGAAGGAAGTCATAAGGAAGAGTTGATTGTCTATTGATCAGAACAAAATTTTGTGCCTATATATAAGATGAAAGCTACTAATAGAGGGAGAGATTTCAATACAAGGAATTATATTGTTTTTGGTATTGTTGTTTTTATTGGTTTGCAATCAATGTCAAAGAGGGAGATTGTTGATATGAGCTTGTTTTTAAGTGAAGAATCTATAATGGAACAATCATTATTTTTTCATTGGTATTAAACATGCTACTTTCTAGTAAGACAACTACTTTTATTATTTGAGTACTATCATTTGTTTGATTAATGAAGAATATTTGATCAAATGAGATAACAAGAGAACCTAGAGGAAAGTTTTAGTTATGGTATGAAAAAGGAGTACAAAGATTAGTTAAAATAATGATGATATAGTGTATTGTTTATCTACTTAAGGCTACAAAGGTTGGATACACTGATTAAGTCTAGAAGAACAAGTAAGAATAATTGTATCTACCAAGCTTGACCGAGTGCATAGTAGGTGCCAAGAAAAGTTAGTGCAAGACAAGAAAAAATTTAGTTGGAGTCGAGAAAAGTGAAGATTCAGTGTATGCCAAGTGACTATAGTATATGCCGAGTAAATTTTAGTTGATGTCGAGCATTAGTAAACTTTAGTGTCCACCAAGTAAAATAGTGTATGATGAGTGCAATAATAGTATGTAAGCTGAGTAGCAACATATTGATGTTGAGTGCCATTATTCATGTTAAATCATAGATTTGATGAATTTGAGCCAACTATTTTATTTTGTTGAATTGTGTGAAGCATGTAAAAGATAACTATGATGAGCTCGTGGCATAGAATTCAAGGTAAACCATTTTGTCATGAAATCAAGGAGGATTGAAGCAGAAGTTTATAGAGGAACCAAATGGAAAATTGGGTAGATTCATTGTATCCTACCTAATCCTACCTAACCCTAAAATGGGTGATTGTTGTTAAGTGAAAAAAGATATTGATTCTTTATTTATAGAGAGAGTTGGTTAGAAGAAAAGGTTATCATGTGCAAGAACCTAAGGAAGACATGGAGTCTAGGGTATTGCTTCATTCAGTGGCCAAATAGGAGAGACTGTAATTAGCATGCAAAGAAAGAAGGCTTAAGTGTATGAATGATCGAAGGGTGAACAAGCTATCAAAGCTGAAGTGTGTGAAAGCAAAGTAGAATGGAGGACTAAAACAAAGATCTGTAATTTGCAAGTGAGTTGTAATTTTTTATTAGATCCAGCCTTATTGTTACTTTCTAATCATTGTATCAGATTAGGGCAAATCCTTTGGATTAATGTTTACTTAATAGTCATTTGTAAATCCTTAACTGAGTGACATTCCAAGTGAATGGTCTAAAGTCCTCTAATAAGGCTCACTCCTAATAGAGTGATTGAAATCATCTAACTAGGTCACATTTGATAGTGTGCATTGTAACCTTTAACAAAGTTGGCCTTTCATAGGATATCACTTTAGAATAGTGAGAATTATTAGCATGTTGCTAGTGATTTTTACCAAATTAGGTTTCCACATAAAATCCTTGAGTCAAATGTGTTATTGAATTTGTTATATTTCATGTTTACATTTCTACAAAGTTGTTTTGACCTGGGACAATAACCTACAATGTTTAAGTATTGTATGTGTTGGAAATGTAAGAGGAGTAATTGAGAGGGGAGGGGTGAATCAGTTATTAAAAAATAAAAATCCTAGATCCCTTAGATGTCAGTATAAAATGCAAATAGATAACTGAATACTACTAAAGCTCGGTAAACACGTAGAATGTTGTAACTCGGTAATAACTAGTTTAGCTTGGTAAATGATTAACAAATAAACCTTTAGATGTTATCTGTGATTATCATTACTTCAACTTAGTTGCAAACACATAAAATAAAATAGCATGATCATATTTGACACTAGGATTTAACATGGAAACTCAATTTGGGAAAAATCACCAATTGTAACTAATTACTATTTTCACTCTTCTAAAGTAAGTCTTGTTAGGAGCCAACCTTGTTAAAGGTTACAAAACACACTATTATGTGTGACCCTTTTAGAGGATTTAATTACCCTATTAGGAGTAGCCTTGTTAGAGGTCTTGAGAACAATTCAATGGAAATGCCACCTTGCTAGATGATTTGCAAATAGTTGTTAAGCCAACTCTGTTAGGATATTTAGATTACTGCTACAATGGTTGGAGAGTAACAATGAGATGACTTGATTTGAATGCAACTGATTTGCTAATTATAGATCTCTATTCTAGCTTGTACTTGATCCTTCCATATTGAATATATCTATGCTACTCCGCAAGGATATTCTACTTATCCTTCAAATTCGCCTCCTCTTCTCATCATTAAATCTTCAATCAGATCTTCATAATTTACACACTTTGAAATCACACTTTGACCTTATACTTATATCTTCCACTTTGTCAAGTTAGCTCAAATAAAACTTAGAATAATCAATATTCATCACCTTAGTCAGCTGGAATCAATAGATAAATCAAGTAAGCTTAATATGCCAAAATGAGAAAATCCTTTGTTAGTCGACCCAACTCGGTAGAAACTAACTTAGAAATGATTTTCTTTGTTAACCAATAGAAGCTCGGTTAACACTACAAACTCGTGAAAATCCTTTAGCAATTAAGTGAGTTTAGTTAGCACTGGTTCCATCCAACTTTCCTTCATTAACTGAGTGAGCTTGGTTAACACTCACTTTCTACAATTTTTCTTTTGATGCCTGAGTGAACTCGGTAGACACTACCTTCTGAACTAAGAAAACATAGGAACACTTGGTAGAAACTAAGAATTTTCTTCACTACCCAAGTGAACTAGACATATACTAACTGATAATGTTATGACATTTGTGTAACATCAAAGACAACACACAATTAATCAGTTATATCCAACAATCTCCTAGTTTGGCATAGATGGTAACACAACATGTCATAGCACAATGAAATTTTGGATTTTAGACTTGAGAACTCCCTCTATCAGTATGAGCTTTTCCTTTCAATGGATTCTATCTACAAAAACTACTACCAAGTTCATTTTAGAACATTTTCCCTCTTTTAGCAAACTTCTTCTTTGGAAACTTCTCCTTCTTTGGTTCCTTACTTTATTCTGGTTCCAAAAATTTCTCAAAGATATGACAGTAAACTTCTTTGACAACACATGAAAAAGACAATAATTCTATAAATACCAATGTACCTTAAGTATTGATTCATCTAAAATATTCCCTTGCTAATTTTGCACCAACTTATTGATCTTAAATAGGTTATGGTTTATGCATTCACTAGACTTTATTTAGTGAATTTCAGATAGGGGAATGACCCCTAGCTTACCTCTTAGATACATAAATGCATCCTTAGCTAATGGCTTGGTGAATATGTCTATAATCTGTTCTTTTGCATTCACATATTCTAATCTGACTTCTTTATTCTACACTAATTCTCTTAAGAAATAATATTTTATAGCAATATGCTTTGTTTTGGAATGCATTACTAGATTCTTTGATATGCTTATTACACTAGTGTTATCACAATGTATGACTTCTGGATCTTTGATCTCTACCTTCATTCCTTCTAATAGTTGTTTGAACCAAACAATGTTAGAACAATTGACTACTATTGCTATATATTCTATCTCTGTTGTGGATTGAGATGTATAATATTGCTTCTTGCTTGTCCAAGATACTAGTTTCTTGCCAAGAAAGAATGCTCCATCACTAGTTCTCTTTTTGTAATCAATATTTCTTGCTCAATCAGCATCAATAAACACCTTCAAGTCTAGATTGCCTCCAAATTTGTACCATAAGCCATATTCTTCAGTACCTTTCAGATATCTCATGATTCTCTTGGTTGCCATCATGTGATTTTCTCTAGTATTTGTTGAGAATCTTGCCACCATACCAACTGTTAATGTAATATCAGGCCTAGTATGCACTGCATACTGCAACTTTCCAATAATTGATCTATATGTGGTTTGATCTAGTGCTTGGAATCATCATTTTTGGAAAGATTATGTCTAGTAGACATAGGGGTTCCAATAGGTTTTGAATCTTCCATTCCAAATTTCTTCAATATCTCCTTGATATATTTGGATGAGTGATGTAGATACCATCTTTTTTTTTTTGTATCTACAACCCAACAACGAATTTTATTTCCCCAAACATGGACATCTCAAATCCTTTACTTATTTCTTCTAAAAATGCTCTACATAAGTCATCATTTTTGTAAATAGAGTATCATCAACAAATATTTCTACCAACACAATCTTCTTATTTGGTCATTCTTTGATATACAAACTACTATTGTCATTTGTCCATTGAAAATCAATCTGTACCAAGTAATTATATTTTTTTTCATACCAAACTCTAGGGGCTTGTTTGAGACCACATAATGCTTTGTGTAATTTGCAAACCATGTCTTTTTTTCTAGGATCTACAAAACCTTCTAGTTGCTCAATGTAGACTTCCGCATCAAGAATTTCATTCAAGAATGCATATTTGACATCCATTTGATATACTTTAAATCCTCTATGTGTTGCATCTGCTAGTAAAGTTCTAACACCTTCTAGTCTTACTATAGGAGAAAAAGTCTCACCATAGTCAATACCTTCTTGAGAATAACCTTTGCACACTAATCTTGTTTTTTTTCTTGATACTTTTGCATCTTCATTAAAATTATTTCTAAATACCCACTTTGTACCAATTACATTTTAATCCTTGGGTCTAGGAACAAGAGTCCAAGTTTTGTTCTTTTCCATTTTTTCTATTTCTTCATTCATTACTTCAATCCAAATTTTATTTTCCATAGCATCCTTAACACTTCTAGGTTCAAATTCAACAAGTAAACATGTACCTTTTAATTTTTTCTTGTCATCATTCTATCTAATTTGTCTCCAATGATCTAATCAAGTGCATGATGCCTTCTAACATATCTTGCTAACATAGGCTCCTTGGTCTTTGAATGAGTTCCACCATCTTCTTGAATTTTAGTTTCAAGCTCGGGTCCTTCTGTTTGTGACTTGGGTCCATCAAGCTTAGTTTGAACTAGCTCAGTAGTCTCTGATTGTGACTCAGGTCCTTGTAGCTCAAGTTGCACTATCTGTAACTTGGTAACTATTGAAGTTTTTGGGGGCTTAGGAGATGAAGCTTCTTTTCTATCAGATAGATTTGGCAAAGTATTAGGTTCATAGTAAACAAATCTCCTATAATCTTTAGATTCCTTGTTGCTTTCTTCTTCACTCTTTTCTAAAAATTCATCAATTTTGACATGTGCACTTTCTATAATTTTCTAAGTGGAGAAATTCAAGCATATGTAGGTTTTACTTCTATAGGAGTATCCTAGAAATATTCCTTCATCACCTTTTACATCAAATTTTTCTTTTCTAAATTTTTTTAATATATAACATTTGCTGCTAAATACTTTCAAGTAACTTACTTTAGGTTTGTAGCCATACCATAGTTGATAAGGTGTTTTGTTTGAATCTTTCTTCAATTGAACTCTATTCAAGGTATGAACTATAATGTTGATAGCTTACTTCCAATATTTCAGAGCAACATTCTTTTCAATCATCAGTGTTCTTGCATAGTCCATGATAGATTTGTTTCTTCTTTCATCTATACCATTCTGTTGTGGTGTACCAGGGGCTAATACTTGTCTTTTGATTCCTCTTCTAATGTAGAAATTATTGAATTCATGGGAGATGAATTCACCACTTCTATCTGATCTTAAGCATTTCAATTTCTTTCCAGTTTCTTTTTCTACTCTTGCTAGATACCACTTGAATTGTTGAAAGGCTTCTAATTTTTCTTTTAGGTACATTATTGTCATCATTCTAGAGTATTCATCAACAAAAATAATGAAAAAATTTTCTCCACTATTAACTCTCTATTCCAATAGGTCCACATAAATTTGTATGAACAATTTTCAAGACTTCTTCTAACTGATAGTCTTTTCTCTTGAAGCTTATCTTTCCCATCTTACCAATTTGGAAATTCTTGCATAGACCCATGTTAAGTTTCTTCAAACTAGGAATAGCTCTTACTCTTCTATGTTTGCTTATTTTAACTAAATGATCAAAATTCACATGACATAGCCTTTTGTGCCATAACCATCTTTCCTCTTCTTGAGCAATAAAACATGAACAATCATTGAGATCAAGATAAAATAGATTACCTTTTATTTTCTTACTAGATCCAACCAGATTTCCTTTTCCATCTAGTAATTTGGCCTGTCCATTCATGAATTCTATCTTGAATCCATTATTATTCAATTGCCACACTCAGTAGATTATGCTTTAGTCCTTCAACCCAATAAGCATTGTCACATACAAGTTCTTTAGTCAACAAGATACATCCTTTTCCTTTCATGTTAAAAGGTTCATTGTTTCCAACTCTTACACTACCTCCATCATAATACTCCATATGCTCAAATTTTGCTTTGTCACTAGTCATATGATGTGAGCAATCGCTATCAATAATTCATATATTATTTTTTCTAACATGAGAGATAAGTGCCATGTTATCTCCTTCATCATTAGATTCATCTTTCATAGTAATATATACCATTTCATCTTCGCTATTATCAGAATCTTTAGCTATAAAACAAGATTTCTTACCTTTGTCTTTGAAGTTTTTGGAGTTCTTCTTGCCTTTATGCTTGTTACTTTTCTTCTCATCCTTGTTTTCCTTGTTTGGACACCTAGCAACAATGTGACCAACTTCTTCACAAGAAAAATAGATTAGAGGAATTTTACCTTAGTACTATCCTCTACCTTTGGAATATTTCCTTGCAAGATCACTACCTGAACTTTCTTCTAATGTTCCATCTTCTTTACTTCCTGATTGACTATACTTTGACTTTTTACCCTTTTCTTTGAGTGAGAGTTTAGCTTTAAATGTAGATTCAATATTCTTTGAAGCAGGAACATAGTTATCATAGTTATCTAATTCAAAATCTGCCAATCTTCCAACTAGGGCATCCAAGCCTATTTTGTTATTTGGATCACATCTCTTTTCTTGAATAACAAACACTCTAATTGCATAAATAGGAAGAAGAGTTCTAAGCACTTTACTTACAACAATTTCCTCTTTAATGTCTCCTCTAGATGCTTTGATTGCACTTACACTAGCCTTGATTCTTTCCACATATTTTGCAATGTTTTCATCTTCTCTCATTCTCATTTGATCAAATTATCCTCTTATGCTTTCTGCTTGGGCTCTTCTTACATTGTCATCTCCTCCATAGATATCTTTTAGTTTGTTCCACATTTCAAAAGAAGTTTTGCAATCCTTTACCTTATCATATTCAGCATAACTGAGAGTAGATGCAATGTCTTATGATATTATGGTTCTTCTTTTCAGCAATTCTTCAAATGATAATGTTCTAGTGGGAGTTTTGTATTCAACATCAAGAAATTTGCAACCTAAATAATTGATGGTAGCTAGATGTAACCTTATTAGTCCTTGCCATGCTGCAAAATTGTCTTTGTTCAGCTTGGGAATCTCTCTTTTGTAAGACATCTTGATCTTTAGCTTAGGTTCTTGAAACCTTCTTTGCAAGCACCAAAAGCTTTGATACCAATTGTTGAAAATATAAGAGGAGTAATTGAGAGGGGAGGGGTTAATCAGTTATACAAAAATAAATCCTAGATCCCTTAGATGTCAATATAAAATGCAAACAGATAGTTGAATACTACTAAAGCTTGGTAAGCACATAGAATGTTGTAACTCCATAATAACTAGATTAGCTTGGTAAATGATTAACAAATAAACCTTTAGATGTTATTGTTGGATACAATTTTTTAATTGTGTATTGTCTTGGATATTACACAAATGTCATATCAGTTATCAGATAGAGTCTACCAAACTCAGTTGGTTAGCAAGGCAAAAGATAGAGTCTACCAAGCTTAGAAAGTTTATAGTGTCTACTGAGCATTCTCAGGATTTACCTTGTGTAGATAGTTGTTATTGAGCTTTCAAGGTTAAGCAAGGAAATTTAGTTATTACCGAGCTTACTCGGTTATCAAAGGAAAGTATGGCAAAGACAGTTCTTACCAAGCTCTCATGGACAACAAAAGAAATTCAATTCTTACTGAGTTTACTTAGCAACCAAAGGATTTTGAAAATTTTGCAGTGTTAACCAAGTTGAGATGGTTAACTCAGAAAATTATTTTTTTGAGCAGTATTTACCAAGCAGGGTCAGTCAATCAAGGATTTCATTCTTTTGTGAAATAAAGTTTTTTTTTTTAATGTAATATTTGTAGCCAACTAATGTATGGTTTATTGGTAAATGTAACTTATGAATGATCCGACTTGATAATCTGAATGGTATATATATGAGGTCAAGTTACGAATTCTAAGTGTGTGATGGATTTGATGTGATATTAATGTGAAGGAGGACTGATTATTGTGAGAGAAAATTTTGAAGGATGATCAGAGATCATTGAAGAGAAGCAAAGCTATATTTGATCAAGGAGGATCTAATGGTGTAGAATAGAGATCTGTAATCAAAAAATTTAGTTGCATCATATTTAGATCAATTCATTGTTACTTTCTAACCATTGTAGTGGTAATTTCAAAATCTCTTAATAGAGTTGGTTTAACAGCCATTTTGTAAATCCTCTAACAAGGTGACAGTTCAGTTGAATTGTTCTAAAGACCTCTAGCAAGGCCACTCCTAAGACGGTGATTAAATATTCTAATAGGGTCACACCTAATAGTGTGTATTGTAACCTTTAACAGGGTTGGCTCCTAATAAGGCTCATTTCAGAAGAGTGAAAATTGGTAGCTAGTTACTTGGTGGTTTTTCCCATATTGGGTTTCCACATTAAATCTAGTGTATCTTGTGTTCTTTTTATTTAATTTTCCATGCATGCTAATAATTATGAATGCTTGAAGATAAATAACAAGTTAATCTACCAAGTTACAACATTTTTAAGTGTTTATCGAGTGACAACAGTAACTAGTTATTTAAAACATCTAAGGGATCAGGATTTGTTTTTGTGGTAACTGATTCACCCCCCCTCTTAGTTACTTCATCTATAATTCCAACAATTGGTATTAGAGCTTTTGATGCTTGTAGAAAAAGATTTCAAGGATCTAAGCTAAAGATTAGGATGTCTTACAAGAGAGAAATTCCAAGACTTAACAGAGACAACTTCTCAGCATGGCAGGGATTGATGAGACTTCATTTAGCTTCTATTGGTGATTCAGGGCTGAAGTACCTTGATGAAAAATATGTAGAAATTGTTGGTACATTATTTGTCAATGATATTGCTAAAAAGAAGACTCACAACAACATGATGATAGATATTGCATCTGCCCTAAGTTATGAAGAATTTTATGACATCAAGGGTTGCAAAATTGCCTTTGAAATGTGAAACAAGCCGAAAGAGATCTACGAAGGTGATGATAATGTGAGAAGAGCCAAAGTAGAAAGTTTGAGAGGGCAATTTGATCAGATGAGGATGAGAGAGGATGAAAACATAGCAAAATATGTTAAAAGAGTTAAAGCAAGTGTTAGTGCAATTAAAGCATCTAGAGGAGATATCAAGGAGGAAACAATTATAAGTAAAGTTCTTAGAACTCTACTTCACATTTATGCAATTAGAGTTTCTGCTATTCAAGAAAGAAGATGTGAAGCAAATCATAAGATAAATTTAGAGGCCATATTTGGAAGATTGACTGCATTCGAGCTAGACAACTATGATAATTATGTTATAGCTACCAAGAACATTGAATTAGCATTTGAAGCCAAGTTTTCACTCAAGGAGAAAGGCAAGAAGATAAATGATCCTCAGCCAGATAATGAAGATGAAGAAGACAAAAATTTTGATAGTGATTTTGAGGTGGTTGAAGCTCTGCTAGCAAGGAAATATTCAAGAGGCAGAGGGTAATACAAAGGTAAGGTTCCTCTAATCTATTTTTCTTGTGAAGAAATTGGATATATTGCTGCTAGGTGCCCAAATAAGTAGAACAAGGATGAGAAGAAAGGTCACAAGTGTAATGGCAAGAAAGACTTCAAATCATTCAAGGATAAAGGTAAGAAAACATGTTTCATGGCTAAAGATTCTAATGATTCTAATTAAGAAGAAGATGATGAAATTGTTTACATTGTTGTAAAGGATGAATCTAATAATGATGAGGAAATGACACTCATTTCTCATGTGAGCAAAAATGATACATGGATTATAGATAGTGGTTGTTCTCATCACATGATTTGTGATAAAACTAAGTTTGAACACTTTGAAGACTATGATGGTGGTAGTATGGGATTTGGTAATAATGAACCTTGTTGCATAAATGGAAAAGAAAGAATCTCTCTAACCAAAGAGCTTGTATGTGATAATGCATATTGGGTAGAAGAACTGAAACACAATCTATTGAGTGTGGCATAGATATAATGGATTCAAATTGGAATTCATGCATGGAAAAGCAAGACTGTTGGATGGCAAAGGAAAGCTGATTGGATCAAGCACTCAAACAAAACGTAACTTGTTTTTATCTTGAACTTGGTGAATGCTCATGTTTTATTGCTCAAGTTGAAGAAAGAACTAGTTATGGCATAGGAGTTTGTGTCATGTGAACTTTGATAACTTGGTAAAAATAAGTAAATTTAGGAAAGTAAGAGGCATTCCTAACATAAAGAAACCTAAGGTTGGTCTATGCAAAGAATTGTCAAATTGGCAAGATGGGAAAGACTAGCTTTAAAAGCAAGAACTATCAGTCTGAAGAAATTTTAGAAATTGTGCATACTGATTTGTGTGGACCTATTGTTATTGAAAGTTATACTAGTGAAAATTTCTTCATTCTTTTTGTTGATGATTACTCAAGAATGATATTGTCATGTACCTAAGAGAGAAATTAGAAGCATTTGAGAAGTTCAAATGGTATTTGGCCAAAGTAGAGAAGGAAATAGGCAAAAGACTGAAATGTTTGAGGTTAGACAGAGGTGGTGAATTCATTTCACATGAGTTCAATAACTTTTGCATTTAAAGGGGAATCAAAAGGCAAGTTTCAACACCTGGAACTCCTGAACAAAATGGAATAGCTAAAAGAAGGAACAGATCTATCATGGACTATGCAAGAACCTTAATGATTGAAAAGAAAATTCTTATCAAATACTGAAAGAAAGCTATCAGTACTACAGTTCATACCTTGAACCAAGTACAGCTGAAGAATGACTCATTCAAAACCCCTTATGAGTTATGGTGTGGCTAAAAACCTAATGTAAGTTACCTAAAAGTATTTGGAAGAAAATTTTACATTTTGAAAGAATCTAGAAAAGGTAAATTTGATGTGAAGGGTGATGAAGGAATATTTTTGGGATATTCTTCCAAAAGTAAAGCATATAGATGTTTGAATTTGTCTACTCACAAAGTCATAGAAAGTGCACATGTAAAAGTTGATGAGTTTGTAGAAAGAACTAAAGAAGAAAGCAAAAGGGAACTTGAAGGCTACAGGAGATTTGTTTTCATTGAACCTGATACAGTGCCAAGTACACCTGTCAATCAAAAATCTTCTACTCCAGAGTCCTTTTTAATTGAGTTGCAAGAAGTTCAAACCGAGTCAATACCTACTAAGTTGCAAGGACCCGAGTTGCAAGTAGAAGCTACTGAATCAATAGCTACTGAGCTTGAGCAACCAAAACCTAAACCTAAAGTGAAAGAGGATGAAAATGAAAAGTGTTCAAAAGCAAAGGAGCCTGTGTTAGCCAAGTATGTCAGGAAGCATCATGCACCAGATCAGATCATAGGAGATAAATCTGAAGGAACAATGACAAGAAGTAAGTTGAAAGGCACTTGTTTACTTGCTAATTTTGAACCTAGAAATGTCAAATATGCGTTAGAAAATGAAAGTTGGATTGAAGCTATGAATGAAGAGATAGAGCAGATAGAGAAAAACAAAACATGGACTCTTGTACCTAGGCCTAAAGACAAAAATGTGATTGGAACTAAGTGGATATTCAGAAATAAGTTAAATGAAGATGGTAAGGAGCCAACCCTATTAAAGGTTACAAAGTACATTGTTAGGTGTGACCCTGTTAGAGGATTTAATCACCCTTTGAAAACTGGCCTTGTCAGAGGTCTTAATAAATATAGTGATGTTTCAATTCTTCGTCAACGTAAATAAGAATAGTTGTGAATCCATTTTTATTTTCTATCAATAAAGAGAAAGGTAATTAATTAACCATGGCACATTCGCTAAGAAAAAATACTTTTGTATCTAATGATTTGTTAACCAAAATCGATAATCTAAATATGATTAAAGAGAAGAAGATAATAGTAACCTGGCCCCATAGATCTACCATTGTACCTACAATGATTGGTCATACCATTGTTGTTCATAATGGAAAGGTACATTTACCCATTTTTAATAAAAAATGGTATGATAAACCACAAATTAGGAGAATTTGAACGTATTTCCATTTTCCAGGGACATGCGAAAAAGGATAAAAAATTGAAACTTGTTAGAGGATTTGTAAATAGCTTTTAAGACAACTCTATTAGGAGATTTAGATTACTGCTATAATGGTTAGAGAGTAAAAATGAGATGACCTGATTTGAATGTAACTAATTTTCTAATTACAGATCTTTCTTCTGGCTTGTACTTGATCCTTCCTCATTGAATATATCTTTGTTGCTCCACAAAGATATTCTAATTATCCTTCAAATTTGCTTCCTCTTCTCATCATTAAATCTTCAATCACATCTTCATAAATTACACACTTTGAAATCAGACTTATACTTATATCTTCCACTTTGTCAAGTTGGCTCAAATACAACTTAGAATAATCAATATTCATCACCTCAGTCGGCTATAATCAATAGATAAATCAATTAAGCTTAATATGCCAAAATGAGAAAATCCTTTGTTAGCCAACCTAGCTCGGTAGAAACTAACTCACAAATGATTTCCTTTGTTAGCCAAAAGAAGCTCGGTTAACACTACAAACTCACAAAAATCTTTTGGCAACTGAGTGAGCTAGGTTAGCACTGTTTCCATCAAACTTTCCTTCATTAATCGAGTGAGCTCGGTTAACACTCACTTTCAACAAATTTTCTTTTAACGCTTGAGTGAACTCGCAAGACACTGCCTTTTGAACTAGGCAAACACAAGGATTCTTAGTAGACACTAAGAATCATCTTCACTACTTGAGTGAGCTTGGAATATACTGGCTGATAATGATATGACATTTGTGTAACATCAAAGAGAACACACAATTAGTCAATTATATCCAAAAGTATGATCTAATGGATGTATGCATAATAAGGTTTTATGGATAGAGGTCTAAAGCATTGAAAAGTTGTATTTGTACATCTAGACCTTAGATAAATGATTCACCTCCCTCTTAGTTATTCTAAAGAATTCCAACATCTCCCCTTAAGATGACCAACAATGCATAAAGATAAAAGGAAACTAAAATGTAGAAATAAAACTTGGTTCCTTGCAACATGGTCTGATGAGTTACCCAGTCACAACCAAACCTTTGTAAAGAAGAGAGATAGAGAAAACCACATGGAAAAAATTCTACTCGAAAAAGAGATGGAAAGAATATTGAAAACTAGTGAAGGACTAAAAATTTATCAAAACTAGTGAATGTCCCAAAAAATAGGAACAAAAGGATGATCCTAAAGAACACCACTAAAGAATACAAAAGCTACAAAAACTATCAAAAATTAATTGCTGGTCTAAAGAACCTATACTATAAAAAATGTGACTAAGTAGAAAAGAATGTAATCTCCATGAGTACCCTCAGATTGTGCTACTCGAATCAGGAGGCAAACATCTAAACTTGAAGATATAGATGGCATAAAACACCAAAACCTAAAGAGTTGATCAATCATACATGGAAGGATGCATCTAAAATATGGAAAAAAAGAAGAAGTGTCCATATGGTAAATGATCCATCTCACCAAAATGCGTAGGTACCAAGCCATTAAATTTTCCTAGTACATAGGAACAAACACTGTATACATAGCTCACTCCATCAAACCAAGGAAGCATGAGATCCAACTAAAGAAAAACCACCCCATCCCCCCTGAGTATAAACAAGGGAGAGATGATAGGAAACTAAAAAGGACAACCAAGAAGAACCACATGTCAAGCAACCAAGATCAAGATGCGCATAACATACATAATAGTGTTTAGAGGTGATTGGTCTTTGGACACAAATCATGAGGCTAATGTTGTGGAAGGAACACTCACTTGATGAAAGTAGATGAAAAAAAAGAGCAAACATCAACCCACATTGAACTTTATGTGCATGTCTAATAAGGCACAAGATATGGTAGATCCCAAGGGAATAGATAAAATATGACACTTTATCTTAGTGTGTTTGCATTTAAATGCTGACAAAAAACATTAACAAAGATTAGAAGAGACATAAAAGTGCTACAATAGAATGTAGAGAGTGAGACAAGTCATCTGATGTTATCAAATTGATCCTCGAACCTTAAACAACCAAGATATTCATCAGAGTGAAAAATTACAAAAAAAAAAAAAAGATTGTACCTTGAGTAGAATCTAGAAAAAAGATTAGCATTACTAGAAAGAGCATAGAACAAGCTTTCCAATGATGTTTAAAAAAAAAAAGAATTCAAATGTTCAAGATGTGTCTTCCAGGGTGCAAAATAGATCTTCTAACTTCAAATGCTGAAATAAGAAACCAAATGGGAATAAAACTCAAAAATACCTACATAATCATGATGGACTTAAAACCAACCTTCCAAGGATATAATATTTGCAAAAAATAGAGCCTGTATGATGAAGATATGGTCAAAAAACCAAAGCTTGCTCCAAAAGGCCCAAAAGGGCCTTGTAGACATGTTGATGCAATGCTGATGTAAGCACATCATGGGGCTAAAGTTGATGGATAAACAAACATCATCACAAAAAAAAGGTTCTACATTGAGTAACAAATTTTAAAAATAACATGGGTAGTTGGAAAAAAATTTCTTGCCAGGGAAAAGTAGTCAATGTTGGTAAAAATAACTGGTGGCCTTAAACTCAAGATCCCATATGTTAAAAAAAACCCTCTCATGCCAAAAAACTATCAAAGAACACACAAAACCGCCCATAAAAAATCCACAAATTGCTAAGAGGTCCCAAAAACTACCCAAGGAGGAAAAACCACTAGGAAAAATCATTAAAAAATGTAATACCATTGGAGAAAAATTGTGGTGATTTGGTGTTGGGGAACAAGTGACAGCATTGGAGGTGCCACCCAATGGTAGAGGAGAGCACCACTGGAGGAGCACTACATGGTCGACGAGGGCAAAGTGTTGCAGGTGGAGGTGTGCCTAGATGGTGAAAAAGCCTAAAAAATGTGCCCAACCATTTTAAATAAACATGTGCATGGCTTGACACTTGATTAGAGGACTTTCTGACACGTGTATAAGCTATCAACGCAGTGTATGTTATCATTGTTGATGCCAAGAATGGGGCCTGCCTTCAAAAAGCCATGTACCCTTTCTTCAACACCAAGACACTTTAAAAAAAAAATTCACAAATCCATGCACTTTTTTAAAAGAAAATCGAGAGTTTATTTTTTGATTAAAAAATTCTTCATTTCTTTTTTTTCTATGTCCAAGGTCATACAACCTTGGGGCAATTTTTTTGCCTCAAAAGTCAATGTTGTCCAAACTAGAAATATTATATATGAAAATGGGGATTTTCAAGCACTGCGAATCTAATCGTGAGGTCTGTTTGGGCTTAAAGTCCTTAAAAAAGAGGTCAGCTCCAAATCCAATAATTTCTTTTTGAACCTTCAAACCCTTGAAGCTCTAGAATTCTTCAAACAATGAGAACAGGCAATGACAGATCCATGCTCTGAAACCATTTAAAAGTTTTCAAAACCAATTTCACATAGTCCGAGAATCACCTGCATGTACAATAACCTATCACAAGGAAGAATGGAGCAAAAGGCAACAAGATAGTTCTAAAAATGTGAAAGATTTATTTTTCATAGAATGGAATTGGATTTATTAAATACAATGGATCAATCCTTATAAAAGGAGATCATGCAACTCTAAAGGGAAAATATTTAATAATTAATAAATGTGAACAATGGATAAAGTGCTTAAGAGGACATAAAAGATAACTTAATAAAAATAATTAAGTTAGCACCTTTTACTCTAACAACTATGATATAAATACTAACCCTAACACTAAATATATTAATTCATTCAACATATTACAATAAATTTTAATAGTAAACCCTAATCATAATTCAAACCCTAACCATAAGTGTGAACCTAGACAAAATGCTAATCTTAACCTTAATCCTAGCCTTGACCTTAACCCTAACCCAAACCATACACCTTTCCAAATCTAAATATTTACCCTTAACCTAATTATAATTCCAATTCTAACACAATAAATGCTAACCCAAATAAATTAATAAATTTGAACCAAACTCTAGTCCTAATGCCAAGGCTAACCATTAATTCGTGCAACATGTTATTGCTACTCGCTAATATATACTCTATATTTATAATATGTTGAAATGTATCAAGACTTTTAGCTTTTTCATCATTCACCTTTATAAAAAATGAAACTTGAATAGGAAATGCCTCAAAGCACATCAATAAGTTTTGAGCCTCTTAGTTGGGAGGTTTTAGGTTCAAGTCTACTTGATCCCCATGTTTTTCTTGACTTCAACCTATTATCAATCTTTAAAAAAAAAAGTGAGAATTTCAATGCCTCAATCTTAATATATTAGCTCGTATTGATATAAATTAATTTGTTGCCTCAAGATTATAATTTCTCACCATTATATATGTATGAATGAGTAAGAAAATCAAGAGTCCCATGATACCTTACCTAACCCTTATAAAGTTGTCCTTTTCACATTATTAATGGAGAATAAATCTCCACTTCCAAATCTATTAAGATAAGCTAGTTTAACCATTTTCTTTTATCATGTGTAATAGATTCCTTTGTGTCAAAATAGTTTTCTTAAGCTCAAAGAAAAAAAATTGAAAATAGTAAAATATAGACTATGAGAAACAAGAATGCATGCTTATTATCATTGTAGCCATAAAAAATCATTTCTAAATTTAATGATATAATTTGTTTCCTTCACTTTTCTTCATATAGTTAAGGAATTCGATGAAAGTGGGATGAACGTGGTAGGTGGATGAGTGTTTACTTTATATACTATTACGTATTGACAAAGACCACCATTTATTTTCCAAAGAGCCGTGCAAGAAAATGACAATGGAAACCCTAAAACAAGGAAAAACAGAGATGATCTTAAATGCAATTTGACTAAGTAGATCTTATTCGTAAAATATTAATTAATTTAATTACTTAAATTATGGACAAGTTCTTAAATATGGACATTTATTTTAAAAATTATGTTTTAAATGTAAATGAGTATTATTGAGTATTACTATATATGATTGAAAAATATTAATTTAAAAAAAAAAATTCTCAATTGTTATTATTGAGTAGTACTAAGTATGATTTAAAAATATAATTTTAATTAAAAAATAAATATTTTCAATTGTATTCACATTTATTGAAAGATTTTTTATATATTGATTTGTTTTAATAAATTTTACTGTTTGCTAAATTTTGATATATAAAATTATATCATATAGATGGAATTATTGATAAATACAATTAAACAACATTTTATTATAATAAAAAATATAATAATTATTTATTTATTAAATAATATTTTGTTAAGAAATTATTAATTTTATTTGATTAATTTATCTATTTTCTTTTAAATCTAATAAGACAACCATACAATTAAATACATTTTAACATCTAGGAGTTAAAGAGTGGTACGAGTGGTATGTGATAAATAGTTTAATTCTTTTGGAAGAAAATATTTGCTTATACCACTTTAGACACCAGCCAACATATATCTGTGTTGAGTTCATTTTCTCTTTTATTTTAATCTACAATATGGATTGTATGTTATATTCAACACAATGGGCTTTTTGTACTTGTTGGTAGGCTAAGTACTATTGTGCACTTTTTGGAGTACTCACGTTAATTAGTTATTAAATGAATTACTACCAATTAAAACTCATTTCATTTGATATTTTTTATAAATATTATGTTTGTGAAATATACATGCCAATTTTTTAGTTGTGTAATTTATGTATATTAGTTTTCTAACTTTTGATTGGATGAATGAATTTGAGTCTTATATAGAGATTTATTAGTAGGAGACATGATTTTTAAGAAAATACTTATATTTGTTTTCCTTATCCTTCATCACATGTTTAGCACATTTGTTATGTATGTTAAATTTCTATTTTAAAACTTTAGTTATAGAAATTTATACATTATAATAATATAATGAATAATTTGACCTTTCATACTTTTAACCATTATGAATGTTTTTTTAATTATAAATAAATGCATTGATTTTTAAATTTATTTTTAGATTTTAAATATTTAGTCTAATTATTTATTACAATTCTTAGTTGAGTGTTATACCATTCAATTTATTTTAGAAACAAAAACATAGTATTCCACTTATATAATAAATATATAATAAAATTACAAGCAAGAGCCTATAAAGCAACGGTAACTTGTGAGCTTCTCATTGAAGAGGTATTGGGTTCTAATCCACTTGAGTTAACACATAATAATAATTAATCTCAACAAATAATAATTAATCTAGGCTTTGGCCCGTTACCTATCAAAATATATATAGAGATATATAGTAAAATGCTCTCTCTATTTACAAGGACAACAATGTGGATTTTATGATTTGTTCAATTTCTTGTTAAAAAGTTCTCATTAGAAATATTTTATATTGTTTACGAAAAAAAAAATTTATACTTTGCTCATTAAACATTTTCTTTTAAGAAAAAATTATATTTTATGAGTTTGTTTCTTCATTCAATATAAAAGAGTGAATCTATTAAATATCTCTTTCACACAATTTGTTATCTCTTTTATTCTTGTTTAAAATATTTTCTGAAAAAGATTAATATAAAATGAACAATTCAATTTTGTTATGCAATATAAAAGAATGATTTTGTAATAGTTGTTTCATTTATAGTGGAAACTCTTTTCTCAAGATTTAATTTTGTTCGTCTATTCTCTCATAAGACAATGAATCTATATTCATATTTCATGTGCCACATACTAATAACAATATTAATAGGTTTGTGTATGACGAACAATAAAAGCACACTCTACAAGTTGCCGCTCTTTTGAAGTTTGAATTTGAATTTGTCCATAGTGGACCCTAAGCCTCCAGACCCTGCACCCTGCCCTGATCTATAGATGGTGTTGACGTTGCACAAAAATTTGGAGGTGATGACAGGTGGGTGTGGGTCCATGGAGGAGGTGGGAAAGAACCTTTCTAACCCTACTCTTTTGGAAAATGGGGTCTCGATTGGCTACCTGATGGTCTGTGGTTAGAAGATGACAAATGGGACCCTAGGAGGTTGGAGAAATGCTCTTTTTGGGATCCTGGGTGCTTAATGTTTCTAAGGAGGAACCCAAGATAGCTCACAATGCCAATAGGCCGTTGATCTCCCTCCTAGATGAGTGGGTGGACCGTGTTACCTCTGGTTTAAAATTTTGTGTGGTTGGGAGATTTGTAGCCTTCACACCCATGATAGAGATGGTGTGTAAGTGGGTTAGCCAAAAATGGAAGGTAAAGGGTAGTGTTAATATCTCTGCTATGCTGAGTGGCCTATTCTATTTTAAATTCTTTATAGAGGAGGATTTTAATTTTATACTCTCAGGAACTTAGTACTATGGGAAGCATTGCCTTGCATTAACAAGGTGGAACCTAGGATTTGATGCTGGTGTAGAACTCAACAAGCTAGCTCCTGTTTGGGTTAGGCTACCTGGATTACCACTTGAATTTTGGGATGAGAAGATACTAAGGTGGATAGGAAATTCCTTTGGTCAATTTGTGACTATGGACAAGGTGACAATGCAAAAATCTAGACTGGTGTATGCCAGATTCTATGTGAATGTGGCATTAACTTAGGCTCCCCCAATAGTGGTTATTATAAAAACTAAATGGGGAGAGAAATAACAATACATAAAGCATGAGAATGCTGGGCTTTTTTGTCAGAAATGTGGGTAATTTGGACATCTTATTGTTGACTATAAAGCCTAAATACAGAAAGAGAAACAAAAAGTAGGATCCCCTAGAATAGTAAAAGAGACTGGTAGGGAATCCTCAGATGCCCTAAGACTAGAGGAGGGGGTTGCTGATGTTCAAATTATGGAAGAAAACATGACTCAGGATACCCCAGCTAAGAGAGTCGGGGGGCAGAGTGTACCTAAAGTAAGGGAAGCTCCAGAGGAGAATAGGAAAAATGGAAGAATACCCATTTAGACATGAGATCGAGGAATTAATAAGTTTACCCTTGGGGGGTCTTAAGGAGGGTGAAATAGTGGCACACCACTCCCTTCCTAGTTCACCAGCAAGTTTGGGTGATATGTGCTTGCAAGAACATATTGAGGTAGACTGTAGTACTCGAGAACAGGTGTGCACTACTCTAAGAGTGATGAAGGCCTCCCCAATAGAGATTGCTACAAAGGTGATGGCAAGTCTAGAGAAAGTTGAAAAGGAATTAAGTCTCATCTCACTACAAAAGGGTGATAATGGGGAATGGGAAGTGCAAAAAAGGAAGAAAAAGGTGGGGGAAGAAGCCAGATGTAGGAACTTGTGGGACAGTGGGAAGACCAACTAGTAGAGCAACCAGGACAAAACAAGCAACAAGGGACGTGACCAATGGTAAGAAACTTACACTAGAGATTGTAACAAGAAGTAAGACATGAAATTTCTCTCTTGGAATCTAAGGGGGCTAGATAACCCCCAAAAGCAATATGCTCTAAAGTAGTGTACATTTCAAGAAAAGGTTGATTGTGTGTTAATTGAAGAAACAAAAATGTCTAGTGCTAATTTTATTAGACTAGTAAGTCATGTCTGGCTGGGGGCTACCTTTGTACATATGGATGGAGATGGAGCCTTAGGGGGTATTACAATCATGTGGAACTCGTGCTCTATGATTGGGGCTGAGATATGGAAGGACAATTTTTTTATAATAACTAAGTTCCAAACTAGTAATCAAAATGTGGGCTTATTAACATTTATGCTTTGAACAACAAGGTAGAGAGGAAGGAAACTTATGGAAAGATGGAAAATATTATAAATACCATGAAGGATGATCATTTAATGTGTATGGGTGATTTTAATACCCCTCTCTATCACTTAGGAAAATTTGGGGGGAATAGAGACATCCCTAAAAGCTTGCAAGATCTTCATGATTTTATGGGTAGAATGGATTTTATTGATGTTAATTTAAGAGGGAACCCATTCAAGTGGACTAATAATAGAAAAGGAAGAGATCTAATCCAAGTAAGACTAGATAGATTAATGGTGTTAGGGAATTGGGATCGATTGGCAAATTCCCTTCTGGAGAATATCACAAGAACTACCTCTAATCACTCCCCTTTAATGTTTCATTGGGAGGATGGTTTACAAGGAGGATCAAAACCCTTTAGATATGAAATTATGTGGTAGTCTCACCCAAAATTTGAAGACTATATCCAAGAATGGTGGAATATAAAAATAGATGGTACTACTATGTACAGACTAACGCAAAAGTTAGATAATATGAGGAATGTTAAGGGTTGGGCTAAGAGTTCCTTTGGTGATTTGTTCAATACTGAAGGGGAAGTGGAGGAAAAACTTAAAAAGCTACAAAAAGAGATTGTGGAGGGTAATAATCTAGATGATACTACTCAAGAGGAGAACAAATATAGAAAAAATGGAAGGACATTGTTTTAAGGGAGGAAATTTATTGGAAGCAAAGATCAAGGGTTCAATGGTTAAATGAGGGAGACAAGAACACGACTTTCTTCCATAGGTCAGCTTCCAATCATAAAAGAAGAAACATTATTAATAGGTTGGAAGGAGAAGAGAAAAGAAAATATAAGGATCAAGAGGAGATGGGAAGACATGTGATAGAGGATTTTTGCAAGGCCTATAAAAAGGATAATAATATAGGAAATCAGGTTATCAAAAGAAGTTTCATAAATACAATCCTACAGGTGCTTGGTGATGTGGAAAAAAATTGCATTTTAAGTAACATCATAGAAGAGGAAGTGAAAAGGGTTGTGTTTTCCATGAAAGCCTATAAGGCCCCAGCACTTGATGGCTTCCCCCCAGTATTTTTCTAGCATTTTTGGGAGGTCATTAAAAGTGAACTGATACGGGCTACCAGAGATTTCTTCAAAATAGAGAAGATGCTAAAAAGGATAAATAAAACATTTATTGCCTTGGTCCCCAAGACCCCAATACCCATGAGTCTGCTAGATTTTAGACCTATAAGCCTTTATAACATAGTGTATAAGATATTTGGAAAAGTGTTAGTGAGTAGAATTAATCCTTTCCTAGAAAGTATTATAAATACACCACAGAAGTGGTTTGTGCTAGGTAGACAAATCCTAGATGCAGTGATAGCTATGCATGAAATCATACATTCTATGAAAAAGAATAAAAAACCTAGTATGGCTTTCAAGTTGGATATATCTAAGGCATATGATAAGGTAAAGTGGGACTTCCTTAATGATGTTCTTGGAAGAGTGCGGTTTAATGAAAGAATCATAAACCTTATTAAGATGATGGTAGGGACTTGTCAGTATGTTGTCCTTTTAAACAACTCTCCTTGGGGTAATTTTACTATAGAAAGATGACTAAGACAGGGTGATCCGCTATCTCCTTATCTTTTTATTATGGTGGCAGAGGTGTTGGGGAGATCCTTTTCTAAATTGGTTAATATAGGATGTGTGAAAGGAATAAAACTTGCAACTACTGCTGATATTGAGGTGTTACAATAATTTGTGGATGACACATTTCTATTTGGTGAATCCTTTATTATGGAAGCTGAGGCTTGGAAAAGTATACTTAGAAATTATGAAGAAAGCTCAGGGCAGAAAATAAATTATTTTAAGAGTAAGCTTTATTTTTTTAATACTGAGGCTAATTTGCAAAGAAGGATAAGGAACATATTAGGTTGTCAGTTGGCCAACCTTTAGGACACATATCTTGGGCTACCATTAACCACTAGGGAGATGACCAATGAATTTTGGAGCACTATTGTTGAAAGAACCCAAAGGAAGCTGCCAGGATGGAAAGGGAAGATTTTAAGTAATGCTAGTAAATTACATTTAATCTCTGGAGCACTCTAGGGCATTCCAATTTATTTTTTGTCCCTTTTTAAGATTAATTAGAATATGGCAGACAAAATAGAGAAAATAAGGACAAACTTTCTATGGTTAGGAGTGGAAGATAAGAACAAATTAAACCTGGTCAATTGGGAGGAGGTTTGAAAACCAAAGGAAAAGGGGGGATTGGGGGTTAGAAGACTTCAAGACCTGAATAAGGCTCTCCTTGCAAAAGTTGGATGGAGATGGGGAGAAGAAAATATTGATTGGAGCAATATCATGAAAGCTAAATATCTCTCAAATTCCCTATTCTCCCATAATCTATTTAATAATGATCTCCTAGGAGGTTCCAAAATTTTGATGAATATTATTTGGAGCAGGAGACTATTAAGGGAATCGATAAAATGGATCTTGGGAAATGGGCATAATATTAGGTTTTGGGAAGATGGCTGGATGGGAGGGAAACTATTGGTTTATAGCAAATTTAGAAGACTAATGGAGAAATTGACCAGGGAAGAAGGTGGAAGAAATTGCAAAATGATATGTACTCTTAGAAGGATATTCTACTTCTTAAAGAACTAGAAGAATTGATGGAAGAACAAAGAATTCAAATTCTAATTCAAGAGGATAAAGTGATATGGGACTTAACTCCTAGTGGAAACTTTATAGTCAATTTAGCTTACAAACATCTATGGAGTAAACATTTGTACCCCCTAATTTGGTGTAAAGTTTGAATAAGTAATCTCCTTCCCAAAATTAATTTTTTTGGTGGACTGTTCAGCATGGCAAAATTATAACATTGGACAATCTGAAAAAAAGGAGTTTTATTATACCAAATAGATGCTATCTTTGCAAAGAAAAAGAGGAGAATATCTCCCACCTATTTCTAAAATGTCCATATACTTTTAAGATATGGGAGTTTGTTTGGGAGAAATTGGGATTATGTTGGCGTTGAAGGATAACTTCAGTCAATTCATGGAAAACTAGGACTATCCCTTCTATCACCCTAAACTAATACTTCTATGGAAAAGTGTTCCACCTTATATTTGCTAGTAGATCTAAAAAGAAAGAAACAATAAAATATTTTAGAAGGAGAAAAAATTAGAGGAGGTTGTAATGGGAATTATGCAAAAATTGCTAAAGGAAAATATAATGATTGCTAAATGCAAGCTACCAAAGGAAGAACCAGGTGGAAAAGAAACACAAATAGCAGAGAGATGGAGTATCCTGGAGGGTTTCAATCATAAAATAACTCCAAGGTCTTAAGGAGATAGAAAACAAGATGGGAACCACCAATCTTAACACAACTTAAGCTAAATTTTGATGGTGCTGCAAAAAGGGGTATAGGAATGGTAGGTGGAGTGTTGAGAGATAGAAATGGAGATGTGTTGCTAGTCTATTTTGGGAATGTTGTAGGAGTAAGTAATAATCTGGTTGAAGCAATGGCTTTACTATGGGGCTTGCAATTGATAAGGGAAATGAAGATAAAGGAAATAACCATAGAAGGGGACTCCAAATTAATCATTGATTTGGTGAGGGGAGTTTCTAAACTAGGTTGGAATATCCTAAATGTTATCATGGATATAAGACATATTGTTGATGGGATGGAGAAAGTCCAATTGCAACATATTTATAGAGAAGGAAATATGGTGGCAGATGTTGTTGCTGCCATGGGATTCAAATTAAAGAAATTGACATGTTGGAGAAAATTAGCAAGTCTAAAGGAGGAAATGAAGTCCTTGATCATCAATGAAAAGGAGGAGAGAAAAAGTTAAGCATGATTTGGCAAATAAAGGCTAGTGCCAATTTTGGCAACATTATACCTAAGAAGATGAAATGTGCTAAATTTAATAGAAATTTTAAGGGGGAGCTGATAAGACAACACCATACTAATTGGATAATAAATGGAGGTGATTTGAGGTGGTAGTTATTTCACCATTATGGTAACACAAAGCAAAATTTAAATTACTTCCTCTTTGAAAGTACAAAAAAATTTAGTACCAAGGCTGTCAATTCAATGATGTAAGAATAATAATGCTAAGTACATGTGAATCCCATCATAATTTTGAGTGGGATTTCAAAGCATCCTAAAAAAAAGTTTGGGAGATGATTAAAACCCCTGTTGGTGTTATTCATAGAATTGTTGTGATATTGGTGATTAATATTTACAAGAACCCCAATGGTAAGAAAATTTAAATGCAAATTACTGAGGTGGGAGGGCCAAAAATCAGTGAGGAGGAGATGGGTGGAGATTTGAATAAACTGGAACCATCAAAGATTGAAAATTTTAAAGATAGAATGGCAAATTGGTTTCTATTAAAGGAAGGGGGATTTCTTCCCTATATGCAGGCGATGGTGGGTTATGATGAAAATTGTGCACTCCAATTTGTGAATGGATGGAATGAGCACAAGGTCACAATAAATGGCATTACATTCCAAGTCAATGAGGAAGTGATTGCAATGGATATTGGGTTTTCCATGAGGGGAAAAAATGGTGGAAGGTCACAAAAATTGTAGATGAGGCCAATATGATCAATTTTTTGAGGAGAATGAAGAACCAATGCGGTATAGGGGAGGATTCAAAAGGGACAAGCTTCTAGCTCTATGGGATGGTGATTATGAAATACCTTACCCTTGAAGATAGGTTTGGAGCTAACTACTACTATCACTTTCCATTGCTCAATCATTTTAGAAAAAAAGATTTCATTTCTATTCTATTTTTTCTATTACACTCTCTGGAGGATATGGTTAATGATGTTAGGGGAAAAAGGAGTAAGGGTTTAAATTTTACCATTATCCACCAAGGCCTAATCTTTAGGCTCTATCAAGTCCACCTTACCATCTATCCCCCTAGGGTTATAGTGGTTGATAACTAGCACCAACGCCAAAATTCCCTCTCGAGTACCATCACAAGTACCAAAATCTACACCCCTCCCCCAGTGAAGAGAATAAGAAGAAGAAAAAACTAGAGTCAGCTATGGAAAAAAGGGTTATAAAAAAATTAAGGTTGAAAAACTTGTGGAGGTGGAAATCGAGGAGTCAAAAGAAGAGGGAGGGGGTAAGGGTAGGAGAATGTCAGGAAGGCTTGCTAAGTCCTAGGCTAGGTATAAGTAGAAGTCCAAAAGACATAGGGTGGAAGAGAAGGAAAAAAAGAGTTCTAAGAGCAAGGAAAGGGAGTTGGAGGAGGAAAATTTCTCTGACTCCATGAGAGATAAAAAGGAAGGGAAAAAAGAAAAAAGTGAAAACTCGGTGGATAATACCCAGATTTCTACTGGTAATACCCTAGTATCGACTGGTAAAGACATTACCATTGAGACTCATGTTTCAGCCAGCATCACCCTCCAACCCATTACTTTTGTAAAGATAGTAACAAAGTGGACACTTTCCCCATCACAATTTCCTCCCTAGTTAAAGAAAAATGTTATTTTTTTACTAACCCTCAAGTTTTGTAGGATGAAAATCAGTTGACAGAGACTAATGAGGGATCCAAAAAGGTTGATAAAGATGGAAATGAAAAAGAGGAGGAACGAAATGAAAAGACTGCACCGTTGGAAACAAGAATCAAAACCTTAGAGGAGGGATTCTATACTTTCTCTAAATTTGCACTGAAGGTAACTCATGTAGTGGCTACCACCCTCTAGTTGTTAGCACAGGAGAAGGATGATTTGGGGATGGACATGGAAGATAATAAGCTCCTGTACAAGTTTTTTGCTAATGATTGGGCTCGAGTTCTTCTTGCCAGGAAAGGAAAAGAAAAAGATGAGAAATAATTTGACTATTTATAAGGGATTTAATGATCCTAGTTTTTTTTTTGCTGCTACCTAGTTGTTAGTTCATAGTTGTTACTAAGACTTGGGTTGGCCTATTTGTGCCAACAATTTTTTACTCAAAACTTTATAGTTTGTTTAGTACTCTAGTTTTTGTTTATGCGATCCTAAACATTAGTTGGTTAGTTTGGTTTAGACATTTTATTGATTTACTTCCTTATGGCTGGTGTTTTTTGGATGATATAGTTTATGTGGTTGGGTTGCCCCTTATTAATTCTATAGGTGTTTTCTGGTAGTGTGCTAGTTACCAAGTTTTTTTGTAAGGTCTGACCCCCTTGTTTTGGTCACTTTATATTTCAACAACAATACTAGTAGGTGTCTTTGACCTTTTATCTTAAAAAACAATATTAACATGTCAATACATTAAGTTCTTCTATTTACTCATTTTGACTATGATTAGAGTATGATGTCAAAGGTTTCCTTATGTGCTTTCTTATCTCTTTTACTCTTTACTACTTCCACCAACATGCAACATTGTAGATTGTACACACTACTCAGTAAGTCCAATTAGATGCTTATGTAGTACTCATTTTATAGTGTGTTCATTCTTTTATGCATTATATGATTTATTTTATGCATTTAAGTTATTTATCTTAATTTAATTAGTGTGTAGCCTTCATTATAGGTGTGCCCTCTTTAATTATATATCATTCAATCTTTGTCTCTCATGTACATAGGCATTATATCACTATGAGTGGTCTTTTGTACATGTCCACTTATCCTTAATTCAACACATTTTGAGTATCTTTGTATTTATATTAACCCTAGTTCAAATTTGTGGCCTAATTGGCTAGTAAAGCATAGTCTAGGATGTAAGGGTTCACCCAAGTCACCCCTTACATTAGGAGGAGCTTCTTAGTTTATAAATTCAGCTCAAATTTAATTTTTCAAGACTTTATTTGATTTTAGGAGAGATTCCAATTCTACATCAACCTCCATCAAGTTTTGTGTCCCAAAATAGAAAGGTGAGGTAAAAGTACAAGGATACCTCCCCAAATTTGGGATCCATGAATCAACTAATAAATCAATCATTCAAGGAGTAGTCAAGAATTTCCAAGAAATTCATCTCATAATGTTTGAAATAATAATCATTATGCAATCATGCCTTTCTTGATGTCCTTTAGGTCTTTGTGGAGTCATGTAATTTTGCATCAACACTATTGATCTCATCTCAAGAAGAACTTGCATTATCAAGTTATAAGGGACTTATTAACATTTTCCTATAGACATCACCTTCATTTATTTTATTCCTAATCAAGGGTTTAACTAAGGTGAAACTTTTTCTTCCAATATTCTTCCCATTTTGTGTGTACATGACAAGTGATAGAGTTTCATGTTTGATTACATAAAAGTCTAACAACCTATTAAAATTTCACTAATCATCCATATTTCTTTTGCAAATAATGTGAACCTCCCAATATTAGGGGTGAGTCTAATTTCATACAACACTCTAGGTTGCTCCTTATAGGCCTTTTAGGATGAGATTTGGTGTATAGGTTAGTCTATGTTTTGGCTCTTCATATCTAGTTTTAAATTTAGTTTTTCTATATCTTGTTTTCTCCATATGATAGAAAATCATTATTTCTCTTTATCTTGCATTTTCTTATTCCTCTTCCACAATCCACAATCCATATAGTTGAGGAAAGACCTAACACTTGTTCAACACTTGAGTTTTATTAATCGTAGTAGCTCATTTTCCTTCCTAATGTATTGAGATAAATTTTGATGTGAGATTCCTAATTTTACTATCCATTCTAGTGATTTTCCCTTTCTTTCCCCACACTATATTTTCCATTCATTACATTTTGGAAAATATTACATCCTTACATTTCCTTCTTGATTTGGTGTTTGAATCTGATTTGGGTAGCTTTCATTTTCATCATAAAATTTACTCAATTTGGTGTTCTTTTCATGTCTTTTTGTTACATTTATCCTTACTTCCATTTAATCAATCACATGAAGTGTAAAATGCATTTTTACAACTCGTCTTTCTTGTTCCCCTTTATGGCACTCTTACAATATATGATTGTTATAAAGTAAATTCCTCAAAAGGGGGAGGGGAGGGGGGTGTGAACCAGTTATCCAACTATTAAAACATTTAATCAACCTTATTAATCCTTAACCATGTGAACAATAAAATCAACAACCATAAGATGATACATATGCAGAATAACTCCATATATGTTAACTAGGGAAACCCTTGATTAGATGGAAAATTCTTGTGGGGATGGTACCCATAAAATGATGTACTAATATAAAATTTCCTTGTAAGAGGATGGAATGTATTAGGAGCCTATGAAATACATTCAATACATATCATCCCATATTTAGAGAGTTGGAATCCCTATTAGGAGATTCCAATCCTGTTAGGAGTTGTGCCAACCTTGTTAAGAGTTGTAGAAGGCAGAAGGACTCACTACCCAAAAAAATTTAGGGGTAAGATCACCGAAATCACTATCCAGCTAATCTTTGTATTATTCCTTATAGAATAATAGAAATGAATGATCTCTAACTCCTCCATCCTCTTGACCAAACCAATCCTCTTTTGATCTCAATACTAGATCACCAACTTCACATCCAGTAATCCCTTGGATCACATACTCATATTTACAAAGTACTTTTCATACCACACCTGAATAAACTCTTCACCAAGAGGAAAATAACCTTCCTTTATACACTATCCTCAAAATAATTTCCTAAGTCAGCCTTGAGGCTTTCCCAGTTAATGGCAATAGGACCTCATCAAGATATTATAATTTATTAGATCTTTTCACAATTACAAAACATTGTTGGCTTATAGTAAATACAACTTCTCATATGTGTGACCTCAAACATTGCACACTCACTGACATAATCATCATGATTTCAATGTCACTATATAACTTCATTCATTTTGATTCTATCCAAATTAGGAGATACATTATGAACATTAAAAACCACTTGTCATGTACTATGTATGCACACTATCTTCTATAATTCTTGAAAAACTCTTGTATGTCTTCGACTCTATGTATGTGCACTTGTCCACTTCATCAAGACATAATGTAGAATATGTTCTCAACTACACATTACTTGATCATCAATATGAAATCTTTACAACCTCGTTCTCTATCTACTACTTTGCCAAATTTTAAAAAAAATAATACTATGTTGACATCAATGAAAAACACAATCATGAATGCAACATGTCAATCATGCTAACTATCTCTCCAATACTTAGGATACTCCCCAAAGTAATACCATCAACATTCATGCTAATAGTCTTACCCTTTGGCATTTATGGCAACATAGATAAAAAAACATCTAAGCTCAAAGAATACCAAATTCAACTCTGTTGATGTTGTTGCTATTCTCTTTTTCAAATCCTCTTCATCAATCAAATTTGAAACTCACAATAACATTGTTGTATCTATGCTTCCACATTCTTTGGATCAACATTAGTTGTTCATACTTATAACTCACTGGAACAAGTCTCCATTCATGTTTTCTCATTTTTTACATGCATGGAAATCAATTGTTCAAAACTTCTCCCTTATTGATATCAATTACTCTCAATACCAATTCTCTCCCCCATTGTGCTAGAGGATTTTTTTCCTTATTCCCCATCTAAAACACTTCTCACCTATGTATAGGAGATGCTTTTAATGTAATATCTCCCCCATTGGAATCAATCACAAAGGCTTCATTATGTCAATCATTTTATCTAGTCTTTAACCATCTCAAGTACACAAAAATACTATTCTATACCATTTATCAAGAGGGTGATGAATTTTCTCATCATAGATACTGACCCACACAAGAAGCATCAACATTTAGTCCAGATAAACAATAGTTCTATGTACCACTAGATGGATGCACATTTTGCATCATCTACTCAGAAGTAGGCAAGGGCATAACCCCAAGCATACCTTGAAAATACTCAAGTGTATCCTTAGGAAAAGGCTTCATAAAGATGTCTACAATCTTCTCTTTTGTACTCACATAATCTAATATGATTTTTTTCTCTATAAATTTCTCTCTCAAAACATGATACTTAATAGATATATGCTTAGTTTTAGAATGCAACACAAGATTCTTTGACATACTTATTATACTTGTGTTATCACAATGTATGATAACAAGATTTGAAAACTCTATCCCAATGTGCTTTAGAATCTACTTCATCCACATGATCTAATTACAATTATTATTGTTGCTACATACTCTACTTCTACAATACTCTGTGAGATACAGTCTTGTTTATTATTTATCTAAGAAACCAATCTTCCTCTAAGAAAAAATGATCCACCATTGGTGCTCTTTCTATCATTCATATTGCTTGCCCAATCCACATCACTATATGCACATAAAGTAAAATAACTTGATATGTCATACCAAAAACCAAAATATGGTGTACCCTTCAAATATTTGATTATTCTCTTTACTGTTGCATAATGTGCTTCTCTAGGATCTTCTTGAAATCTTGCTACTATGCCAACCACATTTTCTATATTTGGTTTGGTGTGAGTCAAATATAGAAAACCTCCAGTTTTAGATATGTACTTCTTCTTCTTAGTTATAGGTGTTTCACTTTGCCACATAACTTGTGACTAGCTATCATAGGTGTACCAACATGCTTACAACTTTCCAATCCAAATCTTTTTAACAAGTCTTTCAAATACTTAGCTTGTGATAGGAAAATATTGAAGTTCTCTTATTCATCATCCATTATAGTTACTAAAGTTATTTCTTCCATTATAGAAATAACTATAGTATAGGAAAATATTGAAGTTTTATTCTACTTCATCCATTATAGTTACTAAAGTTATTTCTTCCATTACTTCCTCTCTCAAACAATTCAATCTCATTATCTTTATCATCACTATCATTGAAGAATCTTTCCATACTTGTTTTAATTTTTTTATTATCATCAAAAACAAAATTATTTCTAGTCTGCCTTACTCTCTTTCAAAATTTGAATGAAAAATGACAAAATTCTTTAATACATGTCCATTAAACAAAAAAAATTCATACCATCTGGCTCTCTTTTCATAAGAAGAGAAATTCCTTCTTCAATCTTTTTGTCTTCTTCAGATATGGATCTATCTTCATATATGCTTCTATTCTTTTGTATGCAACAAAAAGATTCTAGATTTGGAAACTCAATCTTCTATTTTGTACATAATTCTAATATCTCAGCTTAATATCAAAATTAACTCCATCAGACTTAAAACTTTCTTTTCTAAAGTAAAATGTCGTTGATCTCCTTAAGCTATTAAGCTTTTTGTTCAAGTACCTAATTCTCTGATACCAATTGTTAGAAATTAAATTCCTCTAAGATAACTAGGAGGGGAGGGGGGTGAATCAGTTATCGAACTATTAAAACATTTATCAACCTTATTAATCATTAACCATGTGAACAATATAATCAACAATGATAAGATGCTACACATACACAATAACACCATATATGTTAAAAATGAAAACCCTTGATAAGAGGGAAAACACCAGTGGAGATGGTACCTAAAAAATGATGCACTAATATAAAAGTTCCATGTAAGAGGATGGACTCTATTAGGAGCCAATGAAATACATTTGGTACCTATTATTCCCTATTATGAGACTTTGAATCCCTGCTAGGAGATTCCAACCCTATTAGTGTTGGAATACTTTAGAATAACTAGAGGGGGTGTGAATCAGTTAAGCAAGGTCCAAATATACAAATAACAAAATTTAGTACGGTAACTTAATCTTATGCATTCATTAACCATTTAATATCTTAAACATATGCATATTGTTGTCCTATGTCAAAATAACTTTACAAAAATGTAAACATGAAATACCACAAAATCAATCACACATTTTGACACAAGGATTTTATGTGGAAACCTAATTTGAAAAAAACCACCAATAACATGCTACCAAATTTTCACTCTTCTAAAGTGAGCCATGTGAGGAGCCAACTCTGTTAAAGGGTACAATGTGCACTATTAAATGTGACCTGGTTAAAGGATTTCAATCACTCTATTAGGAGTGAGTCTTGTTAGAGGACTTTAGAACATTCCATTAGAATGTAACCTTGTTAAAGGATTTACCAATGACTATTAGGTCAACCTTAGTCCAAATGATTTATCTAGACTAATACAATTGTTAGAGAGTAACAACATGACTTGATCTGATAAAAATAAAAACTCACTTGCAAATTAAAAATCTCATATCTAGTCCTCCATTCTAGTTGGCATTCATCCTCTTCATCTCTAGCAGATTGTTCACCCTTCAAGCCTTCATCAGCTTAAGCCTTCTTTCTTTGTATGCCAACTATAGACTCTTCTATTTAGCTACCATATGAAGCAACACCTTAGACTTCTTGTCTTCCTTAGATTCTTCCACACGAAAACTTTTGGTTCTGGCCTACTATCTCCTTATATATAGAATTTAGGTATTTTTTGCTTAACCTCAATCATCCATTCTAGGGTTAGGTCAGATTTATTGTATCTCCCCACTTTTCCAATTTATCCCTTTCTAGAAACTTCCTCTATAATCCTCTTTTAATTTGCCTCAAAATTGTTTATCTTGAATTCTATGCCACCAGCTCATCATATTAATCTTCCACATGCTTCACACAATTCAAGAAATCAACTTTTTCAGCTCAAATTTGTTAATCTTTGATATAACTCATTCTACTGGTACTCAATAATAAAACTCTATTTTCTTGACAAACACTATCTATTGATGATCAACCAACTCTAGGTTGCTCAACATCCACTAAGTCTTTATTGGTGCTCAACACATACTAACTTTCTTCACTCAATATCAACTATATTTCTCTTTCTCATCTCATGCTAAACATACTTCACTTGGCATCAACTAGATTTCTCTTGCTTGGCACATACTAAACTTACTACTTGGCTTCAACTAATTTTTTTCTTAGCCTACAATGACTTTGCTCGACTTGCATTATTTTCTCAGCCAAGCTTTGCAGACACATTTATTTACTTAGCCTTCTTCTAGGATTTTCTCAAGTATCCTTTCATTATAGCCTTAAGTAGATAAATAATACACTATCATCAATGTCTTGCTTGGTCTTAGTGCTCCTTTTATACACCATATAACTCAACATTTCTCTAGGTTATTTTGTAATCCTTTCTTTTCAAATCCTCATCATCAATCAATAAATGCATGCAATGTAAGAAATTGTCTCACCGACAAGTAGTAGGTTTAACATTAGTAACACAATAATGATTGTTCCTTAATAGGTTTCATCAATCTTCTTCACTTCAATAATCTCCTTTCAAAAAAATCCCTCTTTAGCATTGATAGAAAAACAATACAAACAATAATACCAAAAAAGAAACTTAATACCTTTTTTCAAAATCTCTCCTTCTATTAGTATGTGTTCCTTCCTCTGTATATTCTAAATCTATGATCTTGTCCCTCTTTACCAATATTTCTCCTTCCTTCTTTGATATCTCCTTTAATACATTCTTTAGGTTTTAGGTACAACTCTCTATTATATTCTCCCTCATTATTTGACCCTCTTTCTCTTATATCTCCCTCTTTAACAACAATGCCAAAGACTTCTCATCTATACATGCAGATATAATCAATTTAGGTTCTCCCTCTATAACCTTGTATGTGACTACGAATCTTCTATTTTTGACTCCTTTACTTCAGGTAGGTCCTAAAGTAAGATCCACTGCATCAATTTGTAAAATATGGCATCCAACTCAGTTGATGTAGGGAACTAATATTACTTCTTAAGTAGCTTTGGATAGGGGTATCACTCCTACTTTACCTCTAAGATATTCATGTGCATCCTTAGGTAAATCCTTTGTGAATATATAAGCTATTTGTTCTTTTGTATTCACATATTCCATTCTCACTTGTTTGTCTTGAACCAACTCTCTCAACTAATATACTTGATTGCAATGTTCTTTGTCTTTGTATGCATCATAGGGTTCTTTGATATGTTTATAGCACTTGTATTGTCATAGTAGAGTATCATAGATTTAGTAATTTCCTCCTTTATTCCTTTAACTAACTATTTAATTCATACCACATTTGTTCAATTCACTACAGTAGCCACATATTTAGCATCAACAATATACTTTGAAATACAATTTTATTTCTTATTGGTGCAGGTGACCAATATTTTTCCTAAGAAAAATTCTCCACCACTTTTACTCTTTTTGTCATCAATGTTTCCAACCCAATCAACATCTATATAGGCTCTCAAATCAAAAATTTTATTTTTCTTATAGTATAGACCTTAGTTTTCTGATCCTTTTAGGTATCTCATGATCTTTTTAATATCCACTAAATAATTCTCCTTAGAATTTGCAAAAAACCTTGCAATAATCCCAATAACTAATGTAATGTCAGGTCTGATATGAACTACATATTACAACTTGCCAATCATAGGCCTATACACTGTTTGAATTACTTTAGTAGAATCATCAATTTTGGATAATTTGTGTCCTATCACCATAGGAGTACTAATAGGTTTTGAATCTTCCATACCAAAAGTACTTAAGATTTCCTTTACATACTTAGATTGAGTGATGTAAATACCATATTTCATTTGATATATTTGCAGTCCAACAAAGAAATTTATCTCTCTAAACATAGACATCCCAAACTCTTTCTTCATTTCATTTGCAAATGCCTTACGTAATGCATTTTGTCCTCCAAATATGATATCATCAACAAATATTTCAGCTAGTAGAATTCCTTTACCTACTTCTATCTTTAAGTATAGATTTTTGTTGTCATCGATCTTCTCAAAAAAAATCTTCATAAGATATTTGTAAAGCCTCACATACCATGCTCTAGGAGATTTCCTTAAACCATATAAAGCTCAGTGTAATCTACACACCATGTTCTTTTTGTTTTGATCAACAAATCCTTAAAGTTGTTCTATATAAACCAACTCTTCTAGTATACCATTCAGAAATGATGACTTAACATCCATTTGATAAACTTTAAATCCTTTGTATGCAAAGTAAGAAAGCAGAGTTCTTACTCCTTCCAATCTTGCAACTAGGAAAAATGTCTCTCCACATTCAATTCCTTCTTCTTGTGCACATCCTTTGTAAACTTATCTTGCCCTATTCCTTGTAACTTCACCATTGTCATCTAGTTTGTTTCTATATGCCCACTTGGTTCCAATAACATTTGTGTTCTAGGTACTATTGTCCATCTTTTGTTCTTCTCAATTTGATCAATCTCTTCTTTCATGGATTTACTCTAGTCTTCATTTTCTCATGCATCCTTCACTGACACAGGCTCATGCATGCTTAACAAACATGTATCATTTCTTAACCTATTCCTTGTCATTGGTCTATCTTCTTTATCTTCAATTATTTTTCCATCAGGGCGATGTCTTCTGATATACTTTGACAACCTTGGCTCAACTCTCCTTTCTACATTAGGTCTTTCAATTTCAAATTCATTGTGCATTTCTCTATCAAGTAACTTAGCATTCCTTTCATGTAAACTAATCTCAATATTAGAATGTATCTTAGCTTCTAATTGCAACTTGACTCTTGAATGCAACTCAACTCCTAAATGCAACTCAGCTTCTAAATGCAACTCGACATCCATTGTATGTGATTCAACATTTATTGATCCTTGTTGATTAGCAACTTGATTTGCAAAATTATTATCAGCAGTAGACATGTCTTCATAGTAGTACATAAAGGTTCTATAATTTTTAGGTTCCTTCTTTGGTTCATCTTTATGCATTTCTGTATATTCATCAAACTTTACATTTTCACTATCCACAACTTTGTTAGTGTTATTATTTAAACACTTATAAGCTTTACTTCTTGTTGAATAGCCTAGGAATATAACTTCTTTTCTTTTAGCATCAAATGTACCATTTTTTTTGTCCTTAAGAATATAACATTTTCTTCGAAATATCTTAAAATATTTGACATTGGGTGAGTATCCATACCATAATTCAAAAGGTGTGGAATTTTTAGCTTTCTTGACTTGTACTTGATTCAAGGTATAGACAGTTGTATTTTCATCTTCTCTCTAGTATTTCAAAGCACCATTCTTCTCCATCATTAGTGTTCTAGCATAATGCATTTAGATCTATTCCTCCTTTCAATAATCCCATTTTGTGGAGGGGACCTATGTGCAAAAGTTTGTCTCTTGATTCCTTTATCATTATAGAAGTTTTCAAACTCATTTGATGTAAATTCTCCACCTCTATTAGATCTGAAACATTTCAATCTTTTACCAATTTCCTTTACAACTCTTTCTAGATTTCACATAAACATTTGAAAAGCATCATATGTTTCCTATGAAAGCATTATTGCCATCATTCTTGAGTAATAATCAACAAATAGGATAATGTACTTGTCACCTTTGTAGCTTTTCACATCAATTGGTCCACATAAATCAGTATGGACTAATTTCATAATTTATTTTGAAGTATGAGTCTTACTTTTAAAACTAGACTTTGTCATCTTGCTTAACTGGCATTGTTTACAAATCACATTATCAGGTTTCTTTAGTTTTGGAAAACCTCTAACTCTTTTCATCTTATTGATAATGATAAATTGCCAAAATTTGCATGACATAACCTCTTGCACCATAGCTACACATCATCAAATTTTACATCACTCATATCAAGGTAAAATAGATTACCTCTGGTATGATCTCCACTTCCAATTAGTTTTTGATTAGTGTCATAGATCTTAGCCTTTTTGTTATCAAATTCAACTTTACAATCAGAACTATAGTTAAGTCCTTCCACATAGTAATCATTGTCACACATGATCTTATCTATCAATCTTATTAATCCTTTTTTTTTAAATTAGATAGGGTGCATTATTACTGAATCTAACACTATTTCCATTTTAATACTCAAGGGTAATCAACTTACTTTTTTTTCTAGTCATTTGATGTGAACATCCACTACCAATGATCCATTTATCACTTTTTTTCACATAATATATCAATTTTCTTTCCTCATCTTCATCAAAATCATCCTTTATAGAAACATAGACAACTTCATCATCATGATCTTCAGATTCATCATTGGATTCTTCTTTAAAAATAGAACAAGCATTA
The DNA here is from genome assembly GCA_028749045.1 of Cupressus sempervirens. Lineage (NCBI taxonomy): Eukaryota > Viridiplantae > Streptophyta > Pinopsida > Cupressales > Cupressaceae > Cupressus > Cupressus sempervirens. The sequence goes on from CM053783.1 coordinate 748,007,475, forward strand.
TTTCCCTTGTCCTTGTATCCTTTGTTACTCTCATAATTGCTTCCTCTGAATTTGTCTTCATTCTTGTCATTTGAATTATGATTAGGACATCTTGCTGCAATATGACCAACCTCACAATAATTAAAACATATGAAGGGTAACTTACCTTTTTATTTCCCTTTTCCTCTATGAAATTTCCTAGCCAATAATACTTCCAGTTATTTGTTGGTAAATAGATTGTTCTTTTGAATCAACTCTTTAAATGCCCAAATTTGTGAACAATATCTGGTTACAACAGTTGGAAAGTTGCTTCCGAAAAGATTAGCTTTCCTCTGAATTCCTAGGTATAGCTCCCTATTGCAAGATGATTTGAAATGAATTATGTTTTTTTCTAAGTTTAAAATGGGGTGTGTTCTTAACACAAGAATAGGAGAGGTAAACTGAGCTAGGCCTAAATAGGTACTAACTCAGGAAAGATTTGGGATTTTAAGATTGATTAAGTTTATGAATTCACACATCTTATGAATCTACAAGGCTTAATGATTCAATAATGCATACTAACTAACTAAACTAATATAGTAGAAAATTAACTGATAAAGAAAAGCTAACTTGAAGGAAAACAAAAAGGGGATTTATCTTGAACCTATGATGACAATACAATCATATTTAGTTCGCTAACTCAAAATAGGGGAATGAAGCTCTATTCATTCCTCATTTTAATCTAGATGAAAGAGAAAACATATAGTAAACATAAAACAAAATGGAATAGAAAATAATTGGCACAAAATAACATTCAATTGGCTTTGCAACATCAAGTATTTCACATCAAAAATTAGTTGACCTTTTATTGATCTTTAATTTAAATACATATAGGATTCTGAGATGACCATTACAAAGGAAGTTTAATCAATTCATCTTTTAAAAAATGACAAATAACAAGAAGCCAGCTTGTCTATTACAACCATTACATCAAAATATGAAAGAGGAAGAATATGAATCACTTTGCCTTCTTTCCCTTTTTTGATTTTGTCCTATAGGCCTTAGTGACAACAATGATTGGAATCAATTCTTCATGCCTATGAATGTGTACATTGGTATATCTTAGGAGCCATTTAGAATGCTCTCTAGCCAAATCTTTGATAGCACTCAACTAGTCTTGAATTTTCTCCATGGCCACATGCACACACTAGCCAAGTTTTTAGAGCTTGCAAAATCTGCTCTGGTGGCTAGAGGATATTCCTGTCAAACCATCTATGAAGTTGGAGAAGTTTGTTTACATGAAAATTATTCCAATGATTCCTTTACTTTGTATGTGCTATTTTACAAATTTGTGTGTAGGCCTCTTAGGAATTCATAGTCTCTATCTTGATCCTTCTTCACTTTAGCCTCTATTTCCTTAAGCCCTTCTTCTATCACCATGATCATCTCAGACTTAAACTACATGCTCTAAAGCCACTCAAATAAAGGCTCATTTCCTTTAGGCAAGATCTTTGCTTCAACAACCTCCTTAGCCTTCATTTGGATGATCATCTTTAGTAAAGAGACACAATCTTCACTTTTAATTCTTTCCGCTATTAGGGTGGCTCTGTTAGTTGAAATGTTGTCCTTTTCTATCTCTAGCCTTAGTATGACATTGCCAATCTATTCTATAATTGCAAGTCTCTCTGACTTGAGTTTCCTATTCCACTCTTTATCAATTTTTTTGAAGCGTTTATCTTTTTGGAGCTGGAAGATGAGTGCTTGGACATCAAGAGTAGCAAGATCACTAGTAATAGGCATTCTAGAAATGCTTGCCAATGGTGTGACCAATTACCTGATGAAGCTATTCAATTCTTGGATTTTCATCTTCATTGTAATCTTTAACAATTTTAGGCTTTACAGCTATCCTTCAATCAACTCATTTGCTAACTTCCATAAGCCAACCTTAGTGTCATGCCTAGCCTCTTCAAGATCCATATCCTCAATTCTTCCCTCTTTGGTAGGCTTTGCAATCTCCATTGTTAGATGCACTATTTTAGGATCTTGTCTAAGAATAGACAAGGTCTTTTGCTTCTTGACCTTGCTTTGTGTTGATCCAAAGTGGATAGCAAGAGATAAGGTATCCTTGTTGGGGGCTCATTTATATTAACTCTTTCTCTTTTTGTCTAGAGTGTTTTCCAACCATGAAACTATGCCTATCACCTTGGAGGTAGTCCCAAGGGAATCTATGTTGAACATCATTCTCTTGATTGGGGTGATTGTTCTTGTAGTCAGAGAGAAAGGACTCTTTGGGTCTTGTGAAATGAGCTTTGAATAATCTTGACACTTATCTAACTCTGAAGTCTTCTTCATTGCCTCATTAGATTCAATAGACTCACTATCACTGCTTCCTCCATCTCCTAAATCCACTACTTGAACTTTAGGACTACTCGGCAGGAGAAGTGAAACATGTACAGATGGAACTAAGCTACTATGAGGTGAGAGGGCCAGAGTAACTATACCATCTTTTTCTCAACTTCTGGTTTGGTTCTAATCACCAGGAGGGATATGTCTTGGCAAGTCTTAGCCAAAGGAATATTTTTGTTAGGAGATTAATCACCTCCACCTAATGGTTGAGCCAATCCTTGAGTGATAGTGAAGGTTGCACCTGATGTGCCACCTTAAGAGGAGGAAGTTGCTACAACTGTTGGAGAAGCTTGAGCATAATTTCTTTTACTTCAAATCCTTCTAGCTATGGTCCATTCGACCCATTTCCTAGTCATTTTGATAATATAGGCCATCATCATATCTAGCTCCCCTCTTGCATCTTCATAAGGTTTTGAGCTTATTAGAGTACTCCTTACCTTGGTCATTTTGGTCAAATAAATAGTATTGAAAAATGAGTGTCAACACACTTAACCATTTTCATCATACATGCTGAGTATACAATAGATGTTGATCCAAGAATTTCAATAGGTGTTGAGTCATAGTTAGTGCTAAGCAGATCACAGTGTAGTATGTGCTGAGTAATAGAGGAATTATTAATCTGTCGAGTAATAGAATCATTCAGATGTCAAAAAATTTAGAACAATATATGCTGAGCAATATAGGATATAATAGGTTCCGAGCAAACCAAAAAATGTAGTTGATGCTAAGCAATCCAGAAATAGTATGTGTTGAGCATCAGTAATACTTTATGTGCCAAGCAACGTAGGATCAACATAAGAGTTTGTAATTGTAAAAACTAAGATGTGAACCATTTTTGGAGCTGACCGAGAGAAATTTCAAAGGAGAAAAAGGATAAGGATGAATCATTTACATTCCCTATGCAATCTGCATGCAACCAATCAGAAAAATGGTGAAGACATGCAACCAATAAGAAAAATGCAAAGTATGACCAAGAATTTGAGATTCAATATGGATCGTAGATCCATACCTAACCCTAAGTCTTCACATTCTTTATAAGGAGAAAAAATGCACCATTGCATGAGTGGAAGAAAACAACATAAGGGGAGATTATAGAAAAATTTCAGTGTGAAGAGAAAAGACTGAGTGGAAAGGATAGCATTTATACATCCAGTTGTTCGGAATAGAATAGGGGACATCTTCATATATCAGATCTATTAGAGATTAGAAGAGGAAGAGCAGATCAAGTACTTGAATCAAGCAATTTGAGATTGCATTCAATTAGGTTAAATGTTCTAATACTCTCTCACAATTGTATTAGAGGTTGAAATCCTATGTTGATAGGTTAGCTTAATAGCTAGATAGGAGAACCTTTGGAGAAGGTCATGAAAATCCTATGTATTAGGTGGGTTTAACAACCTATTGTAAATCCTTTAACATGGTGAAAATTCATGTAAGTGTTTTTAAATCCTTTAGCTAGGTCACTATTGACACAGTGTAAAGCCTTTAACAGGACAAACCATCAGAAGTGGTTGAATTCATTTCTGTAGTAATTTTTGTGGGTGTTATCCCCACCCTAGTTTTACCTTCTTATTCCTGGAGGGTTTATGGGTTACCAAAATCTCTTGTGTTATCTGTTGATGCATTCTTTCATTTCATTTTTTTATATGTTTACATGCATGCAAATTGTTTTTCATATATGTGTTAATAAGAGTTTAAAAGGATAAAAATAGTGTACTCCTAATTCACACTCCCCCCCCCCCCTCTCAGAAGTAATCTTCCCATTTGGAACATTCCAAAAATTGTTATTAGAGCTTGGTTCTCTCAAGAAGAAGCCTAACAACTTGGAGAAAAAGGTTAGAAGATGAAAGTTTTCAAACATGGGAAGATCATTGAAAATCAGGTGATTAATGTGCAACTAGCTCTACACAAAGTAGAGGAAGCCAGGAAGGAACTAAGAAAATCTTTGAAAAGAAGAAAGGAGATATCCATAGCTGAAAATGAAATACACTACAAGAAGATTGACACCTCACAAGTGTTTTCCAATGGAGACTCCAAGGAATTTGATGCAACAATAATGAATAAAAATAGAGCACAAGCTAAAGAAATTAGATTACTCAAGCTTGAACAAGAATCACAAGCTATAATGCTTTGTGAATTGACTTAATAAAAGAAAAGAGCTATTGAAGACAAGGCCATGGTAGAAGATGACAAAAGAAATCTCATCAATAGGTTGGAAGAGAAGACAGTTGAATTTGAAAAGATTTCAAACATGTAGTTAGATGATGAATGCTCATCATGAGCTAAACATGAAGGATATTGAGATCTCCACCTTGAAGATACAAAATGAACAATTGTAGAATGAATTGAAGAGAGAAAAGGAAATAGCAAAAAGTTACAACAAACCTAATGAGGTGATTAAGTACTTTGAGCAATTGTTGAAATCACCAAGGGCTAGTAATGACACTACCAGACTTGGCTACATCAACACTAAACAAGGAGAATCATCGAAGGCTACAGAAGAAAGAAGTAAAAAAGGTAAGAACCCTAAACCTACTTGTCATTTTTGTGGTAAAAAGGGACATACCTCTAATGTGTGCAGAAGCAAGAAAAATCATCGGCATGATAAGCCTACAAATGCAAATTTCTGTCACAAGTACAAAAAGCAAGGACATTTAACACAAGACTACAGAACTAAGACCATGGAGACACCAAGATTTGAGGGTCACTGCTACAACTATAAAAAACATGGACATAGAGAATTTGCATGCAGATCAAAGCCTATGTGGATACCTAATCAACCTACAAGAGGAATTAATCATGCACATCACTACAATTGGGACTACAATACAAGGAAAAGTTTTCACTACTGTTAGGAATATGGTCATGTACCTTAGAATTGCATAAGAACACACTTCAAGGGGAACTATAGCAGATGGTTGAACCAAACCACATGTTTTAGTTTCTTAAAGACTAGTCATATTAGTAGGAACTATCCAACAAAGGTCAAGGCACCCAAGACTAAAGTTAATAAGGGTAAAGAAAAAGTTAATGTAGAACACATCAGGAAAGATATGAAGAATACATAGTAGAAGAAAGGTGAATGCAACACACCAAATGGAGAGATCACTTCACCCAAGAGGTCAAGTGATCACACCTCATCAAATTAAGCACTAGAAAGACACATGGGGCTGATACATATAAAGATGTATCATACATCAGCCCAAAAAGAACATAGGAGCACTACAAGGAATAAATTTGCATAAGTTATGATGTTAGAATAAAAGTTGGAAGATGATGCCAAGCTACCTTTAGTTGTCAAGTAAAACTCTAGTACATGTCAAGTGAATGAAATAAAGTTGATGCCAAGTTGAAAAATCCTTTGGAAGTCGAGTGATAGCTGTAAGCATGAATTCAATAAATGCTAGGTTTCAAGCCTAATAAAAGTGAAAATTGTTCATTTTTTGATCATTCAAACAAAGAGCAAAGACAAGTAGAGCAATTGAGAAAATGCCCAACAATCAAAAGATGACTGGAAGTGATTCAATAGCAACCCAACTCCATTTCATCAATTTATCAAGTATTTCATTCAAGTGCCGAGTTATGCAGTTTGAAAAGTTTGTTTAAACAGTAAACCCTAGTTTGGTTAGAAATGGCATCTGGTTCTAAGTTTGCAAAGGGAAAGGAAGATTTGGAAATTCAATTAGTTAGCAACAAAGTTAAACAACCTGAGTTCAAGCCAATCCTAGAGGTTGCCTACAAAAAATGATCCTGTTGGTGCCCTATCCATGATTCTTGATAAAGTAGTAATGGTTCAAGATGTACACAAATGCTACAACTATAAAATTGGAGCCAAAGGAGATTTGGAGATTTTTAATGCATTTGATAAACTCTATGAAAATGGGAAACTTAAAGATGAGTTCTCCATAGTTGAGAAGAAGAGTCTAACGAAAGCCCTAGTTTTCCCTATTGTCTTTAAAATGAAATGGATATGCATTGTGCTGAGTAGAATCCATGATGGAGCTTTTTGGTTAGAAATAGGGCCAATAAAGTTTACGAAGAAAACTATACATAAGGTTATTGGTATTTCAACCCTAGATTGGCCCAAGACCTTAAGGAGTGATAAGAGGGAGGCAATTGAGAAAAACACTAGTGCCAAGTGGAACAATAGGGGTATAACAATTGACACCATCAAAGACCCTCTACTAGATTTTTGTATAAGGGTTATATCTCACAAATTCTACCAATCTAGCAGGTTCAATAGTGTACCCTACATAGCAGTAGATGTTGCCTACAAGCTAGTGAAAAAGGATCATACTTATGATCTTGCAAAGTTGATGATGCATCAAATCAATGAAAACTTGGGAGCCATAAGGAAATCAAAAGGGGTTCAATGCAAATTTGGCTCAGTTTTGGTTTGCATGTTTTTCTACATTATGAAGGAATTCCCCTCAATAGGCAAGGTGAGATTGGATCCAAATAAGACCATTGTTGACCAAATAAATTGATTCATTGATCAAATGGGTGAAAACGTTGATGCCCAAATGACTAGTTATTTTGAGGACTTCAAACAATCCATGAAACAAAGAATGTGAATTCTAGTTTCATTGGTTGAGAAACATGAAAAAGACATTTTCTTTCTAGTGGATATTGACTATACTTACATACAAGAAGTCATCCCTAGAATCATATGGCATAGACCACTGGGTTATGAACTTGATGTGGATCTGGCTTCAACAACTATTATAGCTTTGCTTGCAAAGGAAACTGATAAAATTGCAAAGCACTTTGGGACATATGATGTTGTCAAATCAAGGGTGGTTATAGACCTCAAGACAACAATAGTAGTCAAGAAGAAGGAAAAGATTGTAAAGAAGATTAAGAAGAAATTTGGGGTAGATATTGGAGAGACAGGTACTTCAAAAGATGTAGAGGAAATAAGTAATGATGAAGAAGAGGATAACAATGAGAAAGATGAGGATGAGCCAGAGAAAGGACCACTTCAGTTAACCCAAGGCCTAGGTGAAGATGAGGATGAGAGTGCCAAGGAAGAACAAGCCAAGGAAACATCCATCCAAACCAAGGTCACCAAAAGAAATGCAAAAGCACCTCCATAGCCCAAGCCAAAGAAAATGGCAAAGCCTACACCTAAGAAGCCTACTGCTAGAGCTACAACAAGGGCTGCTATACAAAAGGAAAAAGAAGAGGCAGAAAAGAGGAAGAAATCCACTGAGAAGACTGTAGATGAGCCAAAGAAAAGAAGAAAATTTGTGGCACAACCTGATTCAAATGAAGAAAGAACAGAATTAGAAGACAACAGTCAATTTAAAGTGGTAAGTCATCATCCTAAGTCTTGAAGTGACAAATTATGTGCTAAGATTAGGAATGGTGATTTGAATAATTTGAAGAATGTAGATTTTAATAAGCTCACAAAGGATGAGCAAAATAAAATAGAGAAATCTATCTATAGTATGATGGCAAAATATAAACATACACCTCTTGAATTGGATAGCTCATTGCCAAAGGAATGATATAAGATTGTAGAGGATAAATGGCATTTTTTTTCTACAAACTAAGAAGAAAATAAGGGAGTCTACCTTAGCAAGAATGTTGCTTGATTTTACTAAAAGTCAAATAAAAAATGCGGTCAAGAGGCACAAAAATAGATTTACTCCCAAATATAGGGAATTTAGTATTCTACAAAATAGAATTGAAGAGGTTGTAATAAAATACACAAATGTGTGGAAGATTATTTACAAGAAAATTGATGATGTATTTGATGAAGAATACAAGATAGAAGTAAGTACCAAAACAAAGGAAATAAAAGAAGGAAGAAGGAAGAAAGTAGAGGAGAAGAAGCTAGAAGAGAAGAAAGTGGAGGAAGAAGAAGAAAAGGATGAGGAAATGAGTAAAGAAGGGGAGAAGGGGACAAATGCACAACAAGAATAGAGTGTGCAGGACACACAACTACCACCTCCTAGCCCTCCTTATTCTACCATCATACTTGTAGAGACAATCAAGATAAAGGATGTTTTTGATACTTCTAGCCAAAACATTAATCCATTAACTATAGAGGATCTAGCAAAGATCCTTGACCAATCAACACAAGCAGCTAGACTATGTTCAAGCCCAATACTAGTCAGTGTTGATGAGTTACAAAAGGTAGTAGTGAAATAAAAGGAAGTCAAGGTGCAAAAACAAGAACCACCTATGACCACACAATCTACTGGACTTCTACTCCTTCCACCTCCATCTCCACCAAAATTAATCACACAAGCACTTTAGGAGCTGAGTGTAGCAACAAGGGATGATAAAGGAAAATCAATACAATCAATGGGTACACCCCCAGCCAAAATGATAGCAGAAGAGAAACAAGATGAAGAGAAAGAAGAGACAAAAGATAAGGATTAATCTACAATACAAACTTTGGTTAAACTACCCAAAACAAGTACTCCCACTCAAACTCTTGAGCAACTGAGCACTAAAATGCTAGCATTAAAAATTAGAACACTAGACTCGAGCTCAACAAAAGTAGCCAGGAAACTTCACTATGGAATTCTTGAGCTTGTTGAAGAAATAAAGATACCCTACTATGAATCTAGCACTCTCATAGAAGAAAAGATAAATGAGATACAAAGTGCATTGGATAGAAGGAGACAAGAGACACTCAGAAAGGATTATAAATATAGGTAAGCATTAAATAAAATCAAGGATATATTCATGGATGCCTTCAGCCTACAGTCTCTAGATGAGTCAAGGCCAATAATAGAACAAGTATCAAATATAGTTGATTAGGTGACAAATGAGGACCATGACACCAACACAAAATTAATTAAATGGTCACAGAAGAAAATCCAAGGTAACATCAATCAAATGATATCAAATGACATCATTTTAGGACAAATTGACCTGACTAACAAAATAGATAAAGTCAAAATCATACTTGGGAATATATTCTCCCTTTATAATAAATTGTGTGATTTTTCCAATTTCACACAAGAAACTGGCTTGAAGATATTGAGCTTGGAAAGAAATCTAAAGATTTCTAGTATGCAACTCCCAACGAATCTAGCTCAAAGTGAGAAGCATTTTGCTCAAACACTTCACACTCAAAGGGAACTAGCTGTATTAATAGTAGAGGAGGCTAATATAAAAGCCAAGCTAATGCAAATTCAATCCTTCATCACCCCTCACTTAGAGGTACTCGATAAGGAGCAGATGTATGTAGAGATGGTCCTGAAGAAAGATTCCAATCTTTCTACACATGAAGGACTTGTAGACCTACCATCAAAGCCTGTAATCCAACATAAGTCATTTGATATTGCATTAAACAATTGGGAGGTAGCTCTAAAGATACTCTTGGAGGTTGACAACTCATTTTTGGCTAAACATGGTATTACTCCATAGGACCCTTTGACATCTATGGAAAAAAAGGGGAAAATATACTATAGGGGGAGTAATAAGAAAAGGAGGAGATTGATGCAAGCAAGAGGATGAATAACTAGGGCTAAAAGCTCACCCAGCTATCCAAACCACCCTACAAGAGTTAACACAACGGAAACAAACACAAAGAACAACAACCAAAGGAGGAAGAAGAGTGAATCACTTTTATTGATTCCTTAAGATATCTTTGTACATGCCCAGTTGTAAGGCCTTCTAGGTTATGGCCAATTACAAATACATTCACATTCAAAGATCCAACTGAAAATTCACTCTTTTAGTTCTGCTCTCTAATCTTCTTTTCAAAAGCTTCTCCAAAACTTGCCTAATTCTAAGCCTGAACATTCTATTTATACTTGCCAAAATGGCTTACAAATCATTCTAGAATCATTACATAAGAGGAAGGCCGACCCAACAATGATTTGGACTCATCCCAAGAAAATATCTTAACATAAATGTCGTGAATGAAATAAATCCTACAAGTTGGCTCGCAAAATCACATCCAAATACTGACACTCGACTTACACTCAGTGACTCAGCACATGAAAAAACACTCAACATGCACTGAGTAACTTGGCACATGAAGAAACACTCAGCATACACTAGGTAACTCGACATATGAAGAAACACTCGGCATACACTGAGTAACTCAAAAAAATAGGGTTACTAGGCACATGAAGAAAACAAGATTGCTAGGCACATGAAGGAAGTCCTAGGCACATGAAGAAAATAGGATTGTTAGGCACATGAAGGAATTACTAGGTGAACAAAATGAGTAGGATAACGTAGGCAAGAGGATGAATAACTAGGGCAAAAGGCTCACCCAACTATCCAAACCACCCTGCAAGAGTTAACACAATGAAAATGAACACAAAGAACAACAACCAAAGGAGGAAGAAGAGTGAATCACTTTTATTGATTCCTAAAGATATCTTTATACATGCCCAGCTATAAGGCCTTTTGGGTTATAGCCAGTTACAAATAAATTCACATTCAAAGGTCCAACTACAAATTTGCACTTTCAATTCTACTCTCTAATCTTCTTTTCAAAAGCTTCTCCAAAATTTTCCTAATTCTAAGCCTAAACATTCTATTTATACTTGCCAAAATGGCTTACAGATCATTCTAGAATCATTACATAAGAGGAAGGCCGACCCAACAATGGCCTGGACTCATCTCAAGAAAAGATCTTAACATAAATGTTGTGAATGAAATAAATCTTGCAAGTTGGCTCGTAAAATCACATCCAAATATTGACACTCAACTTACACAGGGTAACTCTACACATGAAGAAACACTCGGCATGCATTGAGTAACTTACCACATGAAGAAACACTCGGCATACACTGGGTAACTAGGAACATGAAGAAAAACTCGGCATACACTGAGTAACTAGGCACATGAAGAAAATAGGGTTACTAGGCACATGAAGAAAATAGGATTGCTAGGAACATGAAGGAATTGCTAGGCACATGAAGGAATTACTAGGTGAAAAAAGAGAGCAAGATAACTAGGCAACCTAGGATGGTCCTACATCAGAAAACTGGGGTTGAAAGAAATGATTCTCCTAAATCATTGACATATCCCAACTTGACCTGAATTTAACTCAAATTGAGAAATCCATGAAGCATCTTCAATAGGTCTATTCTTCCACTTCACCGAATATTCATAGTAATCTTTTCCTCTTGTACTCTTGCCAACTCTCTGATCCAATATCTATTCAACTTTCTCAATCTGTTTCTTAGGATAAGCATCTGGTTTAACAACTTCGTCATCTGACTCATGATACTTATACAAATCACCAATATTAAATATAAGATATATATCTATATCATCAGGTAACTCAACTTCATAAGTATTACCGCTATCAAATTTCTTTAGGATCTTACAAGGTCCAAATTTCTTCATCTTTAGCTTGCTATATGTTCTAACTAGGAATCTTCCTTTCTTTAGGTGAACCATCACCTCATCACCAACTTGAAAATCATGGTGTCTTCTAGACTAATCAGAATTCCCCTTATACTTATGATTGCTTTCTTCCAACCTCAACTTCACTTCCTTATTCAAGGACTCCATAAAATCAAAAAATTCTTCTCCTGCAACACTTTTCTTTTCTTCACCAACAACATCTCTCAAATCTAATATACCTCTAGGATGCATTCCAGTAACAATCTAAAAAGGTGTCTTCCCTATACTCCTATTCATAGAATTATTATATGAAAATTCAGCTTGTGCCAATACCATCTTCCAATTACTTGGCTTATTCCCAACTAAACATCTTAGCAAATTTTCTAAGCTTCTATTCACAACCTCTTTCTATCCATCTATTTGTGGATGGAATCTAGAACTAAACTTCAATTCCATACCCATCTTCTTCCACAAAGTCTTCCAAAAATAACCAACAAATTTACTATCTCTATCTGAAATAATGCTTCTTGGTGATCCATGCAATCTCACAATATCTTTAAAGAAAAGTTCAGAAACATACTCAAAATCTAATTTCTTCTTACATGGTATAAAATGAGCCATCTTAGAAAATCTGTCCACTACAAATATTATGGAATCATACCCTTTCACTATTTTAGGCAATCCAAGAACAAAATCCATACTGATATTAGTCCAAGGTTTCTAAGGAATAGTAATAGGTGTATACAAACTAGTATTTTGACTCACTCCTTTTGCAGCTTGACAAACTCCACAACTCTTTACAAATTTTTTAACATCCTTACACATTTGTGGCCAATAATATTGCTCTTTCAAAAAACTCAATGTCTTATCAGTTCCAAAATGTCCAGGTAATCCACCACTGTTCTTTTCCTTAATCAAATTCAACCTCATAGGACTTCTAGGTATACACAATTGATTACCTTTGAACAACATACCCTCTTGAATGAAATATTCATCCTACTTACTTATCTGGTCAATCAGAATTGGTGCTCTGCACTCTCTCCATGCCTTAGAAAAATCAGGATCAACATCATACAATTCTTTCATCTCATCATAACCAAGAACTTCAACCTTCATTTTAGTCAACAAAGAATGTCTTCTACTCAATGCATCAACAACTTTTTTAGTAACTCCACTCTTGTGCTTGATCACAAATGTAAAACTCTGCAAATACTCAACCCACTTCGTATGTCTTTGATTCAATTTATGTTGACTTCCCCAGTATTGTAAAGCTTTATGATCAATATACAACACAAACTCCTTAGGCATCAAATAATGTCTCCACTTCTTCAATGCTTGAACAATAGCATAAAACTCTTGATCATACATAGAATATTTCCTTTTAGCATCATTAAACATTTCACTAAACAAAGCAACATGCTTATCTTCTTGACTTAATATAACTCCTATTGCATTACCACTTGCATCACATTCAACTTGAAATACTTTGTTGAAATCAGCTAAAGCCAATACAGGTAATTCAGCAATGTTTTGTTTCAAAGTCTCAAAACTCTTATCAGCTCCCTATGTCCACTTGAATTAATTTTTCTCTCCCCTCATTGTTTCAGTCATAGCATTACAAACAACACTGAAATTCATTATAAACTTTCTGTAAAAACTAGCCAAACCATGAAATGATCTTACCTCACTCATAATATATGGTGTAGGCCATTCCAAAATTGCTTTAAACTTCTCAGGATCCATCTTCAAACCATCAGCTGAAATCACAAATCCCAAATACACAATCTCCTATTGCATAAAAGAACACTTTTTTAGATTAATCAACAACTTTTCCTCTTTCAACCTTTGCAATACTTGTCTAATATGATCAAGATGTTCTTCCTTAGTCTTTCTGAATATTAGAATATCATCCAAATAAACAATCAAAAATTTACCCAAGAATATTTTTAGAACTTCATTCATCAACTTCAAGAAAGTACTAGGTGCATTGGTCAAACCAAAAGGAATAACCAACCATTCATACAAACCATCTTTTGTCTTGAAAGCAATCTTCCATTCATCACATTCTCTAATTCTAATATGATGATAGCCACTCTTCAAATCAATTTTGGTAAAATACTTTGCTCCACTCAAACAATCCATTATGTCATCCATCCTTTGCATAAGAAACCTCTATTTCACTGTTATCTTATTAATGGCTATGGAATCAGTACACATTCTCCATTCTCCTTTCTTTTTAGGTGCTAATACACTAGGTACAACACATGGCCTCAAGCTTTCTCTAATCAAACCTTTCTACAACAACTCATGCAATTTTCTGTTAAGTTCTCCATTCTCTATAGGTGTCAATCTATATGGTGCTTTGTTTGGCAAACTAGCTCTAGGGAGCAGATCCATACAATGACTTATAATTCTTATTGGAGGTAAACCATCAAGAATATCATCAGAAATAATTTCTTTATACTCATTCAACAACTCATCAATTTCTTATGGTACTCGCTCAATACTACCATTTGTCATTCGATCACCACTGACTAGCACTCGGTTAACACTATTTTCTTGCACTCGGTCTCCATTGACAAAACTCAATTTTCTTGGAATTATAGTAAAATAGACTTGATTCTTTTTCATTTCCTTTTCAAATTGTTTCCCATTAACCATGTAAATTTTTATAGCAATACAATTAGCCTCATCTAGACTTTCGATCAAAGGCAACAATGTTTGTTTCTTCCCATCTACCTAAAGAGTATATTGATTCAATCTTCCATCATGTACAAAATATCTATCATATTGCCAAGGTCTACCCAACAAAATATGACAACAATCCATGGGCATAATATCACACAAAACTTCATCAAAGTAATGTCCAATTTTGAACTTCACAAGGCATTGCTCACTTACCAATCTCTTATGCTCATCTTTGATCTATGAAACATGATAAGGTTTGGGATGTTTCAGCTTCTGCAATTGCAACTTTGTAACTAACTCTTCTGATGCTAGATTTGTAGAACTTCCACTGTCAATGATCACTTTACAACATTTTCTAGCCATCTTACATCTTGTCTTGAAAAGACTTCTCCTTAAAACAGGTTCCTCATCACCTCCCTTATTACATAAGATTCTTCTCACCATCAAATTTTCTCCAGCCTCAGGTCCACTTGGTGAACTCTCAATGTCTTCTTGAATCATATCATTTCTATTATTCTGCCCACCTTTAGAAGATCTACATTCAAAGGATCTATGCCCTTCTTTGCAACATCTAAAACAATTACCATGAAATCCACCGCTAGAATAAGAATTACCTCTTACTTAGTAAGAATTAGTGCCTCCTTGATAAGAATGACCACTTTTCTATTTAATCTTTCCTTTTTCATCATTCTTCCATTCAGATTTGCCTTTATCCTACATAGAACTATCAGATCTGCCACTTTCTCCATAAGATCTACCTCTGCCTCTTTGGACTCTACCACCTCTACCTCTCTGTCTGTGTTCATGCTTCTTTGTCAAGATCTCCTCAGCTTTCAAGACATATTGATATGCTTCTTCTACACTTTCCAACTTCATAAAACTTATTTCATCTTGTATTCCAGATCTCAATCCATTAATGTACCTTGCAATTTTCTCAACATCATCATCCAAATGTCCAAATCTGATGTCCAATCTATAGAATTCCTCAGTATATTCTTTTACAGTTATGTCCTTTTGTTTCAAATTTTGCATCTTTCTCAATAAGAAAACTTGGTAATCAATAGGAAGGAATTTTTTCTTTACCTTGTTCACCACCTTTGGCCAAGTTATGATCTTCTCCTTTCCTCTCCTTTTTCTATCAGTTTGCAAGTGCTCCCACTATAGTGATGCATGACCTTTTAGCCTAATGACTGCAATCTTCACCTTTCTATTATCAGGAGTGTTTTCATACTCAAAGAACTTCTCCACATCAGAGATCCAATCTAGCATAGCAATGGTATCCAATTTTCCATCATAAGGAACAACTTCTACAATAGGTTTTGAATTTTCCCTAGACAATACTTGCAACAACCTTTCCTCATCTTGATCTTCTTTAGGTTCTGGATTATGGTTTGGTGTTGCTACTTCATCATCACTCAACTCTTCAATATGTGCTTGCCTCCTTTGTACTATCTCCACATCATCTAATATGGCTACAATTTGTCTCAACTGATCCAATATAGCATTATCAACATTATTTTTTCTATCATGAACCATCTTCACAAATTAGGTTCCTGCAAGATCGTAACTCTCTGCAAGTTATAGGTCAAATCCACAAATCTACCACCCTATAACCAAATCCAAATCAAGGTTGCACATGATCCAATCTCTACAAGGATGAACCTCAATCTCTAATACCAATTGATGCAGGTAAGAGGATGAATAACTAGGGCCAAATTCTCACCCAACTATGCAAACCACCCTGCAATAGTTACCACAACAAAAATGAATGCAAAGAAAAAAAACCAAAGGAGGAAGAAGAGTGAATCGCTTTTATTGATTCCTCAAGATATCTTCATACATGCCTAGCTATAAGGCCTTTTGGGTTATGGCCAATTACAAATAAATTCACATTCAAAGTTCCAACTGCAAATTCACACTTTTAGTTCTGCTCTCTAATCTTCTTTTCAAAAGCTTCTCCAAAACTTGCCTAATTCTATCCCTGAAAATTCTATTTATACTTTCCAAAATGGCTTATAGATCATTCTAGAATCATTACATAAGAGTAAGGCTAACCCAACAATGGTCTAGACTCATCCCAAGAAAAGATCTTAACATAAATGTCATGAATGAAATAAATCTCGCAATTCAGCTTGAAAAATCATGTCCAAATACTAACACTCGGCTGACACTGGGTAACTTGGCACATTAAGAAACACTCAACATGCACTGAGTAACTCAACACATGAAGAAACACTTGGCATACATTGGGTAACTTGGCACATGAAGAAACACTCGGCATATACTGAGTAACTCGGCACATGAAGAAAACATGGTTACTAGGAACATGAAGAAAATAGGATTGCTAGGCACATGAAGAAAATAGGATTGCTAGGTGCATGAAGGATTTACTAGGTGAACAAAATGAGTAGGATAACAAGGCAACCCAGGATGCTCTTGCATCATTGATGTAGGCAAGAGGAAGAATAACTAGGGCTAAAGGCTCACCCAGCTATCCAAACCACCCTACAAGAGTTAATACAATGGAAGCAAACATAAAGAACAACAACCAAAGGAGGAAGAAGAGTGAATCACTTTTATTGATTCCTCAAGATATCTTCATACATGCCTAGTTGTAAGGCCTTTTGGGTTACAAACAATTAAAAATGCATTCACATTCCAAGATCCAACTACAAATTTGCACTTTCAATTCTGCTCTCTAATCTTCTTTTCAAAAACTTCTCTAAAACTTGTCTAATTCTAAGCCTTTACATTCTATTTATACTTCTAATTTCTTTTTTCCAACCTCAACTTCACTTCCTTATGCAAGGACTCCATAAAATAAGCAAATTCTTCTCCTATAGCACTTTTCTTTTCTTCACCAGCAACATCTCTCAAATCTTATATACCTCTAGGATGCATTCTAGTAACAATCTCAAAAGGTGTCTTCCCTATACTCCTATTCAAAGAATTATTATATGCAAATTCAGCTTGTGCCAATACCATCTCCCAATTACTTGGCTTATTCACATCTAAACATCTTAGCAAATTTCTCGAGCTTCTATTCACAACCTCTGTCTATCCATCTATTTGTGGATGCAATGTAGAACTAAACTTCAATTCAATGCCCATCTTCTTCCACAAAGTCTTCCAAAAATAACCAACAAACTTATTGTCTCTATCTAAAATAATGCTTCTTGATAATCCATGCAATCTCACAATCTCTTTAAAGAAAAGCTCAGCAACATGCTCAACATCTGATGTCTTCTTACATGGTATAAAATGAGCCATCTTAGAAAATCTGTCAACTACAACAAATATGGAACCATACCCTTTCACTATTTTAGGCAATCCAAGAACAAAATTCATACTGATATCAGTCCAGGTTTCTCAAGAATAGTAATAGGTGTATACAAACTAGTATTTTGACTCACTTCTTTTGCAACGTGACAAACTCCACAAATCTTTACAAATTTTTGAACATCCTTATACATTTGTGGTGAATAATATTTCTCTTTCAACAAACTCAATGTCTTATCAATTCCAAAATGTCCAGCTAATCCACCACTATGCTTTTCCTTAACCACATTCAATTGAATACCTTTGAACAACATACCCTCTTGATTGAAATACTCATCATACTTACTTATGTGATCTATCAGATTTGGTGCTCTACACTCTCTCCATGCCTTAGAAAAATTAGGATTAGCATAATATAACTCTTTCATCTCATCAAAACCAAGAACTTCAACCTTCATTTTAGTCAACAAAGAACATCTTCTACTCAATGCATCAGCAACTTTTTTAGTAACTCCACTTTTGTGCTTGATCACAAATATAAAACTCTATAAATACTCAACCCATTTCATATGTCTTTGATTCAATTAATGTTGACTTCCCAAGTATTGTAAAGCTTTATGATCAATATACAACACAAACTCCTTAGGCATCAAATAATGTCTCCTCTTCTTCAATGCTTGAACAATAGCATAAAACTCTTGATCATACACAAAATATTTCCTTTTAGCATCATTCAAATTTTCACTAAACAAAGCAATAGGCTTACCTTCTTGACATAATATAGCTCCTATTGTATTACCACTTGCATCACATTCAACTTGAAATACTTTGTTGAAATCAGGTAAAGCCGATACAGGTAATTCAACAATGTTTTGTTTTAAAGTCTCAAAACTCTTATCAGCTCCCTGTGTCCACTTGAATTCCTTTTTATCTCTCCTCATAGTTTCAGTCATAGCATTACAAATAGTACTAAAATTCTTTATAAACTTTCTATAAAAACTAACCAAACCATGAAATGATCTTACCTCACTCACAATCTCAAGTGTAGGCCATTCAAAAATTTCTTTAAACTTCTTCAGGTTTTCTTTTCTTTGCCAGCAACATCACTCAAATTTGATATACCTCTAGGATGCATTCTAGTAACAATCTCAAAAGGTGGCTTCCCTGTACTCCTATTCAAAAAATTATTATATGAAAATTCAGCTTGTGCCAATACCATCTCCCAATTACTTGGCTTATTCCCAACTAAACATCTTGGAAAAAATTTCCAAGCTTCTATTCACAACCTCTGTCCATCCCTCTGTTTGTGGATGGAATGTAGAACTAAACTTCAATTCAGTAACCATCCCTGCAAGAGTTAACACAATGGAAACGAACACAAAGAACATCAACCAAAGGAGGAAGAAGAGTGAATCACTTTTATTGATTCCTCAAGATATCTTCATACATGCCCAGCATCTAATGTCTTCTTACATGGTATAAAATGAGCCATCTTAGAAAATTTTTCCACTACAACAAATATGGAATCATACCCTTTCACTCTTTTAGGCAATCCAAGAAAAAAATCCATACTAATATTAGTCCAAGGTTTCTTAGGAAGAGTAATAGGTGTATACAAACTAGTATTTTGACTCACTCAATTTGCAATGTGACAAACTCCACAACTCTTTACAAATTTTTGAACATCCTTATACATTTGTGGCCAATAATATTTCTCTTTCAGCAAACTCAATGTATTATCAATTCCAAAATGTCCAACTAATCCACCACAATGCTTTTCCTTAAAAAAGTCAACCTCATAGGACTTCTAGGAATACACAACTAAATACCTTTGAACAACATACTCTTTTGAATGAAATATTCATCATACATACTTATGTGGTCTATCAAATTTGGTGCTTTGCAATCTCTCCATGCCTCAAAAAAATTAGGATCAACATCATACAATTCTTTCATCTCATCAAAACCAAGAACTTCAACCTTCATTTTAGTCAACAAAGAATGTCTTCTACTCAATGCATCAGCAACTTTGTTAGTAACTCAACTCTTATTCTTGATCACAAATGTAAAACTCTGCAAATACTTATCCCACTTCATATGTCTTTGATTCAATTTATGTTGATCTCCCAACTATTGTAAAGCTTTATGATCAGTATACAACACAAACTCCTTAGGCATCAAATAATGTCTCCACTTCTTCAATGCTTGAACAATAGCATAAAAATCTTGATCATACAAAGAATATTTCCTTTTAGAATCATTCAACTTTTCACTAAAGAAAGAAACAGGCTTGCCTTCTTGATTTAATATAGCTCCTATTGCATTGCCACTTGCATCACATTCAACTTGAAATACTTTGTTGAAATCAGCTAAAGCCAATACATGTAATTCAGAAACCTTTTATGTCAAAGTCTCAAAACTCTTATTAGCTCCCTATGTCCACTTGAATTCCTTTTTATCTCCCCTCATTGTTTTAGTCATAGCACAAAAAAAACATTGAAATTCTCTATAAACTTTCTGTAAAAACTAGCCAAACCATGAAATGATCTTACCTCACTCACATTCTCAGGTGTAGGCCATTCCAAAAAAATTTTAACCTTTGTAGCATCCATCTTCAAACCATCAACTGAAATCACAAATCCCAAATACACAATCTCCTCTTGCATAAATGAACACTTTTTTAGATTAATCAACAACTTTTCCTCTTTCAAACTCTGCAATACTTGTCTAATATGCTCAAGTTGTTCTTCCTTAGTCTTGCTAAATATTAGAATATCATCCAAATAAAAAATCACAAATTTATGCACGAGTCTTTTCACAACTTCATTCATCAACCTCATGAAAGTACTAGGTGCATTAGTCAAACCAAAAGGCATAACCAACCATTCATACAAACCATCTTTTGTCTTGAAAGTAGTCTTCTATTCATCACCTTCTCTGATTCTGATCTGATGAGAGCCACTCTTCAAATCAATCTTGTTAAAATACTTTGCTCCACTCAAACAATCCATTATGTCATCCATCCTCTGCATAGGAAACCTATATTTCACTGTTATCTTGTTAATAGCTCTAGAATCAGTACACATTCTCCATTCTCCATTCTTTTTAGGTGCTAATATAGTAGGTATAGCACATGGACTCAAGGTTTCTCTAATCAAAACTTTCTACAACAACTCATGCACTTGTCTATTAAGTTCTTCATTCTCTCCAAGTGTCAATCTATATGGTGCTTTGTTTGGTAAACTAGCTCCAGGAATCAGATCCATACAATGACTTATACTTCTTACAAGAGGTAAACCATCATGAATATCATCAACAATAATTTCTTTATACTCATTCAACAACTTTGCAATTTCTTTTGGCACTCGATCAATACTACCATCTCTCATTCGGTCACCACTAACTAGCACTTGGTTAACACTATTTTCTTGCACTTGGACTCCATTGACAAAACTCAATTTTCTTGGAATTATAGAAAAACATACTTGAGTCATTTTCATTTTCTTTTCAAATAGTTTCCCATTGACCATGCAAATTTTTATAGCAGTACAATTAACCTCATCTAGACTTTCGATCAAAGGCAACAATGTTTGTTTCTTCCCATTTACCCAAAGAGTATATTGATTCAATCTTCCATCATGTACAACATATCTATCATATTGCCAAGGTCTACCCAACAAAATATGACAACAATCCATGGGCATAATATCACACAAAAATTCATCAAAGTAATGTCCAATTTTGAACTTCACAAGGCATTGCTCACTTACCAATATCTTATGCTCATCTTTGATCCATGAAACATGATAAGGTTTGGGATGTTTCAGCCTCTGCAACTGCAACTTTGTAACTAGCTCTTTTCATGCCAGATTTGTAGAACTTCCATTTTCAATGATCACTTTACAGCATTTTCTAGCCATCTTACATCTTTTCTTGAAAATACTTCTCCTTAAAATAGGTTCCTCATCACCTCCCTGATTACATAAGGTTCTTCTCACCATCAAATTTTCTCTAGCCTTAGGTCCACTTGGTGAACTCTCAATGTCTTCTTGAATCATAGCATTTTTATTATTTTTCCCACCTTTAAAAGATCTACATTCAAAGGATATATGCCCTTCTTTGCCACATCTAAAACAATTACCATGAAATCCAAATCTAGAATAAGAATTACCTCTTTCACGATAAGAATTAGTGCCTCCTCAGTAAGAATTACCATTTTTCCATTCAGTCTTGCCTTTGTCATCATTCTTCCATTCATATTTTCCTTTATCTTGCATAGAACTATTAGATCTGCCACTTTCTCCATAAGATCTACCTCTACCTCTCTGGAATCTACCACCTCTACATCTCTATCTTTGTTCATGCTTCTTTGTCAAGATCTCCTCAGCTTTCAAGGCATATTGATATGCTTCTTCTACACTTTTCAGCTTCACAAAACTTATTTCATGTTTTATTCTAGATCCCAATCTATTAATGTACCTTACAATTTTCTCAACATCATCATCCACATTACTAGATTTGATGTCTAATCTATAGAATTCCTCAATATATTCTTTTATAGTCATGTCCTTTTGTTTTAAATTTTGCATCTTTCTCAACAAGCTAACTTGGTAATCAATAGGAAGGAATTTGTTCTTTACCTTGTTCACCATCTTTGGCCAAGTTCTGATCTTCTCCTTTCCTCTCCTTTGTCTATCAATTTGCAAGTGCTCCCACCATAGTGATGCATGACCTTTCAGCCTAGTGACTACAATCTTCACCTTTCTATTATTAGGAGTGTTTTCATATGCAAAGAACTTCTCCATATCAGAGATCCAATCAAACATGATATTGGTATACAATTTTCCATCATAAGGAACAACTTCTACAATAGGTCTTGAATTTGCCTAGACAATACTCACAAAAAAATTTCCTCATCTTGATCTTCTTCAGGTTTTGGATTATGATTTGGTGCTGCTACTTCATCATCACTCACATCTTCAAGATGCACTCCTCTCCTCTAGGCTATCTTCGTAGCATCTAATTTGGCTACAATTTGTCTCAACTAATCCAATATAGAATTATCGACATTATTTCCTCTATCACAAACCATCTTCACAAATCAGGTTCTTGCAAGATCATAACCCTCTGCAAGTTATAGATCAAATCCATAGATCTACCACCCTACAACCAAATCCAAATTAGGGTTCCACATGATCCAATCTCCACAAGGATGAACCTTAAGCTCTAATACCAATTGACATAGGCAAGAGGATGAATAACTAGGGCCAAAGGCTCACCCAACTATTCAAACCACCCTACAAGAGTTAACACAATGAAAATGAACACAAAGAACAACAACAAAAGGAGGAAGAAGAATGAATCAATTTTATTGATTTCTCAAGATATCTTCATACATGCCCAGCATCTGATGTCTTCTTACATGGTATAAAATAAGCCATCTTAGAAAACCTCCTCTCCACCACATCACAAAGATTTGCAATCATCTCAGGGTCTAATCTTCTCAGGGCCATCTCCCAAGATCTTGAAATACCCTTTGCAACAAATCCTTACCACGCTCCTTTTAACAACCCCAAATTGTTTGCAAGTTAGATCACAACCTACCAACTTGCATGAAAAATTAGGAGCCACATCACAAGTCTAGGACCATAGATCTATAATCCACAAACTCTCTACAATCTGACCTCAATAAAATCAAACTTCCATCTTTGCATCCATCGATCAATTTGCATGTCCTCCCAATGTCCTGGTGTAAACTGCCTTAGCTTCGATAATCTATCTACATACTTACAAACAACCTTCACTCTGATACCACCTTCATCTAAGTGAAAACAAGGGTTGAAAGAAATGATTCTCCTAAATCATTGACATGTCCCAACATGAGCTAAATCCAACTCAAATTGAGAAATCGATGAAGCATCTTTAATAAGTCTATTCTTCCACTTCACCAAATATTCATAGTAATCTTTTCCTCTTATACTCTTGCCAACTCTCTGATCTAATATCTGTTCAGCTTCCTCAATCTGTTTCTTAGGATAATTATCTAGTATAACAACTTCATCCTTGGACTCGTGATACTTATACAAATCAGCAATATTAAATATAGGAGATATATCCATGTCATCAGGTAACTCAACTTCATAAGCATTACCACTGTCAAGCTTCTTCAAGATCTTACAAGGTCCAAATTTCTTCACCTTTAGCTTGTTATATGTTCCAACTGGGAATTTTTCTTTCTTTAGATGAACCATCACCTCATCACCAACTTGAAAATGATGGTGTCTTCTAGACTAATCAGTATTCTCCTTATACTTCTGATTGCTTTGTTCCAACCTTAACTTCACTTCCTTATGCAAGGACTCCATAAAATAAGCAAATTCTTCTCTTGCAGTACTTTTCTTTTCTTCACCACCAACATCTCTCAAATTTGATATACCTCTAGGATGCATTCTGATAACAATCTCAAAAGGTGTCTTCCCTGTGCTCCTATTCACTAAATTATTATATGCAAATTCAACTTGTGCCAATACCATCTCCCAATTACTTGGCTTATTCCCAAGTAAAAATCTCACCAAATTTTCCAAGCTTCTATTCACAACCTCTGTCTATCCATCTGTTTGTGAATGGAATGTAGAACTGAACTTTAGCTCAATACCCATCTTTTTCCACAAAGTCTTCCAAAAATAACCAACAAACTTACTATCTCTATCTAAAATAATGCTTCTTGGTAATCCATGCAATCTCACAATCTCTTTAAAGAAAACTTCAGCAACATGCTTAGTATCTGATGTCTTCTTACATGGCATAAAATGAGCCATCTTAGAAAATTTGTCCATTACGACAAATATGGAACCATACCCGTTCACTATTTTAGGCAATCCAAGAACAAAATCTATATTGATATTAGTCCAAGGTTTCTCAAGAACAAAAATAGGTGTATACAAACTAGTATTTCGATACACTCCTTTTGAAACTTGACAAACTCCACAACTCTTTACAAATTTTTTAACATCATTATACATTTGTGGCCAATAATATTTCTATTTCAACAAACTCAATGTCTTATCAATTCCAAAATGTCCAGCTAATCCACCACTATGTTTTTCCTTAATAAAATTCAACCTCATAGGACTTCTAAGAATACATAGTTGAATGCCTTTGAACAACATACCTTCTTGAATTAAATAGTCATCATACTTACTTATGTGATCTATTAGATTTGGTGTTCTGCACTCTCTCCATGCCTTAGAAAAATCAAGATCAGCATCATATAACTTTTTCATCATCAAAACCAAGAACTTCAACCTTCCTTTTAGTCAACAAAGAATGTCTTCTACTCAATGCATCAACAACTTTGTTAGTAACTCCACTCTTGTGCTTGATCAAAAATGTAAAACTCTGTAAATACTCAACCCACTTCATATGTCTTTGATTCAATTTGTATTGACTTCCCAAGTATTGTAAAGCTTTATGATCAATATACAACACAAACTCCTTAGGCATCAAATAATGTCTCCATTTCTTCAATGTTTGAACAATGGCATAAAATTCTTGACCATAAAAAAAATATTTCCTTTTCATCATTCAACTTTTCACTAAAGAAAGCAACAGGCTTACCTTCTTGACTTAATACAGCTCCTATTGCATTACCACTTGCATCACATTCAACTTGACATACTTTGTTGAAATTAGGTAAAGCCAATACATGTAATTCAACAACCTTTTGTTTCAAAGTCTCAAAACTCTTATCAGCTCCCTATGTCCACTTGAATTCCTTTTTATCTCCCCTCATTGTTTTAGTCATAGCATTACAAACAACACTGAAATTCTTAATAAACTTTCTGTAAAAACTAGCCAAACCATGAAATGATCTTACCTCACTCACATTCTTAGGTGTAGTCCATTCCAAAATTGCTTTAACCTTTATAGGATCCATCTTCAAACCATCAGATGAAATCATAAATCCCAAATACACAATCTCCTCTTGCATAAAAGAACACTTTTTCATATTAATCAGCAACTTTTCCTCTTTCAACCTCTACAATACTTGTCTAATATGCTCAAGATTTTCTTTGTTAGTCTTGCTAAATATTAGAATATCATCCAAATAAAAAATCACAAATTTACCCAAGAATGTTTTCAGAAATTCATTCATCAACCTCATGAAAGTACTAGGTGCATTAGTCAAACCAAAATGCTTAACCAACCATTCATACAAACCATCTTTTCTCTTGAAAGCAATCTTCCATTCATCACCTTCTCTAATTCTAATCTGATGATAGCCACTCTTCAAATCAATCTTGGTAAAATACTTTGCTCCACTCAAACAATCCATTATTTCATCCATCCTTCACATAAGACATCTTTATTTAACTATTATCTTGTTAATGGCTCTAGAATCAGTACACATTCTTCATTCTCCATTCTTTTTAGGTGCTAATACACTAGGTACAACACATCGACTCAAGTTTTCTCTGATCAAACCTTTCTACAACAACTCATGCACTTGTCTGTTAGGTTATTCATTCTCTATAGGTGTCAATCTATATGGTGCTTTGTTTGGAAGGCTAGCTCCAAGGATCAGATCCATACAATGACTTATACTTCTTACTAGAGGTAAACCATTAGGAATATCATTAGCAATAATTGCTTTATACTCATTCAACAACTCTGCAATTTCTTCTGGCACTTAGTCAATGCTACCATCTGTCATTCGATCGCCACTGACTAGCACCCAGTTAACACTATTTTCCTGCACTCGGTCTCCATTGACAAACTTGGTTTTCTTGAAATTATAGCAAAACAGACTTGATTCTTTTTCATTTCCTTTTCAAATTGTTTCCCATTAACCATGCAAATTTTTATACTAGTACAATTAACCTCATTTGGACTTTCGATCAAAGGCAACAATGTTTGTTTCTTCCCATTTACCCAAAGAGTATATTGATTCAATCTTCCATCATGTACAACATATCTATCATATTGCCAAGGTCTACCCAACAAGATATGACAACAATTCATGGGCATAATATCACACAAAAATTCATTAAAGTAATGTCCAATTTTGAACTTCACAAGGCATTGCTCAGTTACCAATATCTTATGCTCATCTTTGATTCATGGAACATGATAATGTTTGGGATGTTTCAACCTTTGCAACTCAAAATTTATAACTAGCTCTTTTGATGCTAGATTTTTAGAACTTCCACTGTTAATGATCACTTTACAACATTTTGTAGCCATCTTACATCTTGTCTTCAAAAGACTTCTTCTTAAAATAGGTTCCTCATCACCTCCCTTATTACATAAGGTTCTTCTCACCATCAAATTTTATCTGGCCTCAAATCCATTTGGTGAACTCTCAATTTCTTTTTGAATCATAGAATTTCTTTTATTTTGCCCACCTTTAGAATATATACATTCAAAGGATCTATGCCCTTCTTTGCCACATCTAAAACAATTACCATGAAATCCACCTCTAGAATAAGAATTGCCTCTTCCTTGGTAACAATTAGTGCCTCCTCAGTAAGAATTACCACTTTTATATTCAGTCTTGCCTTTGTCATCTTTCTTCCATTCAAATTTTCCTTTATCTTGCATAGAACTATCAGATCTGCAACTTTCTCCATAAGATCTACCTCTACCTCTCTGGACTCTACCACCTCTACCTCTCTATCTTTGTTCATGCTTCTTTGTTAAGATCTCCTTAGCTTTCAAGGCATATTGATATGCTTCTTCTACACTTTACAGCTTCACAAAACTTATTTCATCTTGTATTCCAGATCTCAATCTATTAATGTACCTTGCAATTTTCTCAACATCATCATCCACATGTCTAGATCTAATGTCCAATCTATAGAAATCATCAGTATATTCTTTTACAGTCATGTCCTTTTGTTTCAATTTTTTCATCTTTCTCAACAAGCTAACTTGGTAATTAGTAGGAAGGAATTTGTTCTTTACCTTGTTCATCATCTTTGGCCAAGTTCTAATCTTCTCCTTTCCTCTCCTTTGTCTATCAGTTTGCAAGTGCTCCCTGTAGACACCTAAAAACCTTTAGAAAATAAAGTATTTTTATTTTCTGAAAAAGTCCTGATGACATCATCATTTATTAATTAATTAATTAATTAATTTTTATGCCATTAAATTCCTTTATCTTAATTAAAAATATTTAATTAAGGAATCCCTCCCAAAAATGTTTAAATCTTATTTAAACATTATTTCCTTATTTATTAATTATTTAATTAATAAATTGACCAAAAATCCTAAAATAAATAAAAAATTTATTTTTTGCCCAAAAATTGGCCAATTTCCTTATGACCAATAACCTCTTCCAAAATCTTCTAATCCTTCTTTAATTTCGATTAAAGGCTAATCTCATCATTTCCTACCCCTAACCCCAACTCAAAATATTTAATTAAAATTAAATATTAATCCTCATGTTTATTAAAAAAGTTTTAATAAATATCTCCTCAACCCAAACCCTTGAAATAAATAAAACTTTATTTATTTCCTAAAAATCTAATTTATCCTCACCTTAAGAAGTTCTAGACTCTTCTAGAAAGTCTTCATCCTCATCCTAGGAAATTCTAGACTATTCTAGAAAGTCTTTATCCTCATCCAAAATCTAGAATCTTCTAGAAGATGTCTTTAAACCTAATCCTAATCCCCTCCTAACCTTGTCACATTCCCTAAACATGGGTTAAAACTTACTAACCCAAGCCAAAGTTAACAAATATCTCTTCTTTCACCCACCCTCATTAAATGCCATCCACTTGCCTATCCTTAAGCTAATCCTAAACCATCCTAATCCATCCTCTAATCATTTGCACAAGCCTAAACAAGCTTAAAACATTTCTAATCAAGTCCAAGTCGAATTTGCTCTCATCACCCTCAAAATATCTCAACCATAAAACTTTATGAAGTCCACTAGGTCATAAATGACTCTTACAAGCCCTTTTATTGCTCTTACAAGTCATTATGAGGGTCTTTATGAAGATTTTATCTCTTGAGCCTCCTTTGTTGACTCATCCTTGCCCTTTCCTCCATCCTCTCACCATGTGACATGTGTCACTCCTTGATTGGCTATAAGGAAGCACAATCCATGTGCTCTCCTCTCATGCAATCTGAGCCTTCCATAAGCTTTTTCCCATCCTTGCATCTTAGCCCTCAATCCCTCAAGCCTCTTGCCTATAAATTGGATCCTTCCCCTTTGCAAAATAACACAATCCATGAAGTAAAGTTATAATGCTATTTTGAGAGCCAAATCCATACTAAAGCCATCTATCCACACCAAAAATCCACAATCATCCATTGAAGCCTTTGGAAGCATATTGAGCATACATCCTATCTTTTTAGACAAAGCTACTCAACAAGAGAGCTTCTCATTGAGAGAGCCCATTAATGGCTCATATTTTCAATTGAGATCTCATCTTAGTCTATCTTGAAGTTTATGAATTTTGTTTAGTTTGTAGAAGCTTTATTTAAATTTGGTTTCTATTAGCATACTAACATTGCTCATATACATTTTGGCACGCCCGGTGGGACCCCGCATGGGTCATCTTCATTAGCTTTTTTAGTCAAGTTTTGTATGTCATTTGCTGATTTTGGCTAATTTTACTTGTTTTTGTGATTGGTAGGATTGTATAAATTGGTTTTGTAGGTCCACATGAGCATGAAGAAGACAAAGGAACTCATAATCTATCTCATAGTGTTTGCAGATTTTTCAAGCTTATAGGTGGACAAAGAACTTAAAATTCTTCTTCCTCTTCTTGTCTATATTCTTCTTATTCCATCTACTTCTTCTTCTTCTTCTTGTGGGAGATCTTGGCCATTTGTTTTTAAGGAAGCAAAATCATACACACTTCTTTTTAGTGCTTAAAATGAACCCCCAAATCATACTTAAATCCATTGAAAAATTAAAAATTTGCAAAAAAGAAAAAATCTTTTAACAAGTGAAACTAAACTAATCTAATCATTTGCATCCTTGCAACATCAAGGTTTTAGATACATTCATGCAAAATTAGGAACACTTCATTTTTGGGAATTTAAAAAGAACTTCAAGTTTCCATTTCAAAAGGTTCAAAATCAACACTAAGTGCACACTAAAGTTCTTTTAAAAAATCTCATAAAAACTAAGAGTCCTAAATGGTTGCCAAAAATTGTCTTAAAAGCTTTGTTATTTGTTCCAAACAAATGTCTTATTGCAAAATCTTGAATGTTTCTTAAGATTTTCATGCATCAAAACAATCTAGGAATATCATTTTTGGGCTTAAAATATGCAAACTAGAACACAAAATCTTGAATGAAAACCAAAGTCCAAAGAGTCATTTTCACTTTTGAGTCCAAAACAATCTTGAATGATCTAAGGTTAAAACAAAGCACTTCAAAGTTCTTAAAACAACACACAAAATCTCAATCTTGAATGCTCAAAAGAAAACACTTGAATGTTTAACCACTTTTCTTTGAATGCATGTTGCTAAAATCACTCTTGAATGCCATGGATTAAAATCAAATTTTCCTTGAATGCATGGTTAAAACAAAAAATTCAATCTTGAATTCTAAGGATCAATTAACTATTGCAATATCAAACACTTCATTTGGAGCTTCTAAAAATTGAACAAAACAAATCTCTTTTCCACATGCAATCTAGGTAAAGTTTGATTTTTGGACATTTAAGAAACCTTGTTAAGTTAAAATACAAATTTGCAAAAATCAATTTGAGTAGTTCCTTGGACTCACCTCTTTTCTAATCACCCATCAAATATTAACCATTGGTTGCAATCTCAGCGCCATTTATGGGGATGGGTCTACTTGAAAAAGGTGTTAAATGTTCCACAATCTAACTCACTCACTTGGTCTTTGAATTTTTGCTTTAACTTTATCAAAATTCTTAAATGATCAAAACTCTAGATTAAATCGATCACACTTCAAGTTTGGGCACTAAAATTGAACAACAACTGACGTGGAGAGCCTCCGGTCGCGCGCTTGAAATCGAATCTCACACACTTTTGTTTTGGGCTTAAAACAAACTCACACTCAATCTTGAATGCCTTAAAGAAAATTAATCGATACTTGACGTGGAGGGCCTCTGGGCGCGCGAGTTTGCTTTTGTTGACCCTAACTCTTCTTATTGTTTTCATTCTTCGATCGATTTACTTTTGTTGGCGCTTCAAGTTGGAATAAACATTGTATCTTAAACATGAGTGCTTGCAAAGTCTAGATCAGAAAACTTAAGCGTCAGTTGGTAAAAGAACAAATGTGTTTTTTAGCCCAAGGTCATCCAAGTCTTCTCTCCCCTTGTCGTCTTTCGAGGCCATCTTGGGTGCATAAGATTAGGATCCAAAACCTTGTTTCTTTTTAGGAGGCCTGCTTGGGGATTTCATCACCCCTTGGACGACCTCAACTCCAGCGTTCTGGCGGAGTATAAGAATCGGAAGGTGAATCGAAAGACACCTCTCTTGGGATCAAGATTTTGTCACTCGGGCTAAGCCTCAAGGAACTTTATACCCTTGAGAAGTGAAAGAGGAGAAGTGGGTTACCGCTCCTCTCGGCTGTGTGACATCTTTTTGGTCTCATCTACGGATTTGGGCCTCACGTACCTTGGGTATATCGAGGACTCCTTAGCTAAACCAACTTTCAGCCTTGTAGACAACCATCTAGGATGTTAATGTGTTTGAGGTGACTGATCGAAACATTTGTAGAACATACACACTCCTTGGCACAAGTATCACTTTCTGAGAATCAAAAACTTCTATCTGGTTGTTTCTATCTATTGCTTGATCTTTTATTTGTTGAATGAATGTTTGCCAAACTTGGTCAATCCTAGCTTAGGGCATACTTAGCGTCGTCACTGCCTATTCCAGAAGTTGAATGAGTTGAAGCAAAACAACCAAGATCTCTCAAAGCCAAGAAGATTTAGAAAGTTAAACTCAAACCATCTCTAGCATACCAAGAACTTTCAGCCAAGAGAAAAGAAATAACACCAAGCCCACGAATTGCCAAATTCCACAAAGCAGAGGACAAAGCTACCGACGAAGCACTTCAAGAGGCCTGGTTAGAGCGCACCATCAAATTTAGCCAACATCCAGGAGTTAATCCTGCTTATGCCTTACCAACTAGGCATGATTTCTATGATTAGACACCCTTGTTTCTCCCCATCTTCTTGGATTAGCTTCACTTTAGAGTCATCTTTATAGAAAAGCCAGCCATCTTAGGTTATCCCCTTAAGCATTATTAGCTCATCCATCTCATTTAGAATCAAACCATCTAGCCAGCAATCAACACCACACATCCAAGCCTTCAAAATTGTTGTCACTTTTGCCAAAAGTTTGCCACTCCTAAAATCTTCCAAATCCATCAATCTCACCAAGGTTATCCCTTTGACAGAGCTTTGTCTAGGGTAATCCAGCTTTGTCACTTGTTATCCCTCATCACCTTGAGCTAAAGGTTGGGATCCACAAGTGGTCAATCTCGTGTTCTTCCTAAAGGATCATCAGTCTATCCTTAAGTTGACACAATCACCACCAAGCTTGCACATAGGAAAGCAGACCTTTCGTGCTTTGGCAACATATCTTTGAAGTTAGAATCTCCAACCCAATCCTCCTTAGGTTTTTTCATATAGCTTTGCCTTAACCTAGGAAATCATTTGCATAGAGAAGCCTTCCCCCTTTTGCATCCATCAGCATTATTGCATCTCATCCCTAGGAGAATTTTTCATGCCACCCATCACTCGCTTAGCCAAGAAGAAAGAAACAATGGAGCCCTATCATTTGGATCGAACAGCCTCACCCCCCTTGAGCACTCAGCCATCCTTCAGCCCAGAGAAAGCTATGCCATCACGTACTGACATTGAAGCTTTCATGAACCAACCAGGAAATGCAGTATTGGTAAATGCCATTATAGACAAGAACAAAGAGACAATCATGGCTAATTTTCGAAGGGAAAATGTAGGAACCTTTGACTTTGGAAGACCCCCTCCATTATCAGATCCATCTCACCCATTGTTTGGGCAGCTACCACCACCCATAGGCTCTTATGATCCAAATTATCCTCAATATATGCCAAAAGAAGAGCCTCCAGCCAATCCATATGATCCAACAGACCCAAACATACCATCATCCACCCAAGTTGAAATCTCCATGCCGCAAGCCAACCCAGCCACCACCACTCCATCCTTGGTTCATACCTCTCCGCTCCAAACCCCCTTTACCCAAAATAGCTCACCGTTCACCCCCTTCACTATTGCTGCTGCTGCTCCCCAAACTAGCCTTCCAAATCCACCCATCTCCCAAATCAGTGCTAGCATCTTTGGCCAACCTCAGCAATATACAACAGGGATGCCACCCATGGGGCCAAGTAATCAACCTTTCATCACCCCCAGCTTGTTCACTGCAGCCCAACACACAATCCCATCATTTCCATTAGGTCTTGGGAGCTCAATACCATTAGCCACAAATCTACAAGCTACTACCCTCACTCCACAAAGCTATCAAATCCCACAAGCTACTACCAATTTTCTACCAAGCTCCCAAGTGACCCCAGCCCCTGCCACCACTCTACCAAGCTTCCAAATCCAACCACAAAGCTATCAAACCCCATCAGTTCCATTCCCAAGCTTTCAATTCCCACCACCTCCACCACCAACTAATCCATTACCTCCAATTACCAACTACTTTTCAATGCCACTTCTAGGAGGTAATCCACCACCCCAGCCAACCACCAATTATTTGCAGATACCATCCCAAATGGGGGCACAACCCACATATATTGGTCAAACCCCACAAGCCCCCCGATCCTTTCCCCAAGCCTCTCAACCATCTTATACCTTACCTCCACAAAGCAATCCATTTATCCCACAGCCAGCTTCTGTTCCTCAATCCCAACCTCAAATCCCATATCAACAGCAACCCTCGCAGCACATGCAGCAATATGCGCCACCTCCCCCTCAGCAACCTGTCATCTATCATGCAACTGCCCAAACAATGTACAATCCCTATCAGCAAATCCCTCATAGCCATCCATATTCAGCGACCCCATCCAGCACATACCTACCTCAAGGTACTCCTACATTGGGGGCACCCCAGCCATCACCTATCAATTCAGAATGGGAGCAAATGAAGATAGCTCTGAAAGCCATCCAAGAAGGGAATGATCCGAAGACATTCAAGTTTGAGAATGTGTGTCCTTACCCATTTGACAGAGCCATTACCATGACACCATTTCCCAAACACTTTGAGGTACCCAAATTTGACAAATTCAGAGGAAAAGGAGACCCTGTCACACATATCAAAGAATTTTACATGCACTGCCAAGACGTAGCATACAATGATGTCTTCCTCTTGCGCCTTTTTCCCAAAAGCTTAGCTGGACCAGCTCTTGAATGGTTTTATAGAATCCCCTATGGCACAATTAAAAACTTTGCTGAATTATCTGAGGCATTTGTAGCCCAATATGCCCATCTTGTTGAAACAAAGCTATCAATAGTTGATCTTGTCCACACCAAGCAAAAAGGTGGAGAAAGCCTTGCCGAATACCTGCAAAGATGGCAAACCCTTACCACCCGCATATCCTGCACCTTGCCAGAACGCCATGTTGTGAAAATGTTTATTGATAATGCCCATCCTAGCTTGGCTCACCACATGACCATGAACTGTTTGCAAACCTACAAAGATATCAAAGAGAAAGGAATGATCCTTGAGCAAGGACTCATTAAAGATGGTGTGGTCAAGCTTTACAAGGAAGCCAACCAAAATCAATCACATTCCAATGACAAGTCTAGGTATTGGAACAAAAACAAGCACGTTGCAACAGATGGCGTCACTGACACCAGACATGTGAATATTGTTGGTCCTTCTCACAACCAGTCCAACCCACCATATCAACCAAAAAATCAACAAGCTATCAACTACCAACAACAGAATAACCAAAGCTATCAAAACCACAATCCAAGACCCAACTTCCAAGGGTCTAGCAATCAAGCTAATGCCATCAATGTAGCTGCAGGACAAAAGCCTAGATTCCAACCTACACCTAGAAACTATACACCCCTTGGTGAACCATTGGATGTCATTTTTGAGAAATTAGTCAAAGAAAACCTCATCAAATTTCCTCCTACCCAGCAAATTGACCGAAGCCAATCCAAAGCTGCATGGTACAAAGATAATGAGTACTGCAAATTTCATAGGGTAAAAGGTCACACTACCCTCAGATGCATGAAACTAAAAGACTATGTGCAGGACCTCATTGATTGGAAGGAAATCACTGTTGGTGCCCAAACCTCTCCCAATGCAGGCTTACAGATCTATCAAAATGCTTTTCCTCCACACCACAACCAAAATCCTGGAAAAGCACCTATCCAAACCAACAACAACAACACCAACAACCGTCAGCCAAACCAACAGCATGGGAAGAACAATGACCACACTTCATCCTATATAGACTATGGTAGCCTTATAGGTTGTATATCCGAGAAAGAGCCTTCCGTCAATGTTATCAATATCCAAGGACCAAATAATGAGTGTGCAGTCACCACTCGAAGAGCGCGATTTAACATCGCAGGCCCACCTGTTACACCAACACCATCAGCTCCATCAAAAAGCCAGTACAATATCTTGGAACACCTTGGGAACATGCCAGCCCAAATCTCCATTTTAGACCTTCTTCGCACTAGTCCTGTGTACAAGAACATCCTTGATAGTGCTCTCATAGAATCTCGTGTCCCTTTTGATATCAATGCTACTGATTTTCGTAATCTTGTTGGACACCTCTCATCCTCATGTGCCCTATCATTCAAACCCACCGACATACCCGTGGTCGAGCCAGATCACACCCTTCCGCTTCGCATAGCCATCATGGTATCCAACTTTGCTGTAAAAAGAGTAATGATAGATAATGGATCAGCCTTGAATATTTGCACCCTAAAATTCATAAAACAAGCTGGGTATACTGAGGCAGATATCATCAGTGAGGTTATCACCATCAAAGCTTATGACAACTTGGAAAGAACCACAGAAGGAACTATTTTGCTGCCAATCAAGGTTGGGCCAGTCATCCAAGAGACACTCTGCCATGTTATTGATCTAAACCTACCATTTAACATCCTCCTTGGTCGCCCATGGATTCATGCCATGAAAGCCGTTCCATCCACTTACCATCAGTGCATCAAATTTCCGCATCAAGGCACTGAGGTAACCATCCATGCCGATCAAGAACCCTTTGCTTACTGCAATGCGGTTGAAGCTTCATATACAAACCATTGCCCTGGAATTGATATTGGCACATCCATCGCCAGCTCATCCCACACTTATAATGACCCAGAAACCATCCTCGCCTCTACCCTGTCTACCGTGAAGATCAATAACAAAGGTTGTGGAGAGTATAGTCTGTCAGATGCATTTGTTGTCAGGGCACTCCCACTTGATCCACATGCCCATGGATGACCGACATATCACAAAGCTAAGGAGGTTCCACCTCCTCGATACAAACAGTTTGGCCCAACAACCTTTGTATCCTCAAAAATCCCTCTTCATGAGGAGCTCACTCCAGATATCAACAAATGGTTACATAAGGATGCACCTCAAAGAAATCAAGCACGCCTTGATCACTTCAGCCAAAAGTATCCCCAAGAACATAAGCTCATCACTGACAAATGGAACTATCAAGGTGGTGGTCTAGGACCAGAAGAAAGAGGCATGCAGTGCCCCATCGATGCACATAAGTGGGAATCGAAGTCAGGTCTTGGCTTTGGCATATCCACAACGGGGGGCACCAATGAGAACGGTCACGCTTTTTCGAACATTCACCGCAACCTTGTCGAAATCGAAGACATTCCTGAGGAAGTTGAAAAGAGAGCCTACGACGATATCCTAGACCAAATCTCCCTCGGAGACTCTATTCTCCAAGAACTATCCATCCACCTCATTGACCTACCACTCGCCCATCCACAACTCATAGATTGGGACCAACCAAGTGTCATACACATCGATGAGTTCACATCAGAGGAGGCACTTCTAAGATTCATGGGAGCTGAAACTCCTCACAAGAAAACAAAGCCAGATTCTACCTATATCTACAAGCTAGATCCCAAGGGGTATTTTGGAGAAAATCCCCAACCTAGTTCCGATACACCCAAAATTGGAACTAAGGTGAATCTGAGACTAGCTAAGGCAACGAAGAGAACCCCTCAGCAAGAAAATCCAGAGCCACAAGAAGAACATGAGGATTTAGCATTGCCTCCTCAAGATAATCGACCAGAGGTGTCTTCTATTCTAATTGAGGATACTCGGGAAGTCAACATTGGTTCTTCAGAGATCCCCAGACTTGTTCACATTGCTGCATCCCTATCACAAGACCAAGTTGACCTCCTCTTTGAGGTCTTAAGAGAGAATATTGGCCGATTTGCATGGTCATATCAGGACATGCCAGGACTTGATCCAAAGCTTGTAGTTCATCATCTTGCAGTTGATCCAAAGATCAAGCCCGTCAGACAAAAGCTTAGAAAAATGCACCCCAAGGTGGCATTATTGGTCAAAGCTGAATTAGAAAGAATGCTAGCTGTTAAGGTTATCCGAACTATCGACTACTCAGAGTGGATCTCCAACATGGTCCCTGTCACTAAACCTTCTGGTGACATCAGAATCTGCACTGATTTTAGAGATCTTAACAAAGCTTGTCCAAAAGATGATTTTCCCTTGCCCAACATAGATATGATTGTAGATCTTACAGCTGGACATGAAATTTTGTCCCTCATGGATGGATTTTCTAGGTATAATCAAATCAAGATTGCAGAAGAGGATCAACATAAGACAGCATTCACTACCCCTTGGGGAACCTTTTGCTACAACATGATGCCTTTTGGCCTAAAGAATGCTGGGGCTACCTATCAAAGAGCTATGACAGCCATTTTTCATGATCTCATCCATAGCATTTTGGAGGATTATGTGGATGATATCTTGGTCAAGTCTCATACCTTCATGGATCATCTTGCTGACCTGGAGAAAGTCTTTGATAGGTTAGCCAAATATCATCTCATGCTGAATCCCAAGAAATGTGTCTTTGGGGTCACATCTGGCAAGCTTCTAGGTTTCATAGTTTCTAAACGAGGTATAGAGATTGACCCCAAGAAGGTCAAGGCTATCTTAGACATGCCTCCTCCCCAGACACTGCGACAGCTTCGCTCTCTTCAAGGAAAGCTCCAATCTGTTCGGCGCTTCATCTCCCAGCTTGCAGATAAGTGTACACCATTTTCACATTTACTGAAGAAGGATGAGAACTTCAAGTGGGATCCTTTATGTCAACGCAGCTTCGACCATCTCAAGCAATATCTCATCAATCCCCCTATCTTGGTTCCACCAGTTCCTGGTCGTCCCCTGATTTTGTACATATCAGCAACACCTACTGCTCTAGGGGCACTTCTAGCACAGCTTGATGACTACAACAGAGAAAGAGCCATCTACTACATCAGTAGAACCCTAGTTGGTTATGAACTCAATTACACTCCTATGGAAAAAGCTTGTTTGGCAGTTGTTTTCTCAACTCAAAAACTTCGCCATTACATGCTAAGTCATACCATCCAACTAGTCTCCAAGATTGACCCTCTCAAGTATATGCTCTCTAGAACAGCACTTACAGGCCGATTGGCCAAATGGGTTATGCTCCTTAGTGAATTTGACATCCAGTATGTGGATAGAAAGGCAATCAAAGGGCAAGCTATAGCAGATCACCTAGCTGATGCACCTCTAATAGATGTTTATCCGTTGATCACAGAATTTCCAGATGAGCATATCTGTCTAATTGAAGAACAACCCCCATGGAAACTTTATTTTGATGGCTCATACACATCTCATGGATCAGGGGCAGGAATATTGTTGGTCACACCTCAAGGAGATTACATTCCAAAAGCCTTCAAGCTACAATTCCCTAGCACCAACAATATAGCTGAATATGAGGCCCTCATAGCAGGATTAAAGATAGCTGTAGAATGGAACATTGTTGAGCTACAAATCTTTGGCGATTCTCAGCTCATCATCAAGCAAGCCCTAAATGAATATCAAACCAAAGATGAAAAGCTATTACCCTACAAAGAGCTAGTTGATCAGCTAACCCAACATTTTACAAAGCTTCAGTTTACACAAGTGCCTCGAATACAGAACAAAGCAGCAGATGCTATGGCTACTATAGGCTCGCTCTTGGAAATTCCCCAAGCAGCTACACAATATGAGTTTTTAGTGGAGCAGCTCCTCACACCCGCTTATGCGAATGAGGATTCAAATCGTGTTTGTATCTTGGTTGGTCCCCAATCCCCTTGGTACCATGAGATTCATGCTTACCTTAACGATGGTATCATATCCCCTCACCTCACACGTACCCAACGCCAGAACCTCATCCGAAAATCATCCCGCTATGTTATCATAGCCAATACCCTATATCGTCGGGGTTATCACGATACTCTCTCTCGATGTTTAGACCAAAATGAGGCCGCGATGGTGTTAAAGGAAGTACACTCTGGACTTTGCGGTGCCCACACGAGTGGTATTGTCCTAGCGCGACAAATCCTTAGAGCAGGCTACTATTGGCCTACCATTGAAGAAGACTCTTGTGACTTTGTCAGAAAGTGTCTCCCATGTCAGCAGCATGCAAATCTTGTGCACGCTCCGGCACAGGATCTACAGCCTATTGCACCACCTTGGCCTTTCGCTTGTTGGGGCCTTGACCTAGTTGGAACTATCACACCCCTCTCATCTGATGGACATAAATGGATAATAACAGCTACAGACTATTTCACTAAATGGGTGGAAGCAGTCCCCCTAGTCTCAGCTACAGGAGTTCAGGTCTCCAAGTTCATCTTGTACCACATTGTTTGCCGCTTTGGCATCCCATCCACCATCTTCACCGACCACGGAGGTAACTTTGAAAATCTCAACATGGAAGAATTATGCACTTCCCTCCACATCCATCACCGCTTTTCTAGCCCATATTTCCCACAAGGTAATGGCCAGGCAGAGGCAACTAACAAAACCCTCCTCAAAATTCTAAAGAAAGTTGTCAATGATTCCGGCCGTGATTGGCACCTACAAATAAATCCAGCCTTATGGGCCTATCGAACTTCCTTCCGTACATCCACAGGCACAACTCCATACTCCCTAGTCTATGGTGCCGAAGCGGTACTACCTATAGAGGTTGAACTTCCCTCCTTGCGCATATCTTTGCAAGGGCAAATATCAGATGAAGAATATAGAGTAGCTCGACTCACCCAGCTAGATCTCTTAGACGAGAAGCGGCAATAAGCCTATGATCATCTCACAGTCTATCAAACTCGTCTCAAAAGAAATTTCAACAAGAAGGTGCTTCCACGACACTTTCAGCTAGGTGACATGGTCCTCAAAGAAAACATGAAAGTCCAAGTAGATCAAGAAAAGAAAGGCAAGTTTGAACCTACATGGCTTGGTCCTTATGTTGTCACTGCTTCCTTTGGCTCTGGAGCTTATCAGCTATCTACACCAGAAGGAGAACTCTTGAATGATCCTACTAACATCATTCATCTCAAGAAGTTCTATGCTTGAAGATCCTTGGTATACCTAGCTTTTGAAAAACACAAAAGAAAAAAATAGTAAAGAGAAATAAGCGTCCAATGGTGAAAACTTGGCAATTCAAGCACCTTGGATAGGTACCTTGGTGAAAACCTGGTAATTCAGGCGCCTTGTGTACTAAAGACTAATCCATTATCTATCACTATCCTATCCCTCATCCATTTACCCACCATCCCATAAGACACACTTGCTTGTTCCCTTGGTGTTCCGACCAAATATCCAAAATCTGATGAAGCTTGTAAATACCTCCTGTACAGCTTGTAAATCTTGTACCAAAGCTTGTATTATACCTTGTAAATCTTGTACCATACCTTGTCTATCCAAATCTTGTCCAACGTTTGTACCATATTCCAGCCTATAAATAATCCTGTATCCTAGCTTGTATACTATCACGTGCACACACAAAATTCCATTTTCCTTAAGCTTTTCGCAAACCATCTACCTATCCACCTATCACCTATTATAGACATCCCATCCTTCACAAACATTTCCATCTCACAAAAACCAAAACATGAACAAACTTGTACATTTGTAACATATCTTGGTCCATCAGCTTGTACATCCTCTTTAACTTAGTACCATTGTATCTATCCAGCGTTCATGTCAGTTTGTCCTTGATCAGCATCTTGCACCCATCACACATCTTGGTTAGCTATTCCAATGCATCCTTTAGCTAGATTTCCTGTCACCAAAGTGTTATCTTTCTTAGTTCAGCTTGCCAGACGCACCACTCATCCCGATCCACCAACTTAGGTGCTCTCCGATAGGTCCTTGCAGGATATAGCTTTCCTCAAGTCTAATCTTGGTCCGTTAGTACCTCGTCCTACCCATCTCGTTGGCAAACAACTCTCTTTTGGATTTTCACTTTCTTTTGATTTGGAATCTCCCCTTTTGGGTCTTGAAGTATCTTTTCCAAGCAATCTCCTTGTTCCCTCCTCAAGGTTGCCACGATCTTCCATATCATGGTATGCTGCGAATGGGGCAATTAGAGTGTAAGGTCTTGATCAGGTCTTTCGTTTGTTTTTCTTTTCTGCTTGTGGGTTCTCCAGTGTCGTTTCCACGCTGCTTCCTCTAGGATTCATGTGTGATGCTGGGGCAATCCTTGTGTGTTTGTTTTGAGTTAGTTTGTTAGTCCTTTGGACGGTTGGTGAAAAGGCCTTGATGTTCTTGGTAACCTTGGCAATTAACCAATAGTCCTATAGCAAATCTAGTGCTCAACTACATGGTGGTACTTCTCTTTGAAGTATCCCCCCGCTCAAAAAGCTTCAATGGTTTTCCTTCATCTCCATTATCCCCCACCCATATCCAGCATCTGTCTCTCCTACCCTAGCTGATGCATCAGTATCTCTTTGAATCACTCATCACTCTTAGCTTTAGGGATCCACAATCCTAGTCTTAGGGATCCACCAATCCAAATCAACCCACCAAGCCTCATCTTTCGAGATCCACAATCCTAGTCCTAGGGATCTCCGAAACCCATCTTCCACCAATCTAACTCTTTGAAATCCTGTTCCATCAGCTTTATAATCCCCTCATCCATCTCCCTATCCTGGATTCCTTTTTATAGCGCTCTGCTCCTTCATCCTCCACCTTCCCTAAGGTCTTAAGCTTGCTTCCTCTTGTGCATCTGATTCTCCTTTATCATTCTCCCATAGTGAGAGTTTGAGCTAATTCAGCCCCTTCTCTTTGCCAATCTAAGTCTCCTTGCTCATCCCATATTCTTGTACTTTTCAAGAAGCCATCGAGCCTCACTTTCTCTCCCCGCTGCCTTCTTGAGGGGGCATCTCACAGTCCATTCTCTCCTCTTCTGCTCTAGCCTTGGGCATCTTATTTTCTTATCTTTGATGTCATGCCACTTGCGGCATCACATCAAAGAGGGGCAAAATGTAGACACCTAAAAACCTTTAGAAAATAAAGTATTTTTATTTTCTGAAAAAGTCCTGATGACATCATCATTTATTAATTAATTAATTAATTAATTAATTAATTAATTTTTATGCCATTAAATTCCTTTATCTTAATTAAAAATATTTAATTAAGGAATCCCTCCCAAAAATGTTTAAATCTTATTTAAACATTATTTCCTTATTTATTAATTATTTAATTAATAAATTGACCAAAAATCCTAAAATAAATAAAAAATTTATTTTTTGCCCAAAAATTGGCCAATTTCCTTATGACCAATAACCTCTTCCAAAATCTTCTAATCCTTCTTTAATTTTGATTAAAGGCTAATCTCATCATTTCCTACCCCTAACCCCAACTCAAAATATTTAATTAAAATTAAATATTAATCCTCATGTTTATTAAAAAAGTTTTAATAAATATCTCCTCAACCCAAACCCTTGAAATAAATAAAACTTTATTTATTTCCTAAAAATCTAATTTATCCTCACCTTAAGAAGTTCTAGACTCTTCTAGAAAGTCTTCATCCTCATCCTAGGAAATTCTAGACTATTCTAGAAAGTCTTTATCCTCATCCAAAATCTAGAATCTTCTAGAAGATGTCTTTAAACCTAATCCTAATCCCCTCCTAACCTTGTCACATTCCCTAAACATGGGTTAAAACTTACTAACCCAAGCCAAAGTTAACAAATATCTCTTCTTTCACCCACCCTCATTAAATGCCATCCACTTGCCTATCCTTAAGCTAATCCTAAACCATCCTAATCCATCCTCTAATCATTTGCACAAGCCTAAACAAGCTTAAAACATTTCTAATCAAGTCCAAGTCGAATTTGCTCTCATCACCCTCAAAATATCTCAACCATAAAACTTTATGAAGTCCACTAGGTCATAAATGACTCTTACAAGCCCTTTTATTGCTCTTACAAGTCATTATGAGGGTCTTTATGAAGATTTTATCTCTTGAGCCTCCTTTGTTGACTCATCCTTGCCCTTTCCTCCATCCTTTCACCATGTGACATGTGTCACTCCTTGATTGGCTATAAGGAAGCACAATCCATGTGCTCTCCTCTCATGCAATCTGAGCCTTCCATAAGCTTTTTCCCATCCTTGCATCTTAGCCCTCAATCCCTCAAGCCTCTTGCCTATAAATTGGATCCTTCCCCTTTGCAAAATAACACAATCCATGAAGTAAAGTTATAATGCTATTTTGAGAGCCAAATCCATACTAAAGCCATCTATCCACACCAAAAATCCACAATCATCCATTGAAGCCTTTGGAAGCATATTGAGCATACATCCTATCTTTTTAGACAAAGCTACTCAACAAGAGAGCTTCTCATTGAGAGAGCCCATTAATGGCTCATATTTTCAATTGAGATCTCATCTTAGTCTATCTTGAAGTTTATGAATTTTGTTTAGTTTGTAGAAGCTTTATTTAAATTTGGTTTCTATTAGCATACTAACATTGCTCATATACACTCCCACCATAGTGATGCATTACCTTTTAGCCTAGTAACTACAATCTTCACCTTTCTATTATCAGGAGTGTTATCATACTCAAATAAATTCTCCATATCAGAGATCCAATCCAACATAGCATTGGTATCCAATTTTCCATCATAAGGAACAACTTCTACAACAGGTTTTGAATTTTCCCTAGACAGTACTTGCAACAATCTTTCCTCATCTTGATCTTCTTCAGGTTCTAGATTATGGTTTGGTGTTGCTACTTCATCATCACTGACATCTTCAAGATGCGCTCCTCTCCTTTGGACTATGTCCACAATGTATAATCTAGCTGCAATTTGTCTCAACTAATCCAATATAGCATTATCAACATTATTTCCTCTACCATGAACCATCTTTACAAATTAGGTTGTTGCAAGATCGTAACCCTCTGCAAGTTATAGGTCAAATCTGGAGATCTACCACCCTACAACCAAATCCAAATCATGGTTCCACATGATCCAATCTCCATAAGGACAAAGCTCAAGCTCTAATACCAACTAACATAGGCAAGAGGAGGAATTACTAGGGCCAAAGGCTCACCTAGCTATCCAAACCACCCTACAAGAGTTAACACAATGGAAACAAAGACAAAGAATAGCAACCAAAGGAGGAAGAAGAGTGAATCACTTTTATTGATTCCTCAAGATATATTCATACTTGCCCAACTATAAGGCCTTCTTAGTTATGACCAATTACAATTACATTAAAATTCAAAGATCCAACTGCAAATTCACACTTTCAGTTCTGCTCTCTAATCTTCTTTTCAAAAGCTTCTCTGAAACTTGCCTAATTCTAAACTTAAACATTTTATTTATACTTGCCAAAATG
This sequence comes from Cupressus sempervirens, assembly GCA_028749045.1. Taxonomy (NCBI): domain Eukaryota; kingdom Viridiplantae; phylum Streptophyta; class Pinopsida; order Cupressales; family Cupressaceae; genus Cupressus; species Cupressus sempervirens. Next base: position 748,051,967 of record CM053783.1, read on the forward strand.
GCTTACTGGATCATTCTAGAATCATTACATAAGAGGAAGGCTGACCCAACAATGGTCTCGACTTATCCCAAGAAAGGATCTTAACATAAATGTCATGAATGAAATAAATCTTGCAAGTCAACTCATAAAATCATGTCTAATTACTGACACTCAACTTACACTGGGTAACTTGGTACATGAAGAAACACTCAGCATGCACTGAGTAACTCAACACATGAAGAAACACTTGACATATGAAGAAAATAGGATTTCTAGGCACATGAAGGAATTACTAGGTGAACAAAATGAGCAGAATAACAAGGCAACCCAGGATGCTCCTACATCAGACAACCGAGGTTGAAAGAAATGATTCTCCTTAATCATTGAGATGTCCCCACCTAAGTTGAATCCAACTCAAATTGATAAATCCATGAAAAATCTTCAATAGGTCTTTTCTTCCACTTCACCAAATATTCATAGTAATCTTTTCCTCTTCTACTCTTGCCAACTCTCTGATCTAACATATATTCAACTTCCTCAATCTGTTTCTTAGGATAATCATCTAGTATAACAACTTCATCCTCTAACTCATGATAGTTATACTCTTATCTAGGATGCTCCTACATTAGAGATATGTAGATACTATGGGTGATTATCAAATTTTGACAAATCTTAATCATTTTGATTACATTCTTTCACTCCATTCTTTCATTCATTTTGAGAATAAAGTGGAATGATTGTAAATAGCCAAAAAGGGGGAGACAATGAATAAAGGAGTGAAGAAGTGATATAAAATTTTGGTAATCACATAGAATACAGGGACATCACATAGATTAGATATAGCATATAGGCTCAGAATGTAGAAATAGGTCAAAGGATAGATAGGATCATGAATATTGGCACAGAATTTCAATTTCAAAAGCATAATCAACTCAAGGGGAGTCATAAAGTATATTGCTAGTCGCAATATTTTTGAAATTTTTTAAATTTTGCACGTAAGCCAAGCAAGAAAAGCATGTAATCAATAAGGTTAGGATCACCAATGCTTAGTTAAGTGTTTTTTGACACTCATGTCAAAGGGGGAGATTGTTGGTCAAATAAATAGTATTGACAAGTGAGTGCCAACACACTTAACCATTTTTATCATACATGCTGAGTACACAATAGACGTCGAGCCAAGAATTTCAATAGGTGTTGAGTCATAGTTAGTGTTGAGCAGATCACAGTGTAGTATGTGCCAAGCAATACACGAATTGTTCATGTGCCGAGTAAAAAAATCATTTAGATGCTAAGTAATTCAAAAAAACATATGCCAAGCAATATAGGATATAAGAGGTGTCGAGCAAACTAGAAAATTTCGTTGATGCCGAACAATCCAAAAATAGTACGTGTCGAGCATCAGTAATACTACATGTTTCGGGCAACACATGATCAACATAAGAGTTTGTATTTTCACAAACTAAGATGTGAACAATTTTTGGAGCCGACCTAGAGAAATTTTGAAGGAGAAAAAGGATAAGGATGAATCATTTACATTCTCTATGCAATCTACATGCAACCAATTAGAAAAATGGTGAAGGCATGCAACCAATAAGAAAAATACAAAGTATGAGTGGGAATTTGAGATTCATTATGGATCATAGATCCATACATAACCCTAAGTCTTCACATTCTTTATAAAAATAACAAATGCACCATTGCATGAGTGGAAAAAAATAGCATAAGGGGAGATTATAGCAAAATTTTAGTGTGAAGAGAAAAGACTTAGTGGAAAGGACAACATTTATACATCCAGTTGGTTAGAACAGAATAGGGGACATATTCATAGATCAAATATAGTAGAGATTAGAAGATGAAGAGTAGATCAAGTACCTAAATTGAGCAATTTGAGATTGCATTCAATCAGGTTAAATGTTTTAATACTCTCTCACAATTGTATTAGAGGTTGAAATCCTATGTTGATAAGTTAGATTAATAGCTAGATAGGAGAACCTTCGAAGAAGGTCATGAAAATCCTATGTATTAGGTGGGTTTAACAACCCATTGTAAATCCTTTAACAGGGTGACACTTCATGTAAGTGTTTGTAAATCCTTTAACCAGATCACTATTGACACAGTGTAAAGCCTTTAAAAGGGAAAACCATAAGAAGTGGTTGAACTCATTACTGCAGTAATTTTTGTGGGTGTCATCCCCACCCCATTATTACCTTCTTATTCTTGGAGGGTTTTTGGGTCACCAAAATCTCTTGTGTTATGTGTTGATGCATGCTTTCATTTCATGTTTGTTTATATGTTTACATGCATGCAAATTGTTTTTTTAGATATGTGTTAATAAGAGTTTAAAAGGATAAAAATAGTGTACTTATGATTCATCCTCACCCCCCCTGCCCCTCTCAGAAGTAATCTTCCCATTTGGAACATTCCAATAGGTCAAATAAGTATTACTATACATGTTTTGACCATCATCTTCTATTTCTTCTACATCAATATTGATTTAATACATTTTTACTTGATCAATTGTCAACTTGGAAAAAGCATGATCATAGCTCTTGAACTCATCTTTGCAATCAACCTAGTAGTCTTCAATCATGGTGATGTGTTTGATCACACTTCTAATCTCCAACACCTCCCTTGCATACCAATTTGGATCAAATATGGGCCTCAAGAATTCATACATCTCCAGCTTATACTTCATTTCAAACAACTTTAACATGTTCTTGGCATCAGAACGGGTTTCACAACTGAAAGCTCCCATCTTCATAGGCATTTTGTACCCTTTCTTCTTTAGACTCCCACTTAGCACATTCACTTGAGTAGCTTGTCACATGATCTCAATCAACACAATCATATCATTGGGATATCTGAGCAACTTCGAGGAAAACCATCAAAAGCTATAAGATGTAAATACAAGAAGGATGAGAATTGGATGAAATATCTCACAAATGGACTAATGGCCACCATGGCTTCAGGACTGATTCTCCTCTCTAGATATCCCTAGAGCTCCCTACAAACTCTCATACTGAAAGCATCATTAAATCTTACATACTCTAAATAACTATTGTCCAATTGTAAACATGGGTAGAACTTATAAGACTTCACATCATTAGGAAAATTTTCCACCCTTGGGAAGCCTGGCCACAATTCTAAAGAAGTTAACATGCAAATGAGGAAAGAGAACATATAGAATGTGTTGTAGAAATTTGCAGCATGAAGAGCATTGGACAGAATCTCACTTACCTCATGAGCCCAATCAATATATTGGGTGTCAAAGCAAATGACTTGCACCAAAAAATAATATTGCTCGATAAAATTTAAAGCCTGTACCTCAACTTTTAGTCTGTGTAAGAGTACCAAGATATCGACAATCTTAGGTTTGAGATTAGTTCCAAATAGAGTCTTAGAAACCTTACTCTTGGCACTCTGTGGTTTTTGGAACCATGACTACATGATTTCCTTCCTCCATATTATCTTCTTGGGAAAAAACTTAGAAATAACTCCTCTAAATGTCAAATCTAATAATTCCTCTCATTCAAGAACTTGAAGGCAATTCATCATAGTTTCCGTGTTGATGGAAATCAACACTATGTCATCTGGTAGCTCAATTTTTATGGTGTTTGAGTTGTAATGATTTATACATTCATGGATCACCTCCAGGGCCTACACTGCAACTTAAAAACTAGCTACTTTGACCAAGAAACATCCTCAAAGCTTCTCAATAATGGGATGAATTAGGTCTAACCTCACTCTCTTCTAAAAATCTTGCATGTCATAGAAATGGAGAGAGGTATTTGTGAATTTTTGCAGTGAAGACTTAATTCCGTTCAACCCATCAAAACCCACAAATCTAGTTGCCATTCTTTTTTTGAATATGAATTTTGAATCAAGAGAATGAGGAAATATCTAATGCAAAAACATTGGATTTTTGAAAAATTTATGCACATTAATAGAATAATAGTTCAAGAAAGAGTGGTAATTTTTTCAACTATTCATGTTTCCATATATATGTGAGCTTTGATCCATCCATTAATTTTTAGAATTTGTGCCACATGAATGAATTGAATGAGAGATCCATTAAAATAGTAAATATGTGGTTTTATTAGATATCTTGTGGTCTTTTTACTATTCTATTGGCCCAATGGTAACTTTCTATATCCCCATACTTACTTTCCCATTTTCCTTTAAGTTTCAAGAAGTTACCAATAGAGTACTCCATGGGAAAATATCTACTGAGTTGAATTCTAGTGCATTAACTCTTTCCTTCTATGGTTAAATTCTTTCTATTATCATCTCGAGATGTCTTATGCACAAATTGTTAGTCCAATAAGCTTACTAGCTTGATTTTCTTTAAAATATAGGAAATTGTCTTCATGGGTTGAAAAACCCATCGAGGAGAAGAGAATTTGTTTTTTTTTACCAATGCTTGTCTTTCAATTTAATCCTTGGACCATTGTTCTTTTTGGGTTCAAAAATATCTAAAGGAGGTGCAAAAATTGTGCAGGGACCCACTTATTGTTTCTTTTCCTTCAAAATTGTCTTTTGCGAAAAACCAACACTATGGGTTGAAAACCCACTAAGGAGAAGTTCATTCTAGATTTTTTGTTTGAAATGATTATGAGAGCTTGTGACAAATCCTAAAAATTTTCTAAGGTAAATCATCATAAAGGGAACATGAATTCGCCATAGGGTACCTTGCCATTTTCTTTCTTTGATCCATATGCATCATTCGGTGCTCTTTATAGGAAATCATCTTCACTAGGGAGAAGATGAATTGTGATTTTTTGCAAGCTTCCATTTTTATTGAGAAAGTGATAAACTACAAGAAGATATAACTTTGTAAATGATCTTTGTAAAAGTAACATGAATCTCCATCGGACCAAGCACTACCCTACCCATATAATCCCTTGACAAAATGGAGAACCACCCGGCTATGAAATGTAGAGAAGGAGAAATGGAGAAATCTAATGGAAACTCATTTCACCTAAGAAGGCTTATGCCTAGACTCAAAAAAAAAAAAAACTCATTATAACCTAAGTATTCATTTTCACTAATTAGGTAGAGGGTGAAAAGTGAGGTAACAAATGGCTTTGTTTGGGGAATTGAGTAAGCCATACCTAAGAAAGAAATCCAAAAATTTTGGTTTTGTGAAAGTAAAATGTGACTACACAACAAAATTAAAGTAAGGAAAAACTAGGAAACAAGGGAAACCTAAATAGGAAAGCACAAAAAGGAACTAAACATAACTATAGTACAATACAGGGGTTACCTATTTTCAATTTCAAATTTGGTAGAGCTCAAAATCTTGACCATTGTATGTCAAGGTAGGACTTTGCCATTCAGATATGCCAATTTAAATGAGCTTTTATTGAATGCATGATGAATAGTGAATGGACCTTTCCACAGAGTGTCAAATTTCTTGTGCATACTTTTTGGTGCTCTTCACTTATCCCATAGTAGTACACTATCTCCTACTATGAACTTTTGTAGTCTTTCCCTTTTATCAAATAGTTTCTTTATGCACATTTGGTGTCATGTGATATGATCCATAATTTCTTCTCTTTCCTCTTCGAGTTTGCTCAAGTAAAAAATCCACTTCTCTAGTCCATCTCTATAGATATCATCTTCAATTAGTGTTCTTCATTTTCTTGTAGCCAAATCTAGGGGTAATGGAAGATTAGCCTTAGTCCCATAGACCAATTCAAAAGGAGAGATGTCAATTACCCTCTTAGAGGTCACCTTATTTGCCCACAATGCCTCATGAATATTCTTGTGCCAATTTTTCAAATTATCTAACTTAGTCCCATAGACCAATTCAAAAGGAGAGATTTCAATTTCCCTCTTAGAGGTCACCCTATCTACCCACAATTCCTCATGAATCTTCTTGTGCCAAGTTTTCAAATGATCTAAAACCAACTTCTTAAAAATATTCATTAAATTCTTGTTACTAGATTATGCTTGACCATTTCCTTATGGGAAATAGTCATATGAATGACTAACTATGATGCCATGCTCGAAACAAAACTTGGTGATATCAACTGAAGAAAAATATGCCATAGTATCCATCACCAGTTTAATGGGGACACAAAATCTAACCAATATGTTTTCCTTCATGAATTCACAAACTACTTTGTAATTAGTTTTCTTGGTTTCTTTGGCCTCCACCCACTTGGTGAAGTAATCAATCACAATTACAACATACTCGTGACTAGAGCTAGATTTTGGATTGATAGGACCAATGAAATTGAGGCCCCATTTTTGGAAAGGACCTTCAATGATGATAGATTTGAGAGGCAGAGCAACTAGCTAGGGTCTCCCGGTGAAAATCTTACATTTTTTGTATTTTGACAACCAAAAGTAGGCATCCCTAAACATTCTAGGCCAATAGTAACACTGTCTTAATATTTGTAAAGCCATGCCAGAGGATGACAAATGTCCACCACATGATTCATCATGAAATGTTCTCAACAACTTTTATTGTTGTTGTTTGTCTACACATCTTAGGAAAGTACCATCTACAACTATCTTAAATAACTTCTCATTGCAAATTGCATATTTGGTAGCCTTTATCTTGAGATCTCTTCTTTTTTTTTTCATCATGCCTTCAAAGAATTATCCATACATTAGTAGATAAGTACTATTCTCAAACCAAGATTCCTATAGTCCTACAACCAAAACTAACTGTTTCTCTCCCAATTCCTTTGGTTCTTCAACGATCCCATTTTATACAATTGCCTTACATAAGGCATTAAACCTCACTAGCTTAGTAGGCTTGATTTCAATGTCATACTCTTGCCTTTTTTCCATCCACATTCCTTTGGCATTACACCCTACATCTTGTTGTGTTATTACACTTTTTACTACTATGTTAGGTACATAAACTGAGGAATGTGAGTGCAAGATATAGAACCTAAAAATATTTAGTTCTTTAACTACTACAAAGGCATATTTTTCAATTTGGGAGTATTTTAACTCTCGACTTCTTAGAGTTATGCTCATGAAGGAAATAGGAGCTTGTATCCCTTCTTTGTTATCTTGTATAAGGATAGCTAATAAGGTGTGTTCAGAGGCGTAATAGTTAATAACAAAATCCAATTTATAGTTTGGATGACATAGTACCAAAGTATTAGCAATAGAAATCTTTATATTCTGGAAGGCTTTTTTCTTGACTTCATTCCATTTAAAAATTGAATTTCCCTTCATCTTGTCCACAATACACTTAGTAGTTTTTGTAAAATCCAGTACGAACCTTCTAAAGAAATTCACTTTCCTGAACAATGATTTAACTCTTATTTTGTTTACCTAGTAGGCTTAACCTTTGAATGACATCAACTTGCATAGGGTCAATTTTGATACCTCCTTGGGGAACTATATGTCCAATTAGTTTTCCCTCTATTACATAGAAAATGGACTTTTTAGGATTTAGTGAGATTTTGTGTTTTTGGCACCTTTGCAATACCTTCTTCAAATCTTCTATGTGGTTTTTTCTCTTTTCTGAAAACACATTGAGATCATCCAGATATATGACAATAATTTGGTCTTTTTGGTCAGCAAAATATTTAATCATACACCTTTGAAATGTGGCACCAACATTAATGAGGCCGAAGGGCATTCTATGATATGTGACCATACACCAAGGAGTGGTGAAAGACATTTTGTGCTAATCTTTCTCTTCCACTTCTACTTGATTGTATCCTAAGAACCCATTGAGCATGGACATCATTTCAGCCCCAACCACTATTTTTTGTAGGTAATCCATGTTAGGAAGAGAAGAATTTTCTTTCAAAGATTTTGGTTCAAATTCCTAAAATCTACACAAATTCTTATTTCTTTGTTCTTCTTCCTAACTGCTACTATATTAGCTATCTAGGTGGAGTGATGGATGGGATAAATGATCTTCGCCTTTAGCATGTTGTCTACTTCCTAGAATATAGCATCTGCCACTTTTGGATTATAATTTCTCTAATTTTGTTAGAAAGGAACTACATCAAGTTTCAATGGAATCTAATATTTTATTTTCATGCCTCTATAGCTTTTCAAATCTTCATAACTCCAGGCAAAAATGTCTTGATATTCTATGAAAAGTTGTTTCGCAATTTCTTTCTCTTCAGGCAAACAATACTTTCCAATATTGATCATCTTAGGACTTTGAGAATCTCTAATATTTACTCCTTCATATTAGCCAGTAGTGGGACCTTTTTCTATCCTCTTTTTCTTTATGTATACATCATGCCTATTGAACATTTTTTCTAGTGATACAAAGTATGGGGTAATGATATTACCTTGCAATTGGATTTCATCAATTTGATCTTATTTTTTACTATGGTTAGGGTCTTCTTGATGTATTTCATTAGATTTGCATGAAATTTTGTCATTTTCTAAGAACTACAAACTCTTGTCATCTTTGAAAACTTTCTAGAGTTCTACATTGTCAAGAACAAAGGTTCAATATACAATTTCTACTTGATACTTCTTATCTTTGAATTTCAGGTGGGGAAGTAACAAGGAAGTAGAAACAACTAATGAATCTACTTTAGTATTAATTTCCCTTGGTACTTATTCAATATCAAATGCATAAGGCCTTCTATTTCATCCCAGACCCTATTTCTATAATATTTTAACTTATGTTTTTTCACAAAATACTGCCTCTTAATTTGTCTCACAAATGAGTTTCACATCACCTCGAGCTCTCAGGATCTTTATTCCCTTTTCCTTCATAGCTATTATCCCAAGTAGTATGGCTTCATATTCTATTGTGTTATTCATATTTCCAAATTCCAATTTGAAAGCCATGGGTTCGAGTTCTCCTTTAATAGGTATTAACAGTACACCTACACTAGATCATGATGAGGAGAAACTTCCATTAAACTCCATTGTCCATATAGATGAAGACTCTTCTTATTCACTAAGGATGTTCATTTATTGGTCTCTAGTTTCTTTCTCATTTAGAGTGTTTGTAGTAAACAACATTTAGCTACCAAACTCTAGTTCTTTATAGAGAATTTGGGCTTTAGGATCATCTGACTTTAAGACAGTATGTTTTTTTTTTCTTCAAGTTCCAACTTGACCTTCTTGCTTCCTATAGGTATGACTACTTGAGACTAGTCTAGTTTTATTTCTCCCCCTAAATCTCTACAAAAACTTTTTCTTAAGAGTATACTATAGCTTTCCAGAATATTCACAACCAAGATAGTCAATAATAGTTTATTTTCTAGATGAGAGGCTAGAGCAACATGAGCATCTTTGATTTGTCCAAGTAACAAGACTTGTTTAGCATCCATTGAATAACATCTTCCATGAATTTTAGTTAGAGTGAGGCCCATGGATTTAGCTAAAGGAAAAGGCATTGACATACTCGAATCTATTATGAAATTACTTAACTTGCATCTATTGATGTATAGTGAAATGTAGAATGGGTTGGGTTTTTCCCTAGGAAAAGTTGCCAACATAGTGGAATCTTCTTGATTAAATAGGTTAGATGTCAAAGGTTCATCCTCTTCCTTAGTGGTAACATTATGGTTTAAATCCAAAGCACCTCCTATAGAATGATCTACTAATCTATTCAACTCAGAGGGGTGAGATTTCAAATAGTCTATGGGAGAGATTTGGATCTTTGGCTCTTTAGAGAATTGGATGAAATCAAAAGGACTCTTGTCCTTACATATTTGAGATTTCAATGATCCTTGATCAATGAAAATTTTATTTGATGAGGAGGTGGGATCACTTCCTAGAAAATGATTGGAAGATTGATTTTTGAGCTTTTGACTTTGGGTTAACATTGTGTATGAAGTTCCATTAATAGTTGCATAGTATTTTCCTTTCAATTCAAAGTCCAACTCATACTCCAAAAATAAATTTCCAGAGTCACCATTTGAGTACAAATCTTACTTAGAGAAAGGAGTTGTAGTATTCAACTAATTAGTGGATAACAACTACATAATAAGATCCATTTTTGGATAGCTTTCACTATCAAGATCTATTGTCAAATATAACACACACATATTTCCTTTCTTAGGTGATGCTTCAATTGCCAACCTTGGTTGTGGACCTATAAGATCCTAAAAAATTCCATCATTCTTCCTTCCTAGTGGATTTTGATAGTTCCATTGGTAAGATTTATTAAATCTAGGTAATTTCCTCTTTACAACTACCAACTCATTTGACAACTTTTGGATCATTTCATTAGATGAAGTAGTATTACTAGAACTTCCCTTGGTTTGAAGTTTTTGTTTCCATTTTCTAGTAGAGATCAAGTCATCTTCAAATTTGACCACCTTCTTTTTTGCATCTTCTAAATTCGTAATTGCAAGATTATTTGTAATGAATTATGTTTGTTTCTAAGTTTAAAATGGGGTGTGTTCTTAACCTAAGAACAAGAAAGGTAAACTGAGATAGGCCTAAATAGGTACTAACTTAGGCAAGAAATGGGATTTAAGATTGATTAATTTTATGAATTCACACATATTATGAATCCACAAGTCTTAACAATTAAATAATGCATACTAACTAACTAAATTAATACAATAGGAAATTAACTAAGAAATAAAAGCTAACTTGAAGGAAAACAAAAAGGAAATTTTTCCTGAACCTATGATGACAATACTATCATATTCAGTTTGCTACCTTAAAAAGGGGGAATGAAGCTTTGTGTGTTCCTTGTTTTAATCTAGATGAAAGAGAAATTATACAATAAACATAAAACCAAATGGAATAGAAAATAATTGACACAAAATACCATTCAATTGGCTCTCCAAGATCAAGTATTTCACACCAAAAATTAGCCAACCTTTTATTAATCTTTCATTTCAATACATATAGGATTTTGAGATGACCGTTACCAAGGAAGTTTAATTGATTCATCTCTTCAAAAATGACAAAAGGAAAGAAGAGAGCTTGTCTGTTACAATCATTACATCAAAATCCAAAAGAGGTAGAATATGAATAACTTCACCTTCTTTCCCTTTTCTAGTTTTTTCCTATAGGCCTTAGTGATGACAATAATTGGAATCAATTCTTCATGCCTATGAATGTGTACATTCATATAGCTTACTTCCTCCATTTCCACATGCACACACCCACCAAGTTATTGAAGTTCTAAAAATCTACTTTGGTAACCAAAGGATATTCCCATCAAACCATCTATGAAGTTGGAGAAGTTTGTCTATATGATATTTATTCCCATGATTCCTTTCCCTTGTGCACTATTTTGAGAATATGTATATAGGCCTCTTAGGAGTTCATAGTCTCTATCTTGATCCTTCTTCACTTTATCCTCTATTTCCTTAAGCCCATCCTATACCACCATGATCATCTTAGGCTTAAACTGCATACTTTGAAGCCACTCAAATAAAGGATCATCTCCTTTAAGAAATATCTTCACTTTGATAGCCTCCTCAGCCTTCATTTGGATGATCATCTCTAGTAAAGAGACACAATCTTCAATTTTAATTCTCTATGTTGCCATAGTGGCTCTTGTAATACCCCCAAAATTGGCTCATTTCCATCTCAACCAATTCTGGTCTATTTCTTATCAATCCTAAAGTCCTATTTGATTAGGAAAATTCTTATTTGGCTACTCGCTACTTGACTTAATTGTCAGATGCAGAAAACCCTAACCTGCATTCATCATGCTTATTATTTAATTCCTATAGTATTTACTCATATTAGTCACATTAAACCTATTGATTAATATTTAATTTAATTACTAAGTATTTATACTTTAATTAAATTAAATTATCTTCTAAGACTAATGTACTATGGAATTAAATTTATTTAATTTAATAAATGTGCCTATTTTAATTAATTAAACAAAATTATTTAATTAAATGGAGTACTTACTTCTAATTAATTAAACAAAGTTATTTAATTAAATGGGAAGCCATTCCTAATTAATTAAATGAAGTTATTTAATTAAATAAGAAAAGTGTCTCTAATTAATTAAAGGATTATTTAATTAATTAAAAAAGGTAATTATGAGAGTATATCTCATTTTATTAAATTAAATATCTCACCAAAATCCTTCTTCATTTCAAAAAGGGAAATTTGCAGTTCACTGTTGATCAAAAAGGAATTAAATCAGTTAACTCCTTATTCTACTCAAATTAAATCAATTAACTCCCTTTAATTTGGGAATCTTCCTTTATGACTAAAATTCACCTTTAATCCTGACTATTGATTGAAATCGATCTCAACTGTTGATGGATTCTAGGAAAGTCTATTTAAGAGACCCTCATCTCTTTATTTTAAGAGAGGATGAATTTGGAATTTGCATCAAATTGCTGCTGGAATTCATACTCACATTTTCTCACATTTCCTCATATATTTTTACATACATTTGCATCCTTAGCTTAATTTCATTTAGCATAATATGGATATGATTAATCTAGTTTCCTTTACTTGTTCTTAGATTAGAATGCATTTCTCATTCTAGATTAATTTGTATAATCATATAGATTAATTTCATTTCTTAAATCCTTCATTCTTAGAGGGTCTGGTTTCTTAACACCTCAAATATGAGGATATCTAACAAGTAATTCCCTTTAGATAGAAGGTAACAGGTCGCCTTGCTAGCTGATTTTTGGATGAACAATCCAATGTTCATTCCGGGATGAATCCACATACAAAGATCGTGTTGAAGTGTGTGTGTTAGCAAAGGCCGCATATTCACGCATACATTTATGGCACCCATCGTGGAGCTCAAAAATCAAATTTTTTGGCCTCTTTCTATATTTTTTAAATCATTTTTTTGTTCTCTATCCATACTGTTTCATACAAATTCGAGAATCTTTGCATGAGACTGCTCATTTTCACACGAGGATCTAAAATCTTTGCAAGAAGATTCTTTCTACATCGTGCGAGAAAGTTCTTAGGTGCACAAAACTTTGTACAGAACCTGTTTCTTCACGTGAGCTGTTATATAATTTTGCGCAGGTCATGAAACTTCTTCGTGTGAATTCTTAGGAATTTTGCATGAGACTCTGCTGACAGAGGCTATTTTTGCATTGATTTTCGTGTTTTCTAGTTTTTCTACTATCTGCTCACTATTTCTAATTTTTTTGTATTTTTTGATTTCTTGGAATAGCATAATAACGATTTGCGGGACAATTGGAAAAGTGTGGTAAAGTTGCTAAAAATAGGTTAAAACATCTACTAAGCGTGTTGCGAGTATTACCAAGTAATTCTCTTTGACTGATAATACTTCATTTGGAGCTAAAACGAACATCTCTTGTGTCAAGCTTGTTTGTATTTCCTTCCATGTTCTCATTTTACAACACATGCATAATTTGATACTAGGTTGTGATCTCTATTAGTTTCATCTAGCAAGCTTAGTTATTAGTGATAGATCTAATTAGCTATCTTGGGTTATTGGACTTGCTAATACACCAGCCCCTCGTTCCACCCTGTGGTTGCAAGATTGGCACCACATTAAAGGGGAGGGGTCTACAAGAAAGAAGCGTTAAAGGCTCCACAAGGAAACCCTTTTGTGCTTTCTAGAACTCACTAGTTTTTGAGTTGTGGACTCATTTTGGCTTGTGTGAGGGGTTAAATGTTCCACATCTTTGGACTCACCTCACAATAGTTAAAGCATTAAGTGTACCACCTTGTGCTTTTTGGTTGCTTTTGGATAGATTTTCTTTCAAGAATTAACATCTGTACACACATAGTAATTAAGCCCCCATGAACACTATTCATGGATCTTGAGGGAGTGGGTTCCTAATGAAACTCCTCTCTAAGATGGATTCCTTATAGGTGGGGAGGATACTTTGAACATCTCACAGATAGATGAATCTCCAACTTGTTGATTAAGACATCCTTTCTCCGGAGAGGTTGATAGATCACTGGGAGTTGATATCATAGATCTTTAAGAGATACTCTTAGTTTAGCGTGTCAGATTGATATGTTTACTTTGATTGGGCTAAAAGTGAAAAGGTGTCAAAACCTTGAATCTGGAAGCTAAGTCCCCTTGTGGTATACTATTGTGAGTCGGTCACCTTTACAGAGGGTTAACCGTAGCAGACAATCCCTCTACAAGGAAAACTACGTTGATGAAACCTCAAACGGTAATAGCCATTTTTGACGTGGTAGTGACAACCACTATATAAATGTCCTTATGGAAGAAATCTCCATGGGTGTGGTTCATCGTGGGTTGTCAGATCTCCCAAGCAACTCTTGAAGATTAAGTTCTCAGACTATGTCAAAACCTTGATGCGCTAGGATTGGAGGTCACCCCTGTGAGTCATAAAAGTTGCAGAGTCAAAACATTACTAAAAACCTTAGAGAGGCCAAACTTTTTCATTTTTTAGGAATATGTGCAATGATTGCAAAACTCTTTGAAAACATACACAAATAGCTCTCTTAGGAATCAATGTGTACTAAGTCACTTGATTGTTCATGCACAAGGTTGCTTTTGCCCTTGCTCATTGTTTTCAAACATGCTTGAAATCACTTTCTTGCTGTTCTACATGCCTGTTTATCTACCTGGTTATTGGAACAAAAATAAATTTGTCAAAATCAATTGTTGTTGTAAAACTGGTCTACCTTCCCATGTGAAATCATTTTGGTCTCATGCAAAAGCATATACTCCTCATGCGAAATAATTTTCTTCTCATGTGAAATTAAATTTTTGTTATGAGTCTTCGTGCGACCCTATGAACTTCTTTGCGTTAAATTAAACTACTGTCACTGACCTTCATGCGAGATAAAAACTTCTTCGCGCAGCCTGTAAAACTTCTTCGCACGACCTGTAAAGGTTTTTTGCACAAGACTTTGTGTCAACATTACCAATTTGGGTCTATTTTAGCTATCTAAGATCTGCACGCTATCCTTTTTTGCGTCCATTTATCACTCTTTATTTGCAAACAATCCTGAAACAACGACACTTTGCTTACCTAAAGACTTGTGTCTTATACCTTAACTAGTCTCATCTCATAAGTAATTTTTTTGGTCTTTGTCTTAATGCTTGTCATACTTTGTGTCGCAGTGGTCATAATCTCTAGCTGTTCTAGCCTTTAAATTAGACCATTTGTGCCTTAGTGAACAACATTCTTACTATTATCTTGTCCTTTTTGAGACTCAGTCTTAGTGTAGTCCTTGTCCAAGTTCTAGCTTCTTGTCCTTGTCTATGACTATCACAACCAAAAGCGGCAATGTGTTTTATCCCAATAACCTTAGACGTGGTCATGCTAGGGGTCATAATCATGGCAGAGGTCACTTACCTTTTGTTATGCAATCTGTATCCAATTTGGCTAGTGAGGCATCTTCACAATCTTCCTCACCTACCAGGTCATCTTGAGTTCAACAAACATTTTTCAATTTGAAACAAAATAGGAATCCTTTTTACCAAGAGGATACTGAGATAGGTAGAGGTCCTACATTCCCAAACATGATGTATGATCCTTTCTCCAAAGACCCTTTTGAAACACAAAACACTAAAACTAAACATGTTCCTATAATGACTAATCATGAACCTGAATAGGGTAGTCATAGTCAATATCAAGAACCACCTAGGGATGACAAAGAGAAAGAAAAAGACTATGATAATGATGAGGAATAGGAAGAGGTGGAAATCCTCCCTCAACACATAGCAAAATGTCGAAGAGACAAAAAATTTCAGAAGGTCGTGAGAATGCTAATCAATGAAGAGAAAGAAAAATACTTTCTCAAACTTTCCCAAGAGGGAGCGAAGTTACCTTCTCATTTCAATGTAGAAACTATTTGAAAACTGAAGAAGAAACTGAGACTTCCAAACTCCAAAAACAATTGAAAATTATGCAAGATTGAATGGTTTAGATGATGCAAGAGAAAGAGAAACCCACAAAGACATATACATTGGACGCTCTTTGTTCATTTCCATTTGACAAAAGTATAAACATGCCACCTTTCCCACAAGGCATAGAACTACCTAGCTATGACAAATACTTTGGTACTACTGATCCCCAAAATCACTTGTGGGAATTTGGTGCTTTGTCTATGGAGTTTATGCTTTGTCTATGGAGTTTATGCACAATCAAATGTACCTCATGCATTTATTCCCTAGAAGCCTAGGTGGTCAGGCTTTGGAGTGGTTCTCACATTTACCTCCTAGTATCAAGATGTTTGACAAAATTGCCAATTCATTTGTTCAGCAATATTCTCATAACATTCAACACCCTATCAATATTCGAGATTTACGCAACCTTAAATAGAAGGTTGGTGAACCTTTTCTCACTTTCCTCCAATGGTGGAGACAACTATACACTAAGTATTCTTGTAAAATCCTAGAAACATAGAAGCTTGACATCTGCACTAATAACCTCTTACCTAATTTTGGGTATAGAGTCCAACTACAAGGTCCACATATCTTTGAAGACATGATTACACAGGGTATCTATATCAAAGAATTTATGGTCAAGAAAGGTGAGCTCACTCTTCAGAGAGACACAAAACAAGGCTCCACGTCCAATAGGGATAAAACCAAACATGTCAACAAGAACCGAGAAATTGTATGTGATGGGGTTGACAATGTCACACCCAAACATGCTAAAATGGCATTTAATCTCATAGACTGCCTCAAAGTGGCCAAAAATGTTGAGAATCCTCCCCCTGACAATAAAACATCTGGGAACAAACTAAGAAATTCATGGGCAACATGACCCAAGCGAGAGTATACGCCTTTTGGAGAACCTTTGGATGTGGTTTACAAAACATTGCTACAACACAAGATTATCTCACCAATGGATAACCCTCATCCTTATGATCCACAACCTCATCCACCATGGTGGAATGAGACCTCATTTTGTGAGTATCACCAAAACAAGGGACACAAAACCAGCAACTATATAAACTTGTGTCATAAAGTCCAATACATGGTTGATGCTGGTGATCTAGTGGTAGATGGACATAACAAAAACTCGGACCACAAGGCATTCAAAGAGCCTTTCCTAGCTTATGAAAAAGGAGAGACTTCAAAACCAGAACCCTACAATAAGGTCAACTATATATATTCCAATGATGACAATGTCATTCACATGGTTGAACCTATAGATTCTGAATACTGTGACGTTATTACCATAAAGGGGAAGCAAGATAATGACAAATTGAAGACACCATTTGTCTTGAGAAGCCCTACTTCCAATAAGATGGATAATGCATCTTCGCAACACTGTGCTAATGCTATTACTCACTGTCATGCAAAGTTGGTTCTCAAAGGCCTTGCACCTCCTACTTCAAATCTTGAACAACACAAAGACAAATCCCTTGCTGGTCCATCTGGTAAAGGTGCAAAACACACAACAAACTTGACTGCAACTAGTTATAGTGTTCTCAATTAGTTGAGATGAACTAATGCTTAGATTTCCATTTTTGAGCTGCTTAAAATCTTGCTTGCTCACAAGAAAATTTTGGACAAAGCCCTCACTGAGGCAAACATTCATCAAGATCTTGATCTTGAGTGATTTCAGTCCATGGTAGGTCACCTAACCTCACCTTATCTTATGACCTTCTCTGAGGAGGATGAAAACTCACTGTATCACCCACACAATCAGCCTCTACGCATTGAGGTTATGATCCACCAGACACATGTTCGTCGGGTACTCATTGACAATGGCACTGGCCTAAATATTGTCTCTGCTGCTCTACTTAGACAATTGGATTATTCTGAGGACTCTGTTGATCCTCGATGAAAGATTACTATTAAAGCATACGATGAAGTGGAATGAAAGTCACTAGGTCTTGTGGTTTTACCAATTTACGTTGGTCCTATCAAAAGGGATGTCACCTGTCAGGTGCTTGACATTCCCTTAGCCTACAACATTCTGTTGGGATGGCTATGGATACATGAGATGCGCGCTGTGCCATCCACATACCACCAATGCATTAAATTCCCATTTCATGGCTCCAAAGTTACTATTCTTATCACTACTAGCTACACCTGCAATATGCTCAAAGATGCTAATTCTTTCATCCCTGCTAACAGTGAGTCTACTGATTGTCATGACAATAAGCTGAAACAAATTGAGTAGTCATTTAAACTGAAAGAAACTAGTATGGGAGAGTACCACATGGAATCAGTACTATCATTAACATCTCTTCCAGAGTCCCCTCGACATTATGGGAGGCCCTTAGAAGCAAAGAAACCATTTGTGCTAACACCTCAGAGCAAGTTTAATGGCTCTTTTGTTAAAGCTATAGTTCCCTTAGAAGATGAAAGTGAAAATAGAGCCATTTTTGCATGGCTTTATAAAGAAGAGGCTCTAGTGGACCTAACAAAACAAGCTCGAGAAATCACTCCTAAGAAATATGGACCTGGTCTTAGGCTTATGAAGCATTTTGGTTACAAGGGAACTGGCCCTATTGGGTGCAATAACAATGGTCTAATAGATCCTATCAAAGCAACAATGACATGACTGGCCTAGGGTTTAAGAAGGTCCCTTTCCATTTGGGATCCAATAAATTTATACCCGTACTTGAGATTTCATCTGAAAATGAGTCACAATCTGAGTCAGGTACTCAAGAGGAAGAATCTAATGATGAGGATTCCTATCCTCATCCTATTCCTTATGATCTCGCTAAATTCTTTGCTGAGCTAGATGACTTTGTGACACTTGTTAGCACTATGGATGATACTAGTGATTCTTCTGAGGATAATACTGAGCAAGTCAAATATCATTTAGAAAAGGGAGAATCTAGTCAGTCATGCCGTATTGATTATTTGTGTAAGAATCCAAAGGCTGAAGGAAAGTATGTCCCTATCACTGTTGGGGAGTTCTATAGTCTCTCACCATGTAGCTCTGATTCTCATGAATATGAGTTTGATAATATTTTATAAGCCACTACTGATAAAGACATTGACCAAGTGCATGTCTATGAAAATTGAATCAAAGTGGGTGAAACATCTAGGGTTAGGTCACGAGGGTGTGAGCCAACTCGTGTCCTAGAGTTGTCAATTACTAACGTTCATACTCTGAGGCATTTGAACACACCTATGGATGAGGTCACTGTAGGTCTTGAATTTCTAGTCCACACACTTAATGACTATACTATGAACACAATTGAACCGGCCACTACTCTCTCACTCGTACATCTCAAGCTTATAGACTAGAACCCCAATGCATCTAACAAAGTCCCCATGTTCTAGAATGACTATGCTCTCACTTGTTACCTAAATGCTATCAAACTTATAACATCTTCCACCAATGACCAGAGTATCAACATGCCTGAGGCTGACATCAAATATCTCAGTCACATAATTAAAAAAAAAATGCAAGAGGTCTGATGGTGAAAACCACATTGTGGCAGTGTCGGATCCCAAAATAGTAAAAAAAAAAGATGTATCCAAGGGTGAAAACCTCTCTGAGGTGCCCATGGATGAGATATTTGATGTCCTTCCTAGTCACTTTCAGGATAGATCATTAGTGTTAATAGAGCTAACGTAGCCAATTAACCTGGGCACAAAAGAACATCCTCATGTGATACATCTGGTGTAGTCACTGTCACCTGAAGAGAAGGAACAATTCATTTCCTTTTTCAAGGAAAAGAAAATAAATTTTGCCTGGACATATTTTGACATGCCAGGATTGGATCCTGATCTTATCATGCATCACTTGTCCATAGCACCAGGCATCAAACCAGTTAAACAGAAGCTTTGGAAAATGCATCCTCATGTTGCATTGCTCATCAAAGCAAAATTGGAGAAACTTCTAAAGGCTTGTTTCATCCGTGCAATTGATTATGCTAAATGGATATCCAATATTATTCCTATTTCCAAGCATGATAAATCTATCAGGTTTTGTACAAACTTTCGTGATCTTAACTTGGCATGTCCTCAAGATGACTTTCTACTCCCTAATATTAATATGATCATGGACATGACGGTTGGCTATGAGATGTACTCACTTATCGATGGTTTTTCTGGATACAATCAGATAAAAATTATTCTAGAAGATCAAGAGAAAATGGCTTTCACATGTGCATAGGGAACCTTTTTTTGGAATGTGATGCCATTTGGTTTAAAGAATGCTGGTGCTACATATCTACGGGCTGTTACTACAAATTTTCATAACATGATGCATAGAACCATGGAGGACTACGTTGATGATACCTTGGTCAAAAGTGCTAAATGCAATACTCATCTACAAGATTTGGGTCCCATCCTAGATCATATGGAAAAATTCAGTCTTCAGCTCAATCCTAAGAACTGCACATTTGGTGTCACATCAAAAACATTGTTAGGATATATTGTTTTTGCAAAATGAATTGAAGTAGATCTAGAAAAAGTAAAAGCAATAATGGACATGCCACCACCTTGGAACATCAGTTAGATGAGAGGACTATGGGGAAGGCTTCAATCTATTTGTAGGTTTATTTCACAATTGGCGAATAAATCACAACCCTTCACAAAGACCTTACATAAGGGTGTGAAATTTAATTGGAGTTAGGATTGTGAGCAAAGCTTAACATAGTTCAAACAATATCTTGTAAATCCACCAATCCTAATGCCTCCTATGCATGGGAAGCCTTTGCTTTTATACATTTCAGCCACTGA
This sequence comes from Cupressus sempervirens, assembly GCA_028749045.1. Taxonomy (NCBI): domain Eukaryota; kingdom Viridiplantae; phylum Streptophyta; class Pinopsida; order Cupressales; family Cupressaceae; genus Cupressus; species Cupressus sempervirens. Next base: position 748,072,461 of record CM053783.1, read on the forward strand.
AACATCTTTGGGAATCCTATTGGCTCAGGAAGACAATGACAACAAAGAAAGAGCTATTTATTACTTGAGTCAAACATTGGTCTCTTATGAGAAAAACTACAACATTATTGAGAAAGCTTGCTTGGTAGTTGTCTTTGCTTCCCAGAAGTTGAGACACTACATGCTTGCCCACACTACATGGCTTGTGGCTAAAATAGATCCATTAAAGTACTTGCTCAGTAAGGCAGCTCTCACAGGAAGATTGGCTAAATGGGTCATGATACTAAGTGAGTTTGACATCCAATATGTTGAATGCAAAGCTATAAAGGGACAAGCAATTGTAGACTAGCTAGCCGAGGCACCCATATAGAGTCTTCTACCAATAAACATTAATTTCCTAGATGAGTCAATTCTAACACTCACTCACCATACATGGGTTATGTTCTTCGATGGGTCCTTCACACAACAAGGATTAGGTGCTGGATTACTCTTCATTACACCAAAGAGATACTCATTGCCCAAAGCATACAATATTTTGTTTCCTTATAAAAATAACATTGCTAAATATGAAGCTTTGATCAATGGTATGAAAATTGTAGCTGAATGGAGAGTAGATCAGTTGGACATCTTCAGTGACTCTTAGCTTGTTATCAACCAAGTAAATGATGTGTATCAAACAAAGGATGAGAAACTAATTCCTTAAAAATGCATGGTTGATGACTTGAAAAAGTATTTTGTGCACATCACCTTCCAACAAGTTCCACACATAGATAATAAAGTGGCTGATGCCATGGCCACTCTGGCCTCCTTGCTACAAATGCCAAAAAATGATCTTTGACATGAGTTCTTGGTGGAAGCGTTACACTACCCAGCCTATGACACACCTGATTCCAAGATGATTTGTTCTATTATAAGACAAGAATCATCCCGCTACCATCACATCTATTCCTACCTTCATAATCAAACCATTCTGGAAGGTCTGACTTGAAATGAGAAACGTTACCTAATTCGTAACACTTCACATTATGTCATTATTATTGACGATCTATATGGGAGAAGTCTTGACAAAACACTCCTTAGGTGTTTAGAACCCAACGAGTCCAAATGCACACTAATTGACGTTCACAAAGGCATTTACAAATCTCATTCCAATGGCTTGACATTAGCTCGCAAACTCCTTCGTGCTGGTTACTACTAGCCTAAAATGGAGCAAGAAGCTGTTAAGTATGCTAGGTCCTACAAGCAGTATCAGCTATACGAGAATCTCATTCATGATCTAGCCAGAAAGTTGATTCCTTCTACTACAACATGGCCATTACAACAATGAGCCTTCAACATGGTGGGGCAAATTCACCCAACCTCTTCTAATGGACATAAGTTTATTATCATGGCTACAGATTATTTTACAAAATGGGTAGAGGTAGTCCCTCTCAAAATTGCTGATGGAAAAACTATATAACTTTTCATCACAAACTACATCATCTGTAGATATGGTATACCATCCTCAATCATTACTAAAAATGGAGGACAATTCAAGAATAAAGACCTCAAGGAACTATGCAAGAAATTCAAGATCACACAACATTGGTCTTCCATTTATTACCCCTAGGGTAATGGCCAAGCTGAGGCATCTAATACGGTGATCCTCAAAATTATTCATTGCAAAATCAGTTGTATATGCTATATTAGTATGTTAGAAACACTAAATTAAGAAATCAAAAGCATTTACAAACTAAAATACCATAACATAAATGAGAGACTAAAGAGGAAACCCCAATTGGAAATATGAGCCAAATGAATGGACTCTCCCAATAGGATTTAGCTCTTTGCTTGGTAGATGAGTCTAAGGATTGGGATGTATGCTCAAGATGCTCAAACTATGCTTCAATGGTGGAGATGAGTAAATGGCAATTCGTAGCTTTGTGAGCTCTCAATTTGGCATTATAAGGGTATGGTTGATGGCTTTTGGTTTTTAAACTAGCATTATAACTTTGGCTTAAAGGTTGTGATGAAATGGTTTGGGAGGGGATTCAATTTATAGGCTAAGGGCTTGAGGGATGGAGGGTTAAGATGGAAGGAAAGGAAAAAGCTTAAGGAGGGCTAGGATGCACTCAAAGGGGAGCACATGGATTGTGCTTGTTTAGCACCAATCAGGGAGTGACACATGTCACAGGGTGAGTGGATGGAGGAAAGGGGAAGGATAAGTCAACAAAAGAGGCTCGAGGGATAATATCTTCATAAAGACCTTTCATTATGGCTTGTAAGAGCTTGTAAGAGTCTTTATTGCCTTTGCAAGAGCATTCATTGTTGGGTGGTTGGGATATTTTTGAGGGAGTTGAGATTGTTGACTTTTCTTGGCTTAGGAAAGTCTTAAGCTTACTTAGGGAATGTGACAATTTTAGGGGGTGGATTAGAGATGGTTTAGGATTAGATTAGGCTTGTTAGAGATTTACAAGTGGATGGTATTTAATGAGGGTGGGTGAGTTAGTGACTAAGCTTAGTTAGTATGGGTGGATGGGGTGGATTAGGCTAAATGAAGGGTTTAGGAATAGGTTAGAGGTTATTAGATTTGAGGGTTTTATTTATCAAATAGATTTATTTAATAAATGGGGATTTTGGAATTAGATAGAAGAATAGGATTTAATTGATAAATAATAGGTTATTTGATTTATCAATTAGGACTATAGATGATTAATTAAATTAATCAGCTAGGGGATGGCAAAGGATTAATTAAATAGGAATTTAATTAATGATGCCTTTATAGATAACTAAATAGGATTACCAAAGCGGTGTAATCAAATTTAGGTGTCTACATTTTGCCCCTCTTCGACATAGTGTTGAGACAACATTATTTGAAAGAAGTTCGAATGAAGACGACATGAAGAAGATGTTTTAGCAACAAGGTTGCCCTAGTCTCGAATAAGAAGAGGAGAGACTAGACTTAGATGATGCCCCCTCAAGAAGGTGGTGGGAAGAGAAAGCAAGGCTTAACGACTTCTTGAAAAGTACAAGAATTCGAGATGAGCAAGGAGACTTAGATTGGCTTAAGAGAAGAGGTTTAGTTAGCTCAAACTCTCACTATGGGAGAATGATAAAGGGAGAATCAGAGTCACAAGAGGGAGCAAGCTTAAGACTTTTGGGATTGGGGGGAGGATGAAGGAGTAGAGTGCTATAAAAAGGAATCTAGGATAGAAAGTTGGATGATGGGATGATAAAGTTGATGCAACAGGATTTCAAAGAGTCAAATTGGAAGATGGTTTACAGAGATCCCTAGGACTAGGATGGTGGATCTCAAAAGATGAGGCTTGGTGGATTGATTGGATTGGTGGATCCCTAAAGCTAAGGGTGGTGATTGATTCAAAGAGATACAATTGCACAAGCTAGGGTAGGAGAGATAGATGCTGGAGATGGATGGGGATAATGGAGATGAAGAGAGTCCATTGAAGCTTTTTGAGCAGGGGGATAATTCAAAGAGAAGTACCACCATGTATTTGAGCACTAGATTTTATATAGGACTGTTGGTGAATTGCTAAGGTTACCAAGAACATCAAGGCCTTTTCACCAACTGTCCAGAGGACTGACAAACTGGCTCAAAACAAACACACAAGGATTGCCCTATCATCACACATGAATCCCAGAGGAAGTAGCATGGAACCGACACTGGGTAACCCACAAGAAGAAAAGAAAAATAAACAAAAGACCTGATCAAGACCTTACGCTCAGATTGCCCCATTCGCATCATACGATGATATGGAAGATCATGGCAACCTTGAGGAGGGAACAAAAAGATTGCTTGGAAAAGATACTTCAAGACCCAAAAGGGAAGAGTCCAAATCAAAAGAAAGTGAAAATCCAAAAGAGAATGGTTTGTCAATGAGATGGATAGGATGAGGTACTAACAGACCAAGATCAGACATGAGGAAAGCTATATCCTACAAGGATCTATTGGAGAGCACCTAAGCGGATGGATCTGGATGAGTGATGTTTCTGGCAAGCTGAACTAAGAAGGATAACACTTTGGTGATAGGAGATATAGCTAAAGGATGCATTGGAATAGCTAACCATGAGTTGTGTGATGTGTGCAAGATGTTGATCAAGGAGGAACTAACATGAAAGCTGGATAGATACAATGGTACTAAGGTAAAGAGGATGTACAAGTTGATAGACCAAGATATGTAACAAATGTACAAGTTTTTGTTCATGTTTGGGTTTTTTGAGATGGAAATGTTTGTGAAGGGTGGGATGTCTACAATAGTTGATAGGTAGATAGATAGATGGTTTGCAAAAAGCTTAAGTGAAAATGGGATTCTTTGTGTGCATGTGATATGATACAAGGTAGGATACAAGATTATTTACAAGTTGGAATATGGTACAAGATTTGGAAAAGATTCGAATATACAAGGTATGGTACAAGAGATGATACACAATTTACAAGGTATGATACAAGCTTTGATACAATATTTACAAGCTAAGGTACAAGATTTACAAGCTATACAAGAGGTATTTACAAGCTCCATTAGATTTTGGATATTTGGTTGGAACACCAAGGGAACAAGCAGGTGTTTTATGGGATGGTGGGTGAATGGATGAGGGATAGGATAGTGATAGATAATGGATTAGTCTTAGTACACAAAGCACCTGAATTACCAGGTTTTCACCAAGGTACCTATCCAAGGCGCTTGAATTGCCAAGTTTTCACCATTGGATGCTTATTTCTCTTTACTATTTTTTTTGTAATTTTCAAAAGCTGGGTATACCAAGGATCTTCAAGCATAGAACTTCTTGAGATGAATGATGTTAGTAGGATCATTCAAGAGTTCTCCTTCTGGTGTAGATAGATGATAGGCTCTGGAGCCAAAGGAGGCAGTGACAACATAAGGACCAAGCCATGTAGGTTCAAACTTACCTTTCTTTTCTCGATCTTCTTGAACTTTCATATTTTATTTGAGGACCATGTCACCTAGTTGAAAGTGTCATGGGAGCACCTTCTTGTTGAAATTCCTTTTTAGATGAGTTTGATAAATTGTGAGATGATCATAGGCTTGTTGTCACTTCTCGTCTAAGAGATCTAGCTAAGTGAGCTGAGCTATTCTATATTTTTCATCTGATATTTGCCCTTGCAAAGATATGTGCAAGGAGGGTAGTTCAACCTCTATGGGTAGTACTGCTTCAACACCATAGACTAAGGAGTATGGAGTTGTGCCTATGGATGTATGGAAGGAAGTTCGATAGGCCCATAGGGCTAGATTTATTTGTAGGTGCCAATCACAACTAGAATCATTGACAACTTTCTTTAGGATTTTGAGGAGGGTTTTGTTAGTTGCCTCTGCCTAGCTGTTACCTTGTGGGAAATATGGGCTAGGAAAGTGGTGATGGATGCAGAGGGAAGTGCATAATTCTTCCATGTTGAGATTTTCAAAGTTACCTCTGTGGTCGGTGAAGATGGTGGATGGGATGCCGAAGCAGCAAACAATGTGGTACAAGATGAACTTGGAGACCTAAACTCCTATAGCTGAGATTAGTGGGACTGCTTCCACCCATTTAGTGAAATAGTTTGTAGCTATTATTATCCATTTATGTCCATTAGATGAGAGAGGTTTGATGGTTCCAACTAGATCAAGGCCCCAACAAGCAAAAGGCCAAGGTGGTGCAATAGGCTGTAGATCCTGTGCTAGAGCGTGCACAAGATTTGCATGCTGCTGACATGGGAGACACTTTCTAAAAAAGTCATAGGAGTCTTTTTCAATGGTAGGCCAATAGTAGCCTACTCTAAGGATTTGTCACACTAGGACAATACCACTCGTGTGGGCACCGCAAAGTCTAGAGTGTACTTCTTTTAACACCATCGCGGCCTCATTTTGGTCTAAACATTGAGAGAGAATATCGTGATAACCCCGACGATATAAGGTATTGGCTATGATAACATAGCAGGATGATTTTTGGATGAGGTTCTGGCATTGGGTACGTGTGAGGTGAGGGGATATGATACCATCGTTAAGGTAAGCATGAATCTTATGGTACCAAGGGGATTGGGGACCAACTAAGATACAAACACAGTTGGAGTCATCATTTGCATAGGCAGGTGTGAGGAGCTACTCGACTAAAAATTCATACTGTATAGCTACTTGGGGAATTTCGAAGAGTGAGCCGATAGTAGCCATAGCATCTACTGCTTTGTTCTGTATTTGAGGCACTTGTGTAAATTGAAGCCTTGTAAAATGCTAGGTTAGCTGATCAACTAGCTCTTTGTAGGGTAATAGCTTTTCATCTTTGGTTTGATATTCATTTAGGGCTTGCTTGATGATGAGCTAAGAATCACCAAAGATTTGTAACTCAGTGATGTTCCATTCTGCAGCTATCTTTAATCCTGCTATGAGGGCCTCATATTCAGCTATATTGTTAGTGCTAGGGATACTTTTGGCTAAAGTTCCATTTGTCAGTGATGAGCTTATGTTCTTGGGGATACTTTTGGCTAAAGTGATAAAGGCGTGCTTGATTTCTTTGAGGTGCATCCTTATGTAACCAATTGTTGATATCTAGAGTGAGCTCCTCATGAAGAGGGATTTTTGAGGATACAAAGGTTGTTGGGCCAAACTGTTTGTATTGAGGAGGTGGAATCTCCTTAGCTTTGTGATATGTTGGTCATCCATGGGCATGTCGATCAAGTGGGAGTGCTTTGACAGCAAATGCATCTGATAGACTATACTCTCCATAGCCTTTGTTATTGATCTTCACGGTAGACAGGGTGGAGGTGAGGATGGTTTTTGGGTCATTAAAAGTGTGGGATGAGCTAGTGATGGATGTGCCAATATCAATTCCAGGGTAATGGTTTGTATATGAAGCTTCAACCGCATTGCAGTAAGCAAAGGGTTCTACATTAGCATGGATGGTTACTTCATTGCCTTGATGCGAAAATTTGATGCACTGATGGTAAGTGGATGGAACAGCTTTCATGGCATGAATCCATGGGTGACCAAGGAGGATGTTAAATGGTAGGTTTAGATCAATAACATGGCAGAGTGTTTCTTGGATGACTAGCCCAACCTTGATTGACAGCAAAATAGTTCCTTCTATGGTTCTTTCCAAGTTGTCATAAGCTTTGATGGTGATAACCTCACTAATGATATCTGCCTCAGTATACCCAGCTTGTTTTATGAATTTTAAGGTGCAAATATTTAAGGCTGATCCATTATCTATCATTACTCTTTTCATGGAAAAATTGGATACCATGATGGCTATGCGAAGTGGAAGGGTGTGATCTGGCTCGACCACGGGTATGTCGGTGGGTTTGAAAGATAGGGCACATGAGGAGGATAGGTGTCCAACAAGATTACAAAAATTAGTAGCGTTGATATCTGAAGGGACACAAGATTCTATGAGAGCATTGTCAAGGATGCTTTTGTACATAGGACTGGTGCAGAGGAGGTCTAAAATGGAGATTTGGGCTAGCATGTTCCCAAGGTGTTCTAAGATATTCTATTGGCTTTTTGATGGAGCTGATGGAGCTGATGGTGCTGGTGAAATTGGTGGGGCTATGATTTTAAATCATGCTCTTTGAGTGGTGGCTACACACTCATTGTTTGGTCCTTGAATATTGATAACATTGACAGAAGGCTCTTTCTTGGATATACAACCTATGAGGCTACCATAGTCTATATAGGATGAAGGGTGGTCATTTTTCTTCCCATGCTGTTGGTTTGGCTGGTAGTTGTTGGTGTTGTTGTTGTTGGCTTGTATAGGTGGTTTTCTAGGATTTTGGTTGTTGTGAGGAGGAAAAGCATTTTGATAGATCTGTAAGCCTGCATTGGGAGAGGTTTGGGCACCAACGGTGATTTCTTTTTGATCAATGAGGTCCTGCACATAATCTTTCAGTTTCATGCATATGAGGGTAGTGTGACCTTTTACCCCATGAAATTTTCATTACTCATTGTCTTTGTACCATGTAGCTTTGGATTGGCTTGGGTTGATCTGCTGGGTAGGAGGAAATTTGATGATGTTTTCCTTGACTAATTTCTTAAAAATGACATCCAAAGGTTCACCAAGGGGTGTATAATTTCTAGGTGCAGGTTGGAATCTGGGCTTTTGTCCTGCAGCTACATTGATGGCATTAGCTTGATTACTAGACCCTTGAAAGTTGGGTCTTGGATTGTGGTTTTGATAGCTTTGGTTATTCTAATGTTGGTAGTTGATAGCTTACTAATTGTTTGGTTGATATGGTGGGTTGGACTAGTTTTGAGAAGGACAAACAATATTCACATGTCTAGTGTCAGTGATGCCATCTGTTGCAATATGCTTTTTTTTGTTCCAATACCTAGACTTTTCATTGGAATGTGATTGACTTTGGTTGACTTCCTTGTAAATCTTGACCACACCATATTTAATGAGTCCTTGCTCAAGGATCATTCCTTTCTCTTTGATATCTTTGTAGGTCTACAAACAGTTCATGGTCATGTGGTGAGCCAAGTTAGGATGGGCATTATCAATAAAAATTTTTACCAAATGGCACTCTAGCAAGGTGCAAGATATGCAGGTGGTAAGGGTTTGCCATCTTTGTAGATATTCGGAAAGGCTTTCTCCACCTTTTTGCTTGGTGTGGAAAAGATCAACTACTGATAGCTTTGTTTCAACAAGATGGGCATATTGGGCTGCAAATGCCTCAAATAATTTAGCAAAAATTTTAATTGTGCCACATGTTATTCTATAAAACCATTCAAGAGCTGGTCCGAAAAAGCTTTTGGGAAAGAGACGCAAGAGGAAGACATCATCTTATGCTACTTCTTGGTAGTGCATGTAAAATTCTTTGATATGTGTGACAAGGTCTCTTTTTCCTCTAAATTTGTCAAATTTGGGAGTCTCAAAATGCTTGGGGAATGGTGTCATGGTAATGGCTCTGCCAAATGGGTAAGGCCACACATTCTCAAATTTGAAGGTTTTTGGATCATTTCCCTCCTGGATGTTCTTCAAAGCTATTTTCATGGCTTCCCATTTTGAATTAATGGGTGATGGTTGGGGTGCCCCCAATGTAGGAGTGCCCTAAGGTAGGTATGTGCTAGATGGAGCAATGGAATATGGATGGCTTTGAGGTATGGGCTAGTAGGGATTGTACATGGCTTGAGCAACTGAATGGTGGATAATGGGTTGCTGAGGTGGAGGGGGCACATATTGCTGCATGTGTTGTGAGGCTTTCTGTTGATATTGGATTTGAGATTGGGATTGAGGAACATAAGCTGGCTGTGGGATAAATGGATTGCTTTGTGGATGTAAGGTATAAGATGGTTGTGAAGCTTGGGGAAAGGATCAGGGAGCTTGTGGAACCTGACTTTGGATTTGAAGAGTTTGACCAATATATGTGGGTTGTGCCTCCATTTGGGAAGGTGTTTGCATGGCAAAAGAGGCCAAGTAATTGGTGGTTGGTGGTGGTGGATTTCCTCCTAGAAGTGGCATAGAAAAATAGTTGGTAATAGGAGCTAATAGATTAGTTGGTGGTGGAGGTGGTGGGAATTGAAAGCTTGGAAATGGAACTGATGGGGTTTGATAGCTTGGTGGCTGGATTTGAAAGCTTGGTAGAGTGGTGGCAGGAGCTTGGGTCACTTGAGAGCTGGGAAAAACATTGGTAGTAGCTTGTGGGGTTTGATAGCTTTGTGGAGTGAGGGTAGTAGCTTGTGGATTTGTGGCTGATGGCATTGAGCTCCAAGGACCTAGTGGAAATGATGGAATTGTGTTCTGAGCTGAGCTAGACAAGATGGGGGTAATGAAGGGTTGATTACTTGGCCTCATGGGTGGCATCCCTATTGTATATTGCTAAGGTTGGCCAAAAATACTAGCACTGATTTGCGATATGGGTGGATTTGGAAGAATGGATTGGAGAGCAGCAGTAGCAATAGTGAAGGGAGTGAATGGTGAGGTGTTTTGGGCAAAGGGGGTTTGGGATGGAGTGGTATGGACCAATGCTAGAGTTGTGGTGGCTAGATTGGCTTGTGGAAGGGAGATTTCAACTTGAGTGGAGGATGGTATGTTTGGGTCTATTGGATCATATGGGGTGGGTTGAGGCTCTTCTTTTGGCACATATTGAGGATAATTCGAATCATAAGAGCCTATGGGTGGTGGGAGTTGCTCAAACAAGGGGTAAGATGGATCTGATAAGGGGGTAGATCTTCCAAAGTTGAAGGCTCCAATGTTGTCCCTTCGAAAGTTAGCCATGATTGTTTCCTTGTTTTTGTCTATAATGGCGTTCACCAATACTATATTTCCTGGTTGGTTCATGAAAGCTTCAATGTCAATAGGTGATGGTATAGCATTCTCTAGGCTAAAGGATGGTTGAGTGCTCAAGGGGAGTGATGTTGTTGGATCCAAATGATAGGGCTCCATTGTTTCCTTCTTCTTCTTGCCTAAGCGAGTGACAAGTGGCATGAAAATGCAGAATTTTTCTAGGGATGAGATGCAACAATGCTGATGGATGCAAAAGAGGAAGGCTTTTCTATGCAAATAATTTACTAGGTTGAGGAAAAGTTGTATGATAAAACCTAAGGAGGATTGAGTTGGGGATTCTAACTTCAAAGATATGTTGCCAAAACATGAAAGGTCTACTTTCCTATGTGCAAGCTTGGTGGTGATTGTGTGAACTTAAAGATAGACTGATGATCCTTTAGGAAGAACATGAGATTGACCAATTGTAGATCCCAACCTTTAGCTCAAGGTTATGAGGGATAACAAGTGACAAAGCTAGATTACCCTAGACAAAGCTTTGTCAAAGGGATAACCTTGGTGAGGTTGGTGGATTTGGAAGATGTTAGGAATGGAAAACTTTTGGCAAAGTGACAACAATTTTGAAGGCTTGGATGTGAAGATTTTTGGATTGCTGGCTAGATGGTTTGGTTCTAAATGAGATGGATGAGCTAAAATGCTTAAGAGGATGACTAAGGATGGCTGAATTACCTACAAGGATGACTCTAAAGTGGAGCTTATGCAAGAAGATGCAGAGAAATAAAGGGGTCTACTCATAGAAGTCATGCCTAGTTGGTAAGGCATAAGCATTGTTAACTCCTAGATGTTGGTTGAGTTGGATGGTGCAATCTAACCAGGCATCTTGAAAAGCTTTGTTGACAACTTTGTCTTCTACTTTGTGGAGTTTGGCAATTCGAGGGCTTGGTGTTAGTTCCTTTCTCTTCGCTAAAAGTTCTTGGTATGCCTAAGATGGCTTGAGTTTGACTTTGTGAAACTTCTATTTGGGTTTGGGTTGCTCTGACATCAATTCTTGAATCTTCTTGGCTTTGAGAGATCTTGGTTGTTTTGTTTCAACTCATTTGACTTATATAATAGGCAGTGACTACGCTAAGTATGCCCTAAGCTAGGATTGACCAAGTTTGGAAAATATTCATTCAACAAATAAAAAATCAAGCAATAGATAGAAACAACTAGATAGAAGTTTTTGATTCTCAGAATGTGATACTTGCATCAAGGAGTGTGTATGTTCTACAAATGTTTTGATCAGTCACTTCAAACACATTAACATCCTAGATGGTTGTCTACAAGGCTGATAGTTGGTTTAGCTAGGGAGTCCTCGATATACCCAAGGTACGTGAGGCCCAAATCCATAGATGAAACCAAAAAGATGTCACACAGCCGAGAGGAGCGGTAACCCACTTCTCCTCTTTCACTTCTCAAGGGTATAAAGTTCCTTGAGGCTTAGCCCAAGTGACAAAATCTTGATTCCAAGAGAGGTGTCTTTGGATTCACCTCCCAATCTTTATACTCCATTAGAATGCTGGAGTTGAGGTCATCCCAAGGGGTGATGAAATCTCCAAGAAGGCCTCCTAAAAAGAGAAACAAGGTTTTGGATCCTAACCTTATGCACCCAAGATGGCCTCGAAAGATGACAAGGGGAGAGAAGACTTGGATGACCTTGGGCTAAAAAGTAGGCTTGTTCGTTTACCAACTGATTCTTATGTGTATTGATCTAGATTTTGCAAGCACTCATGTTTAAGAGACAATGTTCAATTCCAACTTTGAAATGTGCCAGTAAAGAAAAATTGATCGAAGAATGCGAACAAGAAGAAGAGTTAGGGTCAACAAGAAAGTAAACCTGCACGCCCGGAGGCCTTCCACATCAATAGTTTTTCAATTTTAAAATCCAAGTTTTGAAATGTGATCGATTTAGTCTAGAGTTTTGGTCATTTAAGAATTTTGATAAAGTTAAAGCAAACGTTCAAAGAACAAGTGAGTGAGTTAGATTGTGGAACATTTAACACCTTTTTCAAGTAGACCCATCGCCATAAATGGCACTGAGATTGCAACCAATGGTTAAATTGATGGGTGATTAGAAAAGAGGTGAGTCCAAGGAACTACTCAAATTGATTTTTCCAAATTTGTGTTTAACTTAACAAAATTTCTTAAATATTCAAAAATCAAAATTTGCCTAAATTGCATGCAAAAGAGAGATTTGTTTGTTCTTTTTAATGCACCAAAAATTGAAGTGTGAGATATTGCAATGGTTAATTGATCTTTTGCATTCAAGATTGAGTTGTTGGTTTTAAGCATGCATTCCAAGGAAAATTGATTTTAATCCATGGCATTCAAGAGTGTGTTTTGAACAACATACATTCAAAGAAAAATGTGTTTAACCATTCAAGTTCATTCCACGAAAAACTTAAAAAACATGATTAAATCTATTGCTCCAACCTACAATAAGAATAAAAAGCAAATTGATTAGTCACCAAAATCTTCCAAAATGAAAGCTTAACTATGGGAAAAAAAATTTTAAACTTTTTTTGTTATTTTTCCTAGGCTTAAAAATGCTTAGAAAGGTCTAAATCCTAAAACAAAAATGCAACATAAATAGGCAGAGACAACATTTCATCAGGCAGAGATGCCAAAATTTGGAGACGCTAATCTACAGAGACACCAATCTACAGAGACGATAAAGAAAAAAGCGAAGAAGATAGGTTAGTTTTGCGGTGCAAAAAATAGGTTGGCAGTAGTGGAGATGACAGAATAAGAGAGGCAGCGACAGAGATGACAGAACAGGAGAGGCGGCGGTAGAGACGACAGAGTAGCTGTCAGAGGTGCTGATCTACAGAGACAACAGACTAAGGATGCGGTGATGACAGAGTAGCTAGCGGAGACGCTGATCTATAGAGATGTCAATTTAGTTGCATAGATGACAAAGTAGCTGGCAGAGATGATAGTTTGCAGGTGGAGACGCCAAACTACAGAGACAACACTGTGTGAAAAAAGCTAAACAACGTGAATTTTTTCCATAATATTTTATATTTTTTGTTATTTTTGAATTTTTGAGGGTATGTCTTCTTCCCAAGTTCACCCTTCAACCTGCAAAAATAAGTGAAACACCCTACAAGTCACTCAAACAACAAAAAACATTAGATTGTTAGAAAAAATAACATATAGATAGAAATTGATGATTAAATGACCCATAGTGGGGTCCCACAGGGCATGCCAAAATGTATATGCTATATTATTATGTTAGAAACACTAAATTAAGAAATCAAAAGCATTTACAAACTAAAATACCATAACATAAATGAGAGACTAAAGAGGAAACCCCAATTGGAAATATGAGCCAAATGAATGGACTCTCCCAATAGGATTTAGCTCTTTGCTTGGTAGATGAGTCTAAGGATTGGGATGTATGCTCAAGATGCTCAAACTATGCTTCAATGGTGGGGATGAGTAAATGGAAAATTGGTAGCTTTCTGAGCTCTCAACTTGGCATTATAAAGGTATGGTTGATGGCTTTTGGTTTTCAAACTTACATTATAACTTTGGCTTAAAAGTTGTGATGAAATGGCTTGGGAGGGGATTCAATTTATAGGCTAAGGGCTTGAGGGATGGAGGGTTAAGATGGAAGGAAAGGAAAAAGCTTAAGGAGGGCTAGGATGCACTCAAAGGGGAGCACATGGATTGTGCTTGTTTAGCACCAATCAGGGAGTGACACATGTCATAGGGTGAGTGGATGGAGGAAAGGGAAAGGATGAGTCAACAAAAGAGGCTCAAGGGATAATATCTTCATAAAGACCCTTCATTATGGCTTGTAAGAGATTGTAAGAGTCTTTATTGCCTTTGCAAGAGCATTCATTGTTGGGTGGTTGGAATATTTTGGAGGGAGTTGAGATTGTTGACTTTTCTTGGCTTAGGAAAGTCTTAAGCTTACTTAGGGAATGTGACAAGTTTAGGAGGTGGATTAGAGATGGTTTAGGATTAGATTAGGCTTGTTACAGATTTGCAAGTGGATGGTATTTAACAAGGGTGGGTGAGTTAGTGACTAATCTTAGTTAGTATGGGTGGATGGGTTGGATTAGGTTAAATGAAGGGTTTAGGAATAGGTTAGGGGTTATTAGATTTGAGGGTTTTATTTATCAACTAGATTTATTTAATAAATGGGGATTTTGGAATTAGATAAAAGAATAGGATTTAATTGATAAATAATAGGTTATTTGATTTATCAATTAGGACTATAGATGATTAATTAAATTAATCAGCTAGGGGATGGCAAACGATTAATTAAATAGGAATTTAATTAATGATGCCTTTATAGATAACTAAATAGGATTACCAAAGTGGTGTAATCAAATTTAGGTGTCTACATCAATAAGTCAGGGAGAGACTGGCATCTCCAGATTAACCCAGCCCTATGGGCATATAGGACAAGCATTAGAACTCCAACAGGCACAACTCCTTTTGTGTTGGTGTGTGGGGTAGATGCTGTGCTTCCAATAGAGGTCGAGATTCCTGCCTTGAGAATCTCCATGAAAGGCCTTATCATTGATGATGACTATAGGATAGCTCAGCTTCAAGAGCTTGTGTTACTAGATGAATGATGACAATTCGCATGTGATTATCTACAAGCATATCAACAAAGAATGGCATGAAGTTACAATCAGAGGATTAGGCCACGTAACTTCCAGCTGGGTGACCTCGTCCTGAGAGAGAACCCTAAGAATCAACAACAATGAATGCAAAAGGGAAAGTTTGAACCAAACTAGCTAGGTCCATACATCATCACTACAGTATATGGATCTGGCGCTTATCAGCTTTCCACAACTGAAGTAGAAGTGCTTAAAGAGCCTATCAACACTCTCCACCAGAAGCAGTTTTACAGTTGATTTAATCTTAGCAAGGTCTTTGTACATATCTATATGTCCTAAAAAAAATCTAAAAATCAGAAAATGTCTTGAAAAAATTGTTACCCTGGTGAAAAGCTAGCAATAGGCACCTTGGTAGCACCAAAAAAAAGAGAAAAAAGAGAAAAATACAAAAAAAATGAAAAACAAGAAAAGTGCCATTGGTGAAAACCTGGAAATAGGCATCATGGTAGCAAAAAAAAAAAATCCTGCCAAGAAGGTGAAAACCTGGTAAATAGGCACCTCTTGTTCCCAATGCTCCATCTTGTAGTGCATCTTCTAGCTATTCTGTATAGTCTCTTTCATGCTTTTGCTTTCCTACTTTTCCTGCTCATGTATCCATGGATTGAGTCTTGTCACAGCTCAGGGGCATTCCCCTTTAGTGTCACTATTTTTGATATTCTCCTCATAGAATCTCCTTCGCGACAATCACCAGTGGTCCTCACTATGTCTTCCTACTATTGCTGGTACTCTTTTTGAGATTCTCCTCATAGAATCTCTTTCGTGATAGTCACCAGTGGTCCTCACTGCATCTACCTTCTATTTCTAGTGTCACTCTTTTTGAGATTCTCCTCATAGAATCTCCTTCGCGACAGTCACCAGTGGTCCTCACTACATCTGCCTACTATTGCTAGTGTCACTCTTTTTGAGATTCTCCTCATAGAATCTCTTTCGCAATAGTCACCAGTAGTCCTCACTACATCTGCTTACTATCGCTAGTGTCACTCTTTTTGAGATTCTCTTCATAGAATCTCCTTCGTGACAGTCATCAGTGGTCCTCACTACGTCTGCCTACTGTCGCTAGTGTCACTCTTTTTGAGATTCTCCTCATAGAATCTCCTTCGAGACAATCACCAGTGGTCCTCACTATGTCTGCTTACTATCATTATTGTCACTCATTTTGAGACTCTTTCCATAGGATCTCTTTTGCAACAGTCACTAGTTTTTTTAACTATGTCTTCCTACTATTGCTCAGGTCATGTATCTAGATTCCTTTTGGAAAATCTCTCTTGCGAGAGTCACCAGTCATCTTGGCTATGTTTGTCTACTCTTTCTTAGTCCTCTTTAGGTTCTTCATCGTGAAGATTCCTCTTTGACCTTAGTCACCAGTCGTTCTGACTGCATTTGCCTACTGTTGTCACCCTACTAAAGAGATATCTTTCAAATGTATTCTGGACATTGACACTTAACATCAATCCCAAAACATTAAACTCAAACAATGATATACTTGTTTGGATATGCTAAGCATTTTCTTTGTTTGCTTTGTTTTTCTTTATCATATCCCCTCGAGCAAATTTGATGATGTCATCTTCGACTAGAGAAGTAATGACTGGGGGCATGATCTTTTCTTTGCTTTCTATTTGCGATTTAGTTCCAACAAGTTGATACGTTCCTATAAAAGGGGTGTCCACTATAAGAGCCTCCATCTCGTATTGGATGGTCATGTGTACCTCGAATCCTTTTATACAGATACGTCAATGAAATTGGTTCTTCTCCTTGTTTTTTGGAGTGAACTCTTCATGCTATAGCACATACTAATACTCATCCTATTAAGTGAATGTATGGGTCACTGTGAGTATATCTAGCACACTTCTATCTCAGGTTATGAATGCAAGGGTTGTTGCAAACAGAATGAATACTGAATACTTAGCATGAGAGGGATCTCACATGTGGTTGGTGTGCCTGTCATGCAAGCAACATTCAGGTCATCCTAGCCTCTATGCTTTGATGCTTATTTTAACTTGCTACATTAAAAGGGACAAATGTTATGTTCATTTTGGCTTCTTGTGCCTTGAATACTTACATTTAATCCCAACAAACCAATAACATATGTTATATTCATATTTCCATGACTGCAATGTCAATGGGAATTGTATAACATATGAGCTTTATTTTATATCCAATGATGATAAATCGTCGAGGCTTGATAACTAGACCTAGGGTTGCATTTAACATAGTCTTGCATTACATACTTCATTTTCATAAGCATGCAATTCCATGGTCATTCTATTTATACTCCACATGCATTGGATTCCTCCACGACTGCATAAGCATTTGGTTCGTCGATTCATGCTCCTCAAAAGAATACCTGTGACTATCAAGCAAAAACATGCAACACTATGTGAGATGTCAGTTCATACATATGAATTCTCTCTAAGTACAACATACATCTCATGTACATCAAAGTAAAACAAAATAAACAATGACATGTACACAGGAATACTTAGCTCAAAATCTCGTATATATATATATATATATATATATATATATATATATATATATATATATATATATATATATCAAAAGAATGGGTCAGTACAAAAATGGGTGCTATTCGAGAACAATCGATCAAAAAATGATACATGTGGTGCTGGCACACCAATCGATACATAGCCAGGGATCAAAATCAAATATCAGGCATAGAGCATCTAACTCTGTCCCGAACCCTCACCTCCAGGAGGAACAGGAGGAGTGGGGGCAGCAGGTGGCGAAGGCAGCGGTGGCATATGTAGCTTGACAAGAGGTCATGCACCCCCAGACTATCGTGCATACTGAGAATAGCACTGCACCTGGAGTGTCTCATCTAGCATGGCACTGGTATATGCAGCATAGTAATATGCTGCCCAAGCTAACTGGAAGTGGATCTCATCTTGTGCCAACTCTAATCTTCGCTCATCAATCTTGGCACACTCTCTCCAAAGATCAGTGTCTTTCTTTCACTCTACCAGATGTGCATCCCTAATTGCCACTGCAATCTATAACTCTCCCAACTATCGGGAGGCCTGATGAACCCACTCGCAATACTGCCGCACCATGTCTTGCACCCCACCTACTAGCTGATCTTGCATGTCCTCATCTACCATCTCTAGTGCCTGTTGTTGTGGAGGTACCTATGGCTATGGAGGCAACTACTGGTATGGACCCTCCTACTATGTGTCCTACTCCTCTGTCCTCTGCCTCTACCATCTAATGTGTCTTGCCCCACTACCCCCAACACTTGGGTCTGATCCCATCTGACGTGAGAGAATAGGCATCTACTGTATCCGATGCTGGACCTATGGAAAAATCTTTGGCTAACCTGGTGGCTATGGATGTGCCTACTTCTATTGGGTTACCTATCTTTGTACCTACCCTACCATCCCTAGTGGATCCGTGAAGCATGGGAATGGATGGCTGATCAAAAATGCCTAATATGCAGGTGTCATCCTGCATCTACTACCTCTGGTAGGTAGTCCCACTGAACTAGAGCTAGACTAAGGATATCTATCATGGATCACCCCAAATCCATCTATAGAGGCCATCCCTACTCAACATCCTTTTGCACCCTAGCATAAGCACAGTACTCATGTGAAATGTCCTAGGGATGGCCATACTACTACCACACCCATGAAATATAAAATATCTCTATAATTGATGTCATCCTGCTTGTCAAAGGATGAGAACTAAACATCCATGGTAGCTCTCTAGGGGCATCATCCCAGTCCTCTATCTCTCTCCAAGGTCGCCATACAATGGACACCAGGTCATCAAGATGCATCTGCCAGTACTTAGTCTTACCCAGGTAGGCCTAGCTAATATGTCCTCGATATCTACATATGTAGGGCTCCATGGGCTCTCTAGCATCCTCAAAAATTGGCTGACATATGAGAAGATGCTCCTATGCCCAGATCTGCAATACATAGACCCCCACTACCATGGTCTTCTTCTTGTGGAAGATGACCTTGTGCATCTCATGGAAAAGGTGAGCCAGCATGCACTGACCCCACCCAAAGATCTCTGGTGCCTCCAACATCCTGCGAAGCATGGCACCCCATCCACACTCCAACCCATGCTATCCTCTATCAAGACATAAGAAGTAGCTCAAAAATGTACCTAGCACAGATGCCAGCCTATGTGTGGGTCCATAGGCATGCATCAGCTCATCCCAACTAATGGCTCTGCCCCTCAATAACTCTCTCCCGAACACAACAGATAATGCCTCTATCCTTGCTCAGGGCACTGTATCATAGATGACTCAGGCATCATGAAAAGGAATCCTCATAATCCTCTAGATGTCCTCTAAAGTGATGGTCATCTTTCCCAGCAGCAAGTGGAAGGTGTTCACCTCTGAATGGAAATGCTCCACCAAAGCTGTGAGTAAGTCATGATTCACCATCATGGCTAGAATCTGGCATAGAGAGGACAAACCCAATCGAGCAATGTGTGCCCGATCTGCATCATCAAGACTCCACAATAGCTCCCCATATGGTGGGAAATGAGATCTAAATGCAATGTCACCAAAAGACTTCTACACGCACAAACACAAACAACAAATAAAATAACCAGTATCAAGTCGAAATGATGCACCAAAACCAATTAAAATGCTATTTTTGAGTGCAAAAATCAAATTTTTAAGCATAACTGTCATGAGATTTTGCACAAAATTTGTGAAATCTCGCATGAAGCTCTCCCAATTAAGTGTGAAATCATTCTTTCTTCACACGAAGATTCCTAATTTTTCATGAAAAAAGAGCTACTCACGCAAAAAAATAACTACTCGCATGAAAAAAGAGTTGTCTACGCAAGAAAAGAAATTCTCGCACAAGACATGAATCGCCTCGCATGAAGAAACTCAATCTTCGCACTAAACCTAATTCTTCCTACACGAAGATCCTCTGGCCGCGTGCAAAGAAATAGTACACCCTATTTCTTCACATGAAGAAAGAAGGTCTTCGTGTAAGAAGAGATTGGCCTTGTGTGAAGATCAAATTGACAATCCTAAAACATGCTAAAATGTGCAATAAATGACCTCAAAATGTGTGAAAATAAAAGTATGAAGGTAGGGACTCGATGACTCACCGGTGGTCTGTAGTCTCCTAGGTGGCTGTGATGTCTAGAGCACTTGAATTGATGATGTCTAACATTGACTGCCATGTCTCTCTCAGAGCTCAAATCAATAGAAGATAAATGCAAAAATGAATTGAAAATTACCCCTCGAGCCCTTATATAGCTATTGACCCAAATTTTTCAAAGTGCTCAGATTTGTGCAAAAATCACACCCCTGGCTAATTGGAGTATTCTGGATCCATTTTTGAGATCAAATTCAAAATTTGACACACCTAAGAGCCTCAAAAATGCAAAGACCGACACGATCGAATGCTTGTGCAGCCCACATATTTTTGATACTTTGTGATTCTTGGAATCCTTTCATCTCTACATTCTCCATATTTTCAAAATTAATTTTTGAAATAGTTAGCTCAAGTCAACTGTGGCTACATCTAGTCAAATTTTGGTCAAACTTGGTCTTATGACTTCGCAATCATTTCAAATCAACCCCGAATCTTCTTTTGATTGTTTTGATCTCTTCTATATTTTGCTGAATCTTAGATTTCTTCTATATCTCATGATATACTACTTCAAATCATATTTCTGGTGTGTCATCTTTTGATTTTGCTCTTGAGGGGGCAGGATGATTAACATCATTAAATACCTATTGCTTGGGGCATCTAGTTCCCATCTTATGTCCTTATCACTTGGGGCATCTCATCACTCGGGGCATCTTGTTCCCTTCTATTTGGCATCTTTGCTACCTATCTTATATTTTCATCAATTGATCAACCTTATAATAGCTCTTCTCAGAGTTTGATGGACAAGTATTGGGACAATCTAAACCTCAAATGCTAAGGATCAAGCCTCATTCTGGGGATGATTCTATGACTCATGATTGGACCTTGTTATCTTTTATCGATCTTAGTTATCTAGGTGTTCTATCTAGATCCTTGAAGGTTAAGCTATGTTCTGGAGATAATCTTCTAAATGCTTTGAGTTTTAGGTATTTAGGTTTTCTATCTAGATCCTTCAAGATTAAAATTTGTTCTTGAGATAATCTTCTAAATGCTTATCAATTTTAGGTATCTAGACATTCTGTCTAGATCCTTAAAGATTACGCTTCATTCTAGAGATAATCTTTTAAATGCTATCGATCTTAGGTATCTAAGTGCTCTACTTGGATTCCCTGGGATTAAGCTCTGTTCTAGAGATAATCCTTAAAAGCTTATCAATTGGTCTCCGTGTAATCAACTTTGGAACCAATCTCATGTTCGCATCATGCTTTATGATTATCTTTGAATTGAATGTGTTGCTCGCACATTCATTCAAAGAGGGGCAAAATGTAATACCCCAAAAATTGGCTCATTGCCATCTCAACCAATTTGGGTCTATTTTTGATCTATCCTAAAGTCATATTCCATTAGGTAAATTCTTATTTGACTACTCGCTACTTGACTTAATTGTTAGATGCAAAAAACCCTAATCTGCATTCATCATGCTTATTATTTAATTCCTATAGTATTTACTCATATTAGTCACATTAAACCTATTTATTAATATTTAATTTAATTCCTAAGTATTTATACTTTAATTTAATTTAATTATCTCCTAAGGCTAATGTACTATGGACTCATTTTGGCTTGTGTGAGGGGTTAAATGTTCCACATCTTTGGACTCACCTCACAATAGTTAAAGCGTTAAGTGTACCACCTTGTGCTTTTTGATTACTTTTGGATAGATTTGTTTTTGGGAATTAACATCTGTACAGACATAGTAATTAAGCCCCCATGAACAATATTCGTGGATCTTGAGGGAGTGGGTTCCTAGTGAAACTCCTCTCTAAGACGGATTCCTTGTAGGTGGGGAGGATACTTTGAGCATCTCACAGATAGATGAATCTTCAACTTGTTGATTAAGGCATCCTTTCTCTGGAGAGGTTGATAGATCACTGGGAGTTGATATCATAGATCTTTAAGAGATACTCTTAGTTTAGCGTGTCAGATTAATCTTTCTACTTTGATTGGGCTAAAAGTGAAAAGGTGTCAAAACCTTGAATCTGGAAGCTGAGTCCCCTTGTGGTATACTATTGTGAGTCAGTCACCTTTAGAGAGGGTTAGCCATAACAGACAATCCCTCTATAGGGAAAACTATGTTGACGAAACCTCAAATGGTAATAGCCATTTTTGACGTGGTAGTGACAATTTCTATATAAATGTCCTTGTGGAAGAAATTTCCATGGGTGTGATTCATTGTGGGTTGTCAGATCTCCCCAACAACTCTTGAAGATTAAGTTCTCGGACTGTGTCAAAACCTCAGTGCGCTAGGATTGGAGGTCACCCCTGTAAGTCATAAAAGTTGCAGAGTCAAAACATTACTAAAAACCTTAGTAACTATCCTTCATCTTGACATTTGACAATTTAAGGCTTTTCGACTATCCTTCAATCACCTCATTTTTTGACTTCCATAAGCCAACCCTAGTGTCATGTTTGGTCTCTTCAAGATCCTTAGAATGTAAGGAAAAATTGTAAGTAGACATATCCTTGATTCTTTACTCTTTGGTAGGCTTTGCAATCTCCATTGTTAGATACCCTATTTTAGGATCTTGTTGAAGAATGGACAATGTCTTCTACTTCTTGACCTTTCTTACTATTGATCTAGAGTGGATAGCAAGAGATAAGGTATCCTTGTTGGGGGATTCTCTATCTTTCCTCTTTCTCTTTTTGTCTAGAGTATCTTCCAACTATGAATCTATGCCTATCACCTTGGAGGCAGCCCTGAGGGAATTTATGCTAAAAATCTTTCTCTTGACTGGGTGATTGTTCTCATAGTCAAAGAGAAAGGATTCTTTGAAGCTTGTGAAATGAGCTTTGAAGAATCTTGGCCCTTAACTACCTCTAAAGTTTTCTTTATTGCATCATAAAATTTAGTAGACTCACTATCACTACTTCCTCCATCTCTTAAATCCACTAGTTGTACTTGAGGACTACTCACAAGGAGAAGCACAACACTTATAGATGGAGCTAGGCTACTATGAGGAAAGAGGGCCAAAGTAATTACACCATCTTTTGGCTCCTTCAATTCTCAGCTTCTGGTTGGCTTCTAATCATGAGAGGGAGCCATTTTTGCATGTCTTAGTCAAAGGAATTTTTTTTGGGAGGTTGATCACCTCCACCTGATGGTTGAGGCAATCCTTGAGTGATAGCTAAGGTTGCACCTAATGTGCCACATTAAGAGGAGGAAGCCACTGCAAATACTAGAGAAGCTTGAGAGGATGTGTGTTTACTTTGACTCCTTTTTGCTATGGTCCATTTGACCCATTTTTTAGTCCTTTTGATGATATAGGGCATCATTATATCTAGCTCCTCTCCTACATCTTCATAATGTTCCAAGCTTATCAAAGTACCTCTTAGATTGGCTAGATAAGTATTATTGAACATGTTATGACCATTAGCTTCTATTCCTTCTATATCAATATATATTTTATACATTTTTACTTGATCAACTATTAGCCTTGTGAAGGAAAAATCATGACTCTCAAACTTGTCTTTGTAATCAGCCCAGTTGTCTTCAATGGTGATGATGTATTTGATCATACGTCTAATTTGCAACACCTCCCTTGCATACCCATTTGGATCAAAAATGGGCCTTAAGACTTCATAAATCTCCAACTTATACTTCATTTCAAACACCTTTAGCATGTTCTTGGCATCAAAATGGGTTTCACAACTAAAAGCTCCAACCTTCATATGGAATTCATACCCTTTCTTCTTCATAATCCCACTCGACATGTTCACCTGAGTAGCCTATTACACAATCTCAATCAACACAATCATTTCATTGGATATCTCGACAGCTTCAAGGGGAAACCATCAAAAGTTGCAAGATGAAAATACAAGAAGGATGAAATTTGGATGAAATAACTCCCAAATTGACTAATGGCCACCATGGCTTCAAGACTAAGTCTTCTCTCTAGACATCCCTATAGCTCTCTACAAATTCTCATGGTGAAAACATCATTAACTCTTACATACTCTAAATAACTATTATCCAATTGTAAGCATGGGTAGAACTCATAAGACTTTACATCATAGGAAAATTTTCCACCCTTGGGATGCCTGGTCATAATTGTAAAGAAGCTAACATGTAAATGAGGAAGGAGGACATATAGAACATATTGTAGACATTTGCAGCATGAAGAGCATTGGACATAATATTTCTTACCTCATGAGCCCAATCAATATATTGGGGGTCAAAGAAAATTACTTGCACCAAAAAGAAATATTAATCAACAAAATTTAAATCTTCTATCTCACCTTTTAGTCTATGTAGGAGGACCAAGATATTGACAATGTCAAGTTTGAGATTAGTCTAAAAAAGAGTCTTAGGAACCTTACTCTTGGCACTCCATGGTTTTTGGAACCATGAATACATGATTTCCTTCCTCCATATCATCTTCTTAGTAGAGAACTTGGAATTAGCTCCTTTGAATGTCAAATCTAAGAATTCATCTTGTTCTAGAACTTGAAAACAATTCACCACAGTTTTCTTATCAATGGAAATCAACACTGTGTCATCCGGTAGCACAAATTGTCTAGTGTCTAGGTTGTACTGATTTATACATTCATGGATCACTTCTGAGGCCTGGACTATAATTGGAAAACTAGTTTCCTTGACCAACCTACTTCCTCAGAGCTTCTTAGTAATGGGATGAATTAGGTCTGACCTCACTCTCTTTTGAAAATATTACATTTAGTAGAAATGGAGAGAGGTATTTGTGAAATTATGTAGTGAAGACTTAATTCTGTTCACCTTGTCAAAGCCCACAAATCTAGTTGCCATTCTTTTTTTTTGAATATGAATTTTGAATCAAGAGAATGAGGGGAATAGCTAATGTATAGACACTAACTTTTTGAAAATGTTATGCACATTAACAGAATAATATTTCAAGAAAGAGCAGTAGTTTATTCAATTATTCATGTTTCCATATATATGGGAGCTTCAATCCATCCATTGATCTTCAAAATTCATTCCACATGAATGAATTGAAGGAGAGATCCATTGAAATAGTAAATGCATGGTTTTAATGGATATCTTGGGGTCTTATCACTATTCCATTGGCCCAATGGTAACTTTCTATCTCCCCATACTTACTTTCCCATTTTCCTTCAAGTTTTTGGAAGTTACAAATAGAGTACTCAGTGGGAAAATATACACTGACTTGAATTTTGGTGCATTAGCTCTTTCCTTCTATGGTTAAATTCTTTTCATTATCATCTTGAGATGCCTTATGCACAAACTATGGGTCCAATCTACTTACTAGCTGGATTTTCTTTAAAATCTAGGAAATTGTCTTCATGGATTTAAAACCCACTAAGCAGAAGACAATTTGTGTTTTTCTACCAATGCTTCTCTTTTAGTTTAACCCTTTAACTATTGTTCTTTCTAGGTCTAGAAATTTCTAAAGGAGGTGCAAAAATTTTGTAGGGGACCACTTATTGTTTCTTTTCCCTCAAAATTTCCATTTGCAAACCAACTTCATGTGTTGAAAAATCACTAAGGAGAAGTTCATTCTAGATTTTCCATCGGGAATAATTATGAGAGCTTCTGATGAATCCTAAAAAATTTATAAGGTAAATAATTGTAAAGGGAACATGAATTTTCCATAGGGTACCTCACTATTTTCTTTCTTTGATCTACATGCGTCATTCGGTACTCTTTGTGGGAAATAATCTTCATGGGTTGAAAACATGCCGAGGAGAAGAAAAATTCTAAATTTCTACAAGCTTGTTTTTTTATTGAGAAAGTGATAGACTAAAAGAAGATATAAATTTGTAAATCATCTTTGTAAAAGAAACATGAATCTCCATTAGACCATGCACTATCCTACCCGTATAATCCCTTGACAAAATGGAGGAACACTCAGTTGTGAAATGCGGAGAAGGAGAAATGGAGAAATCCAATGGAGACTCGTATTACCTAGGAAGGCTTAGACCTAGACTCAAAACCCAACTAAGAACTCATTATAACCTAAGTATTCATTTTCACTAATTAGGTAGAGGGTGAAAAGTGACACAACATTCTTCTAGCTCTTCATAATTTGTATCGCAATTACTAGTAATAGGTATGACCTTTTTCTTTTTCTCATCTTTCGATTCTTTTAATATCAGCTTAGCTTTAAAATAAAATTCAACATTCTCATATTTTAAATTATTAAAATTTTAAAGTTTAAAAGTAATGAGTCTACCAACTAGTCCTTCATAGGTCAAATTACTACCATGGGTACACCTAAGTTCTTGTATAGTAGAGACTCTAATAGCATAGATAGGCAGTAGGGTTCTCAATACTTTGTTGATCATAGTCTCATCTTCAATCTATCCATCAAATCCTTGAATTGCATTAACTATTAGCATGAAAGGTAATTATACTACTTTGGTGGAGTATCCTAACATTAGCAAGTATTGACATGTTCCATTCATTATTGTGTTCTTCATTGATGTCAACATAGTATGGTTTTTGTAAAGACTAGTTGAGTAGCAAAAAGAGATCTTATTTGTTCAGATAATGGTTTGATTTTCTAGAGATGCATGGCCATGGACATTTTCTAATGATGTGGTTTAGTGGAAAAAATATAAGTTGAAGACATACAAAAGTTGTACCTAATTTACAGAGAGTAGTACAAAGACACAACATTAGGAAAGAAATTTCTTATGATTTTTTGATACCTTTCATCTAAGATGTAATGACAAGATGCATTGTTAGGTAGTGAAAAAAGGATAGTCTATTGGTGATGTCAACAAGTATGCAAGCCCTAGTATCTCATGTGTGAACTTTTGTATAGACTATGAGCTGATAATGCTATTGTAATTGTAATTAATTAATTACCTTATTATAATGAATTGGGACAGCCTCAAGGCCAACTCAAGGAATCATTTTGAAGATATGGTATAAAGGAAAGATGTTTTCCATGTTTGTAAAGTATCTATTGTTGTACAAAATGTGAAATGCAAAAAGGAGTAGAGTGTTTGGTAGATGTGAGTAAGTGATCCAAGAGATTATTGGATGGGAGTTTTGTGATATGGTTACAAGATTAGAAGGAGAAGAGGTCTAGTTGAAAGGATAGAGGAAGAGGAATGCATAGTGGGTCCATTGGTCTTAACCTTGAAGTTGTTTGGGTAGTGGGTCCAGTTGTCTTCCACAACTCCTTACAAGGTTGGAATCTCCTAACAAGGATTCAAAGTCTCCTAATAGAGACTCATATGTATTGAACAAGGAATATTTATATTAGTACATTATCTTATGGGTACCATCCCCACCGGTGTTTTCCCTCTGATCAATGGTTTCCCTAGTTAACATATCTGGTGTTATAGTGTATGAGTATCTTGTTGTAGTTTTTGATTATATAACTCATATGGTTTAACTTTAATAAGGTTGATAATTGTGATATTAGTTGGATAAATGATTCACACCCCCTCTTAGTTATATTGGTGGACTATATATTCTAAAAATTGTTATCAAAGCATCAAGTCCTTGAAGGATAAGCTTAATAGCTTTAGGAGATCGATGGTGAATCTTTTTAGAAAGGATAGTCTTATATTTAATGGGGCCAACTATCATAGTTAGAAGGAGAAGATGAAGACTCATCTATGTTGGAATTCTTTAGAATAAGAGAGAGGGGGGTGAAAAAATTATCCAAGGTCCAAATATACAAATAAAACTTTTCATATCTTAGTGAACCCATATCCATAAAACATATTCATCATGCATGCATCCTATAGATCATACAATCACTTAAACATGTAGGTTACTATCAAATCAACTTTGCAGAAATGTAAGAATGAATCATAATAGATTCAATAACACATTTGACAAAATGATTTTACATGGAAACCCAATTTTAGAAAAGCCACCGGTAACATGCTACTTATTCTCACTCTTTTAAAGTAATACCCTCTGAAAGGTCAACGCTATTAAAGGTTACAATGCACACTATTAAATGTGACATGGTTAGAGGATTTCAATTACACTATTATGAGTGAGTCTTGTTAGAGGACATTAGATCATTAACTTGGAACATCACCTAATTAAAGGATTTACAAATGACTATTAGGTCAACCTTAATCCAAAGGATTTAGCCTAGAGTAGCAAAATGATTAGAAAGTAATAGTAAGGCTTGATCTAATAACAACTTACAACTCACTTTGTAGATTACATATCTCTATTTTTAGTCCTCCATTCTACTTGATTTTTCTCACTTCAGTTCTAATAGCTTGTTCAACCTTCAAGCATCCATACTCTTAAGCCTTCTTTCTTTACTTGCCAATAGCAGTCTCTTCTCTTTGGTCACTGAATGAATCAATACCTTAGACTCCTTGTCTTCCTTAGGTTCTTGCACCTAACAACTTTTTCTTCTAACCAACCATCTTTATAAATAGAAAATTAAGATTTGTTATGTTCATCCTTTATTATCCATTTTAGGATTAGGTTGGATTAGATAGGTTTCAATAAATCTACCCATATTTTTAATTTATTCCCTTCTAGAAATTTCTCCTTCAATCCTCTTTGAATTTACCTCAAAATGGTTTAGCTTGAATTCTATGCCACTAGCTCATAAAGCTTATCTTCCACATGGTTCACACAATCCAAGAAATCAAACTTGTTAGCTCATATTCATCAAATTCACAATCTTTCTCATAATGTTGTCACTCAACATTAAACTTACTTCTAATGCTTGACACACACTACGTTGCTCAACATCCACTACCAAATCATTCGACACAAACTAAATTTTACTAATGCTCAACATTAACTAAAATTTACTTAGAAAACACTATATCACTCTACATACATTGAAATTTTACTTTTCTTAGCTCTAACTAATTTTTTGCTCGGCTTACACTAACATTACTTGGCACCTACACTGTAGATTGTTAAGCTTGGCAGACACAATTTATTTTTCTTGTTCTTCTAAATCAAATCAGTTTATCCATCCTTTGCAACCTTAAGTAGATAATTAATGCACCATAATATTACTATCTTAACTAATCCTTGTACTCCATTTCCATATCAGAACTCAACCTTTCCTTTAGGTGCTATTGTTACCTCATTTGATCAAATCCTCTTCATCAATCAAAAAAATTATATTACTCAAATCATCTAAGAAATTATCTTACCAGAAAATAGAAAGTTTGACATCAATAACAAAATAATGATTGAAACACATTCTCATACTTGTATCAATTTATTTTCAATAATGTCCCTCTTTAGCATTGATGGAAAACCAAACTTAGCTAGTATAACCAACAATAATACCAAAAAGAAAATATTCCTTGTATTGACATCTCTCCCTCTATCAGAAACTTTCATCTTTTGAATAGGTTACAAAAAAATTTCTGATCAACAAACAACCAACTCATCCTTATGAATC
The DNA here is from genome assembly GCA_028749045.1 of Cupressus sempervirens. Lineage (NCBI taxonomy): Eukaryota > Viridiplantae > Streptophyta > Pinopsida > Cupressales > Cupressaceae > Cupressus > Cupressus sempervirens. Next base: position 748,101,810 of record CM053783.1, read on the forward strand.
CCTTTGGTTCACTTCTTATATTCCCCTCTCTAGATTTCTGTATTTCTCTTTTTATTTCTCTAGATTTCTCCCTTTCTTTTTCTTTCTCCTTTTTTGAGAATAATGCCAAAGACTTGTGATCTTAATATGTAGATATGAACATTTTTAGTTTCTCCCTCTGTCACCTAGCTAGTGACTAATTTGTAGCTCCAACTCTTTGATTACATTAGGCAGCTCTTAATGTAAGATCCACTACATCAATGTATAACATATGTCAATCATCTTGTTTGATGCAAGGAACCTCTCATACTTCTTGAATAGCCATGGATAGGGGTATCACCCCTAGTTTACCTCTTAGATACTCATGAGCATTCTTAGGTAATGCTTTTGTGAAGATATCAACTATTTTTTATTTATTTTTTGGTGTTAACATATTCCATCTTCACCTCTTTATCTTGAACTAACTTTCTCAAGTAATGATACTTGATTGCAATGTGTTCAGTCTTTGTATGCATCATTTGATATATTTATAACACTTGCATTATCACAATAAAGTATCATAGATTTAGTGATTTCCTCCTTCATACCTTTAAGTAGTTGTTTGGTCCATACAATGATTGTACAATTTACTACAACAACAAAATATTTAGCTTTAGCAATATATTGAGATATGTAGTTTTGTTTCTTGCTAGTCCATGTAGCCAAGCTTTTTCTTAAGAAAAATGCTTCTCCACTAGTGCTCTTTTTGTCATCAATATTTCTAGCTCAATCAGCATCAGTGTAGGCTCTCAATTCAAATTTCTCATTTTTCTTATAGTATAGACCATAGTCTTCTATGCCTTTTTGATATATCATATTATTCTCTTAACAACCATCAAATGATTCTCCCTAGAATTAGTAGAGAATCTTGTAACTATCCCAATAGATAATTCAATATCTATTATGTTGTGTACTACATATTGTAATTTTCCAATCTTAGACCTACACAATGTTTGATTCACCTCAGCTGAATTATCATTATTTAACAATTTGTGTCCTATCACCATAGGTGTGCTTACTAGCTTGGAATCTTCCAATCCAAAAGTTTTTAATATCTCCTTTACATAATTTGACTGAGTGATGTATATATTGGACTAACCACCAATGTTCCCCTTTAGGATTCATGACATGGCTTAACTACCTCCTATGTTCTATAAGTCTAATGGTTGTATCAAGCATTAATAAGCCAATTTTTTGGTGCAATGACAACTCTAGCTTGTAACAAGTGGTAAAAGAGTTTGACTATAGGCTCGAATCTCCTTAGGTAATGCTGAGGGGGGAATTGTTGGATTGACTACCAACATTTCTCTTTGAGATTCATGACATGGCTTAACTACCTCTTGTGTTCTATAAGTCTAGTGGTTATATCAGACATTAATTGGTCAATATTTTAGTGCAATGACAAATCTAGCTTGTAATAGTATATACCATATTTCATCTAATGTAATTATAAACCCACAAAGAACTTGATCTCTCCAAACATAGACATCTCAAATTCCTTCTTCATTTCATTTGTAAAAGCATTACATAAGTTATCTTGACCTCCAAATATGATATCATCAACAAAAATCTTATATAGTTACATACCTTTCCCTTTCCCTATCTTCAAGTACAATTTGTTGTTATCATCAATCCTCTCAAATGCAATCTTCAAAAGATACTTATGAAGCATTTCATACCATGCTCTTGGTGCTTGCTTCAAACTATATACAACTTTGTGTAGTATACATACCATGTTTTTGTTGTGAGCATCAAAAAATCCTTTTGGCTATACTATATAAACCTCTTCTTCCAATATACCATTTAGAAATGCATATTTAACATCTATTTGATAAACTTTGAAACCTTTGTATGAAGAGTAAGCAAGAAGAGTTCTTACTCCTTCCAATCTTGCAATAGGAGTGGATATTTCTCCATAGTCTATCACTTCTTCTTGTGCTTATCATTTACAAACTAATCTTTCCTTGTTCCTTGTGACTTCACCATTTTCATCTAACTTATTTTTGTACACACACTTTATGCCAATCACATTTTTATCTTCTAGTCCAAGAACTAGAGTCCAGTTTTTATTTTTCTCAATTTTTTAAATTTCTTCTTTCATGGATTTACTCCAATCCACATCTTCTAAGGCATATTTCACTATTATAGGTTCATGCATGCTAAGAAAACATGTATCATTTCTCAACTTGTTCCTTATCATTGTTATTTCATCTTTATCTCCAATGATTTGTGTTGTAGCGTGATGTCTCTTGACATACTTTGACAATCTTGGTTTTGCTCTATTTTCCTCATTTGGTCTCTCAACTTCTAAGTCACTATGTACATCTCTATCAGGTAGTTCAACATCTCTTTCATGTACACTAATCTTAAAATTAGAATTTGCCTCAACTTTATTTTGTAACTCGATACCTAAATGTAGATCAGTTCCTGAATGCAACTCAATATTCATAGTATGTGACTCGGTAGTCACTAAAAATTATTGTTGATTTTTAACTTAGATTTACAACATCTTCATCAATAGGCATACCTTCATAAAAATACACGAATGATTTTTGTTCCTCTAGTTCCTTCATAGGTTCAACTTCATGTACTTTTGTATATTCATCAAATTTCACATTTGTACTTTCCACAACCTTGTTAGTGTTAGTATTAAACACTTATAAACTTTGATTCTTGTGGAATAGCCAATGAATACACCTTCTTCACTTTTTCATCTAGTTTACCATTTCTAAAATCCTTGATAATATAACACTTTCTTCCAAATACCTTAAAATATTTTACATTGGGTGAGTATCCATACCATAGTTCAAAAGGTGTTGAATGAGTAACTTTCTCAACTTGCACATAGTTCAATGTATAGACAGTTGTACATACAAGTTCTCTCCAATATTTCAATAAATATTTTTCTCCATCATGAGTGTCCTAGCACAATCCATTATAGATCAATTCCTCCTTTCAACAATTCTATTTTGTGGAGGGGTCCTAGGGGAAAATGTCTATCTTTTGATTCCTTTGTCATTACAAAACATCTCAAACTCATTTAATGTAAATTCTTCTCCTTTGTTAGATCACAAACATTTTAGACTTTTACCTATTTCCTTCTCAACTTTCCAAGTATCACTTAAATATTTGGAAAGCATCAGCTTTCTATTTTAGAAACATAATTGTCATCATTCTAGAATAATCATCAACAAATAGCATAATGTACTTATCTCCTTTGTAGCTTTGTGCATCAATTGGTCCACACAAGTTAGTATGAATGATCTCTAATATTCCTTTAGAGGTATGAGTTTTACTTTGAAATCTTGAATTTGTCATTTTGCCTAAGTGACATTGTTTGCAAATTATATTATATGATTTCTTCAACTTAGGAAAACCTCTGACTCTTCTCATGTTACTGATACTAACCAAGTTATCATAATTAACATGACATAAACTCTTGTGCCATAGCCACACATCATCAAATTCTACAACTAAACAAGTAGCATCCTCCATATCAAAGTAGAATAGATTATGTGTAGTTTGAACACATTTTCCAATTAGTTTTCCATCAGTATCATATATATTAGAAATCTTGTTCTTAAACTCAACCTTACAACCTGAACTATTTAGCTGTGACACACTCAACAAATTATAGTTAATTCCTTCAACTTAATAAGCATTGTCACATAAAACATTTTATGTGATTTTGATAGAACATTTTCCTTTTATGAGACATGGTGCATCATTACCAAACCTTACACTATTTTAATCATAACAATTCAAGGTAATGAACTTACTTTTATCTCTAGTAATGTGATGTGAACACCCACTATCAAAGATCCATCTATCATTCTTGTTCACACAAGATAGTAGTGTAGTTTCTTCATTAGAATTAGAGTTATCCTTTATTGTAGCATACACCACTTCATCATCATGATCATCATATCCATATTTTGTTTTCTTTTCACCAATACTTCTTGCCTTTTTCTTTGTAATCTTTGTTGTCTTCATTTGTTCTACTTTTGTACTTTTCTCCACCTCTATAATTCTTCTTCTTTGGACATCTAGTAGCAATATGACCAACCTCATCATAATTAAAACACATGATAGGTAGATTACTTTTACTTCTATGAAATCTCCTTACTAGTAGTGCTTCATGTTGAAATCTCCTTACTAGTAGTGCTTCATGTTGTTCTACATCTTCTCCATCTGTACCACTGTAACTGGAAATATATTTTACCATTTTCTTCTTCTTATTCTCATTAGGTTCCTAAAATGATAGCTTGGTTTTGAAAGTAGATTCAACAATTTCAGATTTGAAGTTATCAAAATTAGATAGCTCAAAATTAGTGAGCCTGCCTACTAGACCTTCAAGAGTCAGATTAGAACCTGGTATACATCTTAGTTGTTGTATTGCAAAAACTCTAATAGCATAGATGGGAAAAAGAATTCTCAAAACTTTTTGTAGTACAGTCTTATCGTCTATCTTACAAGTAGATCCAATTATAGCATTAACAACATCATTTATCCTATAGCAATATTGAGCAACATTCTCACCTTCTTTCATTTTTATATCATCGAAATTACCTCTAAGACTTTCAGATTTGGCTCTCAAAACATTTGAATCACCTCCATAGATCGTGTGAAGAGAATCCCACATTTTCTTTGCACTATCACAACCCTTAATATCATCAAACTCAGCATAACTTAGGGCAGAGGCAATCTCCAACATTGCCTAGTTGTGTTCTTTCTTCTTTTTTAGATCTTCAATAGGTAGGTATCCAACAAGATAAACATGCTTAGTAGCTATGGTAGATTTTGCATGATCTCCAAGACCTCCTAGGCATAGCTTCATCAAAATTTTCCATCCAAGAAAGTTATCTCTATTAATATTGGGCACCTCTCTTTTTGACATCTTGACCTTTATCTTCTAGCACCTTCAAACTACTCCTCTTAGAAGATGGCTCTAATACTAATTTTTGGAATTATTTAGAATAATTGGGGGGGAAAATCATTTATCCAAGGTCCAGATGTACAAATAAAACTTTTCATATCTTAGTGAACCCATATCCATAAAACATATTCATCATGCATGCATCCATTAGAACATAAAATCACTTGAACTTATAGGTTACTATCAAATCAACATTCCAAAAATGTAAGCATGAAGCATAATAGATTCAATAACACATTTGACACAATGATTTTATGTGAAAACCCAATTTGGAAAAACCACTAGTAATATGCTACTCATTCTCACTCTTCTGAAGTGATGCCCTATGAAAAGCCAACCTTGTTAAAGGTTACAATGCACACTATTATATGTGACATGGTTAGAAGATTTCAATCACCCTGTTAGGAGTGAGCCTTGTTAGAGAACTTTAGATCATTCACTTGGAATGCCACTCAATTAAAAGATTTAAAAATGATTGTTAGGTCAATTTAATCCAAAGGAATTACCCTAAATTGGTACAATGGTTAGAAAGTAACAATAGAGCTTGAACTGATAACAATTTAGAAATCACTTTGCAAATATAGATATTTGTTTCTAGTCCTCCATTTTGCTTGGTTTTCACACACTTTAGCTCTAATAGCTTGTTCACCCTTCAAGAATCCATACTCTTAAACCTTCTTTCTTTTCTTTCCAATAGTAGTCTCTTCTCTTTGGTCATTGAATGAAGCAATACCCTAGACTCCTTGTCTTCCTTAGGTTCTCACACATGACAACCTTTGCTTCTGACCAACCATCTCTATAAATAGAAAATTAAGATCATTTTCCATTCATCCTCTATCATCCATTTTAGGGTTAGGTTGGATTAGGTAGGATTGAATGAATCTACCCATCTTTTCATTTTTTTTCCTTCTAGAAAATTTTCCTTCAATCCTCTTTGAATTCATCTCAAAATGGTTCATCTTGAATTCTAAGCCACCAGCTCATCAAGATTATCTTCCACATGGTTTACACAATCCAAGAAATCAAACTTTTTAGCTTGGATTCATTGAATTCATGATCTGTCTCATAATACTATCACTCAACATTAACTTGCTTCTAATGCTTGACACATATTGCATTTCTCAACATCCACTATCATATCACTCGGCATAAGCTAAAGTTTATTGGTGATTGACATCAACTAAACTTTATTTGGATAACACTATATCACTTGGCATACACTAAAATTTGACTTTTCTTAGCTCCAACTACTTTTCTACTTGGCTTACACTAACATTTCTTAGCACCTCCTATGTAGATTGTTAAGCTTGGCAAACACAATTTGTTTTACTTGTTCTTCTAAATTTAATCAATGTATCCATCCTTTACAACCTTAAATATATAATTATTGCACTATAATATCACTATCTTAACTAATATTTGTACTCCTTTTCCATGTCATAACTCAACCTTTCCTCTAGGTGCTATTATTACCTCATTTGATCAAATCCTCTTCATCAATCAAATAAATGATAGTACTCAAATAATCTAAGCAATTGTCTTACCAAAAAGTAGTAGGTTTGACATCAGTGAAAAATCAATGACTGAAACACATTCTCATACTTGTATCAATCTATTTTCATCAATCTGTTGTGCATGGGTTTAGGTTGTTGGATCTTGACAAAGATTGAGAAGATAATTGTTGAAGCAGGGAAACTTGAGGAATGGAGTGAAGCAGAGAGAGATTTCTTCGTGTGAAACATGAGAGCTAGAGAAGCACTACTATTAGATCTTCCAAAGAATTAATGGAGTCAGCTAAAGTCACTTCAAACATCTAATGAAATTTGGAAAGCATTAGGATCTACTTTTGAAGGTGAAACACATGCAAAGAGAATTAGATTGCAGAATTAAATATGTGCATTTTAAGATGCTAAAATGGTGGAAGATGAAATTGTAAGAAGTATATTGGTATAATACCATAAATTTTTGTAGGAACTTGGTCTCATGGTGGAACCAATGTAAAAGATGAGATAGTATGGAAGATCTTGAAAATTTTGATGTCATCATTCAAGCAATTAGCTAAGATGATTTAGCTATTGATACCTTGCACTAAGGATTTCACCAAGGAAACATTCCTTGGAAGATTAGAAGCTATAGAAGTAGATCTAAGATAGTCTAGATATCTAGAAAAAGTGGAAACATATTTTAGTGCCCTTAACATTCAACCTAATCTGATAAGGAGTGCAAGCACATATAGAGATTTTGCTAGTAGAAGAAGATCTAATGAAGACAAGAAGATTGACTAAGCTATAGCCCTTCTTATGAGATGAGATAAAGATGGTAAGAAAATCTTTAAATGTTGAACATGTGATGAATTTGGTCATAATGCATCTATATGTCCTAAAAGAGAGAAAAAGTATAAGGGAAAGTTTAAGCCTAGAAGAGATTGAAATTGTTAAGTTCAAGAATCATGATAGAGGTATTGTTAGAGTTCGTAAAGTGCAACCTATCATATAAAATGAATTTTATCCATTACTCTTGATGGTAAAAATAACACTAATGATGTTTATTTTTTTAATAGATTGAATCATTTTTTTAAAGTCTTCGATAGTTAGTGGATAAGGGTTATCCGGTTCAATTCAGTGAGAAGACTTGCATTATCAAAGATAGAGATGGTAAGTTGATTGGAATAGGCACAAGATCTAGAGGTAATGTATTTTAGTTGAATCCTACTAAAATGACATGTTTGGTAGCTAAATTGGACAACAGTTGGTTTTTGCATAGAAGATTATGTAAGATAAATTTTGATAATATTGTGAAAGTTAGAAGTAAATTTGTAGTTAGAGACTTTCCTAAGATAACTAAGCCTATTGATGTTTGCAAAGAATGTGTTTAGGCTAAACAGAAGAAAGTATCATTTCTTAGAAAGAAGTTCACTACCAAAGAGAAGTTGGAGATCATTCAAAAAGATCTAAGTGGTCCTTCAACAATAAGAGGATTCTATGGTGAAAGGTATTTCATGATTTTCATTGATGATTTTACTAGAATGATGTGGGTAGCATTTCTTAAAGAGAAATCTGAATCTTTTGAGAAGTTTAAGATATTTAAGAATAGAGTTAAGAATGAATCTAGTGTTAAGATAAAGTGTTTGAGATTAGATAGAGGACAATTCACCTTTGTAGTTTTAACATATTTTGTGAAGAGAATAGAATAAAAAGACAACTATTCTAACCTAGAACACCTAAGTAGAATGGGATTTCTAAAAGAAGAAATAAATCAATAATAGAGTTAGCAAGAGTGATGTTGTTTGAGAATGATATTTCTAGGATATTTTGGAGAAAAGTAGTCAATAGAGTAGTATACACTCTAAATAGAGTATAGTTTAGAAAAGGTATGAGAAAGACACCTTATGAACTATGGTTTGGTCTTTCACCATCAGTTAAGTATTTTGGAATATTTGGGAGAAAATGTTACATTAAGACCAATGATGACATTGGTAAGTTTGATCCAAGAAGTGATGAAGGTATGTTTCTTGGTTATTCATTAAAAAGAAAGACATACATATGTTTTAACTATAGAACTAAAACAATAGTTGGATGTGAAAATGTAAGGATTTATGAAAAGTTGGGAACTAAAGAAAAGATGGTAGATTATAACTCTGATGGAGAAGAAGATAATTCTTGAATAGTTAGACAAAATGTAGAAATTTTCTTTGAGACTAACAATGATCTATAGAATGATGTGTTAACTATTGAGCAAAGAGCAGAGTAATGATCTAGACCTAGATATAAGATAATATCTGAGATGTCAACTCCTACCCCTAACAAGAATCTCATGAAGAATCACCCTCCTGAGAAAATAATTGGAAGCAAAGACAAAGGTGTGATGACAAGAGACAATGTTAATGAAGAGATATGTTTGATTTCTCAAGTTCAACTTAAGAGCACATATGAACAATGTAAAGATGATCATTGGATTCAAGAAATGAAGGAAGACATAGATCATATTTTGAAGAATGAAACATGGGAGTTAGTTCCTAGACCTAAAGATAAGAATGTGATAGGAATAAAATGGGTATTTAGAAACAAGATGAATGAGCAAGGAAAAGTTGTGAGGAACAAGGCTAGACTTGTATGCAAGGGATATTCATAGTAAGAAAGCATAAAATATGAGGAAATAAATGCACCTATAGCTAGAATGGAAGAAGTTAGAATGTTCTTGGCTTATGTAGCAAATAAGAAGTTCAAGGTATATCAGATGGATGTTAAATCAGTCTTCCTAAATGGAAAGGTCGAAGAAGACATATATATTGAGACGTCTAAAGGGTTTCCTCTAACAGAAGACAAAGACATGGCATGTAGACTAAAGTAAGCTCTATATTGTCTAAAGCAAGTACATAGAACTTGGTATGCAAGGTTGGACAACTATTTGGAAAAGCTTGGATTTGCTAAAGGTATGACAAATAGTAACTTGTATTTGAAATAAATTAAGAATGGTTTGTTGAAAATAGTAATATTTATTGATGACATCATATGTGGAGGTGATGATGAAGCAAGTGAGAAGTTTTTTGAAGAAATGAAGAATGGTTTTGAAATGAGCATGATAGGATAAATGAAGTTTTTCCTAGGATTGTAGATTGTGCAAAAATAGTGATGGCATTTTCACTTCACAAGCTAAGTACATAAAAGACTTGTTAAAAATATTTGGATTAGAAAGTTGTAAACCTTTTGGTACACCTATCATAACTAGTCACAAGTTATCTAGCAAAGATGAGACACATGTAGTACAGAGCATAAGAAGTATAGATCTATGATTGGAGGTTTGCAATATTTGATTCACACCAAACTAGATATTTAAATTGTGTTCAGGATTGTAGCTAGATTTCAAGATGATCCTACATATTAGTATTATGCAGCAATATAGAGGGTATTCAAATATTTCAAAGGAAAATTTGACTATGGAATTTGGTATGATAGATTAAGTGATTTCACTGTATGTGCATATATTGATGTAGATTACTTAGGTAGTATGGATGATAGAAAGAGCACTAGTGGTGGAGAAATTTTTCTTGGAGGAAGATTAGTTTCTTGGCTAAGCAAGAAGAAATATTATATTTTGTAGAGTATAACTAAGGTAGAGTATGTTGTAATAGCAAATAACTCTAATCAAGTTATGTGGATGAAGCAAATGTTGAAGGATATTGAGATTGAGTTTGAAGAACATGTTATCATCTATTGTAATAACACAAGTACACTAAGTATGTCTAAGAATATTGTATTACATTCTAAGACTAAGAATATATCTATTAAGTACCATGTGCTAAGAGAGAAACTAGTAGAAAATGAGATCAGATTGGAGTATGTAAGTAGTAAAGATCATATTATAGATAGATTTATGAAGCCATTACCTAAAGATATATTTGAGTGCCTGAGATGTATGCTTGGGGTTATGCCCCTTCCCACTTTTGACTGGATGATGCAATAAGTGCATCAGTCTAGTGGTACAGAGCATTATTGTTAGACTAGATTGAATGTTGATGCTTCCCATATGGGGAAGTATCTGTGATGAGTTGAGTCATTAAGGAGTCTTGGTAGTTGGTCTTGAACAGTGCCTTTGGACACACAAGGTGTTTGAAGACTTGAAGCAATGTATTAACAATTGGTATTTAACAATTGACATATTGTCATATTGAGTCCTTTGACATTGATGTCAATGGAGGAGAATATACATGAAAAATATCTCCTAAGTAATTAGGGAGAAGAACTTATAACTATGAATGGGGAGACAAATATCTCTTTAGGGAGATTTAGAAAAGATTCATGTAAGGAAGTAGGATTATCTATATGATATATGCACCTAATGTGTTGAGAAATTTTTAGCATGTGAACAACTTATGGTAATCTTGGAATCTAGATGATTTCAAACTTGGATGATGAAGAGGATTTATGAAGATGAGAGTAGTAGCAATAGAGTATTGCTTGGAATTCTTGGAACTTAGACGTTTTTCATCTATGTTTCCATAAATTCCAAAGGGGGAGATTGTTAGCATGAATGTTGATGATACTACTTTGGGTGAGTATCCTAAGCATTGGAAAGTATTGACATGTTGCATTCATGATTGTATTTGTCATTGATGTCAACACCATATGGTTTATGTAAAGTTTAGCTGAGTAGCACACATAGATCTTATTCATATAGACAATGGTTTGATTTTTTGGTGATGTGTAGCCATGGACATGCTCTATAATATGTTATGCTGATGTAGTTCAGTGTGCAGAGTCTAAGTCAAAGGTGTACAAATGTTGTACCTAATTTACATAGAGTAGTACAAAGACAAATTATTAGGAAAGCATGATTGTTTGATATCTTTCATCTAAGATGTAATGAGAAGATGCACAATCGGGCAGTGAAAAAGGACAATATGTTGGTGATGTCAACAAGTGTGCAAGCCCTAGTATTGTGTGCATGAAGTTTTGTAGATACTGTGAGCCAATAGTACTATTGTAATTGTAATTTTTAAATTATCTTATTATAATTAATTAGGAAAGCCTCAATGTCAACTTAAGGAATTAATTTGAATATATGACATAAAGGAAAGATTTTTTCCTTATTTGTAAAGTATGTATTGTTTTATGAAGTGTGAAGTGTGAAAAGGAGTAGAGTGTTTGGTAGATGTGATTAGGTGACACAAAGGATTATTGGATGTGAGTTTTGTGATTTGGTTACAAGATCAGAAGGAGCAGAGGTCCCATTGAAAAGATAGAGGAAGAGAAAGGAAGTACATTTCAATTCTATTATTCTGCCAGGAATAACACAAAGATCATTTGGACAATGGGTTCATTGGTATTAACCTTGAATCTAGTTAGTAGTGGGTCCAACTATCTTCCACAACTGCTAATAGGGTTGGAATATCCTAACATGAATTCAAAGGCTCTTAATAGGGACTTGTATGTACTAAATTTATTCATAGACTCCTAACAAGGTCCATCCTCTAACAAGGAATATTTATATTATTACATCATCTTGTGGGTACCATCCCCACTAGGGTTTTCCCTCTGATCAAAGGTTTCCCTAGTTAACATATCTGGTGTTATTTAGTATGAGTATCTTGTTATGGTCTTTGATTATATTACTCATATGGTTAAAGTTTAATAATGCTGATAAGTGTGATATTAGTTGGATAAATTATTCAACCCACCCTCTTAGTTATATTAGTTGACTATATATTCTAAAATTAACGATATTTTTTTATCCTTGCACAATACTGGACTATAGTCTTACCATCTTGAATTCTCATTTCATTCAATTTTACTCTTAGGATTTCCATAGATCTTCTATAGGGCATCCCACATCTTCTTAGTTGAATCACATCCTTTGATATCATCAAACTCTAAGTATCTTAGGGTAGATGCAATCTTTAACATTTCTTAATTGTGTTCCTTCTTTCGTTTTAATTGTTCAGTAGTTGGGGCTCTAGTTGGATCAACATGCTTTATGTTGATACTTGAATGTGCATAATCTCCAAGACCTCCTAGATGTAGCTTCATCAAAATTTTCCATCTAGGAAATTTTTCCTTGTTTAACTTGGGCACCTCCTTTCTGTACATCTTGATCTTTAGCTTTAAGTACCTTCAAAATTTCTCTCAAGCACTTGGTGCTCTGATACTAATTGTTGGAATACTTTAGAATAATTGAGAGTGGGGGGCGGGGGAGGGGAGGTGGGGGTAGTGGGGGTGAGTCAGTTATCCAACCTCTGAATGCACAAATAAAACTTTTCAGTATTGCAATGTAATCTTATGCATGCATTGACAATTCAATATCTTAAACATATGCATATTGTTGTCTTATGTCAAAATAACTTTGCAGAAAATGTAAACATGTAATACCTAAAAATCAATCACACATTTTGACACAAGAATTTTATGTGGAAACCCAATTTGGGAAAACCACTAGTAATGTGCTACCAAACTTTTACTCTTCTAAAGTGAGCCCTATGAGGAACCAACCCTATTAAAGGTTACAATGCACACTATTAAATGTGACCTAGTTAAAGGATTTCAATCACCGTATTAGGAGTGAGCCTTATTAGAGGATTTTAGAACATTCCATTAGAATGTCACCCTCTTAAAGGATTTACTAATTGTTAGTAAATAATTGTTAGAGAGTAATAATAGGACCTAATTTGATAACAATAACAAGTCACTTGCAGACTACAAATCCCACATTCAATCCTTCATTTTTCTTGGCATTCATAGTATTTTTCTCTAATAGCTTGCTTTCCTTGCAATCCTTCATCATCTTAATCTTTCTTGCTTTGTGTGCCAATTGGAGACTCTTCTATTTGGCCACCATAAAAAGAAACACCTTAGACTTCCTGTCTTCCTTAGGTTCTCACACATGACAACTTTTGCTTATGGCCTTTTATCTCCTCATATAGAGAATTTAGGTCATTTGCTTCTTAACCACAATCATCTATTCTAGGGTTAGATTAGATGCATGAATCTACCCACTTTTCCATTTTATCCCTTTCTAGAAACTTCCTATAAAATCCTCTTTGAATTTTCTTTAAAATGGTTTATCTTTAATTATGTGCCACTAGCTCATCATAGTAATCTTCTACAACTTCACACAATTCAAGAAATAAAATTTTTTAGCTTAGATTCATTAAATCTTTGATCTAACTCATTTTACTAGCATCCAACAATAACACTCTATTTCTTCAGAAAACATTATCTTTTGATGCTCAACCAAAACTAGTTTTTTGGCATCCATGAAATCTTTACTAGTTCTTAGCACTCGAAACCAACTATATTTCTCTTTCTCAACTCATACTAAACTTATTTCACTCAGCACCAACCAGATTTCTCATGTTCAACACATACTAAACTTATTGCATGGCTTTAACTAATTTTTTGCTCATCCTACACTGACTTTGCTTGCCTTGCACTATTTTCTCAGTCAAGGTTGGAAAACACATTTCTTTACTTATCCTTCTTCTAGTCTTGGTCAAGTATCCTTTCACCATAGCCTTAAGTATATATACAATACACTATATCATCAATGACTTTCTTGGTCTTTGTGCTCCTTTTATACACCATATAACTTAACCTTTCTCTAGGTCCTCTTGTTATCCTTTCTTTTCAAATCCTCTTCATCAACCAATAAATTAATAGCATTAAAACCAAAGTAAGCAATTTTCTCACCAACAAGTAGTATGTTTGACACCAATAAAAAAATAATGACCATTCCATGATAGGTTTCATCAATATTCTTCACATCAACAATCTCCTTTCAATAATTAGGAGTTGTAGAAGGCAAAATGATCCACTATCCAAATAGCTTTAGGGGTAAGATCACCAAACTCATTGTCTAACTAACCTCTATATTATTCCTTGTTGGAAAATAAAAATGAATGATCTCAAACTCCTCTATCCTCTTTACTTGACCAATCCTCTTTTTATCTTAATACCAGATTATGAACTTCATAGCCAATATTCCCTTGGATTTCTTGCTTGCATTTACCAAGTACTTCACATACCACACTTGAATAGACTACATACATACTTCACCAAAAGGAAAATAACCATCTGTTATACCATATCCTCATAATAATTCACTAAGTCAGCCCTGTGTATTTTCAAGTTAATTAAAATAGGACCTCATTAAGATAGTATAATTCATTACATCTTTTTGAAATTACAATACATTATCGGCTCATAGTAAATACAAATTCTCATATGTGAAACCTCAAACCTTGTGCACTTTTTGATGTCATCATCAGGCTATCTACTATCACTATCTAACTTTTCTCATTAGGATCCTATGCCTGTTAGGAGATACAATACAAAAATCAAAAACCACTTCCTAGGTACTCTGTCTTGTAAACTAACTTCTATTATTCTTGACGAACTCTTGGATGTCTTTGACTCTCTATACATACACTTTTCTACTTCATCAAGACACAATGTAGAATATGTTCTCAACTACGCATGACCTGATTATCAATATGCAATTTGTATGATCTCATTCTTTGTCTTATACTCTGAGTCTTCATAGAAATAATACTATGTTGACATCAATGACAAGAACAAGCATGAATGCATCATGTTAATCATGATAACTATCTTTCCAATGCTTAGGATACTTCCCCAAAGGAATACCATAAAAATTTATGCTAACAATGGCATCATGAGAACTTCAAATATTCTTTTGTCTTGGAATTCATTTTTCAAAAATTTAATCCATATTACATGCAATTTTATAATAAGATTAATAATGAAATGTATGGATTGTGTTAATTCATAAGAATCCTTGTTGAAACTTAGGCCATTAACAACCTTATAACTTCTCCTTGTGTATCTTTTATTAATGAGGATAGAGATCATATTCCCAATAATACTACATTAGAGAATCTTGGATCTCCTCATGAGAAAGTTACATTAATGCAAGAGCCTGAGAAGCCTAGTATGTCAACTTAAAGCTCTATCAAAGTATTTTCAATAATATCAATGTTCAACATTTCTATTATGATTTATCTCCTAAGGTAACATTAAGCAAGGATGAAGATCTTGGCAAACATTCTTTTTCATATCAACTTAAAGAGGATCTCAATAATGGTAATAATATTCCTAATATCCCTAGAGAGACCAATCCTTGTATTTCTATATTTACTACACATTACCACAAATCATAGAATGGAATTCCTTTCCATCCTAACTAGAGGCTAATTATATTGTAGGTTATGTCATTGATGCTTGATAAGGATGTAGTGAAAAAGTCTTCTTATTAAAAAACAATGAATACATATCCCTATAGATCCTCCTACAAAATTTACTAAATATGGTACATGATTTATAACTCAAGCCCATTATTTTTGTTCTTCAGATCCTATTGATCCTTCTTCCTCAAAACCAACACCCCTCCTTTACAAATTATTTTTCCAATCCCATAACATCATAACACTCCTTTAGATAATGGTTTTGTCCTTATCTAAGAGGAACTTTTGGAGACTTAATTATGGTACCAAAGTTCATTTTCCTTTCCACTATTTTCTTAAAAACCAAATATTTCATATTGGTAACTTTCATATCTTTTCATCAAAGCAATAAACATTCTTTGTTGAATGTATTGAATTTAGACACTTTGTTCAAAATTTAGTAGATATATGTCTTTTTTGTTTATGAACACATCTCATACCTTTTTATATATTAGAAATGTACATTGACATTCCTTTGACCTATTACATTTATCCATGCCATCTGATCATAGTATCTTACATCATTAGGGGTTTTGTATTTTACATGTTGTTATACATTATTTATCAATCTTTCCTTGTGAGAGACATAAAAGATCCCTTTCCTCATCTTTACATTTAGGAGGCAAGGATTCTGTTCTTCTTATCCTTCTAGACCATCCATTACCTCTTTTTTAGTTTGTATCTTTTATTTCATGATGTTCGTCCTTGTAGGGCATCGTTTTGTTTTGCAAAAAGATTTTCATTATTGACTACAATCTCTTTCTTTCTTGGGAATGCATGTTTATTATCATTGATCTTTTATTCAAATTACATAATATTTTATCCTTTCATTTGATTTTACTTGTGGGAGGCAAGGGTTGTATCCTCAAATTTTTCATCAAGATCCACTTTCCTTGTTGGGGTTGCATTTATTTATTATGCAATATCTTTTCTTATATGGAATTGATTGTCTTGATTATGGATTCTCTCTTATACAAAAGTTGTGCATCCTTGATCAAAACCTCTTCATTATTTACAATATCTTGTCAGTTATAAATAAATTTTCTTACTTCGGGGATTAAAGTGTATCATCCTTCATCAATAATTCATTTTCCACCTACCAATGAGGAGATAGAAGGTATATTTGTGTTCTCTTTCCCCTCATGGTCTGAAAGGACATTTATTAATTAATTTAAATTAATATTTAAAATTGATCCTATCTTAGATAATATTTTACCTCCCCTATAAATTAATATTATGTCTCTCATCTTATTTTATAAATTGGGGTAGACCTTTATTAATTTAAATCAATAATCCTTAATTTACTCCCTTAATAAATCTAATTTATTGCTCCACTTTAAGATGGGTATCACCTCATTTTAAAGTTCTAGGTATTGGTCACTTTGAGATATCTATAAAAGGGAGCCTTCTCATTTTATCTTCACATCAAGACATTAAGAAATGAACTCTACATGCATCCTCAAACTCAAGATCTAAAGCATTCTTTCCTTCAAGAATTCATCCAAGCATTCCTCCTTTAGAGATCAAGGATTCAATCATCCAACCATTGAAGGATTTTATATAGAAACATCTTCTTCATCATCCTTTGTTGCATCTTTCACATCCATTCATCTTAATCTTCTTGATCCAAATCAATTCGTGAAGTGAGCACACTACATTCAATTCAAGAAATCCTACTATTATAAGGTGAATTTGTACATTTTCTTTAGATTTATTCAATTTAATCATTTCAATTCAAGGTTAATTCCTAAATTAGTGTTTGACTAAGGAACCTCCCTCCCCCTCCCATCAACAAACAAAAACCATTTTTTTGCAAGTTGTGGATCAAGGATTGGTGAACATGTTGTAGATCAGAGTACCCTTTCTAGCTTTTTATGGATTTGTGAAATTAGAATCAGCATAACACATATTCCATCAAGGTCAAAAGGCACTCATGATGGGCTAATCAAGGTCACAATGCACTCTAGATTTACCTAGGTTATCCCTAATATCTCACTGAATGATTTTAGAGTTTTTCCCATAGTGCAATTTTTAATCAATAATACTAAAATTGGTCCTTTCAAAGGTCATTTGATAGCTCATTTTTTAGTTTTTTCACAAGGTATATATTTTTCCCTCCTTCATTGCAATTCACTTTATCATTTCTTTATATCTTAGCTTTGCATTGCACATCTACTTAGTTTCTCTTCATAGCTCTTGTTGCATTTGGGTTTCAAGGACTTGTGTATCCTTTCTCAAACCATATAACCATTAGATATGTGTTTTCATTAGTGATCCTTTATCACTTAGCTTTCACTAATCTTCCTAGATATAGTTACCTTAGAGTTGAATTGAAAGGATCAATCTCCTTAACTCCCTCTTTGAGTTGTGATAGTGGGTTATGTGATGAACTTATGCTTTGTTGTCCTTGATTCACATCCCCACTATACAACATATTTCCTTATAAATAATGTCTCTCTTGTATATTTTTGTACTATACAATAGATTTCATTTGTATATAATGTCTTCCTTGGGATGATCCTCTTTTGGTGGATTTATTCATAAGAAATAATTTTGTTGGTCATCCTTGGATGAGTTGACTAGAATAATGTAGCTTGGTAGACTATTAATTCTATCTTTTCATTTCTTCCTATTTTGGATGAGTCAAATTGGCATAACACAACTTGCTAGACTATTCATACTTTCTTCCCTCCATTTTTTCATATATCGCCTAACATAATGTTTCTTGTTGGCTTGTGACATTCATGATTTCCTTTTTCTCTCTTCTATGATCTCAAAGATTTGTTGGTTAATTGGATCATGAAGTAATTTATTATCCTTGATGTATTGTTTCTCCTCCTATCAGACCATTTTGTTGAAAATATGACATATTAGTTGTCACTGATGTCACACTTGTTATATGGGTGAAATGTTTTTGGAATACTTGTTGGAAGGATGACGTAGTAGGATAATGTATTGATGAGGCATTAATAGACTTTTTGATATATTATTTGTATTGGTTTTGGATGTATTTGTTGGAGTTGATGAAATCCAACTCTGAAGATGCCCAAGATCACCTGCGTGTGAAAACCTATCAAAGGGAAGCCAAGGAAGGAAGAGCAAGGAGCTAGGGAAAAACCCTAAACAGACATAAGAGACAAGAAGATATTGCAACATAAGAAAATATTTATTTACAATATGCTAAAAGTGATGATGTATTGTTATGAAAATAAAATGAGGGAGAGACCTCTTATAAAGGCCTCAAGGAAGCTTGTAGAACAAGCTGGAAGGAGGTAGAAGATAAGGTTGACAACCAAGCATCCAGAAAAAAGTGGAACATGCTAGAAGGGAACAAATTTCCATGTTGTCAACAACTCATCACTACATGCATTAACCTAAGTAAGCTTAAGTCAATAGAATAAATAATTAATAATTAATTAATTAATTACTCTAACAACCCCCCTTAAGTGCAAGTTAGGGGAATGCCTTAAGCTCCCAAAACTAAGATGAAAATGCAGAATGGGTCCCGACAACAAGGCCATGTTAGGTACCCATGTACAAACATGCTAAAAAATAAAGGAAGGAAGGAAGGCCTCAACAAGAATGGGCAGCCGTTGGGTCTTTTGCATAGTTGGTAGGACAACGTAGCATAGTTCAAGCCCAATCAGCTCTGATACCATGTAGGAGTTGATGAAATCCAACTCTGTAGTCGCCAAGATCACCTACATGAAAATAGCTTACTGAAGAGAAACTGAAGGAGCGAGAGCTTGAAGCAAACAATTGAAGAGAAAATATTTGACAATAGGAAAATGAAATTGCTATGTGAATGGATGAATTTACAATGAGAGAGAGACCGCTTATAAAGGCCTCAAGGAAGCTTGTAGAATAAGCTAGAAGGAGGTAGAAGATAAGGTTGACAACCAAGCATCCATAAAAAAGTGGAACATGCTAGAAGGGAACAAACTCCCATGTTGTCAACAACTCATCACTACATGCATTAAATACTAAATATTAAATAAATGCATTAACCTAAGTAAGCTTAAGTAAATAGAATAAATAATTAATAATTAATTAATTATTTACTCTAATAGTATTTAGATTAATTATTTTGTTACTATGAGAATTATTTTCCTAAATAGATCATGCACTCTTGTAGTTATCTAGGTTTTGAAAGATGCTTAAATCATTCATTCATGTTGCACATTTTAGATATTGTTGTTGTGGTGTTGGAACCTCTGTTTATATTTTTTAATTATAATGTTGTTGAGCTTCTTGTTTGATACCACGGAATAGTTTGGTATAGTTCTGATTTGTGTATAGCTAGATAATTGGCTTGATTGTTAGGAATAACCTTAGACTAAAATAAAAATTACATGCAAATATAAATAATATCAAAAAATAATAGATCACAAAAAAGAGAACACAAGAAACCTTTAACATGGTTCACCCAAACCCTAGGCTATGTCCACAAAATAACAAGTCCAATATTATTACAATCCAATGGTTACAACCTAATTATAATTTGTAATCCCTTACAACTCAATACCATTGTAAGAAGTAGTTTTTTCATCACACACAATGAAACAATCCCTAACCCTAAACCCTTTTATACAAGTACTTTTTCTACTTTAGGCTTAAAATATGTACAGTACTTTCCTGATCAGTCACCACAAACTAACATTGATTTCATAATGGATTTATTATTTTTCTAGTAAGGCCTAGTTTGGTTTGGAAGATGTTAGTTGATTGTGTGTGCTCTTGGATTCAACCATGTAAACTTTATTTATGTCAATGTTTTATAATATACTCAATGATTCATCCTGTAGATGAGATTTGTAGCCAGACATCTAGCTACAAATCTTTGATGGACTTTTGAAATCTAATGTCTTTAGATGTTGGTTTATTTTTAATATTCTAATGTTATTTTAGATGTTTCCAATATCATTTGATTCACTTTTTGTCATTGATATATTAGATGTTAGCATTATGTTTTGTGGAGTCATTAATGTTGATGTAGGAGCATCCTAGGGAAATCTATGATCCTATATGCATGGGCTTTGAGCTTGTATTTATGGAGTTAATATTTTTGATGTTGAGGATATGTTCAAGGCACATTGAGGAACCTTCTCCTAAGAGCACATGTACTTTGGATTTATTATCTTGGAGTTAGAGTCACTTGGTGACAAGTAGTCACATGTTCCTAATTTACTGGTAGACATTGGAAATTATATTTGTGAGCTTCCATTTGATTGAATTGGCATGTGTGCTCTTGGATTTGGATCATTGGATGGAATTTGGACCTATGTCTAAGTGCAAAAACTCTTACAGGGTCTTTTGACTTATTTATACATTGTAAACTTGGGGCTTGTCCTAAGTATTTAGTTATTTCATGTATTTAATTTCTATTGAAAGATAACTTATGGATTGAGGATTTATTTGATGAGAGTGTTTATTTAATATAAGGTTTTCTAATCCAACATGTAGCTTGGTTTAGAATAAATATAGGGCCTTGTCTTGTCTAGTGTCATGATTCATTAAGCATGGAGTAGCTGAGAAGAGTGAACTTGACTATAGCTAGTAGCTAAGTGTGGGCATGGGAAACAAGAAGGGTTTTTGGTGGCTTGCAAGCATGAGTTTAGATCCTTCTTGGAGGTCATTACTAGATTGTGGGTCTAGGCTAGCTAAGAGTTTGGATCTTACAAGGTCTTGTAGAACTATTATTGTAATTGCTCTATATTGGTTGTAACTTGAAAGGCCATATAGCTAAGCATATTGGATATAAATCTTATGATTCTATTATGATGTTTTGGATCTAAATCTCTGATTATTGTTATTATCATGTTGTTTGGTTGTTGTTGGGGGCTAGGACATCTCCATTTGTGATTCCCTTACCTTGCACCTACATCAAATATCTATAATCCTAGAGTGGCATTAATGTTTCAATGCACTTAACTTGAAGATTGAAGTGATGAATGAAGAATAAGATTTAAGGAGGGATTAAAATTTTGATTGATCAAACATAGAAGGAAATCCTCTAACTTTAAGATTGTTTTTGTATTCATAAATATACCTTTCACAACTCACAAGCCCTAATTAGCTTCCAATAATTAAAAAATGTGTAAAATTTATTTATTAAAAAGGATAATAAAAAATAATATCATCAATCATACAGTAGAACATATCATCAAAAAATACCGTTGAGACATTATCATGCTCAATAATAAAACACCACCATGGAATCCATAAGCATATATATTCATGGTTGCACATTCTTATATTGTCAAAATCTTAACAAAATCTGTGTTTCCCCAACTTTAATAATAACTTGCCCAGGGATTTGATCCAATAATTAAAATTTTTCCCCAAAAAGTATTGTTTGTGGATCTTAAACCCCAGAGATGTAGATAATACATAATATGAAATACAATAATGGTATATAATATTATTTTATATTGCCTTATCTATAAGGTTGAAGCATGTGAACTAATGGGATTATAGACACATATATAGGAATTCTTTAGATTGAAGATAGTTCAATATTTAATACTATTGTCAAAAAAATTAATGAAATCTAAAAATGGACTTGATATCCAAAACCTTATTTTAACTTATCTTTTATTGTAAACATCTTATTCAATGTTTGAATTAGAAATCACTAAAATTTACCCTTTTTAATGCAACAAAATGCTTATAGGTTCATTTATTTAGTTGACTAAATAAAAATAATAATGAAATGATTAACAAACAATTTCAATTTTTACACACTTTGGTCACACTTCTAGATATCGATATCTTAAACATTGTAATAAACATAAAAAAAGTTTTCTAATATTATTTTTTGTTGTATGCAAAATTTTGTTACCAATGACATGCATACTACTAGCACTAACCTTCTTAGCAACTATGAATCATCATGAAATAAAGAGGGAGATTGTCACATCCAAAATCTTAATTAATTAATAGATAAGATTATATTATGATAAATAATCATCTTGATAGCATATTTATAGTAATTCCCTTGTCCAATTTAATTTGTCTCCCTACTCTAAGATACCAAGCATCTATAATCATAAAATAAGGTAGCACATTTCATACATGTGATATAATAATTGAGTTATAATATATTGGTTGGATATAAGAAAATATTAAGAAAATAAAATATTAATTATGATGTTAATAATTGTGTACCATTTAGTAATAAATGGTGTGGGAGCAATAGGTGTGAATAGTGATGAAAGACAACTAGGTGAAGTGAGGTAAAACAAGAAATAAAAATTAGCTTTGTGAGAAAAAAAGGGAATTGAGGAGGAACTTTGATGTCAACTAGTAGGTGTATATGAGCAATGTTAGTATGCTAATAGAAACCAAATTTAAATAAAGCTTCTACAAACTAAACAAAATTCATAAACTTCAAGATAGACTAAGATGAGATCTCAATTGAAAATATGAGCCATTAATGGGCTCTCTCAATGAGAAGCTCTCTTGTTGAGTAGCTTTGTCTAAAAAGATAGGATGTATGCTCAATATGCTTCCAAAGGCTTCAATGGATGATTGTGGATTTTTGGTGTGGATAGATGGCTTTAGTATGGATTTGGCTCTCAAAATAGCATTATAACTTTACTTCATGGATTGTGTTATTTTGCAAAGGGGAAGGATCCAATTTATAGGCAAGAGGCTTGAGGGATTGAGGGCTAAGATGCAAGGATGGGAAAAAGCTTATGGAAGGCTCAGATTGCATGAGAGGAGAGCACATGGATTGTGCTTCCTTATAGCCAATCAAGGAGTGACACATGTCACATGGTGAGAGGATGGAGGAAAGGGCAAGGATGAGTCAACAAAGGAGGCTCAAGAGATAAAATCTTCATAAAGACCCTCATAATGACTTGTAAGAGCAATAAAAGGGCTTGTAAGAGTCATTTATGACCTAGTGGACTTCATAAAGTTTTATGGTTGAGATATTTTGAGGGTGATGAGAGCAAATTCGACTTGAACTTGATTAGAAATGTTTTAAGCTTGTTTAGGCTTGTGCAAATGATTAGAGGATGGATTAGGATGGTTTAGGATTAGCTTAAGGATAGGCAAGTGGATGGCATTTAATGAGGGTGGGTGAAAGAAGAGATATTTGTTAACTTTGGCTTGGGTTAGTAAGTTTTAACCCATGTTTAGGGAATGTGACAAGGTTAGGAGGGGATTAGGATTAGGTTTAAAGACATCTTCTAGAAGATTCTAGATTTTGGATAAGGATAAAGACTTTCTAGAATAGTCTAGAATTTCCTAGGATGAGGATGAAGACTTTCTAGAAGAGTCTAGAACTTCTTAAGGTGAGGATAAATTAGATTTTTAGGAAATAAATAAAGTTTTATTTATTTCAAGGGTTTGGGTTGAGGAGATATTTATTAAAACTTTTTTAATAAACATGAGGATTAATATTTAATTTTAATTAAATATTTTGAGTTGGGGTTAGGGGTAGGAAATGATGAGATTAGCCTTTAATCGAAATTAAAGAAGGATTAGAAGATTTTGGAAGAGGTTATTGGTCATAAGGAAATTGGCCAATTTTTGGGCAAAAAATAAATTTTTTATTTATTTTAGGATTTTTGGTCAATTTATTAATTAAATAATTAATAAATAAGGAAATAATGTTTAAATAAGATTTAAACATTTTTGGAAGGGATTCCTTAATTAAATATTTTTAATTAAGATAAAGGAATTTAATGGCATAAAAATTAATTAATTAATTAATTAATTAATTAATTAATAAATGATGATGTCATCAGGACTTTTTCAGAAAATAAAAATACTTTATTTTCTAAAGGTTTTTAGGTGTCTACATTTTGCCCCTCTTTGATGTGATGCCGCAAGTGGCATGACATCAAAGATAAGAAAATAAGATGCCCAAGGCTAGAGCAGAAGAGGAGAGAATGGACTGTGAGATGGACGTGCCAAAATGTATATGAGCAATGTTAGTATGCTAATAGAAACCAAATTTAAATAAAGCTTCTACAAACTAAACAAAATTCATAAACTTCAAGATAAACTAAGATGAGATCTCAATTGAAAATATGAGCCATTAATGGGCTCTCTCAATGAGAAGCTCTCTTGTTGAGTAGCTTTGTCTAAAAAGATAGGATGTATGCTCAATATGCTTCCAAAGGCTTCAATGGATGATTGTGGATTTTTGGTGTGGATAGATGGCTTTAGTATGGATTTGGCTCTCAAAATAGCATTATAACTTTACTTCATGGATTGTGTTATTTTGCAAAGGGGAAGGATCCAATTTATAGGCTTGAGGGTTTGAGGGCTAAGATGCAAGGATGGGAAAAAGCTTATGGAGGGCTCAGATTGCATGAGAGGAGAGCACATGGATTGTGCTTCCTTATAGCCAATCAAGGAGTGACACATGTCACATGGTGAGAGGATGGAGGAAAGGGCAAGGATGAGTCAACAAAGGAGGCTCAAGAGATAAAATCTTCATAAAGACCCTCATAATGACTTGTAAGAGCAATAAAAGGGCTTGTAAGAGTCATTTATGACCTAGTGGACTTCATAAAGTTTTATGGTTGAGATATTTTGAGGGTGATGAGAGCAAATTCGACTTGGACTTGATTAGAAATGTTTTAAGCTTGTTTAGGCTTGTGCAAATGATTAGAGGATGGATTAGGATGGTTTAGGATTAGCTTAAGGATAGGCAAGTGGATGGCATTTAATGAGGGTGGGTGAAAGAAGAGATATTTGTTAACTTTGGCTTGGGTTAGTAAGTTTTAACCCATGTTTAGGGAATGTGACAAGGTTAGGAGGGGATTAGGATTAGGTTTAAAGACATCTTCTAGAAGATTCTAGATTTTGGATGAGGATAAAGACTTTCTAGAATAGTCTAGAATTTCCTAGGATGAGGATGAAGACTTTCTAGAAGAGTCTAGAACTTCTTAAGGTGAGGATAAATTAGATTTTTAGGAAATAAATAAAGTTTTATTTATTTCAAGGGTTTGGGTTGAGGAGATATTTATTAAAACTTTTTTAATAAACATGAGGATTAATATTTAATTTTAATTAAATATTTTGAGTTGGGGTTAGGGGTAGGAAATGATGAGATTAGCCTTTAATCGAAATTAAAGAAGGATTAGAAGATTTTGGAAGAGGTTATTGGTCATAAGGAAATTGGCCAATTTTTGGGCAAAAAATAAATTTTTTATTTATTTTAGGATTTTTGGTCAATTTATTAATTAAATAATTAATAAATAAGGAAATAATGTTTAAATAAGATTTAAACATTTTTGGGAGGGATTCCTTAATTAAATATTTTTAATTAAGATAAAGGAATTTAATGGCATAAAAATTAATTAATTAATTAATTAATTAATTAATTAATTAATGATGATGTCATCAGAACTTTTTCAGAAAATAAAAATACTTTATTTTCTAAAGGTTTTTAGGTGTCTACAGTAGGAATGAAAGAATGAGACAAAAGTATCATTGGATGATTTGAAGGAAAGTTGTGAGCAATACCGTAAATAAAACCAAATGTATTTTTCACTCCCCTCCTAGAATGAATGCCTTAGTTTTTGAAAAAAGGTAAATTCCAACTTGCTTTAGATAAAAATGAACATTGGCCATAACAAAATTTTATTTAGAGAAAGAGGGTCTCAATAGGTGAATAAAAATGCACAAGTGCAATCTTTCAAATCGGGGAAAATTTCATCCCTTTAGGAGATTATTTTTGATGGGATTGAGAAGATCCCAAAAGTGGAATCAACAGTTAATGAATAACTCTACAAAGTGCAAACGGAAGGAGGGGATAAATTTTTAGAATACCATTCACTTAAAAGGTAGTCACTGGTATGGATGATTTTTAATTAGTGCAAGAAAGAAAAAATAATCCCCTAAATAGGAAGACTCATTAAAGGAGGGACTTTGAAGATGATAAATAGAGGATATGAATAATTAAAATTATTGATAAGACTATAAAACAAGATAAAATTTATGCCAAGCCCTTACATTCCCTTCAAATTCTTATATTGATGCAGAGTGGCATGCAAAAGGTGATGGATTCCCACAAAACTGATTCAAACTCCCAAGGTTCCTATTAGGTTCTAAGACACCTTAAAGGGCAAATACCACAAATATGGAATAGACCCTCAACTATCTCTTTGAACCCCACAAAGTGTTTCAACAGACTCAAAATGAAATGTATAAATAGGTTTTACAATCCCAAAACCAAGTTCATGCACAAACCCAAGTTACCCCTCTTGACTAGGCTACTCTCTTCTTCGAATCAGCAGACCCTGTTTTCTTGACTTTTCTTCCAAACTTTACAAAACACCAAGAAAAAAAAATATGATTTTTAGATACCCTTTTCAGAGTTTTATAACATATTAAAAAATCAGATATCACTATTTTGGAAAGATTGTACGGAATAGGACAGTTTTGTCTCAAAATTAGGCCTTTTAAGCCACTTTTACAAAGCAAGTACCCTTCAAACTTGTCCCCTGACTCTCAAACTTTCTACAATATGGTATTTTGATGTCAAACTAAGGATTCCTCAATCTTTCTTTCAAGTTGACCTTTCCAGGCATGATTTCCAACAAACCCTCTCATTAAATGGCATAAAACAAGGGCTTTACGGTTCTCCCACTTCCAATCACTTCTAGAATCTGTTCAAAGATGGAACACCATATTTATGGCATGCCCTAACTCCAGCAAACGTAAAAACCCTACCTCCTTAAGGTAGATTCTCTGCTGCTATACTTGTCCCTTTGGATTTTCCTCTTTTTTTTTCACACCTTAATTGCTTTGGTGGCCACCAATCACTGGTTAAATGCTCAATACAAGGTTAGTAATCATAATACATGTTAAATGGATGGTATTCCATGAAGAAATAGTAAACATTTCATCGAAATACCATGATTAATCAAAGAAAACTGTCAAAAATGCCTAAAATATGACTGTTACAGCCAACAGTACGGAATTTTGATGACCAAATCTTCAAATCTGAGTGCAAAACCCTGTGAATCACCTCAATACATATCTAAAATGATATTACCATTCATTCCAATATCAAAAAATGCTTACAAAACAAAGGATTCTTCAAATTTCTCTTGAAATGAAGCACTTTTACTGCAAATTCTATAACAGTCCATACTATCTTAAGGTACAGGCCGTACCAACACATATATATATGTTCAGGAGATAGTTCTCAACCTCCTTAACTAACTCCAATTCGTTTCACTACCTATCCCTTTATAAAATTCAAATTAGAAGGGTTCCCTCCAAAATGGCTCTTATGCAAAATTTGAATTTTTTAAAGCATGAAACTATGTCTAAAGGGACTTAATTGACTATTTTAATGTATGCAACGACTTGGGGTTGTTATGACATACCACTAGACCCTAACTAATGACTTCTCTACCTTAAACAACCACTAGATCTCATTCCAAGGATCAATTACAGCTCTTCAACATTGGAATCAGCCCATACATCATACAAAACTATAGCCTTTTGTTCTTTCAAAAACCATGATGGGTTGTAAAATAGACCAATTGATATCATGAGATGCTCCAAGACCTCTATATGTCCTTGAATCTCCAATGTGCCCCGGATGAGTATGGGATGCTCCTGCATCATATATTTAGATAGTAAGTTTTTGGGAAGTGAAGTGTCTATGTTGAAAGACATGGGGTTTTCATAAAATGGGGCAAAGAATGAACTGCACTGTAAAATATAGATAGATGGTGCAAAAAGAATTTGGGGATCTCTCACCAAAATAGAATCTTTTACCTACAAGTTTTTTTTCTATTTGAATATTTGTTAGAGAATATTAAAAACATGTTATGATGTAAGACCTCCATATGATGGACACCCTAGGCTTGGAAATGAAAGATTGGGTGCCAATTTTGGCCCTTTAGAGAAAAGCACACAAGCAATCCTAGTTTGGATTAGAATCTATAATCTGCCCAAAAATATTGGAATAAGAATGTACTGAAAAGTATAGGGGATAGAAATAAAAAATTTGTAAAATAAAATGAACATATTGAGGATAAAAACTATGGGGTACATGTAAGGATATGTGTAGATGTGACTCATTTTCCCTTGATCCCTAAAACAATAGAACTACACTCATATTTTGGCATCTAGAATCAAATGGTTGAAATAGAAGATGTTTTATTCATGTTACCTTATTATGGATTGAAATGAAATTTTTTCCTAGAGAAAGAAATAAAGGAGCAAGATAAGATCACTAAAATCTCCCCTATGGTATAAGAGGAAAAAAGAGGAGAAGGATATAAGTCAAGAAAGAAGATACTATCCATCAAGATCTTGCTCAAATATTTGTTGAATTTAATGAAGAATGAATCAAAACCACCATAATATGAAACATTGATCAAGTAGATAGTGAATCAATGACCTAAGACAAGGGATAAATTTATCTAGTTACGAGTGATGAATGACACAATGATAAACAAGGTGGCCAAAAGGATGTTATTTAGAACAGGGAAGATTAGAACCTTTTTTAATGCTTGAATTTAAAAAAGGAGAATGATAATTCCTATAAAATTAACCTAACTATGAATTAAAATACCTATTGGATAAATGAAATGGGTTGAAAGAAGGGGTAAAAATAGAAGTTATCAACAGTGTAACAAGTGAGTCATGCAACTTAGAAGAAGAAAGTGAAATTAGTGAAAGGGAAGAAAGAATGGAGGAGAGAACTCCATAAAACCCTTGTTAGAGTAAAGGTTTAATTTAATTTAATTTATTAAATTACTTTTACTCCATTCTTAAGATTTCACTTTATGCACATGCATCCTATTTAATAATTAAATATTAATTATTAAATTTCATTACCTCTTACAGTTTCCCTTTTAGGTTTTATGATATCCTTCTATAAGGATTGATCAATTGTAGATTTATTTCATTCCTTCAATTTGATAAAATATTCTTTCATATTTTTAGAGCCAAACCTTTACCTTATCTTTGTCTTTTCTTCTCTATAATAGGTTCTTGCATGTAGGTGTTCTTTAGGTTTTGTAGATTTTTATTTCTCACATCCATCCATCAATGTCAATAGAACCTTTCCCACATACATTCATAACAATGTTTTTCCCAAACTCTAATCATCAAGCCACCTAGTGCAATAGTTGAGGATATATCAAAGGACACACATCTCCTCTTAGATGATCAATTCAATACACCTATTATCCCAATACTGTTGGAGATTCTATTTTAGGATTCTCATGCATTCTCCTTTGAGCATCAGCTAGGACTTCTAACTTCATCTTACATCCAGGGCTTTCATTCTCCTTGTCTAGTGCCTTTGTTTCTTTCAGATTGGAGCAACATTGGTTTGTTCATCAACACAAGAGTTCTACCATTCTAGGGGGGAGGGAGCTATGGAATCTTGATCCTATATCATGGGAGTTTTTGTTGTACTTATGGCTTTGAGAGAGTCTCTTGAGACATCTCATTTGTACTATTTATTTCTATATATTTTTTAAGTAGGGTTTTTCCCATGTAGTCCATTTCATAGAGATTTGGTTGTGATTGGGTACCCCATCAGGCCTTGTTGCCGGTACACAAGTTTTCTTTTAGCATTGTATTTTCCTTTCTTTTTCATGCATTTTTTTGTAGCTACATTATTTTTCATCTTCAGGGGGGTGTTAGAGAAAAGGGTTAATTTAATTTAATTTATTAAATTAGCTTTACTCCTTTCTTAAGATTTCACTTTATGCACATGTGTTCCCATTTAATAATTAAATATTAAATATTAAATGTCATTTACCTCTTAGGGTTTCCTTTTTGTGTTTTACAATCTCCTCATATAATTATTGATCAATTCTAAATTTTATTTTTTTTCTATTAAGATAGTTTAGAACATTTACAAGTATAATAGAGAGCTTAGAATAAAATAGCCTAATCACACCCCAATTACATATACAGTTACAAAAATTTGGGCAGGTGATATCAAAACTTATTATTATGGTAGAGTCATAGATTTATAGAACTTTTTTACCTATATTGCATACAAAAATTTAAAACTATAATAGTTGACTAATTCTAGCCATCATTGTGGCTATCTTGATCATACTAAACTGCTGGAACTTCATCAAGAGTCTGTATCTCATCACTAGTTGCCTCTTCATGGTTGGTAGCACTGTATTGTTGAGACTCATTGATTACATTGTTCAAATATTCTGCCTCAAAAGGAGCTAGAAAACTCTGATATTCAGCAATATAATTTTCTAATTGCACTTTGTCTTTGTTAATCATCAGACTTCCATCTCACATCAGGATCATGAAATCACTCCTAGAAATGTGTAAAACCAAAGCAACTTGTGATGTAATATGAAAATGGGTGTGTTTAAATAAAACTTAGTAAGTACCCTTCTCTCTGTAGACACCTAAAAACTTTTAGAAAATAAAGTATTTTTATTTTCTGAAAAAGTCCTGATGACATCATCATTTATTAATTAATTAATTATTTAATTAATTAATTAATTTTTATGCCATTAAATCCCTTTATCTTAATTAAAAATATTTAATTAAGGAATCCCTCCCAAAAATGTTTAAATCTTATTTAAACATTATTTTCTTATTTATTAATTATTTAATTAATAAATTGACCAAAAATCCTAAAATAAATAAAAAATTTATTTTTTGCCCAAAACTTGGCCAATTTCCTTATGACCAATAACCTCTTCCAAAATCTTCTAATCCTTCTTTAATTTCGATTAAAGGCCAATCTCATCATTTCCTACCCCTAACCCCAACTCAAAATATTTAATTAAAATTAAATATTAATCCTCATGTTTATTAAAAAAGTTTTAATAAATATCTCCTCAACCCAAACCCTTGAAATAAATAAAACTTTATTTATTTCCTAAAAATCTAATTTATCCTCACCCTAAGAAGTTCTAGACTCTTCTAGAAAGTCTTCATCCTCATCCTAGGAAATTCTAGACTATTCTAGAAAGTCTTTATCCTCATCCAAAATCTAGACTCTTCTAGAAGATGTCTTTAAACCTAATCCTAATCCCCTCCTAACCTTGTCACATTCCCTAAACATGGGTTAAAACTTACTAACCCAAGCCAAAGTTAACAAATATCTCTTCCTTCACCCACCCTCATTAAATGCCATCCACTTGCCTATCCTTAAGCTAATCCTAAACCATCCTAATCCATCCTCTAATCATTTGCACAAGCCTAAGAAAGCTTAGAACCTTCCTAATCAAGCCCAAGTCGAAATTTCTCTC
This sequence comes from Cupressus sempervirens, assembly GCA_028749045.1. Classification (NCBI taxonomy): domain Eukaryota; kingdom Viridiplantae; phylum Streptophyta; class Pinopsida; order Cupressales; family Cupressaceae; genus Cupressus; species Cupressus sempervirens. The sequence goes on from CM053783.1 coordinate 748,133,725, forward strand.
ATCACCCTCAAAATATCTCAACCATAAAACTTTATGAAGTCCACTAGGTCATAAATGACTCTTACAAGCCCTTTTATTGCTCTTACAAGTCATTATGAGGGTCTTTATGAAGATTTTATCTCTTGAGCCTCCTTTTTTGACTCATCCTTCCCCTTTCCTCCATCCTCTCACTATGTGACATGTGTCACTCCTTGATTTCCTATAAGGAAGCACAATCCATGTGCTCTCCTCTCATGCAATCTGAGCCCTCCATAAGCTTTTTCCCATCTTTGCATCTTAGCCCTCAAACCCTCAAGCCTCTTGCCTATAAATTGGATCCTTCCCCTTTGCAAAATAACACAATCCATGAAGTAAAGTTATAATGCTATTTTGAGAGCCAAATCCATACTAAAGCCATCTATCTCACACCCAAATTCCAACTCCATTTGAAGCCCTTTTTGAAGCATAAGCTTGAGCATACATCCTATCTTTTTAGACAAAGCTACTCAACAAGAGAGCTTCTCATTGAGAGAGCCCATTAATGGCTCATATTTTCAATTGAGAGCTCATCTTAGTCTATCTTGAAGTTTATGAATTTTTTTTAGTTTGTAGAAGCTTTATTTAAATTTGGTTTCTATTAGCATACTAACATTGCTTATATACATTTTGGCATGCCCGGTGGGACCTCGCATGGGTCATCTTCATTAGCTTTTTTAGTCAAATTTTTGTATGTTATTTGCTGATTTTGGCTAATTTTTCTTTTTTTTGTGATTGGTAGGATTGTATAAATTAGTTTTGTAGGTCCACATGAGCATGAAGAAGACAAAGGAACTCATAATCTATCTCATAGTGTTTGCAGATTTTTCAAGCTTATAGGTGGACAAAGAACTTGAAATTCTTCTTCCTCTTCTTGTCTATATTCTTCTTATTCCATCTACTTCTTCTTCTTCTTCTTGTGGGAGATCTTGGCCATTTTTTTTAAGGAAGCAAAATCATACACACTTCTTTTTAGTGCTTAAAATGAACCCCCAAATCATACTTAAATCCATTGAAAAATTAAAAATTTGCAAGAAAGAAAAAATCTTTTAACAAGTGAAACTAAACCAATCTAATCATTTGCATCCTTGCAACATCAAGGTTTTAGATGCATTCATGCAAAATTAGGAACACTTCATTTTTGGGAATTTAAAAAGAACTTCAAGTTTCCATTTCAAAAGGTTCAAAATCAACACTAAGTGCACACTAAAGTTCTTTTAAAAAATCTCATGAAAACTAAGAGTCCTAAATGGTTGCCAAAAATTGTCCTAAAAGCTTTGTTATTTGTTCCAAACAAATGTCTTATTTGCAAAATCTTGAATGTTTCTTAGGATTTTCATGCATCAAAACAATCTAGGAATATCATTTTTGGGCTTAAAATATGCAAACTAGAACACAAAATCTTGAATGAAAACCAAAGTCCAAAGAGTCATTTTCACTTTTGAGTCCAAAAAAATCTTGAATGATCTAAGGTTAAAACAAAGCACTTCAAAGTTCTTAAAACAACACACAAAATCTCAATCTTGAATGCTCAAAAGAAAACACTTGAATGTTTAACCACTTTTCTTTGAATGCATGTTGCTAAAATCACTCTTGAACGCCATGGATTAAAATCAAATTTTCTTTGAATGCATGATTAAAATAACAAATCCAATCTTGAATTCTAAGGATCAATTAACCATTGCAATATCAAACACTTCATTTGGAGCTTCTAAAAATTGAAAAAAACAAATCTCTTTTCCACATGCAATCTAGGTAAAGTTTGATTTTTGGACATTTAAGAAACCTTGTTAAGTTAAAATACAAATTTTCAAAAATCAATTTGAGTAGTTCCTTGGACTCACCTCTTTTCTAATCACCCATCAAATATTAACCATTGGTTGCAATCTCAGCACCATTTATGGGGATGGGTCTACTTGAAAAAGGTGTTAAATGTTCCACAATCTAACTCAATCACTTGGTCTTGAATGATTGCTTTAACTTTATCAAAATTCTTAAATGATCAAAACTCTAGATTAAATCGATCACACTTCAAGTTTGGGCACTAAAATTGAACAACAACTGACGTGGAGAGCCTCTGGGCACGTGCTTGAAATTGAATCTCACACACTTTTGTTTTGGGCTTAAAACAAACTCACACTCAATCTTGAATGCCTTAAAGAAAATTAATCGATACTTGACGTGGAGGGCCTCTGAGCGCGCGAGTTTGCTTTTGTTGACCCTAACTCTTCTTATTGTTTGCATTCTTCGATCGATTTACTTTTTTTGGCGCTTCAAGTTGGAATTGAACATTGTCTCTTAAACATGAGTGCTTGCAAAGTCTAGATTAGCACACATAAGAGTCAGTTGGTAAAAGAACAAGCGTGTTTTTTAGCCCAAGGTCATCCAAGTCTTCTCTCCCCTTGTCATCTTTCGAGGCCATCTTGGGTGCATAAGATTAGGATCCAAAACCTTGTTTCATTTTAGGAGGCCTGCTTGGGGATTTCATCACCCCTTGGACGACCTCAACTCCAGCGTTCTGGCGGAGTATAAGAATTGGGAGGTGAATCGGAAGACACCTCTCTTGGGATCAAGATTTTGTCACTCGGGCTAAGCCTCAAGGAACTTTATACCCTTGAGAAGTGAAAGAGGAGAAGTGGGTTACCGCTCCTCTCGGCTGTGTGACATCTTTTTGGTCTCATCTATGGATTTGGACCTCACGTACCTTGGGTATATCGAGGACTCCTTAGCTAAACCAACTGTCAACCTTGTAGACAACCATCTAGGATGTTAATGTGTTTGAGGTGACTGATCGAAACATTTGTAGAACATACACACTCCTTGGCACAAGTATCGCTTTCTGAGAATCAAAAACTTCTATCTGGTTGTTTCTATCTATTGCTTGATCTTTTATTTGTTGAATGAATGTTTGCCAAACTTGGTCAATCCTAGCTTAGGGCATACTTAGCGTAGTCACTGCCTATTCCAGAAGTTGAACGAGTTGAAGCAAAACAACCAAGATCTCTCAAAGCCAAACAAATTCAAAAATTGATGTCAGAGCAACCCAAACCCAAACAGAAGTTCCACAAAGTTAAACTCAAACTATCTCTAGCATACCAAGAACTTTCAGCCAAGAGAAAAGAAATAACACCAAGCCCACGAATTGCCAAACTCCATAAAGCAGAGGACAAAGCTACCGAAAAAGCACTTCAAGAGGCCTGGTTAGAGCGCACCATCAAATTTAGTCAACATCCAGGAGTTAATCCTGCTTATGCCTTACCAACTAGGCATGATTTCTATGATTAGACACCCTTGTTTCTCCACATCTTCTTAGATTAGCTTCACTTTAGAGTCATCTTTGTAGAAAAGCCAGCCATCTTAGGTTATCCCCTTAAGCATTATTAGCTCATCCATCTCATTTAGAATCAAACCATCTAGCCAGCAATCAAAACCTCACATCCAAGCCTTCAAAATTGTTGTCACTTTTGCCAAAAGTTTGCCACTCCTAAAATCTTCCAAATCCATCAATCTCACCAAGGTTATCCCTTTGATAGAGCTTTGTCTAGGGTAATCCAGCTTTGTCACTTGTTATCCCTCATCACCTTGAGCTAAAGGTTGGGATCCACAAGTGGTCAATCTCGTGTTCTTCCTAAAGGATCATCAGTCTATCCTTAAGTTGACACAATCACCACCAAGCTTGCACATAGGAAAGCAGACCTTTCATGCTTTGGCAACATATCTTTGAAGTTAGAATCTCTAACCCAATCCTCCTTAGGTTTTGTCATATAGCTTTGCCTTAACCTAGGAAATCATTTGCATAGAGAAGCCTTCCCCCTTTTGCATCAATCAGCATTATTGCATCTCATCCCTAGGAGCATTTTTCATGCCACCCGTCACTCGCTTAGCCAAGAAGAAAGAAACAATGGAGCCCTATCATTTGGATCGAATAGCCTCACCCCCCTTGAGCACTCATCCATCCTTCAGCCCAAAGAAAGCTATGCCATCATGTACTGACATTGAAGCTTTCATGAACCAACCAGGAAATGCAGTATTGGTAAATGCCATTATAGACAAGAACAAAGAGACAATCATGGCTAATTTTCGAAGGGAAAATGTAGGAACCTTTGACTTTGGAAGACCCCCTCCATTATCAGATCCATCTCACCCATTGCTTGGGCAGCTACCACCACCCATAGGCTCTTATGATCCAAATTATCCTCAATATATTCTAAAAGAAGAGCCTCCAGCCAATCCATATGATCCAACAGACCCAAACATACCATCATCCACCCAAGTTGAAATCTCCATGCCGCAAGCCAACCCATCCACCACCACTCCATCCTTGGTTCATACCTCTCCGCTCCAAACCCCCTTTACCCAAAACAGCTCACCGTTCACCCCCTTCACTATTGCTGCTGCTGCTCCCCAACCCAGCCTTCCAAATCCACCCATCTCCCAAATCAGTGCTACAATCTTTGGCCAACCTCGGCAATATACAACAGGGATGCCACCCATGGGGCCAAGTAATCAACCTTTTATCACCCCCAGCTTGTTCACTATAGCCCAAAGCACAATCCCATCATTTCCATTAGGTCTTGGGAGCTCAATACCATTAGCCAAAAATCTACAAGCTACTACCCTCACTCCACAAAGCTATCAAATCCCACAAGCTACTACCAATTTTCTACCAAACTCCCAAGTGACCCCAGCCCCTGCCACCACTCTACCAAGCTTCCAAATCCAACCACAAAGCTATCAAACCCCATCAGTTCCATTCTCAAGCTTTCAATTCCCACCACCTCCACCACCAACTAATCCATTACCTCCAATTACCAACTACTTTTCAATGCCACTTCTAGGAGGTAATCCACCACCCCAGCCAACCACCAATTATTTGCAGATACCATCCCAAATGGGGGCACAACCCACATATATTGGTCAAACCCCACAAGCCCCCCGATCCTTTCCCCAAGCCTCTCAACCATCTTATACCTTACCTCCACAAAGCAATCCATTTATCCCATAGCTAGCTTATGTTCCTCAATCCCAACCTCAAATCCCATATCAACAGCAAGCCTCATAGCACATGCAGCAATATGCGCCACCTCCCCCTCAGCAACCTGTCATCCACCATGCAGCTGCCCAAACAATGTACAATCCCTATTAGCAAATCCCTCATAGCCATCCATATTCAGTGGCCCCATCCAGCACATACCTACATCAAGGCACTCCTACATTGGGGGCACCCCAGCCATCACCTATCAATTCAGAATGGGAGCAAATGAAGATAGCTTTGAAAGACATCCAAGAAGGGAATGATTCGAAGACATTCAAGTTTGAGAATGTGTGTCCTTACCCATTTGACAGAGCCATTACCATGACACCATTTCCCAAACACTTTGAGGTACCCAAATTTGACAAATTCAGAGGAAAAGGAGACCCTGTCACACATATCAAAGAATTTTACATGCACTGCCAAGACGTAGCATACAATGATGTCTTCCTCTTGCGCCTTTTTCCCAAAAGCTTAGCTGGACCAGCTCTTGAATGGTTTTATAGAATCCCCTATGGCACAATTAAAAACTTTGCTGAATTATCTGAGGCATTTGTAGCCCAATATGCCCATCTTGTTGAAACAGAGCTATCAATAGTTGATCTTGTCCACACCAAGCAAAAAGGTGGAGAAAGCCTTGCCGAATACCTATAAAGATGGAAAACCCTTACCACCCGCATATCCTGCACCTTGCCAGAATGCCATGTTGTGAAAATGTTTATTGATAATGCCCATCCTAGCTTGGCTCACCACATGACCATGAACTGTTTGCAAACCTACAAAGATATCAAAGAGAAAGGAATGATCCTTGAGCAAGGACTCATTAAAGATGGTGTGGTCAAGCTTTACAAGGAAGCCAACCAAAATCAATCACATTCCAATGACAATTCTAGGTATTGGAACAAAAACAAGCACGTTGCAACAGATGGCGTCACTGACACCAGACATGTGAATATTGTTGGTCCTTCTCACAACCAGTCCAACCCACCATATCAACCAAAAAATCAACAAGCTATCAACTACCAACAACAAAATAACCAAAGCTATCAAAACCACAATCCAAGACCCAACTTCCAAGGGTCTAGCAATCAAGCTAATGCCATCAATGTAGCTGCAGGACAAAAGCCTAGATTCCAACCTACACCTAGAAACTATACACCCCTTGGTGAACCATTGGATGTCATTTTTGAGAAATTAGTCAAAGAAAACCTCATCAAATTTCCTCCTACGCAGAAAATTGACCCAAGCCAATCCAAAGCTGCATGGTACAAAGATAATGAGTACTGCAAATTTCATAGGGTAAAAGGTCACACTACCTCTCCCAATGCAGGCTTACAGATCTATCAAAATGCTTTTCCTCCACACCAAAACCAAAATCCTGGAAAAGAACCTATCCAAACCAACAACAACAACACCAACAACCGTCAGCCAAACCAACAGCATGGGAAGAACAATGACCACACTTCATCCTATATAGACTATGGTAGCCTTATAGGTTGTATATCCGAGAAAGAGCCTTCCGTCAATGTTATCAATATCCAAGGACCAAACAATGAGTGTGCAGTCACCACTCAAAGAGTGCGATTTAACATCGCAGGCCCACCTGTTACACCAACACCATCAGCTCCATCAAAAAGCTAGTACAATATCTTGGAACACCTTGGGAACATGCCAGCCCAAATCTCCATTTTAGACCTTTTTCGCACTAGTCCTGTGTACAAGAACATCCTTAATAGTGCTATCATAGAATCTCGTGTCCCTTCTGATATCAATGCTACTGATTTTCATAATCTTGTTCGACAACTCTCATCCTCATGTGCCCTATCGTTCAAACCCACCGACATACCCGTGGTCGAGCCAGATCACACCCTTCCGCTTCGCATAGCCATCATGGTATCCAACTTTGCTGTAAAAAGAGTAATGATAGATAATGGATCAGCCTTGAATATTTGCACCCTAAAATTCATAAAACAAGCTGGGTATACTGAGGCAGATATCATCAGTGAGGTTATCACCATCAAAGCTTATGACAACTTGGAAAGAACCACAGAAGGAACTATTTTGCTGCCAATCAAGGTTGGGCCAGTCATCCAAGAGACACTCTGCCATGTTATTGATCTAAACCTACCATTTAACATCCTCCTCGGTCGCCCATGGATTCATGCCATGAAAGCCATTCCATCCACTTACCATCAGTGCATCAAATTTCCACATCAAGGCACTGAGGTAACCATCCATGCCGATCCAGAACCCTTTTCTTACTGCAATGCGGTTGAAGCTTCATATACAAACCATTGCCCTAGAATTGATATCGGTACATCCATCGCCAGCTCATCCCACACTTATAATGACCCAGAAACCATCCTCGCCTCTACCCTGTCTACCGTGAAGATCAATAACAAAGGTTGTGGAGAGTATAGTCTGTCAGATGCATTTGCTGTCGAGGCACTCCCACTTGATCCACATGCCCATGGACGATCAACATATCACAAAGCTAAGGAGGTTCCACCTCCTCGATACAAACTGTTTGGCCCAACAACCTTTGTATCCTCAAAAATCCCTCTTCATGAGGAGCTCACTCCAGATATCAACAAATGGTTACATAAGGATGCACCTCAAAGAAATCAAGCATGCCTTGATCACTTCAGCCAAAAGTATCCCCAAGAACATAAGCTCATCACTGACAAATGGAACTATCAAGGTGGTGGTCTAGGACCAGAAGAAAGAGGCATGCAGTGCCCCATCGACGCACACAAGTGGGAATCGAAGTCAAGTCTTGGCTTTGGCATACCCACAATTGGGGGCACCAATGAGAACGGTCATGCTTTTTTAAACATTCACCACAACCTTGTCAAAATTGAAGACATTCCTGAGGAAGTTGAAAAGAGAGCCTACGACGATATCCTAGACCAAATCTCCCTCGGAGACTCTGTTCTCCAAGAACTATCCATCCACCTCATTGACCTACCACTCGCCAATCCACAACTCATAGATTGGGACCAACCAAGTGTCATACACATTGATGAGTTCACATCAGAGGAGGCACTTCTAAGATTCATGGGAGCTGAAACTCCTCACAAGAAGACAAAGCCAGATTCTGCCTATATCTACAAGCTAGATCCCAAGGGGTATTTTGGAGAAAACCCCCAACCTAGTTTCGATACACCCAAAACTGGAACTAAGGTGAATCTAAGACTAGCTAAGGCAACGAAGAGAACCCCTCAGCAAGAAAATCCAGAAGAACATGAGGATTTAGCATTGCCTCCTCAAGATAATCGACCAGAGGTGTCTTCTATTCTAATTGAGGATACTCAAGAAGTCAACATTGGTTCTTCAGAGATCCCCAGACTTGTTCACATTGCTGCATCCCTATCACAAGACCAAGCTGACCTCCTCTTTGAGGTCTTAAGAGAGAACATTGGCCGATTTGCATGGTCATATCAGGACATGCCAAGACTTGATCCAAAGCTTGTAGTTCATCATCTTGCAGTTGATCCAAAGATCAAGCCCGTCAGACAAAAGCTTAGAAAAATGCACCCCAAGGTGGCATTATTGGTCAAAGTTGAATTAGAAAGAATGTTAGCTGCTAAGGTTATCCGACCTATCGACTACTCAGAGTGGATCTCCAACATGGTCCCTGTCACTAAACCTTCCGGTGACATCAGAATTTGCACTGATTTTAGAGATCTTAACAAAGCTTGTCCAAAAGATGATTTTCCCTTGCCCAACATAGATATGATTGTAGATTTTACAGCTGGATATGAAATTTTGTCCCTCATGGATGGATTTTCTAGGTATAATCAAATCAAGATTGCAGAAGAGGATCAACATAAGACAACATTCACTACCCCTTGGGGAACCTTTTGCTACAACATGATGCCTTTTGGCCTAAAGAATGCTGGGGCTACCTATCAAAGAGCTATGACAACCATTTTTCATGATCTCATCCATAGCATTTTGGAGGATTATGTGGATGATATCTTGGTCAAGTCTCATACCTTCATGGATCATCTTGCTGACCTGGAGAAAGTCTTTGATAGGTTAGCCAAATATCATCTCATGCTAAATCCCAAGAAATGTGTCTTTGGGGTCACATCTGGCAAGCTTCTAGGCTTCATAGTTTCTAAACGAGGTATAGAGATTGACCCCAAGAAGGTCAAGGCTATCTTAGACATGCCTCCTCCCCAGACACTACGACAGCTTCGCTCTCTTCAAGGAAAGCTCCAATCTATTCGGCGCTTCATCTCCCAGCTTGCAGATAAGTGTACACCATTTTCACATTTACTAAAGAAGGATGAGAACTTCAAGTGGGATCCTTTATGTCAGTGCAGCTTCGACCATCTCAAGAAGTATCTCATCAATCCCCCTATCTTGGTTCCACCAGTTCCTGGTTGTCCCCTGATTTTGTACATATCAGCAACACCTACTGCTCTAGGGGCACTTCTAGCACAGCTTGATGACTACAATAGAGAAAGAGCCATCTACTACATCAGTAGAACCCTAGTTGGTTATGAACTCAATTACACTCCTATGGAAAAATCTTGTTTGGCAGTTGTTTTCTCAACTCAAAAACTTTGCCATTACATGCTAAGTCATACCATCCAACTAGTCTCCAAGATTGACCCTCTCAAGTATATGCTCTCTAGAACAGCACTTACAGGCCGTTTGGCCAAATGGGTTATGCTCCTTAGTGAATTTGACATACAGTATGTGGATAGAAAGGCAATCAAAGGGCAAGCTATAGCAGATCACCTAGCTAATGCACCTCTAATAGATGCTTATCCATTGATCACAAAATTTCCAGATGAGCATATCTGTCTAACTGAAGAACAACCCCCATGGAAAATTTATTTTGATGGCTCATACACATCTCATGGATCAAGGGCAGGAATATTGTTGGTCACACCTCAAGGAGATTACATTCCAAAAGCCTTCAAGCTACAATTCCCTAGCACCAACAATATAGCTGAATATGAGGCCCTCATAGCAGGATTAAAGATAGCTGCAGAATGGAACATTGTTGAGCTACAAATCTTTGGCGATTCTCAGCTCATCATCAAGCAAGCCCTAAATGAATATCAAACCAAAGATGAAAAGCTATTACCCTACAAAGAGCTAGTTGATCAGCTAACCCAACATTTTACAAAGCTTCAGTTTACACAAGTGCCTCAAATACAGAACAAAGCAGCAGATGCTATGGCTACTATAGGATCGCTCTTGGAAATTCCCCAAGCAACTACACAGTATGAGTTTTTAGTAGAGCAGCTCCTCACACCCGCCTATGCGAATGAGGATTCAAACTGTGTTTGTATCTTGGTTGGTCCCCAATCCCCTTGGTACCATGAGATTCATGCTTACCTTAATGATGGTATCATATCCCCTCACCTCACACGTACCCAACGCCAGAACCTCATCCAAAAATCATCCTGCTATGTTATCATAGCCAATACCCTATATCGTCGGGGTTATCACGATACTCTCTCTCGATGTTTAGACCAAAATGAGGCCGCGATGGTGTTAAAGGAAGTACACTCTAGACTTTGCGGTGCCCACACGAGTGGTATTGTCCTAGCGTGACAAATCCTTAGAGCAGGCTACTATTAGCCTACCATTGAAGAAGACTCCTGTGACTTTGTCAGAAAGTGTCTCCCATGTCAGCAGCATGCAAATCTTGTGCACGCTCCGGCACAGGATCTACAGCCTATTGCACCACCTTGGCCTTTCGCTTGTTGGGGCCTTGATCTAGTTGGAACTATCACACCCCTCTCATCTAATGGACATAAATGGATAATAACAGCTACAGACTATTTCACTAAATGGGTGGAAGTAGTCCCCCTAGTCTTAGCTACAGGAGTTCAGGTCTCCAAGTTCATCTTGTACCACATTGTTTGCCGCTTCGGCATCCCATCCACCATCTTCACCGACCACGGAGGTAACTTTGAAAATCTCAACATGGAAGAATTATGCACTTCCCTCTGCATCCATCACCGCTTTTCTAGCCCATATTTCCCACAAGGTAACGGCCAGGCAGAGGCAACTAACAAAACCCTCCTCAAAATTCTAAAGAAATTTGTCAATGATTCCGGCCGTGATTGGCACCTACAAATAAATCCAGCCCTATGGGCCTATCGAACTTCCTTTCGTACATCCACAGGCACAACTCCATACTCCCTAGTCTATGGTGCCGAAGCGGTACTACCTATAGAGGTTGAACTTCCTTCCTTGCGCATATCTTTGCAAGGGCAAATATCAGATGAAGAATATAGAGTAGCTCGACTCACCCAGCTAGATCTCTTAGACAAGAAGTGGCAACAAGCCTATGATCATCTCATAGTCTATCAAACTCATCTCAAAAGAAATTTCAACAAGAAGGTGCTTCCATGACACTTTCAGCCAGGTAACATGGTCCTCAAAGAAAACATGAAAGTCCAAGTAGATCGAGAAAAGAAAGGCAAGTTTGAACCTACATGGCTTGGTCCTTATGTTGTCATTGCTTCCTTTGGCTCTGGAGCTTATCAGCTATCTACACTAGAAGGAGAACTCTTGAATGATCCTACTAACATCATTCATCTCAAGAAGTTCTATGCTTGAAGATCCTTGGTATACCAGGCTTTTGAAAAATACAAAAGAAAAAAAATAGTAAAGAGAAATAAGCGTCCAATGGTGAAAACTTGGCAATTCAAGCACCTTGGATAGGTACCTTGGTGAAAACCTGGTAATTCAGGGGCCTTGTGTACTAAAGACTAATCCATTATCTATCACTATCCTATCCCTCATCCATTTACCCACCATCCCATAAGACACACTTGCTTGTTCCCTTGGTGTTCCAACCAAATATCCAAAATCTGATGAAGCTTGTAAATACCTCCTGTACAGCTTGTAAATCTTGTACCAAAGCTTGTATTATACCTTGTAAATCTTGTACCATACCTTGTCTATCCGAATCTTGTCCAAGGTTTGTACCATATTCTAGCCTATAAATAATCTTGTATCCTAGCTTGTATACTATCACGTGCACACAAAAAACCCCATTTTCTCTTAATCTTTTCGCAAACCATCTACCTATCCACCTATCACCTATTATAGACATCCCATCCTTCACAAACATTTCCATCTCACAAAAACCAAAACATGAAAAAACATGTACATTTGTAACATATCTTGGTCCATCAGCTTGTACATCCTCTTTAGCTTAGTACCATTGTATCTATCCAGCGTTCGTGTCAGTTCGTCCTTGATCAGCATCTTGCACCCATCACACATCTTGGTTAGCTATTCCAATGCATCCTTTAGCTAGATTTCCTGTCACCAAAGTGTTATCTTTCTTAGTTCAGCTTGCCAGACGCATCACTCATCCAAATCCACCAGCTTCGGTGCTCTCCGATAGGTCCTTGCAGGATATAGCTTTCCTCGTGTCTGATCTTGGTCCGTTAGTACCTTGTCCAACCCATCTCGTTGGCAAACGGCTCTCTTTTGGATTTTCACTTTCTTTTGATTTGGGATCTTCCCTTTTGGGTCTTGAAGTATCTTTTCCAAGCAATCTCCTTGTTCCCTCCTCAAGGTTGCCACGATCTTCCATATCATGGTATGCTGCGAATGGGGCAATTAGAGTGTAAGGTCTTGATCAGGTCTTTCATTTGTTTTTCTTTTCTGCTTGTGGGTTCTTCAGTGTCGTTTCCACGCTGCTTCCTCTAGGATTCATGTGTGATGCTGGGGCAATCCTTGCATGTTTGTTTTGAGTTAGTTTTTCAGTCCTTTGGACGGTTGGTGAAAAGGCCTTGATGTTCTTGGTAACCTTGGCAATTAACCAATAGTCCTATAGCAAATATAGTGCTCAACTACATGGTGGTACTTCTCTTTGAAGTATCCCCCCGCTCAAAAAGCTTCAATGGTTTTCCTTCATCTCCATTATCCCCCATCCATATCCAGCATCCGTCTCTCCTACCCTAGCTTATGCATCAGTATCTCTTTGAATCACTCATCACTCTTAGCTTTAGGGATTCACAAATCCTAGTCTTAGGGATCCACCAATCCAAATCAATCCACCAAGCCTCATCTTTCGAGATCCACAATCCTAGTCCTAGGGATCTCCGAAACCCATCTTCCACCAATTTGACTCTTTGAAATCCTGTTGCATCAGCTTTTATAATCCCCTCATCCATCTCCCTATCCTGGATTCCTTTTTATAGCACTCAGCTCCTTCATCCTCCACCTTCCCTAAATTCTTAAGCTTGCTTCCTCTTGTGCATCTGATTCTCCTTTATCATTCTCCCATAGTGAGAGTTTGAGCTAATTTAGCCCCTTCTCTTTGCCAATCTGAGTTTTCTTGCTCATCCGAGATTCTTGTACTTTTCAAGAAGCCATCGAGCCTCACTTTCTCTCCCTGTTGCCTTCTTGAGGGGGCATCTCACAGTCCATTCTCTCCTCTTCTGCTCTAGCCTTGGGCATCTTATTTTCTTATCTTTGATGCCATGCCACTTGTGGCATCACATCAAAGAGGGGCAAAATGTAGACACCTAAAAACCTTTAGAAAATAAAGTATTTTTATTTTCTGAAAAAGTCCTGATGACATCATCATTTATTAATTAATTAATTATTTAATTAATTAATTAATTTTTATGCCATTAAATCCCTTTATCTTAATTAAAAATATTTAATTAAGGAATCCCTCCCAAAAATGTTTAAATCTTATTTAAACATTATTTTCTTATTTATTAATTATTTAATTAATAAATTGACCAAAAATCCTAAAATAAATAAAAAATTTATTTTTTGCCCAAAACTTGGCCAATTTCCTTATGACCAATAACCTCTTCCAAAATCTTCTAATCCTTCTTTAATTTCGATTAAAGGCCAATCTCATCATTTCCTACCCCTAACCCCAACTCAAAATATTTAATTAAAATTAAATATTAATCCTCATGTTTATTAAAAAAGTTTTAATAAATATCTCCTCAACCCAAACCTTTGAAATAAATAAAACTTTATTTATTTCCTAAAAATCTAATTTATCCTCACCCTAAGAAGTTCTAGACTCTTCTAGAAAGTCTTCATCCTCATCCTAGGAAATTCTAGACTATTCTAGAAAGTCTTTATCCTCATCCAAAATCTAGACTCTTCTAGAAGATGTCTTTAAACCTAATCCTAATCCCCTCCTAACCTTGTCACATTCCCTAAACATGGGTTAAAACTTACTAACCCAAGCCAAAGTTAACAAATATCTCTTCCTTCACCCACCCTCATTAAATGCCATCCACTTGCCTATCCTTAAGCTAATCCTAAACCATCCTAATCCATCCTCTAATCATTTGCACAAGCCTAAGCAAGCTTAGAACCTTCCTAATCAAGCCCAAGTCGAAATTGCTCTCATCACCCTCAAAATATCTCAACCATAAAACTTTATGAAGTCCACTAGGTCATAAATGACTCTTACAAGCCCTTTTATTGCTCTTACAAGTCATTATGAGGGTCTTTATGAAGATTTTATCTCTTGAGCCTCCTTTTTTGACTCATCCTTCCCCTTTCCTCCATCCTCTCACCATGTGACATGTGTCACTCCTTGATTGGCTATAAGGAAGCACAATCCATGTGCTCTCCTCTCATGCAATCTGAGCCCTCCATAAGCTTTTTCCCATCCTTGCATCTTAGCCCTCAAACCCTCAAGCCTATAAATTGGATCCTTCCCCTTTGCAAAATAACACAATCCATGAAGTAAAGTTATAATGCTATTTTGAGAGCCAAATCCATACTAAAGCCATCTATCTCACACCCAAATTTCAACTCCATTTGAAGCCCTTTTTGAAGCATAAGCTTGAGCATACATCCTATCTTTTTAGACAAAGCTACTCAACAAGAGAGCTTCTCATTGAGAGAGCCCATTAATGGCTCATATTTTCAATTGAGAGCTCATCTTAGTCTATCTTGAAGTTTATGAATTTTTTTTAGTTTGTAGAAGCTTTATTTAAATTTGGTTTCTATTAGCATACTAACATTGCTCATACACTCTCATCCTAAAAGATTTATTTATTCTTGTCCTTCCAAAGAGTCCAAAAAATCTCAATTGAAATAGCAAACCAAAACATGTTAAGTTTAGAATCAAATTTCTCCACATATCCAACAAGAATTTCACTCCAGGTGATACTATCTTCACAGTTCCAAAGACAAGGGGAGCCAAGAAAAATAGACCACAACTTATGGGCATAAACACATTTTTAAAAAAATGTTTAAAAGACTCAATCACATTACAAAAATTGCATGACATGGGGGAGAGACCAATAGAGGAAAGAACTTGACCAATAACCAACTTTTTTAACAAAAGAAACTATTTAAAATAAATATTTTTAGGTTTAGCTTTACCTTTCCAAAAATAATCAAAAAAGAAAGACCAATTAGAAAAGCGATTAATCTACCTCCAACACTAGATCATTCTAGCAATGAGAGAGGAATCATTCTTCATGCAAAGATATAGCCCTTTAGTAGTGGTATCTTTCAACAGATTTCCATCTGACCATTTAAATTGACCAAGAAAAGCATTTGAATCAATAATATCACAAGAGCTTTTGAAATTAATGGCTTTCTTAATCAAGGTGTAGGTCTTTTTCTAGAAATTAGGAATATTAAATCTACCTTTTAACTCCTCCCACTCCCATAGCTACCCACCCATCAAGATATCTTGAATCAATGAAATCCCCTTCAAATTCCAAGCCTTGGCTGAACAACTTTGAGTAAGGGCCAATCCTTTATTATTGTATGAAATCCCCCACCAAATTGATCTATCTTTCACAGGAAAATTAGGAGGTCCTCCTACTGCTTCTCTACCCTAAATAAACTTCCTCACTTGCATCCAAGCCTTCCAAAAAGTCTAGAAAATTTTTGACCCAGACAATCTCATCATAAACCCCACAAAAATAATCAATCATAAGAATATCATTCCATTGTTTACCTTTCCTAATAACCAATTTCAAAAGGTTGTTTCCAATAAGGATTTTCCAAGGCTCATTTCCCCATAAGGCTTTTAAAATGCATTTAGATGCAAGAGCCACTCCTTGAACTTTAAGATACTTCAAGACCACTCCCACTTAAAATAATGCCTCTTCTTACTCCCTTTACCATTTGACCAAAGAAAATCATGAAGGGTTTTTTCTAACATATTCACATGGATTTAAGAAACATCCAAGCTGAGGCATAAAAAATATGATGAGGTAAAAGAATTTTCTATACAACTTGAAATCTACCAACAATAGACAAAGAATGGGTCTACAATTTTAAATGCTTCTTATTAATTTTCTCATACACCCATTCCCACATATTATTGAGATTTGGATCAACTAAGATGGGTAAACCCAAATATCTAACAATCTACTTGGGGCCAGATCAGTGCTAGCCCTTACTGATCAGCCACTTTGGTGGATCAATAGACCAACCCAACACATTAGATTTGGAAGGTGAAATCTTGGAACTGGAAGCAATACAAAAGAAATTGATCCTTTTATAAGCATTCTCAAAATTATCCTTTGAAAGCCCTAAGAACAAAGAAGTGTCATCAGCAAACTGAGCATTAATCAAATCCTCACTATTCAAAAAGGAAATACCCTTTAGGGGAGGTCCTAACTCCTTTTCCCTTAAAATGTAAAACAAAGCATCTACTGTGATGACAAACAACAAGGGGACAATTAGACAAGCTTGTCTAATAGACCTTTCTAGCACAATATGTTCTAACAGGAATCCATTCACATCAAGGATAGTTCTAGCATCCTTGAATAAAACATTTATCCATTTACAATAGGACTACGAAAAGCCAAATGCTTTGAGAATACCAATAACAAACCCCAATTCAATCCTATCATAGGCTTTCTCAAAGTCTAACAAAATCATGGCTACCTCCTACCCATCAGCTTTAGCCCAATTCATAGCCTCCCAACTAGTGATAAGATTCTCCAAAATATACCTCCCTTGGATAAAACTTGTTTAGGTCTGAGAAATAAACTTATTTAGCAAAAAATAAATTCTTCTCACAAGCACTTTAGCAAGAAATTTGTACGACATATTTAATAAAGTAATTGGTCTCCAATTCTTGACCAAAGACTTATCCCCCACTTTAGACAATAGATTAATAAAACCTTTGTTAATGGATTCCCCTCATGAACCCTTCTTGAAGGCTTCTTCATATACTTCCAAAAGCTCAAAAAAAATCCAAATTTTATTTTTCTTGTAGAACTCAGCTAGAAATCCATCAAACTAGGAGACTTCCCATTAGGAAAGGCATCAATAATAGCTTCAATTTCCCCCACTGAGAGATCCTTACTAAGGTTATTATGTTCCACCTCAGATATTTTGTAAGGGAAAAGCTTAAAACATTCCTGCATCACTATTCTACTATTTGGAGACATCACTGAAGAAAATAAGTTATTGTAAAAAATATAGAAGGCTTCCTAAATATCCTCATGGTCCTTTGAAATTCTATCCCCTATATGAATTTCACTAATCAATTCTCTTTTATTCTTAGCCTTAATAATATTAAGAAAGTACCCTAAACCTTTATCCCCTCCGTTAATTCAATTCATCCTAGCTCTAATTCTCTACCCTTGAATCTTGTACCTTTGGATGCAACTCAATTGGTTTTTAATTTTAGCCAGTTGAATTTCCAATTCCTCATACTGCCCTTTACCTTGAAATTCTTTTTCTGCACAAATCAATTTACTTTTCCAATAAGATTCCTCTTTGTTCCTATCCATGGCCAACTTTTTACCAATGACTTGAAGAAGATTTTTCCAAGTATCCATCTTAAATTTCCAAAGTTCTATAGGATCAAGCAAAGGATTGCCCATTCTAAGAATCTCTATTACCATAACAATGGCCTCAACTTTATTAGAATCATCAAGGAGCACATAGTTAAGCTTGAAATATTTATGATTCCTCTTAGGGACTAGAATATTACCATTAACTTCTATCCTATAGCAAGTATGGATAGGTGAATGATTACAGAGAGAAGCTAGAACAACTTGGACTGGGGAATGGCTATCTTCCTGTAAAAAAGAAACAGATGAACCATCTTCATAAAACCTATCCAATATACAATACACCCTTTGCTTGTCTATCTGATTATTGCACCAAGTGAACCAAATGTCTTAGAACTTTCCATACATGTTTTCCATGGGATCCACCAAATTTAATTTCCTTTTGAATTTAAACCAAAAGTACATTTCATTGCCTCTCCAAGAATGGGACAAACCTCCCAATTTATCAACTATGTGTTCCACCATATTAAAGTCCCCCACAACTACCCATGGGATTTTAGGTAGATGCAAACAACACCACTCCCATAATTTTTCTCTCTCTATAATTATTTGAGGCATACACATTACAAATACCAAAAATATTCTCTCCTCATTTGAGAGTAACCCAAATTAGCCTTTTACAAGAAAAACACCCATGACTTTCAATAAGGCTTTCCCATTTAGGGTGAATAAGAATAGCAACACCTCCCTTTCCTCTTGCATGATTGGAATGGAAACCTATAGAATTGTCTCAAATGAACTTCAAAATTGAATTAGCTTGAAACCCAACAACCTTAATTTCTTGCAAACAAATGAAATCCTTAACCTTCAACTTATTACACCACCTTCTAACAAGGTATTTTCTATCTGGCATCTATAACCCCCGAACATTCCAACTATGAATATGCAGCATCATTATAATTTAGAGGGGGGTTTTGGAGCTCCTATAAAGCTTATTAAAACAATCAGGAAGATTCCTCCTCCCTCTATCCTCGGAAGGACTAGAGCTTCTTTTTGTAGTCTTACTCTTCTTCCTCACAACATTAATAAATTAACCCTCCAAATTAGAAACTTCAAGAGCTAAAGATTTAGGTAAAGAGGAGGGAGCCAAAGTCAAAGAAAGAACCTCCTTATTCTCTTTTTAAAGTTTAAATTCCCTCTCTTTAATGGTTATGAGGACTAACTATTCAGCATTCAAGGCTAGCTGAACACTACTATCTTTCTAGGGAATTTTAGACTGACCTCTTGGTAGGGGGAAGCTACAAGTGTAGGAAAAATATCTAAAATACCAACCTTATCTAGAACCACTTCAAATTATTCTTCAAAAAGAGGATTCAATAGTGACAAAAAACTATTGCTCATGGGAATATCAATAGAATTAGAAGCAAGTGGATGGAGATCCAAATTAGCATCAAGGCCTACTAACTAAATATCACCTATATCCTTAGCTTGGTTAATAGTAACCACATCCCTTTTGGGGACTTCACTAGCATTATTATTCTTAGTGATAGGGATACTAGACGACTCATTATTATTAACCACATTGAAATTCTCTCTATGAATATGCTAAAGAGCTGGGCAATCCTTTTTAGAATGCCCATTATGCCTACGATGAAAGTAGGCATTTAAATTTCCTAATAGGGAAATCTCCTCGCAAAACCTTTCTCCATCAAACTCTAAAAAAATATTATCAGGGAATTCCACCTTAGGAGCCAAAGCCAAAAGAACCCTAGCATTAAGGTGTGGCAAGGTAACCCTAGATTGCTCAACCTACAAAATATAACCTAATAGCTTAAGAATTTGTGGAATGAATGACTAGAATTCCACATTCAGGTTCTTAATTTCCAACCAATTTAGTGGAGCCATACCAAAAAACTTTTCAAAATTTCCCTTTGGAGACCATGAGTAGACCCTGGACATTGACCTTCCAACATTCCAGAACTGTTTCTCTAGAACCCTTTCTTGCATATAATGATTTTTCAAAAAAATAATAAACAAACCCTTCTAAATCATTCTACAATATGTAACATAAATTTAAAGCTTCTTACCCTAGACTAACGCAATCCAACCATCATAAAATTTCCTAGCAATCAAAGTCTCTTTATCTAGGCAAATAAAGAAAATAGCAATGTTTTTAAGCCTAAACCTTTCATTCCAAATAGTAGATACCATGTCCTCATTGGGGGAAAGAGAAAGAACCTTAGGGCTAAGAGAAGGAGACTTACCATTCTCTCCTCCACTTCCACCAATGGTGGTATTTCTTCAGCTAGAGAGTCCACTTCCATTGGCTATAGCCCATCCTACTTCTCCTCCTCGCTAGTCTCATTCCATATTCTATCTATGAAAAACTCCCTTAAACACTGCGTCTGCCAAGAAAGTCAGAGAACTATAGGCCACCACTTGTTTATAGGACAATTTTTCTTCATCATTACCAAAATTCCTACTTGTAGGAATATTAATACCATTCTTAGCCATACCCTTAGCAACGTCATCTTGCAATAAACTACCTTTCCCTCTACCATGATTTGGCTCTCTCATGGCACGAGCGAACTAGGCCAAGGATAGATATCACAATACAAATCAAGGGTTCACACTAATGAAACAACAAGCCCATTCCAAAAGGAATGATAAAAAAAAATGCAGCACGTGAGGCAACCAAATAAATGGTACAAATGACAAGAGGCACACCACATGACTCACTAACTCAGGAAAAAGAGAAACTGAGGATGACATCATCAAAAATCATGGTGAGTTGCAGAGCCATCATCAATTCTCTCCAAATAATTCCAATTCTAAATTTATTTCATTCCTTCAGTGTGATAATATATTCTTTCATATTTATAGAGCCAAACCCTTGCCTTCTCTTTACCTTTTCTTCCCTCTGACAGGTTCTAGCATGCAGGTTTTTTTTGGGTTTTGTGGATTTGTATTTCTCAAATCATTTAACCCCAACAAAAAATCACAAATCCTAATCTAAAACCAATAGGTATAAGGGGGATTAAGTCTAAAAAGAGAAAACTTGATGTGGCATCCAATGTCAAGGCATAAATAGAATTGATGCATATGAAGGGAATTATCCTTGTGAGGAGAAGTGGATTTAATTAAACTATAATATTAGGGTATTAAATGCCCCTAAAAAGTAGTGCCTTATCATTCATCAAATAGACCAAACTAAAGATGATGTTGTACTTCTTAACAAAACCAAATTGTAGTAATGAAGGGAGAAAGAAGAGGACGACTTTTTGAAAATAATGGAGAGGGTTTTGTATCAAAGAAATAGGAGCCTCAAGTGGCTTATTCTCATTTTGAAAGACATTGAGTATGGGAGGTAATTTTATAGAGGATAATAGGTCCAAACTTTTTCTAGAACTTGTGAATTTTCAAAACAAGGAAAACTAGTTTTTCTTCCATGTGTATGGAATAATGTCTAGTAAAAGAAAAAATATATGAGACACTTTTATGATGAGAATCTATGGGTTTTTAGGTGATATAATTATATTATCTATTAACTTCCATGTGACTATGAGCAATCTGAAATTCTAGAGATTGGGAGAAATCTCAATGGTCCCAGATTCATCTACCTAGATTAGTATTTTCCTAGTCCTCCTAAGCATTATACCAAAAAAATATTGGGAAAGATTTATTATTAATTATGAATAACATAGATGTGGAATGATAGATTGAAATACCTTATTCACCAGTGGTGAAAAGAGGAAGAGTTGGTTAATCATGCATTGTTGTATAAATTCAATGAAAAACTAAGATATGCCAAGTATAAATTTAAAGAATGGAATAAATATTATTATAAAAGTGTTTTTTTTTTTGGCAGAAAAGGAAAAGATAGAAATAGATTTGAGTAAACAACTGATCAATTTATTTTCATGGAAGAAGCCTCTTGTCATCAAAAGTTGTTAGAAATATATCTAAAGGAGTGGGTCTAAAATACCAAATTCTTCCATAAATCATCTATAAAAAATAGTAGTAGAAATGAACTCATATAAATAAGGAAGGAGGATGTTGTTATTTAATCATCCAATGAGGAAATAAACACAAAATTTATTTGGTTCTTTGAGACTATGCTAAACAAAGAAATCTTAAACAAGCCTAATGACCACATAAGTATCCTAGAGTACATTCTACCATAAATAATTAAGGAGCAAAATTAGATTTTAAAAAGAAAAATTTCACTAGAGGAGGTGAATAAGGATACCTTTCAATTTTTTCCTACAAAATATTTAGGAATATATTTATTTATAGTAGGTTTCTTTCAAAAAATTTTGGGATATTATCACATCTAACATTCATAAAGTAGTACAAGAATCAAGAAACAAACAAAGAAACTATCAAATTCAGAGACTTTAGACCAATTTCTTTTTTGCAAAATCATGAACATGATAATAACAAAACTAATGGAAAATAGGTTGAAGGAGATCATGTCTAGTATGTTTTTAGTTAAATAATAGGCATTTATTGGGAAATTCAATTATGGAGGGCTTAGATTTGGCACATGAAGATATTCATACAACTTGAAAAACTAGGGAGGTAGGCATACGATCTATCTTGTTATTTTCCTCAAAAATTTTGGCTTTGTCGATGAATGGGTGAAATGGATCCATGCATGTATTTTGTTGATGTAAATATGTATTTACTAATTACACTTACTTAGGTTTACTTAGGTTAATGTATTATTTTAATATTTATTTATTAGTCACCTATGAATATGTGCACTCTTATGAGTTGTGATGCTAACAACATAGGAGTTCACACCTCTATTTAAGCACATGGTGTCTACAACATCTCCACTTGAGATACACCTTTTCATTCTTATCCTCTCATCTAGAATGATGGATAAGATGTGTGCTTATTTATCATGCTTATCTTATCTCCTAGTCCTTTCTAGTGATGTTCTAAGCACTTCTTAAGAGGTCTTTATATACAGGCACTCCTAGTGTGTATATTTATCACATACAATATAGAGCAATGTATGAGGACATACTCTGATATATTGATCATACTCCTTTTAGTCTATAGTTGTTCTTGTGTTCAAGTTCTATGATCTTGGGTGAATATTTTCCTAAGGAAAATTCTTACATGGTATCAAAGCTCTTGGAGAATTTCTCTTCACATAGCCATTCAAGACCATCTTCTTGCTTCAACACCTCAGCCCAAATCTAGAGTATCATAGAAATTAGGAGTGTATAGAGCTAGATCTGACCTTTCCATTGTGTTTGGCACATTGATTCATTGAAAATTGGCTATAAAGTTGCCTACCCTAGGCCAAAGTCAATTGTGAGGCAATTCGTTTGCAAATAAGCACTTGAAGGACTGATTTGTAGAATGGTGAAGATAGAAGCTTGCTAGTGCAAATTAGATATTTGCATCATGTTTAGAAGGTCAAAAAACCCCAAATTAGATTTTTTTTCATCCAAGTCAGACATCTAAGGTAAAATCTAGAGCCATTTGATTTTTGGAGGTGTGGCGGCAATTTAGAAAAAATAATAGCAGCAGCGATTTTCAAAAAATGATATCTTCCTCATATAGACTCATTTCTATGAGAATTTTTTTTGTTTTGGGGTAGAATTTTGTGATCTACACATTGGTGTAGGTGGTTTCAGATCTATGTTTTTGAATTTTTCTGCAACTTGCAAATCCTAATTTTTGCCACTTAAAATGCTTGATACAAGCTCATTTGGACTTTAAATCAGGTTCCATTTTTTTGAAATTGCATATTTTTTTGTCTATTCACCTGATTCATAATCATAGTATAGGTTCTATGGATAGAAATACTACTTTTAGAAGTAGGCCCTAAATTAGCAAGTGGCTACCAAGTGCCTAAATCATACAGTGGAGGGGTTCTTTGATTCTTTGGGGGTTCATTGATTAATCTCATGGAGTCTTGTTAGATTTGTCAATTTGGTATTAGACCATAGTTGACAACAAGGAACTATCACAAATGGAGTGCTTTGATACTTGATCATCTAAGAGATCATCAAGAATTGCTTCCTTATCTCTATTCATTGCCACCACATTTTAATTGGACACATCTTGTGTACCTTCTTTGCTTTTTGTATAATAGTATGAGTAAGGAATCCTTTTCTCCTCTTAGAATGGTAGGTTTTCCTTATGATATTTGGATGTCTATTTGGAAAACATATGGAGATCTTTGTGTTCCTCCATCTCCAAAGGACATTCTGCATCCAGTCACTCTAGCTATGGTTTCTTCAACTCCAGATAAGATCACACCTCCAAATGCTCCTATTGCTCCTACTAATATTTTTTTAGACACAAATTATTTGGATTTAGTGTAGTAGGACCTTTTATGTCTTCCTAATTTACCTTCATGCGATGACTTCCTTCCTTCCATTGCAGGCATGTTCATGGAGTCTCACATTGAAGATGTGGGAGAAACTATTGATGATATTCATCCTCTCTTTCAGGTGAATTCTTCATCTGTTGTTGCAGTGATAGATTCATGTACTTCAGCACAATAGGATACACTTTTTCTTCCAAGTGATGACTCCTTGCTAGATAGTTCAAGTCTATTCATAGAGTCACACACAACATTTGGGAGACTTCTTTGATAATCTACCACTTTTCTTTGTTGAGGATGATCCTTTTACAGTTGTTGTGAGGGTCCACTTTGACCCTCATGTCCATTCTCTGCATGATCTATCTTTATAGGCTGATGTGATTGTGGATACTTATGTATAGCATCTATATGATGTCTCTTTGTTGTTTGAGTAGACTATTGGTTTCCTGAGACAAGTTATGCATGCATCCTTGCTCAATTTGTACTTCTTAGTAGTTTTGGAAGGAGCCACCATTAGTATTGACACAAGGACACTTGAATAGGATTTAGAGACACCTTTCATCATTGAGATTCATTCTACTCATAGGGGAAGCATCTCACTTGTACCTCTACCATTGTTTCTTTCAAAGGGGAGGAACATCATTCAATAGTCATGGATCAACTTCTATATTGGAGCATTTCTCACTGGTCATCACCTTACATTTAGGGGGGGACTACCTTGTCTCCTTCTTCCTCTCCTTTTATGGGGGGGACTTTTTCCTCTTAAGGGGTTTTTTCCTTCTCCCATTTCTCTTTTGTATATACTTGATGTATGTCGTAATGAGGGGGTATTGATTACTCCATCCAGCCATGCATCTTGTCTTTTTATCTCTCTTTTTGGGGGAGGGTTTTTCCCATGAGGTTTTCCCTCTCTCTTCTTTATAATAGATTGCATTGCATTTCATAATGTACATGGGTACCTAACATGGCCTAGTAGTTGGGACCCATCTTGCATTTCATCCTAGTTCTTGTGAACTTAAGTGCATTCCCCTAAGTTGCACTTAAGGGGGGTATTGGTGTAAATATGTATTTACTATTTACACTTACTTAAGTTTATTTATATTAATGCATTATTTTAATATTTATTTATTAGACACCTAGGAATATGTGCACTCATATGAGTTGTCATGTTGACAACATAGGAGTTCAAACCTCTATTTAAGCACATGGTACCTACAACACAGGAGTTAGCACACTAATTAAGCACATGGTTTCTACAACATCTCCACTTGAGATACACCTTGTCATTCTTATCCTCTCATCTAGAATGATGGATAAGATGTGTGCTTAGTTGTCATGATTATCTTATCTCCTGGTTCTTTCTAGTGACATTCTAGGCACTTCCTAAGAGGCCTTTATATACAAGCACTCCTAGTCTATACATTTATCATATACAATATAGAGAAATGTATTAGGGCATACCCTAATACATTGATCATACTCCTTTTGGTCTACAATTGTGCTTGTTTTTGAGTTCTACAATCTTGGGTGAATATTTCCCTAGGAAAAATTCTTACATAGTATCAGAGCTTTACCAAATTCTTACATATTTAAATCTAAGTTTTTTGGCCCTGATCAATGGGTCTCCTTATTAATTCTACCCTATTTCCAAATGATTGTGATAAGGGGTCCTCTATCACCATTTTATTTATTATAATGGTTTATATATTGGGAATAAGTATTAGTAGATTAATAAGTTAAAGGAATTGGGTGTGAATATGTATTACCTATAGAGTAGATTAGATCCCCTATCAATAAATTATTGATGATAACATGTTATTTGGATTGAGAAGAAAAGGGGTTGTGAGGGGTATTAAATCCATCATGAAATTATATAACAACACCTTACAACAATAAATAAATTGGAAAAACTTAGCAGTATATTTCTTCATTAATCAATTTGTCCTACAAATAGACATTAATGGGAATTTGCATTTGCATGTTATTTCCTTTCCTAGGATATTTTTAGGGATTTCATTGTTTGTAGGAGGTAATAATAAAGGATATTGGGAACACTTGCTAAAAATCATAAGAATGAATAAGTGGCATAGGTAGGGAGGTGGATAACATTTGATGTTTGAATCTTTATTCTCAAGGTGGTCCTTTTGATGATTCTAATCCACTCCATGTGATGCTACAAAAATTTGAAATCAGCAGATTAAGAAATGATTAAATTAATAATAACATTATTTTGGAATAGAGCTGATGACCAAAAAATAATCCTTGGTTAGTTGGGACAAGACATGTCTCCTCAAAGAGGTTATTATGACTACAATTCATCAACTCACTATAACAAATTTTTACATAGGTGGAAAAAAATATGGAACATGTACACCCATAGAGAGAAAAAGTAGGTCAATATTGTTAAGAAAAAGAGCTTAATGGGATTGGATGAACCAACTAGGATCTTCACCATCATATATTCATGGTGTGGCTTTACCATTTTGAATATTATTTTGCAATGTAGGGACATCATCATGTAACAAGTTGCTTGGGAGATCAAGAGAAGGTGACAAGAAACCCTTATAGAAATATTATTGGGAGTGATACAATAGAATTTTAAACTTGGAAAATTATGAGGATGCCATAATAGATACTAGTTGGAAATAGGGAGATCAAGTTAGCAATTATGGGTATATAGAAAATGCAGATAATATTAAGAGTGGAAGTAGAAATCCCTTCAACACAACAACATTCTGAAAGACCAATAGGATATTCTCAATAAGTTTTTATAGGATAGGAAAAGTGTCTCCTCAATAGAGGAGAACTTGTTTTTGTGGTATTGCTCCTTGTCTAGGAGCTATAAGTTCAATCTTGGTTAGAGAGCTAAATAAAAAAGTATAGAAATGGAGGATTAACTAGTGAAATTATTTTTGAGTAGACATTACCTACCTAATGTAGGAGTGTCAATCATGCTAGCCATTCAAAAGATAATCTTAACTTATGATTTTTTGTAAAAATAAAATGAAACTCAATGTCCACATAAATGCATGTTATGTAAGAAAGTTAAGGAAAATGTGAATCATCTACTATTAGATTGTAGGTTTTTTATATTTTGTTAGTGTTCTTGGAATAAACCTAATTAGAAATGTCCCTTTCTATAGGACCTCAAGAAATTGTTTGTTATATGTAACACAAATAAGAAATGTATTGACATTCTAGTCATGTTTGTTATTAGTGACATACACTTATTAAGATTATAAGTATCTACCAAGAAATTAACAATGTTAACCAAGAATTTCGATTGCTATTAAATTCTAAAGTTGCTACTAAGTCCTTTGGACATATTTTAGTTTGTGTTGAGTAGTTACTACAAAGTTGTTGATTAGTAATATAAACTAAGCACCTCAATGTATTTTGAGTTTATCGATGCAAACTAAGTTGTGCAGTGCTTACCAAGTTTGCAATTGATGTAATGTGAGTATAGTGTTAATAAAGCTACTCAAAATTAAGCAACTGATTCATTTTACACTGATCTCATAGTGATAGCATTGATTGAGCTATGTAGTGTGAATTGTTGGTCTCAGATTGGTTTTTCCAATTGAGTGTCAACACACTTAACCACTTTTCATATAGAAGTCCAGTACACTATATATGTTGAGCTAAAACATGTACCAAGCTAGAATTCCAATAGGTGTTGAGTGATCTTCATGTGCCAAGAAACCTTTAGGTGCTGAGTGAAGACCAAGTGCTGAGTGACTTTAGGTGCCAAGAAAACCAGGATCAAACATGTGCCGAGCACTAGTAATCTAGTATGTGTTGAGTAACACAGAATCAACATATGAGTTTGTGCCTTCACAAACTCAGATATAAACCATTTTTTGAGACAACATAGAAGGATCTTGAAGGATAATAAGGATAAGAATGAATTTTTTATATTTCCTTTGCAATCAACATGCAACCAATAAGAAAAATAGAGGAGTCATGCAACCAATGAGAAAAGTGCAAGGAATGAGTGTGAATTAAAGATTCAATATGGATCATAGATCCATACCTAACCCTAAGTCTTCAAAATCTATAAATGGAGGATGAAAACCCCATTGTATGTGTGGATGAGAATAGTGTATGGGTATACTATAGAAAAATTTAGTGGAAAGTGTGAAAGATTTAGAGCAATAGAGTAGTAATTGCATATCTAGTTGATCAGAAAAAAGAAAGGGATATGAAAAAATATCAAATCAAGCAAGGATCACATCAGAATGAGTAGATCAAGTGCCTAAAATCAGCAATTGAATATTGTAAGCAATCAGGTCAAATATTTCTATTACTCTCTAGAAATTGTATTAGATAGTGAAAATTCTATGATGATAGGTTAGCTTAATAGCTATTTTATAGATCCTTTGAAGAGGTGATTAAATCTTTTAACATTATGACACTTCATGTAAATTGTTTTAAATTTTTTAACCAAGTTGCTATTGACATAGTGTAAAGCCTTTAACAGGGTAGGCCTTCACAAGGCAGACCATCAAAAGTGGTCAAACAATTATTATTGCCATGATTTTGTGGGTATCATCCCTACCCCATTTTTACCTTCTTATTCTTGGAGGGTTTTTAGGTTACCAAATTTTTGGTGTTATGTGTTGTCGATGCATGTGTTTACTTTATGGTTATTTGATATGTTACATGCATGATGTTTATTTTCAATTAAAAGTTTTAATGGATAAAATGCATTACTTCTTATTCATCCCCTCCCCCCCCCCCAAAGAAGTATTCTTTCCATTTGATTATTCCAACAATTGGTATTAGAGAAAGGTTCTCACAAGGAGAAGCCTAATAGCTTAGAGAAAAGATTTGAAGATGGAGATTTTTAAACTTGGGAAGATTTATAGAGAATTAAGTGATTGATGTGCAACTTGCCCTATACAACTTGGAGCAAGCCAGAGAAGAATTTAGAAAATCCTTGAAGAAAAGGAAGGATATAGCCATAGCTGAAAATGTCATACACTACAAGGATATTGATACCACAAAAGTGTTTTCCAATGGAGATTCCAAAGAGTTTTATGTAGAAATAGTAGAGTTAATGGAGAAGAATAGAACTCAAGAAGAAGAAATCAGAATACTCAAGCTTGAACAAGAATCACAAGCCATAATGCTTTGTGAAGTAACTAAACAAAAGAAGAAAGCCATTGAAGACAAGGCTATGATAGAAGATGACAAGATAAATCTTACAAATAGACTAGAGGAAAATACAATTGAGTTTGAAAGAATCTCAAACATTTAGATTGACACCCTAAATTGGATGATGAATGCATATCATTAGTTGAATATGAAAGACATTGAGATCTCTACATTGAACATAAAAAATGATTAAGTAAAAAATGACCTAAAAAGAGAGAAGGAAGTTGCAAAAAGCTTCAACAAACCCAATGAGGCTATCAAGTACTTTGAGCAGCTACTAAAATCACCAAGGGCTAGTAATGATACTTCAGGACTTGGTTACATTAGCACTAAACAAGGAGAATCGTCCAAGATTGTAGAAGAAAGGAGAAACAAAAGTAAGAACACTAAACCCACTTGTCATTTATGTGGTAAAAAGGGACATACTTCTAATGTATGTAGGAGCAAGAATTCCTATCAACATGATAAGCCTAAGAATGCAAGATATTGTCATAAGTGCAAAAAGCAAGGACATCAAGCACAAGAATACAGGACTAGGACTATTAGAACACCAAGATTTGAGGGTCACTACTAGAACTACAAGAAATATGGACATAGAGCTTTTGAATGTAGATCAAAGCCCATGTGGACACCTAAAAAACCTACAAGGAGAAAAAATCATGGACACCACTACAACTAGGATTATAATGCCAAGTAGAGCTATCATTATTGTCAAGAGTATGGGCATGTACCTAAAAATTGTATAAGAACACATTTCAAAGGTAACTACAATAGGTGGTTAAGCCAAGCCACATTTTTCAGTTACTTGAAGACTAGTCATATTAGTGAGAATTGCCCAACAAAGTCAAAGGAGCCCAAGTTAGAAGTCAACAAAGGAAAAGAGAAGGTAGATTTTGAACATATTAGAAGAAAAATAACTAAAACATGGAAGAGAAGGGATGGAGCCAACACATCAAATGAAGGGATCACTTCACCTAAGAGGTCAAGTGATCACACCTCATCTAACTAAGCATAAATGGGTGAATAGGATTGATATACATAGTTATATCATGCATCAGTCCCAAGACAAATAAGAACTACAAAGAAGGAATCAACATGATTAGAGATGCAAAACTTAAAATTCAAGGTTTTCACTAGTGTTTCTGAGTTGTCCTTAGATGTTGAGTAAAGCTCCAGTGGATGCCAAGTAGTTAGTAGCAATCGAGTTGATAGCTAGTGTCGAGTAATAGAAAACCAATGGAAGCCAAGTCAAGTTGAAACCTTCAAGATCTGAGTGTACAGTTGTATGCATTATGCATTTAATGCTAGTTTTTAAAAGGTATAAGGTTAATTTTTTATCATTTTTATGTCATTTGAATGTAGAACAAAGATGAGAAGAGCATAGAAGAGATCAAAGAGCAACCTTGAATCCATTTGCATCAATTGTAACAGTGATTCTACATCATCTTCGTCGATCTAAGGTATTCATCAAGTGCTAAGTTATGTAGTTTTTAAAGATTAAACTTTTGAAACCCTAGATCAGTATAATGGCATCTAGTTCCAAGAACCCAAAGGATAAGGAAGGTTATAAGGTCTAGTTAGTTAGTAATGAGGTCAAACAACCTGAGTTTAGGCAAATCATAGAAGTTGCCTACAAAAATGATCCTACTGGTGCATTGTCCATTATTCCACCCAAAGTTTTCATGGTGTAGGATGTGAGAAAATATTATAATTGAAAGATAAGTGCAATTGGAGACCTTGAGATTTTAAAGTGTACGATAAACTATGTGATAAAAAAATACTCAAGGATGAATTTCAAATAGTCAAGAAGAAGGGTTTAACTCATGCCCTAGTTTATCCCATAGGTTTCAAAATAGAATGGATATGAATTGTCTTGAGCATAATACACAATGGTTCTTTATGGTTGGAAGGAGGAGAAACTAAAATAACAAAGAGGATAGTGCATAGGGTTACAAGCTTTCCAACCCTAGATTGGCCCAAGACCCTGTGCAGCAATTCTAAAGAAGCCATTGAAAAGAACACAAAGGCTAAATGGAATAAAAGGGACATGACAATTGACACAATAAATAATCCCCATCTAGACTTTGTTGTGAGAATAATTTCTCACAAGTTCTACCAATCCAATAGATTAAACAGTGTACCATGCATTGTTGTAGATGTAGCCTATAAGTTTGTAAAGAAAGATCATACATATGATCTAGCAGAATTGATGTTGTAGCCTTTAAATGAGAACCTAGGAGCAATAAGAAGGTCAAAATGAGCTTAATGTAAGTTTGATTCGGTCCTTTTCTACATATTTTTCTATGTCTGGAAAGGAAAACTAGAATTCAAACAAGTCTGCTAGCACTCAAATCAATGAATACATTGAATAGATGGGTGACAACTTTGAAGCTCAAATGACAAGCTATTTTGAGGATTTTAAGAAATCCATGAAGCAAAGGGTTAGGATACCAATTTCCCTAGTGGAAAAACATATCAATGACATATGCTTCCTAGTAGACATTGACTACACTTATATCCAAGTAGCAATTCCAAGGGTCAGATGGCTCAGACCCTTAAGTTATGAACTAGATGTGGATGAAACTTCAACAAAAATCACTACATTTCTTGCAAAAGAGATTCATAAAGAGGCTGCTCACTTTGGAACATATGATGTTGTGAATTCCAAGGTAGATATGGAACTAAAAGTGACCTCCACCTTAAAGAAGAAGGATAAATAGGTAAAGAAGATAAAGAAGAAATTTGGTCCATAAATTGAAGGGGAAACATGTGTTGAAGAGGAAGAAGAAGAAGAAAGTGAGAGCGAAGAAGCAGAACAAGGGCAAGGCCCAATGGAATTAACCCAAGGCTTAGGAGAAGATAAAGAGGAAGGTTTTAAGGAAGAAGAAGATGAGGAAGCACCTACACAAGCCGAGTCCAAGAAGAGAAAGGTTAAAACTCATCCTCCAACTTGGCCCAAAGCCAAGAAGGTAACCAAGCCTACATAAGCCAAACCAAAGATACCTACAACAAGAGATACCACAAGGGCATCTACACAAAAAGAAAATGAGGAAGCAAAAGAGAAGAAGAAGGCCACTAAACAGACTAGTGAAGTGAAAAAGAAAAGAAGAAATTATGTAGCACAACCAAATTCTGATAAGGAGGAGAAGACTAAATTAGAGGATATTAGCCAATTCAAAGTGGTGGGTCATCCTCCCAAATTAGGCATAGATAAAATATGTGATAATGTTAGGAAAAAAGCATATTTTATTGATTTGAAAAGAGTTTATTTTAATAAGTTAAGTAGAGAGGACCAAAACAAGATAGAGGAATCATTGTATGCCATTATGGCAGAGTTAAAGAACACACCTCTAGAGTTAGACAATACCATGCCTAGGGAATTATATGAGATCATTGAAAACAAATGGCACTATCATCTCAAGATGGAGAAGGAAATCAAGAATCAACATTGGCACAAGTGATGCCTAATTTGACAAGAGGTCAAATTACTAAGGCTACTAAGAAACATGGTGGCAAATTTGCACCAAAATATAGAGCCTTCAGTATTCTGTAAAATAAAATTGAAGATGTAGTAAATAACTCCTCAAAATTGTGGAAGTCAATATACAAATTGACTAATGACAAGGATGAAGAAGCAAATAAGGCTAAAGCCAGTGAAAAGGAAAAGGAAGCCAAAGTAGTGGAGGATGAAAAGAAAATAGAAGAGAATTAAGGTAGAAGAGGAGAAAACAACAAAAGGAGAAGAAGAGAAGAAAGAGGAAGAGGATAAGGAAAAAGAGGAGGAGACACAAAAAGGAGAAGATATGGAAATAGCTGAGGAATAGCAACAAGAAGAAAAAAGTGTGCAAGACACACAAATGCCACCTCCTAGCCCTCCTCATGTAACCATCACACCTGGAGAAACTATTACTATAAAGGATGTTCTTGACAATTTTGCTGAAAACATCAATCCCCTAACTGTAGAGGATCTCAAGAAGATCCTTCACCAATCAACTTTATAGGCACAATTATGCACAAAACCTCTATTGGTGAGTGTAGATGAGTTGAAAAAGGCTATAGCAAGACCAATAAGAGACAAGGTGAATCCACAAGAACCACCTTCTATCTCTACAACTACTAGTACTCAAATTTTAATGCTTCCACCACCATTTCCAACAATTATTGACACATCAGGAATAGGTGACACCATTCACAAGCCAAGTGCAGAAGAAGGGAAGGATACAACAATAGGGCCAAATAGGATAGATTGATACATCTGATCCTATAGTACAAGTCCAAGGTAAACCCCAAGTAATTGTGATTGATCAAGGGAATTCTAATGAGGATAAATCAAAATAAGAGGAGTAGGCCATAATACAAACATTGGTAGAGTTACCAAAAATAGGAACTCCTACAAAAAATCTTTAGAAGCTAAGCACTAAAGACATACCTTTGCAAATATCAACACCAAACTCAAGCTCAACCAAGGTGACTAGAGTACTCCACTATGGAGAACATGAGCTAGATGAAGAGATAGTAATACCTACTTATGACTCAAAGACTATCACCATTGAGCAGATTACAGAAATGCATAATGCATTAAAAAGAAGGAGAAGATAAGAAATACTCAAAAAAGAGTATAATCATAAGCAAGCACTACATGAGATTAAGGACATCTTTATGGATGCCTTCAGCTTGCAGTCACTAGATGAGTCAAATCCTATAATGGAACAATTATCAGATATAGTTGAATAGGTGACAAGTGAAGACCAGGATACCAATGTGAAACGTATGGAATGGTCTGAAAGGAAGCTTCAAGGAAAAGTAAATGAGAAAATATCTAGTGGCATAGCACTTCAACAAGTTGATTTGGCCAAGAACATTGAAAAGGTCAAAAATATACTTGAGAATATATTCTCATTGTACAAAAGTTTGTGTGATTTCTCCCATTTCACACAAGAGATAGGCCAAAGCATCATGAGCTTGGAGAGAAATCTAAAGATTTCTAGCATGTAGTTACCCACTAATCTAGCTCAAAGTGAGAAGCATTTTTCTCAAGCACTTCACACTCAAAGAGAATTAGCTACACTAGAAGGTGAAGAGGCCAATATAAAGGCAAAATTGATGTAGATATAGTCCTCCATTACACCACATCTAGAGGTGCTCCAAAAAGAGAAAGCATATGTAGAGAATTTTCTAAAGAAAGATCCTAATCTTTCTACAGCTGATGCGCTTGTACATCTTGTTGTAGAGACTATCATCTAGCATAAGTCACTAGAAATTGATTTGGATAATTTAGATGTAGCTCTCAAGATGATAATGGAGGTAAATAACACATTTTTGGCAAAATATAGTATTACTCCTTAGTACCCTTTGACATAAGTATCAAAAAGGAGGAGATAGATATAATTTTTAGGGGAAGAAAGAAAATAAAGATGGAAATATAACCAAGGGGGATAATACTAAGTATTCTAGTGATTATAGTCTTTCATTCATTCTTTTGGAAGAATAAAAAGGAAAAGATTTCATATAGCCAATAAGGGGGAGATAAGACATAATGTGTAAATAGTGTGGGGAGAAATAATGTTTTGGGGGAGATATGAATAAAACCTACAAGTGTAGATAGAATAGACAGAACAACTCAGCAAGCAAGCATAGGAAATAGAAATAGGGAAAAGACAAAAAGTATCAAATACATTAGCACAAGAATTTTGGTTATAGGAATGAAATGGCATAATTAGCTCAGGGGGAGTTATAAGAATTTTAAGGTATATTGTTCCTTACAAAATTTTGAAAAAGTCTTTAAAATTTTATATATATGCCAAACAAATTGGATAATGTACTCAAAAGGTCAGATAAATAATGCTTAGTTAGGTTTTTTTGACACTCATGTCAAAGGGGGAGATTGTTGATCTTAGATTGGTTTTGACAACTGAGTATCAACACACTTAACTACTTTTAGTATAGAAGCTGAGTACACTATATATGCCAAGCTATAGTATGTGCCAAGAAAAAATTCCAACAGGTCCTAAGTGATCTTCATGTGTCAAGCAACCTTTAGTTTCTAAGTGAAGATCAAGTGTTGAGTGGCTTTAGGTGCTGAGCAAACCAGGATCAAACATGTACCAAGCACCAGTAATCTAGTATGTGCTAATTAACACATAATTAATATATGAGTTTATGCCTTCACAAACTCAGATGTAAACCATTTTTGGAGCCAACATAGAAGGATCTCAAAGGATAATAAGGATAAGAATGAATCTTTTATATTTCCTATGCAATCAACATGCAGCCAATAAGAAAAATGGAGAAGGCATGCAACCAATGAGAAAAATGCAAGGAATGAGTGGAAATCAAAGATTCAATATGGATCATAGATCCATACCTAACCCTATGTCTTCAAAATCTTTAAAAGGAGGATGAAAATCCCACTGTTTGTGTGGATGAGAATAATGTATGGTCAAACTATGGCAAAATTTGGTGGGAAGTGTGAAAGATTTAGACGAATAGAGTAGAAATTATATATCCAATTGAGCAGGAAAAAGTAAGGGATATGAATAGATATCAGATTAAGCAAGGATCACATCAAAATGAGCAGATCAAGTGCCTAAAATCAGAAATTGAAGATTGTAAGCAATTAGGTCAAAGATTTCTAATACTCTCTAGCAATTGTATTAGATACTGAAAATCCTATGATGATAGGTTAGCTTAATAGCTATTTTTTAGATCCTTTGAAAAGGTGATTAAATCCTTTAACATGGTGACACTTCATGTAAAGTGTTTTAAATCCTTTAACCAAGTCACTATTGACATAGTGTAAAGCCTTTAATAAGGTAGGCCTTTCACAGGGTACACCATCACAAGTGGTCAAACAATTATTGTTGTAGTGATTTTGTGGGTATCATCCCCATCCTAGTTTTACCTTCTTATTCTTGGAGGGTTTCTAGGTTACCAAATTTTTGGGGTTATGTGTTGTTGATGCACATGTTTACTTTATGGTTATTTGATATGTTACATGCATGATATTTATTTTTAGTTAAAAGTTTTAATGGATAAAATGAATTACTTCTTATTCACCCCCCCTTTCAGAAGTATTCTTCCCATTTGATTATTCCAACATGAATTGAGTGATTCAATTTATATGTTGAATTTCATAGTATTTTCCAAGTCACCAGTGTAGAAAAAGTTCATGAATAATTGGAAGTGATCAATATGAACTAAGCTTCTACATTTACTAAGTGCATGACAATGTTGAGCATCGATAGTGGATGCCAAGTATCAGAACCTCATCGAATCAATCTTCAAAACTTGAGTTTTTACACTTTGGCTGACTTTGTAATATTTGTATAATTGTAATTTGTAAATTGAATTGGTATATATGTAATTTATTTTTTCACATCCAATGAATGACATGGCATGGAAACAATGTAATAAGTAGAGAAGAGAAATTAATGAAATACAAATGCTACAGTAGTATAAGAAGCAACAAAGATTTATCTATCACAACAAGGTGATTTCTATACTCAAAGGAATCTTATTCAACAAACCAAGTTGTATATTAGAGATCAATTATTGCTTCATCCTAATAGACGGATCATTCAAATCCTTTAACAAGGTAAACCTAACAGTCTTGTGTAAATCTCTTTACTGAGTGCATATTTCATTGTATATCTATAAATCATTTTGCAAGGTGGACCTAGCAGTCCTTATTGCTCCTAATATGGAAGATCATCAGAGGTGATCATTGTAAGCCTTAACAGGCCAATTTTACACTACAGTACTAAAGATTGCAGGTATCATCCCCACCCCAATTTTACTTTCTATTTGGAAGGTTTTTAGGTCACCAAATTGTGTGTCAAAACAATTTTGTATGGTTGAATATTTTCATTTTCTCATGCATGCAATTAGATTAGAATTCACATGAGGAATTAATTGCTAATTAAGGATTAAATTTTATAAGTTACGAATTCACACCTCCCATCTTAGTAACTTATCCTATCATAATATTTCCAACAATTGGTATCAGATCTTTGTGGTTCTTAGAGAAAAGTTTAATAGCTTGAACAAAGATCAAAGGTAATGCAGGTATTTAGTCTTGACAAGGTTATTGACAATGAGAAGCTAGATTTGGAATTGGCTATTGGACAACTCAAGAATGAAAAAGAGAAACTCTCTCAATCCTTGAAAAGAAGAAAATATCTTGCAATCTAGATAAATGATCAACTCTACATTGAAGAAAGAATTGAAGAAATCCATTAAAGAAATTCAAATGAAGCTGATGAAATAATCAAAGAACTATTTGAAAAGAATAGTACTCTTCAAGAAGAAGTAAGAAAACTAAGAAGAGAGAAAGAAATTTAGTCAATAAGATTGTGTGAAGTCATGGAAGATAAAAACAAGATAAGAGAGGAGATAGAAAGAAAGAAAAATGAAATTCAACACCTATCCCTTTAGTAAGCAAACTTCATTGATTAACTCACCAATGCAAATGAAGAAATCATGAATCTAAGATCAAAGAATGAAAGATTATGGAATGACCTAAACACTAAAAGGAAAGCCAATGAAAGAATAATGAAATCTCAAGTAAACATGAATTAGTTGAATGAGCAAAGTCATTACAGATAAAAAGGAAAAGTAGGAATTGGATATATAGAAGAAGGTGAATCATCCAAGCAAGGAGCTCAAAAGAATCAAAGATCTACTTGCAGTCACTATGGTAAGATAGGTCATACATAAAACAAATGTTGGAGTAATGGAAAAGCAAAATTCAATGGAAAATGCTACAATTGTAATCAACATGGTCATAGAGTAAATGAATGCAAAGAGAAACCAAAATTTGAAGGAAAACGTCACAAATGTAAGAAGCATGGACCCAAGTCATGAGAATGAAAAATTGAGATATTTAATCCAGTAGAATAGATTGTAAAAGCTATATTTGGTTAGGACTACAAAACTTGGTGCAGATGTCATTACTATGGAGAATTTGGACACATTGGAATGAATTGTGAGAAACATCACATGGGGAAAAGAGCTACTACCAGAAGATGTTTCATTTGTATAGAACTTGGTCATCTTGCCAAGAACTATATGAATATTGGAAGAATTGAAGATGAAAAGAAGACAAAATCTAATAACATCAAAAAGAAGATGCGATAGTAATAGGTTCCAAAATCTTCTAACAATGCAAGTCTAAGAAATAATAATGTCACTCAAGAATTGGGTGACTCCACCATTTCCACTTGATTTCTCAAAGGAGAACTGGAACTAAGATACTAAAGAAAACATATTACATCAGTTCTAGTTAGTAGGTCAAAAGATCCAAATCAGCATTCAAGATGAAAATGGATAACCAAGCAAGAGATGGCATTCACTACCAAATTACTATCCTTACCGAGTGAGGATGAGTTATAAGACCTTTTTGACCAAGGCTGAGAGTAACTAAATTTTGTGTGGTTACTGAGCCATGAAAGACTGTAGAGTATTCAATATGAGTGAAGTGGATGATAGTCTATCATTTGAGAAAATAGTCATACTAGGCATTTATTTTGATCTAAATAAGTAATTTGGTAAAAGGGTGAAATCAAATTCATTTGTCACCATGAATTTTTGAGAGCTATTTGTGCAAAGTGATCTTCAGTATATTCAAGCAATTTGAGCGGATTGTTACTAAAATTCTTCATATTATATTAAACCCTACCAAAAAAAGATGGCCTCCATGAGTAGCAAAACAAATAGAGGTTTAGACATGCTAGTTCAAGGTGTGGAATGGAAATCACTAGATTTTAAGTTGACTCCTGTTGTTGTCAAAACCCTAGATCTGAGTGGAGTGTAGTCAAAAATTATACCAAAGGTACTATTGATTAATGATATTCATTGACATTTAAAATTGATATACAAGACATTAGAACATTGGAGGTGGATGAATCATTGAATGAATTATGCATTAATGGTGTGTTGAAACATGAGCATCAACATCTTGAAACAAAAGGTTTAACTCACATTCTGCATATGCCATGGGATTTTCAAGTAAAATGGATAATATTTATCCTTAGTCATGTAAAAAATGGTCAGCCATGGTTGGAACAACCACTTTTGATAACTGAGAAGATGATCCATAGGATCATTGGTCTTTCGATGTTGACAAAGGTGAAAATGACTAAAACCCTAGGTTGGGTTGAACTGGAGAAGAAAACCCTTGTCGAGTGGGATGGAATGGGAATGAAGATCAGTTGTGTTACTAACATGGAATTTAATTTTTGCATACATGTTATCTTTCACAAAATCTACAACTTTAAAAAGATGAATAGTGTATCTTATGAAGCAGTTGATTTAGCATACAATATCATCAAGAATAACCTATCACTTGACCTTGCAAAGTTACTATTGAACTAGTTCAACAAGAACATGGAGAGCATTAGAACTTCCATGAACAATCCATGTAAATTCTATTCACTCTTGACTTGTTTATTTTCTATGTTCAAAATTTCTTTGAATGAAAAGGTACTATGGTTTGGAGGAAAGATGTACCCATTCTTTATCAGATTAATGAGTGCATTGTTGAAATGGGAGAGAATTATGCAAGTATTTTGGATAAATACTTTGATACATTTAAAGAGAAGATGAATAAAAGATTCAAGATTATAAGGAAGCTAGTTGAGGATTACAAAGATGATGTTTGTTTCATGGTTGATAGTGAAAAAGTATACATTCAGGCAATTAGGCCAAGAATAGCATAGGTAAAACCTCTTGGATATGAGATGAACATTGATGAAACCAAAGACATAATTGAGACATTGATAAATGAGCTTGTTGATATTAAATTTTCTTACTTTGGCACCTATGATGAGGAAAATGAAAAAAATAGAATTGGAAATCAAACTACCTAATGCAATCAACAAGGGCAAGAAGAGAATTGCTAAAATGAAAACGAGTCCCACTCTTCTATTGACTGAAGGCAAAGAAGAGGATGAAGAGGTAGAAGATGAATAAAAATCAAAGGAAGAAGAGCCATTGAAGAAGAAAGGTAAGGTAATTATTACCGAGCCTACCAAGACATCTACTACTATGTTCTCTAGAAGATCATCCAAGAAAAAAGTAGATAAAGAAGGAGGAGATATAATCTTCAAGAGGTCTCCACCCACCTTTGAGGAAAGGATGAAAGAATTAGAATCAAGATCTAGCATAACAAACTTCAAGGTAGTGAAATATGAGTCTAGGACTACAAATGAGAAAAAGCAATTAGAAGAAGTGTTAATAACTAAAATGGGTAAGTGGAAATACTCCTCAGACCAGCTTGCTTAGTAGATTCCTAATGTTTTAATGGAGAAAGTCAAGCCAAGATGGGAACATTCCATAAAAACTACAAAAGATATATATGAGCAAATTTGAGGAAACTCATGCCTAATTTAGATGACAAGGAGGTAAAAGAATCTTTGAAGAAAAATGAAGAAAAGCTAATTTTAAGATACAACACGTGTCTTATAATGT
Organism: Cupressus sempervirens; assembly: GCA_028749045.1. NCBI lineage: Eukaryota > Viridiplantae > Streptophyta > Pinopsida > Cupressales > Cupressaceae > Cupressus > Cupressus sempervirens. The sequence goes on from CM053783.1 coordinate 748,174,481, forward strand.
TGAAAGATATAGAACATGTTGTGAAGAATGCTACAAACACATGGAAGAATTTTTATCTTCTTCACAAGCTGAGTGATTTTTTAGTTAGTGTAAGTGACAAGGATGATGATGATGATGATCAAGAGAAAGATGAAGAGATTGATAATGAAGAAGTCACTCATTTTTGTTGGTGTAAATAAGTATTTTATATTTACACTTTACTTAAGTTTACTTAGATTAATGAATTATTTTATTATTTATTTAGGTGAGATACTTAGGAGTTTGTATACTCTCACAGAAATACTCAACTCTATTTCAACACATGTTGTCTACACCACTAATTTACATACTACACCATTGTAGGCTTATCCTCACATTATCGTAATTAATTCCATTCTTAATGGAGGATAACCCATATCTGGTGGGCATGTGTCTAGTTGTGTGACTTATCATGTTGCTAACTTCTATGCATTCTAGAAGCTCTCTAGAGGCCTTTATATACAAGCACTCCTAGTGTACTTATATGGCATATTCAATGAATATATCATCATTATGTTCATACTCTCTCTTCTAGTTTATTTTTGTGCTTGTGTTTGAGTTCTTAGTTCTTGGGTGAAATCTGGCCTAAGCTAAATTCTTACAATTTTGATAATGTAGATGATGGAGAAGAACATGGACAAGAAGCTACCAAGGAAGATTTACTAGATGTGCAAGATATTGAGGAGACCAACCTAGTAAAGACACCAGATTATTCTGCACAATATCATACTACCACATCATCAATTGATGTCATCATCAGTATGGCTGATGTCATGCTGACATCATCATAGGCCTAGGTTATGTTGATGTCATCTTTTTACTAGAATAAATTTGATAGCTATTTGACTATCATTCTAGGGCTAATTTGGACTGCTATGATGGTCGTATGATCATCAAATTTAACCCCATCTTTTGCTGATGCAACTCCTCTCCAGATTGATTTTAGATTTTGCAGTTTGACTTTGGGAGGCCATATCTTAGTCATTCAGACTCCAGATTAGGTGTAATTTTTTTTCGAAATCAGGTAGATTTTTTTGAACTTTCCAGTGGTGTAGCTCTTTTCTAATTTTAGTGCAAGGATTTTTTAGGAATTGCATTTTTTGGTGACTATACCTACATAATCTTGTATTTTGCAACTTCAAATGCTCTATATAGGCACATCTAGAGTTGAAAATAGGTTCCATTTTTTGAAAGTGCATTATTTTTATCTGCTTTCTAGATTTGCAGTCAAATTGTGGGGTTATGTGGACAAAAGTGTCACTTTCAGTAATAAGGCCTTTTTTTAATTTGTATTACTTTAGAATTGTAGCACATTAGAAAGCTCCAGATGTTTATTTCTTAAAGAGGTAGTAACAAGAAAAATTAGAAGTCCACAAAGGCCAAAATTGGCAAGTGGCCATTATAATCACACTACTGATAAAGTGCCAAAAGCATCTATTTTGGGGGGTTTCTTGATTTAGTGAAAAGGGGGGGTGTTCTTGGTGTTGTGTTCTCTCTTTTCTACATTTTTCTTTCATTTTTTGCATTATGGGAAATTTTAATTTTTCAAAATTAACTCCTCATAACTATGCTACATGGTCCATCAAAATGTGGTATCACTTAATGCATAATGGAGTTTCACAATATGTAGATGGTACTCTTCCTAAACCAGCAAGTGATAATGTATCAGAAAATGATATTTCAGCATCAGTGGTAATGGATAGGAAAGTCCTAGGTGATATATGTAGGATTTGAGCAAAAGCACACAACAAATCCATGAAGCCCAAGAAAACCTGCATGCAAAAAACCTATCATAGAGAAGAAAAAGACAAGAAGAGGCAAGGGTTTGATTTGAAAAACTTAGATGAAGAAAATATTATTCAACATATCCTCATAATAAAAAATACAAAGAGATCAATCCTTATAAAAGGAGATCAAAACCTAAAAAGGGTAACCTAAAGCCTAAAAAAGCTAGTTTGCACAATATAATTAATAAAATATTAATTATATGCACCTACAAGATAGCTTAAGAAAACTAGAGTACTAGGCATCTTATTTAATTAAATCAAAGTGATTTAATTAATAAGTGCGAACAAATAATTACTCTAACAATATATGTTTGGGGTTGATGATAAGATCATGTATCAAATTAAGAACTATTTTACGTCCAAGGAAGCTTGGGATACCCTCAAAAACCTTTATGGTAAAGTGTCTAAAGAGGATTTTTTCAAAATTGAAGATAAGCTTGTCTCCTTAGATCCTAAGTCATATGATTTAATACAAGATTCCATCATCAAGGTGAATGAACTAAGGAAAAAACTTACTAATTGTGGGAGTTCTATCAAAGATGATAGATTGATCTATCTCATACATAACAAGCTACCATCAACGTATTCAACATTTGTTTATTCTTTTAACACCTCAAAGACTACCTTAGGGTCTACTTATAAAAAAATTCATTTTTGATGAATATGTTGATCTATTGGATACTGAAGGAAAGAAGTTTAAATCAATGGGGATTCTCAAATCACCTAAGCCTAAAGAATTGGTGGCCAATAATGAGAGTTCTCCAAATTTAGCTAGATAGTCTTCAAATAAAGGAAAGGGTAAGAAAAATAAGTGGAAGAACAAATCAAGGCATGCAAAAAAAAACACCAAAATCAAATCAACAAGGAAAGTTCTACTCAAATTCAAATAAGAAGGTGGACAACAATAAGGAGAAGAAAAAATGTGCCAATTGCAAGAAAATGGGTCATGAAGAACATGAGTGTTATCTTAAAAATATTGATGAGTTGACCAACATCATGAAGAAACATAATGTTCCATTGCCTAATGCTTACAAGGATAAAGGGTATTCTTCATATTCAAAGGGAAAATGGCAAGCACTCATGGAAATTTTGAATTCTTCAAAGGAATGGATATTTGACTCAAGTGCCTCTTATAACATGGGTTCTTCAAAGGAGGATTTCTATTCAATGAAGTAGTCAAAGGTACCACACATCTTTGTGGGAGATGATACAAGAATGGAAGTTGAAGGAAAAGGAAATGTGGAAATAGAAAATGGAGAGTTTCAAGATGTTCTCTATGTTCCAAACCTAAGTTATAATCTCCTATCAATCTACCAAATCACTCACCTTAGAGATGGACATAGAGTTGAGTTCCTTCCAGACTCAGTATAGGTGCATAGTCTAAAAGGTGACTCATTGGTTGCAATGGGGAAAGTGAATCATAACAAAAGGTTGTACTCTTTCTCCCATTTTGTGCCCAAGTCTCCTTTAAAGGCCTTGTTATCTCAATCAAATTTAAAAATGCAATTATGGCATTAGGGGTATGGTCATCTTGACTTCCACTATCTTCAACAACTTTGCACATACAAAATCATCAAAGGTCTACCTCAAATCAACTTTTCTAAGGGTGAATATTCAACAAATTTAGTGGATATGCATCTAGAGAAGTTACAAAGAGGGATGTCCTCAAGAGCACCAGGTGTTCTATAGATGGTTCATATGGTATTAGTAGGTCCTTTTGCAGTCAACCAGGGTCACTACATACTAACTTTCATTGATGACTTTTCAAGATACACTTGGGTCTACTTTCTTCATAATAAGAATGTAGTGTTCGACAAGTTTCTAGCCTTCAAGACTCATGTTGAAAAGAAATCTAGGAAAGCCATCAAAGTTCTTCGAATGGACAATGGAAGAATGTATGTGAACAGAAGACTTAAAGACTTGTGTAGACTTGAGGTCATTGATCTTCAGACTCTACTAGCATTCAGTCTACATAAGATAGATGTTGCAACATTGTGGATCCGAACTCTTAACTCTATGGAAAGTTACATGATACAAGCCAAGTCTGTAGATCCATCATTAGAAGTCAAAGCAATTAGTAGTACCACTTACATACTTAATTGATCTCCTCATCCAACCTTAGATGGAAAGACTCCTTTTGAGGCATGGTGTCATAGAAAACCTATTGTGACACTCTTTAGAGTCTTTAGTTGTCCTACATGGGAAAAGATATCTTCTAGGGAATGCAAGGCATAGTCACCTTGGCCTTGTACTTTTATTGGTTATGAAGATAGTGTGAAGGCATACAGACTTCTCGATCCTGAGACACATCAAATTTTTGTGGAGAAGGATTTATACTTTGAGGAAAGTTCACCAAGCTTGTCCTCTACTCCTCTCTGCACATCATATCATGTAGAAACTGTTAGTGACACTAGCGATAATGTTTCAATAGATTTAGACACCTAGGGTTCTATCGATAGTTGTAGTGAGAGGTCACTACATCAGTTCAATCCACATGCATATATCACCACAGTGATAGGTCTAGCACAATATAGTACATCCAATCTTCTAGGTCTAGCTTTAGTGATAGATTTGGGGGTCATTATTGATGATCTACCTCTTCTTCTTGATGCAACAACACCTTCTTCAATTGTCACAAGGGATTCATTTGATCCTCTTGTTTATTCTCTACGTGATCAATTTTCACAGGTTGAAGTGATTGTGGATACTTATGATAAGTAGTTATAAATGGGTTCTTCATTAGTTGAGTAGATAGAAAGTTCTTAGAGATAGGTTCTTCATCTAGTTGAGTAGGTTTTAGAGACATCACTTATCCATGGGATTCTTTCCATGCATAGTGGAAGCACCTCATTTGTACCATTGTTCTTATTTCTTCCTAAGGGGAGGAACACCATTCTGCAATCTTGGACTAGCTTCTTCATTAGAGCAGTCACTAGTAGACATTCTTCTTTGGGGGGGAGCCTATCTTATCTCTCTTCCTCCTCTCATTTTTCTCTTATGTAAATATTGGATGTATGTCATAATGGGGGGGGGGGGAGTCTTGATTACTCCATCTGTTTATACATCATTTCATCTCTCTTTTTGGGGGAGGGTTTTTCCCATGAGGTTTTCCCTCTTTCTCCACTTTATGAGAGATTACATTTCATTATGTACATGGGTACCTAAGATGGCCTAGTAGCTAGGACCCATATTGCACTTTATCCTAGATTTTGTAAGCTTAAGGGAATTCCCCTAAGTTGCACTTAAGGGGGGGTGTTGGTGTAAATAAATATTTACTATTTACAATTTACTTAAATTTTCTTAGATTAATGCATTATTTTATTATTTTGCATTATTTTATTATTTATTTAGGTGATACACTTAGGAGTTTGTGTACTCTCATATAAGTACATAACTCTATTTTAGCACATGGTGTCTACAACACTAGAGTTTGCATCATTCACTGAATTGTCATGTAGAGAACATAGTTATTTGCACTCCTAATTTAGTACATGTTGTCTACATCACTGATTTGTGTGCCACCCCATTGTAAGCTTATCTTCACATCATCTCACTTAATTTCATGCTTAATGGAGGATAACTCATATCTAGTGGACATGTGCCTAGTTGTATGACTTATCATGTTGCTGACTTCTATGAATTCTAGAAGCTTTCTAGAGGCCTTTATATATAGGAACTCCTACTATACTCTCATATGAAATGGCATATATGGCATATTGAATGAATATATCATCATTCTTATCATACTCTCTCTTCTAGTCTATTGTTGTGCTTGTGTTTGAGTTCTTAGTTGTTGGGTGAATTCTAGCCTAAGAAAAATTCTTACAATTTTGATAATGTAGATGATGAAGAAGAATAGGGGTAGGAAGCTACCAAGGAAGATTTACTAGATGTGAAAGATATTGAGGATACTGACTTAGTAAAGATTATTACAGTGGTCATAGCCTCACTTCCTCATTCTCCAAGTTAAAAATTGAAAACACCAAGCTTGGAGACAGCTTCAAGGGGATTGATCGTGACCATCACTAAAATCACAGACACTCAATCAATCTTTGTACCTATTTAGATTAGTACTTCATTGATAGAAGTTGCAAGGACCCCATATACTAAGTAACAAGCTCTTCCCTCTACATCAATTTTGGTTACTCAAGGTATTTCTTCTACAGGTATTTCAACAATGAGTGTAGTATCCAATTTTTCAATGAGTTCTACAATTGTTTTCATTCCTACCATGCAAGTAATAAGTTCAAGGATATTTGAGACGACACCTTAGCTGAGCATAAAAATTTTGGGAAAAAGAAAAGAGAAGGAAGAAGACATAGATATTGATGTGGAGATTGTCATTCCTAATTGGGACATCTCTAATCTCAATCCTGATTAGATGCATGTTTTTGGAGAACTTCTTCAAAAGAAAGCTAACCAGCAAAGGCTTAGAGAGGAAAGGAACAAGGAATTCAAAATAATTGAGGATGCTAAGAATATCCCAATAGAGGTTCTAGACATAGAGGTTGATACTTCTCAACCAATTTTGTATAAGTTAGCAAAAGCAATGCAAAAATATATTGAAGATTTGGATAGAAAGGAAAATTTATTGTAGAAAGTTGAGAAAAATTTTAAGAATAAAGTTTTAGAACTTATTGCTCAGCAAATTTCTATTCACCAAGTAGAATTATAGACTATTCTAGGCTCTCTAGAAACCTCCTACATCAATGTATCTTTACTTTTTGGTAAACTTTGTGATACATCAATCTTCACTAAGGAAATAAGAGATAAATTGTCAAAGATTGATGAGGATCTAAAGGTAAGTGCACAATAGTTGCAACTTGACCCAAGTTCAAGCTCTGCCCACTTCAATAAGATCATATTTCTAACTGATAAGCAAGCAAAATTGCTAAGAGAAGAGACTAGAATAAGATCTACATTGATAGAAATTTAGAACATGATTCTCCCAAACATGGATACACTATAGAAACACATTTCACATGCAAAAATTATCATCCACAACAACAAGTACTCCATTGTAGACCATGTGATAGAATTTTTAGTAGATGTGCAAATTGCATAGTACACATGCAAGGTGTTGCAAGAGAATTGGGACAAGACTTTGGCACTTATCCTAAAGGTATATTTAGATTTATTTTCACATTTTGGCATTACTATGTAAATACATATAGCATAAATCTTTGGCATTAATGTCAAAAAGGGGGAGAAGATGCAAGAAAAAAGTGGGGAGAAGATTGAAAAATAAGATGTAAGGAAAAATGGGGAGAAGATTGAAAGATTGTGGAGAAAATGTATATTGTATAAAGAAGGATAAAATATATATTAGATGTATAGTACACTATATATTATTTATGGGGGAGAATTACCAAATTATTCATGTATAGAAATACATTTCTTACAAAATAAAGATGTTGTTGAACATTCTTAAATTTAGTTTTGACTAATAAGTTCTTTTGTCACTAATGCTAAAGGGGGAGATTGTTGACATTCTAGTCATGTTTGTTATTAGTGACATACACTTATTTAGATTGTAAGTATCTACTAAGTAGTTAATAGTGTTAACCAAGCATTTCAATTGCTACCAATTTTTATAGTTGCTACCTAGTCCCTTCGACAAATTTAAGTTTGTACTGAGAATTTACTACAAAGTTGTTGATCAGTAGTATAAATCAAGCATCTCAGTGTATGTTTAGTTTATTAGTGCAAACTGAGTTGAGTAGTGCTTATCGCAATCACAATTGATGTGATGCAAGTCTAGTGTTAGCTAAGCTACTAAGTGTTAACCACATGATTTAGTTTATACTAAGCTCATAGTGATAGCATTGACCAAGCTATGTAGTGTCACTCAAGTGATTTAATTTATATGTCAAGTTTCAAAGTATTCATCAAGTCACCAGTGCAGACTGAGTTGAAGACTACTTGGAAGTGATTAGTATGGACTGAGCTTCTACATCTATTGAGTGCATGATGATGTCAAGCATTGATAGTGGATGCCAAATATCAGAACCTCGCTGAGTCAATCTTCAAAACTTGAGTTTCTACACATTGGCTAACTTTGTAATATTTGTGTAAACTTGTATTGTGGTTGACTTTGTAATTTGTAAATTGAATTGGCATTTTGGTAATTTATTATGTCACATCTAATGAATAACATGGCATGAAAGTAATGTAATAATTAGAGAAGAGAAAGGAGTGAATTACAAAGGCTATAGTAGTATAAGGAGCAACAAAGATTCATCTATCAGAGGAAGGTGATTTCTACACTTAGAAGAATATCATTCAATAAACCAAGTTGTAGACCAGAGATCAACTACTGCTTCATCCTAACAGATGGATCAATCAAATTCTTTAACAAGGTAGACCTAACAATCTTTTCTAAATCTCTTTACCAAGTGCATTCTTCATTGTATTCTTGTAAATCCTTTTGCAAGGTGGACCTAGCAGTCCTCATTGCTCCTAATAGGACAGATCATTAGAATTGATCATTATAAGCCTAAATAGGCCAACTTTATACTACAGTACTAAAGCTTGTGGGTATCATCCCCACCCCAGTTTTACTTTCTATTTGGAAGGTTTCTGGCTCACCAAATTGTGTGTCAAAAGTGTTATGTATGCTTTAATGTTTTCAGTTTCTCATGCATGTAGTTAGATCAGAATTCATATGAAGGATTACTTGCTAATTAAAGATTAAATTTTATAAGTTACTAATTTACCCCTCCCCTCTCACTAACTTAGTCTATTATAATATTTCCAACAACAAAATGGGCCCTTTTTAGTAGTTTTTTGGAGGTCTCACATTCTTGTTTTAATAGGAGCTTTAGAAATAAATGTGTAGTGGGGTCTTTTAGGAAGAAGAAAAAAATGAGGAGGAGGTGGTTGAGATGTTGAAATAAGAAATTTTTTTAAAGGTCTCAAAGCTCCTCTTATTAATTAGATTAGAAAGATTGATCTTTTTGTGATTTTTTAAGAGAAAGTGAAATGGGAGAAACCATAACTCGGGGGGATAAAGATAAATTTTAGTGAAGCTTCAAAATAGGAATCCCAAACTATGTTTGGTGAGATGTATAACAAGATATAATGAAAAAAAAATTATTGATTAAGAAATATGAGAACACCTAGGGGCTACTTCAAATAATGAAGCAAAAATCAGAGAAATGATTATAAGCCTCAAAAGTGACTTAGAAATTGGGACTCACAAGGTGTATTTGGAAAGATATTATTTGTTTACAATAAATGCCATCATATAAGATTAGACCTCTAATTGGAGATTAGATAGATGATTTAGAGCCATAATTGATCCAATTAATAATTTCAAAAATATAAATATTTCCACATTTATAGAAAGGGTAATAAGGAAGTCAATGCCCTTGTAAAATTAGCATTCCTTTACACTAAAGAGGATGTTTAATTCCATTGTTAAGTAATATTTGATGGTACATGGAGATATTGGGCTCATTCATATGCCCATGGGGTGAATGTAAAAGAATGATTAAAAGCTATAGAAACTTGGCTCAAAGAGTACTTATCCACAATTGCTTCATTAATGATCAATTATGGGAAATGTGATAATGATTTTTGTGACAAATTTGGTAATAGGCTAGGTGAAAATATGGAAGTTAGTAAAGGAAGAAACATATTAAATGGATGATTTTTATGTAAACCTCATTTGAGATGATATAAATAGATGAGACTTTTATATGGATTTCATGTGTTAGCCCAATACTTGAGACCCATTTTGAGTAATTCATAATGGTTTAGGGCATAATGATAATTGATATTTTTAACTATTTGTATTGAGGTTGAATAATAATTTGGGAAGTTTTTATACAAAATCTTTTGACTTTTTATGCTTGGGGATTGTGAGGATGGATACCCTTTTGTCTCTCAATTGTTGTAAACAAAAAAGTTGTTTTTGAGTCAAATTTCTAAGAATGGGATAAGGTTGGTGTTCAACCAAATGCATGGGCTAGTGGTGCATGTTATAAAAAAAATCCTAGGACATGATTTCTTGCATATGGAGCATAAGTATGGATTGAATTCTGATTTTTCTACCACATTTGTTGCAAGCCTAATTAATGTCAGTGAGGAGATATACATGGTGGATATGTTGTGTCAAAAACTGGTCAAGAAATATTTATTAGAGGAGCATGCAGTGATTTAAAGAATATCTATGTTACTTTTAATACCACCTCACATCTATCGAACTAATAAATTACTTGAAGAAAAACAAAAGAAGTGCTAAAAATAAATAAATAATTGTTAATTGTTAATTGATACAAGATCTAGTTTCTAGTATCATACAAATGGTTGTAGTATATTTTTTTTTTATCAATATAAGGATACAACCCCATAAAACTACAACTTATTATTAAAAATAATAATAATAATAATTGTTTCTTTTTCAAGTCAATCATAATATTGGAAATTAGTACAAAATACTTAGTCATTTACAAGGCAGGATTCTTCGGTAATCATTGCGATTGAGTCATCCAATATAGGTTGAGAATTGTAAAGGGAGATTTGTATATATTCAATTTTATGTAATAGCCAAGCAAGGCAATGGTCACTATGTATTCCAATACATGTCAAGCTAAGTATATTAGTTGTGTAGTATGTATATGTCAAGTCATCAAAAGATTAGAGTATGTTGATTTTACTTTTATACTAAGTATAGTAGAAGTTGAGCATCAGTATATGCATTCAGTCATGCCAAAGCATTAGGATACTTCAATGGTTCAACAAACCAATTATGGCATAGTTATTTGAAATTTGCACAACATCAAGGTAAACCATTTTTTCCAAGTTGGAGATTCTTTTATTTGATCAAGGAGTTTGTTATGGAGTAAACTATGCTTTTTCCTAAGGATTATCAAACCCTATGCAAGAATTCTATCCAATCAAAAAAATGCAAGGGCTAAGTGGGAAAATAGATGAATCTAGATCATTGATGTGAATACATTAATGTGAAGTATGATGTGTGGAGTAGAGACAATATATTTTTGAAGGTGAAACAAGGTAGAGTGACCAAGTATCCTAGTATTGTAGTGAATTGTAGAGTAAATGATAGATCATATCATACTAGTTATCAATTAGTGAATAGTGAAGATTTGCAACCAACATCTTAGTGAAAATTGAAGGATTGGGTATTTATTTACTGTAATAGGTGATCAAGGTATAAATATGTTAATAGATTGTTCTTAATAGATTTTTGTAAATATCCTAACAAAGTTCTTACTTAGTTGTAAGTTTTAAATCCTTTAATTAAGGTAGACTGTATAAGTTTTGTAAGTTATTAATAGGGAAGACCTCTCATAGGGTAGATCATGAGAAGTGATCAAATTTCTAGCCCTAATAGGCAAACTTTATTGCTGCAGTAGTGAAGATTTATGGGTGTCATCACCACCCTAGTTGCACCTTGGAAGTGTAGAGTTTGTGTACCACTGTAGGTTTTTGTTGTCATGGGGGTTGACTAAGTCCTTGAGAATTGAACGTCATTTTTGTATTGTGGTTTTGGTACCTTTGTGTGTTAGATGTTCCTATTTGTGACATCATACTGACTTGACTATGAGATGTGTCCCTGTTGGGAATGGGCATAATGTCAATAAGACTTTTCCTTTGTGTGTCCATAGGGATGGTTGCACTTGATGTTTCACATGTTGTATTTATGAGAGGCTCCATAGCATTTGATGTCATAGCACTCGGTAAAGTCAGGAGCAAAGGTGTACTTTTTGGATTTGCCTCCAAAGGAGGTATGTTTGGCATCCATAGAGCACAAGTCCCTTTAGGTACATCTTGTTGTTGCATCATGTGACTAAAATCAAGTCTTAATGTCCTTTTGGGGTGTTTAGGGATTGGTGGTATTTCATCGAACAAAGGGTTAACATTGATGTGTTCAAATGTACTTTGGAGGATTTCGATAGTTGACTCTTGACGGGACCTTATAGGTGCCATTATCATGTTTGAAAACTCCAAAGGTTGTTTTCCCTTATCTAAGTCCAAATTGATCATGGTTTGTATGTTTTCAATTGTTGTGTTGGTTTGATCATTGGACTTGGGTCCTTCCACATTTGGGTTGAATTTGACAATTTCTTGTGCTGCCAAAAGTTTGAAGTTTTTACAAAAATTTTTGTCTTCATCAGTGATGCCATAGTTAGTGTCAGAGTCATCACTAAGTTGTATAGTACCTTGTTTTATTTTTTATGTGTTATAGTTGGAGGTACTTGTGTTAGGTTGGCTAAATTCAAAGGAGTGTGATTGTTCATCTTCAAGTGCGGTTGGTACACTCCCTCCTCCTCGTGGTATTGGCACGAATATAGGTTCAAAGTCAGGACTCCATTGAACCATCCCATGTGTGGGGGAAGTTTTTAGAGTAAATTTCATGGTAGGTTCATTGTTCAAGGTTTGTTGTGCCATAGCTTGATTATGAGGATCTTGCGGAAACATGTTCAAGGGGTCTGCTAGTAATGGTTCTGATGCCTTGATTTGGTCTTCATCAAAGGTTTTTTGGATTTTCTTGCTCTTTCTTTATCTTGGACAAGTTTTTGGTTGTACTTATGTCTTAGAAAACAAAGGTTGATAGAGTTCTTTGGGTCTCTGAGCTGATATTGTCTGAGTAAGTGCTGGCATGATACCTAAGAATGCAGATACAATGGAAATTTTGAGTGTTTTGAGTGATTTAGAGTGGTGGGTATGCAAGATATGAGTGTTTTTTGGATTTTTAAGTGTTTAGGAATGTTATAAAATGTGAAGAAATGCTAAATGAATTATGGTTTTGATGTGCAAAGTGAAAATGTCCTAGGGATGTTATGCAAATGCGAATGCAAGGTGATGTTTTGAGGGTATGCAAAATAAAGGTTAGGGTTATGTTTTGGACTTGGTAATGACACTAAAGGTAGGTGTATGCAAGGTATACTATGAAAAGGATGGTTTCCAAGGGTTGATAATGATGTTTAGGATATGCAAAATGAGGGTAAATGATCAAGAAGGCAATTTGGTTGATGGATAATCTAATAGGGTTTGGTAGTGAGAATAACGCTAAGGTTTGCACCATGTAAGATGAAGGGGATATACCACTAGGATAAGTCAAAATGATGTTTGGGGATGCTAGGGATATTATTATGCTATGACAAGGGTAAAGGGAAATTTTTGAATTTAGGTAAAATCTTTAGAAAGTATTTTGCCTAAGAGTTTAACCTTGTGATAAAGGACTTTGGATCTTGACCAAAAACTGATAAAAGAAGAAAAGATAAAATTGATAAAAGATGAAAAGGTAAAATCTATCAAGACATAGATAGATTTTGACCCAAGAAAATGATAAGAAAAGATAAAAAAGACTAGTCAAGATGCATTATCCATCAACACTAGGAGATACTCTAAGACTCATACTTTGTTCTAGATTTTTGACTAAATTCAAAGGTTTTGGGGGTTCAAAATGATGTTTCAAGGACTCAAAATGGTGGTAATGTTGTGCAAATATGTGATATGGATAATTAATATGATGCAAAATGGGATTTTGGGTGCAAGATGTGGTTTTGGGTCAAGTGCAAAACTGGGAGGTGTAGAGGCTCTTAGATGCAGTTTTGGGGTCCTAAAGTGTAGTTCAGAGGCCCAAAATGGTCATGCAAGTACCCAAGTACACCCTAACAATTCCAAGTGCACCCTAACAGTACCATCTATTTCATTGATGCACTTGGAGCTAGTTTGGGCATAGTTGGTAGTTTTTGGGCGCAGTTGGTAAGTCAAAATGAAGGTTTGCTGATTCTGAGAGGTATGGTTGCCAACTTGATATGCTAGGAAGCTAAGATGATGGGTTTGATGTTAGGATTTGTTGGGAGATTTAAAACAGAAGTTATGACCTAAAAAATGATGTCTTAAGTGAAGGTGATGAAGATTAGGTGATGTAGAATGCAGATCTAGGCAAGCTAGGGCAAGGGGAGCTAACCACGTACCTAAGGACATTGTTGAAGCCCCAAAATGTTATTTGGAACCCAAAATTGGATCTCAGGACCACCAAGTGCACCCAAAAAATGTATAATATGTCAATGATGTAGTTGGGGCCTAGTTGGGTGCAGTTGGTAGTTTTTGGGTGCAGTTGGTAAACTGGGCTGAAACTGAGGCAATTCTGGAAGCTACGATTTCAAGGTTGATGTTACAGAGAGGTCAATAGTAGGGAACAGTGTTAAGACCAGTAATAATCATCAAAATGATGGTTAGGGCACCTATAATGATGGTTAAAGTAGTCAAGATGATGAATAGGTATGAAAACATGCAAGGTGGTGAATGCAAAGTGCTGATTTTGAGATGGGAATGCAAAAGACTAAGGGAGGTAAACTGAACCTAAAAGGATGCAACATGAAAGTTAATAGGTACTAAATGAGGACTAAAATTTTCAATATGCAGTCTATATGATGCATGAATAAGGCCTATACTAGGGTAAATTCAAGTGAAGTCTATGCAAGTGTGAGAACTATGTTTTACCAAGCATGTTTAAGAGCACAAGTCGCCATGTTTTTCAAGGTTTGAGTGTGTTGAACCAAATTTTTCAACGTTTGATAAAGGTTGAAATGTTTTAGCCATGTGTGATATTTTGACAAGTTCAAATGATATCCAAGGTGTAAATTTAAAAGTTTTGCTTTTATCTTGATTATGTTTTACACACATGCAAGACACATTAAGACAAGAATAGCTATTATTAAAAGTTAACAAACACACCACAACCTAGGCTTTTAGGACTGTATCCACTAAATTCCTACTTGAACTGAAGTTAACCAACACTTATCCAGAGTGGACAACCTAGGATCTTGGCACCACAGGCTCCCCCTTATAGTGCACTCACTTCTCGGGGCTACCAAGATCCGCTTCCCAAGGGGCATGACTTCCCAAGGGACTGTTGTCTCTACTAAGGACTGTGAGAATGTAGGATGTCTTCATGGGCATGGGTGACCCCTTGACCTAGTGGATAGAAAGGATTTTGGCCACTAAAACATGGTTTTTAGTACGGGTATTTCGTTCGGCAAGTGAATGATAAACTTCCGTAGAAGGTCTCCCAGCCTCAAGAACTGGGGTTTGACGCACCACAAGGGTACTGGATGAGTGCTATCATGTAGCAATACTACCGACACGGCTTTCACCGTAATCAAATTTTATATAGTGGCTAAAACATTGACCTAGCTTTTGGCCTGTTACTGCTCTAAGGTCATCTCTTGGCATACCCAATATCAAGTATCTTGGTCCAAGGCAAGCCTGCTAAAGAAGTTACACAGATTTCTCTTACACCCAAGATCCACGAATGGCGAGGGGAGAGGATATGTCCAATGCAACTCCTAGGGATTTAACATTGTAGACATGCCAGGTAGAAAAGAAAAAGGTTCATTTCAAGCACCAAAAAAAATATTATCTAATCTAGGAAATCCACACACATAGTTTTGAAAGACACACAAAGTCTTCAACAACGTCCTGTAAACAAAGCATTAGTAGTTTATGATTATGTCTTCATCCCATGATCACCACATGCTAAAAATAGACCATCAGTAACAAAAAATCATCTAATCTAGGTTCTAGAAGGAAACAAAAACCTTATGTGCAGATTTTGATTAATGCATATGCTTACTGTGAACCCGGGTATGCTCTAACAGAGTAGATTACTCTCCAGAAGGCCAAATGGCTCAAAACACTCCCAAGTGCACCTAGACAGTGCAAAATATGTCAATGATGTAGTTGGGGCCTAGTTGGGTGCAGTTGTTAGTTTCTACGCGTAGTTGGGAGGTCAGGTGCAATGTGTGGGGAAATGGTGCATAGACAAGACCCAAAAATTGAAAATTTCAAAGCTACACTCCCAAGTGCGCCCAAATAGTGTACACTATGTCAATGATGTACTTGGGGCCCAATTGGGCATAGTTGGTAAGTTAGAAACAACACAAGGAGGTTTTGGTGGCTTCTAGACTCCTAAAACTGCTCCTAGGGGTCCCAAGTGCGCCCTGACAGAGAAAAGTGCACCCTAGGATAGGAAGCTAATAAAATGCATGAAACAAGAGCATACAAGAATTTTATTGAACCACCTAATTAATCTAGGTTTGAAAAGGAATAGTAGATAGTCATTATACCCTTCCAAGTGAGCTCCTTCCTTGCACCTACAAGCACAAAACAAGAAAATGCAAGTTAGATATGCATGTTCACGTCGGGTTCACCAAAGGTAGGATTAGAAAATGGGTTAAACGCATAACATACTATGAGAAAATCACAAAACTCAATCAACATACATTAGCACCCACTAGTCTACCATGAAAGACAAACTAATAAAGAAAGCAATAGAAACCCCCTCTTTCATTTGTAGCTCCCATGTCCTTCTTTCTTCTCCAAATGATTGTAGCTCCAAAGTTGCCTATAGTGCACACAAAATTGAAGCAAAAGTCTATGATGTGGATAATTCCATGATAATACTTGAAGTTGTGATTTTAATGTGAGAGATGGAATGAGAAATCTAAAAGAAATTAGGACCTAAAGGATTCCAAGACTTCATGAAGGCCCGAAATGAGAGAAAGAGTGTCCATTTTATAATCAACACTCAAAGTGAGGGCATTGGATTTATCACCCATAGATATGCAATGTGGCAAGAGATTCCTTTGAGAATCCATGATGCATATGACAAAATATGCCAATTGTGAGATTCTATGACACATGAAAGTCAAACTTGGCTAAATGTGGAAGAGAATCTATGATGCGTCATAAGACACCTCAACCCACTTAAAGCCAAGAATCTATGACAAATAAGCCAAATAGGGACATGCATAAGAGATAAGAATATTTGATTATGAAAAATATTAGCCAAGTGTCGAAGGATAATCCATGAGATGTCATATCCAAGTGTCATGATGATGCAATATTTTACGGAATATTCGAATTAAAAATCCTCTTATTCCACAAAATAAGAATTAGTAGAAAATGGAATTAATGATGGAAAATAGAACTTACGAAATTGTACATTTCCATGGTTTGTAGATAATGAATCAATTAATTAATAAAATTAATTAATTGAGGATGATAATTAGGAAGAATAATTAGAAAGAATAATATTAAATTATGGGTTATTTAATCCTATAGAGAAAATTAGCAGATGATTGGCCAAATTGATTAAATGAATGCGACTGTACCCTTTGATTAAATTAAAAAAATGTGACAATGATGGATATGGAATAAGATGATGAAAAGGTAGACCAAAGCCATGGTCAAATTGATTGATAGATTAAAATTGATAACATGCCAAGGACACATGACATGAATTGGTTGATATGTAACATTTAATCGACATTGTAAATGCTACAAGATTGAAGTTGATTGATAAGGTTTGATCATAATAACATTGACAAACATTGTCAATGTTATTAAAATGTTTGATGATGCTATGATCTGACATTGAAAGCCTCAAAAATTTCAAAGATTGGATGACATGAATGATAGTTTGACCTAGCACTGAGAGCCACGACAGTACTAAGGTCAGATTGATAAGATTGATAGGTTGATAGATTTCCAAGGCACTGAAAACCACAAAAATATCTAGGAGTCAAACAAATGATGATTGATTTGGGATGTTTGATATATTTTGGGTTGATTAGGACTGATTTTGAATGATTTCAAGTTGATTTGGGGTGATTCTGAGTTGATTTGAAATGGTTTTGAGTTGATATGAAATTGATGTGAAGAAGGATCCAAATGATAAAGTATGATCAATTTAGCCAAAAGATCAAAGTAAGGAGAATGAGAAAATGGGACAAATTATTATGAAGAAGTAATGAAGTTGTAGATGCGAACCATTTTTGAGCATCTATAGTTTTATTCATGACTATGTTTGTCATTGATGTCAACATAGAAGTAAGTCTATAAATACTGGTAGAGTAGCAAATTGATCTTAGTTGTACGAATAAGGTATTTCTTATCTAGCGATGGGTAGTCATGGACATTCTTAGTATAGTGTCTTGATGATGTGGTCTACTACACAACACATAGGTCAAAGATGTACAAAAGTTGTACCTAACTTACAACAAGTAGTTTAGAGATAGAGTTCTTAGAAAGAAGTTTCTAATATTTGTATTATATCTTTCATATGAGATGTAATAAAAAGATTCATGGTTAGTGAATGATAGAGGATGGTCAGATGATGATGTCAAAAAATGCACAGGCCTAGTATCACATGTGTGAAGTTTTGTATAGACCATGAGCCAATAGTACTATTGTAATTATAATTAATTAATTATCTTAATATAATTAAGTGGGAGAGAATCAAAGCCATCTCAAGGAATTATTTTGAAGATATATATAAAGGAAAGATATTTTCCTTATTTTTAAAGTGTATCAAGGATTGTATGAAGTGTGAAGTGCGAAGTGTGAAAAGGAGAAAAGTGTTTGTTGAATGCGAGCAAGTGGTCCAAGGGATTATTAGATGTGAGTTTTGTGATTTGGTTACAAGATCAGAAGGAGAAAAGGTTTGGTTGACAGGAAAGAGGAAGCAGGTACTATTCATTTCTATTATTCTATAAGAGATAATGTAGAGATCATTTGGACAGTGGGTTCGTTGGTCTTTCCCTTGAATTTTTTTGGGTAGTGGCTCCAAATGTCTTCCACAAGTCCTAACAGGGTTGGAATCTCCTAATAGGGATTCAAAGTCTCCTAAGAGGGACTAATATGTACTAAATTTTGTTATAGACTCCCAACAGGGTCCATCCTCTAACAAAGAATATTTATATTAGTACATCATCTTGTGGGTACCATCTCCACCGGGGTTTTCCCTCTAATCAAGGGTTTCCCTAGTTAACATATCTAGTGTTATTGTATATGAGTATGTTATTGTGGTTTTTGATTATATTGCTTATATGGTTAAGTTTGTTTAAGGTTGATAATTGTGATATTAGTTGGATAACTGATTCACCCCCCTCCCCTCTTAGTTATATTAGTGGGTGGTCACACAATAGTGGTTACTACTTTTTGGCCAACTTTGACACTAAAACAAATATTTGTTTTTAAAAAACTCACTTTTATATGCTTATTACAAACAAACTGTGAAGAATTTGAAGACGATGTAAACTAGTGATTTGTAAAATTTTCTTTCTAGTTTTGAAATGTATTTTTATTTTTATTTTTTGAATTAATTGAAGTAAATTTTTCTTTCTCCTTCAAGAAGTGGTATATATTAAAAATCAACATTCTTGAAGAGTGATGGTTGTTTTGATCAACATAAAAAAAATTTAAATATGATAATGACACAACTCTTTCAAAGTTAGAATGGTAACATCAACACCTATGAACTTTAGTTGGTTTCATTCAATTTCATTAAAAATTGTAGATTTTATTTGATGGTAAAGTGATTTCAATGATAAATTAGTCATAGGTTGATTTTGAACAATATAATTTATTTTGTATAAATTGAAATATTTTTTTTCTTATTTTGCTAAAAAGGAAACACATGTACCTTTAATAAAAATATTTTTAAAAAAATATTTTCATCCATTTTGTATTTTTCCCAAAGCTTCAAGAAAAGATTTATGAAATGGCCAAACAACCTATATTTAATAAGATTACCAAAAAAAAATCACAATAAACACAAAGTATATTAAAAGTATACTCATTAGAAAACTTATTTAGAGTAAAATAATGTGATATATTTAGTTTCAGAAAATGGACCTATTTAGCCCTTGTTTGTACCCTCAAAATGGCAAAATTTGATAGAAAATTTAGGGAGTTTGTAAAACTTTCTAATTTGGGACCTTCGAAGGAAGGGGCTTCGAATGAAGCCCTTAAAGAGGCTTTGTATGAAGTGGGATTCATTCAAAGTCCCCTAAGAGTATTTTGGGTGGCCCCAAGAGGGTTCAAACAAACACCCTTGGCCCACTTTTTAACCTCTTATTAGCCCTAGGGGAATTTGAATGAAGTCCCCTGGCCCATTTTTTGACCATTTGTTAGTTGTAGGGGCTTCATTCAAATCCCTAGAAGCTATTTTTGAAGCCCTCCATGTTGATTGGAATAAGGGTCTTTGAATAAAGCCTGGGGCTTCAAATAAAGCCCCTAGGGCTATGGCTTTGAATCAATCCCTATGGGGGCTTCATTCAAACTATATGCTTCATTTGAAGTCCCTAGAAAATAATTTTTTCACTTTCCATCCAATTTCTTCCTAAAGGAAAGTGGGAACCATTATTATGGCCTTACCCAACTATATATTCTAACAATTGGTATCAAAGAATCAAGTCCTTAAAGGATAAAGCTTAACAACTTTGGGAGATCATGGTGAGAAAGATTACTCCTAAGTCTAATGAAGGAAATTTTGTCTCATAGAAGATAGAGCTTCTTGGTGAATTATCAGATATGTGTAAAGATTTTGACATTAAGTTTTTTAATCTAGAAACCTTTTGTTGCATACATAAGAATGGAGGCAAAGATAGATCCATATGCAAAGAAGAAAACAAGATTGAGGAAAGTATTGATCTACTTATGAAAAGGGAACCAGAAGCTATAAACATTTTCATTTTTGGACATTTAAAGAGTTAGGCTATTTTTCATCTAGATGTCCTAAGAGAGTAAGAAAATCTAGAAAGAATTCACTTTCTAATGAAGGTGAATAATGTCAAGAAAGTATGGAAAAGATTGAACTGGCTAAGAAAGTGGAAGTACTAGAAGAAACAACTTTGGTAACTATCATTGATAATAATCATGAAGAAGATAATTCTGGAATTTTTCGACCAAATGTTGAAGTTTTCTTTGAGACTAGCAATGATTTGAAGAATGATGTGTTAACTATTGAGAAAAGAGGGGAGTAGAGGTTTGAAACTAGAGATGAGATAAGATTTGAGATGTCAACTCCTACCCCTAATAGGAATATGACAAAGAATCACCCTCCAAAGAAGATAATTGGAAGAAAAGACAAAGGTTTGATGATAAGAAACATAATTAATGAAGAGATATGTTTGATTTCTCAAGTTGAACCTAAAAGTGAAGTGTGTAAAGATGATCAATGGATTCAAACAATGAAGGTAGAATTGGATTAGATTGTGAAGAATGAAACATGGGAGTTAGTTCCTAAACCTAAAGACAAGAATGTTCTAGGAACCAAATGGGTATCTAGAAACAAGATGAATGAGCAACGTGAATGAGGAACAATGCTAAACTTGTATGCAAGGGATATTTAGAGTAAGAAGGCATAGACTTTGAGGAGACATATCAACTTGTAGCCAAAATGGAAGTAGTAAGAATCTTCTTGGCTTATGTAGTGAATAAGAAGTTCAAAGTATATTATATGGATATTAAATCAACCTTCCTAAATGGAGAACTTGAAGAAGAGGTATATATTGAGAAGTGTAAATATTTTCTCTGCTAGAAGAGACAGATATGGTATGCAAACTAAATAATCTCTATATGATCTCAAGCAAGCACCTAGAACCTAGTATGCAAGGTTAGATAGCTATTTGGAAAAATTTCAATTTTTTAAAGGTACGATAGATATTAACTTGTATTTGAAAGAAATTGAGAATGGTTTGGTTATAATAGTAATTGTTAGTGAACAGATTGTCCTTTTAAATAGTGTATCAAATTTACTATATACCCAATATTATAAAAGAATAGAATCGCTAACAATAATTGAGAAAGCATTATTTTTACTTTACACTTCCTCTCTAAATTTTTTGAAGGTACAACTCCCTTACCAAATTTACAATAAATTGAAAATTACTTTCACACTTTTTCCCAAAAGTGCATAAGGGTCTCTCAACTACTCCTAGGTAGTGAGGTAATTATCAAAAGACTACTTAAAGATGAACATATTCAACTAATATGAAAAAGAAAACCCACTTCAAAGAATGAATTTTTTCTAAAATCTCAACATGCATCACTAACAAAGAAAAAAAACTAAAAGAACTTACAACCAGCTAATAGCAATCTGGAACGTTCAAATCACCAAATCACATCCACAAAGTAATAATTATTCAACACTCTCAACACAAAGTTTCAAAGCATAATTAGAAATTCTTCATATATGTATACTCAAATTTCAATACACCAAGTCTTTAAAAGCCAAAACATTCATATATTATCACTAATCATTGTTATCTAGAAAAAATCTATATCGAAATGCTACTATCTAACTTCTATCTTCTATCCCCTATTTGCTAAAAAAAACACAGTTCAATGCCCCAGCATTTATAGTTTTTCAAATCAGAAGGGCCTCCATAAAAACCCAGCCCTATCGGATTAGTACAAGAAACCATTATTAAACTAGAAAGCAGTTATCAAAAAGAAAGAGTGCCAACAGGCGACGGTTTATTTTTTGGTATCTTTGTCAATTTTCTCCTCCTCTTCGACAATTTGGCACACTAGCTTCCAACTCTGAAACTTGGACATGAATTCCTGTGTGGCATGGGAGTATGGGTTTTTCAAGCTCATTAACCAGGCTTTGCATGCATCTTTCTACCACCTATACTCCTTCACTTTTAGTTTCTATAATGGCATCAGGTTCTCATTAAGGTGCAACATGGATTCAATGCTTGCCAATGAGGTGAAATTATCAGCCTTCGGCAATTCTTTGTCTCTGATCTGTTCTACTGCTTTGGTGAAACTCCTAGTTAATAATTCAGTGTCCATATTCTGTTCATCAAGTTGTAAGATGCCTGTAGGATTGACAATATTCATGTCCTTTACTAGCTCTTTGTGCATTTTTGTGATCTTATTTTTGATGCCTTGTATTTCTTTGATGGTTTCATTGTAGATGGATTCCTTCTAGTTCATATTATTTTTCAAAATAAAAAGCATGCAGGGGTCCATGATCTTCATAGGATTTTCATTCAGGAATTTGAGAACCCCAAAATTTTCAACCTTTGATACTTGAAGAACCACAGCTTGGCAACGTGCTAATTTTGTTTCCCATACTGGGATCAAGGTTTGAATCTCCCCTAGCAACATTTCACCTTCGGAGTAGACACTAGCAACTTCAGAAATAAACTTATTTCCCTAGTCTACTATGTTATTCACCCAAATTTTCATGGCATCAGTTAGCAGTTTTCCCCTCTACATCTGTTTCATCAGTTGCTGGCTCTCAACAGAGTTTGGGTTAAAAGGCTATGGAATCTAGATTATGGGAGCAACACCTAGGTTGAACAGTGAATCGATGTATGTAGCCATTTTCACCACCATTGCTTTCAATTCTTTCTTTTCTCTGTAATCTTTCTCTGATTGTGTGAGCATGTGGTCAGCATAAAACTTAAAGAAATTGTTGCCAGTATTCCTATTAATAGCACCTAGTTTAACAAAAGTAACTTTGAACCCTTCATCATCAATCTCCCCAAACTCTTTCTTTTTTTTATAAGTGGCCACCTCTGCTATGATTTTTCCTATTATTGGGTCTTTGGTGAGACAAGCATCCATTTTCACTTTCTTTGTTTTAGAACCTCTGGCCACGTATCTACTGACTATGTCCTTTACCGATGTGGATACTGGCTATAGACTCCACTTCTTGTTGATTTAATTTGACAACCATGAAGGAATAGTAGGAGTAGTTGACATCACCTAAGTGTCTCTAGTTGGAGTTAAGAACTTGGGTTGATCTACTTTCGGGGCTTCAATGAATTGAACCTCGTTGTCTACCCCATCAGGGGAGAAAAAATTATCATCTGAATCCTACCCCTGAGATGTCATTTTCTGCTTCTAGATACTAGGTTGCTTCAAGGCTTTAGACTTGGACTGGGATCTCCTCGTAGGAACCATAGCTTACGAATGGGGAGGGGATCTCACTTTCTTATCTAGAATCAGTGGATCACCTACAATATGAGAAAATGGAATGTCAGATTGAAGTGGCCCTGGGGAAGAAATCACCTTAGGAGAAGACTCATTGATATTTCCTCTTCTTTTCCTCTGTAACCAATCATCTATATAGGTTAATATAGATCTAGCCCTAAAATTAATATCATCTTCTTCCTCTTTGCTCCAGTCTACTAGTAGGAACTTTGCCTCATTTGACTCCTCCCAACCAGGTTCAATTAGGTATGAACTGTCTTCAATAATTCCTTGTGTTTTGACCTTCAATCTGAAAGAACTGATTTGCTATAAGGTTAATCTAGAATGGTCTTTCTTCAAGACTTCTTCTTCATTTCCACAATCTCCCCATAGTTCTTCTAGATGAGGAGTAGCTAAAAGGTTGATTTCAAGGTCAAGGGTTAGAGCTGCATATCCCTTACTATCAAAGTTTCTCCTATTGTGATAGAAAGCAAGATTGAATCCCAGCAAATTGTTTCTAATGATGGAAGCATTATTCATATTAGTATAGACTAAGGAGCCCAATTTGATAGGGAAAGCCATTTCCCAATTCTCCTGAGGAAGATTATCTTTGATGATAGAGAAAAGTTGTTTGCATAACTCGGCTAAAATGAAACAATCAAGGGCATATCGGGGTAACTTCATACGTTCATCTTCAAACCCTCCAACTCTCAAATATGTGAACCTAGGAAATTGAATGAAGTGACTCCAAAACTATTGAACTAGCCTCTGTGATTTAGGAGAAACTCGTGACATCTGAATGCTTTTCAGAGTCAGATAAACACTTCCATACAATAAATCATGCACCTTACAGAAATCCTCTAAAACTCTATCTTTCTGCAACAAAGGACAATATTGGAAGACAGTTATCTCTTCATTCCATACCCCATGTGGAAGGGTAGTGAGATCACATGTACAGGCAATACAATAAGTTAAATATGAGGCCATATAGAAATCCTTGTGAGATTCTTTGGCACATTTGAGTTGATTCCTCAAGGAATTGGCAATGATCTCTACCCAATCCATCCATTGCTCGCCCTTTAAGATAATCTCAATGTACCTATACATCCACTCTTCAAACAAACATACATTAGCTAAACCCTTCACTCTGTGCAACAATAGAACTAGGTCATGTATATGGGGTTTCATGTGATCCTTAGTTATGACCTTGGGTAGCCTAGACCCACCTCCATAGTTAACTTTGGTCCATTTCCTGGCAAGGGTGTTTCAGAATACGCTAGGGGTTTCTTGGTATTCCGCTAAAGCCTGAGTGGGTGAGAATGCAGCAAAGGTATTTGCTATTAATTGTAAAATAGATGAAATTGTTTCTCTTGAGATGGAAAGTATGGTGTTACCATTCTCACTTACTATGCTTCTACTCCTTACATCATAATGGTCAATGCAAAGTTGTAGAAGCTCAGGGTTTACAAAAGCAGGAGCAAAGGTAGCGGCTTCAATTAACCCACTTGTTAACACTTCCATGCATCCCTTAATCTAATTAGTATTCTCAAGAAAATTCATTTTCAGCTTCTCTACATTTACCCCTTCTAAGTTTGTATCATAGATCACTGGTCTCTTACATTCAAGGCTAGAAGCGTTGCCAAAAAAGTGCAAGACTGACTTCATTCTCAACAAAACAAGAAAAACCTCTGGCAGACAATCCTTTGAAAATAATAGATTTGCAAAACAAAACAAAGATTTCTAAACTCTCACCTACTTTCTGCTGAAAACCAAATAACTTCTTCTATCTTCCTTAACAACTCCTTCTCTTCAAAATCATCTTTTTGCAAAGTAATTTACAAAGCTACTGAATGGCTTTTATTAAGGGAGAGGTTTACATGCAGATGTGCTGGATAATTAATAGGCATGATGACACATCACCCCACATCATGCTTGGCCCATTCGAAGCATCGCTGCATGAGCTTTTAATTTAATGATTTCTCTTCTCACATGAATTAACAATGATTTATTTTGTACAATATCTGATTATTCCTCGAATCAAAGATCTATTCTCCCAGTTCTAATGATGACAACTTCCTCCTCAGAAAAAGGGCAAAATCTTTTGATTCTTGATATTATGACAAGACCATCAATTGATTGTGAAAAGGTGGCACACCATACTTCAAAAATAAATTACCACAGATCATTCCAATCAAGAACTACTTTGAACTACTTTGAACTAAGATTCAAAGTGCTTCAAAGTGCTTCAAAGAAAGCTGCCGCATGAAAAATATTTCCTACCAAAGAAAAAGCATTAGTATGAAAATCTTAGGTTGAACTACTTTGAACCAAGGTTTAAAGTGGTTCAAAGTGGTTCAAAGGAAGGGATCACAACCATGGAAGCTTGCAACTTCGACCAGCTACTTCAAGGGATGGTGAACACATAAATGGTGAGGAAAAGGCTTCAAACAAAGATAGGTAAGGACTTGAAGGAGGTCCTCAAAAAAAGAAAAGGTGACTCCACACACAACTAACAGAGGCTCTGACTGGGGACTGTGTATGTGGAATACACAGAGAACTCAGAAAAAACGGGACAAAAACTAAAGTAAGCCAACAGGAAGGAAAACAAAAAGATCAA
Source organism: Cupressus sempervirens (assembly GCA_028749045.1). Taxonomy (NCBI): domain Eukaryota; kingdom Viridiplantae; phylum Streptophyta; class Pinopsida; order Cupressales; family Cupressaceae; genus Cupressus; species Cupressus sempervirens. The sequence goes on from CM053783.1 coordinate 748,200,653, forward strand.
CAAAGGCTAAACACAACAAAGTTGACATGTACATGGCAGGGGACATCAAAACTCAAAACTTGACCAACTTCAAATCCTACCCATTGTATGTAAAAGGCAGATTTGTTCCATCTGGATATCTCAATCAGAAAGTGTTAGGACCAATGATTTTTGAAATAAAGAATGGACCTTTCCAAAGAGACTCAAATTTTCCATGTGCCCCTTTTGGTTCTTTCCTCTTATCCCACAGGAGTACTTCATCATTTTTAAGGAAATTTCTTGATCAAGCTCTTCTGTCAAAGATATGTTTCACATTCATCTGGTGTTTTGTGGTATGATCAACCAGTTTGCATCTCTCATTTTCCGATTTGTGCAGATACATGACTCTTTTTTCCAATGAATTCTTAAAGAATTGATCCTCAATGACCGATTGCAATTTTGCAGTTGATAACTCCAAAGGTAAAGATACCTGGGCCCTAATCCCATATACTAATTCAAAGGGAGCCATCACAATAGCTCTTTTTGGTGTAATTCGGTTTGCCCATAATGCTTCATAGAGTCTTTTGTGCCAATCTCAAGAATTATTAGACACCAATTTTTTGATGATGGCTACTAGATTTTTATTGCTGGACTCTGTTTGCCCGTTCCCCTATGGGAAGTAATCTAATGAATGAGCCAATGATACACCATGCTCATAAAAAAAAAGGGATATCTCTTCTGATGAAAAATAAGTGGCATTATCTGAAACTACTTTCTGAGGTACACCAAATTTGAAAAAAATCTGGTCCATCAGGAATTCGCACACCATTTAAGAATTAGATTTCTTCATTGGTATCACCTCCACCCATTTAGTGAAATAATCTGTTGCTATTAAAATGTAGATATGTCTGGAACTTGATGGAGGATTTATAGGTCCAATAAAATTGATACCCCATTGTCAAAAAGGTTCATCAATTACCACAGGCCTGAGCGGCAATGCTGTTAATTGAGGGTGTCCAATAAAAAGTTGACATTTTTCATAGTTTTTCATGAATTTATAAGCATCTTTGAACATGCCCAGCCAGTAGAAACAATTCTTGAGAATTTTAAAAGCAGTAATAGTGGATGAAAAGTGTCCTCCACAAGCCTCTGAATGATATGCTTTTAACAAATTTCCTTGTTGTTCTATGTCCACACATCTTTAAAAGGTCCCATCGATTCATCTCTTATATAAAACATCATTTGAAATTACATACTTTTCTGCTTTCAACCTCAAATTCTATCTTTCTTTATGGTTCATATTCGGTGGACATTCACCATATGATAGAAAATATGCAATGTCTGAGAACCAAGAATTTATTAGGCTAACCAATAAAACTGTAGGGGCTTCCTCAGATTTATCAAGGGATGCATCTTTAGTTTCAACTATCAATTTGCACAAACCATGCCCTCTTACCAGAGAAGTAGGTTTGATAGTTAGATCATATTCTTAGACTTTAGTCACCCAGACTACTTGTTTATTCATTCCTACTTCTTGTTGAGTTAAAATACTTTTGACTGTGGTTTCAGGTACATACATGATAGAATGAGAATGTAGTATATAATACCTAAATTTTTTCAATGCCTTTACTACAATGAATGCATGTTTTTCTGTTGGAATATAATTTAACTCATGTTTCTTCAAAGGAACACTCATAAAGGCAATTGGAGCCTCACCTCGTTCATCATTTTGCTGGGTCAAAATACTAGATAGAGAGTGTTCAGAAGCATAACAATAAATAATGAAATCTTTTTCAAAGTTAGGACTCACCAACATTGGGGCACTTGCAATGGCTGTTTTGATATCTTCGAAAGCCTTTTTACCCTCCTCTTTCCATTTGAAAGGACATTTCTCTCTCTTCATATCCAACATGTATCTAACTTTCTCAGAGAATTCAAGTACAAAACTTCTCAAGAAATTGATCTGACCAAAGAAAGATTTCAAATCACTTCTATTGGTAGGCCAAACCAGCTTTTGTATTGCTCTCACCCTCTCAAGATCAATTTTTATACCCTCTTTGGAAACAATTTGCCCAAGTAATTTACCTTCTTCCACGAAGAACATACACTTTTTAGGATTCAAAGATATATCGTGTTGTCTGCATCTTCCCAACACCTTTTCCAAATCCCTCAAATGATGTTTCCTTCTTTTAGAATAGACAGTTAAATCATCAAGATATATAACAATTATCCTATCTCACAGGTCCTTGAAAGAGGAGTTCATAGCTCGCTGAAAATTGGCCCCAACATTGATCAAACCAAAAGGCATTTGGCTATAAGCGAAGGTACCCCAAGGAGTAATGAAGGCTATCTTGTGTTGATCCTTTGATGCAACACTAATCTGATTATATCCTGAATAGCCATCAAGCATAGACATTACTTCAGATCTGGCAACTAACTGCAAGACATGGTCCATAGTAGGAAGTGCATAGTTATCTTTAAGGCTTGCTTGGTTTAGATTCCTAAAATCCACACAAATCCTTATCTCTCCATTCATTTTCCTTATAGGAACAATATTTTCTACCCATGTTGAATGATGTATCAGATAAATTAAATGATCCTTTAACATCTTTTCCACTTCTCTAAAAATAGCTTTTGAAACTTTGGGGTTGTAATTCTTGAGCTTCTGTCTAAAGGTGGTAGCCCCTGGTTTCAATGGTATATGATGTAAAAATTCATTGTTTCTAAAAAAATTCAAATCACTGTAACCCCATGCAAAAACATCTTGATATCAAATTAAAAGCTCAGACAACTTCTCCTTCTCCCTTGTAGAACAAGTTCATCCTATAGAAATCAATTTAGGGTTTCCTACACTTCCAATGTTGATCTTGTCATGTTCTTCCTCATTTTCATAAGAACCAACATCTTTCTTTAGAGCATTGTCATCCTTCCTACCAAAAAGATGTTCTAAGGAAACCAAACCTTTAGGAATCCTATTTCTTGGGAGTTGGATCACTTCCCCTATTTCCATTGATTCTTCCCCAATTGGTTTACCACAATGTTCAAATCCTTCGAAGAAGATTTCAGCAAAATCACTAGTGCATTCTATGAATTCTTTTAATTGTGCATCATCATTAAAAACCTGTCAATGATTAACATTGTCTGGAACCCTGGGTCTATAAATCATCTCAATCCTATAAGTATCATTTTTGAATTTAAGATGTGATAGCAATAATGATGCTGAGACAGCTAAAGAGTTAGCTTTTGTATTTTGAGCACAAGGAATGAATTCAATAGAAAATGGTTCAGATGACTCGATTTCATCCCACAATAAATTTCTATAATGCCTCAATCTATCATTTTTTACTGAAAATTGCTTTCTCACCTACTTCATAATGAGTTTAGCATTACCCTTCACTTTTAGCCACTTTATTCCTTTATCTTTGGCTTCTTGCAAACCTAGAAGCAACACTTCATATTCTGCAATTTTATTGGTATTATGGAAGTCTAGTTTAAAAGAAAAAGGAAAAACTTCCCCGAAAGGTGAAATGAGAACTACACCTGCACCTAAGCCCAAATTCAAACAACTTCCATTAAATTCTAGGGTCCATAAAGCATCTTTAGAACTTAACACCTCTTCTCTACATGGAACCATCTCTAATCTACATGGCTCCTCGAGAAAAATAATATAATTCCCAAACTGACACTCTTCATACAATATCTGTGCTTTGGGGTTATCAGAAGGTATTATAGTATATTTATGCTTGGGCTCAAGTTCTAGCTTTATTTTCTTCTTTCCCACAAGAATATATGCTTCTGACCAATCCATTTTAATTTCTCCACCCATATCTTTGCAGAAAGTTTTGTTGAGTAGCATTCCATAGCTAGCTGGGATATCAACTACTAGAATAGTAACCTTTACTCTTTTTTCAGGACAAGCATAAAGAATAGCTTGCACATCTTTCACCTGACCAACTAGGGGTACTTGCTTCCCATCCATAGCATAGCAACATCCAAAGGTTTTTGTGAGCTCCAAACCAAGGGCTTTTGCGACAGGTTGGGGCATAATGTTATCTAATGCTCCAGAATCAATGATGCAATTACTAAGCTTCTGACCATTAAATAACAATGATATATAAAATGGATTGGGCATTTTCTCCTCTATTTCCTTCTGAACATAATTAGCAGTGGCTTCAGTGCTTTTTGTGTATCCCTTAGATACAAAGATGGGTTCATCGACAGCTTTTAAATTTTTAGAAACCTCATCTGTAACATGTGCATTAGTGGCAGAACCTCCCTTCACATATTGAACCAACTTGTCCTATTCCTTTGGATTAAGGTTTATATATTCAGCTAGAGAAATTGATATGTAGGAAGTTTTGCAAAATTCAACAATATCAAAATTTGAGGTACTAGCTTTCATTTCTATCCTGGACAAGATCTTTAGTTCTATAATTTTTGTTGTATTAGGATGTATATGTTCTTTACCTTTAGAATTTGATACATTTGGTGTAGTTCCTAGGTAGGGTTTTTGATTCCATTGGTCCCTAGTCATTATTGTGCAAGTAAGGTCTTGAAGTATTGTATAAACATTGCCCCCTCTTTCTGAATCAGACTCATATTCAAGGAAATAAGAACCAGACTCTCCCCTTTCTACATTTTCATTTTTGGTCATTTTCTCTGCTGCAATGGCATTTTTTGCTAGTTGAATACAATTTAGCCAATCAGGACATTCTCATTCATCATTTTCTGAAGTCATATGAAAAGAACACATTGTTTCCTTAGGAACTTCTTCAATTTGTAGTCTTGTTTGAGGGGCAGTTAATAGGGGTGTTTTACCAAAATTTTGAGGTTGTTGCCATCTATGAATGTCCTGGTAAGGGGTCTAATATGGGTTATGGATTTTGTTATGTTGTCTCTTCATCATTGATATATCATTCATCAACTTTTGCAAAACTGGGTCTATGGGAGTAGAAGATGAAGCAATCCTGGGGGTATGTACATCTCTTTTCCACTTACCAGCATTAATGAATACATCTTCCAATTGAATAGCCAACCTCTAAGTGGCATCTAAATTAGCACAGGCATCTTTATTGAGATGAAAACTTGTATCCACTGGGAAACCATTAATAAAGAATGATTTCTAATTTTTTGCACTAGGCCTAGATGTTGTAGGAATTCTTTGGACCAATCTATTAAATTTAGCCACAAACTCTCTCATGGGTTCATGCATATCTTTCTTCATTTGACTGAGTTGAGAGAATAGAGAACATTCATTTTTAGGGGTTTTGAATCTACTCTCAAAGGCATTTTTCATATCATCCCAACTAGTAATGGAATGATGAGGCAAATGATTGAACTAGTCAATAGTGACATCAATCAAGGTCTGCACAAATAATCTTATAGCAACTTCCTGCGTGGGGACACTTATAACAACAAAAGCAGAATGAAAAGCACTCAAATGATCATCTGTTGAAACCTTGCCATCTCCACTAAACTTGGGTAAAACTTTAGTAGCTCCTTTAGGAAGTGCTACGAGATTCACACCCAAATTTAATGGACCTATGTTCTACCCCCAAGGTTGATTAGCAACCATGCTAGGTGGTATAACTTGCAAGGGTTGCATTGATATATAGGCTAGAACAAGAGTATTCAATGCAAGCAAAGACTATACTAAAGGTGAGAAAGGAGATGGTTTGGGTGGTGAGTTAGGCTTGCTTTGAGATCTGATCTGCTTGTTTTTAGGATTGCTAAAGTTTGGCAAGAATTTTAGGTTCTTCAATGGCTCAAAGTTTTCATCAAGAATTCCTTTTTCTCTTTCTCCTCTTGTGTATCTGTGGGTAGCCAGTTCTAGCTTACTTATAAGTTCAATGCCTTGTAGGTGCCTGGGCCAATCTATCCAAAATGGCCACCTCTTGAACTTTCGGCACTCCTGTCAACAACTTAGCTCTTTCTTCTTCTCTTTCAAGAACCACTAATACTTGTTGGTGTTGTTGACCACTCCTGCATACTCGTCAAGTGGTTGCAGCTAAGTCTTAGATTATGTCTTCTTGAGTATCTTAAAATCAAAGGTTAGGTTGTAGTACAAGGAAGACCTCGTTATGTGGAAGAAAATTTTTTATACATTACATCTAAGGGTTAAGGCTCTTTCAAAAGGGACTCTCCCCAGTAGAGTCGCCAAAAATCTATTAGTGAACAGATTGTCCTTTTAAAAAGTTTATCAAATTTACTCTATACCCAATATTATAAAAGAAGAGAATTGTTCACTACAGTTGAGAAAGCATTATTTTTACTTTACACTTCCTCTCTAAATTTTTTGAAGGTACAACTCCCTTACCAAATTTACAATAAATTTAAAATTACTTTCACACTTTTTCCCGAAAGTGCATAAGGGTCTCTCAACTACTTCTGGGTAGCGAGGTAATTATCAAAAGACTACTTAAAGATGGACATATTCAACTAATATGAATTAGAAAACCCACTTCAAAGAATGATTTTTTGCTAAAATCTCAACATGCATCACTAACAAAGAACAGAAACTAAAAGAACTTACAACCAAGTAACAACAATCTAGAACTTTCGAATTCCCAAATCACATCCACAAAGTAATAATAATTCAACACTCTCAACACAAAGTTTCAAAGCATAATTAGAAATTCTTCATATATGTATATTCAAATTTCAATGCACCAAGTCTTTGAAATCCAAAAAATTCATATACTATCACTAATCACTGTTATCCAGAAAAAATCTATATCAAAATGCTACTATCTCACTTCTATCTTCTATCCCCTATTTGCTAAAAAAAACACAATTCAATGCCCCAACATTTATAGTTTTTCAAATCCGAAGGGCCTCCATCAAAACCCAGTCCTATCAGATTAATACAAGAAACCGTTATTAAACTAGAAAGTAGTTATCAAAAAGAAAGAGCGCCAACAAGTGACGATTCAGTTTTTGGTATCTTCATCAATTTTCTCCTCCTCTCCAATAGTTTAGCGCACTAGCTTCCAACTCTAAAATGTGGACATGAATTCCTGCATGGCATGGGAGTATGGGTTTTTCAAGCTCAACAACTAGGCTTTGCATGTGTCTTTTTGCCACCTATACTCCTTTACTTTCAGATTCTAACGTGGCATCAGCTTCTCATTAAGGTGCAACATGGATTTGATGCTTGCCAATGAGGTGAAATCATCAATCTTCGGCAATTCTTTGTCTCTGATCTGTTCTACTACTTTGGTGAAACTCCTAGTTAATACTTTATTGTCCATATTCCCTTCATCAAGTTGTAAGATGCCTGTAGGATTGACAATGTTCATGTCCTTTACCAACTCCTCGTGCATTTCTGTGATCTTATTTTTGATGCCTTCTATTTCTTTGATGGTTTCTTTGTAGATGGACTCCTTCCAGTTCATATTATTTTTCAAAATAAAAAGCATGTAGGGGTCCATGGTCTTCATAGGATTTTCATTCAGGAATTTGAGAACCTCAAATTTTTCAACCTCTGATACTTGGAGAACCACAGCTTGGCAACATGCTAATTCTATTTCCCATACTAGGATCAAGGTTTGAATCTCCCCTAGTAGTGTTTCACCTTCGGAGTAGACACTAGCAACTTCAGAAATAAAATTATTTCCCTGGTCTACTATGTTATTCACCCAATTTTTCATGGCATCAGTTAGCAGTTTTCCCCTCTGCAATTGTTTCATCAGCTGCTGGCTCTCAACAGAGTTTGGGTCGAAAGGTTGTGGAATCTAGATTATGGGAGCAGCCCCTAGATTGATTAGCGAATCAATGTATGTAGCCATTGTCACCACCATTGCTTTCAATTATTTCTTTTCTTTGGAATCTTTCTCTGATTGTGTGAGCATGTGGTTAGCATAAAACTTAAAGAAATTGTTGCCAGTATTCCTATTAATAGCACCTAGTTCAACAGAAGTAACTTTGAACCCTTCATCATCAATCTCCCCAGACTCTTTCTTTTTTTTATAAGTGGCCACCTCTACTTTGATTTTTCCTATTACCAGGTCTTTGGTGAGACAAGCATCCATTTTCACTTTCTTTGTTTTAGAACCTATAGCCGCGTATCTAGTGACTATGTCCTTTACTAGTGTGGATACTAGCGGAAGACTCCACTTCTTGTTGATTGAATTTGATGGGAACACAACCCAACAACAGAATAGACACAATAGAAAGGGGAATTATATTAACTAAGAAAATATGCCAATACAAATAGTGCAGAGAAAATAAACTTCAAAACATGCCCTGTGGGCTTACAATAGCATAAATCTGGAGAATATTTCTCCTTTTAGCACCTCCTCTCAAGCTCCAATCTGAACTGCCTTTTACAATGCCAGAAATCTCCTTAAATAGACCTCGGAGGGTTAAGGACTAGGAGTACATTCTAGAAAGTGCTAGTAGGCATCCACTGACAAAATAGAAGGTTCCGAAAGCTGCGTTAGAAGTCGGTGCAATTCTAGAAGAATCCAGAAACGGTAGCCAAACTTTCGGGAGGCATAACTTTTGAACCGTAACTCCGATTGATGAACCGTTTACATTTTCGGAAAGCTCTCGAAGCGCTCTATAGCCCTACGGACAAGATTTTCTCATCCCCCATTTTTCAACCCTTTTCGAGGTCATTTAATGCCCCAAACTTGACTTTGAAGCATTCTTAGGGGGTCTCCAAAACTTGAATACTCTAAATCTCGATTACATTCATCTGGCCAAGTCACACCTTCTAGGTCACCAAAATGATGGTCAAATTGCATGCTCCTATTTTTTTGGGATTTTCAAATGCACTGATAGTTGAACTATGAGAGTTGGAACCTTTATTTGAGCCAAATGGGTATCCAAAAATGTAAAGACATAAAATAGAAACTAAGTCTAAGTACATTTTTTTTGGGTGACATAGGATCGCCCTTATTCCTCTGGATGCTCCTGCATCAGACACCCAGGGTAGATTAAAAAGTGACCCTGTCACTTTATGGATGGTAGAGGAAATCCCAAATGGGAAACCTCAGCTACTAAAATCCAAGTTGAGTCTTCGATCGGTCGTCCTTTCCATTTGACCAAATACTCTTCATACTACCTGTTTCTGGTACTCCTACCCACACGATGATCTAGAATGTCTTCTATCTCCTCCTTCTTAGAAGCAAGAATTGGGCATGGCTCTAAAACCAGCTCCTCGTCTGCACCATCATCATGATACTCTGTTAAATCTGCAATGTTGAAAATGGGAGAAATGTGAATACCATCTGGCAGCTCCACCTCATATGCATTTCCTGAGTTATGTTTCTTCAAAACCTTGCAGGGCCAAATTTCTTCATTTTCAGCTTGTTGTAAGTACCAACTGGAAATCTTTCTTTTCGTAAGTGCACCATGACAAGATCCCCTACTTGGAATTCCTTATGTCTTCTCCTTGCATCAGCCCTAGCTTTATACTCTTGATTCATCTTAATAATGTGTGCTTGAACCTCCTCATGTAGACGCTTGATGTGTTCAGCAAATTCTTTAGCTTCAGCACTTGTTCTCTCCCCTTGTTCTATCTTCCTCAATTCTGCTGCAGTCCTTGGGCTATTTCCATATACAATTTGAAATGGTGATTTTCCAGTACTCCTATTTACAGAGTTATTATAAGCAAACTCTGCCTGTGGTAGAATCAAATCCCATCCCTTGGGCTTATCTCCAACTAAACATCTCAGCAAATTGCCCAGACTTCTATTTACCACTTCTGTTTGGTCATCAGTCTGTGGGTGATGCGTGGAACTGAATTTCAAGTCTGTTCTCAACTTCTTCCACAATGTCCTCTAGAAATACCCCACAAATTTAGTATCTCGGTCAGAAACTATACTCCTTGGAAGACCATGTAGTCTTACCACCTCTTTGAAAAACAAGTCTGCAATATGGACAGCATCATGAGTTTTGTGGCATGGAATGAAATGTGCCATTTTGGAGAACTTATCAACCACCATGAATACTGAGTCATTACCCCTTTGTGTCCTTGGCAATCCAAGAACAATATCCATACTTATGTACTCCCATGGCCTTGATGGAACAGGCAATGGCTGATATAGGCCAGTATTTTGACTAAACCCCTTGGCAACTTGACAAACCTGGCAACTCTATACAAACTTCTTCACGTCTTGTGTAATTTGAGGCCAAAAATAATGTTCTCTAAGAATGACAATGGTCTTATCCTAACCAAAATGTCCTGCCATCCCTCCACTGTGTTTCTCCTTAATCAGATTTTCCCTCATGGAACTCCTTGGAATGCACAATTGACTACCTTTGAACAACATGCCATCCTGAATCAAATAGTCTAACCACTTGGTTCTATCTACAGCCATAGGTTCTTTACAAGCTTTCCATGCTTCAGCAAAATCAGGATCCTCGGGGTAAAAATTCTTGAGTTCATCAAACCCAACTACTTCAACATGCATTGTTGTAAGCAACAACTGTCTCCTACTTAATGCATCTGCAACCCTGTTAGATTTTCCACTTCTATGCTTCAACACAAATGTATAACTCTGCAAGAATTCTACCCACTTCATATGCCTCTGATTCAATTTACCTTGGCTATTTAGGTACTGTAATGCCTGATGATCAGTATACAAAACAAATTCCTTTGGCAATAAATAATGCCTCCATTTCTTTAAGGCCTGAACTATTGCATAGAACTCTTGATCATAAACAAAATACTTCTTCTTTGCATCATTCAATTTTTCACTAAAATATGCAATAGGCTTACCTTCTTGGCTTAATACAGCCCCAATAGCGCTACCACTAGCATCACAATCCACCTAGAATACTTTTCTAAAATCTGGAAGTGCCAACACAGGCTGTTCAGTCACCTTCTTCTTCAGCAATTCAAAACTTCTCGCAGCTGCTGTAGTCCATTTGAACTCTTTTCTATCCCCTCTTATTGTATCAGTTAGAGGTGCACATATGCCACTGAAATTCTTAATAAACTTCCTGTAAAAACTAACCAGACCATGAAATGATCTTACCTCAGTAGCAAACCTTGGAGCAGGCCATTCCAAGATGGCTTTTACCTTCTCTGGATCCATTTTGAGACCCTCAGGTGATATAACAAATCCCAAATAGACTAACTCCCTTTTTGCAAAGACACACTTCTTTAGATTAATTAACAATTTCTCTTCCCTTAGCCTTTCAAGGACACTACGAATATGCAGTAAATGTTCTTCCAAAGTCTTGCTGAAAATTAAAATATCATCCAAATAGACAATAACAAATTTTCCCAAGAACTTCTTAAGTACCTCATTCATGAGCCGCATGAAGGTGCTTGGGGCGTTCGTCAATCCAAAGGGCATGACTAACCACTCATAAAGACCCTCCTTGGTCTTGAAGGCTGTTTTCCACTGATCTCCTTCTCAAATTCGTATCTGATGATAGCCACTCTTCAGATCTATCTTTGTGAAGTACTAAGCTCCACTCAAGCAGTCCATAAGATCATCCATCCTTGGTAAAGGAAATCGGTACTTGATGGTTATCCTATTTATAGCTCGAGAATCTGTACACATCCTCCACTCTCCATCCTTCTTTGGTGCAAGTACTGCAGGTACTGCACATGGACTCAGGCTCTCTCGAATCAAGCCCTTCCTCAACAGCTCCTGAACCTGTCTATTTAGCTCCTCTGTTTCAGTAGGAGTCATCCTGTGAGCAGCCTTGTTAGGCAAACTAGCTCCTAGAATTAGATCTATCTGATGACTGATTTGCCTTACTGGTGGCAATCCATCTGGAACATTATCAGTGATAATATCTCCAAATTCCCCTAGTAAATCTGAAACTTCAAATGGTATTTCACTACTACCTTCTTTATCTTTCCTAGGAATCAAAGCATAGCACATACGCTGATGTTTCATGCCATCTAAAAACTTCCTTCCATCAACAAGACAAATCCTAGCACTACTACATACCTTTTCACCTTCCTTTTTCATGGGCTTCAATTTGTGGCGAACTCCATCCTTTGTCAGAGAGTATGTGTTTGCATGTCCATCATGTATTGCATGTCTATCAAACTGCCATGGTCTACCCAACAATAGATGGCAAACATCCATCGAAATAACATCACAGAGAACTTCATCATGGTAGCTCCCAATTTTGAATTTTACTAAACATTGTTCACTTACCAGGACCTTATGATCATCTTTTACCCAAGAAATCTGATAGGGCTGGGGATGTTTCTCCCTCTTGAGCTTCAGCTTAGAGACCATCTCTTCTGATACCAGGTTATTAGTGCTACCACCATCAATGATCACATCACAACATTTATCCTCACACTTGCATCTAGTACGGAACAAACTCCTCCGTTGCCCTGGTTCATTCTCACCACTTAGTAGGACTCTTTCATTTACCAAGGCCTCTCCTCTTTCTGCATCCTCTAAATGTGATGATTGTGCATCCTCATCCACATGAGCAACCCTAGCTTGGCCCTCAGCTCTCCTATCTATCCTTCCTTGTCATTGAGGGCATTCAAAGGCACGATGACCTTCTTCATTTCAATGGAAATAGGTACCACGGAAGCCTCCTCTTCCTTGCCCACGTCCTCTACCTCTTCCTCTTTGATTTCCAAAATCTTGATCACGGGAGCGGTTGAAACCCTCATTCCTCTGGTTCCTGCTAGTACCCTCATCTTCATTTTTCTTTTGAGTTTCATTGCGGCCTCCAGATGATCTACCGCTTCCCCTTCCTCCTTGACCATGCCCTCTTTGTCTTCCTTCAAACCTTTTACTCAGCTTCTCTTCAACTCATAGGGCAAACTGGTATGCTTCTTCAACGCTGGTCATTCTTACCAGACTTAATTACTCCTGGATGCTAGGTCGTAACCCACTGATATAACGAGCAACCTTCTCCTTATTTGCCTCTGCATGCCCCGCTCTAATCAGGAGTCGATAAAACTCCTCTGTATATTCTTGGACTGACCTTCCTGCTTGCTTTAACCCATGCATCTTTTTAAACAGATCAAGCTCGTAGTCCACAGGAATGAACTGCTTCTTCAATTTGTCCACCATTTGATCCCACCTTGTGATCTTCTCCTTTCCTCTTCTAAGTCTTTCCAGTTGAATCTCTTGCCACCAAATTTTGGCATGGCCTTTTAGTTTGGCCTTCGCAAACTTAACCCTATCTGGGTCCCTTATATCCTCATACTCAAAGTATTCATCCAGTTCATTGATCCAATCGATCAACTCATCTGGTTTCAAATTTCTCAAAAATATACCCACTTCAATTGTAGGTCTTTTCCCAAACCTAGAAATGGCCCTAAAAAGCCTTTCCTCTACAGGATTTAGAACTTCCTCGTCAACTTCCATTACTTCCTCTTCATTGTCATCCTCACTATTGTCATCTGCGGCAATATTTGCTCCTCTACGAAGCTCCTCTTGCAATGCTTGTACCTATCTCTGGAGGGGTCTAACCTCCTCAGGATCAATAGCTCTGGCCCTTTCGCCATGATCTCTTTGTGGAGGCATCTTCTAACTCAAACCCACAACCACACAGTCCTAGTGCAAACTGCCTCACGTTCGGCGATCTGTCCGCACGCTCAGGAACTCCTGCTCTGATACCACTTGATGGGAACACAACCCAACAACAGAATAGACATAATAGAAAGGGGAATTATATTAACTGAGAAAATATGCCAGTAAAAATAGTGCAGAGAAACTAAACTTCAAAACATGCCCTGCGGGCTTACAATAGCATAAATCTGGAGAATATTTCTCCTTTTAGCACCTCCTCTCAAGCTCCAATCTGAACTGCCTTTTACAATGCCAGAAATCTCCTTAAATAGACCCCAGAGGGTTAAGGACTAGGAGTACATTCTAGAAATTTCTAGTAGGCATCCACCGACAAAATAGAAGGTTCTGAAAGCTGCATTAGAAGTCGGTGCAATTCTAGAAGAATCCAGAAACGGTAGCCGAACTTCCGGGAGGCATAACTTTTGAACCGTAACTCCGATTGACGAACCGTTTACATTTTTGAAAAGCTCTCGAAGCGCTCTATAGCCCTACGGAAAAGATTTTCTCATCCCCCATTTTTCAACCCTTTTCAAGGTCATTTAATGCCCCAAACCTGACTTTGAAGCATTCTTAGGGGGTCTCCAAAACTCGAAAAACTGCAATAACTTTCAAACCGTGGGGCCTTTTGACCTGATTCCTTTTCTGGAATACTCTAAATCTTGATTACATTCATCTGGCCAAGTCACACCTTCTAGGTCACCAAAATGATGGTCAAATTGCATGCTCCTATTTTTTTGAGATTTTCAAATGCACTGATAGTTGAACTATGAGAGTTGGAACCTTTATTTGAGCCAAATGGGTATCCAAAAATGTAAAGACATAAAATAGAAACTAAGTCTAAGTACATTTTTTTTGGGTGACACAGGATTGCCCTTATACCTCTGGATGCTCCTGCATCAGAATTTGACAACCACAAAGGAATAGTAGGAGTAGTTGACATCACCTAAGTGTCTCTAGTTGGAGTTAAGAACTTGGGTTGATCTACTTTCGGGGCTTCAATGAATTGAACCTCATCGTCTACCCCATCAGGGGAGACAAATTTATCATCTGAATCCTGCCCCTTAGATATCATTTTTTGCTTCTGGATACTAGGTTGCTTCAAGGCTTTAGACTTGGACTAGGATCTCATCCTAGGAGCCATAGCTTATGAATGGGGAGTGGATCTCACTTTCTTATCTGGAATCAGTGCATCACCTGCAATATGAGAAAATGGAATGTCAAATTGAAGTGGCCCTGGGGAAGAAATCACCTTAGGAGAAGACTCATTGATATTTCCTCTTCTTTTCCTTTGTAACCAATCATCTGTATAGGTTAATATAGATCTAGCCCTCAAATTAATATCATCTTCTTCCTCTTTGCTCCAGTTTATTGCTAGGAACTTTGCCTCATTTGACTCCTCCCAACCGAGTTCAATTAGGTATGAATCATCTTCAATAATTCCTTGTGTTTTGAACTTCAATTTGAAAGAACTAATTTTCTATAAGGTTAATCTAGAATGGTCTTTATCCAAGACTTCTTCTTCATTTCCACAATCTCCCCATAGATCTTCAAGATGAGGAGCAACTAAAGGGTTGATTTCAAGGCCAAGGGTTAGAGCTACATATCCCTTACTATCAAAGTTTCTCCTACTATAATAGAAACCAAGATTGAATCCCAGCAAATTGTTTTTGATGATGGAAGCATTATTAATATTAGTATAGACTAAGGAGCCCAATTTGACAGTGAAAGCCATTTCCCAATTCTCCAGAGGAATATTATCTTTGATGACAGAGAAAAGCTATCTACATAATTTAGCTAAAATGAAACAATCAAGGGCATATCTGGGTAACTTCACAGTTTCATCTTCAAACCCTCCAACTCTCAAATATGTGAACCTAGGAAATTGAATGAAGTGACTCCCATACTATTGAACTAGCCTCTGTGATTCAAGAGAAAGTCGCAACATCTGAATGCTTTTCAGAGTCAGATAAACACTTCCATACAATACATCATGCACCTTATGGAAATCCTCTAAAACTCTATCTTTCTACAACAAAGGACAATATTGGAAGATAGTTATCTCTTCATTCCATACCCCATGTGGAAGGGTAGTGAGATCACATGTACAGGCAATACAATAAGTTAAATACGAGGCCATATAGAAATCCTTGCAAGATTCTTTGGTGCATTTGAGTTGATTCCTCAAGGAATTGGCAATGATCTCCACCCAATCCATCCATTGCTTGCCCCTTAAGATATTCTCAATGTACCTATACATCCACTCTTCAAACAAATATACATCAGCTAAACCCTTTACTCTGTGCAACAATACAACCAGGTCATGTATATGGGGTTTCATGTGATCCTTAGTTATGACCTTGGGCAGCCTAGACTCACCTCCAGAGTTAACTTCGATCCATTTCTTGGCAAGGGTGTTTTGGAATACACTAGGGGTTTCTTGGTATTTGGCTAAAGCCTGAGTGGGTGAGAATGTAGCAAAGGTATTTTCTATTAATTGTAAAATAGATGAAATTGTTTTTCTTGAGATGGAAAGTATGGTGTTACCATTCTCACTTACTATGCTTCTACTCCTTACATCATAATGGTCAATGCAAAGTTGTAGAAGCTCAGGGTTTATGAAAGCAGGAGGAAAGGTAGCGGCTTCAATTAACCCACTTGTTAACACTTCCATGCATCCCTTAATCTCCTTAGTATTCTTAAGAAAATTCGTTTGCAGCTTCTCTGCATTTACCCTTCTAAGTTTGTATCATAGATCACTAGTCTCTTACATTCAAGGCTAGAAGCATTGCCAAAAAAGTGCAAGACTGACTTCATTCTTAACAAAAAAAGAAAAACCTCTGGCAAAAAATCCTTTGAAAATAACAGATTTGGAGAACAAAACAAAGATTTCTAAACTCTCACCTTCTTTTCGCTGAAAACCAAATAACTTCTTCTATCTTCCTTAACAGCTCCTTCTCTTCGAAATAAACTTTTTACAAAGTAATTTACAAAGCTAATGAATGGGTTTTATTAAAGGAAAGGTTTACATGCGAAAGTACTAGATAATTAATAGGCATGATGACACATCACCTCGCATCAAGCTTGGCGCGTTCGAAGCATCGATGCATGAGCTTTTCATTTAATGATTTCTCTTCTCACATGAATTAACAATGATTGATTTTGTACAATATCTGATCATTCCTCGAATCGAAGATCTATTCTCCCACTTCTAATGATGA
This sequence comes from Cupressus sempervirens, assembly GCA_028749045.1. Taxonomy (NCBI): domain Eukaryota; kingdom Viridiplantae; phylum Streptophyta; class Pinopsida; order Cupressales; family Cupressaceae; genus Cupressus; species Cupressus sempervirens. The sequence goes on from CM053783.1 coordinate 748,217,340, forward strand.
TGACTTCCTCCTCAAAAAAAGGGCAAAATCTTTTGATTCTTGATATTCTAACAAGACAATCAATTGATTGCGAAAAGGCGGTGCATCGTGCTTCAGAAATAAATTACGACCGATCATTCCAATCAAGAACTACTTTGAACTGCTTGGAACTGAGATTCAAAGTGATTCAAAGTTCTTCAAAGAAAGCCACTGCATAAAGAATATTTATTGCCAAAGAAAAAGCATTAGTATGAAAATCTTAGGTAGAACTACTTTGAACCAAGGTTTAAAGTGGTTCAAAGCGGTTCAAAGGAAGGGATCCAAACCGTGGAAGCTTGCGACTTCGACCAGCTACTTCAAGGGACAGTGCACACATAAATGGTGAGGAAAATGCTTCGAACAATGATAGGTAAGGACTTGAATGAGGTCCCTAGAAAAAATAAAAGGCGACTCCACACATAACTAATAGTAATATTTTTTGATGATGTCATATTTGTAGGTAATAATGAAGCGAGTGATGAATTGGTGAAGAAATGAAGAATGAGTTTGAAATGAGCATGATGGGAGAAATGAATTTTTTCTATCTTTGTAGATTGTGCAGAACAATGATGGTAATTCCATCTCACAAGCTAAGTAGTTGAGAGATTTGTTGAAAAGGGTTAGATTGGAAAGCTATAAACCTATTGGTACACCTATGTTAATTGGTCAAAAGTTATCCAGCAAGGATGAGACACCTATAGTTGAGTAGAAGAACTAAAAATCCACAACTAGAGGTTTGTAATAGCTGACCCACACCAGACCAGATATCACAAATATAGTTGGGATTGTAGCTAGATTTCAAGCTGATGTTAAGGAGTATCACTATGGAGTAGTAAATTGAATATTTAGATACTTGAAAGGAACATCTAACTATGGAAATTTTTATGGTATATTGAGAAATTTCATACTATGTGCATATGAATGACAAAAAGAGAACCAGTGGTGAAGCATTTTTTCTTGGCCGAAGATTGGTTTCTTGGCTAAGAAAAAAACACAATTATATTTTTCAAAGTACAACTAAGGAAAAGTATGTTGTAGTAGCACATGACTATAATCAATTGATGTGGATGAAACATATGCTAAAGGATATTAGAATTGAGTTTTTATAACTTGCTATCATATACTGTGATATAACACAAGTATAGTGAGTATGTCTAAGAATCATATATTACATTCTATGACTAAGCATATATCTATTGAGCATCAATTGTCAAGAGAGACAACAATAGGAAAATAGATAACATTAGAGTATGTAAGTACTAAAGAAAAGATTGCAAATATCTTTATGAAGCCCTTACCTAAAGATACATTTGAGTACTTGAGAGGTATGCTTGGGGTTATACCCCTACCTACTTCTGAGTAGATGATATAGTAAGTGCATAAGTCTAGTGGTACAGAGCACTATTATTAGACTGGACTAAATGTTGATGCTTTCCATATGGGGGAGTATCTATGATAAGCTAAGTCATTGAGGATTCTTGGTATTTGGCCTTGAATGGTGTCTTTGGACACTTGAGCTAATTGAAGACTTGGAGTAGTAAATTGTCATAATTAGGACTTTTCCATTGATGTCAATGAGGGAGAGAATATACATGAAAAAAATCTCCTAAGTATGTATGAGGGAGTGCATGGAAATCTCTACCTTATTAGGGAGATTTAGAAAGATCCGTGTAAGAAAGAAGAAGGAATATTTATTTGGGGAGATATGTATTGTGATTTATTTAGTGTGAACAATTATTGTCGATCCTAAAGAAGAAAAAAAAAAAGCAATGTTCCAGAGGACTTTAGATTTGATTGAAGAAGAGGATTTGAGAATATAAGAATAGCAGCAACAACAGAAACATAGTACTATTTGGTATTCTTAGAACTTAGACATTTTTCATCTATGTTTCCATAAATGCCAAAGGAGGAGATTGTTAGAATGAACTTTGATGATACTACATTAGGGGATTATCCTAAGCATTAGAGAGTATTGACATGTTGCATTCATCACTATGTTTTTCATTGACATCAACATAATAGTCAGTCTGTGAAGATTGGTAGAGTAGCAGAGAGAGATCTTAGTTGTACAAACAAGATTTTTTTTTGTTTGGTGATGTGCATTCATATATGTGTTGAGTACAATGTTCTAATGATGTGGTTTAATATGCAACACATAATTCAAAGATGTACAAAAGTTGTACTTAATTTATAGAGAGCAGCTCAGAGAAAGAGTGCTTGGAAAGTGGTTTTTGATGTTTGTATTGTATCTTTCATCTAAGATGTAATAAGAAGATGCATAATCAGCCAGTGATAAAGGATAGTCAAATGATGACATCAGTAGATGTGAAAGCCCTAGTATCACACTATGAAGTTTTCTATAGACTATAAGCTGATAGTGATATTGTAATTGTAATTAGCTAATTATCTTATTATAATTAATTGGGAGAGCCTGAAGGCTAACTCAAGGAATTATTTTGATTATATGGTATAAAGGAAAGATGTTTTCCTTGTTTGTAAAGTGTATCAAGGATTGTATGAAGTACAAAGTGTGAAAAAAAGCATAGTATTTGTTGAATGTGAGTAAGTGATCCAAGGGATTATTGGATGTGATTTTTGTGATTTGGTTACAAGATCAGAAGGAGGAAAGGTCTAGTTGATTGTATAGTGGAAGGAAGTATTATTCATTTATATTATTTTACAAGGAATAATATAGATATCATTTGGATAGTGGGTTCATTGGTCTTTCCCTTGAAGTTGTTTGGGCAGTGGGTCTAGCTCTCTTCCACAACTCCTAACAAAGTTGGCACAACTACTAATAAGGTTGGAATCTCCTAACATGAATTCAAAGTCTCCTAATAGGGACTCATATGTAGTAAATGTTGTTATAGACTCCTAACAAGGTCCATCCTATAAAAAAGAATATTTATATTTGTACATCTTGTCAGTACCATCCCCACCAAGGTTTTCCCTCTGATCAAGGGTTTCCCTAGTTAACATATCTAGTGTTATTATGTATGAGTATCTTATTGTGGTTTTTGATTACATTTCTAATATGGTTGAGTTTGTTTAAGGTTGATAATTATGATATTACTTGGATAACTGATTCACCCCACCCCTCTTAATTATATTGGTTGACCATATATTCTAACATATTTGATGATCAAAATTCTAGTGTGAGTGATTAAACAATACAATAACTATTGGAGAGGAACACCACATTGAATTAAGAGATAAGAGGACTAAAGAAAGAACATGAAATCCAATGAGTAAGATTGTGTGAAGTGACCAAATAGAAAAAAAGAAAGATGAGGAAGATAAGACAATGGTTGATAAAGACAAAAGAAAAATGGCTATAAGACTTGAAGAAAGGGTGTCTGATGTGCATAAACTCACACAAAAGAAATTTGATATGCTCAACTAAATTCTAATCATAAACCAAGAGCTGAATAGTGTATAAAATCATCTTTTGAGGAAGGAAACTCATCAAAGAGTGTATAAAAATGAATTGCAATGCCAAAGAACGTCAAACCTACATGTTATCATTATGGAAAACTAGGTCACATAGCGACATAGTACAAGGAAAGTGTATCCCCAAAGGAGATGTCCTATCCCCCAAAAAATAACCACATAGTGGAAAAACAACAAGAATACAAGATCTAATACCAATTCACAACATTTTATTCACAAAATAACTGTTACATGCATTGTACTTTCAAATTATGGAAAAAATGTAATAGAAATTACAATAAAAGTTATGTGAGATCCCTCAAGATCTGACCCCAAACCCCTTATTAAGTCCAAAACCACCCTATGGTAGAAACCTCGAAGGAAGATCTAAACTTGTACTTGCAAGCCCACTAAGCAATCTCCCTATTTACCAAGTTGCAACTACTAGCTCTTCAATGTTCACTCCTCTATCACATCCTCTTATCCAAGCTGAATGATTATTGACTTAAGACTCCACTAGGCCCCCTACTTATACCCAACTTAGCCACAAGTCATCCTATAATGTTACAAATTAAATAAACACTTGCATTAAATGCACATTTAAGCAACGAGTTATCTTACAATAGAGATTAATTTTATACAACCAAAGTTAATGCCAAGGTCAGCTCACACTAGAAATTAAACATAGATAACATATTTAAAAGAGGACTAATACATGACCAAGCATCAAAAGAATCACTTTCAAGTATCAACAAATCCACCAGGCATAACTAAGCTCAAAAAAGCATAGTTGAGCACCAATATGTGTCAAGTCCACCAAAAACCAAGCATCACCAAGCTCTGAATGTATGTTGAGTTCCCATAACATCGTTGAGTACCTTTAGTGGTCAAGATTTTTCAACATTCAAAATGGCTAGCAACCCTAGGATGCTCTTGCATCAAACACGCCAGTATAGAAAATATGTTCTCAACAGCTAGAAGAACATCTTCTAGGATTCAACACATAAATCCCAAACTAGTTCTTCACATACATATCCTTCAAGTCTTCAACTTGCATGCTCTTTCCCTTATTCCACATTTTCTTCTTCACATCCATCCTTAGTGCACTATAGGTATTTTTTTCATGCTGATATCTAACCCTCTCAAAATCCTTCAACTCAACTCAGATGTCAATACTCAAGTTCTTCCTACTTAGTTCTTCAATTTGTAAAGGAATTAGGAAATGCTTCCTACCACCTTTCTCAATAGTAATCACATTCTTGACACAATCACGCATAGCCCTACAATCATACTGCCAAGGTCTACCAAGCAATATGTGACAACTACTCATGTCCACAATATCATACAATACGTAATCATTATAGTACCCAAACTGAAAATCAACAAGACACTACTCTCTCACTTCCAAAGCATGTTCATCTTGAAACCAAATAATCCTATAAGTACAAGCATGTCTCATTCTCTTCAAACCAAGTTCTTGAACCATCTCTTTAGAAAAAAGTTTATTTGTATTGCCACCATCCACAATCACATTGCAAACTTTACCACCAGACTTACAATGATTCCCAAACAAATTAATCCTCTAACTTGGTTCCAAATTTCTCTCACCAAACAATGCTCATCGAGCCAAAAATTTCTCCTCTTGCTCATATTCACTAATATGGTCTTCAACCTCTCTCACAACAAAAATTCTCCTATCACCAACCTTATGTGACCATTCATAGGCTTGATATCCTTATTCACCATATATGTAGAAAGTACCCTTAAATTCATCTCTACAAGTCCTCCTCTTCTTTTTTCAATAGGTTTTGTTTCATCTTCAACAATATGTTTGTTCTTCACTAAGTGATCTTGCTTCTTCTTCCCTTAAGGATTACTTTGATGTCTCTTCCTCAGCTTCTCTTCTTCTCCCAAAGTATACTGATAAGAATCCTAAATCAAAGCAATATTAAGCATACTAATGACATCCTAAATATTGAATCTCAAACTATTAATATATCTAGCCACCCTCTCCTTACACAATTCTCTATGCCAAGACAAAATAGTCAACTTGTAAAACTCCTCTATATAATATTTCCTAGTCATATCCTTTTATTTCAAATTTTGGAACTTCTTAAACAACTCAAGTTCATAATCCATAAGAATGAAGTTTAGCCTTCAATTTATTCACCATCAATCTCCATCTAGTGATGATCATTTCATCTTCCTCTTCTCTATCTTGCTACGAAAGAGAAGCATGTCCCTTTAGCTTAGTTTGTGCCAAACTCACTCTAAGTGAATCTTCAATATCATCTAACTCAAAGTAGTCAACCAATTTTCCACTTTAATTAATCAGGTCTTCAATATTCAAAGTACCTAAGAAATTAGAAACATTTATCTTATGCTTCAACTTCAATAGAGATCTAGATCTAGCTAGTTGACCAGTCCTATCTCCCACAAGTCTCTCCATATAACTATTTCTACCTCACCACTTGTTCCACCAACCACATAGTCTTTAGAAACTTTCTCATAACCATCTTCATAACCTATATGCCAAGGTACACCACCTACAACACTTATGATTTCAACGATCATATCACTCTTCATTAGCATCATCTCAAATATGAATTATTTTTAAATATTCTCTGAGATTCTCACTTCCATATAATCACATAGATCTGCAATCACCCTAGGGTCCATTTTTCTTAAAGACATCTTCCAAGATCTTTGTAAACCCTCAAAAAATCAACTAGATCCAACCTTGTATCTGATAATCTTCACCCTAGGTCCTAGTACAAACTATCTCAACTTTACAAATATGTCTCATGCTCAAGAAAACCTTCTCTCTAATACCACCTAACACAATACAAGGTAGGAGTATTCCCAAAGTATATGTCATAGCCCCTACCAAATAACCACATAGTAGAAAAAAAAAAAAAACAATGAAAGATCTGATACCAATTCGCCATATGTTATTCATAAAATAACTATTACATGCAATGTGCCTAGTTGTAAGGCCTTCTAGGTTATGCTCAAATACAATAGCAACTACAATAAAAATTTATGAAAGATCCCTCAAGATTTGATCCCAAACCCTTTAGCTAGTACAGTACCACCCTCTAGTAGAAACCTCCAAGGAAGATCTAAATTTTTGGTCACAAGTCCACCAAGCAATGTCCTTTTTTCCCAAGCCTTAGCTACTAGCTCTTCACATTTCACTCCTCTGCTACATCCTCTTCTCCAAGATGGATGAATATTGACTTAAGACTCCACATGACCCCCTACTTATACCTCATGAAGCCACAAGTAAGCCTAGTATTTTAAAAATTAAATCAACCTTTGCATTAAATTCACATTTAAGCTACAAGTTAGCTTACAATAGACATTAAATACATACAACCAAACTAAATGCCAAGGTTGGCTCACACTAGATAACTCAATTAAAATAGGACCAAAAACATGACCAAGCATTATAAGAACAACTTTTGAGTATCAAAAAATCCACAAAGCATAACCAAGCTCACAAAACCATAGTTGAACACAAGTATGTGTCGAGTCCACCAGTAACCAAGACTATTCATTGACCAAGATACTTGGTCAACACTACAATTAAGCATCACCAAGCTCCCAATGCATGTTGAGTTTCCATAAGAATCACTAAGTAACTTCTTTGACATATCTCCTTCAACGTGTAGGATTTCTAACAACCCTAGGACGCTCCTACATCACATAGCAAGTTTTATAGAAGCAAGATTGGTAAGAAAAATCACTAAGCCCAAATTCAATGGATATTTTTATAGTTGTAAGAAACAAGGACATCAACCACATGAGTTTAGATCAAAAGCTAGTAATACACTAGTTGCACCTACATTTTAAGGATATTGCTACAATTTTTATAATTATGGTCATAGAGCACAACAATGGAGATCTAATACAAATCCTAACTAGTCACAATTTGTTATAGTAGTCATAAGATTGGACATTTGAGTAGAAATTGAAAGACCCAAGAACCTATACCCAACAATGGAAAAAATAAAGGAAAAGAATTTGTTGATGTTGAACAAGTATGAAGATAAATGAATCAAACATGGAGGAAGAAACAAAGTAGAAGTGAAAACAATTTTGAGATCACCAAATCCAATGGATCAGGTGATTAGACTACTTCCAACTAAATAATGATAGTATGATTGAATCTAGACACTTAATGATATATCGTACAATAGATCCTTAATCTGAATGTATTAAATTTCATATTAGCATGATCAAAGATTTCTTGGGATAGAATGGAAGTAAGAACCAAGCAACAAAGAAATGTAGTGAATTGTTAGCTAGTCAGTGTCGAGAATCAATAGTCATAACCAAGTAGTGACTAGGAAACAATATCAACCAAGCATCATATTGATCAAGTTGAAGTGCCAATAAATATTGATTTGAGGCATTTACTGAGTGGTGGAATGAGCCAATGTATTAACTGAACTAATCTGTAAAAATTGAGATAATTGTTTACCAATCACTTTATGTATGAAATATTTATGAGACCTTAAAATTTAAAATATAAAGTATATAAAAATTTTGAAATAATTTTGATCATAATGCATTCATGTTTTTAGAGAGAGAACTGAAATTGAGCACCTGGAGCACTTTTAGCAATGATTGAGTGAATGATTGAAGGCATGTCATTGGTAGGTGTTGGCAGATTGTGGAGAGTTATTATTGTTCAAATCAATAGAATTTGTATTAAAAACCTAATTTTTACAAATGTTAGAAATTACATCATCAGGTATGAAGAATCAAGGAGTAGAGATAAGGAATGTCCAATAGGTCAAGATAGATGTGTGTCCACCTCCTAAATATAAATTCATTCCTAAAATTGTGATGAAGGGTGACTCTATGGGTGCCCTATCATCAATTCCATCCAAATTTATTATGATACATGATGTGAGATACTACTACATGTGTAAAATTGGAGAGGTAGGAGACTCTGATATATGAGAAGTTATGTGTAGGAGTATTGAAAGAAGAGTACAAACTCATTATTGAGAAAGGGTCATTTCATGCCCTAGATTTTCCTTAGAATTTCAAAATAGAATGGATCAAGACTATACATCCATGAAATACAATTTGGGTAGAGACTAGACTAGTAAAGATCACCAAGGAGATTATCCATGCCATCACTTGTTACCCCATGTGTGATAGAAAGAAACCATGAGATGCCAGAGCTAAGAGGTGATTGAGGTAGCTACTAAGGTAGTGTGGAATAGAATAGGGATGTCTATTAAAACCATTGAAGAATATTTAATTGAGTTTTTATTTTGAACTATTTTGCAAAAATTTTATCAATCAAGTCGACTGAATAGTCTACCTTGCATTACAGTAGATCAAGCATGGAAAATTGTCAAGAAAGATTATGAGTATGATATTTTCAAGCTTTAGTAAACACAATTGGAAGAGAATTTAATTTCCATTCGCAAGGCCAAGAATTCAATATGTAAGTTTGGCTCACTCATTGCCTGTATGTTCTTTTATATTCATATATACTTTCCTACAATTAATTATGTAGTATGGGAGCAAGGAAAATCTGTAATACAATAGATAAATAATTTCACTTAGAAATCAAGTGAAAACTTTGAGAATGTGATGGAGACTTACATTTAATGTTTTAAACAAAAGATGAAGAAGAGGACAAGAATTCCAAAGTCATTGACTGGAAAATATTACGACAAATTTTTTCTTTTGGTTGATACTAATTTCACATATGTACAAGTTGTATTATCTAGGGTGGCATGGTTGAGACCTTTACCTTATGAGGTCAATATATATGAAGTACCAATAGATACTATAACATTTCTGGCTAAAGAAGTGGATAAGAATATTGAGTACTTTGGCAACTATGAAGAAGCCAAAAACAAAATTAAAATTAGAAGTGGATAAGAATATTGAGTACTTTGGCAACTATGAAGAAGCCAAAACCAAAAATTAAAATTTGACTAAAAATAGAAAAATTGGATAGGAAGAGAAAGAAAATGGTAAAGAATTTAGAAAAGTCACTAATCCAAAGTGTAGAATAAGGAATTCCATTACAAATTACACAACATATAAGTGAGGACTAGTCAAGTGATGATAAAGGAAGTGAAGAGGAGGAGGAAGACAATGAGAAGAAGAAAGGGAAATAGATAGTTGTGGTCAAGCGAAAGGGAAAGAAGGAAAAATAATTTATGATTGCTAAGCCCATGGTGAAGGAGAGCCTAAAGAAAAAAAATGTTAAACCCAAGCCTAATCCTCCAAGCCTAACAAGACCAAGAACCAGGATAGCCACAAATGCAGCATTAGCTGAGCCAAAAAAGGAGAATATGGTAAAGAAAATTTTCACTAAGCAAAGGATTGAGCTTAGGGATGAGAAAGAAAGAAAAAACAAAGACTAAGTTAAGCCAATAATCTACGAAACATAGAAGAAGATTGGTACTCCATAAGGAAGAAGAAGATGAAGAAAAGACTTATTATAATGATATCAGCAAGTTCAAAGTGGTAGTTCACAAACCTCCAAAAAGCATTGATGAGATATGTGAGAACATAAGTAGAAGTGCATGTTTGTCAAGTTTAAATTTATTAAGTATGATGAATAAAAAAAGGTGATAAGATTAAGACAAATGAAATAGTATTTTTCATGATGGAAACTTTCAAGACTACACCATTAGAGATAGGCAATCATGTTCTTGATGATTTGTACAATAAAATTGATCACAAATGGAAATTTTCCATAATGACTGAAAGGCAAGTTAGACATCACACATTAGCTCAAATAATTCCTTAGTTCACAAAGAAAAAAAATGTAAAATGTATGAACAAGTATAGGAGTAGATTTTTTCCTAAGCATAGAGCATTTTAGTGTTGAAGAAAAAAATTGAGGACATTGTTCAATAGAGAAAAATAATTCAAAAATATATATTTGGTTTGATTATTGTTGATATAGAAAAGAAAAGTGAAGGAACATTTGAGAAGATTGTGTTAGACAATAAGGAATATATCAATGATGAGCCTAAGAATTTTACAGAGGCCATAAGGTAAAAGGTGTAGGAAAGTGAGTCACAAGAGATCTTTATAGTTGAGGATGTATTAGAAGAGACCCCACTAAATCTTAATGTTTTGACCAAGGAAGAGCTGAAATGTGAGATTATTCTAAATACAACTTCAGATACATCATTTCTATGTTTTAATCCTATGTTGATTTAAGTGCAAGATTATCCCAAGGTAGGCACACAGGAAAATAAACCAACTATAGATATTGCACTAGAAACTTCCACATGACCTTCATTTGCAATTGAGAGGAAGGAAAAACAAGATGATGCACAAGGAAATGGTCTCAAGAAATGGAAGAATTTGACCAATACTACAGGCACTGAGCCTACCAAGCATAAACAAAAAGATCAAGTCATTAAGGGCATTGTTACTAATTAAAGAGAAAAAGGAGAAGAGAGCCCTAGAGCTCAATAAGATAAGTTTGTTGTAGTTTCCTTAGGACCTTTTTAAGAAGGAGTTAATGATGTTGTACCATCAAGTTTTGCAAGTGAGTTAAAAGTTACTAAAATAGATCAATCAAGTGTACAAGCACCATTCCCACAAGAGACAACAGTGGAACATGAGAAGATCATTGAACATATTACTACACCAAGAATGAATCTGGACCTACCATCACAGGATTTGTAGACTTCACTATTGAGCTCCAACACTCTAAATTCCAAAGCAAATAGGTTGAAGAAGAAAAGGTTCAAGTCACCTAAGTAAAAAATGACATTATATTAAATTATGTTGGTATCTCTAAATATTGTTATCTATTAGTGTCAAACACTTAGTCATATATGAGGCAAAGCCAATCAAGCATCACTATGATCGAGCTGCTCTATAGAGGCCAAATCATGACGAAGATTTGTAAATGAACATGTATATGTTGAGCTCTATAAGAGTTGAGAAACTCTTTGGTCATCAAGTATTTTTAGTACAAGTAGAGCCTATTGAATTACAAATAGACATAACATGTTGATCTCAAGTTATATAGAAGGTGTCAAGTATAGCTAAGACAGAGAAACATAATGAAGAATAGTTTTGACTGAGCATTAGAGTTAATAAGTGCTAAGAAACATAGAGTAGAGATTAAATTCAAAAATGTTACAAACTTTGTGGTAAATCATTTCAATCTGGCATAGATATGATGTTTAATAATTGTAGATTTTTTACAAAGGTTGTTATGCATTTTGACGTGGATCACTGATCCATATGAGAGGTGAACAACTAATCAGATGAAGTGGAAAAAAGGAAATAATCTAGAAAAATCTTTATAAATATTTAAATAAGTAGATCCAAACCTTATTTTGTGTGTGGAATGTGCTATCACAAAATAAATTGTGAACTATGCAAAGGAAGCAAAGGAGTTAACTTTTGGAAGCTGCATGCATAAGAGAGTTGTGAATAGTGTGCAATGACCTTATGAAGAAGTGAAGGACTAAGTAAAGACATGTAATATTGGAGATAAAATCAAAGATTGGAAGGAGGAGATTTGTAATTAGGAATTATGATGCAGACCGAAGCATTAGGTAATGAGACAGTTCTAATAGATTGAATCAGGGAAAATCTGTTAATATAGTGTTTTTAATAGACCTTTGTAAATCTCTTAACAGAATCCTTACTTTATTGTAAGTGTGAAATCCTCTCACAAGGTAAGATCTAATAATATTTATAAATTTTAACAAGGAAGACCCCTCTTAGGGTAGATCATCAAAAGTGATCAAAATTATAACCCTAACATGTTAACTTTATTACTGCAGTAGTGAAGATTTGTAGGTGTCATCCCCACCCCAGTTTTACCTTCACCTTGGAGGTTTTTTGGGTAACCAAATCTTTGTGTTATGTGTTTACATTTCATGCATGTGATTGATAGCTAGATCTACTTATTATATAATTTTATTTTACAAGTTATATTATGCATGGATTAGATATGAGATGGAAAATATGGTAAATTTGGTAAAATCACTTTAGGGGATAAAAGTTTTACAAATCCTGTTTCACCCCCCACCCTCTTTGTATCATTAGTTTCCCAATTAACCTCCCAAAAATTGGTATCAAAGAATTGGCTCTCTTGAGGAAGTCTAACACCTTGGGAGTTCAGATCTTGGAGATGGAGGTTCACAAATTGGGAAAGGTTATTGATAATAAAGTGACTGACATCTAACTCATAATACAACAACTTGAAGTACAAAGAGAGGAACTGAGGAAATCTCTAAAAAATAGAAAGGATATGGTCATTCAACTAAATGACATAAATTATGAAGAAGTCAATACTCAAGGACTATTTGACACTAAAATTTTTAATGAGAGTAATGTAGCAATTATAGATCTACTTGAGAAAACAAAAATCTTAAATGAAGAAGTCAGAGGATTAAAGAGAGAACATGAAGTTCAGTTAGTAATGTTATGTGAAGTGACTAAACAAAAGAAGAAAGTTAAAGAAGATAAACTAATGGTTAATAAAGACAAAAGAGAAATGGCTATCAGAGTTGAAGAAAGGTCATCTGATGTGAAAAAGCTTACATACACTCAATTACACATGATGAATCAATTGATGCTTGCAATTTAAGAGCTAAATAGGAAGGACATGGAAATAAAAAATCTGAGATCACAAATTGATCTACTGAGGAATGATTGAAGATCAAAAAAGAATTTGTGGAAAGAATGAACAACACCAATAAAGCAATAAAGTACCTTGAAGAACTGATGAAATTACCTAGGTCATCTGGCATCACTTTTGGACAAGAACACATAAAGAAACATTCATCTACTAAAGAAGGAGAATCATCCAAGAGTGGAGAGATAACAAATGCAAAGTCAAATGGAAAGCCTACATGTTATCATTGTGGCAAACTTGGTCATGCTACAAACATCTACAAAAGAAAAAATGGTGTACAAAACCCTAAACCTAATTTTAGTAGTTTTTTTTTTTTTTCCCTACAAGAAGCAAGGACATCAAATACATGAGTGTAGATCAAGAATAAAGAATACATATACTGTACCTAGATTTAAAGGTTATTGTTACAATTGTCAAAAATTTGGACATAGAGCATATGAATGTGGATCATAGGCAAAACCCTACTAGACAATCAAGAATGCACATAACAAAGTTTTTTCTAAATGTCACAAGATTAGACATTTGAATAAGAATTATAGGGCTCACACACCAATACCAAATGATGAACACAAAAATGATAAAGGCAAAGTGGATATTGAACAAAAAAAGAAGGAGATAAATAAAACCTAGAAGAAAAAGGTGGAAAATGGAGGCACTAGAATAAATGAAGGTCACCCAATCCTATCGAGAAGGTGATCACTATTGGAAATATTCAAGATAATTATATCTTACTGAGAGGGGAGTGGTGAATTAGAAACCAAAAACTTTATCAATTACATATCTTAATTGCAGTAATTTAATTACCATTTAGTTCATCATATCTGATCTAATTGCATGCATGACAAACTGTAAACATAAAACATTCATAACACTTGAACACAATGATTTGGTAACCCAAAAACCTTCCAAATAGAAAATAAAATTGGGGTGGGGATGATACCCAGAAAACTTCAATATTATACCATAAAGTTGGCCTATTAAGGCTTACATTGATTACTTCTAATTATCTACCCTATTATGAGTAATTAGGACTACTAGGTCCACCTTGTTAGAGGTTTTTAAAAACATGCAATGAAGTATGCACTCTATTAAGAGATTTAAGAAAGACTGTTAAGTCTACCTTGTGAAATAATTTTGACTAGTTCACCAATTAGGATGAACAGTAGATCTCTGACTTACAACTAGATTGTTGATAGAGATTCCTTGATTGTACTAATCACCTTTCTATGATAGATTTGTCACTATTGCTCCTTATGCTGATATGGCCTTCATAAATCTTTATTTGCTGCTTACATTTGCATTCTTGCACTTGCATTACATACACATTGCATTCCATACTTTTTGATATCGCACAATACATCACATATATATCAAACCAATTTGAAAAATTAAAAAGTCGGCCAAGACACAAGTATGACATGGTCAACCCAAATGAAGACACTCAGGTTCCGAAGACTCACTTGGTGAAGTTCTAATACTCAATGCCTAGTGTCATTACTTAGCATCATCATACACTTGGTAGATGTAGAATCTTGGTCCATATTGATCACTTCAAAGTAGTCTTGAACTCAGTCTGCACTAGTGTCTTGATAGATGTTATGTAACTTGCCATAAATTGAATCACTCGAAAAACACATAAGCTCAGTTTACACTAGCTTCACATTACATGAACTGTGAATTTGGTGGAAACTACAATTGCTTGGTAACCACTAAAATGCTTAGGTTGAATTGCTAGGATGAATCTACTTAGTTTGAACTATTGGGCTTCACACCAACTAAATACACTTGGTAACCACTGAAATGCTCGGTAGCTACTGGAATTAGTCCAAAAAATGTGATAGCAACTGTAGAGCTTGGTAGCTACTAAATTATATGGAAAACAATATAGACTATTCAATGAGCTCAATATTCATACAAAATTTGAATAAGTGTGTGTCACTAATAAAAAACTTCACTGATATGTCAACAATCTCCCCATTTGGCATTAGTGAAAAAAAACACTTATTAAACAAAACCTTATATACATCACCATATGATATTAGCTCGATAGAATATACTGTTTTGAGATTTTTCAAAATTTATCTCTATAAGGTATACTATACATCATCTATTATATACATTCTCCTCATAGCATGTTTCTCCCCCATACTATGTGTCTCTCCATATATAGTACACCATGTGTCTCAACAATAATCTCCTCCTTTTTGACAATAATGCCAAAGATTTATTCAAAACTTATCTACATGGAGACACCAAAATGAGATAAAAAATAAAAATGTACCTTAAGAATAAGTACCAAATTTTTATCCCAGTTATCTTGCAAAATCTTGCATGTATGTAGAGCAATTTGTACTTCTGCAAAGAGTTATATCATTTGATCTGCAATAGAGAAGTTGTTGTCATGGATCAAGGTTTTAGAGTAAACAATATGTTTCTACATTGTATCCATGATTTGAAGGATCATATTTTGAATATCAATCAGTGTTGATTGGATCCTTACTTCTTCTCTTAACAATTCTACCTATACGTCTGACAAAAATTTGATCTTCATGTAATGTGCAAAGCTTGAACTATGGTCAAGTTGCAATTGTTGAGCACTGTCTTTTAGATCCTCATCAATTTTTGACATTTTTCCCTTTATTTCCTTTGTGAACTTGGAAACATCACACAACTTCCCAAAAAGTGATGTCACATTGGTGCAGGAGGTCTCAAGATTGATCAAAATTGATGAAAGCTCAACTTGATGAATAGCAATGTGCTCCAGCACTTTACTATAAAATTTCTATTCAGGTTTCTCAATTAGCTTGTCTTGTCCACTAGTGTCCTCATTGAACTTTTGGATTTCTTTTGCTAATTGTAATAAAATAGGTTGAGAAGTATCAACGTCAAATCCTATAGCCTCAAAGAAAATATTTTTAGCATCATCTATAATTTTATACTCTCTGTCTCTTTCTTCTCTTCATTTTTGTTTCTTTGCATTTTTCTAAAGAATTTCACCAAACTCATGCATTTTATCTATAGAAATATTATGAATATCCCATTTGGGGATTTCTATTTCCTCATCTAAGTCTATATCATCCTCTATATCCTTTCCTTTACTCAAAAATTTTGTACCTGGTTGAGCCTTAGGTTCAACTGTCCTTGTACTTAATGCTTTTGTGTCAGGAATAGAAACAATAGTTGATATACTAGGACTTGCAAAGAAAATTGATATAATACTAACCAATGGAATACTAACAAGAATGCTTGTTGAATCCAAACTAAAGAAGTCATAACTGAAGTATCCAAACCTGAAGTACTTACTACTGAAGAAATCAAAATTGTAGAATATACTATATTCATGACTGATGAGATCAACTCAGTAGCTAAAGAAGAGAGAGGTTATATAGCTCAATAGATGAAGTGGAAGTCACTTCTATTAATGATACATTGAGCTAAGTGGGGGTGAAGAGTGATTGGACATTTGAAGTGTCTGTAGTTGTCACAATCAAACTTGTTGAAGCTATCTCCAAGCTTGATATAGCTACTGGTTTGCCTAGAGAGTGAGAAAGTGAGGCAATGACTATAGCTTCTATCTTCATTGGGTTAGTCTCCTCATCATCTTCCTTATCTTCCTTAGTAGCTTCTACTTTTCACTCCTCTTCTTCTTAATTTTCTTTAGCTAATTGATCCTTATATTCTTCATAATCAATAGTAACATAATCAGTTGTTCCTTCATCATCCTCTTCATCCTTACCTTCTTCTTCTTCATCATCCTTTACATCTATTGGGAAGTCACTAGGTTTATGTGGATGATAAACATTCTTCCACATGTTTGTAGTATTCTTAACTACATGCTCTATATCTTTGATCAAAATTAAACATGTATTAAACCTAAGAGTCATTTTATCTTCATTTTTCTTCAAAGACTCTTTTACCTCAACATTTTTCATGCTTAGTAGTAACTGTCTCAAAGTTTGTGAATAAATGTATTTTGTTGTTTGCATTGAAAAATCCCATCTTGGCTTAATTTTCTCTAACAATTCATTAGAGATTTGAGAGGTGATTTGATCTTATGAATACCTCCATTTGCCCATTTTGGTCAACACTAGTTCTACCACCTATTTCTACTCTTCCTCTATCCTTGTTTCATACTTCAAAGATTTGAAGTTTGTTATACCTACACCTTCTTCCATTTGTTTCAACTTTTTCTTGGAAGGTGGGAGGAGGATTTCTAAGGACAATATCACTTCATTTCTTCCTAGACCTCCTTGTGAAAACTACAGTGGATGGCTTAGGTGGCTTGGTGATGATCACCTTGCCTTTCTTCTTCACAGGTTCTTCTTCCTTTTCTGATTCTTCTTCATCCTCTACTTCTTCTGCATCTTCTCCTTTTCCTTCAATTAACTTGAGAGGTGTGCTAGATTTTTGTTTAGCTATCCTCCTCTTTCCTTTGTTAACTACTTGAGGGAGCTTAATTTCTAGTTCTATCCTTGCCTTGGCTTCATCATAGATTCCAAAGTATGGTACCTTTGGATCAATAGGTTCATTAACTAGAGTTTCAATAATATCCTTTGCTTCATAAATATTTATCTCATAAGGAAGAGGTTTTACCCACACAATTTTGGGCTTCACTGCCTGGATGTAAACTCTATCACAATCTACCATAAAGCATACATCATCTTTGTAATCCTCAACTAAATTCTCAAGTATCCTAAACCTATTGTTCATTTTCTCTTTGAATAGTTCAAAGTAGTTGTCCATAATGCTAACATAGTTCTCTCCCATTTTTGCAATGTATTCATTTATCTGGTATAATATAGGCACATCTTTTCTCCATACTACCATACCTTTGGAAGGGAAGAACTTTTGAACATAAAAGAACAAACAAATCAAAAGTGAGCTAGATTTACAGGGGTTGTTCTTGGATGTCCTGATACTTTCCATTTTTTTGTTGAGTTGCTTCAACAATAGATCTACCAAGTCATAAGATAGATTGTTTTTCACCACTTTATAAGCTAAGTCCATAGTTTCACACGATACACTATTAAGATAGCTTGAACTATATATCTTATATGATATAATATGAATCCCAAATTTTAGCTCTACATCTATCAAACTACTATTTTTCAAGCCTTTTCCATCCCACTCTGCTAGGGTTTTCTTTTCTAGCTTAGCTTGACCTAGGGTTTTGGTGGTTTTAGCTTTGGTGAGCATGGGGAGGCCAGTGATGCGATGAATCATTTTCTTTGTAATCACAACTAGTTGCTCAAGCCATAGTTGACCGTTATGCACCCAGATTAGAATGTATCTAATCCATTTAATTTGAAAACCTTGAGGCATGTGGGGAATATGTGTTAAACCTTTGTCTTCCAAATCCTTATGCTTAGGTTGAAGAATTCCATTAATGCACAATTCACCTAGGGCATCATTCATTTCTAGGGTACTAATTTCTTAAATAGAACACTTGAAATGAGTATGAATATTGTTAGTAAGGAGTACATTGGGAGTGATTTGGGATTGAGCTCAACTAGGGTCTAGGGTTTCTACAACCACAGGCACAAGTTTAAAATTCAGCACTTTCCACTCTACTCCTTGAACCAACATCTCAGACCTTCTCTTCACTTTATTGCTGCTTGATGCCATTTTACTCAATAAACTATGATAACCTTGATAAGTTGCTGCAAATTTTCTTAAATTCAATTAATCACACTATAAATTGGTTCTTCACAATAGCACTTAGTTTTCATAGTGAGAAATAAATTTGATTTCATGCTTTTTGTTAAAGCTTCATCGTTAATGCTCGGTATGAAGGTTGATGAGTTGACATCATGCTTGACAACCTATCATACAATATTCTATTGATTACTTGGTGAAGGCTTCATGATGTGGTAACCATGTGTTTCTTGTTACTCCCAACCTTGCTCAGTAGAGTCCATGACCTGACCTTATTCAGTAGAGAAGGTAACTCGATGATACTAATACTAATCTTCCTCAGTAATCCTTTTGCATTATGAATATTGATTTGGATCTTTGTCACCTTTCAATTAGAACTATTTGAATGTGATCTTGATAAAATAGTTCTAGTTCTCCTTTGGAAACCTAGTTGCAAATGGTGGAGTTGCCCACTTCTTGAGTGACATGACCATCATTACTTGGACTAGCGTCCTTGGTAGATTTAGGAATCCATTACTATCTCATCTGCTTTCAAGTGTTATCTACTTTTGCCTTCTTTTCATCTTCAATTTTACCAATATTCATGTAATTGTTGGCTAGATAAACAAGTTTGGTACAAGTGAAACATCTTATTGTGGTATCTCTTCTTCTCATGTGATGTTTACCACAATTCATGCCAATGTATCCAAATTCTCCACAATAATGACATCTACACCAATTGTTGTAGTCCCAACTAAATATTGCTTTCACAATTTTCTTTGTTGGATTGAATGACTTAGTTTTGCATTATGATGCCTTGTGACCTTGTTTCTTGCACTTGTGACATTTGCCCTCAAATTTTGGTTTCTCTTTGCATTCATTAGCCCTGTGACCATGCTGATTGTAGTTGTAGCATTTTCCATTAAATTTTTCTTTACCATTACTCCAAATTTTTTTTGATGTATGACCTAACTTACCACAATGACTGCAAGGAGGTTTTTGATTCCTTTCAGCACCTTTTTTGGAGGATTCACCTTCTTCTTTGTATCCAATTGTTGATTTTCGTTTTTGCCTATCGAGGTTTTGCTCTTTCAGTTGAACCATGTATGCTTGAAATATCATAATTCTTTCATTGATTTTATTTTTAGTGTTTAGGTCATTTTTCAATCCTTCACTAATTTTCTTTTTAGATCTTAGCTCATTTCTTATTCTTTCATTGATTTTTCTTTCTAAATTTAGATCATTCTTTAATCTTTCATTGATCTATCTTTGTCTCATGATTTCCTCATTTGCATTGGAGATTTGATCCATAATATATGCATGCTCAAGGGATTGGTTCTAGATCTCATTGTTCCTTCCATCCATTTCTTCTTTTATCTTGTTCCTTTGTTCCAAGATTTCTCACAACCTTACTGACTAAATTTCTTGTTCTCTTTTCATCTTTCTCACTTCTTCTTGTAGGGAACCATTCTTCTCTAGGAGTTCTTTCACTACATCATTTTCTTCATCTAAACTACTTGAAGGGAAAAAAATATTCAATTCTCTCTTCAATGTAGAGATGGTCATTCATTTGATTTTCAAGTTCCTTCCTTCTTTTTAGGGATTGGGAAAGTTTCTCCTTAGCTTTCTTGAGTTGTGCAATGGACATTTCTAGATCCAACTTTTCATTATCAATTTCCTTATCAAGTCTAAATATCTCCAAATCCTTGGTCTTTTGCTCAAGCTATTAGACTTTCTCCTAAGAACCACAAAGCTTTGATACCAATTTTTGGAAATATTCAAGACTATGATAGGTTACTGAGAGGGAAGGGGTGAATCAGTAACCAAAAACTTTATCAATTACAGATCTTAATTACAATAATTCAATTACCATTTAGTTTATCATATCTGATCTAATTTCATGCATGACAAAATAAAAACATAAAACATTCATAACACTTGAACACAATGATTTGGTAACCTAGAAACCTTCCAAAAAGAAAGTAAAATTGGGGTGGGGATGATACCCACAAAACTTC
The DNA here is from genome assembly GCA_028749045.1 of Cupressus sempervirens. Classification (NCBI taxonomy): domain Eukaryota; kingdom Viridiplantae; phylum Streptophyta; class Pinopsida; order Cupressales; family Cupressaceae; genus Cupressus; species Cupressus sempervirens. The sequence goes on from CM053783.1 coordinate 748,238,094, forward strand.
AATATTGCAACATAAAGTTGGTTTGTTAAGGCATACATTGATCACTTCTGATGATCTACCCTATTAGGAGCAATTAGCACTACCAGGTCCACCTTGTTAGAGGTTTTTAAAAATACAAAATGAAATATGTAGTCTATTAAGAGAGTTAAGAAAGACTGTTAAGTCTACCTTGTGAAAGGATTTTGACTAGTTCACCTGTTAGGATGAAGTAGTAGATCTCTAACTTACAACTAGATTGTTGATAGAGATTCCTTGATTGTACTAATCACCTTTTTGTGATAGATTTGTCACTTTTTCTCCTTATACTAATATGGACTTCATAAATCTTTGTCTGTTGCTTACATTTGCATTCTTGCATTTACATTACATACGCATTGCATTCCATACTTTTTGATATGATACAATACATCACATATATATATATATATATCAAACCAATTTGCAAAATTACAAAGTTAGCCAAGACAAAAGTTAACACAAATATGACATGGTCAGCCCAAATGAAGACACTCAGGTTTTGAATACTCACTTGGTGTAGTTTTGATACTTGGTGCCCACTGTCATTACTTGACATCGTCATGCACTTGGTAGATGTAGAAGCTCGGTCCATACTGATCACTTCAAAGTAGTCTTGAACTTGGTCTGCATTGGTCACTCAGTAGATACTATGTAACTTGGCATAAATTGAATCACTTGGTAAACACATAAGCTCAGTTTACACTAGCTTTGCATTACATGGACGGTGAATTTCATAGAAATTGTAATGCTCGGTATCCACTAAAATTCTCGGGTTGAATTGCTAAACTGAATCTACTTGATTTAAACGATTGAGCTTCACACCAATTGAATACACTTGGTAACAACTAAAATGGTTAGTAGCTACTAGAATTAGTCTAGAAAACTTGGTAGCAACTGTAGAGCTTGGTGGCTACTAAATTATATGGAAAATACTATAGACTATTCAATGAGCTCGGTAGCCATACAAAATTTGAATAATTGTGTGTCACTAATAAAAAACTTGACTGATATGTCAATAGATCACACCATTTCAAACTAATCAAGAAAGGTATGTAAGCAACTATGTATTTAATGATTTATCTTACATGAGTTTCTACAATAAAATGTGCTAAAGTTCATATCTACATATGTAAAGATGCATAAGAACATATTTATGAAAAGAATAGTGCAAAAGAATCATTCACACAATAGGTGTCAAATGTTAGTAAAATTGTCTATATTGAGAAAGAATTGCAATATGGATTGGGCACTTCAATATCAAACTGATCTATAGGCTGAGTTAGATGGAATAGACCAAGTTGTATAGTGAAGACTAAGTTTAAAGGCATAATATCCACCAAGATAGTTGGATTCCACCTAATAGTGAACACATCATTAATGGAGACCCTAATTCGAGAAAAAGGGAGTATATAGTGAAATTTTGAAGGTAGTTTACACATCATGCATTCAAATTTTGATAGCATTGAACAATTTGAGCAATTTTCAAAAGAAATTTTAAGGTGAAAGATTGATGAAGTGAAGATTTAAGTTGTGTCAAGTTTTTTAGAGGAAAAAAAATTAAAACCCTAACAAGGAAATATAGCATCTCCAAAATTGGTAGGAAAGAATAAAGGAGTAAAGGTAAGTAATGTTCGATTGGTGAAGAATGGTTGTCTTCCACCAAAATTTTGTGTTATTCCTAAGGTTTCTATGAAAGATGATCCAATGGGTGCATTATCATCAATACCACCTAAATTTGTTATGATCCGTGGTGTACAAAGTTGTAACATGTGTAGCATTGGAGAAGTTGGCAATTATGAGATTCGTGAGGAATATGAGAAATGATGTGATAGAGTGTTGAAGAATGAATTTGAAATTTTTGAAGGGAAAGGGTTAACTAGTGCCCTAGATCTTTTGAGAAATTTCAAGATTGAATGGATTAAGGATGTGAAAATAAAAATCTATTATATTAAGTTGTGGCTAAAAAATGGACCTATTGAGATCACAAAGAAAACAATTCACAAGGTTACTAAGTATGCAACATTGGATAAAAAGAAGACTATGCATTGTCTAAACTGAAAAGAAATCAAGGCTAACACAAAATTAGAATAGAATAGAGGAGATTTTTCTATCTCTATGATCACAGATCCAATGATTGAGTTCATAGTGAGATTTAATACTCACAAATTCTATCAGTTAAGTAGACTGAATAGTGTTCCATGTATGGTATTTGTTCAAGAGTGGGAGATTGTTATGAAGGATCATGAATATGATCTTGTTGAGTTGCAAAGATCATAGTTGGCAAAAAACTAGACAACAATCAGAAAGGTTAAGCATTCAATGTGTAAGTTTGTATCATTGATTGTATGCATTTTCTTTTACATTCAAAATTATTTTCCTACTATTGATAATATTGTTTGGGAGCAAAGCAAACTTGTCACAAGATAGATTAATAAATATACAACTGAGTTGGGAGAAAATTTTGAGAATGTTATGGATATGTATTTTGAAGAGGTCAAACAAAACATAAGAAAAGGGATGAAAATCCCAGTAACATTAGTGATGAAATATTATAATGATGTATGTTTTCTAGTAGACACAGATAATACAATAATGAGGGCACAACACAATACAAAATGAACACAATAGGAAAAGGGAAATATTATTATCAAAAGTGATATGCTATTACATTCATTAAAACAAAAATAGACTCCATGACATGCTTTATAAGCTTACAATGTTATCAGATTCTGGAGAAAACCCTTCTCATAGTACCTTCACCCAAACTCCACAAAAAACTACCTTTACAATGTCATAAATGTCCTTAAGTTACCCAAATTAGGCTTAGGGTTAGGAATACATTTTAGAATTTTCCATTTGGCGTCAACTACCAAAATAGAAGTTTCTAGAAAATACGTTAAAATTCAGTGTAAAATTAGAAGAATCTAGAAATTGTAGTCCAACTTCCCGAAAGCATAACTTTCTATCCAGGCCTTTGATTGACAAACCATTTACATTTCTAGAAATCTCTCCAAGCACTCTATAGCACTATGGACCATCTTTTCATGTCCCCCATTTTTTAGGTCATATGAAGCTATTTAGTGCCTCAAATCTAACTCTAAAGTTCTCTTGGGAGGTCTCTAAGCAACTTAAAATTGCAATAACTTTCAAACTATAAAGCCTTTTGACCTAATTCTCTTTTGGAGTGTATTAAATTAAAATTATAATCATCCCTCCAAATTACACCCTCTAAATCCTTATAATTATGGCTCAATTACAAAATAACCTATTTTCTACATTGGCACATATCCCAAAGTGCTCAAAAACTCTAACCTAGAAAACCAATAGTTAAACTATGAGAGTTGGAATCTTTATTTGACCCAAATGGTTATCTAGAAATGAAAACCCTTTAAACAAAAACTAACACTAAGAATATTTTTAGATGATATAGGATTGCCCTTGCACCACTAAATGTTCTTGCATTAGACACCTAGAGTAGATTGAAAAGTGACCCTATCACTTTATAGCTAGTAGAGGAAAACCCAAATGGGCAACCTCTATTGCAGATATCCAAGTTGAGTCTTCTATTGGTCATCCTTTCCACTTCACTAGGTATTCTTCATGCTACCTATTTTTGGTACTCTGGCCCACATGACTATCCAAAATGTCTTCAATATCTCCCTTTGTAGAAGTAGGAATTGGACATGGCTCCAACATCAACTCCTTATTTGCACCATCATCAACTCCTCATTTGCACCATCATCATGATATTCTATTAAGTCTACAATATTAAAAATAAGAGAAATGTGAATCCCATTTGGAAAATCCACCTTATATGCACTCCTTGGATCATATTTCTTCAAAATTTTGTAGGGGCCAAATTTCTTCATCTTTAGCTTGTTGTAGGTATCCGCTGGTAATTGTTCCTTCCTCAAATATACCATAACCTGATCTCCAACTTGAAACTCCTCATGTCTCCTCTTTTGATCTTCCCTAGCCTTATACTATAGGTTCATTTTAGTAATATGTGCTCAAACCTCCTCATGTAGGTTCTTGACATGTTCAGCAAAGTCTTCTACCTTAGCGCTTGTCCTCTCCCCTTGCTCCATCTTGCTCAGCTTTGTTGCAGTCCTTGGACTACTTCCATACACAATTTGGGATGGTGATCTACTAGTACTCCTATTTAATAAATTATTGTATGAAAATTCTTCTTGTGGTAGAATCAAATCCCATCCCTTGGGCTTATCTCCTACTAAGCACCTCAACAAATTGTCCAAACTCCTATTCACTACTTTTATTTGTTCATTAGTCTATGGATGATGTGCATAACTAAACTTCAATTTTGTCTTCAACTTCTTCTACAAAGTGCTCCAGAAATAACTAACAAATTTAGTACTTTGTTAGAAAAAATACTTTTTGGGAGACCATATAGCTTCACCACCTCTCTAAAAAATAAATTTGCAATATGCATTGCATCATTAGTCTTGTGGCATGGAATGAAATGTTCTATCTTGGAGAACCTATCAACCAGCACAAATATTGAGTCATTACCCCTTTGTGTCCTTGGTAATCCAAGAACAAAATCCATACTTATGTCCTCCCAAGGTTTCGATGGAATATGAAATGGTTGACAGAGTCCAATATTTTGACTAAATCCTTTGCCTATTTGACATACTTGACAACTCTATACAAACTTCTTCACATCCTGTGATAATTGATGCCAAAAATATGTTCTCTAATAATGGAAATGGTCTTATCTAGACCAAAGTATCCTACCATCCCTCCACTATGTTTCTCCTTGATCAAGTTCTTCCTCATAGAACTCACTAGAATACATAACTAACTTCCCTTGAACAACATACCATCCTAAATCAAGTAAACTAGCCATCTAGTCCTATCTAGAGTAACATGTTCTTTACAAGCCTTCCAAGCCTATGCAAATTTAGGATCATTAGGGTACAAATTCTTGATTTCATCAAACCTAACCACTTCAACTTGCATTACTATCAGCAATAATTGTCTCCTTCTTAATGCATCTACAACCCTATTAGACCTTTTGCTTCTATGTTTCAATATAAATGTATAACTTTGCATGAACTCTACCCATTTCAAATGCCTTTGATTCAATTTACCTTGGCTATTTAGGTACTACAATGTCTGATTATTAGTATACAAGAAAAATTATTTTGGTAACAAATAATGCCTCTATCTCTTTAAGGCCTAAACTATTACATAGAACTCCTGATCATAAATAGAATACTTCTTCTTTGCATCATTCAATTTTTCATTAAAATAGGAAATAGGCTTAACTTGTTGGCTCAAAAAAACCCCAATAGCACTACCGCTAGCATCACAATCCACCTAGCACACTTTGTTGAAATCAGGAAGTGTCAACACACATTTCTCTATCACCTTCTTCTTTAGCCAAAACTCCTTCTAGCTCCCATAGTCCACTTGAACTCTTTTCTATCCCCCCTTATTGTTTCAGTTAGGGGTGCACATACACTACTAAAATTCCTAATGAACTTCCTATAAAAACTAGCCAAACCATGAAATGACCTCACCTTAGTGGTAGAACTTGGAGTAGGCTATTCCAAGATGACCTTCACCTTCTCTGGGTCCATTTTGAGATCCTCAATAGATACAAAAAACCCCAAATAGAATAACTCCCTTTTGACAAAGCTACACTTCTTCAAATTAATCAATAATTTCTCTTCCCTCAACCTTTCAAAGACACTATGAATGGGTGATAAATGTTCATCCAAAGACAAATTGAATATAAAAATATCATCTAGATAGACAATAACAAATTTTCCATAAAAACTCTTCAGTACCTCATTCATAAGCCACATGAAGGTGCTTGGTGCATTGGTCAGTCCAAAGGGCATGACTAACCACTCATATAGACCCTCCTTGGTCTTGAATGCAGTCTTCCACTTATCTCCCTCTCGTATCTATCCCACTCTTGAGATCTATCTTTGTGAAGTATTGAGCTCCACTCAAACAATCCATAAGATCATCCATTCTTGGCAAAGGAAACTGATACTTGATGGTTATTCTATTTATTGCTTGAGAGTCTATACATATTCTCCACTCTCTATCCTTATTTCATGCTAGCACTATAGATACTACACATGGACTCAGGCTCTTAAATCAAACCTTTCCTCAATGACTCCTAAACTTATCTGTTTAGCTCCTTAGTCTTAGTAGGAGTCATCCTATGAGCAACAATGTCCCTTCTAAAACATTATCAAAGATGACATCTCCATACTCACTTAATAGACCTAAAAATTCAAGTGGAATTTCACAGCTACCTTCCTTATCTTTATAGGAATTAAAGCATAATACATATGCTGATGTTTCATACCATCCAAAAATTTTCTCCCATCAACAAGACATATCCTAGCACTACTGTATACCTTTTCACTGTCCTTTATCAAGGGCTTCAATTTGTGGTAAATTCCATCCTTTATTAGAGAGTATGTATTTTCATGACCATCATTTATAGCATGCCTGTCAAACTACCATAGCCTTCCCAAAAATAAATCGTAGACATCCACTAGAATAATGTTACAAAAAGCCTCATCATGGTAACTCCCAATCTTGAACTTTACCAAACATTGCACATTAACTAGGACCTTATGATCATCCTGTACCCAAGCAATTCGATAGGGTTAGGGGTGTGTCTTCCTCTTGAGCTTTAGCTTTGAGACCATCTCCTCTGACACCAAGTAGTTCTTCTTCCACCATCAACAATCACATCACAACATTTACCCTCGCACTTGTACCTAGTATGTAACAAACTCCTCCTTTGTCTAGATTTAGTCTCACTACTCAATAAGACCCTTTTATTAACTAGAAACTCTCCTCTTTCTGCATCCTTTGAATGTGATGTTTGTGCATCATCATCCACATGAGCAACCCTTGCTTGATCATTAGCTCTCCTATCTTTCCTTCCTTAGTGTTGAGGGCATTTGAAGGCACAATGACCTTCTTCATTTAATGAAAATAGGTTCCACTAAAGCCTCCTCTTCCTTAACCTTGTCTACATCCTCTACCTATTCCTCTCTAGTCTTTGAAGTTTTGATTATGGGAGCAATTGAAACCCTCATTCCTCTAGTTTCAGTTAGTACCCACATCTTCATTTTTCTTTTGGTTCTCATTTTGGCCTCCAAATGACCTACCACTGCCCCTTCCTCCCTGATTGTGCCCTCTTTTCCTTCCATCAAAATTTTTTTTTAGTTTTTCTTCAACTCACAAGGAAAACTAGTATGCTTCTTCAATGCTAGTCATTCTAACCAAACTTAACTTCTCCTGAATGCTAGGTCTTAAGCCACTAAGGTAATGGGCAACCTTTGCCTTGTTTGCTTCTACATGCCCCATCCTAATAAGCACATAGTAAAATTCCTCTATGTATTCTTAGACATATTTTCCCACTTTCTTTCACCCTTGCATCTTCTTGAACAAATCAATCTCATAATCAATAGGAACGAACTACTTCTTTAGTTTGTCTACCATGCGATCCTATCTTGTAATTTTCTCTTTTCCTCTTTTATTTCTTTCCAACTGAATCTCTTACCACAATATTTTGGAATGGCCTTTCATTTTGGCCTTCACAAACATAACCCTATTAGGCTCCCCAATATCCTCATGCACAAAATATTCCTCTAGCTCATTGATCTAGTCGATCAACTCATCTGAGTTTAGATTTCTTGAAAACATGCCAGCATTAATTTTAGGTCTTTTTCCAAGCTTGGAAATGGCCCTAAAAAGCCTCTCCTCTACCTAGCTTAGGACTTTTCCATCTCCTTCCCCTTCCTACCTAATATTTCCTTCTTCTTCATTTTCTTCCTCACACCTCTATAGATCTCCTCTTGCAATGCCTTAACTTATCTTTGGAGGGCTCTAACCTCAACAGTAATAACTCTAGCCCTTCCACTACACTTCCTTCATGGAGGCATCTTCTTGCATCAAAACCCACAACCACAAAGTCCTAGTGTAAATTGCCTCACAGTCAGCACTCTATCTACATAGTCAGGAAAACCTACTCTAATACTACTCGATGAGGGCACAACCCAATACAAAATGAACACAATAGGAAAAGGGAAATATTATTATCAAAACTTATATTCTATTACATTTAGTACAAAAAAATAAGACTCCATGACATTCTCTATCTGTTTACAATGTTATCAGATTCTAGAGAAAACCCTTCTCATAGTACCTTCACCCAAACTCCACCAAAAACTACCTTTACAATGCCAAAAATGTCCTTAAGTAACCCAAACTAGGTTTAGGATTACGAATAAATTTTATAATTTTCCATTTGGTATCCACCACTACAATAGAAGGTTCTAGAAAACATGTCAAAAATTCAGTGAAAAATTAGAAGAATCCACAAATGGTAGTCCAACATCCAAGAGGCATAACTTTTGATCTGGGACTCTGATTGACAAACTGTTTACATTTTTGGAAAGCTCTTCAAACACTCTATAGCCATATAAACCATATTTTCTCATAACCCATTTTTTTTGGACTGTATGAGGCCATTTAGTGCCTCAAATCTGACTTTAAAGTGCTCTTAGGAGGTCTCCATGCAACTTAAAATTGCAATAACTTTAAAACCATAAATCATTTTGACCTGAGTTTTTTTTAGAATTCTTTAAATTAAAAGTATAATCATCCCTCCAACTTGCACCCTCTAATTCCTTATAATTATGGCTCAATTACAAAATAACCTATTTTCTACATTGGCACATATTGTAAGGTGCTCAAAAACTCTAACCCATAAAACCAATAGTGGAACTATGAGAGTTGGAATCTTTATTTGACATAAATGGATATCTAGAAATGAAAAAACATTAAACAAAATCTAACATGAAGCATATTTTTGGTTGTTATAGGGTTTTCCTTACACCACTATATACTCCTACCTCATACATTTGTTCAAGTAGTTAAGCCTAGGAAATCATAGCTTAAACCATTTGATTATAAAGTTCACAGTGATAATATAAGAACAAATATAGATGCACTACTCAAAGAAGAAACTGATGCAGAACTAGAACCTTTTGGGAAATATTAATAAGCTAAAGCAAGAATCACAATCAATATCAAAATAGCTTTAAAAGAGAAGAAGAGAAAGAAAATGATTGAAGACCTAGAAGAAAATCTATGCACCTCGAGAAAAGGAAAAGAACCTTTGAAGCTTACACTAGGTCTTGGTGAAGATGAAGATAAAGTCAGCAGTTATGAGGAAGTGAAAGAAGGCAAAGAAGATTAGGGTAAAACACTAGTAATGGTCACTCCACTAGTGAAGTTAAAATTGAGAAAAATACAAATCCTAAAGAAAATAAGGTTACAAAGAAGTCAGCAGTGACACCCTTGTTAAAAAATAAAGTCAACCAATATAATTGAGATGGGGGATGAATCAATTATCCAACTATTATAACAATTATCAACCTTATTAATCCTTAACCATATGAGCAATATAACTTGAAATAATAACCAGATACTCATACACAATAACACTAGATATGTTAACTAGGGAAATCCTTTATCAGAGGGAAAACCTCCATGGAGATGGTACCCACAAAATGATGTACTAATATAAATATTCCTTGTTAGAGGATGGACCCTATTAGGAGTCAATAAAAGAATTCAATATATATCAATCCCTTTTAGGAGACTTTGAATCCCTATTAAGAGTTGTGCAAACCCTATTGGGAGTTGTAGAAGGTAGTGTAGGAGTTGAGAATCGAACTCTGTTAATGTGCCAAGATCACCTACAGTGCAAATAGCTTGCCGAAGAGAAACCTAGGGAACAAAGAGCTTGAAGGAAATATAGCACAAGAATATTTCACAATAGAAAATTAGAATTGCTATGTGAAAATGGACTTGGAATGAATTTACAATGAGTGAGAGACCACTTATAAAGGCCTCATGGAAGCTTTTAGAACAAGCTAGAATGAGGTAGGAGATAAGGTTGACAACTAAGTACACATCCACAAAAGGTAGAAAAGATAAGTATGTTAAATGGAACAAAATCCTTTGTTGTCAACAACTAACCTCAACTACATGGATTAACCTAAGTAAGCTTAAGCAATAGAATAAATAATTAACTATTAATTAATTATTTAATCTAACACCCCCCCTTAAGTGCAACTTGGGGGAATGCCTTAAGCTCACAAAACAAGGAAAAAATGCAAAATGGGTCCCGGAAATGAGGCCATTTTAGGTACCCATGTATAATGCAAGAAAATGCAACCTCTGTAAAATGGGGAAAGAGAGAAAACCACATGGGAAAAACTCTCCCCCAAAAAGAGGTAAAAAACAACATGCTGAAAAAAACATGAAGTGAAAGAAGGATGGCCTCAACCAATCCCCCCAAGGACAACTTCCATAACCCCAAGCATTGACCATAGCTGAAGAAAGTGTGGTGATGCAAAAAGCTTAGTGAAGATGTCTGCAACCTAACCAGTGGTAAGAATGTACTCTAATGCAATAACACCATCCTAGATCAACTGACGGATGAAATGCATATACAACTCAATGTTCTTGGTACACTGATGTTCCACCGGGTTGCGAGAAATGTGGATGGCACTCTAATTATCGCACCACAAAATAGTGGGACAATCAGGAGGAAAGCCATACTTAGTCATCAACTAATAAAGCCATAAAGCCTCCTAACTAGCAAGAACTATGGCCTTGTACTCAACCTCTGTAGATGAAAGCACTTGAGCATGCTACTTCTTGCACAACCATGTGATGGTACCAGAGCCAAGGAAAAAGACAAAGCCAGAAGTAGACTTCCAATCATCAAAATCACCAGCCCAATCTAAGTCAGTGTAGCCAACAATGTGAGGAGTCCCCATAGTGTAATGAATGCCATACATAAGTGTGCCCTAAATGTAGCACAGAATATGCCTGGCAGCTTGCCAATGACTCTCATGAGGGTCCTAAGAAAACTGAGACACTAGGCCAATCACAAAAGAAAGATCAGGGTGGGTGGGTGTCAAGTACAATAGGCTGCCAACCAACTGTCGATACAAAGTAGCATCCACTATAGGTGAGGAGCAGGAGGTAGATTAATTAACACTTGACTGAAATGGTGTAGGAGAATCCTTACAACCAAGCATGTGAAAGCGACGAAGCATGTCAAGAGCATACTTCTACTGATACACAAAAATGCCAATGGGAGACTAATGAATCTGAAGACCAAGGAAGTAGTGCAGCAAACCAAGATTAGTCATCTTGAACTGGTCAATTAGTGTATGCTTAACATCTTGGAGCATGGATGATAAACTAACTGTAAGGATAAGATCATCAACATACAAAACAAGAATCAGAATCTTATCACCAAGATGCTAAATGTACACTGTGGGATCAAAATGGTAGCGAGTGAAGCCTGTAGATAGCAAGAATGAGTCCATCTTCTCATACCAAGCCATAGGGGCTTTTTTGAGACCATACAATGAATGTCAAAGCCTGCAAACCAAGGTGGGATCCTACACAAAACTTGGAGGTTGCCCCATATAAATCTCCTCAATGATATCACCATGTAGGAAGGCACTTTTCACATCCATCTGATAAACTAACCATCCCTATGAAGCTAAAAGGGATAAGACAAGGCAAATGGAATTCATGTTGGAAATAGGGGCAAATGTCTTAGAGTAATCAACACCCTCAACTTGTGAAAAACCCTTCGCAACAAGATGAGCCTTATGCTTATCAATGGAACCATCAGCAACATACTTAGTGTGATAAATCCACTTGCAATGCACTAGTTCTCTCCCCTTATGAAGAGAACAAAGATCCCATGTGTGGTTCTTCATCAAAGAAGAATATTCCTCCTCCATTGCACTATCCCATTTTGAATGTCTTGTCACCTCTACAAAATTTTGAGGATTAGTACTAATAGCATGACTGAGTAGACTGGAACCTACAGTGTGAGAACAGGTGTGACGGGATGTGGATGGGTCCCCAGCTAGAGATCCTGCAGCCTCAATAGTAGCTCGAGCCCATTTAGGCATCTAGGGAGGATCTTGTGGTGGAGCTATATCAGGATCACCATGATCATCATCCTCATCATCTGTGAAATAAAGTGGAGATAATGAGGGAGTAGTGGGAGTTGGAGGAGACACTGGAGGTGAGGAATGAACTGGAGGAGGGCTCTTACTGGACATCCCGTTGAAATAGGACCTCTTTGGAATCAGGACCAAATAACCTGTAAGCCTTTACATCCTCACAATAGCCAACAAAATTTAGTGGTCAGCTCTTCGGTTCCACTACTTCCATCTGAGCATCTGGTACAAATGCATATGCTATACTCCTGAAAACTTTGAATGATGACACATGAGGCTTGACATGGGACCAAGCCTCGTTAGGAGTCATATGTCAAACTGCCTTATGAGGCATCTAATTTTGAATGTAGTTAGCACAATTGACTGCTTCTACCCAAAAACATGAATCCATGGACCTAGACTGAATCATGCAATTTGCCATCTCCTAAAGGGTTCTATTCTTTCTCTCAACCACACCATTCTGCTAAGGAGTGTAGGGCAGTGAAAGCTAATGCTAAAGACCATGCTTAGAAAATAAATCTCTAAAAGCCTGGTTCACATACTCCCCCCCCATCGCTCATGTGTATCTACCGAATAGAAAGTCCAGACTGCTTCTCTACAAATGCCTTGAAAATGTGAAATGAGTTAAAGGCATCAGACTTGTACTTAAGAAATTACACCCATGTGCATTTGAAGAAGTCATCATTAAATGTAAGCACATATCTAGCACTTGAAAAAGAAGGAGTAGGAAATGACATGAGGTCACTATGAATCAACTCCAAAGGTGCTAAAGCACGAGTGGCTTATCCATGTGGAAAAGAATCCATATGTTGCCTACCAAGTGCACATCCCTAACAAACACCATCTCGACAGGAAATCTAGGGAAGCCCAAGAAAAAGTGCCTGTGTGCTCATCTACTAAAGATATTTGTAATCGACAGGCCCAAAATGTTTATGCCAAAGTCTGCTTACTAAATTTGCATGTGCAACTAAGCATGAACCTATGTCATCAGAAGACTCAAATCCATCAAATCTATAGAGGCGTGATGTAGAGTCAACACTCCTAGTGGCCACGATCATCTCTGGATCATGCAAGTCTTGAATAACCAAATCATGTGGTGAGAACTTGACTTTCTCCCCAGAGCCAGAGTGGAAAATCTGTTAGATAGACAGAAGGTTCATCAAAATATCTAGAACACAAAGTACATCCTGTAGAGAGCCCCCAGCCAAAGCAATAGTGCTAGAACCCAAAACTAAAAGTTGTGAAGAGTTCACAATTGCAATCTATGTGGTGGCACAAGGAGCAAGTGAAGTAAGCAACTTAGGAGTGTTTGTTAAGTGGTGAGAAGCCCCAAAATCAAGAATCCATAAAGGCATTGAAGTTGTAGCTTGTGCAAAAAGAGCATGACCTTTCCATGCAGGTGGAGATGAAGACTGAGGAGCTAAAATGTGATGCTCCTTCATGGCTTCCTCTAAAGCCTCTAATCATTTCCCAACACCTAGAAACTAAGTGTCCATCTTTTTCACAAAAGCTGCAATTCTCACTCAATTTCTTCTTGGTCTTGGAGGTAGACTCACCCAACTTTGAAGAATCTTTACCCTTGGGAGGCTTTGTTGGAGGATTAGCTGGAGGCTTAGGATCAAATTTTGATGTGTCTTTCTTTGATTTTCCTTTCTTCTTTGATTTCCCTAGAATTTTGAGCAACCAATGCTTGGCTAGAAGAGCCAAACCCCTCCACCTATTGGATCTTTGCCCATTCCCTAGCCAACTTGTCACAAAATGTCTCAAATGTAGGCATCCTATGTCTATCTCCAAGGGAATCCATGGTGGAGTAGAAATTAGAAGAAAAAACTTGATACCGCCCCTTCAGCTTTGAGAGTATCAAAAATATACACTCATTATCAGTTTTGTTCTTCCCACATCCCTGCAAAACTGCACATAGGGATTATAACTTCATCAGAGAGTCCTCGATGGTGGGAAAGTTGCTTGGTGACAAAGAAGTCAATTTTGCATCCAACTAAAGTGCTCAAAACTCATTCACCTATCCAAAAAAAGTCTAAAATTTTTGCCAATAAGCCCATGGAGTAGTCAAACCATCCAGGTGAAATAGCAGACTATCTAAAATGTTGAGTACAATCAGTCCCATGGCTTCATCTATCTTGTTCCTATGTTGTAGACCCTCAAAAGGTCATGTGAGAACTAGCTAATTCTCATCCAGAAAAGACCATAGACCTCTTAACATGAGAAGCCTAGTCATTTGTGCCTTTTAGGTATGGTAGTTGTGTGGTGTGAGACGGGTTATAGATGAATCTGCTAGTGAGAGAAAGAAGAAGATAGAAGTAGAAAGGTCTTAATTGAAGTAAATTATAGAAAAGAAAGATACCCCCTCCCCCCCCAAATGTACAAGAATATCTCCAAATACCACAAAAACAACTATGGAAAGCAAAAAATTGGAAAAGAACCTAGATTTGTTGATGCAGAATAGGAGGAAACACAAGCCTCAACTTTGACACCAAAAATGGGAGCTCAAATGAACTTAAAATCTTACGAAACTAGCACCAATGTCTCCACCTCTGAATTAGCTTTTTGATGCTTCTTTTAGATTGAAAAAATATCTCCCTATGCACAAGTTGTAGCCAAAAAATTGACTGCTGCTCAAAAAATGGACGTTACTGGAAAATTACAGACACTGGATTAAATTTGATGCCTGTATGCCCATCAGGAGACTGTCACTCGATTGATGACATCAACAGCTAGAATGATGATGTCAGTAGCTAAAAAGGTGACATCAACAATTGAGAAAGTGATGTCAATAGGGTCTCCAGTAGGGATGATGTCAGCTCACAAAAAAGTGATGTCAATGTCGTACAATCGCTAAAAAATATGTACTATGCTAGTAAATGATGTCAGTGTTAGAAGATGACATCACTAATCAAAAAGTGATGTTAGGTAGTTAGAGTGGCTATAGAATGGCAGAGTAGTTTAAACCATCAATGGAAGTGGCACCCATGAGGGAAATCCAGCGGTGCTATTGTCAAGCATCCGAGTAAGCATGGGCTACGGCACCACTTTTCTGTGCAATTGGCCATTGCATGAATCAGCCCTCAACCACCCAGTCTAGTGGGGTGCGGGTGGCTCCTCAGCTAAGCAATTGTGGAGCGCTAGTGGAGTTGACCTATGATAGTATTGTTGTGGGGAGCCTCTGGCTAAGTGCAGAGCAGGTGGCTAAAAGGTGGTTGGTAGGTGGCTGCTGGGTGGTGCTTTGGCACTACTATGGCAATGCCCATTTTAAATTTTTTTTATTACTTTTTGCAAATCCGTCCGTACGGTAGCCCTAGGAGGCTTAAAAAAATTTCCAAATAAATGTCGAAAGCCAAAAATGAAAAGTTTTATATGAATCTTAGCTATAAATGACATTCTCGAGCCAATGGCAACATCCATTTGGGCTAAAAATGCTCCAAAAATTTTCTCTACCCTCAATTTGAAGAAAAATTGCACAAACAAACTAGGGTTTATGACTCCAAATTATGGCTTCAAAAAATATTTGAACAAGAAGCAGCAGGGAGGCTCTGATACCATGTGGGAGTTGAGAATCTAACTCTGATAATGCACCAAGATCACATGTAGTGCAAATAGGTTACTGAAGAGAAACCTAGGGAGCAAAGAGCTTGAAGCAAATACCGCACAAGAATATTTCACAATAAGAAATTAGAATTGCTATGTCAAAATGAAATTGGAATGAATTTACAAGGAGTGAGAGACTATTTATAAAGGCCTCATGGAAGCTTGTAGAACAAGCTGGAATGAGGTAGGAGATAAGGTTGACGACTAAGCACACATCCACAAAAGGTGGAAAAGATAAGTATGCTAAAGGGAACAAACTCTTGTGTTGTCAACAACTAACCTCAATTACATGCATTAACCTAAGTAAGCTTAAGCAATAGAATAAATAATTAACAATTAATTAATTATTTACTCTAACATGTAGAAGGACCCACTATCCAAACAATTTCAAGAGAAAGACCATTGAACACGCTATCAACTGATCTTTGTATTATTCCTTGTAGAATAATAGAAATTATATGTACTTGTACTTCCTCTCCTTTTTCCTATCAACCAAACTTCTCTTCTTCTTCTAATCTTGATGGTAGATCACCAAATTTGCAACCAATAATCCCTTAGATCACTTACTCACATCTAAAAAATACTCTTCTCTTTTTCACACTCTTTGCACTTCTTCAACTTGCAATTCACACGTTACCAAAAGGATAATAACCTTCCTTTATACCATGTCCTCAAAACATTTCCTTGAGTCATCATTCAGGCTTTCCCAATTAATTATAATAGGACCACATTAAGATAATTAATTATTTCACAATTACACAACACTATCAGCCCATAGAATTTATAATTTCTCAACTCTATGGCTCAAGAACTTGTACACTTATTGACATCATCATCAAGTTGTCTTCTATCACTATTTAACTTTGCATATTAGGATTCCATTTCTTTAATGAGATACAAATCAATCATCAGGAACTATTTCTTACATACTCTGTCTATATGTTGCTCACTATAATCAAGCATATCTTCTACATTTCTTTGACTTACTTGATGCACACTTAACCTCATCATCAGAACATAATGTAGAACACATCCTTAACCACACTTGACCTAACCATCAATTCTCTATACATAAAACCTCATTCTCTATCTTCTACTCTGCTAGTCTTTGTAGAATTACTGCTATATTGACATCAATGAAAAACATAGTAATAAATGCAACATGTCAATCATGTTAACAGTCTCCACATGATTTGGAAATTCTTAGGATAAACCCCCAATGGATTACCATCAACATCCATGCTAACAATCTCCCCCTTTTGGCATTGATGGAAACATAGATGAAAACCATCTAAGTTTCAAGAATAGAAAAACAACACTCTACTACTACTATTGTTGTTCTCTTCTTTTCAAATCCTTTTCATCAACCAAATCTAAACCTCACTAGAACATTTTTTTTTATTTTCATCTCTTTCTTAGATTGACATCATGAGTTGTTCACTAAACAACTCTTAGCTTATCCCCTATACATTGTATCTTTCTATTCATAATCTCCCCCACTCATGTAATCTCTCTACCACTCATATATAGGATATTTTTTTCACACATACTCTCCCCTATTGTCATCAATGACAAAGGCTTCATTATTTTGATAATCTTCTTCAAGTCTTCAATCAGCTCAAGTTTCCAAAGACACCATTCTAAATAAACTATCAAGAGTCCTAGATGACTTTTCTCATCTTAGATAGTCTCCCTTACTAGAAGCATCAACATTTAGTCTAGTTAAAAAATGGTGCTTTGTACCACTAGACTAATGTATTATTTACATCATCTACTTAGAAGTAGGTAGGGGCATAGCCCTAAGCATACCTCGAAAGTGCTCAAATGTATCTTTTAGAAAAGGCTTTGTAAATATATCTACAATTTGATCTTTTGTACTAACATATTCCAATCCAATTTCTTTCTCTGCGACTTTCTCTCTCAAAACATGATACTTAATATATATACATGCTTAGTTTTAGAATAGAATATAGGATTCTTATACATACTCACTATACTTGTGTTATCACAATATATGATAAAAATTTTTGAAAAATCTATCCCAATATCTTTTAGCATCTATTTCATCCACATGTTTTTATTACAATTGTTTGTTGCTGTCACATACTCTTCTTTTGTTGTACTTTGTGAAACATAATCATGTTTCTTTCTCAGCCAAGAAACCAATCTTCCTCCAAGGAAAAATGCTCCACCACTAGTGTTTTTTCTATCATCCATGTTGCCTTCCCAATCCATATTAGTATAATAAAAATGAGAAAAATCACTTGATCTATCATACCATAACTCATAATTAGGTGTACCCTTCAAATATTTGAATATCCTCTTTACTATTGCATAATGAGATTCCTTATGATTAGATTGAAATATTGCTACTATCAACTTCATTTTCTATATCTACTCTAGTATGAGTCAGATATTGCAAACCTCCAGTCATTGATCTATACTTCTCTTACTCGACTATAGGTGTCTCATCTTTTCTAGAAAAATTTTGACCACTTTCCATTTATGTACCAATAGGCTTACAACTTTCCAAGCCATATGTCTCAAGTACTTAGCTTGTGATATGAAAATACCATGATTGTTTTGCACAATTTGTAAACCTAGGAAAAACTCCATCTCACCAATCATACTCATCTAAAATTCATTCTTCATCTCTTCAGCAAAGTTATCACTTGCTTCATCATTACCTCCAAAGATTATTTCTTTCAAACATAGATTACTATATGTCATACCTTTAGCAAATCCAAGATTTTCCAAATACTTATCCAAACTTGCATACCATGTTCTAGGTGCTTTCTTTAGACCATATAGTGCTTTCTTCAACTTGCATACCATGTCCTTTTCTTCTATCAAAGTAAATCCTCTAGGTTGCTCAATGTAGACTTTTTCTTCAAGTTGTCCATTTAGAAAGGCTAACTTGACATCCATCTGATACACTTTAAATTTCTTATTTGTTGCATAAGTGAAGAACATTCTTACTACTTCCATTCTAGTTACAGGGGAAATGTTTCTTCATAATCTATACCTTCTTACTATGAATATCCTTTACATACCAATCTAGCTTTATTCTTCATAACTTCTATTTATTCATTCATTTTTTTTCTAAATACCCTTTTAGTTCCTATAGCATTCTTGTCTTTAGGCCTAGGAACTAATTCCCATGTTTCATTCTTCACAATCAAATCTAGTTCTTCTTTCATTGCTTAAATCTAATGATCATCCCTACATGCCTTGTCTACACTATTAGGTTCAACTTGATAAATTAATTATAATTCCTCGTGTACTCAATTTCTTATCATTATGCCTTTGTCTTTTCTTACAAGTATCTATTCTTTAGGGTGATTCTTTGCCAAATTCTTGTTAGGTGTAGGAGTTGCTATCTCAACTCTTACCTCATCTCTTGGTTCATTTATCTATACTCCTCTTTGCTCAAAAGTTTGTACATCATTCTACAATTCATTTTTAGTCTCAAGGAAAACTTCTACATTCTCTCTAACAAAAATAGGATTATCATCTTCCTTGTTAGAATTATAATCCATTATCCTCTCTTTAACTCCAAAATTTTCATTCACCTTTACATTTTCACACTCAATAATTGTCTTAGTTGTATGATTAAAAAATTGTATTTTTTTCTTTTCAATTACTAGCCAAGGAACATACCTTCATCACTTCTTGGGTCAAACTTACCAATATCATCATCTCTCTTCGTGTAACACTTACTTCCAAAAAATTTGAAATACTTCACTAAAGAAGTATGACCAAACTATAATTCATAGCAATTCTTGTTTGTACATTTTCTTATTTACACTCTATTCATGGTGTATGTTGTTGTATTAATTGCTTCCTTCATAAATTTCTTAGATACATCTTTCTCAAATATCATTTCTCTTGCTAACTTTGATACATATACGTTCATCCTTTTTGCTATCCCATTTTACTTAGGGGTCTTGGGTGATGATGATTGTCTTTTGATTCCATTTTCTTCACAAAACATGTTAAACTCTCTAGAAGTAAACTCTCCACCTTTGTATGATCTCAAACACTTAATCTTTACACTAGATTAATTTTCAACTCTATTCTTTATTATCTTAAACTTCTCAAATACCTTAGATTTTTCTTTAAGAAATGTCACCCACATCATTCTACTAAAATCATCAACAAAAATCATAAAATACCTTTCTCCATAGAATCCTCTTGTTCTAGTAGGGTCACTCAAGATGTATGAACAATCTCTAGCTTCTTTGTAGTACTAAACTTCTTGTTGGGAAATGATACCTTTTGTTCCTTAGTCATGATACATTCTTTGCAAAAAATATTAGTAGGCTTCATGCTCTTAGAAAAATCTCTGACTAAAAATGTACTATTAACCTTCACAATGTTATCAAAGTTTATATGACAAAACCTTCTATGTCATAACCAAATTTTATCCACTTTTGCAACCAACAAAGTCACCTTAGTAGGATTCATTTGAAACATATGTTGGACTAAACACCAACATTCCCCTTTAGGATTCATGACATGGCTTAATTGCCTCCTATGTTCTATAAGTCTAATGGTTGTATCGAGCATTAACAAATTGGTCTTTTGGTGCAACAACAACTCTAGCTTGTAAAATTAGTATCGGAGCATAGTTACTCAAAAGAGGCTTAACAGCTTGAGTAAGATTCCTATGGATATGGAACAGTTGATAAAGAACCTTGAAGAGTCACTTGAGCAAATTGATCTCCTTACTAAAGAAAGAGATAAGATGAAGGATAGATATGAAGATTCCAAAGTATATATTGAAAAATTGAAGGAAAAGATTGAACATCTCAAATCCAAGCCTAAACCTACTGAATCTAAAACTAGTGATGATGATTATTCAAAGTTGAAGATAGAGTACAATTCTTGAAGTATGAATTGAAGACTAAAAATCTAAATTTGACCTTTAAGAATGATCCTAGCAAAGTTGAATCTGATTTAAAGATTGAGAATACAAATCATAGAGTGAGTCTAGCAAAGAAGACATATAAATTTGAAACATTGAAAGAAGATCATGAAGAACTTCATAACTAAATCACTATTGTGAAAGGTGAACTAACTTAGTGCAAGAAACAACTTGAGAAGCTTTATTATAGCAAAGGAAAGCTTGATGATTCAATGTCAATATAGAGACCTACCTATGATAAGACTAGTCTTAGTTATCTACTTAACATGTCTACAAAGAAACCTAAAAATAGATTAGATCCAAAAGAAAAAGATAAGTTTGATGATAAGATTGAATCCAATCAATCTTCTAATAAAACTAAAAAAGTTGAACAATACAAGGAAGTTGAGATATTGGATGAACCAAAGCAAGTGGAATCTCCTAAGGAAACCAGGTATGAATTAAGAGGTATGTATTTTTCATGTAATTAAATAGGTCATATGAAAAGAGACTATAAAAATAAGTCATTTAATCATGTTAAGGATTTTTATTGTCATAATTGTCATGGTATGGGTCATAAAGCAATTGATTGTAGGAAACCTAAATATGATATTGATAGAAGGAATAGTAGAATGTTTGGAAATGCTAACCCTATAGATAGAAGAACATCCAATGAGAGGATATCAAGAGAAGGAATACCTTATGAAGAAAGAAGACAAATCATGTGTTATAAGTGTAACAACTTTGGACACATAGCTCAGAATTTTCATGCACCTCATGATCAAAAAAATTCTAGAAGTAGAACTCTAGTATGTCAATTATGTAACAACTTCATACATAAAGCAAATAATTGTACAATGGATAGAAACTTTGGAAACATAAGGAAAGATCGAAGAAATGTCATAAATAATAGAAGAAACCATGAGAGGAACTTTAGAACTAAGAAAGACAATGAGGAACAAAGAAATTTAGTCATTGAACTTCAAGAAGAACTCAATGAGGCATTTGTAAAAGATTAGACATCTCAAAAGAAAAGTTAGAAGATGGTGAGATAGGAAGATCGTAGTCAGTAATTGAGTTTGATTCAATCAAGTTGAATTAAGCTTGTTCACAACATCAAAATTTTAAACTTCATCTAGAGATCAAACTAGAGGTAGTGAATCTAGGAAAGGTGTATCAAGATAAGTTTAGATGGTATCTAAGCTCAATTAAAATTCAGAGCTTATTGGCACTTGTTATGAAGGAATTAAGAGTTACCATTATTATAGAGAAAGTTAATTCTATATTACAAGATGAAAAATATGTTTTTACAAAGAATTTCATGTAGTGAAGATTCTTGGAGCATTATCATGATGGAAGGAAGCTATGGTAAATTTTGGATAGCATTTGAAGATTGAACAAAGGTTATCGAACATAAATTTGATTTAGAATGTAATTGGAAACTTTTTCATGTTTACAAAGTATGCAATTAATGCAAATTTGAATTGGAGGAATAAAATTGAGTACAAACTTAATTACCACTTCATTGCAATTACATCAAAAGAATAGAGCACTTAAAAACAACTTGACAAGGCAATTTTGAAGTAGACCCTATTTTCAAAAAGAAGTATTTTATCATTTATTCACAAAATTTATTTGATAAAGTTTATATTTGATAGAATCATGGATATTTTAGTAGTTCATAATGTTAAGAATGAGGAGAGACTAAAATTGAAGGTTGTATCTATAAAACTCATAGATGGAAACCCTAATTTAGCATTATCCATTACTCTAAACAATGTAGCATATTTGGAAGATGTAGGAAGTTATCTTAACAATGAGTTTGAAACTATTGGGAGTGAGTATATGAACAAAGATATGGAATTTTTCTTTAACCATGATATGACTATGAAGCCCAGATTTGAACATTTGAAAGAACTAGATTTTTTCAAATATCATTTCTATTGAGAATTAGACACTAATGAGTGGACTCATATCATACTAAGTAGAATTCATGATGGTAAACTATGGATGGATGAAAATGTAGTTCATATTTCAGCCGACCTTATTCATGAGGTAATTGGTCTTAGAAAACAAGTGTACTTATAGGTGAGAAACTTGTTAAGAAGAAGGTTGAGAGCTACATAAAAGTAGTTTAGAATGGGAAGGCTATGGTGATCAACATCATTAAACAAGATGATGTAAGATTTCCAATTAGAATCATTTCTTATTCTCTATGTGCAAGTTCTAAAATTGATGAATTGTTAGTAGGATTCACCTATGCATCCTATAAGATTTGTGTTGAGAAGGCACAAGTTAACCTTAGTGAAATTTTGAGAATACAACTTCTTGAAAACTTGGAGAAAATCAAGACGACTAAGAATGGTGTGTTTAGATTTCAATCATTGATCAATCATATATTTTTTCATGTACTTAAAACATTTCCATACTTATCAGTTACAGAGAATGTGAGTAGTAAGAGATGTACCATGGAGACAATTATAGATGTATGTAGAAGACATCCAGCAGATAAAATCTTGGATATATAGCAAGAACTTAATAATTAAAACATTTCAGAATGAGATGAGACAAATATTTAAAATTGCACCTATGATTGTAGAAAGATTAAAAGATGATATATGTGCTATGTTTGATATAGATTCAACTCACATTCAAGTAGTAGAACCTCGAGAAACATTCCTTGATCCCTTAGGTTATGATTTAAGTGATGAAGTAGCAATTGGATATATTAATCTCTTGTTGAACTTTGAGAAGGAGCAAGATGAGTATAGATTTGGGACTTATGAAGAAATTACCCAATCAGCTTTAGAGAAAACATCTCACAAGAAGATAGAGACAATAATGAAGAAAGCTTTAACAGAGGCCAATATGACAGAAAGTGAATCACGGGCAATTAAGAAAACCATGAAACAAGGAATAACATATGTGCAACCTTTATTAGTGTCTATTGTAGAGACATCTTCAGAATATAGCATTCCATATGCTACAATGTCATATGTATAGCCAAGTGATCCAAAGAGGAAATCAAAGAGATTAGTGGAAGCTACGACTACAAAGACAAAAAGAGTCAAGCAATAGGCTACTAGACCAGGAAAGTGACAAAAGAAAATGTTAACAATTGTTGAATCTAGTAAAGAATAAGAAGAAGAACTTAAATAGAAAGAGAAAGTAACTACTTCTAAATAGATAGCAAGTAAATCAAGGCAACCTTGGAAGCCAAAGATTGAAAATATAAATTTAGCCATTTCTAATGAGAAAAACTTTGTTCAGATGAAAAATTTTTATGATTTGTATAATGATATTGAGAAAGATCATATTGATATCTCTATTGTGAGATATATAATAGCTAAAAATATGAAACTTAAGGATATTGAAGGCATGGTAAATCAAAAGGTCTATGATAGATGCAAAGAAAAGAAGGCACCAGCTTGAGAAGAAGACATAAAACATTGAAAGCGTATGATAAGGACTATATGCAAGACTGATGATGAAGAAGAAGTCAAGAATTTGTTGAGCAGTTTGGCACCTTACTTAAGAAATAAGGTGAGACCATTTCTATTTATAATGGATGAGAAGGATAAGATAATAAGTGAAACAATAGAAGCTATAGGCCAAATGATGATAGAATCTAAGGCAACATCTGCACCAGCACCTAGAACTTTGGAAGTGTTAGTAAGTGGTGACACAATGAAAATTGATCAAACCAATGTTACTATTAACATTGATGATACTAACCCTTTTGAGAGTTCTAGATAGCCTCAATCTCAGGCCGAGGTTATTGAAGATCAATTGAAAAAAATTGAAGAGAAAAGGCTATTAGAAGAAGAAAAGATAAAAATAGAAGAAACCAAGCAAAAATTGCTTGAAGATGAAATAAAAATAAAATTTGAGGAAGAAAAGAAAAGAATAGTTGAAGAAGAAATGAAAAATAAAATAGAGGAAGAAATAAAGAAGAAAATAGAGGAGGAAGAGAAAGGAAGAAAAGAAAAGGAAGAGAAATAGAGAGAAGAGAGAAGAGTCAAAGAGGTAGCAGAGAACAAGAAAAGGGAAGATGAATCTAACCCATCTAGTTCATCTACTCCACTTGCACTTGCTAGCATCACAAGTGATGATGATGATCAAATTGACTTGATCTCATCTCTGTCAAAACCTATTTAGAAGAACAGTACAATGAAGAGCTTGCAAAGAACCTTAATGGAGGTAACTAACAAATTACATAGTAATCTAGCAGTTCAGGATATAGAGGTAGATCCTAAATAGAGGGCACAGGTAGTGTTAAAATCTTTTGATGAAGAATTTACAAATTTGTTGAATGTTGTAGAGTCAAAGGCACAAATTTCACATGATGTTGTGTATAACCTCAAAATTTAGTAGAGACTATATGGAAAAGAAATATTTTCATTTTACCAGTGAAATAGATTAGTGGAATTAAAGAAAAGGAATTATTTTGTTTACAAAATAATTACTTGACCAATTAGAGCTGACATTCTAGATATTTACTCTAAGTTGTAAAAGTGTATTATGGTCTTAGCCAACCTAGTAGAAATTTGTGAAAAGGCATGATATTTATGCAAAGGAAATCTTTTGAATTCAAGTGTGGTAGTTGTGCAAGTATTATGATATGTGAACTTTGTGAAGCAATATATGCAAAGTTTTGTAAAGCTATTTTGTAATCTGAGATTGAGTTGAAGATTAAAGATCAGTCAAGAAAGAAGTTACAATACCTATATATCTGAGGTCTAATTACTTGTTTGGGCAATGAGCTCTTCTTATAATTGGAAGTGCATGTTTGGGCAATAGGATCATTTTGCATCTACTATACTACAACTCCTAACAGGGACACTCTATACTAAATTTTCTCCTTGACTCCTAACAAGGTCCATCCTCTAAAAAGAAACATTTATATTATTATATTATCTAGTGGGTATCATCCTCATAGGGGTTTTCCCTTGGCCAGGGTTTCCCTAGTTAACAAATTATCATGTTATGAGTTATCTTTGTGCATTGTTACTATTTTTGTTCAAAATTACTTGTTTATTTTCTTATATATGGTTCAAAGTAATAAATAATATCCAGTTGGTGAATAAAGTTTATAAATTACTTATTCAACCCTCCCCAGTAATTCCTATTTCTAACAATTAGTATCAAAGTTTGGTCACAGGTTTGAATCTCCTCAGTTGTTGGACTAACCAAAAACATTCTCCTTTGGGATTCATGACATGGCTTAACTACATTGTATGTTCTATAAGTCTAGTGGTTGTATCAAGCATTAAAAGATCAATCTTTTGGTGCAATGACAACTCTAGCTTGTAACAACACATTCCTCTAGATCTTATGTGTGTTCCAATCAGTTTACCATCCTTATCTTTGATAATGAAGGTCTTCTCTATGAAGTGCAAATGACAACATTTGTCAACCAATTGTCAAACACTAAATAAGTTATGTTTCAAACCATCAATCTTAGTCTTTCCATCAAGAGTAATAGATCCTATCCCTGTGATGTGACAAGTTGCATTGTTACCAACTCCAACAATACCTCTGTCATGATTTTTGAATTTAACAAGCTTTGTCATGTTACCAATCATATGATGTGAACATCCACTATCTATGATCCAATCACATTTATTTTAAACATGAGAAACTTTGGCTTTTTATTCTCTAATTTGAATTTCATAACTTTCTTCTTTTATAGCCAAAAATTCTACCTCATCATCACATTCACTCTAACTCTTTCCTTAGATCCATCATCTTCATTTGCATACAAAAAAATCTCTAGGTATTCTAGGCTTGAAGTTTCTTTTATACTTTCTCTCTTTTAGGACACTTAGAAGCATAAACCAAATTCATTACAAGTCCAACATTTAAATATTTTCTTACTATCTGGTTCTCTTCTCACAAGATAGGCTATACCTTCTTCAATCTTTCTTTCTTCTTCAAATCTAGATCTATTTATGCTAGCATAATCTCCATGGGTTCCTACACTTCTAAATAAACAAGGATGGATACTTAATGCACTAAAAGCTATCTCCACTCTTGCCAATTCTCCAAACTACCTCAACTTGATTTTGCTACTTCAAATCTTCTAAGAAAAGTCTCCCTAGTGAACTTTTCAGTGCAAGGTGTCAAAATTTCAATCATTTTTCCTACGTGCTTGAATGATGGTATCAAAGTTTTAATAATCTTCCAAATAATCTCATCTTCTTCTTTAGACCCTTCACAAAACTTATTTCCTATGACAATCTTAGATATTCTACCAATATAGCTTCTCACATATTCATCTTCCATCACTTTATCATCTTGAAACAAAGATATCCAATTCTATAATCTTACTCTCTTTGAATGTTTATCTCCTTCAAAAGTAGATTCTAAAGTTTTCCATGTCTTATGAGATGTTTCTAGTGATATTACCTCACTACATTCATTTTTAGAAAGTGTTGTCAATAATTCTTCTTTGGCTCACATATTACACATTAACAAATCTCTTTCTACTTTAGTGCATCCCTCAAGCTTTCTTTCTTCCACAATTGTTTTGTCACTCTTTATCAATAGTCAATATCCTAGACCCATGCATAGCATACAAGTCTTCTTCTTTCCTTCCAACTTTCATAGTTAACTCCATCAAACTTAGGACTTTGTTTTCTAAAGTGACTAGTCATTGATCTCCCAAAGTTGTTAAGCTTTCTCTTCAAGGACCTAAAGCTCTAATACTAAATTTTAGAAAATAAAGTCCACCAATATAATTGAGAGGGGGGGTGAATCAGTAATCTAACTATTATAACACTTATCAAACTTACTAATGCTCAACCATATGATAAATATAACTAGTAACCATAACAAGATACTCATACACAATAACACTAGACATTTTAACTAGGGAAACCCTTGATCAGAGGAAAAACCTTCATGGCGATGGTTCCCACAAAATGATATATTAACATACATATTCCTTGTTAGAGGATGGATCTTGTTAGGAGTCAATAAAATTATTCAGTACATATCAATACCTATTAAGAGACTTTGAATCCCTATCAAGAGATTCCAATTGTATTAGGAGTTGTGCCAACCCTATGAGGAGTTATGGAAGGTAGGTGGACCCATTATCCAAATAGCTTCTAGGGAAAGACTATGAACACATTGTCCAACTAATCTTTGTATTATTCCTTGTAGAATAATAGAAATAAATTTTACTTGTACTTCCTCTTCCTATGTCCTATCAACAAGACTTCTCTACTTCTTCTGATCTTGATACTAGACCATCAAGTTCACATCAAAGATTCCCTTGGACTGGTTACTTGCATTTACCAAATACTCTTCTCTTTTTTGCACACTTTGCACTTCTTCAACATGCAATTCACACTTTACCAAAAGGAAAATAACCTTCCTTTATACCATGTCCTCAAAATAATTGCTAGAGTCAGCCTTGAGGCTTTCCTAGCTAATTAAAATATGACCAAATTAAGATAATTAATTATTTCCCAATTACACAACACTATCAGCTAACAGTCTTTATAATTTCTCATACATACAACTCCAAAACTTGCACATTCACTCACATCATCATCAAGTTGTCTTCTTTCACTTCTTAACTTTTCATATTATGATTCTATCTTTGTAAAGAGATAAAAATCAATCATCATAAACTTCTTCTTGGGTACTTTTTTTGTATACTACTCTATGTAAGTCAAGCATATCTTTTGCATGTCTTAGACTTACTTTATGCACACTTATCCACATCACTACGACACATTGTAGAACATGTTCTTAACTACATTTGATCTAACTATAAATTATATGCCCTTACAACCTCATTCTCTTCGTCAAAGCATTTAATGGTAAACAAGATACTGAGAGGGGGTGAATAAGGATCTTAAACTTTAACTTGCAAATACAAATTACTAATTTCACACCTAATCCATCTCATATCTAAAATATAACATCAAAACTATAATGCTAAACTATAAATGAGATATCACATCCATGAAAAGATTCAACATATAACACAAATTATTTGGTAACCCAAAAATACTTCAATGTGAAGGTAAAATTGGGGTGGGGATGAAGCCCAAAAATCTTCACTGTTGGAGCAAGAAAGTTAACCTGTTAGGGTTATAAGTTTGATCATAATATATGATCTACCCTATAAGGAGTTTGCCCTATTAAAAGCATCAAGACTATTATGTCTTACCATGTTGAAGGATTTTACACTTATAATCAAGGAATCTTTTAGGAGATTTACATACATCTTTTAAGATCATTCAGTTAAGAGATTTTTCCTAATTTAGTCTTGCTAAAAATTGATTCAGTACCTAACCCTCAATTTTCTCTATAAGCTTATTTTGGATCTCCTATGTACAATGTCTTGATCTGATCTCTTAATGTGATACCTTTGTTCAGTCCTTTACTGCTTGGATTTCTCTGTCTAATCTAGTTCCAAACTTATCCTTCTTTGTTCAATCCTTGTTTTCTTCTACACTTGTGCATTCACCATTCATTCACATATGCATGCATGCTCCTATGATCCTAGGGTTAGAACCCTCTTTAAATAGACAATCGTTAAAAGTTCTAGATCATAATCAATAGTTCATAATTCATCTTTTTTTATCATTTCCTTTTGATTTTCTAATTGGTTGATTTGATTTCCTTTGGATCATTACCTTCTATAATGATGTGTACTCTCTATCATAACTATATTTACAATCATTAAATATTGTATGGAAGTTGGCCAAAATGATTTACATAAGTGTTTGTGTGATTACAAACTCATATAACAAACTAGTGTGCTTGGCATTTGAATATTCTGACACTTGGATGTAATTAACACTCATACTAGCACTGGGCTTCTACATACTTGTTTCTTACTATTTTCTTGAAAAAAACTATCTTTTCAATATGCCCAGTCTCCATTTTGTTAGCTCAGCTTATATGTGTGCTCAATCTTAACTAGGTGCTCAGCAATCTTTAACTTTCTTGGCCTTTACTAGATTACTTGATCATAGTGATGATCATTCATCCTTTCTTGGTAAATAACTAAGTGTTTAGACACTAATAGGAAACATAGGTGTAGAGATCAACAATCTCCCCCTTTGACATTAATGGAAAAAAAACTTTGTCATGAAATGTTTGTCCATGCAAATAATGATGCTCCTTGTGAGACTATAATTCTATCTCTAATTAGAGAATTTTGATGTTGTGACATCTAATAACTCCTATTTTCCACTTTTCTATACAATCTCCTTTTTCCTTGCACATTTCCCCCTTTCTTTTTTCAATAATGGCTTGGGGTTATTGGGTTTAGCTTGTGTTTATCAAAAAACTATTTATGGCTTGCCAAATTTTTTGCATAGCCTTTAGTCCATTGGTCCTTTACTTTCTCCAAAACTTGGAATTGAATTTCTAGCTCAATAGATAGATCAATTAGACCTTCAATATGTGGAAAATGTGTATCATTTTTCAAGTTATTATGTGTTATAGATACTTCATTCTGAATTATCTTCAAATGTGGTAATGACTAGAATTGAATTAATATCAACTTATTGATTATTTCACCATCTCTAGTCGTGAGCTCGGCTAACCTCTGCATGTCAACTTATTTTATGAGAGTGAGTTTGAACTTATGTCCTTGCCCAATGAAATAACACTTTCCCACATATAAGCATGTAATAACTCAATGGAACATTGATTTTCTAGTGTAAATGACTCAAAATCATATAGCTCTATTTATAATGAATGAATATTCCTCAAAATTGCCTCTAAGTGTGTGACTAAATTGGAAAGTTCTACTTGTCTATTTACAAGTTCATGAGAGACTTTCTCCAATATTTTATTCTCAAATGTTCTCTCAAGCCATTGTATCAATTTTTCATTGGTCTCTATATCTTCTAATTAAAATTTATCAACTATATACACCAACTAATCCAAAATTTGATATTGATTATTGAAGTCAGTTATGCCAAATGCATCCACAAAAATGTCTTTAATAGGGCATAATACTTTTTTTTTTTGTGCTCTCTTCAGAGTTGTTCTTTCTTTTCCTTGTGACTCAACAAGATTTGTAATTCCTACATTTTCTCCAGTGTAAAATTATTCAAGTCATACATGTGTAAAGTAATTACCTCATCTAGATTTATTGACTTATCTATCATCTCTTATAAGTGAGTTATAATCTGAGATCATGGAGTTGTATCACTAGGTAGAGATATTTACAATTGCTTACCCTTCTCCATCAATCTAGATATCCTTTTGTTTCCTCACTTGAGTAGGTGTCACCTATTTTTTAGGTGTTCTATTCAATGGTTATGATGTCTTTGCACTTGGAAATTGTACAACAGCTTGTGAAGCTTCTTGCTCCTTTGATTTATTTTCCTCTTATGTTGACTATGTGACCTTGACCTCTTCTATCTTCACTTTTGTCTAAAGTATAGGTGTATAAGTAAATTGTGAAAACACAATTATAGCCTTGCCTTGTTGCTCAAAACTTCTATCCACCATAATTTATGTAACCTCAAAATTATTAGTCTTTGCATTCTCAATCTTTGGATAATCTACAATTTGTAGCAAAATTGGATTTGTACAAGGTAGATTTGTGTCTAACATTAAACTCTACATGTCTTCCTCAATTAGTACATTTTGATTTTGTGGAAGTGTTTTGGAAACATCCCTAATGGTAACAACTTCATGTTGTTCACACTGGGCTACTAATTGCCAAATTTCTTCTGCTAGTTTAGAAACTTCTTCCTTACATGTACCTCCAAATTCTATTGGATCTTTTCCATCTCTAACTTATACTATTAGAGTAAGCAATCCAAATTCTTATTTCCATATTCAAGTATTATCTTTGTCAGCTTCATGAGCTTTATTTTTTAGATTTTGTATGCCCTATCCCTTGGCACAAATTTCTTTAAAAAATCTTTGAGGGATATAGACATATGTTTCTTCCCTAAGATTGGCATAGCTTGTGCCAATGTAGTTTATCTTACTTACTTTTCTATAAATAATGCCCACTTCCATTTAATATCAATTTTTTGATACAAGTGTATTAGGAATCCATCTCCTAGTTCCAAAGGTGTAGATCTAAATTTGATCATCATATCAATCATATCTTCTTCAAGCTTAACTTGATCATCATTATTCAAAGAATCATAAGTAATATGCTTGAATCCTACAAAATTTGTTGACTCTCTAATATTTTCACATATGTGATCTACTATCATCGAAGGAAGTCTCTTCATGATTGGCAATTTACTCAGTTCATCAAACTTAGTTTCTTCATCATTTTCTTCCTCCTCTTGTGCTATGATTAGTGGTGAGATAGTTGGTTTCCTCTTAGATGGACTTTTTTTTTGTTTTCACAGTTAGGGGTTGATCTATCTTTGATCTTGTTATGATCTTTCCTTTAGGATCTTGAGGTGTAATAATCTTCTACACACCTTTACTAAGATTAACTTTAACTTTTGGATCAAGAATTATTACTTTCTTCATCTTCCTTTTCTTTTCAGTTTTGGTCATGCTTTTCTTTGTAGTCAATTCAACCTTGATCATTTCATATGTGTTGAATTGTGTGGCATTTGCATCTATATCTTCAATCAAAAGATCAGTCACTACTATTGTAACCTCATCAACATTGACCTCATAAGGAATAGGTCTCAACCATGCAATCCTTGGTAATACTTCCTAAGCATGTACAAAATTTGTGTCTACTACAAAACATATCTCATCATAATATTTATCTAAGACTAATTTAGGGATCTTCATTTAATTTCTCATTTTAATTTTTAATACTTCAAAATAGTCATCCATTATAGCTTCAAAATTTTCTCTCAATTGACTTATGAGCTCATTTATCTATTCCATAGTTGTCTTGTGCATTTCCCACAGTATAGTACCAAATATAGGAAAATAATTTTGTACATAAAATAATATATAGACTAGCAAAGATCCAAACTTACATGATGTGTTATTTTCTTTTATAATTGCTCCCAAATTCTTTGTCAATTGTTGCAGTTGCAGCTTGACAAGGTCATAAGTATGATCCTTTTTGACAATTTTGTAGTCTAGGTTTATTGTAACACATGGCACATTGTTCAATCTGCTAGATTGGTAAAATTTGTGTGTTATCACAAGAACTAAAAATTCAATCACAAGATCTTCAATTCCATCAATTGACATCACTCAAAAATTCCATTTTTCTTTGGTTAATAAGAACGAATACTCAAATTTGATAAATACCTCCAAAATTCCATTTTAGGTCTACTACATGTCTTCATACTTGGTAGGTGTATGATAGATAGCTCGGTCTTCATTCTCATTGGGTCCACATTACCTTACTTGAAAAATAGCAAATAATTTGGTAAACACATTACTTTAGTTAATTGTCTAGTCCATATTGTAATGCCTAGTCCATATAGACTGTAACACTAATGCTTAGTACTTCATGTTGCAAATGATTATGTTTTACTTTTCACTTTATAGACTTGTTCTTGGTGCATCTTTTCTTATGCAAATATGAATTTTTAACACATTTAAGTTAGGAGATGATGTAAAATATATCATTGAATATATAGTTCCTACATACCTTCCCTATTTAATTAGTTGTGGTATGATCACCTAATCCATTGGATTGGGTGATCTCAACTTTACTTGCTCCACTACTTCTAGCTTTCACTATTTTTGTCAATGTTTTCTTTATCTCAACTTTTTCATTCCATTATTTGGTGTTGGTGCTTTGGTTCTATAGTTTCTACTAACATGTCCAACTTTGAGACAGCTAAAATATATTATTTCTCCATTCAAACAATTCTTTTAATTTCCTCTTAAATGTGTCTTAATGCAATTCTCTACAATGTGTCAATACTCTCCATAATAGTGACAATTATACCATGTATTTTAATCCCAATTAGAGGAATTTCCTTTTCTTAGTACATGTGCTTGTTTCTCAGGTGTCCAATTGGATTTTGTCTTGAGTCTGCATTCATTATCTCTATGTCCATATTTTTGACAATTTTAGCAATGTCCTTGAAATCTAGTTATTATGGGTGAAAAAAAATTATTTGATCTACATTCATGTGCTTGGTGTCCTTCCTTCTTCCAATTAAAGCAATTACCAATATACTTAGGTTTAGAAGCTTGCATACCATTCTTTCTTCTACATATGTTGGTTGTGTGTTCAAGTTTTTCATAATGATGACATATAGGTGTGCCTTTTCTTTTTGCAATTATTTGTTCTCCACTCATTGATGATTCACCTTCTCTAGTAGATGAAAAATGTTTGTTTTATCCTAGTCTAAAAGTATCTCTTGTTTATCTTAGTGATCTCATCAATTTTTCAAAGTATTTTACAACCTCAATTGGTTCGTTCATTATTTCCAGAAGTTTATTTTCATTCCTCAACTCATCTCTTAGTTGTTCATTTTGTGAACTTAAATTTTTCATCTACGTGTCCTTTCTATTTGCTTGCTAAGTTGTAATTATTAGTTGATTCATCTTATCCAACTAATTATTTGTGAGCTTATGTACTTAAAATGATTTCTCTTTAAGTTTGGTTGTCATTTTTCTTTTATTTTCTTTGGCCATGAATTTTTCTTCTTTAGATTTCTTTTTCGTTTTCTCAATTACTTCACATAGTCTTACTGATTGGGTTTCTTGTTCTCTTTTTAGTCCATTTTCCTCTTTTCTTAGAATATTGTTCTTCTCCAATAGTTTTTCTATTGCTTTGTCATTTTTTCCAACTTTTTTGTTGTCAAATAGTCCTTTTGTATCTATTTCCTTATATAGTGTGTCATTTTTATGAATTGCTATCACTTTCCTTTTTCTCAATGATTTCCTTAACTCTTCTCTTGCTCCTTCAAGTTGTTGCAATATGATCTAGATTTCAATCATTTGTTTCTCAATGATTTTTCCCATCTTGTATCCCTCCATCTCCAAGATTTGTTCCTCTCAAGATACCAAGCTTCTTCCAAGAGAACTTTCTCTTATACCAATTGTTGAAGGATTTAATGGGAAACAATATATTGAGAGGGGGTTGAATTAGGATCTTAAACTTTAACTTGCAAATACAAATGACTAATTTCATGCCTAATTCATCTCATGTCTAAAATAACACATCAAAATTGTAATGTTTAACTATAAATGAAATATCACATCCATGAAAAGATTCAATATAGAACAGAAATGATTTGGTAACCCAGAAACACTTCACTATAAATGTAAAACTGGGGTGGGGATGAAACACAAAAATATTCATTATTGCAACAACAAAGTTAACCTATTAGGGTTACAAGTTTGATCATAATATATGATCTACCCTATAAGGGGTCTTCCCTATTTAAAGCTTCAAGACTATTAGGTGTTACCCTATTAAAGTATTTTACACTTACACATCAAGTAAGGACTATGTTAGGAGATTTATATAGATCTGTGAGGATTACTTGGTAAAGAGATTTTCCCTGATTCAATCTTGCTAAAAACTAATTTAGTACCTAACCCTTGGTTTTCTCTATAAGCTGATTTTGGATCTCCTCTATATAATGTCTTGATCTAATCTCTTAATCTAATGTCTATGTTCAGTCCTTCACTACTTGGATTTCATTGTCTGATATGGTTCCAAACTTAGTCTTTCGTTATCTATTCTATCCTTCTTTACTTCTATACTTGCACATTCACACATTTTTTCACACACACATGCATACTCCTATGGTCCTAGGGTTAGAACCCTCTTTAAATAGACAATCTTTGAAATTTTTGGATCATAATCTATAGTTCATAATTCATCTTGTTTTGTTGTTTCCTTCCAATTTTTAAATTGGTTTATTTTCTTTCCTCATGATCATTACCTTTTTTAATGATGTGTAATCTCTATCTTAAATATCTTTGCATTCATTAAATATCATATAAAAGTTGGCCAAAATGATTTGCATAGGTGTTAGTGCAATTACCAACTCATATGACAAAACTAGTATGCTTGGTAACTAAATGCTCTGATACTTAGTTGTAATTAATATTCATACTAGTACTCATCTTCTACATACTTGTTTCTTATTGTTTTCTTGTCAAAAACTTATATCTTTTTAATTTTCTCAATATCTATTGTGTTAGCTCATCTTATATGTGTCCTCGATCTCAACTAGGTTCCTTGACAATCTTTGACTTGCTCAACCTTTACTAGATGACTCATTTGTAGTGACAATTATTCATCCTTTCCTAGTAAATGACTAAGTCTTTTGATACTAATAGGAAACATAGGCATAAAGATCAACATCTTTGTCTATTACTCTACTAGTCTTCACATAAATACTACTATGCTGACTTCAGTGAGAAATATAGTCATGAATGCAACATGTCAATCATACTAGCAATCTCCACATGCTCTAGAAATGCTTAGGATACTCCCCCAAAGAGTTACCATCATCATTCATGCTAACAACCCCTCTCTCCTTCTGCATCAACAAATCCAAGAATAAGGGCAGAATTAGCTAATGTCGAGCCATCTATGAAGAAAGGGATGGTCATAATTACTAAACTAAGTAACTACAGTACAAAGAAGAATAAAAGACAAGCCACTGTGATGTAGGAGCATCCTAGGCTTGCTATAAATCCTATAGAATGGTTTCATTTGGCCTTGGAGTTGAGGAACTTAGTCAAAGAAAGATGTGTGACCCAGTCAAAGAAGGAGGAGGTACTTAATTATTGAAGGCACTCAACATGCACTCAGAGCTCAATGATGTTGGTTGATATTTTGACCAACTAGCTTACTCATTGAAGGGACTCAGTCACCAAAGGAGGAACTCAACATATATTGTAACTTAATTTACACTAGGAACTCGACAATGGTGTTTCTCAAGTTGGCTTGATTAATGAAGGGTTCATTTATGCTTGGTGGTGGTTTCTGACACTCAGTCATGTCTTGGTCTTTGTGGTGCTTGAGTTTTTTATAGTGTGAGATAGCCTTGGCATTTAATTTTGTTATATGTATTTAATTTTTGCTATATTTGACTTGTGGCTTGCATGGGAATTTAATGTAAGGGTTTATTTTAATTTTTATTGGGTTAGAATGACCTATGGCTTAGTTGGGTATAAGTAGGGGTGTATTGTTGAATCTTAAGAGAATCATCTAGCTTGGAGAAGAGGATGTGGTAGAAGAGAAAATTTTGAGAAGGGCTAGTAGTTAAGGCTTAGGAAACAAGGAGATTTCTTAGTGGGCTTGCAAGCACAAGTTGAGATCTTTCTTAGAGATTTCTACTAGAGTGTGGATATGGACTAGCTAAGTGTTGAGTTGGATCTTGAGGGATCTTTCAAAAGTATTTTTGTTGTAATTTTATTGTATTTGATCAAAAATTGGAAGGCATAAAAGTCAGACACATTGCATATAAAATATTATTATATGAATAAAGTGTTGAGAATTGGTATCAAATCTTGCACCATTATTGTGTTTTCATTGTGTAGTTATTTCTAGGGATCTAAATTACATCTACTAGGGGTACCCTTAGATTCCCACTACATCAGGTGGTATCAGAGGTCAGTTGTTCCTGAGTCTGTAGACCAAGTGCTGAATTTGAGGCAGTCTACACCAATACTTTGGTGAAGGCTCGAAGTGAAGATTGATCTTGTGGATTTGATTGATCTTCTAGATTTTTGGATTTATTGATTTAGGTTTGCAAGGATCTTAGAAGATTCCTCCAAGAAGATTGGACCCTAGGGAGATTTATTATCATAGTGATGTTGTGGAAAAAAGGATCTCAGAGAAGATTAAAGAAGAATTTAGATCTAAGATGGCACTGTTGGAAGCATTGATGATACTTCTATGTGGGACTATTTTAGAAATATGATTATATCATTATCATGATGATATGTTACATTCATGATTTTTTTTTTCATTGATGTCAATATAGTAGTTTTTTGTGGTATTTGACAAAAGAATGAGGGTAAAGATCAAGTTGGTATGGATAGCTAATTGAGCATTTTCACTAAGCAAGGTTAAACAAAAACCATAATAAGTGATTAGTATATGTATCTAACCTCAAAAGAATAAGATATTAAGTCTAGAAGAAGTTTTGCAAGTTTTGGAGAAAACTATTCTACACTAGAGTTTACAGAGGCATGTTCTGGTAAACTTGTTATATCTCTTAGCAGAGTTGTTATTCTAAGAAGACAAATTTAAATATGTGAAGAAGATACTCAATAGATGACATAGCTAAGCTCACTCATCATAAAATTAGATGTACAAAAAGATATTCAAGTTACAAGTTAAAAGATTAATGTTATCACTAAGTGTAACGTATTCTTAATGAGGTCCTATAATAATTAATTGAGAATGTGTAATAGCCAACTTAGAGAATTGTTTTATGGATTTGGTATAAAGGAAGGACATTTTATTTTATCATGGATGAGATAGATGAATGATTATAAGAAGCATGAAGAGTAGAGAGAATGTGAAGGAAACTTCATTGTTGATGTTTTATTGTGAGATCCAAAGTTTGATGCTTGGATCTAAGGTTTGTGACCTAGTCTAAAAGGTTTGATAGTGATTTTTCTAGTTGATAGGACAAAGGAAAGAAGTTAAATTATAGTATAGACAATTATTCTACAAGGATAAGTTGAAAGATCAGTTGGATAGTGAGTTCGATGATCTTGCCTCAAAAGCTATTGGACAGTGGGTCCTTCTATCTTTCACAACTCCTAATAGGGTTGGCATAACTCCTAATAGGTTGGAATCTCCTAACAAGGATTCAAAGTCTCCTAATAACAACTTATATGTACTAAATGTTGTAATAGACTCCTAACAGGGTCTATCCTCTAACAAAGAGTATTTATATTAGTACATCATCTTGTGGGTATCATTTTCATCAAGGTTTACCCTCTGATCAAGGTTTTCCCTAGTTAACATATCTAGTGTAATTGTGTATGTGCATCTTTATATAATTGTTGTTTACTTTGATTGAATGGTTGAAAATATTTTAGGTTGATAATTATTGTATAATTAATTCAAACACCCCCCACCCCCCCCGCCCCCCCCCCCCATTTATATTAGTCAACTATTGTTCCTAAAAATTGGTATTAGAGCATCAAGTCTTTGAAGATAAAGTTTAACAACTTTGGGAGATCTTGGAAAACATATTTAAAAAGGATAGTTAAAAGTTTGATGGAATAAATTATGACAGCTATAGGGAAAAGATGAATGTGGGTCTAGGATATTGGATCTTTACAAAATCAAAAAGAAAATCATTGTTGAAAAAGATTTGGAATCTTGCACCAAGGAAGAAAGGGAAATTTTCATGTGTGACATGAGAGCTAGAGAAGCACTATTGTCTGCACTTCCTAAAATTGAGTACAACTAGGTAAAATCACTTTATACTTCTCATGAGATTTGGAAAGCTTTGGAAAATATTTTTGAAGGTGATAACATTCTAATAATTTGAGGTTACAAAGCTAGATTTGTGCATTTCAAGATTTTCAGATGATGGAAGATGAATCTATAAGAACATTTATAGATAGGATATCAAAAATTACTACATGTATCAAATCTCAAGGAGGAACCAAGTAAAACAATTAGGTGATCTGGAAGATATTAAAGAGCATAACACCACCATTTAAACAAGAATTTCAAATGATATAGTTGTTGATCTCTTGTACCAAAGATTTCACAAAGGAAACATTACATGGGAAACTTGAAGCAGTTGAGAATGAGCTTAGACATTCCTAAGAATGAACTAGAATAGAAATAGCTTTCAATGCCCTAAATATTTGA
Organism: Cupressus sempervirens; assembly: GCA_028749045.1. NCBI lineage: Eukaryota > Viridiplantae > Streptophyta > Pinopsida > Cupressales > Cupressaceae > Cupressus > Cupressus sempervirens. Next base: position 748,277,419 of record CM053783.1, read on the forward strand.
CCTAACTTATCAAGGAACACAAGTGCCAGAGGAGAATTTGCTAGCAGTAGTGAATCCGATGAGGACAAAAAGATAGAAGAATGAGTAGCCCTTCAGGTAAGAAGAGAAAAAGATGGTAAGAAAAAAATTAAATGTTCAAATTGTAATGAGTTTGGTAACTATGCATCTAAGTATCCTAAAAGAGAGAAAAACTAAAAAAGGAAAGTTCAAACCTACAAGATATAGAGAGTGTTTGTATGCAAATGAAGAAGATGATTCTAATGAACAAGTAGTAAGTGTTAGTGATGATGAAAGAGGATTTGTAGCTATTAAAGAAGAAAGTCCAAAGAAGATGGATTTGGTTCATTGGTTGAAAAGAAATCTAACTAGATAACTGATAGTGGTTGTTCACATCATATGATTGATCATATAAACAAGTTTGTTGATTTCAAAAGTCATGATGGAGGCATTGTCAAAGTTGGAAATAATGCAGCTTGTGATGTTAAAGGTATTGAATCTATAACTCTTAATGGTAAGACTAACACTAAGGATGTATATTTTTTTAATGGTTTGAAACACAATCTTCTAAGTGTTTGACAACTAATGGATCAAGGTTATCAGTTATAGTTGATAGAGAAGACATGCATGATCAGAGAAAAATATGGAAAGGTAATTGGAATAAAAACTAGATCTAGAGCTAATGTATTATAGTTGAACCCAACTAAAATGACATGTTTGGTTACTAAGGTAGATGATAGTTGCTTATTGCATAAGAGATTTTTTCAAAAAAACTTTGATAGTATTGTGAAAACTAGTAGTATGTTTGTAGTTAGAGATTTTCCTAAGATTTTTATGCCTAGTAACACAATTTGTAAGGAGTGTGTATTGGAAAAACATACCAGAACTTCTTTTCCAAGCAAGAAATTTACTACTATAGCTAAGTTGGAGATTGTACATATAGATCTTAGTGGTCCTAAAAAGACTAAAGAATTCTATGGTGAAAGGTTTTTTATGATCTTAGTTGATGATTTTTCTAGAATAATGTGGGTTGCATTTATTAAAGAAAAATCTAAGCCATTTGATAAGTTCAAGATTTTCAAGAATAGAGTTGAGAATGAATCAAGTATGAAGATTAAAATTTTAAGATTAGATAGAGCAAGATAATTTACTTCAAATAAGTTTAACATCTTTTGTGAAGCTAATGGAATCAAAAGACATTTATCGGCTCCAAGAACCGTTAAAAAAAATGGCATTGTAGAGAGAAGAAACAGGTCCACAATAGAAGTAGTGAGAGCTATGTTAGCTGAGAATGATATATCCAACATGTTTTGGAGAGAAGCTATGAATATAGAAGTCTACACTATGAAAAAAGTGAAAGTCAGGAAAAACACAAACAAGACCCCTTATGAACTATGATTTGGTCACTCACCTACAATTAAGTATTTCAAAAATTTTGGCAATAAATGTTACATCAAAAGAGATGATGATATTGGTAATTTTGGTGCTAGAAATAATGAAGGTATGTTACTTGGTTATTCATTGAAAAGTAGAGCATATAGATGTTATAATTAGAGAACTAAGACTATTATGGAAAGTACAAATGTAAGAGTTGATGAGAAATTCATGATACAAGAAAGAGTAGTTGATTACAATTCTGATGGTGAGAATGTTGTTACTAAGCCAAGGAATGATGAAGTATTCTTTGAGACTAACAATGATTTGTAGAATGAATGTGAGCAAAGGCAAGAACAAAGCTTAGAAACTTTAGTAGAGCTAAGAGTTAAGATAACAACTCCTACTTATGGTAAGAATATGATAAAGAATCATCCATTAGAGTAGATAATCAAAAGTAGAGATAAAGGTGTGATTACAAGAAGTAGAATCAATGAAGAACTACGTCTGATTTCTTAAGCTTAACCAAAGAATGCAAATGAAGCATGTAAAGATGACTATTGGAAGCAAGCTATGAAAGAGGAATTGGATGAGATAGTGAAGAATGAGACATGGGATTTTGTCCCTAGACCAGTAGACAAGAATATGATAGGAACAAAATGGGTATTCAAGAACAAGATGAATGAACAAAGTGAAGTTGTAAGGAACAAAGAAAGATTGGTATGTAAAGATTACTCATAGAAAGAAGGAATAGAATATGATGAAACCTATTTTCTTGTGGCAAGAATAGATGTTATTCTTAGCCTATGAAACACATAATAAATTCAAAGTGTATTAGATGGATGTCAAGTTAGCATTTTTGAATGGAGAACTTGAAGAAAAGGTATACATGGAACAGCCTAAAGGTTGTCCTTTAACAGATGACAATGACATAATATGTGGATTGAAGAAAGAATTGTATGGCTTGAAGAAAGCACCCAAGACATGGTATGCAAGGTTAGACAAGCATTTAACAAAGCTTGGATTTGGAAAAGGTATGGTAGACAGTAATCTATACTAGAAAGAAATAGATGATGGATTGATGATTTTGGTAATTTTTGTTGATGATATCATATTTGGAGGAAATGATAATGAAAGTGAAAAGTTTTTAGAAGAAATGAAGAAGGAATTTGAAATGAGCATGATAGGAGAAATAAAATATTTCCTAGGATTATAGATTGTACATGACAAAGAAGGAAACTTTATTTTTTAGACTAAGTATTTGAAAAATCTATTGAAAAGGTTTAGTTTGGAAACATGTAAACTAGTTGGAATACCTATGGTAACTAGACACAAGTTATCTACAAATAATGAGACACCTATTGTTGAGAAAAGGAAGTACAAATATATGATTGGCGGGTTGCAATATCTGACTCACATAAGGTTGACTATAGAAAATGTAGTTGGAATTTTTGCAATATTTCAAGCCGATCTCAAAGAAGCACATTATGCAGTACTCAAAAGGATATTTAGATATCTTAAAGGAACACTAGAGTTTGGATTGTAGTATGGTAGATCTAATTATTTTACTTTATATGCTTATACTAATGTTGATTGGGTAGGTAGTATGGATGAAAGAGAGAGAACCAATGGTGGAACCTTCTTTCTTGGAGGAAGATTGGTTTCTTGGTTAAGCAAGAAGCAGGACTGTAACTCAAAAAGTCTAAAGTAGAATGTGTTATAATAGAAAAAAATTGTAATCAAATTGTTTGGATGAAGTAGATACTAAAGGATATAAGGATAGAACTCAATGAACCTATTTTTCATACATTGTGATAACACAAGCACAATGAATATGTCTAATAATCTAGCTTTGCACTCTAAGACTAAGCGCATTTCTATCAAATATCACATCTTGAGAGAGGAAGTCCTAGAAAAGGAAATTATATTGGATTATGTAAGCACCAAGGAGAAAATTGCAGATAATTTCACCAAGCCTCTTCCCAAAGAGACTTTTGAGTATTTATGAGGTATGTTAGGGGTTATGCCCCTTCCTACATCATAGTAGATGATGCAAAAGTGCATCAATCCAATGTAATAGAACACTATTATTTGTCTAGACTAAATTTTGATGCTTCCTATATGGGGGACTATCTGTGACATGCCTATTCATCTAGGACTGATGCAGGAGCATCCTAGGCTTGCCTACAATCTTGCATGTTTGGAGGAATTTTGGTTAAGTGTTGAGGAGCATGGAGCTTAGATTTGGGTGGTGCTATTCTTTCATGGTCTAGGATGTGTTGGAGGTATATTGTACAACCTTTCCTCATGATTTCATAGAGATTAAATGGATTGAGTTGAAGTTTGAACTATTTTTACCTTGTTGTTGGAACTATATTTTTTTTGGTTCCTAGGTGCCTATTGCAGAGTGTATAACTAATTATTCTTAATGAGTGAGAGGATAAACACTTCAATAATTAAAGAGGGCATATATTTCTTCCTTTTATCAAGAGAATAGGTGCTAATTCATTATAGGTTGGGAGATACGAAAATTCTCCTAGAGTATCAATTTCTGGCAGTTTCATGTGATAGTATATTGTTCATGACTTTCAATATGGATGCACACTTTTCCTTGGGTAATAAGCCTTTGCATGTTTAATGGTTTGTAGAGGAACTAAATTTCTATCTATAGTTAAAAGCATGCATTATAATTCAATTTTAACTAGGAGATATTGTGATTTTACTTGAATATTAATTTCTAGACATTTAATTGTTCTTACAAGCCAACTTGTGGCATTTAATTTATGTATTTGTATTTAATTTGTGTTTTGGGCTAACTTGTGGCTTAGATTGGTATAATTAGGGGTTTTTTGGATTGTTTTAGTCATATTTAATTAGGATAGAATGAAGGATAGATGCAAATTTGAAGAGCTAGAACTATGGCTTAGGAACTAAAGGATCTCTTGGTGGACCTCAGGGTACAATTGTGGATTTTTCTTGGTGTTCTTATCCAATTGTGTATCTAGATTAGCTAAGATAGAGTTTTGCAAGTTGGATCTTATAGAACTAATTTTTTAAATACTATTTGTATTTTTCCCTAACCCAGATGGCCTTATAATCAGGCATATTGCATGTAATCAATTATATTTTATGAATAAAAGATTGTGATTTGGTATCAGATTTTGCATTATTATTTCTTGTTGTTTTGTTTCTAATTTGTGGTTATATTATTGGGGGCTAGGGCTCTCCTTTGGGGATTCTCCTACCTTTCAGTACATTAGGTGGTATTAGAGCGAAGGTTTTTCCTGAGGGTGTTGACAGATCATCGAAGCTAAGGTAGTTTACACCAAGATTTGCAAAGAAGGTTGATCTTGTGACTGATTGATCTTCTTGATTGGTGGATTTTTTGCCTAGGGTTTACTAAAATTTTGGAAGATTCCTATAAGAATATTGGACCCTAGGGAAATTAGTAATCATAGTAATGATGTAGAAGAATAGATCTCAAAGAAAATGAGATCAAAGTTCAAATCTAAGATTACATTGATGAAGAGTGACATGATTGTTGAAAGTATAAGTGCTTTAGGTGGTGTACCTAGGCATGTGGGTACTAAAGGAAGTTATGAGGAAGTTTTTGAAGACTTTGAAGCTACTAGATCTAGCGGTGAGGATAGAACTGATTGTGTGAAGCGACATATTGGAACTGGGGTTGATTAGTTTGCTAGACCTAGATCTCATTTGAAGCTGAAGCATAAGATGGAGATTTCTAGTTTTTTAGGTACTTTGAATCTTGAAGATGTAATTGATTAGATTAGTGAATTGGAAGACTACTTTGAGCTTGAGGATATTAAGGATCCACTCAAATTGAGATTGGCACAAACTAAGTTGAAGGGACATGCTACTCTTTGGTGGAAAGAACTACACAGAGATAGAGAAGAGGAAGGTGAAATGAAGATCACTAGATGGAAATTGATGGTGACTAAGTTGAAGGCTAAGTTAAATCCTCCTAATTATTATCTTGAGTTTTTTAAGAGGTTACAGAATCTGAAACAAAATGATATGTCTATGAAATATTATACAGAGGAGTTCTACAAGTTGACTATTCAGTCTGGCCATAGAGAATTGTTCAAGGAGAAGGTAGCATAGTATATTAATGGTTTGAGATTAAATATTTAGGATGAGGTTGGTATGTTGAATATTTTTTTAGTTGAGGATGCTTATCAGTATGCTTTGAGAGTAGAGGATAAGATAAAGATGAAGAATCAAGCTAGTTCCTGAGGGAAGGAGAATTAGGATAGTTTAGCACAAGCTAAACCAAAAGAAGAAGGTGAACCAAAACCTATTGATCAAAAAAAGAGGAAAAATGGAGATGGGTTAAAAAGTAGTTGCTAAAAGTGTGGTCAAGAAGGGCATAGATATTTTGAATGTTTGATTGGGAGGACAACTACTATTGTGAATGATGTTGTAGTCAAAGATAGTTAGCCTGAGAAAGGAGAGAGTTTGTTGGCTTAATAAGTACTAATTAGTGAGATGACATTGGATTCTTGTCAGAGAACTAGTTTTTTCAAGACTTGTTGTAAGTCTAGTGGTAAAGTTTCCAAGGTGATTGTGGATGATTGTAGTATTGATAACCTTGTTGTTGAGGAGATGGTTTAGAAACTTGGTTTAAAGATAATGAGACATCCTTATCCTTATATGATTGGTTGGTTGTAAGGTGAGAATGCTTTGGAAGTGAGGGAGAAATGTCTTGTTGGTTTCTAGATTGGGAAATATAAGGATCAATTGTTGTATGATATTGTGGATATTAATAGTTGTCATGTGTTACTTGGAAAACCTTGGCAGTACGATTGCAGGGTTGTGCATAATTGTGTTAGGAATGTGTTTACTATCTAGAAAGGTGGAAGGAAGTTTTCCCTAATTCCTTTTTAGAATGAATAACTTGATAAGAGGAACCTAATTAATGATAGCCAAGTTGATTTGGCAGATTCTGAGAAGGTTAGAGATCAACATGGAAAGTAGACTTATGGAACACCTATGGTGGATGTGAAGAAGAAGAAGAAAAATAAGGGAAAGATTGTGCAAGTTGAAGACTTGGAGGGCATATATGTGAAGAACCAATTTGGGATTTATGTGATGAATCCCAAAAGATTTTCTTCCAATTACTAGAACATCTATTCAAACCTAGGGTGTTTGATGTAGGAGCATCCTAGGCTTGCCTACAATCCTGCGTGTTTGGAGGAATTTTGGTTAAGTGTTAAGGAGCATCGAGATTCTATTTTAGTGGAGCTATGCTTTCATGTTTTGGGATGTGTTGGAGACACATTGGAGAACCCTTCCTCATGATTTCATAGATATTGGATGGATTGAGTTGAAGTTTGAACTATTTTTAACTTATTGGTGGAACTATGTTTTTTTCTGGTTTCTAGGTGCTTGTTGCAAAGCATATGACTAATTGTCCTTAATGAGTGAGAGGATGAGAACTTAAAATATTGAAGATTACCTAGACTAATTCCTTTTTTTCAAGAGCATAAGTTCTAGTTCATTATAGGTTGGGAGATATGGCAATTCTCCTAAAGTATCATTTTTTGGCAGTTTCGCATGTTAGTCTATTGTACATGAATTTCAGGATGGATGTGCACTTTTCCTTAGGGAATAAGCCTTTTTGGATTTAAGTGGTTGTAAAGGACCTAAATTTCTATGTATATTTCAAAGCATGAGTTCTAATTCAATTGGAAATAGGAGATATTGTGATTTTACTTAGATATCAATTTTTGGACATTTAGTTGTTATTGTGGGCCAACTTGTAGCATTTAATTTGTGTTCTAGGCTGACTTGTGGCTTATATTGGTATAAGTAGGGGTCTTATGGAGTCTTTTGGTCATATTTAGTTGATATGGAATGAAGGATAGATGTGAATTTGAAGAGCTAGAGCTGCGGCTTAGGAACTAGAGGATCTTTTGGTGGACTTGAGGGTACAAGTGTGGATTCTTCTTGGTGTTTTTATCCAGTTGTGTATCTAGACTAGCTAAGATTTGGTTTTGTAAGTTGGATCTTGTTGGATCTTTCAAGACTAATTTTTTAATTTCTCTTTGTATTTGGCCCTAACCCGAAAGCCCTTATAGCAGAGCATATTACATGTAATCAGTTATATTTTATGAATAAAAAATTATGATTTGGTATCAGATCTTGCATTATTTTTTCCTGTTGTTTTATTTCCACTATGTGGTTATATTTTTGGGGGCTAGGAAATCTCCTTTTGGGATTCTCCTACCTTGCACTAGGTCAAGGACTCTTGTTGGATGTTGTTTTGAATAGTGTCTTTTAACAGTTGTGCTAGTCAGAGATAGTTGTTGCAAAGGTTGATGGTTGCTGAAACCTTTGACATTAATGTCAATAGGGGAGAATTTATAGCATAAAAAATAATTTGAGCATTGAAAAATAGTTTGATATAGAGCACATTGAGGTATATTAGTGAGGGAGATTGATTGATGAAGAGGATTTGAAAAGAATGGTTAACAGTCTTTTACAGTTGTTATCTTTGGAACTAGATGTTTTTCATATAAGTTGCCATCAATGCCAAAGGGGGAGATTGTTGGAAGCATGAATGTTGATGATAGTTCTATCAAGGAGTATTGTAGAAACATGATTAGATCATTATCATGATGATATGTTACATTGATGACTTTGTTTGTCATTGATGTTAACATAGTAGTTTTTTGTGGTATTTGACAAATTAACAATGGTAAAGATCAAGTTGGTATGGATAGCTAGTTGAGAATTTTCACAGGAAAGGTTCATGGGAGACTATACTAAGTGTCTATTATATGTAGATAATCTTAGAAGCATAAGATATTAAGTCTGGAAGAAGTTATGCAAATTTTGGCGAAGATTGTTCTGATATAGAGTTTACAGAGACATGTTCTAGTAAACTTGTTATATCTCTTCGTAGAATTCTTATTCTAAGAAGCCACCATTAAAGATGTGAAGAAGATATTTTGGAGATGACATAGCTAATCTCACTCATCAAAAATGTATATGTATGAAAAATTATTCAAGTTATAGGGAAGAAGAATGATGTTATTGCTAAGTGTAATGTGTTCTTAATGAGGTCCTACAATAATTAATTGAGAATGTGTAATATTTGACTCAAGGAACTATGTAATGGATTGGGTATAAAGGAAGGACATTTTCCTTTATCATGGATGAGATGGATGAATGGTTGCAAGAAGCACAAAGAGTCGAATGTGAATATAAGTAGAGAAGAGAAAATGTGAAGGAAACATCATTGCCAAGTTTTTATTGTGAGATCCAAAGTTTGATACTTGGATCCAAGATTTGTGACCTAGTCTACAAGGTTTGATAATGATTGGTCTGGTTGATAGGATATAGGAAAGAATTTAAAGTATAGTACAAATAATTATTCTATAAGGAATAGTTGAAAGATTAGTTGGACAGTGAGTTTGGTGATCTTGCCCCAAAAGCTATTTGGACAATGGATCCTTCTGTCTTCCACAACTCTTAATAATGTTGGAATCTCCTAAAAGGGATTCAAATTCTCCTAACAAGGACTCATATGTACTAAATGTTGTAATATAATCCTAACAGGGTCCATCCTCTAACAAGAAATATTTATATTAGTACATCATCATGTGTGCATCATTCCCACTAGGGTTTTCCCTCTGATCAAGGGTTTCCCTAGTTAACATATCTGGTGCAATTTTGTGCGTACATCTTTGTATGGTTGTTATTTATTTTGATTGAATGCTTAAGATTATTTAATTTTGATAATTATTGTATAATTGATTACACCCCCCACCCTCTTAGTTATATTGGTGGACTTTTGTTTCTAACAAGCACTAATGAGGAGTGATTTCATACTTGAGATCATAAGTGCTATAGGTGGTGTACGTTAGCATGTGGGTACTAAAGATGGTTATGAAAAGGTTGTTGAAGAATTTGAACCGAATAGATCAAGTGTTGAGGATAGAATGGGTCATGTGGAGAGACCTATGGGAAATAGGGCTACTCAATTTGCTAGGCTTGGATCTTAGTTAAAGTTGAAGCAAAAGATGGATGTTTTTAATTTCTCAGGTAATTTTTATCCTAAAGGCCTAATTGATTGGATTGGTAAATTGGAAGACTACTTTGAGCTTGAGGATGTTGAGGATCCATTCAAACTAAGGTCGGCACAAACTAAGCTAAAAGGACATGCTACTCTATGGTGGAAAGAACTACAAAGAGATAGAGAGGAGGAAGGTGCAGTGCCTGCCCCTAGGATGCATTTTTGTTATCATGGTCAGACTATGTTAGACTAGTTTTATGTTGATGATTAGTAACATTGTTTTGAGACTATTAGATATGTGCTATGGATTTAGTTGATATGTGATGAGATTACTTGGTACTTTACATTTCATGTATGCATGATGATTATTATAGTGTTTGCAATTAGTGATGATGATTAGTTAGATGATTTATTATCATGTGTTTTCTTATGGATACTTACCCCATACTTGCATGTGTATGGTGTGCATATTTTTTCTTATGTATGGCATGTCTAATATGGTTAAGGAAGGGAGTTGTAGTCACCTGCTAGTCAGGATCTACATAATGCACCACTTCCTAGCATTGCCTGTTTAGTTTAGTATATATATTGTGCTTGTACATGCATAGTTTTTATGAAAGTTGCAGGTATCGGGTATCGACTTCTCTGAATTGCCAGGATGAGTGTACCCTATCACATTATCTCAATGATAAGAGAGGGGAGATAAATTCTCAAGTCCAAATCCCAACCCTTTAAGCCATTTGTCCTAATGACAAGTATCTGAGTTGAGTACCCTCCGAATACATTGGATAACATAATTCATGATATAAACCCTTGGTTTGATTTTGTATGTATTTTGGCTATGACGGATTTTCGTATTTTACCTTTATGAGTCTTTGATGTATTTTCTATTAATTAAGCCTAATTAAAAGATTTATTTAACGGTTTAATTTAATGGAAAATTAATATGATATTTATTTATTTTATTTAATAAATTGGAAAATTAATTAAATAAAATAATTAAATTTGAAGATAAAAGTTATAAGTTTAAATTTGGAATGTGACAATATTTATTTTAATAATAATATATATATGGAGTTCATTTTTAAATAAATAACTAAATAATAATATTATTAAAGCTAATAAATATTTTAGCAATTAAATTTTGAAAATTAAATTTAAAAGTGAAAAATATATTAAAATTATTAAAAGATTAAAGGTTGCATGATGTGTGCACATGATTAAAATATAAATATATTAAGATAAAAACAAGTGGAGTTATTAAAGTTAGTGCATAAGATTTAATAATAAATAAATTAAATTGAAAAGAGTAAAGTAAATATTATATTAATGATTTTGCATTATTTTAATGTTTGCTCACATAGGAGTTTGCAAATTCTCGAGAGTTGTCATGTAGACAACATAGGAGTTTGCACTCTAAGTATGCACTAGTTGTCTACACTTAGGAGTTAGCATTTTATTTGAGCACATGGTGTCTACAACCTTATGACTAATCCAGAAGGTTGGAGAAGACTCATGCTTGGTTGTCATGCTTATCTTCTAGTTGTTTCTAGACACATTCTAGATGCATCTTAGAGGCCTTTAAATAGAGGCTCTCCTAGTGTGTTTGGAGAAGCTACAAGCTACAAGCTACAAACTAAAATGAAAGCTTTAAACTTCAAAGCTTACATGCATTTGAGAAGCTCATATGCCTCTATATACTCATATGTTTTCTGCTTGCTTCTATGCTTCTTCTAGCACTTCTAGTCGCGTGGAGGTTTTGGTTGTTTTGGACCATGGAGGAATTGCAGATGTTGGAGAAGGAAAAGATTTTTCTATGGATTTCTGAGGCATGAAAATTAGCATCAGTGTCCAGGTGCACTCGTGATAATCACATATTCTATTTGCACTCTTTCTCTTCTGTCTTCATCGTGTCTATTATATGTGTCTAAAACTTCTCTATGATTGAATCTGTAATTTGAAATTGGAATCTAGATATCTATTTATTTGGTTGCAAAAGAAATCAATAGAGAACTCATTAAAAAACCCTAGATTCAATTTAAGAAAGAAATTAGATCTGAATCGGGTTTGGGTTCGAATTTATATTGTGAAATTAGATAGACAAGATTTGAAATTAAAATAAAAATTATAAGTTGAAAATTTGAATGGTTATATGTAATCTTCTTATCAAATTATATTTTCAAATGTGTACAAACAAACCTATTAGATGGATGAATGGGTAAATTTAGATAACAATTACCTTTTAGGAAAAATTCTTAATTCATCACAAACTTCCCTGTCGCTACCCCTTGGATAGACTCAAACTCAGTCATTCATAACTTTTTATTGTGATCGCTCTAGTCAAATTTGGCACAACTTGACCCTCTTCAACATATTTCAATTTCAGCCTGATCCAATGGTTCATTAGGAAGATATGGCCCTCGTACTGAAACTGTTTTATTCAAGGACAGATATTTCTCCATTTCCAATGACCAAGAGTTCTTTATTGTGATAAATTTTTATTCGATCACTCCAGTCAAATTTGGCACAACTTGACCCTCTCCAACATATTTCAATTTCAGCCTGATCCAACAGTTCATTAGGAAGATATGGCCCTCGTACTGAAACTATTTTATTCAAGGACAGATATTTCTCCATTTCCCATAACCAAGAGTTTTTTATGCTTAAACTTCACAAAATAAATATATCAAAGCATGGAATGAATTAAAGATATTATTGCAATCTTCCCTTAGAAGAATCTTATTGTTATGCATTAGTTTTATATGATTTATTAACTAATCTAATTTAATTAAGATTAGTTAATAGTAGAAGAAGTATAATTAATCTATTTATCAACCAACGTAGGAGGTATTTAGTTGAGATATTAATATTGGAGATTTATTATAATTTTTTATTAGTAGATTAATAATTTTAACATTGATAGAATGATACATAGTTGACTCTTACTAAATGAAACTATTATCAGCTGATAATCATGTAGTTATTGACATAGCTACTAGTTAATTTAATCATAGAATTAATTAGATTTAATTGATAATAGAGTTTTAATTTTTTTATCAAGGGAATATTAGTATTCATTGAAAGAATGACGAATGTGGTCATTATAGATTTATTAATAAGATTCCCAATATAGCTTTTTATTAAATATTAACAAGTTATTATTATTGAACTATGAATATGAATATTTGTGTACTAGATTATAGTTGACTTTTAACTTATAAAATTATAGTTAGTTATTAGTCAATTGATATTAATTGGAATGTTTCCATGGTTATGATATGTAATTAATTTTTAATTGATATACTAATATCAATTCCTTTAGTAAATTTGTTAAGTATTTACATCGAAGTTGACAAGTCGTACTCTCATGACTTGAATAATGACCTTAGATATTTTAATAGTGAGACTTAGTAATATTTAATTGAGAACTATTAGAATGTTAATAGGTCATGGATGGTGTACCTATGTTAATTTATTGATTAAATTAATCATTTTAATAAAGTTATAATCTTCTTATTCGAAGATTGATAATTGGCTTTCTTATATTTTAACGAATAATGATCCTTGATTTACATTGAGAATTGAAGTAAGATTAAAGAAGAGTTAATCAATTAGAATATGGATCATAGTTAAATACAGAGAATAATTTAATTAAGGGTCAATGATGATCAGTTTAATGAGTAAAGTATTTACCCTTAAGTTATTCTTAGAATATTATTAATTGATGGAAAGAATAATCCTATCGCAGAACAAACGGGTTGACTTGTAGGTCAAATGATTAAACTTAGACAGTTGAAGTATACTTGAAATGAAAATTGAAACTCTACACTTAATTCAACTATGTGATTTTAGTAAGCCAAAATATGTATTTGCATCGTGTATTCTGTATGCTTCTTATTTGGTTTTTTGGGTTGATTGGTGTTGACCAGTCCTAGGTTGTGACTAGAGGCTCGGGGGTTATGAGATGTGATGGCATGTTGATCTTATTTGGTATCGATCTTTATAAACCCAACCATGGTAATATGATCGTATGCTCTATGAAATGTTTGTATTTACTGATTGTTATTGTTCATCAGTCTTTATGTGTGAAGCTGAGATGTATGTGTATAAGACACTTGAGCTAATCATTTTTGAGTCATCGATTAGTTATCCTTGGATTGCTTTCTGGTCACCATGATGGGACTAAAATTTTGATTTATATCTTGATGATGTCATGTTGTGACATGTATTGACTCAACCATTTTGGAGTCTTCGATCAATATGATTTTTAGATATTCTTGGTTGCTTGATGAGAACCAATGGATATTGTGATTTATTTTGAGATATATTTTGGTTATTGAGAACCAATGATTATTATGATTATCAGTGATGCCTTCAGTTGCCAATAGAGAACTGTTGTGGTCATGATTTTCTATGGATGCTTTTTAGATGCTCATGGAGACTTGATTATTCTTATTGTGGATATTTGATGCTTTTATTATGGATATTTGATGATTCTTTTTGTGAATTATCTTTTGGATTTTCTTTCCAGTCACTCGTATAGGACTAGGGTGATTTTATTATTCCATAAGCTTAGGGTAGGTAATCTACTTGTAGTGTCAAGAAGTGGCTTGCAATGGAGGCCAAGGCCATAAGTGGCTACCAGGGTAACTCATTGTAATTTTGGTTAATAAGTGATAACATTTACACACTAAATGGGGATTAAATGAACTTAAAAAGATAATTGTTTTGGTTCTCGCCCATGCCTTGAGTGCTTGTATAGACTAGGATGGGAGTAGAGAGAATGCATGGTTGCAACCTTGCATTCCATAGTATGCCTCATCAGTATGAGAGGATACTACTGGCCACATGAGATCAGTATGGACCCATGGAGTTTAGCTAATTGCCAGGATAACTTGTACATGATAAATGCGATGACAATTTCTCGCTTGAATAGTAGTTTCCTACATGTCATTGTGTGTCTCTGGGAATTAGGTGTCAGTTTTGTGATTGGAACCTTTGAGTTAGTATACTTTTAGGATTCTTGGACTTAGAGAGTATCTTTGCTATGTGATTTTTGATAGCCTATTTGGGACTTGAGATTATCTCCTCAGCATGATGGGAGTAGACCACTTAGGCTCCACGTGGTCAGGTGGTAGTGTTTTTTCCACTCTTATCATTTGAGATCCGTCAGAGACACCGTGGCTGGAGCATTCTTGGTTGGTATTTATCTTCATTCTATTCTTGGATCATTATGATAGATGATATACCCTATGATGGATGTATTTACTAGTATGCTTCTTGCATTGGTGATTTGCATATGTTAGATGGTGATATCTTATGCTTTATTTGCATATTAGATTACTTTCTGGATATGATGTAGTATGATTTAGGTTTGACATTCCTACTATGTTAATACCGATGATCTCTCTTTGGTGATTTGGAATGTTACGTACGGAGGGATGGCTAGGATCCACGATGGTCTAATGATGCTATTTACAGTTGGGAGGAACCCTGCACTTAGTTATTTATGTTTGTGATATATGGTTATCTTTTATGATGGATATTTATATCTTTTATGATGATGTATCATGTATGATTTGTGGTTTCATTTATGTTATTTCATCAGGGTTAATATTGGATGATGATGTACTTTATTTACATAGATGTATATTCTTTTAAGCCTTTCATACCTTGTGACATATACAGTGGATGATAGAGAAATCTAAAATGTAATTCTAAAAGGACACTTGTAATATTGTTTAAGAACTTTGGATGTATCATTGCTAAGGATGTGATGTTAGATGAATAGTTAATTTAGATGTGATACAACATTAAGGGATCTTAAAGAATGTAATCTATTATGTTATGTTATGTTTACTTTCAGTTGGATGTTACTATTGCTTTCATGAATGTTATGAATGGTTTATCTTTCTTGTTTAAAAAAAAAATTTGTTTGGCAAACTTAGTGAAATTCTTTGGATCCCTTGGTAGGGCATTACAGAAGGTGAAATGAAGATCACTAGATGGAGGTTGATGGTAACCAAGTTGAAGGCTAAGTTCATTCCTATTTATTATGAACTTTATTTGTTCAAGAGGTTCTAGAATTTGAAATAGAAAGATATGTCTGTGAAAGATTATACCAAGGAGTTCTACAAGTTAACTATTGGGTCTAGGCATAGGGAATTGTCAAAGGAGCAGGTAGCTTGGTACATTAATGATTTCAGATTCAATATACAATATGAGTTTAGCATGTTGAAGATTACTTTGGTTGAGGATTCTTATTAGTATTCCTTGAATGAAGAAGATATGTTGAAGGGGGAAATTCATGGTAATTCTAGAGGCAACAAGAAGTGGGATAGCTCAACAAAAGCCAAGTGGGTGTTGAAGATGAACCAAAATCTATTGATCAGAAGCAAAGGATGGGTTGAGGTGAATTTAAGGGTACTTACTATATATATGTTGAAATAGGGCACAAATCTTATGAATGTCCTAAGGTTGGTGACTGAAGAATTGCTATTGTGAATGAGGCTAAAAACCCTAACAGTGAACCTGAGCAAGGAGAGAATTTACTAGCTTGGTGAGTATTGATTGGCTAGAGAACACTATTGATTGGCTAGAGAACACTAGAACCTTGTTAGAGGACTAGTTTTTTCAGGACTTCTTATTATTCTATTGGTATAATCCACAATGTGATTGTGGATGGTGATAATACTAACAACATTGTTGTTGAGGAGATGGCTCAGAAACTTGGTTTGAGAAGAATGAGACATCCTTGTCCTTATAGGATTGTTTGATTGTAAGGTGAGCATTGCTTTGGTAGTAAGGGAACAATTCCTTATTGATTTCCAAATTGGGTAGTATAAGGATCAAGTGTTCTCTGACATTGTGGACATGAACAGTTGTCATTTGTTTCTTGGTAGACCTTTGCAGTATGATTATAGGGTTGTGCATGATTGTGTCAAGAATGTGTTTACAATTTTGAAAGGTGGTAGGAAGAATTCCTTGATTCCTTTGCAGAATGAAGAGCTCAATAGAAGGAACCTGAGTATTGACAACCTAGTTGAGCTAACAAATTTTGAGAGGGTAAGAAATCAATAATGAAGGAAGACATGTGGAACACCAAAGATAGATATAAAGAAGCAGAGGAAGACCAAGGGAAAGAGTGTATAAGTTGAGGACTTGGAGGATATGTATGTTAATAACCAATTTTGAATTTATGTGTTGAATCCTAGAAGATTTTCTTCAATTTATTAAGAACATATTTTCAAACCTAGAGTGTCTAATGCAAGAGCATCCTAGGCTTGCTAGAAATCCTATAGGATGCTTTGATTTGGTTTTGGAGTTGAGGAAATCAATCAAAGAAAGATGTATGACTTATTCAAAGAAGGAGGAGATACTCAGTTATCGAAGGCACTTGGCATGCACTAGGAGCTTGTTGATAGTGGCTATAGTGTTAACCAAGTAGCTCGGTCATTAAAGGGACTTGGTCACGAAAAAAGGAAATCGATGTATATTGTGGCTCAATTTGTATCGGGAAATCAGCAATAGTGTTTCCTGAGTTGACTCTATTCATGAAGGGCTTGGTTATGCTAAGGAGAGTTGTTGATGCCCAGTGGTGGTTTCTAGCACTCGGTCATGACTTGGTCTCTGTGATGCCTAAGTTGTTTGTACTATGTGCCAACCTTGGAATTTAATTTTGTTATATGTATTTAATTTGTTTTAAAATTGACTTGTGGCTTGCATGGGCATTTAATGTAAGGGTTTATTTTAACTTGTATTGGGTTAGGTCAACATGTGGCTTAGTTGGGTATAAGATAGGGTGTCTTTTGGAGTCTTAAAAAAAATCAACTAGCATGGAGAAGAGGATGTGTCAAAAGAGAGAAAATTTTGAGAAGGGCTAGTAGATGAGGCTTAGGAAACAAGGAAATTTCTTTGTGGGCTTGCAAGCACAATTTGAGGTATTCCTTGGAAGTTTCTGCCAAAGCATGGATCTGGACTAGCTAAGTGTTGAGTTGAATCTTGAGGGATCTTGTACAACTTTTCTTTTTTATAATTTCTATTATATTTGGTCATAACCCAGAAGGCCTTATACTCAAGCATATTTCATGTAAATAGTTGTTATATGAACAAAGTGTTGAGAAAGGGTATTCGATCTTGCCTTTTTTTTGTGCTTCCATTGGGTGGTTATTAGTAGGGATCCAGATTACCTCCAATAGGGGTACCCTTGGATTCTCATTGCATCACTCTAGGAGACATAAAAATACAAGAATGTTAGTCAAGTAGAAGGAAATTGAAGAAGAAGATGCAGAGACGACTAAGTTAGATGAACTAAGACATCACCGAGTCAAAGTACCTAAAAGATCAAAGAATATTGATTCAAGGTATGTGCTGACATTAGAAGCTCTACATGATTATCATGTTTTAAATTTATAAAATATGATATACTAAGTAATGGGGATAAATCCAAAGTAGAAGAGGCCATGATAGTTATGATAGCTAACAATAATTTGGATCCTACTAAATTGGAAAAGAAGATTCCAATTGATATGTATAATAGATTAGAAAGGAATTGGAAACATGCATCAGACATGGAGAAATAAATAAGAGAATAAGATTTGGTCAAAATTATGCCTAAATTGTCAAAAGATCACAAGTCAACATTTCTAGAAAAGTATATGAGCTAATTGGTTCCCAAGTTCAGAACTTTTATGACTCTTTAGGATAAGATTGAAGTTGTAGTACAACAAAAAGAACTATTGCAGAAAAGTATTTTTGGCTTAACCACTAAAAATTTTGAATAGGAGAAAGCAGTGGAGATCATGACCATCAAAGATGATCAAAGTGATGAAGAAATCTCAAGTGTGTCAATCCCACAAGGCATCATCTTGATACTTTGTTTGTTGAGAAACAAAAATCCTTAGACACTAAAGGAGAAGAGAAAGAGGCTAAGTAATCAGCTAAAGAAACTAGTGTAGAAACTTCTACCATGGGTTAAGAATGAGTGTATATTTCAGGACCTCAAATTAATGGAAACAAAGAAACAAGACAAGGAGTAGAGAATATATTGTTCAATGCTACAATTTTTTTCTCAAGCACTAAAGTTTAGACAAGATCAAGTGGTGACACCCCATCACCTACTCTTACTAGGACAGTGCCAAGCAATAGCACTCAAAAGAAAAGTAAAGGAAAAGAAATAAAGGATAGTTCTCCAAATATTACTATTAGTCTAGATGAAGTCATTAAGATACCAAAATGGGATCTATCCAATCTTACTCTTGAGAAAACTATCATTTTATAGGATATTTTGGCAAAGGAAAAGAAGCAAGAAGAATTGAAAAGAGAATAGAAACAAAAACAAGTGTTGCATGATATAAAATATATATTTGTTGATGCTTTTGATGTACAAAATATTGATGGTCAAGTCTCTATTATTTCCCAGCTACCACGAATTGCTGGAAAAATAAATGTTGAAGATATTGAAGAGAATGAAAAATTAATGGCATGATTAACAAAGAAATTTGAGAATAATGTTGTAGAGAAAGTCCCTATAGCCATTGTTGAGAAGAAGTTTGAGTTATAGGCATGTGTATAGAATATAGAGGAGTTTAAACACAAGATACAAAATTTATATAATAAGTTATGTGATGTGCCAAGGTTTACCAATGATTTGCAGGCAAGTATACAACAAATTCAAGCCAAAATGAAGCAATCAGGAAGCTTAATCTCACAATCAGTAGAATCCAACACAATGCATTGTAATAAACTATTGTTTGCACAAGGAAAATTGGTTGAACTACACACAGCTAATAGTAGCATAAGTGCCAAACCGATCTCTATCTAGTCAATGTTGATACCTCATCTAGAGGTTATGCAATGTGAACTAAATTCAACAAAGGATCTAATTCAAAGAGATCATCCTTCGATTGTTGATAGTTTAATTGACTTGGTAGCCAAATTAGAATTGAATGTTCATTTCTTGGAATCAACAAGAACAACTTGGGATCATTCTCTTTCCATGATCAATCAAATCCACAAACTATTTATTGATAAATGTGTTTTGATTCCACCCACTCAACCCCAGCAATAACTATGAGTGGAGAAAACAAGGGGGAATGTAATAGTGATGATTACATAGTAAATGGTAAAATGATGCGATTAGGAAATATACAAAAATTAAAGCTTAGAAAAGGCATGGTATGAAAAAGACATAACTAGACTACTTAGATTCATGTAATATATGTATTGTTATAATGTTCAGTTAGAAAAAGTTTTTTAGTTCTATTTGAAATGAGTTATAGGCTTAGGGGGAGTACACTTATTCTTTTATTATAAATATGTAATCATGAAAAAGAACTTTGGTCACTAATGTAAAAGGGGGAGATTTTTGGTATCTCTAAATCTTGTTGTCTATCAGTGTCAAATACTTGGTCATATATGAGGCAGAGTTAGTTATTCATCACTGTGACCGAGCTACTCTATAGAGGTTGAATTATTAGGAAGACTTGTAAATAAAGATGTATATGTTGAGATCTATAGGATCCAATCAATTCTTTAGTCTCTAAGTATTTTCAATACAAGTTGAGCCTAGTGAATGTCGAATAGACAAAGCACATTAATGCTGAGTTATACATAAGGTCTTGAGTATAGTTAAGGTCAAGCAATAGAATGAAGAAAATTTATGATAGAGTATCAAAGATAGTAAGTTTTGAGAAAAAAAGAGTAGAAATTAAAGTATAAAATGTTACAAACTTTGAGGTAAATCATTTCAAGCCAACATATATATGACATTTAATAATTTTAGAGTGTGTTACAGAGGTTGTTACATGTTTTGACATGGATCACCAATCCCTATGAGAGATGAACAACCAATCTAATGAAAAGGTAAAAAGGGAGGCATCTAAAAACTATTTAGAAGTCTTTAATTATGCAGATCCAAATTGTATTTTTATGTGTGTCGAATGTGCTACCACAGAAGATATTGTGAAGTGTGTGATGGAACTAAAGGAGTTAAGTTTTGGATTTTGCATAAGAGAGTTAAGAAGAATAGTCTTTAGTGACCTTATCAAGTAGTGAAGGATTGAGTAAAGACATATCAGATTGGAGATCAAATCAAATAGTGGAAGTAGGAGATCTGTAATCAACAATTACAAGACTAAAGGATCAGGTACTAAGATAGGTCTAATAGCTTGAATTAGGGAAAATCTACTAACATAGTGGTTTTAGCAGACCTTCGTCAATCTCTTAATGGAATCCTTAGTTTATTGTAAGTGTGAAATCCTCTTGCAATTTAAGACCTAATAGTATTAACAACCTTTAACAAAGTAGACCCCTCATAGGGTAGATCATCAAAAGTGATCAAAATAGTAACCCTACTAGGTAAGCTTTATAACTATAGTAGTGAAGATTTATGGGTGTCATCCCCACCCTAGTTTTGCCTTCACCTTGGAGGGTTTCTAGGTAACCAAATCTTTTCTTAGATCTACTTATTACAAAATTTGATTTATAAGTTATGTTATGCATGAATTAGATATGAGGTGGAAAATATGGTAAATTCAATAAAATTGTTTTAAGGGATAAAATTTTTATAGAACCCAATTCACACCCCCAAGGCCCCCCCCCACCCTCCCCACCCCAACCCCCCCCTCCCCGCCCCCGCCCCCCCACCCCCGCCCACCCTCTTAGTATCTTATTTTCCCAATTAACCTCCCAACAATTTTATACTGGTTCCAAACTGAGACACTACAAACTTAACTTTTGATCAAATCAAAATTTTGCAAGATTTACTAGCAAGAAATATCAAGAAAGAGAAACCAAGAGAACATTAATAGAAGAAGGTATTGCATGATATCAAAGGTATATTTACAAGTAGGTAAAGGTGGAAAATCTCAATGAGAAATCCCCTATCATTGAAAAATTAGTGCAGATAGTTGAGAAACTCAATAATTCTAGCATTAACACAAATAAAAAGCTATTGAGATGGTCAGAAAGAAATTTTGAGAATACATTTTGGGAGAATGTTTCATAGTAGGGAATAACGTATAGTCTTTGTACATGAAATTGTGTGATGTAACCTATTTTACCAAGCACACTCAAGAGTCAATATACAAATTACAAGCTGATTTGAAGCACATGGGAAGTTTATTATGGGAACGACTTCCAGCTCATTTTACTTTGATAGATTGTGTTAGGACTCAAAATTGCCTTCCCAATTTGAGGCCTAAGAGGTTTTTAACTTTTCTAATACCTTTTTTTCGTTATATCCACTTTTTTGATGAAGACAAACTTCCATTCCAAGTCATTCTACAAAGTTTTATTTTAAGCGATCTTCAAATCTGCATATTTGCCTCTATCAAACAACAAGTAGCCCAGTTTGCATCTAAATATCTCACATCTAGTAATGTTTCATGAATCACCACTTTTGGAATGTTTAGTATGCATACCAAAGAATGGATGTTTCATATTTCAAGTCATTTCAACATGTTTTGACTATGTTTTGAATCCCTCAAAGTTAGTTGTTTATTGTTGTCATGCTAATATAAATTGTTCAAAATTCTAGAAGGCCCTGTTTGACTTGTTATAACTTTAACCTAGTTGACCAAAATAATAAATTTCCTTTTGCATTACATTCTGAAGATTGGAGGCTTTTTATGCTTCAATTTTAAGCTTATGATGAATGTATTTGATTAGTTTTTGAATTCAATTCCATATGCACTTTGTAAAGTTTTATTGGTGTCATAAAGTGCAGATTGATCGATACCCCTGTTTGGGATGTTATAACTCTAAATATGTGATAGGTGAGTTAAAATGGATTGTACCATTGTGTTCTACTCTAAAAAATCTTTATGTGTACCAATTTACAAGTCTTGGTGAATCTGCCTGCACACTTTCCTAGGTCCATTCTATTTGCAAAAATAACTTTTCTGCCATTATTTCTAGTTCTACAAATCTGAGTAGCCCACTTTGACCACTCACCAAATATGCCCATTTATTCATCATGAGCCCAGATCCTAGCTCTATATTCTCCTCATGACAATGAACTAATTCCCCATTTTTTGTACCCTCAAGCATCAGATTGACCTGTTCCTGAAGCCAAAACTGAATGTGATTTATGGTTTTTAGACATGATTGCTTGCAAGCAATTTTAAATGAGAAACTTTGATGGTAAATATCTTTTGACCCCAAATTTTTCATGTGATGAGATCTAATAGGCTAAGATAATAGGGAACAAGGAATCAGTATGTCTGATTTTAGGGCTCAGTCGGGTGTTTTAGTAGGCTTTTAAGGCTAGTCAGATGACCCCTATTGACAATATATTAGTCAAGTTTGTTATTAGCGACACACACTTATTTAGATTCTTTATAGCTATCGAGCTCATTGAATAGTTTATAGTGTTTTCCATATAATTCAATAGCCACTAAGCTTCTACAATTGCTACCAAGTCCTTTGGACTATTTCTAATGTTTACTGAACAGATTTAGTTAGTGTGAAGTTCAGTTCAATATAGACCAAGTTTATTAGTGGTTACCAAGTTCACAATTAATGTGATGTGATGCCAGTGGTTACTAAGAATTGCAGTGTCTATCAAGCTCTTAGTTCATGCAATGTGAAGGCAATGTTGATCGAGCCACTCCATTGTAACCATGTAATTCAGTGTTTTCCAAGTTGCACATTATCTACCGAGTCACCAATATAGACCAAGTTTAAGACTACTTGAAAGTGATTAGTATGGACCTAGCTTCTACGTTCACCAAGAACATGATGATGCCAAGCAATGATAGTGGATGCTAATTATTAGAATCTCACCAAGTCAGTCTTCAAAACCTGAGTATCTTCATACTGGCTGACTTTGTCATTTTGCAAATTGGTTTGATATATATATGTGGTGTATTATATGTTAAATGTAGTATGGAATGTAATGTGTATGTAATGCAAGTGCAAGAATGTGAATGTAAGTAGTAGATAAAGATTTATGAAGGCCATATCAGCATAAGGAGTAGTAGTGAAAAATCTATCATAGAAAGGTGATCAATACATCAAGGAATCTCTATTAGCAAACTCAGTTACAAATTTAGAGATCTACTACTTCATCTTAACAGGTGAACCAATCAAAATCTTTTAACAAGGTAGACCTAACAGTCTTTTCTAAATCTCTTTACCCATTGCATACTTCATTGTACATTTGTAAATCCTCTCACAAGGTGGACCTAGCAGTCCTATTTTCTCCTAATAGGGCAGATCATCAAAAGTGATCAATGTAAGCCTTAATAGGCCAACTTTATACTGCAATACTAAAGTTTGTGGGTCTCATCCCCACCCCAGTTTTACATTGTATTTGGAAGGTTTCTAGGTCACCAAATCATTATGTTCAAGTGTTGTGGATGCTTTTATATTTTCAATTTATCATGCTTGCAATTAGATCAGATGTGATGAATTAAATGGTTTATTGGATTCAGAATTGAAATTGTTAGAAATTTTAGAAGTTACTGATTCACCCCTCCCCTCTTAGTGACTTAGCATAGTCTTGAATATTTCCAACAATTGGTATCAAAACTTTTTGGTTCTTAGGAGAAAGTTTAACAACTCGAGAAAAAGACCAAGGATATGGAGATATTCAGACTTGATAAGGCAATTGAAAATGAAAAGTTGGATCTGGAAATAGTCATTGCACAACTCAAGAAAGGTAAGGAGAAACTTTCCCAATCCTTGAAAAGAAGAAGGGAACTTGAAAATCAAATGAATGACCATATCTACATTGAAGAAATAATTGAAGACTTTTTTCCTTCAAGTAGTTTAGACAAAGTAAATAATGCAATCAAAGAACTCCTAGAGAAGAATGGTTCCCTGTAAGAAGAAGTAAGAAAGTTGAAAAGAGAACAAGAAATTCAGTTAGTGAGGTTGTGTGAAATCTTGGAATAGAGAAACAAGATAAAAGAAGAAATGGATGGAAGAAACAATGAGATTCATAACCAATCCCTTCAGCATGCAAACCTTATGGATCAAATCTCCAATGCAAATGAGGAAATCATCAACCAAAGATAGATCAATGAAAGATTAAGGAATGGTCTAAATTTAGAAAGAAAAATCAATGAAAGAATAAGAAATGAGCTGAGATTTGAAAATAAAATTAGTGAAACATTGAAAAATGACCTAAGCACTAAAAAGAAAATCAATAAAAGAATGATGAAATCACAAGTAGACATGGTTCAACTAAATGAGCAAAACCTCTATAGAAAAAAAGGAAAAGTAGGAATTGGATACAAAGAAGAAGGTGAATCCTTCAAACAAGATGCTCAAAGGAATCAAAGACCTACTTGCAATCACTATAGTAAGTTAGGTCATACATCTAGCAAGTGTTGGAGTAATGGAAAATAAAAATTCAATGGAAAATGCTACAACTACAATTAGCATGGTCACAAGGCTAATGAATGCAAAGAGAAATGAATATTTGAAGGCAACTATCATAAATGCAAGAAACATGGACACAAGGCATCAGAATGCAAAACAAAGACATTAAATCCTATTGAGCAAATTGTAAAAGCAATATTTGGTTGGGATTACAATGCCTAGTGTAGATGTCATTACTATGGATAATATGGACACATTGGTATGAATTGTGTTAAACATCATATGAGAAAAAAGGATACCACTATCAGATGTTACATTTTTACAAAACTTGGTCATATTACCAAAAATTGTATGAATATTTCTAAGATTAAAGATGAGAAGAAGGAAAAAGCTGATAACATTCAAAATTAGATGAGATAGTAATGGATTCCTAAGACTACCAAGGATATTGGTCTGAGTAATGATGATCAAGTCACTTAAGAACTAGGTGACTCCACCACTTCTAATTAAGTTCTTAAGGAAGAATTGGAACTAAGCTATCAAAGAAGACAACAAAATTAGTTCCAATTGAAAGGTGACAAAGATCCAAATCTATATGCAAGATATAAAGGGATCACTAAGAAATATTTGTATCATTTATTACCAAGTTACCTTCTCTACCAAGTGAGGTCAGGTCATAGACTCTACCGAGCAAGGTTGAGAGTAACATAAGCACTTATGGATACTGAGTCATGAAGACTTTGTCGAGTGATCAAGATAGAGTAGTGGATGATAGCCTATCAAGCATTATGTTAACTCATCTACCACCATACCAAGCATTAATGGAAAAATTATAACAAAAGGCATGAAAGAAAATTCATTCTTTACCCACGAATTTTTGAAGAGCTATTGTGAGGTGCTATTTTCTGTTCAATTAAGTGACTTGAGTGAATTTCTTGCAATCATTTTTGAAAGCTACTAAGTGAAAATGGCATCCAGCAGTAGCAGCAAGGCATGGAAAGGTTTAGATATGTTGTTTTGAGGTCTTGAGTGGAAGGCATTAGACTTCAACCTCATGCTCACAGTTGTAGAAACCCTAGACCCTAGCAAAGCTCAATCGTAGATCCCTCCCAAGATACTTCTTGTAAATGACATTAGAACTCATTTTAAATACACAATTCAAGAAATTGGTACTCCTGAAAAGGATGATGCCTTAGCTTAGTTGTGTGTTGATGGAACCCTCAAACCCTAGCATCAACATTTGGAAACAAAAGGTTTAACCCACATTCCCCATATGCCCCAAGAGTTTCAAGTTAAATGGATTAGGTATATTCTTATTTGGATGTACAGTGGTCAATTATGGTTGGAGCAGCCAATATTGATAACCAAAAAGATGACTCATCAAATCACTAGTCTTCCCATGCTTTCCAAAGCTAAAACCACCAAAACCCTAGGTCAAGTCAAGCTAGAAAAGAAAACCCTAGCCAAGTGGGATGGAAAAGGCATGAAAATTAGCAGTGTCACAAATGCAGAACTCAAGTTTGGTATTTATGTTATAGCTTACAAAATATGTAGTTCAAGTTGACTCAATAGTATATCCTATGAAGTTGTGGACTCGGGTTACAAAGTAGTGAAAAATAACTTATCTTATGACCTCACCAAGTTGTTGTTGAGGAAATTCGACAAAAATATGGAAAGAATTAGAACCTCCAAGAATAATCCTTGCAAATTCAGTTCTTTTTTAACATGTTTGTTCTTTTATGTGCAAAAGTTTTTCCCTTCTAAAGGCATTGTGGTCTAGAGAAAGGATGTGCCAATATTGTACCAAATTAATGAATACATTGCAAAAATGGGAGAAAACTATGATAGCATCATGGAAAACTACTTTGATGTGTTCAAAGACAAAATGAACAATAGGTTCAAGATACCTATGAAGTTAGTTGAGGATTACAAAGATGGTGTGTATTTTATGGTTGTTTGTGACAAAGTATACTTTTAGGCAGTCAAGCCTAAAATTGTATGGGTAAAGCCTCTTGGCTATGAAGTAAACATTGATGAGACCAAGGATATCATTGAAGCCCTTTTCAATGAACCTATGGATCCCAAGGCCCCTTACTTCAATACCTATGATGAAGCAAAGGCAAGAATAGAGCTAGAAATAAAGCTACCTTAGGTAGTTAATAAAGGAAAGAGGAGGATAGCCAAACTGAAATCTAGTGGACCTCTTATGTTAATTGAGGGAAAATGTGAAGATGAAGAGCAAGTAGAGGATGAAGAAGAAATAGAAGAAGAGGAAGAACCTTTGAAGAAAAAGGGCAAGGTGATCATCACCAAGCCTCCAAAGGCATCCACTGCAATCTTCACAGGAAGGTCCAGGAATAAAGGAAGTGATATTGTCCTTACCAAACCTCCTCCCACATTCTAGGAAAATTTGAAACAAATGGAGGAAGGTGTTGGTATAACATACTTCAAATCTTTGAAGTATGAAACAAGGATAGAGGTAAAGTAGAAATAGGTTGAAGAACTAGTGTTAACCAAATTGGGCAAATGGAAGTATTCACCAGATAAGATCACCTCTCAAATCTCTAATGAATTATTAGAGAAAATGAAGCCAAGATGGGACTTTGCAATGAAAATAGAAAAAGACATATATGCACAAACCCTGAGGCAGTTACTACTGAGCATGACAGATGCTGAGGTAAAAGAGTCTTTGAAGAAAAATGAAGATAAAATGATTCTTAGGTTTAATACATACTTAATTTTGATCAAAGATATAGAGCATGTAGTTAAGAATGCTACAAACATGTGGAAGAATATTTATCATCTGCATAAACCAAGTGACTTCATAGTAGATGTAAAGGATGATGAAAAAGAAGAAGGTAAGGATGAAGAGGATGATGAAGGAACAACTCATTATGTTACTATTGATTATGAAGAATATAAGGAGAAATTAGCTAAAGAAAAGGAAGAAGAAGAGGATCAAGGAGTAGAAACTACCAAGGAAGATAAGGAAGATGATGAGGAGACTAACCTAATAAAGATAGCAGCTACAGTCATTGCCTCACTTTCTCACTTTGTGAGAAAACCCTTGAAAACATCAAGTATGGACATAACTTTAGCAAGTGTGGTTGTGACTACACTAAATACATAAAATGTCCAATCACTCTTTGCACCAACACAGTTTAGCATATCAATGACAGAAGTGACTTCCAATTCATCAACTAAGCTATAGGTTACTCCTTCTTCTATTGAGTTGATTTCTTCAGCCATCTCCTCTCCAATTTTGACTTCTTTAGTTTTGAGTTTATCCATGGTAAGCACTCCAATTTTGTCAACTTCAATTTTGGCTTCATCAATTTTGGATTCTTCTAGCATCTCTATTAGTACTCCAACAATAAGTGATATGATAGTTTTTACTACAAGCTCGAGTATGTCTACCATTGTTTCCATTCTAGTTATTAAGGCAATAAGTACAAGGATAGTTGAAGCTAAGTTTCAACTGAGTACAAAGTTTTCAAAAGGAAAGGAAATAGAAGATCTAGATCTAGATGAGGAAATAGAAATTCCCAAATGGGATTTCTACAATCTTTCTATAGATCAAATGCAAATGGTTGGTAAACTTCTTTAGAAAAAGGCTAAGCAGTGAAAATTGAGAGAAGAAAGGGATAGATAATATAAGATATTAAATGATTCTAATAGCATTTAGATTGAAGCTATTGGAGTTGAGGTTGATTTTTCTCAACCAATTTTGTTCTAGCATGAAAAGGTAGTTCAAAAGTTTAAAGAGGACACTGAGGGACAAGAGAAATTGATTGAAAAAGTAGATTAGAAGTTCAATAATAAACTTTTGGAGCACATTGCTCAACAAATAGCTATTAACCAAGTTGAGCTATCAAAAATTTTGGTCAATCTTGAGGTATCCTATTCTAATGTGTCATCACTTTTTTCTAAGCTATGTGATGTCAACAAGTATACCAAACAAGTTAAGGGAAAATTGTCCAAAATTGATATGGATCTTAAGGTAAATGCTTAGCAATTGCAACTTTACCCTAGTTCAAGCTCTACACATTTTAAGAAGATCAAATTTTTGTCAGATATGTAGGTAGAGTTGTTAAGAGAAGAAGCAAGGATCCATTCCACATTGGTTGATATCCAAAATATGATCCTTCCTGTAATGGATTCTATGTAGAAACACATTGTTTATGAAAAGACCCTAATCTAGGACAACAACTTCTCTATTGTTGATCACATGATTGAACTCTTAGCAGAAATACAAATTGTCATTTAGACATATAAGGTCTTACATGAAAACTGGGATAAAACATTGGCAATTACCCTCAAGGTATACTCTAAGTTCTTATCTGATTTTGGTGTCTCTATTTAAATATGTTGAATAAACCTTTGGCATTATTGTCAAAAATGGGGAGAAGAGTAGAGTTATAGGAAGAAATAAGAGTAGAGTTATAGGAAGAGATTGGATCTGGGAGAAAAATTTTACAATGAGAAGAGAAAAGTTACAGGAGGAGATATGTATATAAGAGAAAATTTTCTCATACATAATAATGTCTATATATATCATACAAATATCAATTGTGAAAAATCTCAAAAACAGATCAAGCTAGTATCGCATGGTGATGAATATAAGGTATTCAATTTTGGGCTAATAAGTGTTTTTTCACTAATGCCAAAGGGGTAGATTGTCGACATATTAGTCAAGTATTTTATTAGTGACACACACTTATTTAGATTTTATACAGCTACCAAGCTCATTGAATAGTTTACAGTGTTTTCCATATAGCTTAGTAGCCATCGAGCTTCTACAGTTGGTACTGAGTCCTTTGGACTATTTCTAGTGGTTACCAAGAAAATTTAGTTAGTGTGAAGTTCAATTCAATGTATACCAAGTTTATCAGTGGCTACCTAGTTCACAGTTCATGTGATGCAATGCCAATGGTCACATACCAAGCTACTCCATGGTAACCAAGTAATTCAATGTTTGTCGAGTTGTAAAATATCTACTAAGTCACCAGTACAGACTAAGTTCAAGACTACTTGAAAGTGATTAGTATGGACCGAGCTTCTATGTTCACCAAGAGCATGATGATGCCAAGCAGTGACAGTGGATGTCGAGTATTAGAACCTCAGTAAGCTAGTCTTCAAAACCTGAGTATCTTCATATTGGCTGACTTTGTAATCTTTCAAATTGGTTTGATATAAATATGTGATGTATTATATCATATCAAATGTAGTATGGAATGTAATGTGTATGTAATGCAAGTGTAAAAATGTGAACGTAAGCAGTAGATAAAGATTTATTAAGGTCATATCAGCATAAGGAGTAGCAATGAAAAATCTATCATAGAAAGGTGATCGGTACATCAAGGAATCTCTATCAACAAACAAAGTTGCAAATTAAAAAATCTATTGCTTCATCCTAACAAGTAAACCATTCAAAATCCTTTAACAAGGTAGACCTAACAGTCTTTTCTAAATCTATTTATCGAGTGCATATTTTATTGTATGTTTGTAAATCCTCTCACAAGGTGGACCTAGCAATCCTATTTGCTCCTAATAGGGAAAATCATCAGAAGTGATCAATGTAAGCCTTAATAGGCCAAATTTTTACTATAGTACTAAAGTTTGTGGGTTTCATCCCCACCCTAGTCTTACTTTCTATTTGGAAGGTTTCTAGGTCACCAAATCATTATGTTCAATTGTTGTAGATGCTTTTATATTTTTAATTTCTCATGCATGCAATTAGATTGGATGTGATGAATTAAATGTTAAATGATTTATTAGATTCAGAATTGAAATTGTTAGAAATTTTAGAAGTTACTAATTCAGCCCTCCCCTCTTAGTAACTTAGCATAGTCTTGAATATTTCCAACAACCCCTTCGCATGAAATTGGTAGTTTGTAGAAAGAGGTAAAAATGATTTTAAATTTTTATTTTAGTGGTCAAATTTGTTTCTAGTCAGTGCCAAGTGTTCTTTGGACTAGTGTTAGATATCAAGTGTTTGGTTTCAAAAACTTTGTTAGGCGGGCCCAATTTTGGACCCGACTATCACTCCTTTAGGCTAGTGAGATTTGGAAATGTGAAGTGTTAAGGACCATGTTGTGATGTTTTCAATCATTATAATATTTTGATATGTATACCTTTTTTTCTTTGATAGAGTGGGTATGTGAGGCATTTTGCACATAAAAATAAGGCTATAAATCCTTTCGACGGTTAAATCCAATACAATAGCAACAATGGATATGGAAATGAGTTTGTGTGCTCAAAACCCTATTGTGTTATTGGAACTCATGTGCAAAAAAGTCTTGAATATGTGTGTGGTTTGTTGAAGGTTTTTAAATTCAAACTTTTTTATTGATCAAAGATGAAGGAGTGAAGTGATCAAGTTTCCATTTTGAGAGGAAGCTTTAGATAATATCATGGGATTCAAGTTATAATTTTGTTACTTCCACCCTGCATGGCTATGAATGTTTTTAGAGATTATAAGAATTAGATATCCCTCACAATGAGGCCTTCACTTCATCTATATTTGTGTTTTTCCAAAGCCACAGGTGTCAAATGCTTTGGTTATAAAAGAAGGCATCTGTTGCATGTGATGATTCTATCGGTATTAGTACTGATGTTAGTCTCATAAGACTTAACATGGAGCAGAAACAAGGGAACAACCACTAAAAAGTGTAAGGAGGGGCACATACCTTGTATAGAGTGGAATATAATGTTGGAGCATGTTCAAGAAATGGAGCCTAGTTTAGGATGTTTGTGTGTGGAGCGACAGGAGGTAGACAAACTTGAACATCTTTTTCAAAACATTTGAAATGGATGAGCTAGCAGCTATTTTGGGCAATGATTTTAGAAGATCCAATCATGAGCACATTCCACTTTAGGAGGAGTATGCAAATCCCATGAATAGGGTCAGATCTTGCAAGAGGAAAGTTACGAATGAAAGAACAACTTTCATTAATGTCGATACTATCATTTTCTAAAAAGAGAAGCATTAGACACTTGTGAATACAAGAAGAGTTGTTCTACCTCATGGAAGTAGAGGTGGCATCAAAGGTTAGATGTTGAGAAGTGAAAATGTTTTCTATAGTAGAATTCTAGCACACTATGTGTGCAGAAAGTTGTGTCTTAATTTTGAAGCAGGTACCTATCATAAGATTCTAAAATTTTGAAAAGGAAAACTCAAAACTAGCAGACACGGCAAGGAAGGCGTTAAGGCCAGTAAGGGAATGTTTTCATCTATTCTATAGAGGGTCTATATTTGGAGGAAAAACTCCATTTTAAATTCACATTTCTTCATGTGTGTGTTGTGTTTTGCGTAAGAAGCTTTTTCTTCTCCTTTGTGTGCGTCAATTACCAATCGATCTTAGCTTCCAAAGAGTTGTAGAACCCTACATATTTTGGCTTCCAAAACATTTCCAAATCCTATCTAGTGGCCTTTCTTTCTTTTTAAATATTTGAGGAATCATTCCATGGAATGAGTGTTTCAAGTAAGAACAAACCAGTGGCTATGAGGAAAGGAAAATGCATTAGTTTGAAGATGTGTAAAGGCTTTTTGTCCCACTTTCACCATGTGGACATTCTTTTTAGTCTTTAAATATATCAACACACCATAGCATAATGTCTTAAAGGATCAGTCCTTTTGAGACGCAAGGTTTCTCATATGAGGCCCAGGCCCGTGGATGACTGGAGGTAATTTTGAATAGATGCACAAATTGAGATGCTGACTGGACCAGTACAGACCAACTAAATCATGACACATGGCACCTAGATGGATAAATTATAGAATGACACTTGGGAAAGGACTCTAGAAATAGCATAAATTCCAAGGTGATGATGTGGAAAATAGCAACACATAGTGCAAGGTTACTATGTTGCTAGTGACATGGCAGTGCTGAGATGGCATAGTGACATAGTGACTAGTTGCCACATGGCAGAGCCAATGACATGGCAGTGGTGACATGGCATGTGTTACAAGGTAGATGACTAGATGATGACATGGATGGAGGTTCCATGTGTTGTGACATCACTATGTCATGATGATGTGGTAACCATAATAACTAGGATAGTGACATGGTGACCCAATCAGAGGCTACCATGTGGAAGTAGGTCCAAAATGATGTGGTAGAATGAGGACCAATTGGGTGGTGCCATGTAGTGCCCGAGTGGTAGTGGTACTAAAAAAATAGCTAACAGGGTAGGAGATGGAGGAATTATGGTGTGACACATGTCACAAGAAAGTCAAACGTAGTTTGACTCAGATGGAAAATGATGGAAATAATCAAAGTGTAGAATTTCAATTTTTTTATTATTTTCTTCACAAAAGGCATATACACAGGCATTTTAAATAAAAGGAAAGTTTTAACCTAAAGTTTTAACTTTAGAAATAGGATAAATCTTTAAAATGAGATGCAGATCTATGAACCACTCTAGGGGCCTAATCTTCAAACTAGGATTCTAGACATCTCCACTATCTAGATATAAGACTATTATGTATCGTCAAAATTGGGAGAGAACAAACTTTCCATTTTCGGAGTTTGTTTCTAGATAAGAAGTAACTAATTCAATTTATGCAAGGTTTTGTCTTGGATACCCATTTTTTAGTTTCATTCAATTAGGGCAATTCAGATTTGATTTTCGATGGAATGGTGAACTAGATGAACTTCAAAGGCGGTAAGAATGTAGTTAGGGGTAGATTTTGTCACCTCCAAGTTAGTTTGATGAAGGTATTTTCAGCATTTTAGATATTTTGGCAAAACAAGGGTTTTAATCATTTAGAAGAGATATTTCCAAGTTTGTTATAGACAATGATGAGAATCATATCATATTTCAGTTGTAGAAAGATAAAAAATGCATTGCAACAATAAGGAATGAAGGCTCAAGTGGACACATGTCACTTCCAAATCAGATCTAGGATTACATTCCTTTCCTATATCTATTTGTTTCTCATCCATTGGAGGGGTTCAAATCGTGAGTTTTTTCTTAGTATTGTGAGACTAGGGTTCCAGTTTTGATTTTTTCACTATTGTGAAACCAATCTCTTCAGTCTTCTCTCTTATATGAAAAGTAGTGAATTAAGAAAATATAGATAGTTCTAATCTATTTGGTTGTTTTATGAGTTGTTTACATACATCTTGAATGTATAGTTTCAAAGAAATGAATACAAATGAGCAAGAATCTCCATATTTTCATTTTGATTCTTGTCTCCTATCTCTGTAGTCCACAATGTTGTGTGATTTAGGGACAAAGAGCTTAGACCTATTTGCATCTCCTTAAGGTTGTATGTCTGATATGTTTTTTTGCTGTAACAAAGGACCAAGTAAAAGCTTGACGCATTTGACAGGGTTTCTAGTTATTTGAGAAGGATACTTCATGAGAATGAGGTCTTTATGAACACTGATGTCTGATTCATAAAGTGATAAGATAGATTTGATATCTTGATGTATGGAATATGTCACTAGTATTATAGGTGTATGAGTGTTATTCATGGAATTTCCTAATAGATAAGGCATTGACCAAATATAGGATCAACTTTTTCTTACTATTGCATATTTGGAGATCTATTGAAATCAAAATTATAATTATCCATTTCTTTTTTCATTTAAGAGCTGAAAGGATGCCCTCACTTAGCTTATCAATTTCTTAGGTCATCTCATTAGCTATTTCATGTCTATGATCTTTACATAAGTACAGAAGATATAAGGGTTTTACCTACTTTGTTTTAGATTTTGTGTATGCTTTTAATAATGGTACCATATGGAGAATCTATGGGTCCAACCACCTAGGTTTTGCAAAGCTTGAAGTAGAGGAAGGGTCCAGCCTTATAGTTGGCCGATGTTTGAAAGGATATGTTGTAGATGGGAAGTAGCTACCCCTAGACCTATTTTCTTATCACCGGGTCAATTTGTAACCATAACATTTCAAAACATCAATAGATTGCAATTCTCACAAGGTAGGTTAGCCAAGTTAATGGTTGAAGATGGAAGAATAAGAGAAAAGCTAATAGTAATTCGAGCTATTTAGACTCCACACTTGGAGATTATGTAGAGGGAGTTAGCCTCAACCATGGATTTTGCACAAAGAAATCCCACTCTCAATATGGCTAATGGTTTTTTTGATCTAGCAACATTGCTAGAAATAAAGATTCAAGTCTTGGAATCTATGAGAACTAGTTGGGACAATGCCTTGGACATGATCTTAGATATTCACAAACCATTTTGGATAAACATCATATAATTTTCCTACTCCCTAGTAGCCATAAGTATCCAAAACAAGGGGGAATGAGTGAGTTTTGAAATTTTGATTGTAGTTTTTTAGTATGGGATATCTACTCAGGCAGAGTACATGCATTTTAGTTTTGACATGTATTTATTCAGTCGTGAAAAAGTTTTTTTTCCGCTAATGTCAAAGGGGGAGATTATTGGTTTTCCAAAGCAATCATAGTATTTATAGTTAGTGCCAAACACTTAGTCATTTACAAGGCAAGGTTGATCGATCATCACTATGACTAAGTCATCCTATATTGGTCAATCATTGTAAAGGGAGACTTGTATATATTCAATTTTAAGTAATAGTTGAGCAAGTCAATGGTCATCAAGTACTCCAATATATGTTGAGTTGAGTATATTAGTCAAGCAATATGTATATGTTGATTTGTTAGAAGATTAATGTATGTCAAGTTCACTTTTATGCCAAGCATACTAGAAGTCAAGTGTCACTATATGCATTTAGTCATGGTTGAGTATTGGGATGCTTCAAGTGCTAAGCAAGCCAATTTTGGCATAGTTGTTCAAGAAATTTCACAAACATCAAGGTAAGTCATTTTTTCCAAGCTAAAGATTATTTTATTTGATCAAGGATTTTATCATGTTTTCTTCAGGGTTAAAAATCCCTATACAAACAATCTAGCCAATTAGAAAAATGCAAGAGCTAAGCAGAAAAAGTGATTAATCTAGATCATTGATCTTGACCTAGAAGCTTCATCAAATAACTATTTAAGGAGGTTTTATAAACTAATTTCAATTATGATGCATGAATGTTAAGTATTATGTGTGGAGAAGAGACAATGTGTATATGAAGGTGAAACAAGGTAGAGCGACTGAGTATTCCAGAATTGCAGTGAAATGTAAAGGATAGATCAAATCAGACTAGTGATCAATCTATGAACAAAGAAGGTTTGTAACCAGCATCTTAGTGAAAAATGAAGGATCAAGTATTGATTTAATTTAATAGGTGATTAGGGTGTTAATATGTTAACAAAGTGGTCCTCATAGACCTTTGTAAATCTCCTAATTAAGTACTTACCTAATTGTAAGTTTTAAATCCTTTAATCAAGGTAGACTTTATAATTCTTGTAATATCTTAATAGGGCGGACCCCTCATAGGGTAGATCATCATAAGTGATCAAAATTGTAGCCCTAACAAGAAAACATTATTGTTGCAGTAGTGAAGATTTGTGGGTGTCATCCCCACCCCAATTTTACCTTCATCTTGGAGGGTTTCTAGGAAACCAAAATCTTTGTGTTATGTGTTGATCATTTACTTACATTTTTCATGGATGTTATTGGTTGTTAAATCTAACACATCATTGTAGTAAATGTTTATTTGATTTATGGTATTGCTAAGATAAGAATCAGAGATGAAGTTATTAGACTTGATATTTGTTTGAAAGGGTAAAATTTTTAAAAATACTAATTCACACAACCCCCCCCCCCCCCCCCCTCCCCTCAGTATCTTACTTTCTCAAATGTTAGACTTCCAAAGAATAATAATAATAATTATGTACCATTTATATTTATTAAAAAAAATGTAAACTGTAAAATATAATTTTAACAATAAACTAAAATGATTTGATTCATTTTAAAATTTAAAAAATTCTAATAATATTCAAAATATAATAATATAAAATAAATAACATAATTTTACCATCCCATGATAATATTTTTAAAGATACAATTTCTCTACTATTTCAAATATTGAACTGTAACAAAACTAGGTTTTTATCCCTGTACACAAAAATCTAGAGGGCATAAATTTAAAATCATTGATAGTGAGAACATATTAATAGCATGTAACAACTCAATTCCTTCCTATATTGAAATCATAAAAAATAAACTATCAAAAACATCATTCCAAAGAAGATATTAGTTTTGGTACTCATATCTGGTGAGTTCCCTAAACTAAATAAAGTCTTATCATTAGGTTGTCAATGGCCATAAACAACATTAACAATATCTAAACTTTAAAAATTATTTAGGCCATAAGCAAAAACTATACTAATAAAAATCTTAACATTAGGCCATTTGTCATCATAAAAAGGTTTAAGATTTATAAAAAAGGTCTTTTATTAATAGGGAAAATGAGGGATTAAATGGTAATAAATATTTTTAAAATTAAAATCAAATCACAATTCATATTTTATAGAAAGTGTTGAAAATGTAATGACAAGCAAATGACTGAGAGGGATAGGGGGGGTGACTGAGGAACCAATAAGTCTTTTCCCACTAAGATTACTTCAACTTTACTTCTTTGGATTATCTAATCTATTTCCATGCATGAACATAAAGAAATAAAGAAATCAACACCATAACACTTTGACACAAGATATGGTAACCCAGAAACCCTCCAAGTAGAAGGTAAAACTGGGGTGGGGATGACACCCACAAGCTTCACTACTATAGCAACAAAGTTGGCATGTTAAGGGTTACAATTGATCACTTCTAGTGATCTACTCTATTAGGAGTATGAAGGACTTTTAGGTCCACCTTGTAAAAGGATTTTACAATACAATGAAGTATCTACTCTATTAAGAGACTTAGCAAAAGACTATTAGGTCCACCTGGTTAAAGGATTTGACTGATGTACCTATTAGGATTAATTAGTTTTTTGATCTTGGCTTTGCAACTCTATTTGCTAATGTAGATCCTTTGAATAATATGATCACTTGACTATGATGGATGAGTCTCTACTCTACTCTTTATATTGCCTTGTAGCCTAATTACATATTTTTCTCCATATTCACTTCTAGTCTCCAAATAATTATGTATCTTATTTTCCTACTTAATTACACACTTTGAGAAATGAATTTGTCTTCCTTATGTACCCTTCAAACAATAATTCTAAATCAAGTCAGCTTCCACAATAGATATCTTTATAAAAACCAAATATACCTTTAAGTCTACTCAAATATTGAAGCTCAAACAATACAATGCATTTGATCTTTTGCTGACACTTGGGAAATATAGTGCATTTGATCTTTTGCTGACACTCGAGTAGTATAGTGAGCTCAGGTGACACTATTTCTTAGTTAGTATTGGAAGTTGGGATAGCACTTGGAAACTTGGGTGATTTAGCTAGCTCAATTTACATAGAAATCTTTGTTAACTCTATGAACTTGATTCCCAAAGATAATACTGAACAACTTAGTTTTTAATATGAGCTTAGTTAACATATTACACCTTCATCAGCTTGGGCTACACTAAATCAGCTCCTTGAAGGAAAGCTCGGTTGCAATATTAACTGACCTTCTTGGATAGCTTAAGTGGTTTGTCACTAATTGAAAATATGTCTTACCATAGGGTCAATAGAGAGGTCTTTTTAATGAATGATTTTAATAACATTTTAGTGTAAGAAAAAAGGTGAATGAATAGGTATGTTACAATGGATGAGTTGATGTTGGGTATCTAATGAAGTCGATAAGTGTAGAAATTAGTGACATGGTAGTACATTTGAATCATAACTATGTCTTAAGTGAAATTTCAAAATATATAATAAGTGTTTGTGGAGATCAATGACTTACTATAGCAGACGTTAAAGATTGGAATTTTATTACAAGAGGTTGTGATTTGAAATTTTTTGCTTTGCTTGATCCCTTACAAAGTGCTTATGCTTAAATATTGGAAAAAAATATATAAATGCATAATTATGAGGTTTTGGTAGAATGAAGGGTTTTCAAGTGTTTTCATTGGATTCTTGAGAATTATAAGAATGTATGGTTTACTTGATGAATTAGGCATTGGTGGTTTTTTTAATATTCCATACATCAAGGTAATCATAGAGTCAATAAGATGGATCAAGATTCCTTATTGAAATTTAAAATTCTTTCCACTAAGGACTTTGACTTTCCTTCATCCAAAAGGATTCAATTCAAGAATTTTATAAAAAAAACATTTTTGAGAGCTAAATTATGAAGATGTTTTATTTATTTCCATAAATTTGATAAGATGATCCATTTAGAATGCATTATTTTCTATGTCTAGAAAATAATAAAAGTTAAATCTACCTTAGTTTTGCATAAGAAATATATGGGAGCTAGGCATAATTATATTTTTACTAATTCCCTTTATCATAGTTCTCTTTTAAAAGGAGGCCTACTAAATCATTCTTTCATAATAATATATATCCTCAAGAAATGTCGAATATGGTCTTATAAGCATGGTATAATATTCACATCATTTTATTGATGTATTGGGCTATTGTTTTTTTTGGAAAAATATGAAGTGAAATCAAAGTGGCTCAATTTTAAAGGTATTACAAAATATACATTTATTTAAATATGTTCTAGAACCAATTCAAGTTAGAAAGTTAGTATATCATAGAGGATTGTCTTATTAGATTAAAGAAGGGTATTAAAGATTCTCATTTTGAGAGATGAGATTTAATTCTATAAAATATGAATGAATGAATGAATTCCCCTAACTAGTGTTATTTGTTAAAAAGTTCAATTGAATAAACTTCCAACTTACATTTTTCAAGAGATGAGTGCTTCAATAAAGGTTTTAGAGGGTTGTCTTTAAAATTTGGAGGTAAATTATTGTGTATGATTATATAACTTGAAGTTTAGTTTAGAGGTTTGGTTATCTTATATAGCTAGATATGGTCATTCAAAATAAATGCTAACTTTTAGAGTGTTTTCATAGCTTTTAATAGAATTGATTGAAAGTTAGTTCTTAATTAGTCTCGCTTATCTAGGTGGAGACTAATATATTTAGTTAAATGTATTTGACATTAATTTGATTCAAGAATCATGCAATGTAAAATATTTACTATCATTTCCAATGTTTGGTTGATCTTTTATTTTTATTTTCACATTTGTGAAGAATATTTCTTTTTTAAATTGGCTCTTTAGATTTTTTTATGGGTTTTTCAATCAGAAATTTAGAATATTTTTGTGATTAAATTTATAAATTTTTGTAATGAGTATTTCAAAATATTTTTATGATTACATTTATAAATTATTTTAATGAGTATTTCTGAAAACTTCTCATAAATGTTGTTATTATCTTATAAAAAAAATGGAAGCTTCTAAATGACATTTCGCATAATCATTATTTTTACGTGCACTCCATGCAACCTTTGCTATGATCTATAGTACCATGTGTAAAGCCCCGCTCAGGAACCCAAGAGAAATAAACCTAACATGTTACAATGTTTACTGAACTATTTTTTTATTTTAAAGTTTAAACAACATCAAGATAACATTATTGCGGAAGCAACATGAACATACACATTTGCAATTACAGATATAGTTTCAATTCCTCAAGGGTTCCTTTACATTGAGTCACATTTAATAATTTTAAATTAATTAGTTTTAGTTCCAAGCACAATGTCTCAAGATCATAAAGGAATAACAGATACATAATCGCATAAGCAAATGCATAAGTATAAATAATACAATGAAAGTACATCCACTAAATAACATCTACTGCACATGTCGCAGGGTATGTGAAAATAGATATAATACATCAGAATACATGATAACATATATACATCATCTGAAAAGAAGTCTCCAAGATAAGAAATAAGAATGATAAAGGTACATCTTCTGCAACGAACATCCAATAGCTGGCAATGTGAAGGGGAACCCAAATGGTAAGAAGGCACTACCTCTTGACCGCGTGGTTACCTAGTCAGGCTTCCACTCCCACCGTGTAGGGAAGATAATGAACGATCCACATATGGCTATCAAACATAAAACATTCCTAGGCATGGAACTCCTAAAGGCCGCAACTATCTCAAAGGTAACACATGCTACTAAAGAAGATAAGATAATTGAAAAAGAAAGGTCACTCAATCCAATACCGACTCCACATAACCAACATCATACACGAACCAAGTATAAACCAAATACCAAGATCATTAGATAAAGTCAACAAAAGACAATCACCTCAAGTCAAAAGCCACATGTCAAAAGTACATCATCCATGAATCACCAATCTTCATCAATGAAAGTAAATAACCATAATAAACACATCCGACAATAGATACACCACCAGAGGTGCACATAGTCTACAGAGGAGACTCAGGCTACATACTAGGGAGTGTCATCACATGGCTGCTTGAGTTACCC
Source organism: Cupressus sempervirens (assembly GCA_028749045.1). Lineage (NCBI taxonomy): Eukaryota > Viridiplantae > Streptophyta > Pinopsida > Cupressales > Cupressaceae > Cupressus > Cupressus sempervirens. The sequence goes on from CM053783.1 coordinate 748,318,497, forward strand.
TGGACTGATCTCTTAATAGACCCCGGACCCTCAAGCGTTGAGTTACCCTGGACTGGTTACTCTGAACCCTGGACCCTCAACATCACACATATGGAAACTAGAAAGCCCTCTCAAGAAGATGAGGCACTCATCTCATTCCCATCCTTAGTCTATACAAGCACTCAAGGCATGGGTAGATCAAAAATCTCTAACTTATCTTTTTAGTGTGTTTTCCCCCCAAAAGTTTTAATTACTAGATTATCACTTATTACATAACTTGCATTAGGTTACCCTGGCACTGACCACTTTGGGTCCCAGACCCCTATGCAAGCCACTCCCAAGTCACGTACCTAGACAACCTCTCCTAAGTACATAAAAAACATAGTTGTGTCCCATACCACAACACCCATAAAGATCAAACTCGGTTCCTTAACAGGAAACCTGATAATAAGATGGTTCTTCCATCCAAGTACGCATAATTTCTCCACAAGTAAATCTCACAAATATAATCTCAATTTGAATCACATAACACATCATGACAACTAGCCACATAAATGGTATCAAAGAAATTCCATAAAACTTCTGGTGTACGTCCTAGACTGGTCAACATCTAATCAACACCAAAATCCAAAAACATAGATAGTACAAGCAACATCACAGTTTCATAGTTTAGGTTTGATTTGATAATACACAATAAAGTCAAAAGTAAAGTTTCAGTTTTGTGTTCAATGTACATTTCAAGTGTAGGAGATTCTCGATTTATTCTACCCAATAACCCATTCATTTATTCGACTCAATATATATAAAATTATGATCACTTTTCCTAAAAGAATAGTCTGAGTATACCCATTTATTTCTTCAAGTTATAAAAGTAACACTTAACAAATCTAATCATGTCCCTTAACAACAATAAATAAATTTACTCGTCCGTTAAATAACTCTCGATATTAATAATTCTTAATTAATCAAAATTTAAGTCAATTATTAATTTTTACTAAACCATATTTCAATTATTAATAATATATATAAATATTAATTTAATAATAAATTTTAATATTTGATAATATAAAATTATTAATAATTGATAATATAAATTACTAATAATATTATTAATAATTAATAATATAAATTTGATTTAATTTTAAAACTTAATAAAAACTTTTTAACAAAAAATGATTTTAAATACTTATAATTATCTATGCAAAAAGCGCATTGCTTTCAAAGCAAGCGCAAGCCTTTTAAAAAGGCTTTGCTGCTGTACGACAGGCCTGCTGTCACAGGGCCTGCGGCAGCTTGCTGACGCAGTCCCTGCGCCAGCAGTGACTGCCGGCAGCATTCGTGCCAAGGGGGGTTGGGGGAGGTCGTGGCCCCCACTTCCCAATTGATTTTTATTTTATTACTATGTAATTTTATTTATGAACTATTATATGTGAAATTTAAGAATTACTTTATAATTTTATAATAATTTATTTTATTTTTTTATTTAAAAAAATTATGAAATACATTACACATTTCCAAAATAATATATATATATATATATATAACATTTACATAATTATCTCGACGAGAAAATTAAGTTTAACCTTTCTAAGTTCTAATTCAAAATTTTCTTTTCATTTGAAACTTTTTCTCAAATTAATTTTCGTTCTTAAAATTTATTGAAAAGGGAGAACATTTATCTTTTAAATCTCAAACCCAATTTCAATATCCAATAGATTCTCGTATTTGTTTGATTTCTTATTCAATCTTATTCATATTAAAATACAATTCCCTAAAAATAAACCCAATGAAGTATCCATCTAAACCATGTAGAGATATTTCTCAATCAAGAACAATATTGCATACCAGAAAAACAACACATGCAAAAGACACGGAGCAAACAGAAATTTGAAGAGCAAAACTACTATACCATTAAACCACGAGATCCTACCTGGATCTGATGCTAAACAGTGGCAACTAGATAAAGATTCCTACTGCAAGTGAAACCCTTCAAGCTACGAAAAACTTCCCTTCTTTTCCAAACCCTCTAATTTTCTCTTCAAACCTGTGTGTGTCCTGAAATCTGTGTGTGTAATAATGACCCCAAAACCCTCTAATATAGACTCTAATTACCTTTTAGGGTTTCTGTCTCCACAACTCTAAAATTATAATTATTTTATTTAATTAATTCATTCATGCACAATTAATTTTCTTTTTAAATTAAAATATTCTTTTATTATTCCTTCATGCACTTTAAGTGAATCATTAAATTACTTTATTTAACTTTCCACTTGTCTTCACTTTTAAGTTAATTTAATAACCTTTTAAAATCTCATGCACACTATAATAAAATATCTTAATCAAGATCACATATTTTATCCTTTAAATTAATTTCTTATATTTTAAACTCATTCATGCGAACTTACAACATATTCATAATTTAATATCTTTTCACTTCTTAATTTATTTTTGAACGTTTAATTTGATGAATATTTATTAACTTAAATAAAAATAATATTTAGCATTTATTTAAAAATGAACTCTAAATATATTATTATTAAATTAAATAAATATTATCACGTTCTAAATTTATTCTTAAAACTTTTATCTTTAAATCCAATTCTTTATATTTAATTAATTTCTCCATTAATTAAATATAATTAAATATTAAAATGTTATAATAATTCTCCATTAAATTAAATCATTAATTTAATCTTTAAATTAGACTCAATTAATAGAAAATTCATCAAAGACTCACAAAACAACATATGCACAAAAATACTCACGGGTTTTAAAAAGGGTTGACAGTCTGTTACGAGTCCTCCTTGCAGGACAAGTATTATAGGCTTATGGCTAGGATTGGACCTAATCATTATCTTCCCATTCTCACCATTTGAGTATTTGTAATAGGGCACGGTCATCTTGGCAATTCAGGGAAGTCGATGCCCGGTACTTGCATCTTGCATAAAAGATGAGCATGTACATGTATATAATATATCTAAACTAAACAGACAATGGCGGGGAGTGGTTCATCATGTAGATCCCGACTAGCAGGTGACTATGACTCCCTCCCTTAGCCACATCAAACACGTCAGACAGAAGATAAAATAAACACGCACACCATACACATGCAAGTATGGGGTGAGTATTGTAAAAATCACAAGTCTAACATCAAATTCGTACATATAATAATGCATCTCTATCAATACAACATAATCATCATTAAATAAATCATGTTAACATTTTTATGAAAGAAATCACATTTACTAACTAGGAATCATGAAAACATCATTAACGTCATGTGAAATGAAACCAACTAAACAACAATAACTGATACATTTGTAATCAAAGTCATGAAATAATATCATAATATTACAAATCTAGTATATCTAAAGCTAATCAAAGCATAAAATCAACCTAAAAGAGTTTGATAATGATAACAAAAATGTGAACTAGGGGCAGGCACTACACCATGTGTGTCCAAGCAATAATTCCTTATAACTAAAACAATCCTCTCTTTTTTTTTTCTAAGTCAGTATCAAGGATTTTAACAAATTTTGGTTTGGGAGATTTCTTAAACACTATCTTCATGGATAGTTTTACCACATTTTTTTACAAGTATCACAAAGCTTTTCTATTTTTTAAAAGCTTTTTAGGTCTTCTTTCAATCATTTTAACAAAATTTGTATCATTTTCTATTTTTAGGGTCCCCTTTTTCATTTGATTTATAGTTTGAGTTTGTTCATGCCCAATAATGATTCTTTATGATTCAATGTCTAGAGATTTACATACAGGTGGAATTCAATTAGATTCTTAAGAAGCACAAATAACGAAGTAATGAACTTGGCACAAGCATAGGAGAATTTTCAAGCTCATCCTTCAAACCTAGTATTTTTGTTAGCCTGCAAGTAAGACATCAAAATTTATTCAATGTTTTTACACTCTATACAATTATTAATTTTTCATCTCTATTTGTTTAGGAAAAAAAAAAAGTAAAAATGAACTTAGAAACTTAAAAACACTTTTTATTTGGGTAGCTACATAATCATCAAATCTAGCATAAGTTGTAGCAACTTTTCCCTTTTACAAATTAATATTTGAGAACTTTGGCATCAAGAAATCTTATATTTTACCAATTTGTTGATTTTCTTTATGTTTTATGTGCAAATTTGTCTATGAAAGAATTGAGAAATTCTTTTTAGCATAGAAATGAGGTGTTGCAAGGGCAATTAGACTTCCTTAGGACACCAATCCACTAGAATTTAAGGCAAAGATTAAGAATATGGTTCTCACTATTACAATTTTGAACCTTCCTTCTTCTGATGAAGTTAGGCTTATGGAGATTCATGAATGAAGGTTTTGTTTTGAAATTTGTGTGCCTAATATAAAATTATTATTTAAATTAATTTTGGATTGAATTTTTCTCTATTTTGATTCGCTAGTTGTGGTTTAGCTAGTGGTAGTTTGTTTGAATTTGATTCTAGAAAATTTAGTCATACTCCTAAACAAGTTACAATCATTATTAGAATCTCATAGTAAAACTAGAGTAGATTGATAGCTAGCTACAATCACTTTACAAATGGTTTTCTGGTTGTGTTCACAAATAGGAAGAATTAGGTGGTTCACACTAAATCCCTAAACAATGTTTCCAATAGGAAAGCAATTGTTCCTCCAATAGATATAAGACGTGAGATTGTAACATGGATTTTGGTAGACCCCTAGCTCTGAGTTATATTGAAGTACATAGTATTTTTCATGTCGTTCAACCTAGTTGTATCCAATTTGATTAGTTCAGATTCAAAAGACTATGTACATTTAACAAAAAGCATTGTAAACAAATGTAAATTTAATTGCCTAACACGAATGAGATCTTACAAAATATGAATAGGGAATCAAATAAAGATTGTCTCTAGTGATATTAGGAAACAACCTAGATCTAAGTACCCCAGAAGCCCCACAAAGAACCCTCCTATGTTATGTCCAGATAAGGCCTCCTAACTATTCAATTCTACTTCAAACTTTAAATATCATTGTTCAAAAAATTAACATCACAACTCCTTTCGACTTTCTATTTTTTAAGACACACATTCTTCTTTGAAAATTATGGATTGCTTTCTAATTGAGTTTACATTTTCCTTTAGCCCATCTAAATTTTTGAAGATGGAAATGTAAGCAATAAAAGATGATGGCAACAATTAACACAATTCCTGTGAGTATCATTAAAAAAACTTGCATCAATCATAAAATATGATATTATCCTATTTTCATACCTATCCAAAAAAAATTCATATATCATTCAGGATCACAAGCTGTAGTAGAGAGTTCTTGATTCTAGTTATCATGAGATTGAAACACAATAGGGCTAATAAGATGTGTTTAAAACTCTCTTCAATTTTTTATGGCATCTTTAATCACTTAATTAGACCATCCAATAGACAAATGCATAAAATATTCATTGGAAAAGCTTTAGAAACTTACAAGGAAATGGAACAAGAAGTATTAAAGCCAAGTTCGCTATCGATACAGGTGGAAAAACATTTTAATTCTACAAATGTGTTGTTTGAACACAAACAAAAATTGTTATAATTTCCCAAAACTATAAGAACATTTGATGTTTGTCTTAGGAATTTGAACATGGATGTTCAGTATTTTTACTATGATACCATTTAAGTACTTCCTATCTTATATCTAAAACGTAAATTATTTCATGACAAGTATTTTTGTTAGTATATTATTATTAGTATTATAATGTTAATATTGCTTAAGGTTGGTGAGTATCATTACCAAAAGGATGAAAATTTTATTGCTCCACGATGGGCATCTTTACAAAATCTAAAAGAAGGTTATTCAATAGAAATTTATAATGACCTACCAATTATGTGCTTCACATTTGACCTATGTAACTTATTATGTTTTATTATGTCTTTTTTTCCAAAGTTAGATTGAACATGCTATACAAGAGTTTTTTCTTATTTTTTAATTTTTCTATTTTTTTGCCTCAACCATAATCAACAATCCATTTAAGATTGAAAAAAAAAATATTATTGAGTTTCACTAACAATTGTACTTAATCAATTTTCTAATTGTTTACATTTTAAAATTAAATTATTAAATTTTTAGTGTTTTCTTATGAAATCTATTTTTTTACGTTTTTTAATTTTTTAAGTGGGCATATCTTAAAATATAAGATTTATCATTTGAAAAAAGTATTAAAAAATAATTTCTTTATGATTTTGGGAAAATTTCTTTTGGTAAATATTTGATTAATAATTATTTTAGTTTACTTTATATTCAAGATTTCAACAAATGGAAAAATCTTTAAAAGGATTTGTATAAGATTTATTACTCTAAATCTATAATTGAATGGTATTTTAGTTTACTTGTTATGATAAAAATATTAAATTTACTATATAGAAAAGGATAAAGTAATAAATATAAAATATTAATTATAGATATGAATATTAAAGTTTACATATTGTTTATTTATATATGCATAAAATTAAGTATATTTAACTTTAAATTATAATTAAGTGTAGTTATATAATTAGATTTGACATTATAATTATCATTTACAACTCTCTTTTTTTTATTGTGAACAAAATTAATATTGATTTACAAATTAGTTGTAAGTGTGATTTTACATATGGTTAATTTAATTTATAGAATTTATTTTACTATGTTTCATAATACTATTAGAAAACTTCATATGTGTCATGCATTCATTTTTATCCTATTCATAATGTTAAATATGAATATTAAAAAAATTATTTATTTTATTTTTTAAGTTTATAGATTTATATTTATCTTAAATCAAATATACACAATATTGTAGCTATTTAAATTTGATAATAAATGAACATACTATACCATAAATGATAATAATATGTCAATTTATAATATTATTAATTATATTATATTATTAATTTTTTGGCAAACTCTTGTATTTTTCTCAATAGGTGAGACTTATTTTGTAACACATATCTTGTTGTGTATGGTACTAATTCTATTATGCATAAACTAAATATTTGGAATAAACATTGCTAAAAAATTCTTTTCTTTCTATTTTTTCTTTATATTTAAGTGGATTTTAGGAAATAAAAATGATGGTTTGTTAATCTCCTCACAATTTTTTCAATATTTTAAAGTTTTTTGTTCAAGATTATAATATTCGGTACTTGTTAAACTAATTGTATATCAAAATGAAATGATTTTGTTGTAATAATTAAAGTATTTGTATAGGTTCCTTTTTCTCATGTATTATATTATTAAGGGGTTGAAATGTTTATGTTTTGTGCTTCCTTATGCCAAATTTGATTTAATTGATATTTAGTTGAAAGTTTTTGTTACAAGACAAGGTTGTTACACCAAAAGATCGATTTGTCAATGCACGATACAACCACTAGAATTTTGTAATCCACATGAGGTGGCTAAGTCATATTAGAACCCTATGAAAGATGTCTCCCCACTACCAAAAATCCCCGTCCCAACATCATTTATTGTACGACTTGTTTGGATTTGAACATGTGACCAAGCTCTAATACTAGGTGTTACATGATAGGGTTCTATTGTACCAAAAGATTGACTTGTCAATACTTGATACAACCACTAGACTTATAGAGTCCATAGGAGGCGGTTAAGCCATTTCACAAACCTCACAAAGCATTGGCCCACTACCAATAATTTCTAAAAGTGTTAAATATTAATCTCAATCATTTAGGTTTGAGTTCATTTGGCTTGAGCTTTAGACATATTTTTGTTCATGATTTCTTATGGAAGGAATTTAAAGTGGATTATATTTGGGCAATCAAGATTATATTCTATTGAGATTAGGTTGTATCTACCTTGAAAATCCCTTCTCCACCATACTTAATTATATGAGTGAATAGATATTTAATATATTAATTATCAATACATATACATGAGCATAGTTAGATATTCACGCATAGTGGGAATGATGTTTATTTAATGTTATTATCTTGGTTAAATGATTTTCAATTACATAAAGTTGACAATGGAATACAAAGATTCATGATTTGTAACTAGAGGTTAATTGAGCTCTTGAAAATTATAGTCTAAATTTTCTAGTATTGTGGTGGAGGTTACTTAGTCATAGGTATTTTTCATTTTCAAAAAATTATCTTCATGAATAAAGAGTGTTAGATTTTCATATGTGGAGTTGATTCCTAATATTGAGATCACTATTTTGGCCAACTTCTTATCTTATTTTGTTTTGATTAAGTAAAAATAGGTTTCAAAGGACCTGAAACCTTTACATAATAACAAAAGTCTAGAGATAAATGAGAGAAGTAAACATCAGAGAAAAGCAGCACAGGACAACATGAGACTGACCTCCAAAAAGAACAGTCATGAGATCACCCAAGACAAAGCTAGAAAAGATAGCAAAAGAATAGTAAAACAACAACAACTGACCAACTAAGAAGTCTTTATCAGGTCAACAGCCTAATCCACTAGAATATACATATTTTTAGCAATGGCCTTCACCTTGTCCTTTTTACTCACATCCTCATTCTTCTTAAAATGAGCTCAGGTGTGTTTTCTAGGTCCTTGAATCTTTGCCACCAAAGGGGAGTCTTGCCCTTTTTCATTCTCAAGTTGCTTCAAGAGGTTACCCACATTATCAGCCTTTTTTTTTAACAACTTTTCCAAATTTCCCAGCTTAGTATCCATTTTAGACACCTTCCCCTAAATACCACTAATCTCTTTATCCATCACCCTTTTTTTGGCCTTGAGTAGTGGTATCTTATGCATAAGGTTTTTAACTTCTTTTGCATTCCCAATAACCTCTAAAAGTATGTTTATGTGTTGGTATAGTGTATGCTCACCTCTGGCAGTTTTGTTGACTTGCTCCATTTCCTTGCCTAGCAACTGCATTTGTTTCTTAAGGAAGCCAATCTCCTTCAAGATTCTACCAAGGTTACCGAAAAGACCCTTGGATGACCTAAGCCCACCATCAGTATTATCACACAAATATGGAAGATGCCCCTAATCTCGAACAACATCATTATTTGAATCCCCATTCTTCATAGTCTATAACCTCTCCTCCTGTTGTCTTGTAGATTTTCTTTTCCATTCAAGCTAGTGAGCTAGTGGCCCATCATCAAAAGGGGGAGAGGCCCAGTCATCTTGAAAGCCCTTAATACCCTTTCATTTACCTCCACTCCTCTTATTATAGTGATCTCTCACTAATTCCTCCATGAAATTTCTTTCCTAGTCAAAATCACAGACAACAACTATCATTTTCTTCTTTTTAGAACAACAACGAGAGCCCTTTCTCAAACTCCCCATACCCCCCTCAACTTCATCTTGGATATTTGAATCATAACCCTTATCTGGGAGACTCCCTTCTATATCCTAGTCTGCCTCTTTCAAACTACCCTTGGGTTTCACAACCTTCTTGGATTTTAACATATTCATTATCAAGACCATAAGACCCTCATGGCAAACATGCTTGCCATTCAGGTCTTTTTGAATAGCTTGAGTGGAAATTCTAAGAGACTACATTAAATAAAATGGGAAATTGATCCTAACATCATGCCTAAAGTGATTTTCCAACATGAAATGGTACCCATATAGCTTAGTAACTCTCCCATCTAAAGTTAGATATTCCATTATCACAAAAAACACAAATTGCCATGGTCAAGAAATAGAGGCCGGGTTGAAATATGAATTACCTATTTATACCAAGCAACTTTTCTCCTGCTTTGTCTCCATAAAATCATCGATGACCCTATCCGAGAGCTTCCTCTCCCAATAAAAGTTAATCTCGTCCATGTCCAACCACATGGCCTCCGCAATTACTTCTTTAGTAACATCCATTCGCTAGTTACCAACCATAACATAGCCATCCTTCCAAGATTTGATAAATTGATACATAATAGAAGGATTGTTACCTCTAAGCCTTTCCATGTACCATGTGAAATTTTTGCACCTTAAAATATCCCAAACCTCTGTCCTATTCCTCCACTCCAAGTAGTTTTCTAGCTCCACTCTTTTCCTTTTTCCTCCCATATTCACTTCACTAAATTCATTGGTTTTCTTTCTCTAAAATCCCCAACTCACTCTGTAACAAAAGGCCACACCACAATCGAAAAGAGAAATGAAAAAAACTACCCAAAATTTGTGTGAAATGCTTGACTTTTTAAAAATCATAACCCACCACACTGTTAAAGAGTTCTCCTCATAATTACAAATTACTGACACCATCATAGTTAAAAAAAAATTGCCTAGATCTCCACTTATCATAATCGATAAATTGGAGGTCACCTAGAGGTAAGGACTCATAATAATCCCAAATGATTTTATGATCATTAAAGCATGCCACATTTGCAACCCAATTAGCAGTACGGTTGGCTTCTCTGAAATGATGAGTTATAATGCATGTTTGAAAAGAATTTATAATGTTAATAGTCTTGAAGATAATATTGCTAATTGTCCATGATGGTTTAGTAATTTTATTTAAACAATTAATAATGTAGAGGGAGTCACCTTCCACCCATATCTTCCTCAAATTCATACTCTTTGCAAAGAAGAGACCATGAAGAGCAGCACGAGCTTCTGCAACATGATTGGTTTGATCACCAATTGGAATAGCCATACATCCCACATAGTCACCATTAGAGTTTCTAATAACAACTCCACATCCTGCTTTGCCCAGGTTCCCTTTCGAGGCCACGTCAAAGTTTATCTTGAACCAATTCACCAGAGGACAGTCTCATCTAGCATTATCCCTTGGATTAGGATCCTTAATATCCATTCCCAAACTCCTTAGATTCCATCTATTAAACACCCATTCTTCCCACTCATTACAAGGTTGCTATCCAAAACCATTAATTTTAATATTCTCAATCATAAGGACCTTAATTTTATAGAACACCTGATCAAGACTGGATTCCACTCCTCTAAAGATCCTATCATTACACTCCTTCCAAATGCCCCAACATAGATAAGGAAGAATGAAGTCCCACAGTTTGACAATTAAAGCATTCCTAGAAGGATTCATCCAACTAGTGAAGAAAAATTGAATAGTAGCATGGAAAACCCAATCCACTTTCAATAAGCTACAAACTTTATCCCAAAGCTTCTTGGTAAAGGGGCAATGTAGCATGATATGATCCATTGATTCCCCATCATTCTTACAGAGAACACATTGATTTATAATGATGAAACCTCTCTTCTTAAGATTATCAAGAGTCAAAATGTTATTTTGCAAAAGAATCCAAAAGAAGTATTGAATTTTAGTTTCATGCCTTTCACCCAAGCCTTGGCCCAGTATGGTTCATCATGATCATTGAAAGAATTAGTAGAGATAGAGGCAATAGAGTACATACCACTGGGGTCAATTTTCCATATCAAAACATCCTCTTTATGGTTTGAAAAGAATGCATTCAGACACATACCAAGCTCAACCAAGTTATGGTCCACAAGTTATTAAGATCCACCCACATATCATCCTTCCAATAATCACACACAAAAGTACCAAACTGACTCTTGCATTGCTCCATAGACCTGTTCCACCTTGGATCATCACAAAGTGGGTGGTCCAAGATCCAAATGTCTTCCCAAAAAAGAGCTCTTCTACCATTACACACATTCCATTTAACCCCTTTCCTTAAAATATATTTGAATTTCTAAGCATTCTTTCATATCATAGACCCCCCTTGTTCTAAGTCACTATTAAGGAAATGATTAAAATCAAAGTGGTCCCTATTATATTTATCAACCCAAATATTCTTCCATTCCCCCTCTTCCTTATGCCATCTCCATAATAATTTAGCCAATAAGAATTCATTCATTGTAGTAATCCTTCACAAGCCAAGCACTCCCTTCTCCCGAGGTATACAAACATTTTCCCAAGCAACCAGATGAAGTCTTTTTTTGATCTCTGTTCTAGTCCACAAGAAATTCTTCTAAATTTTCTCAATAGTAAGAGAAAACTTTCTTGGAATTTTAAAAACACTCAAAGCATAAAGCGGAACACTTTGCAGGATAGACTTCAAAACAATAACCTTACCAGCCTAACTGAGGAGAGAACCTTTCCAACTAGCAAGTTTCAAGTGGATTTTATCAATTAGTGAGTTCCAAAAGCTATCAGGAGGGGCTAAACCCAAAAGTAAACCCAGATAGGTTCTAGGTAGAGAGCCAATCTCACAGCCAATTATATTTTTGATCTTACTTTGCCTTGCCTCACTAACTTTTGTCTTGCCTTGTCTTGCCTCACTTATCTTATTTTGTTTATTGTAATGAAGATATTTAATATTTATGTTATAATAGGTAGTGATGTAATGATGTGTTATCAAGATGTTGCCAAACTAAAGAAGATCAAGTGTCTTATTGATGTATTAGAATTTTTAGTTTAATGTTAATGTTTCTGTGTTGGTGGAGCTTATTTGAAGAGTTTCTCCATTTAAATTATAATCTTTAGAGTTCAAAATTAGATTGTTGATTCAAAATAATAATATAATGTTTCTTGATATTAATTTGGTTCATAATTATATTATACTTTAATCATTATATTAAATTTGAATGCTGCTTACATATGCTTTGATTAGCAGATTGTCCTATTTCCCAACATTATCAACATAACTTCAGTTTTGATTAGAAAGGGATGCATTTATTTAAATAATAAGATGATTTTTTTTTGTAGTGGTAGCTCTTGGCTTGGCAATTTTGTAGATCTATGCGTACTTGAGATCATGGCCAACACAATTCATTTAGAAGGAAAAATCAATGGATTTTGGTATAATGCATAAAATTAATAATGTAAGATTTTTTGGAAGAAAAAAACTAATGGTTCATTGCTCAAAAGGAAGGAACCATCATAGAGTTTTTTAATGAATATTTGACAGTTGAACAAGAAGATATACGTAATCATTTGGTTGTGTACTATAGCTTTGTTATTAGTTTCAAGATACTATTACTTTCATTCAATTCAATTGACCAATCAACTGATAGGATTTAAAAAATTAAAAGAAACTTCAAATGTTTATATCTTTTTCTAATCTTTCATTATTTTATAAATCACATTTTTCATTCACTTTATTGGACCATACTATTTTTGGTAGGGAGAAATTTTAATTTTCTTCAACAAAAATACAAATGTTTTCTAACAACTCTATTATGCATTAATGAATGCATTAATTACAACTTTATCTTTTCCACATTTGTGGCAAGTTGATTAGATTTTCAAAAAATGGACAAAAATGAATTTATATTCAATATTAATTATCACAATTTATTTTTCTTACCAAGTTCAAGAATAGAGTTAAATGTTTTATATTTTTTATTTTAAATATATTTATTAGTTTTGCATTGATATTTATTTTTGCCAATTGTAAAATGTCATTTCTTTAAGTTTACACTATATTTTACTAGCTACTATTTTACAATCTTTCTCTAATTTTTTTTTAATACCATTTAACAAATTGTAATACTAATACTATCCCTCAAACTTACTAGATATTTTGGTAGTTTGAATTCAGTAATCAATAATTTTTTTTTTAAATTAAATATTTCAACTTATAATTGAATTGGTAGAAATGAGTAGTTCATTCAAATAATATAATTTCTATTGTTATTTATATATTTCTTAAAATAATATAATTATTAATATTTTAAAAATTCCCTTCAACTCTCTCTATCAATCTACCTTTACTTGTCCTTATAATAACATATCATTCTCTCTTTTACTTTTCTCTTTCTATCCTTCCTTTCTATCTATAAGTCTCTATTTTCCTTCTTTTCTAATTATTAGCAAGAACTTTGACGCATTGTGTCTCTTGTTTTAAACATTGTTGAGCAAGCTACTACATCTAACCTATTGAAGACAATAGGCAGTTTTTACATAGCAATAGGTCTTGATAATATGGTTTACTTTAAGAGGAAACCATAATCATTAAAGATGAAGGAAGGAGCCTTAATTGTAGAACATCTTGATGCTTTTAATTTTGTTTTGATGCGACAAGCTTATATTGATGTTAAGATAGAAAAGGGAGATAAATTTTCATTGTAGAGATTTTTTTTCCTTAAACTTTGGGAAAATGTTTTTTTTCTCATAGTGGTTCCATTATATGTCCAAATATCAATGCCCTTGTTACTAATCTTCTTGGGGAGATGGGGACAAAAACATAGAGGAGAGATCAAAGAAGGCCTAATGAAAGAGATGGTTCAAAAGGGAAGATAAAAGAAATTTAGAGATATATCCAAAATTGAAAGATAATTCAAAACCCTTGGGAAAATGTAAAGTGTTGGAACTACAAAAATTTTGACCATGTGAAGAGATAATGCAAAGTATAGTAAAATAGACTTTTATGATTCTTCCATATATAAATACACTTATAATGTATAGGTGATGCACCATTTATATATGCAACTTACACAATATGTTAACTTATTAATTTAGGCACCCATACTGTAGAATCATGGTAAAAACCAGTTCTCATCATATCTGACTTAAAATTATTGAGGTATTCTAAGTGGTGAGAATAGTCCACTTTAGATTATTAGTAATGTTAAGTCCTTGTTTCAATGATGCCCCAAACTGAAAACTCTTTTCGATGTTTTACATATTCTAGTTTTTGCAAGAAATTTAATTTATGTGTATTTAAGATGAATGATCCTAGAGTAGATGCAATGTTTGATAAGATTGGTTGCAAGATAATGAGAGGAAATTCAATGCTATAAATTTATCTAATTGTGGGAAGTCACTTAATCTTAAAATTGTTACTTTTTGTAATTTCGGGATAATGTCACTCATGTATCTAAAAAATTATTTGTGTTGTGATACTAGAAGTCATGCCAATTTGATGAAAATGACCTTTGAAACATGGGAACATTTTTTAGAAAAAAATTACACATTTATCTCTAGGGTTTTACAAGTTTGTAATGACCTTTTTTTCTATATCAACATCAACATCCAACTTCAATGTCACTCTCACTTCTATCATTAACTAAGTATAAGTCTTGGGAGTGGACTAAGGTGCAAGAGAATCATGAATTGTAACCCTTGCATAACAAGCCGCACAATACTAATTAGCACCACCAAGTTCTCTTTACATAACATATCATCCAAGTAAATATTTGATATATATGATAATAGTCTAAATTTTGTATAGAATGGAAATATGGTATAAGGATAAAATCACAAAAATACTATATTGTGGACCTAATTACATCCTCCATATTATTCTAAGGTTAACTTAATTCAGATTTGTAATTCTTCTTTGAACACATCCATTTTTAAATATTTTTTAATTATGGTTGAAAAGTTATGATAAAAAAAAATGCAACTCTCTAACAAAAATCAAAATTAGGAGGCTTCTATGTTAGTTTATTTCAATATTAATGTGTCTAAAATGTTTTTTTAGAGGCCCCTATTTTTACTTGTTACAATTTCAATATATATAATTTGTTCATTTAGGATTAATTTATTGATTGTAGATATTTTAAAATGTCATTTTTCTTTCCTCTTTATTATTATTTTTTTCATTGTTGAAGTGCAAGGATTTTTAGCTTGGCCATTACTCTTGGCAAGGTTGTAAATAGGAGACCTCAACCCCAAACCACATTAACACACATTCTTCAAACTCCTCTAACATGTCCCCTTGCTATGCAACCCCTCCTCCTTTATGTCTTCACCATGTATCCTCATTATTGTCATTGGTTGTTCACCGTTGTAGGTGTTGTCATCATCATCGTAGTTGTCCCAGTTGTCTAACATGTCCTCTTTATATGCATCATCTTCCTCCTTCTCCTTCATATCATCCTCCACCATGAATCCCTATTATTGTCATTGGGTGTTCACCATCGTATTTGTCATCACTACCACTATATCTTCTATGTCCTTTACATCTTTCTTCTCTTCTTCTTCTTCCATCTCTTTTTTTCCTCTGTTGGATTTGAACCAATGTAACACCATAACCAATGCCACTAATTTTATATTACATTATAGATTTAACCCATTTTCATTTAATTGTTATTTCAATATAAACTCTTGTTGATAATATATTTTATTATTTTATCTAACTAATCATACTATTGAAATATATGAACCAAAAAGAATTATGATTAGAAAATATTTCTTAGAAATTAAACTTAAATTTTTAATAATATTTAAGTATTATAATTTTAAATTCATTTATCACCATCATGAATCCATTTTTTCTAATTATTCAAATTATAAGTATAATAGTACCATACTAAATTTTATTTTCTTATTTCCTAAGAAATTATTTCTACTTCTAATATGATGCTTTGTTTTCTCCAAGATCTTTTGATTACTCATTCGCAAACTCGACATTGACATTAAAATAAACAAATATTGTCACATGTCTAAGAAATCTATCGTGTCCACGTCCTCAAATATCAATGCTTACCACATTTCCAATTACGAATGTTTAAAATAAAGGGAAAAGATAAAGATTGCCTACAAGTTATTAAAACGATTTAAGAGGGATATTTGAAGATGGGAGCTTGACTCAATATTTTTTTTGTAGAATGCTACAAGTCCCATATCTAATTTCTTATTATTTTTTTAAAGATATTCAAGACTTTCTTAAAATAATTATATATATTTAGATTTATGATCTTTTATTGTTATATATGCCCACAACCTTGAACATGATAGAACTTGGTCATAGCCTCTATAGGTAGGCACTTAGTGATATTGAGTATATACAATCTTCAATAAATGGAAAAGAATTGTGTTTTTTTTTAATTATGCAACCTTCTTAACATTGTAATAAGAATTACAATAAAATAAATTTTGAAAGAACAAAGGAAATGAGAGCGGTTTAAATTTTAATATATGTAGAAGAATGTGTGTGGTTTATATTGCATATTTGGAAAAGAAATTGGTAACATAGTGAGAATTTAATATATAGTTTCTAATTGGGTATTTTCTTGGTTGAAGGAAAATTATTTGTGTGTTTGATTTTTGGGTTATTGTAGATTTGTTACAAGAACAAAGGATGGATGTAATTAATTGACAAATTTTATTAGTGGTTGTTTAGATTTCAAACCGTTGTTGCATCTTGGATAATGTTTCTTTTTTTCATAATCTGAATGAATGGAACAGAGTGGCACATTTCTTGACCAAATGGATTTCAAAGCTTGGTGATGGTTGAATGTCAAAGACTAGGGGGGTTCTACCTTAGTTTTTTGAATGCCCAATTTCTATTGAAAGAGAAGCAATTCTATGGAAGTGAATGCATTTTTATTCCTTACTACTACAACATCAAATACTACAAATACACCCATCAATCAACTTTTAAAATAATCCTAGATATACTAGTCTTGATGTGGCCTAACTTCCATAGTGAAGAGGTGATTGGTGATTACATTTGCTTGAGTCTTCTAGCCCATAGGTTGAACCAAGTTTTGGAAGAAGATCTTCTGACAAAACTCTCATGCACATATCCTTCCTTCCAATCCTTACTACTAGTCACCTTTTAAATGGCCTAAACTAGCTCCTCCTCATAGACATTAAGTAATTTGATGGTCTATAACTATCTTATCTTTTGCCTTGCACTTTCATATGACCTCAATGATTGTGCACATTTTTATTTAGTAGCGCTATAAATATCAGTCTTCTAAAAGTATTTTTGAATTCTTCTATAGAACAAAATAGAGTAGAGCATAGACTTTTAACTCGAATATTTTAGGAGTCTTTGATTTTATTCTTAGAGAAGATTATAACCAAATGCCCACTAGTTCACTTGGAATAACTAAGGACATAGTCCTTCACATAAGCTTGTCCATATAAACTACTACTATCTTGTTGGCATAATTGATGCAGTGATTCTATATATTACATTGATAAAGATTGGTATAGATGTGATGACAGGTGAATCATTTTTTTTCTTATCACTGATGTCAACTAATTGACTTTGTGTTTTTAGTATGTTACTAGATATCGATTGAATAAAGTATGAGTTACATTGTAGTATGTTTGTGAAGTTTCTATTAGGTTATGTTTGTGATAGTAACTATTGATATGAAGAATTGAGTTAGTTATGTTTGATTATATCAAACTGAGTAAGTCCTAAAATAGTCAGTGACAAACAATAAATTGATTTGTGTGTTATTTTAGATGAGTCACATATTAACTAGAGCAGTCATAAGATATGATTGTTAACAATGTTCAAATGTTGTGGTTATGATAGCAACTTGTAATGTGGGTAGGAAAAGGTAGTTTTTTATATTTGAAGTGATGCTAATAGTATGAACAAGTAAACAAGAACAAGTTCTTGAATAGGTGACAAAGATTTGTAGATTGGTGAAGACATTTGAAGTGGTATTAGGATCGATGATGTTTTTCATGAAGGAGAAAGGTATTTCTATGATTTGTGGAAAGAATTTGATATCACATTTCCTTGGGTATGTGCTTGAGGAGGATTTTTCAAGAAGTTTATTTTTTGTCAACATGACTTATCATGTGGTTTAACTCCCAAGGTAAAATTCAAATGCAATTTGACACATTCAAATCAAAATGGTTTAGGAGTGGTTAGATACATTGTCTCTTATCTAATTTCATCTAGATCATTCAATCTATGGTTTGTTCTAAGGAAGTGGAAGCAATGCTATATAATAGAAAGTTGATGAAGGAGCTAAGAGTTAAATTGGAAGTTGCAGAACGATTCAATGTCAAAGAAAGTTCAAATAAATCAAGTGTGATCAAGTCAAGGAAGAGTATATAGTATGAAGAATAGTTTCAAAGCTTAATGGGATTTGATTAAGTAGATGTATTATAATTCCACAAATCATTCTATCTATTCCTTTCTAGTCATTTTAACAATGAAATCCCTTAGTAGGGTGGATCCTAAGAGATTCTTATTGTAAATCCACTAACAAGGTGTCATTTGAATGGATAGTTTAAATTCCTCTAATCAAGACTATCCTCACAAGGCAAAGATCATAATATGCTAAAGGAAAATATTTTAATCAGGTAGCACCCAACAATGCTTTTGTAACCCTTAACTAAGTAAGCTCCTCACAAAGCATAATTTGGGAGAATACAAATTTTGTGATCATCATCTTACACTGTGGTTTTCACCCAAATAGGTTTTTCGTGAGATAAATTTGGTGTTTACTTTTTTGGTTGATTTATTATGGTTGCACATTTTGAAAGGTTTATTTACATTAGTTGTTGATTGAATGTTTTGATGGTTATAGTTTGGAGAATTTTAAATTAGTGAATTTGTTGATTATTGATTCATCTCTCTCTTCTCAGTAATTAGGCCTATATCAACAATTGGTATTAGAACATTGGTTCCTTGACTAAGAAATCCTAACAACTTGGGGAAAAATTTGCATATGTATAGGAAGGACACACCTAAGTCTTCTAAGGATAATTTCTCTACATGGGTAACCATGATGAAGATGTACCTATCATGTATTGGAGAGAAAAGAAATGGATCATAACACAACCAAGTACACTCAACCTACTGGAACCCTAACTTTTGAAAAAAGGAAGAAAATGTTGTAGCATAACTTTGTAATGATAAAGATAAAAAAATCTTGATTTGATGCTAATTTTATGGATATCAAAGATATGGATAATGCTAAGGATATGTAGGATAAGTTGATAGTAGGATATGTCTGGAGAAAGAGAACATGAAGAGTTTGAGGTATTTCTAGAAAAAATATTTCCTAGAGGTAAAGGAAAGTACAAAGGTAAAACTCCCTTGGCATGTTTTACATGTAAACTACATGTAAACAAAATAGTCATCTTTCACATAGGTGTCCTAACAACAATAAGGTGGACAAACATAATAGATTTAAGAAATTCAAAGAAAAGAGTAAGAAATAATTTTACCTAGTAGAAGAAGGAATGTGTGATGAAAAATCATGTGGAAAAGATGTTGACGAAGAGTTAGTCTTTGTTGCAATAAAGAAGAACCCTCTATCAGTGAAGAAGTTGGTGAACAAAAAGATATACTTCAAGAATTAATAGCAATGATGGATAGATAATAGACAATGGGTGTACACATTATATAATTGGTGACAAAAAAATTTTTATTTCAATGGAGGAATGAGGCACAATTAGATTTGGTAATGGATCGCTTTGTGTGGTAAAAGGTATAGGTTTAATAACACAAAATGATAACATTACTTGTGATGATTTTATTGGGTTGATGGATTAAAATATAACTTTTTAAATTTTTCTCCATTGAACAAAAAAGGATTTAGATTTGAATTCAATATTGGTGTTTTCAAGATCTCGAGAAAATTTGGAGAATTGATTGTTATTGTTAAATAGACCAGATGTAACCAATTCAAATTGAACTCTATTCATGGGCATTACTTTATTAATAAAATAAAAGGATATTTGAAGTGGCACAAAATAATTTTTGATGTCAATTTTGTAATATGGTAAAGGTCAATAAGAAAAGATGTGTTAGAAGTTTGTCTAATTTAGTTAAGCCTAATAATGTTATGCATAAGGAGTGTCAAATTGGGGAAAATAACTACTTCCAATTTTACTAGTAAATTCTATTCATCTTAAAATATTTTTCAACTTGTACACACTAACTTGTATGGGCTGATTAGAACTAAGAGTTATGATGGAGATAAGTACTTTATCTTTTTTTGTGATGATTTCTCAAGGATGATGTCTATTATGTTTTTGAAGGTGAAGTTTAATGCATTCCACATGATTAAGTTGTATAAAGCATGAGTTGAAGAATAAACAAGTAAATCACTAAATTATCTTTGATATGATAGAGGAGGTGAATTTTCTTCACAAGAGTTGACAAAATTTTGTGAAGAGCATGGAATCAAGAGAAAAAATTCAGCACCAAGGACACCTCAAAAAAATGGAGTTTTGGAGAGAAGAAACATATCCATAGTCTAATGTGAAAGAACACTTTTGAGACAAAAGGGAGTGGCTCAAATGTTTTGAAGAGAACTTGTAAGTATGATTGTTTATCTGTTGAATAGAGTATAGCTTAAGAAAGGTACAAATAAAACACGTTATTAATTATGGTATGGTCATACCCCTAGTATCAATTATTTCAAAATCTTTGGAAGAAAATTCTACATAAAGAAGGATAAAAAAAAAATAGTAAATTTGACTTGAAGAGTGATGAAGGAATATTTATTGGCTATTCCACTAGAATTAAATTTTATACATGTTTGCACAAGTGCACTAACAATATGATTGAATGTGATAATGTTTGAATTGAAGAATTTTGTTATAAAAATGATGAAGATAACAAGAAGGAATCAAAATACTACAACAAGTTTGTTTTTATTAAACGAGTAGAACTAGACACAATACCTTAGATGAATGAATAGGTAAATGAGCCACAGCTAGTAAATGCTAATGAAGATAACTAGAGAACATAATTGGTACTCTCAAGGTATGTGAAAATTAATCACATTTTAAATATGAGATTATTGAAGATAAACATGTTGGAGTGATGATGGTAAGGGAAAACATTTATTTCCTATCTAAATTTGAACCCAATATTGTTAAAGATGCTTTGAAATGTGATCAATGGGTTAAGGCAATAAAAGAAGAGTTTGATGCAAAGAAACTTATGGTAAGCTCATAATAAGGCTTAATTATCTAGTTTAATCTACAACCATCCAATGGTTAAGTATCTAAGACCCTTTCTAAGGAAACCTTAAGGACTTTACCCACATTCCCAAGGTTGTTTAATGATAACGTTTGATTTCTTTCATGAGCTTTTATGTAACACAACCTCCTCAACCTAGGAAAGTTGCTCCTTACAAAAGATGACTACCATAATTTCTCCACCAACTAGGCACTATGATTCTAATGCCCTTCATGACATTAAAATAGATAGGATTAAAACCCTTCATCCAATTGAACAATAGTTTCCATTCAAATTTCCTTGATTCTACAAGTTGTTATAGGAGACCTAATTAGGCTTAATTGAATTAGCCTTTCTAATCGAGTATTTAGCACTTAACTCTCCAACCATCATAACAACTCCAACATCTAATTATATTTCTTATCACACATTTTGGGTATATATATATATATATATATATATATATATATATATATATATATATATATTATATATATATATATATCAATAAATTGCATTTGGGTTTTCCCTTTAAGACTTTTGACCCAAACTAAGCATTTTGTAAGCTTATTGAGAAATATTAAGTAGTTATAAAAACAATGTCTATAAGAAGTCAGTAGAACAAACATCTAGAATTCTAGGAACTTGAATGGGGTCTACACATTACTAAGTAACTTAAATCAAACCATTTGATCCCCTTCTCATTGCAATCAACATATTACCTTGCTTCTTGGCTCACTGCTACCTAATGATTAGCCTAAAGCATTACTATAAAAATAGAGAATCAACATTGGAAATCCCAAAAATGAAACAAGCATGAACTATACAAAAATACATAGCATTAAAAGAAGGTATTTAAAATTCTAACCATGGGACGATATGGAAAATACATTTTTTATGTACAAAACCAAGAATTTGAGGGTTTTAGTCTTGTGTGGATTCAAATTCATGACTTTATGCACACACTAAACTTTAAGACCCCAAATTTGGTGCAAACTAAATATGAAACACTAGGATTTAAGACCGTAACTTTAAATTTTTCAAATCAATCAAAATTTTATGAGTTGCAATACCAAAAAATGATGAAAATGATGAAAAATAGAGTAGACTTTAAACCTTCTTGTCTAAATTGATCCAACTAAACTCAAAAATTATTTTCTAAGGCTTTGTGCACTTAGATCAGTTGGGCCTATTCCCCATTATTCTTTGGGATTATTATTGTATTATACCAATATTTTTCAAAAAGGTTGCAAAGTTACAATTTTACAATTCTTATGCAACTTCATAATTTTGCCAAGCATCTAACTCACAAACCATTGTTCCAGGTTGGTAATTATTTTATTTTTAAAAAAAAATTAGTATATTTTTTGTGTTTTTAATGTGTATATATGTCTATATCACACATATTGTATCTATATACATATATATTGTTAAAAACTTCAATTGGAGCAATTGTTATTTTGTCATTGATGTCAAGCCTATTGGTAAGATAGAGTGTCAAACAATTTGGAGAGATATTTACTAATAGTATAGAGTGCCATATCATTTGATTGATGAAGAGGATTTGAAAAGAAGAGATTATTAGATGACCTAGTGAAAGGTTGAGTTGTGATATGTTAAGTATCATGGAAACACAATGGGCACATGGTAGTTAGTCCTTGACAAGATAATGTGTTGTTCAATCAATACATAAACTGTAGAAGATAGATAGATGAAGCTAATAGTTGAAACAAGTCAAAAGGATAAGCTTGACTAAGTATTAGTATTACATGGCCAATGAAGTAACTAAAGTAGAAGTTGAATGAAATAGTTCAAGCTGAGTGATAGTTATTGCTAAGTAAATATATGAAGATTTATAGTAAGGACTAAGCATAGTATTGGTCGAGTGAGCATGTTGATGTTGAGTGAGATAGTATAGTGATTGTCAAGCTACATAGTGATGATTGAACTAAAGAAAAAGTGATTGTCGAGTGACAACAAAAACTTACAGTTTGAGAAATATTCAATTTTGAGGCCGACACTGTTGGAATTTTGAATTAGTCAAAGCCCATGAAAGATGTGGATAGATGAGTTGGTATATCTAATACATAGGGAGATTGTTTACATGATCAAAGGAAAGGATTTGATCAGAAGTTTATAGAAGAAGAACGAGAACAAAAAGATGGAAGGATTAAATGAATCTGACCTAACACTAAGATCAATGGTGAGGTTTAAGAGGAAAAAGATCAAAATTACCTATTTAAGGAGACATAAGGAATGAATTTCAAGGTTGGTTCATTACTTATTAGCAATCCTAAGGAGAAGTTATAAAGAGGAGAGCAATAAAGGTGAAGTGTGAATAGTTTTTTGAAGAAGTGATTGCTTGAGGAGATGCCAAGTAGACCAGTGATGGAGATGTTAATGGATGTTAGTCAAAGAACTAGCAGATGAGTGAATGGAGATCTGAATTTGTAAAGTGAGTTGTACTTTATAGATCAAACCTAGTGTTAAATTCTAACTATTTTATTAGGCCAAAATCCTATAATCAAGGTTGACCTAACAGTAATTTTCTCAATCCTTTAATCAAGGTGAAATTCTAATGGAATGTCCTAAAGTCCTCTAACAAGGTCACTCCCAACAGGGTGATTAAATCCTTTAACAAGGTCACATTTAATAGTTTCTTGTATAACCTATAATAGGGTTGCCTCTTAACTGAGCTCACTTTAGAAGAGTAAAAAATTGGTAGCATGTTACTTGGTGATTTTTTCCAAACTGGGTTCTCACATTAAATCCTAATCTCAAAGTGTTATTTTCATGTGTGAATGTTATTGTTTTACATGCTATATTTTATAGTAGTTTAGTTACTCACATATGACACATATAGAGGTTGAGATTTAAGATATTACATGAAATGTTAAATTGCAAATGCTATTCTATATAGAGTGACTGAATATTTGAGATTGATTAATCTATTTGAAGTGATTAAAAGTTGAATTGGTAAATTTGGACCTAGGATAACTGATTCACCCCCAGCTTAGTTATTCTAAATCATTATAATAATATATGCATGTGTGTGTACACACATATATTGTACTTATATATAAATATTATGTGTGCATGTGTGTGTGTGTGTGTGTGTGTGTGTGTGTGTGTGTGTGTGTGTGTGTGTGTGTGTGTGTGTGTGTGTGTGTGTGTGCGCATATGAGGTAAGGAGAGATGAAAGCTAGGGTCAAAGGCATGCCTAGAAATCAACTAAACTTGGCAAGGTAACACAATGAAGGCATATCACGGTGAGACAATACCAGAAAGGAGAGAGAACAAAAAATATTTCATTAATTCATCAAATTTTCATCATATATGCCCAACTATGAGGCCTTCTGGGTTATGATCAATACATTGATTCAAATGCACACAAAAATAAACTCCAATATGCAAGATTTGTGATCTCCTTTTAAAAATTCTAACTCCTAGCTCTAATTACCCATCCACCCCTAATGTTGGACCAAGACCCACTACTTATACTTACAAAAATGGCTTACAAGATATTTTAGATCATCATAAGGAGAATATCAACCACATAATAGTATACATGCATCCTAATGGTTCAACTAATACATTAAATTATGACCTCAAAGTAAATACATAAGTCAACTCACAAATGATAACCAAACATACCACTTGGTGAAAAACATCACTAAACAACAACAACAAAGGTCACCAATGCACTTTGGGAACATAGAACAAAAATACTTGGTGAAAGAAGAAACCAATCCACTTGATGAATGAAGACATAATCACTCACTTCAAGCCTATCAGTAAAAAAATCATAGAGAAGGTTCATAAGTATAACTAAGCACACATTTATTGATAAGGATATCAGAGAAAGATAGGATGCTCCTACATCAAAAGAAAGGGGTTAAAAATAAATAATTCTCCTAAATTATGAGTGTGTCACAACCTAAGAGGAATCCAACTCAGATTGAGAAATCCACATAGTATGTCCAACTAGCTTGTCCTTCCACTTTACCAAATACTCAAAATAATATTTTCCTCTTATATGCTTACCAACTCTCTAATCCATAATCTACTCAAACTCATTAGCCTGCTTCTTAGGATAATCACTTGGTACAGTCAACTCATCATTAGACTCATGACACTTGTGAAAATTGACAACACTGAATATAGTACATATATCCATGTCATGAGGTAAACCAATTTCATAATAATTACCATTGTCAAACTTCCTTAAGATTTAGGACCAATTTTTTTCAACTTCAACTTATTATACGTACCGATAAGAAATCTACCCTTCTTTAGATGAACCAATCACTACCTCATGCTTCTAATATTCTTAAAGACTTCTAGGGTGTCTTTATCTCCTACCCTATAACCTATAGGATCCTTTTCTCACTGGGATCCCCTAGTCTCCTTTAGCCAACCCACCTACCCATGACTTTGGTATGCTCATTCTACTTATTAATGCATTCTTGCTCACTTGCCTTGGCCCTTAAACCATCTTCAAAGGCCTAAATCCCCCATATGCTTCAGAAAACCCTAGAAAAGTGTGAAGGTGCCTTAAGGAACATCAAAAAAATCAACTAGGGGTGTTAGATATCCCTCCTAGTCTAGTTTCTTATCTGATCTCACCAAATTCCCCTAGTAGGTCTATTAGCCCTATTAGGTCTCCTATTTTGAGAAAATAGGGTTTTTCTCCTATGCCTTCCAAAGGAACTCTGTGATATTTTCTAGGTTTCTTATTTCATTACTCATCCCCTTAAATATTTTTGGGTGAGGTCATATCGTTCCATCTGTTTCCCTAACCCAAGTTAGGTGAAAATTAGGCTTGTTAGGCTTCATAGGCTACTCCAAAAATCAAGCTTGTTTTAGTCTTGTTTTAGCATTGGTATGATCCTCTCCACTTCATGGAATATTTATAAAACTTCCTTCTTTCATTTCCAAAAGAAAGTGGATTCTATCCTTTCTCCCCTACAAGTAATGATGATTTCTTTCTAGTCTTCCCTAGCCAAACTCACCACAAGTTTTCCTAGGGAAAGACCTTAAAAATACCTCCTCCTCATTTGAGGGCCCTTTCTTCTATACACATTATTTACATGGAGTCTACTCACTATTACTAAGAGTTCATATAGAATGGATAGTAGGAAAGTGAGTTAGAACTCTATCTTCAGCAACTTCTTGGACACAACCAATGATAGTGCAAAACCAAAACAATTTCACAAAAGGAAAAAAAAAATGATCAAGGCCTCTATCCTCAAACACAAAAAATCAATAAAACATTTAAATCAAGTAATACACATGTTATAGTATGGATCTTGAATTTCTAACTACCTATTATCATCAATAACAAAGAAATTGCCTACAAATTGCTTCAAAATGTTGATTGTAAAAATACCCAATTTGTACAATGAGCATCTAACCTTGTCCATAGGTCTTGGAATGCCTTATATATGGTGGCTAAGTTTTTATTTTCCCCTTAATACTCATCCCCATCAAATTGAAACTTTCTTGTCAATGTTACTCAAGCAATTTTTAAAAGTTGCAAAATTGCACAATGCAACTTTTACATATTTTTAGCAAGTTTCCCCAACTTAATCTAATGAACTTCATTGCTTCTCAAGTTCAACCAAGAACCTTAAATAAGGTAAAAACCACATCCTAACCCCTTATATACCCTATTGACATCATCATCATGCTTCAGGCCAATCAAAGGGCTTTACAACTTGTTAGCCCCTCATTGCACCTAGTAAAAGGCATTAAGACCCTATGAAAAAAATTCCTATTGTACTACTACTATGGAAACATGTCCTTATAAATAACACATCCAAAATTACCTAAGGCTTACACCCATACAAAAAAAACATGAAACATTAGATTTCCTAGGTAATCCCTAGGTGCTCCTACACCATTTTCCCCCTCTACACAACTTTCAAGGAACATGAGTAGAAATCAGAGACATTTTAATGCCAATATTTTTGAAATTTTCTTCCTCTACCCATGTAGCTTCAGCTTTTCATTTTCCTTTCTATTGGATTATCTACTCCATGTAGGTTTTGTGCCTAGTAGACTTCCTTACCCTAGATTCCAAGATCCTTTCACTTTTATGCTTCACCTTGGAAGGTAAGGCTATAGTACTAACATCATCTAGTATCTCTCTACTATTCTAACTTACCTTTGATAATGGCCGCTTGTATTTGACCAAATCAGACACATTGAACATTGGTGAAATGTTCAAATCTATAGGAATCTTTATCTTGTAGGCACTCTATCCATATTTTGCTAACACCTTACATTGGCCCACTCTCTTCATCTAGAACTTTTTTGGTACTCCTTTTTGTAGTCTATATTTTCTTAGGTGGACCATAATATAGTCTCCTACTTTGAATTGTATGTCCTTTCTTGATATTTCTACTTTGGTCTTCAGCTTATGAGTAGTCTCTGTTATAGTCTTCTTCACTTGTTCTTGTATCTCTTTCATGGTCTAAGAAAAATCCTTAGCATTCCCACTTCTATACTCCATAGCTCCTAGATCCCTAAGTTCACACACACATATTGGGTGCATACCATACACAATCTCAAAAGGACTTATCCCTAGTGTCCTATTTACACTATCTTTGTTGGCATATTCATCTTAACGGATGATCAAATCTCATGTCTATCCATACTTCGTGGTTATGCATTTGAGAAGGTTATCTAAAATTCTATTGACCACCTCAATTTAACCATCTATCTATGGATGGTAAGTTGAACCAAACGATACATTAGTTCCTAGCCTACTCAATAGAGTCTTCCAAAAATGACTCATAAACTTCACATCTCTATTAGAGACTATGCTTAGTAGTAATCCATGTATTCTTACAATCTCTTTTTTAAAAAATGAGCAATGTAGCTAGCATCATGAGTGGTTTTACAAGGGATAAAATGACTCACATAGATATTGTCCAACCGTATTTCATTCTTAAGAAGACCGACCACAAATTCCATGTTGATGCACTCCCATGGCCTATTAGTAATAAGTAGGGGTTAGTACAAACTTGATTTACTGGCTCCCCTTTTTTCTTTCATGCACACCACACATTTCACTACATACCTTCTAACATCTCTTAGCAACTTGGGCCAATAGTAGAACCTCTGAACTAACTCCAGTGTTTTATTAATACCAAAATGGCCACTAATACTTTCATTGTGCTTCTCTTGAATGAGGTTATCTCTCATTGAACCTTGAGGAATATATAATTGATCACCCTTAAAAAATAATCCACTTTGCAAGATATATTCAGAGAAATGATGATGAAAATGATTTTGAAAATTAGAACATACCTTATATGCTTTAGACAAGTCTTCATCATCCTCATAGAGGTCCTTGAAACTTCCTATACTAATTCTTTACAATTGAACCTCTTCTATTTTCAGCATTTGTCTTCTTAGTGCATCTACCACCTTATTTAGTTTTACCCTCTTATTCTTAATAGTGATTGTGAAATCTTGTAGGTATTCCATCTACTTTAAGCATCTATTGTTTAGCTTCTCTTGAGTTTTATTGTAGCTAATTGCTTGGCTATTAGTAAACACCACAAATTCCTTATGTAAGAGGTAATTTATCCACTTCCTCAATAACTAAACTAGATCATATAACTTCAAGTCATAAGAAGACTACTTCCTCTTAGCCTCATTGGGCTTCTCACTAAAGAAAGCTATGGGTCTTCCTTCTTGACATAGTAATCCTCCTACTTTAGCTCCACTTGCATCACACACCAATGTGAATAGTTTTTCAAAACTAGGTAACAAGAGGATAGGTTGGGTACCTACTTCTTATTTCAATTTCTCAAAATCTCTCCCTTCTTCAAGTGTCCACTTGAACTTGGTCTTGAGTCCACCCTTAATGGTATCTAATAGTAGTGCACAAATACCACTAAATTTCCTTATAAAATTTCTATAAAATTGAGCTAACCCATGGAAACTCCTTACCTATGTCCATGTGGTTGGTGTTGGCCAATTCAAGATAGCCTCCACCTTTCTTGGGTCCATCTTCAATGAATCTTGTGATACTACAAATCCTAGGTATACAATTTCTTACTTTAGAAACTCACACTTTTCCAAGTTGATTGACAACTTCTGCTCCTACAATATCTTGAGCACAGTCTCCAAGTGTTTCATATTTTCCTCCTTGTTCTTGCTAAAGATTAGTATGTAATCTAGGTATACTACCAAAAATCTTCTAGTGTAGTCTTTAAGCACTTCATTCATGAGCCTCATGAATGTGTTAGGAGCATTTGTTAGCCTAAATGGCATAACTCTCCACTCATACAACCCTTTTGTGGTCTTGAATGTTGTTTTCCATTCATCTCCTTCTTATATCCTAATCTGATGGTATCCGCTCTTTAATTCCAACTTAGTGAAATACCTAGATCCTCCTATACAATCCATCGAATCATCAATCCTAGGTATAGGAAACCTTACTTGATTGTGATCATATTTATTACCCTAGAATCAGTAAAAAGTCTCCACTTACCACCTTTCTTAGATGCCAATACCATTGGTACTACACAATGACTAATTCTCTTCTTTATCAATCTCTGGTCTAGCAACTCTTGCACTTGTCTAGCCACTTCTTGGTTTTGCTTTGGAATGAGCTTGTAGGTTGCCTTGTTAGGTAATGAGGCTCCTGGGATAAATTCAATCTTATGATTAATAGTCTTTTTGGAGGTAATGTTGTAGGTGTCTCATCATTAATAATATCTTTGAACTTACCAAGAAAATTATGCAACTCCTTTGGTATAGGTGTTGGCATGGTATTCTCTTCTTCCTTAGGCTGTACCATGATATCATATCCTTCACCACCTTGTAGGATATTGAAAAAATCTTTGCCACTACTCAACAAAACACTAGGGATCTTTGATATTGGTTCTTCATCCTCCACCAATGATTGTATTTTGAATGTCCTACCATCCTTCTTAAAAGAAATTGTATTCTCCTTCCCATCATAGATGACACCTTTTCCATACTATCATAGTGTGCCTAATATGAGATGGCATGCATCCATAGGAAAGACATCACAAATCAACTTATCCTTGTATCCAGCAATAGAGAACTCTACCAATGTTTTCTCATTTACTAGGATACTTTGACCCTTATTCAACCATGTCACCTTGTATGGATTAATATGGTGTATCTTCTCAAGTTTGAGATTCTTTACTGCTTCTTTAGAGATTATGTTATATGTGGACCCTAAATCCAAAATAACCTTGCAAACTTTGCTAAATATTGTGTGCCTCATTCTGAATAAGGCTCTCCTTCGCTTTGGTTCCTCCTTCACAGGTTGTCTAACCAAGACTCTCCTAAACATTAGGTTCTCCCCCATTTTTGACTTAACGTGATTGATCATAGGTGACTTGACACTTGATGTGTATTCATAATCATATCCAATCCTTTTCTCATTGTTAGAAGATGATGCTTTCTTAGGGAACCTATAAGTAGGATGCCCCATCTATCCACAACTATAACATTTCATGTTGGAAAGTATAAACTACCTATGTCTGAACTTCTTCCTCTATTAGAACCTCCTTGAGATCCTCTACCTCTTCCATGGCCTTCTCTTGGGATGTTTACCTTCTCACGCTTTGTAGCCTTGGAATCCCCTTGGTTCCTTGATTCAGTCCCTCTTCCTTGGTATCCACCTCTATGACCTCTCTAATCTCTTCTACTACCTCTACCTTTGGAGGACTAATCATTCTTTCTTTTGTTCTTTTCTTCAATCTTTATAGCCAATTGATAACATTGATGCACTATTTTAGGACTGAGAAGATTCATTTCTTCTTGAATGCTCTATTTTAGGCCACTAAGGTATCTAGCTACCTTAAGGTTTTCATCCTCTACCACATTTGACCTCATGCAAAGCTTTTGAAATTCCTCAATGTAGGAACTTACATCAAGATCCCTTTGCCTCAAGTTCTGCCTCTTTTCGTGTAACTAAATTTCATAATCCTTTATCATATATGCTTCTCTCACCTTCAGAACCATCCCTTTCCATGATGAGATTAGTTTCTTACCTTCTTTTTCTCTCTCTACTTTAATTAATTTCCACCATGTCATAGTAGAGCCTCTCAATCTTGATTTTTCCACCCTGACTTTCTATGCCCCTGCGATACCATCGCACTCAAAATATTTTTCCATCCCTTCTGTCTAGTCCATGACTAGTTATGCCTTTGTCTTTCCACTAAAAAATGGAATGCCTTCAAGTGCCTTCCCACTCATAGCCTTCGATGCCTTCAATATTAGATCTTATATGAGAAAAGGGTCTAGTGTAGGGACCTCACCCTCTATAGTAACCTTTGGCTTCTTCCCATCAACACTCTCATTGCCTTCATTACTATTTTCTTCCACCTGATCCAATTTATCCTCTAGTTGGGATAATCTCTCTAAAAAAAATTTCTTCCTCTTTCTCATGCACTTTCTTAGCCTTCTATATTGGTCACCATTGTAGTTTCTCCTACTAATTCTTCAGTCTGAAACATTTATCCACAAACCTAATCTTTTGAGGCTCTAATACCATTCTAATAGGGATATTGGATGAACCAATCACTGACTCATGTTCCTAGTCTTCTTAAAGACTTCTAGGGTGTCTTTCTCTCATACTTTAGCACTTATAGGACCCTTTTCTCACTAGGATCCCCTAGTCTCCTTCAACCAGCCAACCTACTAATGACTTTGGTATGCTTATTCTACTTCTTTTTGCATTCTTGCTCACTTAATTTAGCCGTTAAACCATCTTAAAAGGCCTAAATCCCCCATATTCTTTAGCAAACCTTATAGAGACATGGAGGTGTCTTAAGGAACTTCAAATCAATCAACTAGATGTGTTAGATATCCCTCCTAGTCTAGTTTCTTATATGATCTCATCAAATTCCCCTATTAGGTCCATTAGCCCTATTAAGTCTCCTACTCTAGCAGAATAGGGCTTTTCTCCTATTCCTTCCAAAGGAACCCTACAATTTTTTCTACATTTCTTGATTAATTATTCATCCCCTTAAATATTTTTTGGGTCTTGAGGTCATATCTTTCCATATATTTCCCTACCCAAATTAGGTAAAAATTAGGTGTTTTAGGCATCACAGGTTGCTCCAACAATCAAGCTTGTTTTAGGCTTGTTCAAGATTGGTATGATCCTCTCCACTTCATGGAATATTGGTAATACTTCCTTCTTCCATGTCCAAAATAAATTTGGACTCTAGAATTTCTCCCCTGCAATTAATGTTGATTTCTTTATGGTCTTCCCTAGTCAGACTCATCATAGGCTCACCTAGGGAAAGACTTTAAAAATACTTCCTCTACATTTTAGGGCCCTTTCTTCTGTGCACATTATGTACATGGAGTATATTGTAATGTCTCATTCCAGGACATTAGTTAATTTTTTCATTTCTTTGTATAAATTTCATAATATTTTCTCTTTATATCAATCTTCTCTATGACTCTACTCTTCTACTCCCTTTTTATTCCACCCTTTACATTTGGAACATTCTTTATATATATACTTGGTAATATAAGAAAATATAACCTTACACAATCAAAAGTCACATCCTTTCTTAACAAAATTTAATCAATACTATGGATCTCCATTTTCTAATAATACTTTAATTTTGTGTTTGTCTTTGTAACATTCTATATGTTGACCCCTTATTTGTAATAAATCAAATACAATGAATTTATTGCATCTCCCTAATCTGCTTGTGTGACTTCATTCAACTAACAATAATTATCATTGCTAACTCATCAATTGAAACTCCCAATGACTTGGAGTCCAGACACGATGACTAATATTGACTGCTCCATACAGGCTTTTTCAAGTATCGTTGAAGATTCCTTTCCATTTTTTTGTCCTCAATATCATTTTTGTCTCTTCTAATGTCATGGTAGATTTAACCTCTTATTTATTTCATTTTTTATTAGTGCACACAATATTGATTCTTTGCCAATAACTGATATTTTAATCATAGGGAACACTATTTGTCTTTTTCCAATTTTCATCATTTTCTATAAAATGCCTTTCCATCATCAATTAGTTTGATTTGGATATCACTCATCTGAATCTTGAACTTTTGTGCTCTTTTCTCCTTCCAAAACCATATCTTGCCGCTTTGGATCTTGTAATGGGATTCACTGCCCCATCCCCCAAACATTGTTAAACTCATAATTCATTATACATATAATGCATAGTATGTGGTTCATTCCATTACATGGAAGAGACACAATGCTTTAGGAAATACAATTAGGTTTTGTATTGTCACTTGTTATGCTTTGTTTTATCACATTTATTGTTTATGTTATTTTGTTATTAACTTAATAATTATTATTAGATTGTGAGAAACACCATTATGTCTATATAAGTAAATGATTATATGTATTATTTATTCTTTTTCAAATAAGTATACATCATAATATTGGATGTATTACTATTTTATATTATATTTATTAATATATTAATATAACATCATTATTATATATATATATATATATATATATATATATATATATATATATATATATATATATATATATATATATATATATATATATATATATATATATATATATATATATATATATATATATATATATATATATATATATATATATATATATATATATATATATATATATATATATATATATATATATATATATATATATATATATATAATGTTATATTATGGTAACATATATAACCTTATATCATACTTAATGAGCTTATTATATTTATTTATCATTATATCAATAGTTAATAGTAATGTATTTTTAATATTATCAATTAATCATATTATATTGTATTATTTCCATACAATTATTATATCTGTTTACCAATTATAATCAAAATATTTATTTGTTATTTAATTTATTTAACTCATTAATATTATAATTGTAATATAATATTTTACATTACAATTATGCTATAATCTTATATATTGTTTAATTTTTATATTGTCAAATATATCACTATTATATAATAGATTATAATATATTTTACTTTAATATTATTATTCTTAATTATGATCATTATATAATATGTTATTTTAATATTCATATATCCTTTTAATTTGGGCTCATGACATATATTCACTATTCCCAAGAGGTCATATAGAATGGATAGTGGGAAAGTGAGTTATAACTCCATCTTCAACAACTGCCTAGACAAAACCAGTGACAGTGCAAAACCAAAACAATTTTGCAAAAGGAAAACAAAATTATCAAAGCCTCTATCCTCCAACACATACAATCAAGAAAAAATGTAAATCAAGGAATACATAGGTTACACTATGGATCTTGAACTTCTAACTACCTATTGTCATCAATAACAAACAAAGTGCAAACAAATTGCTTCTAAATGTTGATTGCAAAAATACTCAATCAGTACAATGATCATCCAACCTTGTCCATAGGTCTTGGAATAACTTATATAGGGTGGTTGGGTGGTTATTTTACCTTTAAGACTCCTCCCCATAGAATTGAAGCTTTCTTGTCAATGTTTCTCAAGAAAGTTTTAAAAGTTGCAAAGTTGCACAATGCAACTTTTACATCTTTTTAGCAATTTTTCCACAACTTAATCAAATGACCTTCATTTCTTCTCAAACTCAACCAAGAACCTTAACTAAGGTAAAAACCACATCCTAACCCCTTCTAGACCCTATTCAACCCATGATGATGTCATCATCATACTTTAGGCTAATCAGAGGGCTTTACAACTTACTAGCCCCTCATTGTACCTAGTAAAAAGCTTAAAGACCCTATGAAGAAAACCCTATTGTAATACTACTATGGTCAACATGACCTTATATTTAACACATCCAAAATTCCCTAAGGCTTACACACACACACAAAAATAATGAAACATTAGATTCCCTAGGCAATCCCTAGGTGCTCATGCACCACATCACCTCGTCACCAACTTCAAAACACATATGTCTTCTAGACTTATCTACATTCTCCTTGTATTTTTTATTAATATGTTCCAACTTATGTTTCATTTCCTCATGCAAAGTCTTCATGAATTCAAAAAAATTGTCACCTTCAACACTTCTTTTCTCTTCTCCAACAATATCCCTAACATCAAATATACCTCTAGGTTGCATCCCAATAATAATATCAAAAGGTATTTTTATAGTACTTGTGTTCATAGAATTATTGTATGCAAACTCTAATTGTTCCAATGCTAAATCCTAATTACTTTTTTTAGTCTCAATTAATCATCTCAAAAAATTACCCAATCTTATTTTTACAACCTTTATTTTTCCACCAGTTTGTGGATGAAATGTAGAACTAAACATCAACTCAGTATCCAACTTCTTCCACAAAGTCTTCTCTAAATAACCAAAAAACTTATTGTCTCTATCAAATATAATACTCCTCTATAATGAATGCAATCTATCAACCATTTTAAATAAAATATTAGTAGCATACAGTACATCAAATGTCTTCTAACATGGTATAAAATTTGTCATCTTAGAAAATCTATCAACAACAACAAATACAGAATCATTCCCTCTTGTAGTCCTCGGTAAACCAAGCACTAAAAATCATACTAATATCATTCCAAGATTTATCAGGTACTGAAATAGGTTTATACATTTCAATATTTTGACTTACTCCTTTTGCAACTTGACAAACTCCACAAATCCTTACAAACTTCTAAACATCCTTATACAATTGTGAGAAACAATACTTGTCCTTAAGAAAACTCAATGTATTATCAATACCAAAATATCCATCCAATCCACTACTATATTTCTCCTTAATCAAATTAACTCAAATAGATCCTCTCAGTATACACAATTAAATAACTTTGAACAACATACCTTCCTAAATGAAATAATCTCTATACTTACTTGGTTGATCTGATAGATTTGGTTCTTTACACTCTCTTTGTTCCTTAGAAAAATAAGGGTTAGTGTCATACAAATCCTTCATCTCATCAAAGACAAAAACTTCAACTTTCATTTCTCTTAAAAAAGATCCTCTTATGCTCAATGCATCTGCAACTCAATTAGATGCTCCACTCTTATGCTTAATAAAAAAAGTGAAATTCTGCAAGTACTCAACCCACTTTATATTTCTTTCATCCAACTTATGTTGACTTCCAAAATACTTTAAATCCTTATGATCAGTATACAACACAAACTCCTTAGGAATCAAATAATGTTTTTGCTTCTTCAAAGCTTGAACAATAGCATAGAACACTTGATCATACACATAATAATTCCTTTTAGCATCATTTAATTTCTCACTAAATAAAGCAACATGTTTATCATCTAAACTCAACACATCTCCAATTGCACTACCACTTGCATCACATTCAACATGAAATACTTTATTAAAATTAGGTAAATCCAACATAGGAAATTCAACAACCCTCTATTTCAAAGTCTCAAAACTCTTATCAACTCCATGTGTCCATTTGAAATCCCTTTTATCTCCTCTCATTGTCTTAGTCATAGCATTATAGATCAAACTAGAATTCATGATGAACTCTCTATAGAAACTAGCTAAACTATGAAGTTATCTTACCTCACACACATTCTTAGATGTATGTCATTCAAGAATTTCTTTAACCTTCTTAGGATCCATCTTCAAACTATTAGCTAAAACCACAAATCCCAAATACACAATCTCCTCCTTCATGAATGCACACTTTTTCAAGTTAATCAACAATTTCTCCTCTTTCAATTTTTGTAACAGTTGCCTAATATGCTCAAGATGCTCTTTCTTAGTTTTACCAAATATCATAATATCATCCAAGTAAACAATAAAAAACTTACCCAAGAATTTCTTCAAGACTTCATTGATCAAATTCATAAAAGTACTTTGTGCATTAGTCAAACCAAGAGGCATAATTAATGATTTGTACAAAATTTATTTTCTCTTAAAAGAAATCTTCCACTCATCATATTCTTTGGTTATGATCTAATGATACCCACTCTTTAGGTAAATCTTAGTAAAATATCTTGCTCTACTCAAACAATCCATTATATCATCCATCCTTGGCATAGGAAACCTAAACTTCACTATTAGTTTGTTTATAGCTCTACAATTAGTTTACATTATCCATTCATTGTTCTTCTTAGGTGTCAATAATAAAAGTACAACATAGGAAACCAAGCTTTCTTTGATCAAACATTTATGTAATAACTCTTTCACTTTCCTATTAATTTATTCATTCTTAGTAGGTTTCAATCTATAAGATGCTTTATTCGACAAACTAATTCCAATAATTAGGTCCATGTAGTGACTTGTACTCCTTATTAGTGGTAAACCATCAGGTACATTATTTGAAATAATTTCTTGATACTCGATGAGCAACTTTTCCACTTTTTCTAGAACTCATTCAACACTAGTACTACTTGGTGTACAAGGAACCAAAATAAAACAAACCTTCTCTTTTATCATATCTTTCACAAATTAATTTATGTTAACCATGTAAACTCACACTATGGTACAATTATTTTCATTAGGTGCCTCCATCAAATGTAACAAGACTTGTCTCTTTCTATTTTCCCAAATAGTATATTGATTCAACCTTCCATCATGTAATGTTTTTCTATCATGCTACCAAGGTCTACACAAAAGTATATGGAAAAAATCCATAGGCATAATATCACATAGAATTTCATCATAATAATTCCCAATCTTAAATTTCACAAGGAATTTTTCACTTACCAGTAATTTCTTTTTTACTTTTCCAAATAGTAAATGGATTCAACCTTCCATCATGCAATGCTTGTCTATCATATTATCGGGGTCTATCTAAAAGCATATGGCAATAATCCATATGCATAATATCACATAGAACTTCAACATAGTATTTCTCAATCTTGAATCTTAAAAGGCATTGTTCACTTACCAATAATTTATGCTCATCCTCTATCCAAGCAACTTGATAGGGCTTAGGGTGGCTCATCCTCTACAATTGAAACTTATTAACCAAATATTCTAATGCCAAATTCTCTAAACTACCACTTTCAATGATCATCTTATACCATTTTCCTACAATCTTTCATCTGGTCTTGAAAAAACTTCTCCTTAGGAGGGATTCTTCATTAGTTCTCTCATTATACAAAGTTATTCTAACCATCAAAGTTTCTCCCTTTTTAGGTCCATTTGATGGACTCACTAATTCTCCTTGGATGACAAAATTTCTATTACTACCTTTAGTTCTCTTACACTCAAATGCTCTATGTCCTTGTTCACCATATTTGAAATAGGTTACATGAATTTCTCCTCTTCCATAACCACCTCGCTAAGAACTACCCCTTTCTCGCTAAGAACTATGACATTTCCACTTGGTTTTTCCCTTATCTTGTGTTGTATTCTTAGATTTAGTATTTTATCCATTAGATCTAGTTCCACCCCTTTAAAATATTTCTCCTCTGCCTCCTTTTCTTGATCATACTTATTTGTCAAGATCTCCTCAACTTTCAAGGCATATTGATATGCTCCTTCCATACTATCCAATTTTACAAAACTAATCTCATGTTAAATTGTATCTCTAAAACCATTAAAATATCTAGCCAAAATCTCTACCTCATCATCAACATGTCCAAATATAATGTCCAACTTGTAAAATTCCTCAGTATATTCCTTTATGCTTGTATCTTTTTGCCTCAAATTTTGCATCTTTCTCAACAAAATGACTTGATAATCAGCATGGGGGAACTTCTTCTTGAATTTATTCACCACCTTTAGTTGTACCCTGGTCTTCACTTTTCCTTTCCTTCATCTATTGATTTGAAAATATTCCCACCAAAATGAAGCATGGTCCTTCAAATTGATTAATGATATATTTACCTCTTTATTATCAAGGATGCCCTCAAATTAAAAGAGTTTTTCTATCTCAAAGATTCAATCCAATAGAGTGGTGTGTCCAATCTTCCATCATATCTTTTAACCTCAACAACAAGCTTAGAACATGCCCTAGAAAAAATTATCAATAGTCTTTACTCACTAGATTCTACCTCAGGTTTAGGGTTGTGCTTTGATGCTCCAAGTTCTCCTTCATCATCACTCACATCATCAAGATGCGCTCCTCTCCTTTGGGTTGTCTCAACAACATCAAATGTGGTTGAAATTTTTCAAAAAATGTCCATAATGGCATTATCATCATTTTATCTACCATGAACCATTTTAACAATAGGTTCCTACAAGATCATAACCCTCTACACATTATAGGCCATATCTCATACCTTCCACCTTATTTTTGGTCTCAAATTGGTTTTGATAATTATATGTCAACACACATAAAAAATTTCTAAGTTTATGTTAAGTATGATATAGATGTCGAGCTACAGTATGTGCTAAGCCAAAAATTCAACAAGTGTCGAGTGAACTTCAAGTGCCAAGAAAGTTTCAAGTGTCCAGTGATAAGTGATGTCGAGTCACTATAGGTGCTGAGCAAAGTCTACATACTGAGTGAGGAAAAGTTACTATAGGAGCTAAGCAAGACAAAAATCCTATATGTATTGAGCATAAGCAATTTGTAAGTGTTGAGTAACAAAGAATCAACATATGAGATTGTGCCTTCACAAACTCAGACGTAAACCATTTTTGAGCTGACTCAAGATGAATCTCAAAGGATCTAAAAGATAAGATCAAATATTTTACATTCCCTATGTAATCAACATGCAGTCAATCAGAAAAATGAAGAAAGCATGAAACCAATAGGAAAAGTGTAAATATTTGAGTAGGAAAGATGGATGAATATCATTCATAGATTTATACTAACCCTAAGTCTTTGAAGCCTTTATAAGGAGGTCGAAACCCCGTAATTCATGTATGAAAGAGAGTTGTATGGAAGAATGCTAGTCAAGTTTAGAGGGGTGTAAATAATTAGAGGAAGAGTAGTACTACAGAATCAAGTTGTACATAATAGAGTATTAGCAATACGAGCATAAAGTTATCAGATAAGGAAAGATCAAATCAAATTGAGCAGAACAGGGATCTAGAATTAGCAATTAAAGATTGTAAGTTGTTATGGAGTCCCTTTAGCCATTATTACTGACCATGGTAGTCCATTCTAGAATAAGAAAGTTGATAAGATTTGTGATAAGTACAAAATCTACCATGGATTCTATAGCAATTACCATCCACAAGGTAATGCTCAAGTAGAAGCATCGAACAAGACTATAGTCAAAATACTCCAAAAGATTGTCAATGACTTTGGGCAAGACTATCACTTACAATTGAATCCAACTCTTTGGGCCTATTGAACAAGTGTTTGCACTCCCACTGGTGCAACACCATACTCTTTAGTATATGGTACTGAGACCATTCTTCCCATTGAAGTTGAAATCCCATCACTACAAGTATCACTACATGACATTATTGATGATCAAAAATATAGGGTATCTAGACTACATGAACTTGAAATGATAGATGAGTGAAGAAGAGCCCCCTTAGTACACTTGCAAGCTTATCAAAATTGACTCAAAAGAAGCTATAACAAAAAATTTTGAGGTCATCATTTTGAGATTGGTGACCTAGTTATGAAAATGAATTATAAAACTCAACGGCATGGAGAAAAACTAGGAAAGTTTGAACCAAATTGGGAAGGACCCTACATTGTCACTACCACATTTGGGTCTAGAGTTTATCAACTTCCAACACTAGAGGGTGAACCACTGCCAGTTTCAATCAATAGTATGCATCTCTGCAAGTATTACACATAGTGTTTTTTTCAAAAAAGTCCTAAAAAAATATTTTAAAAAAAGGCAAAAAGTCCTAAAAAAATATCAAAAAAATGGCAAAAAGTCCTACAAATAATTTTTAAAAATGGCAAAAAGTTCTAAAAATATATATATAGAAAAATGAAGGCCTTGATGAAACCCTGGCAAACAGGCATCTTGGCATGAAAAAAGTGAAAGAAGAGAAAATTTTCATCTAAAAGTGAAAACCTAGCAAATAGGTGCTTTGGGAAAGTACCGTGGTGAAAACCTAGCAAACAGGTCCCATGTGTAGCAAGTCATTTCTCCTCCATCTATTGACATTCTATCTAATTTCCCTCCTCATTCCCTAATCACATATTTTACATTGTGAGCCATTCTTAGCCCCGGATTGTGGCCTGTGAACTGGCTAATATCGAATGTTATTTTCTCATGCATCACCAGTTTGTACATATCTTGTCCTTGGCCTGTATGTATTGTTTGTGTCTTATTTAGGGACATTTACCTATGAATCCCATGACTTTGAATTTGAAATGGCACAAACTTCGTAACCATGGTTAGTCCAATGGACTCATCATTCTGATTAGATTGGAGCTAATATCATGTACATACCTTAAAGACCTAGAAAAAAAAATTCAAAAAATCATAAAATATCCTAAAAAAATCCTTTTAAAAAAATCATAAAATGTCCTGAAAATCCCTAAAAATTAAAAAATGTCTTGGAAAAAACACTAAAAATCACAAAATGTCCTTTAAAAAAAACTAAAAATTACAAAATGTCCTAAAAAAACTACAACATCACACAAAAAAAAAAAAAACCAAATATTTTTGGAAACCAAAAAAATGAGAAATCCTAAAAATTCGCAATAAACTTTGTACATAAACAATCTAAATAATCACTTCTTTTGCTAAACACTCACACATGCAGACTCTGACTTAAATTTTGCACTTCAATGTAATCATGCTTTGATGAGATCCACACATAACTGCTAGATCTAACCTTCAACAATCAACCTATGAAACAACAATCTTTGACATCCCAACCAACACTTAATAAAGCAAGTAATAATAGATCAGAATGGTTGTTGACTCACACTATTTAGTGAGTGTTTTCTTTTTTTTGCTTTGTTTTCTTTTGATCATGTTCTTATGCTACTTGATGATATCAATTGATTTATGAGAGTGTCCGAGATGGTTCATGATCATTTTTGTCATTTTTTTTCAAATGTTCTTTGATAGTATGGAGCACAACTCAATGTCTTAAGATGGATAAGGTCAGTCTTTTTTTGCATTGTGTTTTTTTATGCAAAAGGATTGCACTTTCGTTCTAGTTCTCTATGTCGTGATGCATTGCATTCTATTTGCTACATAAAAATAAAGCTCTTATGACATACGGTACACCTATGAAAGCAAGCTTTTTCACTCTTCTTAGTCTCATTTCCTTCTTCTACTCATGTTTCTTTCATTAATCTCTTTCTCTCATCATCTTTTCATTTCGAAAAAATTGTCCTCAAGTCAATTTCTCGCCCCATTTTTTTGAGGGGACACACTACATC
This sequence comes from Cupressus sempervirens, assembly GCA_028749045.1. Taxonomy (NCBI): domain Eukaryota; kingdom Viridiplantae; phylum Streptophyta; class Pinopsida; order Cupressales; family Cupressaceae; genus Cupressus; species Cupressus sempervirens. The sequence goes on from CM053783.1 coordinate 748,361,283, forward strand.
CTCTTTTAATTTCACTAGAAAAATGATCTTTTTCATTATTATTCTTTGACACAATACTCATAATCACATTTTCTCAAAGAGGGGCAAAATGTAGATGCTCAAAAATGATTCACACCACTCTTTCATCACCTTTACATCCTAACTTGTCCCATTTTCTCATTTCACTAACTTTGATCTTTTGGCCAACTTGGTCATCATTCAATCAAAATGCAAATCATCTTAGAATCAATTGAAAAGCCATTTCAATATCATCACATCATCATTGATCCTTTAAAAATTGTTACGTCTTTCAGTGCCTTATCAACATACATTAATATATGTCTTGTGTCCTTGGCATATCATCATTATTCATCAATTTGATCCTGAACATTGTTGAGTCCTTCAATGTCTAATCATGTCTTTATTCAATTAATTTGATAGCATTGAATGTGTCTATTGATGTTATTATTTTTCATCTCTTAGTCCTTAGTCCTTATTTTGATCCTCTCATATCTTGCATTTTATTACCTAGGTCCTTGAATAGCTATCATAATCTTCACTTTAGTCCTCAATTTGAACCTAGGACCTTTGAATTTGGTAGAAAAATCCAAAGAATATATGGGTCTTAGAGCATTTCCTTGTATGGATGAGTAAAGGATCTTGATCTTGGTCTTAGTCATTTCTCTTTTATCATTCATCTTTTGAGTCAATTTTGTCTATGTCTTGATGAATTTAACTTTGTCTTTTTTTTCTGGTCCTTTGGATCTTTCTTTCTTTTTCAAGATCCGTTGCTCATCCTTATAAGGTTACACCCTTTGATTAATATTTCCCAAATATTTTTCTTCAAGATTCAAAACCTTTACATATCCTTAGGTGCATTTTTCATAACCTTAGTTTACATTTTGCATAAACCTTGTATTCTTTCCAAACTTTAGTTTGCATATCCTTAGCTTCCTCATCCTCATTTTGCATAACCATGGTTGCATAGACCTCATTTTGATCCCTCATTTTAGTTTTCATACAAACTTCATAATCATCTTAGCCCTTAGTTGCATAAAAATTGGTTCATACCCTCTTGGTTTTCATATTATTTTAATTATCCTAAAAAAATGCCAAAAAAAAAAAAAAGGAAACCATTTTGCATACGTATCCTTAGTTTGCATTTCAAAAATTCCAAAAATCCAAAAACTATATCTTTGCATTTCATACCTTAGTCCAAGTTCAACAAACATTTGATGTATTTAAACCTTACCATGTCTTAGTTTGCATTTACATCCCTTAGTCAAAACTCAAACAACATTTGCATTTTCAACCTATACACAACCATACCTTAGGTGCATATTCATACCTTACATCTAAAAAAAAAGACAAAAAAAAATTTAAAAATCTTGCATACTTTAGTTTGCATACATTTCTCTCACTTAGGTGCATACTAGGATATCATGCCAATTTTCACAAGGGCTCGATTATCCAAAGAACCACAAAGTAAATATCAACCTATGTCCACATCTTAAACAAAAACACAACAACCTCCTAAGACAAGATGAAAGAAAACACCTCTCAATAAGTTGATCCTATAAGCATGTATCCTCTGATGGATAACACCCAAGAATTTCAACAACCTACCTTTGTGAGAAATTTAGTAGACACTTCATCCTTTGAAAATGACATGTGCAACATAGGTTTTCCACCTAATGATTCACTTCCATATGGACAAGTCCAATTGGACCCACTAGACTTTGCACCTATAATTTTACCTATGCCACCAAGATATATGGAAGTGTTCCTATAAAACCCAAAATTAACAAAGTGGTTCCTTTGAGTTTGAAAAACCTAACACAAGTACCTTTCATTCTTCAAACCCCCAAATGGAACCTTCAAACACTTTACAAGCCATGGAAAACATATATGATGATGAGTTTGAAAAATTTATTGAATAAATGGACAAAGCATTTCAAGACAAATCTTTTCAAAAGAACATCAAACACGTTATGGCTCAAGAAATATTAAAATTTAATCCTACATTATAGGAGCCTAAGCCTAAGAATCAAGAGAATCTAATCTCGAAATAAATTCCACCTATGATTAACTTAGACTTAGACAAAGAGAAACAACTTTTGGACCCATCAACTACAAAGGTAACATTTAAAAGACCTCAAAAAGAATTAACCATTCAGGTTCCACCAAGAAATACCTTTGGAAAAATCAATAACAATCCCCTTTTTGATGCATCTCCCACACTTCAAGAAGAAATTAATCTCAACAATGTCCCACAAAGGTATCCTAGTAGAACGTTAAAGGTTGACCTTAATCGAATGATTCATCAACAAGAGATACCTAAGAATACGTATACAACGGGAATGCCTAACATACCTTTTTTGGAAGATATTCAACAAAATACCCCTTTTCTTTTAACATTACCAACTATGACAATGTCAAACAATATGGGGCTGACTATGGATGAATCCTGTGTAACCACAACTATTGTTGCAAGTGCATATGTTGAATTGAAATAGAAGAGTCTCATTGACATTAGGCCAGTTCCACCAAAGAACATACAACCTAAATAGAAACAACAATTGCAACAAGACCAAGTGAATATGATGTCCCAAGGAAACACCTCAAAACCTCAAAAGTATAAGGTTCAAGATCTTAAGATGCTATTTGCACCTTCAAGACATAGTCATCAACCAAAGAAGGAAGAGAGAAAACAACACCAATATGTGAGCCAAGCATCCAATCCTCCTATTACACAACACAATCAAAAACCACATGAAATACATGCCCTGTACCAACAAAAAATGTGACAACAAAAAGAAATTCATGACCAACAATTGCAAACACACAACAAACAATTACAAAGATACATGGCATAGCAACAACAATTAAGAAAGCAACAAGAATACCAACAACAATTACTACAACAACAACAATATGTGTCACAATAGTTCCAACAATTACCACCACAACAACAATATCATACATTTCCAAAGACCCAACAATAAGTGGAGGTACCTCTACAACATGTACAACAAATGGCTTAACCACAACAAAAACCTTTTCATATCCATGGTGCTAACATACCATTGCCACCTAGTGATGCATCCCCATATACTTAAGATTCGGATGCATCAAAGCATAGCTGACATCACTCTCATTGAAGTAAAAGGTCAACCTAGAAGAAAAAGGGGAAAATAACTAATTTTTATTCCATACCTAAGCAAGTTGAAGCATTGGAATTTCAACATAAGAAAGTTTTATACACTGAATGAGATTTATGTCCTAATCCATTTGATAAAAGTATACACATGCCTCCTTTTCCAAAACACTTTGAGACACCAAGATTTGAAAAATACTGAGGCAAGGGAAATCCACTTGACCACATTAGAGAGTTTTGTGCCTCTTGTACAGAAATAGGTCAAGAAAAAATGTATCTTATGAGATTATTTCCTCGAAGCCTTGGTGGTCCAACACTCGAATGGTACTCAAAACTATCTAGCAACATCAAATCTTGGAATGAATTGGTAGAAAAAATTATATCCCATTTTTCATTTAACATAACAAATGAAGTGACATTATCTAATCTATGTGCAACAAAGTAAAATATTGGAGAACCATTTATGACATTCTTACTATGTTGGAGAAATCTTGCCAGTCAAATCCCAATAGATATCCCAAAACAACAACAAGTGAACTTATGCATCGAGAATTTAGTTCCTAAGTTGATGTATGAACTTAAGATCAAGAGTCCTAGCACCATTGCCAAGTTAATGAAAAAAGGGGTTAGCATTGAAGATGCTCTTATTCGGAAGGGAATCCTAAAGATCAATAGGGATATAAACAACACAAGCACAAACACTGATTTACCAAAATTCTTTTCTAAAAATAAGAATGTCATAAATGATGGTATTGTTGATGCTCGAATGATTAGAACTACACAACCCAAGTTAACTATCAAGGGTCCTAGTACAACAAACACACAAACTACATCTCATACAACACCTCAAACACAAACCTTTGATACTTCAGCTCAAAATCTATTCAGACAACCTCCTAGAAATAAGGACTAAAAATTTACACCCTTGGGGTTACCACTTGATGTTGTCCTACAAAAATTGATCCAAAATAACTTTCTACAACTAACAGTAGTCAAAGATGAACCAGAAGTAAAACCTTCATGGTGGGATGACAAGAAATTTTCTGATTACCATCGAACAAAAGGACATAAGATAACTTCTTGTTTTCAACTTAAACATGCAATTCAAGACCTGATAGACCAAGGATTGGTTGAGGTAGGTCCATCATCATTATTATCCTCCAATACTAATCACAAAATTTTCAAAGATCCTTTGGTGGACCATGATAAAGAAAAATCCTTTGGTTCAAATTCAAATGCTAAATCCAATGTTAACTACACTCGCACTGAATATGACTATACTATCAACTGCTTTGAGGAGATTGATACACATGTGTCCACATTTACCATCAAGAACCAAGATCCTTAATGTGTTGTTACTACCCTTTGTACAAGACTTACCTTACCCAGAGCCTGTTCCAGACCTTCAGCTCCTCTTAGACCTACAAATTCCTCTAGACCTCTAGCTACTTCTGATTATAAACTTATCGACCAGCTTGGCAAGACCCCAACAAAAATATCTATTCTTGATTTGCAACACTCATCCCCTCAGCACTAGAAAATCCTTGACCAAGCACTGAAAGAGTCCATAGTTCCCAATAACATTTATGTTGCCTAGTTTCAAGCCATTATAGGGCACTTGTCAGCATCACAACATGTCACTTTTTCACCTCATGATGTTCCCCGAAATGGATTTAACCACAATGATCCACTTCATCTTGAAGTCTTTGTCCATAATGCTAAGGTCAGATGTGGAGCAGGACTTGATATTTGTACCATGCAAGTTATCAAAGGTCTTGGTTACTCTGAAGATGACATTGCTACCTCTCATAGGATCACAATAAAGTCATATGATGTAGTGAATGTTTCTCTAAGGGGGTCATAATATTACCTATTAGAGTTGGTCCTATTATAGAGAGTACATTATTCCAAGTTTTAGATATTGAAATGAATTGTAATATTCTATGAAAGTGGTTCTATCTACATATCACCAATGTCTTAAGTTCTCCTATAATGACATGGAAATTACTATCCCTGGTGATCTAGATCCTTTTGAATTTTGTGCTAATTTAAGAGGAACCCCTACACAACAAGTTCTGATAAACAATGAAGCAAACTCCACTTTTTCCTCTAGGTATGTGGATCCTAAAAAACTTACTATTGCCACCAAAGGTTGTGGAGAATACTCTATGTCTCAAGCATTTCACATTGGAAAGTTTCCACTTTCTCCCAAGTCTCATGGTAAACCACTACTACTACCAAAAAAACAATTCAAGATTCAAATACCAAAAATCTCCTCTATAACATTCACCAATGGAGGTGGATTGCATTAGGAAAAATTTTATGAGAGTATGTCCTCATGGGTTGACAAAGATAAAGAAGGACAAGAACCTACTCCAATATCTCCTAACAAACATGGACTTGGGTTTACCATCATGCAGAAAAAAGGATATGACAAACATAGTAGTCTTGGATGCCAAAAGCAAGGAATAATTAACCCCATTGCTGCCATAAGACAAAAAGGTCCTAGTTTGGGTCTCGGATTTAAACCATTACAAATAGGTTCTCTCATTACTAAGGTACCCTCATGTGAGAATGTGAATGTTTCCAATTATAAAAAGGCACTTTAGGACACCCATCTAAAAGCCAATGATCCTAATAGTCCCTATGCACTTGACCATATCTTTGATGATTTTGATAATCCACCCGTGGAGGATAAACATGTTAGTGAAACTCCACCTATTTCCCAAACTCATCTTGAATCTTGGATTAACATACATTAGGACCGAAGCCCCTGTTCTTCTAAACATAGAACCAATGATATTGATGAACCTGATGTCCATATCTTTACCTTTGACCCAATCTTTTTCAACACTGATGATGATATCCAGTTAGTTTACCCTAAGCTAATAGATTGGGATCAATAAGGACCACCAAGCTTTGATCAATTCAAAAATGTTGAAGCTATTGCAAAATTCTTTAAGCTCCATAAAGGCATACTGCATGGTACCATAAAGCAGGTTTTTATTATGAATTAAACAACTTGGCATATTTTAGGGAGTCGACTCCATCTTCCAGTCACAAAAATGTGAATAAAACAAAAAATGAAAAAAATGAAAAGAAAAGGTCTCTTGGTGAAAATTGAAAGGCACCATTAGACTATAAAAAAGTAAAAATAAAGGATCTATCTAAGGGTGAAAACCTCTCTGAAGGGCCCAAAGATGGAAGATTGGACATACTCCCATTCAATGAGAAGTCTTCCTTTCTAATTGAAATGACAGATGAAATCAATCTAGGAACACCCAACAATCCTAAGATCATACATTTTGCAGCCTCATCGTCACAAGAAGAAAAGGATGATTTTGTTAGATTCTTTCTAGAGAGACATATCAACTTTGCTTGGTCTTATTCAAATATGCTAGGATTAGATCCAAAGTTAGTTCTTCACCACTTTCCATTAAAACTAGGGGCTAAACCAATAAAATAGAAGTTGAGAAAAATGCATCCACAAGTAGCTCTTCTTGTCAAAGTAGAATTAAAGAAAATCTTTGAAGCAGGGTTCATAAGATCTATCGACAATGCAGAATGCATTTCAAATTTGGTACCTGTAAGTAAACACTCTAGGGGCATCAAGATATGTACAAACTTTTGAGACCTCAATAAAGCATTCCCTAAAGATGACTTTCCATTGCCCAACATAGATATCATCATAGACATGACAGCTAGCTATGAGATGTTATTTTTGATGGATAGCTTCTTAAGATACAATCAGATCAGAATATACCCTAAGGATCAACACAAGACAACTTTTGCATGCCCTTGGGGAACTTACTATTGGAATGTCATGCCTTTTGGACTTAAGAATGTTGGAGCAACATATCAAAGAGCTATCACTACTATCTTCCATGATTACATGCATATACTAATGGAATATTATGTGGATGATATACTATGTAAATCAACCAAAAGAAGAGATCACTTGGGTATACTAGACAAAATTTTCACCAAAATGGAAAGTTATAAGCTCAGACTTAATCCAAAGAAATGTGTTTTTGGAGTTGTCTCAGAAAAACTCCTAGGATATATTGTTTCTCAACAAGGCATCGAGGTTAATCCTAAGAAAGTGGAAGCAATACTTAACATGCCTCCTCTGACTACTCTAAAAGAACTCAAAAGCCTATGAGGAAAGCTACAGTCCATTTGAAGATTCATTTCACAACTAGTAGATAAATGCCACTCCTTCCAACACCTTCTACATAAAGGAGTAACCTTTCAATGGACTCACCAATGCAATGAATCCTTTCAACTACTCAAAGAATATCTATTGAATCCACCTATCTTAATAGCTCCTATTCTAGGGAAGCCCTTCATCTTATATATATCAGCTACTGAAACTACACTAGGAGCTCTCTTAGTATAGAATGATGAACAAGTAAGAGAAAGAGCCATCTATTATATTAGTAGAACACTTGTGGGCTATGAACTAAACTATTCTTTAATTGAGAGATCATGCCTCGTTGTGATTTTTGTAGCTCAAAAACTAAGACATTACATGCTCCATCAAAGAACATTGCTCATGTCTAGAATTGATTCATTAAAATATTTGGTAAGTAAAGTTACTCACATAGGGTGCTTAGCCAAATGGGTTATGATCCTTACTGAATTTGACATTATGTAGATAGAAAAGCAATTAAAGGGCAAGTGATAGCTGATCATTTAGTAGAAGCCCCAGTACCAACTTATCACCCTATGTTAACGAAACTTCTTGATGAAACCATATTTAACATGGAATTAGCTAATGAGTGGAAACTATACTTTGATGGTTCACACACAAAAAATGGTTTATGAGCTGGTATCATGTTTATTACGCCTCAAAGGGATGTGATTCCTAAGTCATATCGAATAGTACAAACAATGTAGCAAAATATGAGGCTCTTATAACAGGATTGAAGTTAGCTATGCAATGGAACATACAACATCTAAAGGTATATGGTGATTCCCAGTTAGTCATCTGACAAATCAATGATGACTATGAAACTAAAGATGAGAAATTACTACCATACAAGAAAATGGTAGATTTATTGAAGTCTAAATTTGTCACAATCACTTTTCATCAGCTTCCAAGGCTACATAATAAGCAAGTTGATGTTATGGCCACAATCACTTTCATGATTTATATGCCACATAGTATTGAACATTGTGAGTTCTTAGTAGAGCAACTTTTTCTCCCTGCATTCGAGCTCTCTCAATCAGAGTTTGAGTGTGAAATCATTTGTCCCAATTCTCTTTGGTACTAAGACATCTATTACTACTTAAATTCCCAAATCCTACCACCTAGTCTATCCAAAACTAAATGTAGAGCCTTTATCTAACAAGCCACTAGATATGTCATAATTGGTGACACCCTTTATAAGAGATCCTTTGACCAAAATCTCCTAAGGTGCCTTGATTCACTAGAAGCTAAAACTACCTTACATAAGGAACATGAAGGTATATGTTGAGGCCATTTCAATGGTTTGAGTCTAGCTAAGAAGTTGGTTAGAGCTAGATATTATTGGCCCACTATGGAACAAGATGCTCATAATTTTGCAAAGACATGTCATAAGTACCAGATACAAAGCAATCTAATTCATGCACCAGCTTAAGAGCTTCAACCAGTTATTTCTCCATGGACCTTTTCTCAGTGGGCATTTGATCACATAGGGTTGATTACCCCTCCTTCATCTGATGGCCATGAGTATATTCTTATTGCAATTGAATGTTTTACCAAGTGGGTTGAAGCTGTCCCTATGACTTATACTACTGGTAAGCAAATTTCAAAATTTATTCTCAATTATATTATATGTTGTTATGGAGTCCCTCTAGCCATTATTACTGACCATGGTAGTCCATTCTAGAATAAGGAAGTTGATAAGCTTTGTGATAAGTACAAGATCTACCATGGATTATCTAGTATTTACCATCCACAGGGTAATGGTCAGGCAGAAGCATTGAACAAGACTATAGTCATAATACTCCAAAAGACTATCAATGACTCTGGGTGAGACTAGCACTTAAAATTGAATCCAAAACTTTGGGCCTATCAAACAAGTGTTCGTGCTCCCACTGGTGTAACACCATACTCTCTAGTATATGGTAATGAGGTCATTCTTCCCATTGAAGTTGAAATCCCATCACTATGAGTATCACTACATGACATCATTGATGATGAAAACTATAGGGTATCTAGACTACATGAACATGAAATGCTAGAGATATAAAAAAAAAGTTTGAGGTTACCATTTTGAGATCGATGACTTGGTTTTGAAAATGAATTATAAAACTCAATAGTGCAGAGAAAAACTAGGAAAGTTTGAACCAAATTGGGAAGGACCCTATGTTGTCATTGCCACATTTGGGTCTAGAGTCTATTAGCTTGCAAAACTAGAGGGTGAACCATTGCTAGTTTCAATCAATAGTATGCAGCTCCACAAGTATTACACATAATGTTTTTTTTTTAAGTCCTAAAAAAATCAAAAAAATGGCAAAAAGTCTATAAAAAATATCATAAAAATGGCAAAAAAGTTCTGAAAAATAAATAAATAAATAAATGCCTTGATGACAACCTAGTAGACAGGTGTCTTGGCATGAAAAAAGTGAAAGAAGAGAAAATTTTCATCCAAAAGTGAAAACCTGGCAAACAAGTGCTTTGGGAAAGTATCGTGGTGAAAATATGGCAAACAGGCACCACGTGTAGCAAGTCATTGCTCCTCCATCTATTGACATTCTATCTAATTTTCCCCCTAATTCCTTGATCACATTTTCTACATTATGAGCCATTCTTAGACCCCAATTGTGGCTTATGAACTGGTTGATATTGAATGTTATTTTCTCATGCATCATTAGTTTGTACATACCTTGTCCTTGGCCTCTGTATATTGTTTATGTCGTATCTAGGGGCATTTACCTATGAATCCCATGACTTTGAATTTGAACTGGGGCAAACTTCCTAACCATGGTTAGTCCAATGGACTCATCATTCTGATTAGAGTGGAGCCGATATCCTGTACATACCTTAAAGACCTGAAAAAAATTCAAAAAAATCATAAAATGTCTTGCAAAAATGCTTTTTAAAAAATCATAAAATATCCTAAAAATCCCTAAAAATTAAAAAATGTCTTGAAAAAATCCTTTTTAAAAAATGATAAAATGTCCTAAAAAAAAAAACTAAAAATTCCAAAATGTCCTTAAAAAACTACAACAGTAAATAAAAAAAACCAAATATTTTCAAAAAAAACAAGAAAAAAATGAATAATCTTAAAAATTTGCAATAAACCTTGTACATAATCAATGTAAATAATTGCTTCTTTTTCTAAACACTTGCACATGCAGACTCTGACTTAAATTTTGCACTTCAATGAAATCATGCTTTGATGAGATCCACACATAGCTACTAGATCCAACCTTCAACAATCAACTTGTGAAACAAAAATCTTTGAAATCCCAAACAACACTTAATAAAGAAAGTAATAATAGATTAGAATGGTTGTTGGCTCATGATGTTTAGTGAGTGTTTTATTTTTTTGCTTTATTTTCTTTTGATCATGTTCCTATGCCACTTGATGATATAAATTAATTTATGAGAGTGGCCGAGATGGTTCATGATCATTTTTGTCTTTTTTTTTCACATGTTCTTTGATAGTATGGGGCATGACTCTATGCCTTAAGATGGATATAGTCGGTCTTTTTTTGCATTGTGTTTGTTTACGCAAAAGGTTTGCACTTTCGCTCTAGCTCTCTATGTCACGATGCATTGTATTCTATTTGCTACATAAAAATAAAGCTCTTATGACATAAGGTGCACCTATGAAAGAAAGCTTTGTCACTCTTCTTAGTCTTATTTCCTTCTTCTACTCATGTTTCTTTCATTAATCTCTTTCTCTCATCATCTTTTCATTTCGAAAAATTGTCCTCGAGTCAATTTCTTGCCCAATTTTTTTTAGGGGGCACGCTACATCCTCTTTTAATTTCACTGGGGCAATGATCTTTTTCATTATTATTCTTTGACACAAATCTCATAATTGCATTTTCTCAAAGAGGGGAAAAATGTAGATTCTCAAAAATGATTCACACCACTCTTTTATCACCTTTACATCCTAACTTGTCTCATTTTCTCATTTCACTAACTTTGATCTTTTGGCCAACTTGATCATCATTCAATCAAAATGCAAATCATCTCAAAATCAATTCAAAAACCATATCAATATCATCACATCATCATCAATCCTTTAGAAATTGTTACGTCCTTCAGTACCTTTTCAACATTCATTAATATATGTCACGTGTTCTTGGCATATCATCATTATTCAGCAATTTGATCCTCGACATTGTTGAGTCCTTCAACGTCTAAACATGTCTTTATTCAATTAATTTGATAGCATTGACTGTATTTGTTGATGTTATTGTGATTAATCCCTATCAATCAATCTTGTGGTTTCATATGTCATATGTCATCAACCCTTGCCATGTGTCCTTGACAAGTCATTATTTCCCATCATTTGTCTAGTGTCAGTTATTTCATTCTTTCATTTCTTTATGTCATCACATTTGATTTGTATTTTCATCATGATCCTTCACTAGGGTTATCTTGCATTTATTTCATCATCTTGGCCAATCAATTTGTTAATTTCTCATATAGGATTAGATGACCCATAGTCTATTCCTATGTCTTCATTATTTAATTTCATCCCCTCTTATTAATTATTCCTCTTTATAACCATTATCAATTAATTAATCTTTATTAATTAATTGATTCCATTTTCATGAATTATGGTGATTCTTAATTTCCTAAATTCTAATTCTAATTTCCACTATAGAGGGAATTATAAGTTTTTAAAATTCAAAATTTCCCACTCTTACACATTCCTTATTTTTAGCTTATGCATCTTACATCTTTCTATGCATAATTCTTTCAAATTGTCATAATTTGTCATATTGTGTTATAATTTTCCAATTTCACCTCTTTTTCATAGAAATTTCCAAAATTCACACATAATTATGATATCTTTCTCTTTTCCATTCTTTCTTTCCATTTCTTGCATTTGGCTTCAAAATCCTATACATTGAGCCATTATGCACTTGTTTTGGCTAACCACAATCTAAGTATTCTCGCTATCATAACATTATCTTGCTTTCAATTGTAGGTGTATCTTGTCAATTAGAGCTACATCAACACCAACTCTATGGAGAAGAAAGGATAACATTTGAGCATCATGTGGAGGGAGTGTCTTTTATGAGTTTTTTCATATTTATTTATGCACTTTCATTTCAATGGCTTCAATGGTAGATTAGATTTGTTTGAATTTCTTTGAAATTTTGTGGTTGCTTTCTTTATGCAAATTTAATCATTTTCTAGTCTTAAAAATTGTAGCCGAGTTGGTAGTAGATTCTAGGAAAAGAGAAACTCTAGTTGAAGTCGAGTAAGGGGAACTCCAGTGTATGCCAAGTCGCGGAAAGACAATGGATATCGAGTAAAGTAGAAATGCTTAAGAAGCTAAGTGGGTAGTTTTAAATGCACTAAGCATTAAATGCTATTAAATTAGGGTATATGTTCACATTTTGAATCATTTTCTTCATTGTAAACAAAGAGAAAATATGAAGAAGAGAGTTGAACAAATTCCAAATAGTATTCCAAGCATTTGAATAGATTTCTATGTCAATTCAACATAGATTCTTCAATTCCAAGGTATTTATGCTAGTGTTGAGCTATGTTGTTTCTAAATTTCTTTGTGTTCAAACCCTAGATAGAAGAAATGGTCTCTAGTTCTAGGAAACCTTAGGAGAAAGAGTCATTTGAAGTCCAATTAGTGTCAAACGAAGTTTAGAAACCTTATTTTTGACCTATCCCTAAAGTTACCTATAAAAATGACCCATTCAGAGCCCTATCTATAATTCCTCCTAAGGTAGTAATGGTATAAGATGTTAGGAAATGTATAATTGCAATATAGGAGCCATTGGAGATATAGAAATTAGGGAAGCTTATGATAGGTTTTGTGAGAATGGAATCTTAAAGGAAGAGTTCCAAATTGTTGAAAGGAAGGGTTTAACTCATGCCCTAGAATTCCCTACTATCTTTGAGACCAAATGGATCAGAATTGTGTTGAGTAGGATTCATGATGGAAATTTGTGGTTAGAAGATGGCCCAATCAAAACATCAAAGAGGATTTTTCATAGGGAAATAGGGTATCCAACCCTAGATTGGCCCAAAACCCTAAGGAGTGACTCCAAAGAAGCCATTGAGAAGAATACAATAGCCAAATGGAATAAGAGAGGCATGACCATAGATACCATTCAGGATCTTCTTGTTGATTTTGTTGTTAGAGTCATTTTCCACTAGTTTTATCAATCTAGTAGACTCAACAGTCTTCCATGCATTGTAGTAGATGTTGGCTACAAACTTGTCAAAAAGGATCATACCTATGACCTACCAAAATTGCAACTATAGCAAATCAATGAGAACTTAGGAGCTATAAGGAGAACTAAGGGAGCCCAATGTAAATTTGGTACAATTTTGATTTGTATATTTTTCTATGTACAAAATGAATTTCCATCTTTTGGAAAAGTTATCTAGAAAATAAACAAGTCCATTGTAGCCCAGGTAAATGAATATATTGAACAAATGGGGGAAAATTTTGAGAGACTTATGACAAGTTATTTTGAAGATTTCAAGAAATCTATGAAAGAGAGACTAAGGATACTTGTTTCATTGGTTGAGCAGCATGTAAATGATGTTTTTTTTCTTGTTGACATTGATTATACTTACATAAAAGCAACCATTCCAATGGTAAGATGGCTTAGACCTCTTGGTTATGAAATAAAAATTGATGAGGCATCTGTAGCAATTACAACATTATTAGAAGAAGTAGTAGATAAGAGTGCCCCATATTTTGGTACATATGATGTGGTGAGATCAAAGGTAGATATGGAGTTGAAGACTACTTCCACATTAAAGAAAAAGGATAAACTAGTGAAGAAGCTCAAGGCCAAATTTGGAGAAGGCACAGTAGAGGTAGAGGAGGCAAAAGAAGATGAAGAGGTAGATGATGATGAAGATGAATAGGGGAAAGGGACCTTAACATTAACCCAAGGCATGGGTGAAGATGTTGAGGAAGAAGAATGTGTCGAGCAGGAAGCACCTAAGGCAGAACCCAAGAAGCAGAAAGCACAGAGACAGCATGCTACATAGCCAAAAGGCAAGTAGAAAATGGCCAAGCCAAGCCCAACAAAGCCTACTGCAAGGAAAAATACAAGGGCTACAACAAAGGTAGACAAGGAACAAGAGAAAAAGAAAGCTATAGAATAGAGAGGGCCAATAGAGAAAAAGAGAAGAAAATGTGTGGCACCTCCTGAGTTAGATGAGGAGAGGAAAAAATCTAATAATGAACAATTCATAGTGGTAAGTCACACCACTAAATCTAACTTAGAAATTTTTTTTTGTAATATTAGGGATAATGTGGATTTAACTAGATTGAAAACTATTTATTTTAATAAGTTAAGTAGAGAAGAGTAGAACATAGTGGAAGAATCAATCTACACTATGATGGCCAATTTCAAGAATACTCCACTTGAACTAGATAACACCATGCCCAAGCATTTATATAAAATTATAGAAAATAAATGGCATTATTGCCTAAAAATGGAGAAAGAAATAAGGGTGTCACCTTTGGCTCGTGTAATGCCTGCTAATAGTCAAATAAGAAAGACTAGTAAGAAACATGGGAGCAAGTTTCCACCCAAATATAGAGCCTTCAACATACTACAAAATAAAATTGAAGATTTTGTAAAGAAGTCCACTCTCATGTGGAAAGTGATTTATGGACTTCAAATAGTAAAGTAAGGACAAGAAGATCCCTTTGAGGGAATAAATAATGATGAAGAGGAAGAGGAAAATGAAAAGGAGGAAGAAGGAGAGAAAGAAAAGGAAGAGGTAACAGTGGAGAAAGAAATACAGAAAGATGATATGGCAATAGTTGAAGAGTAGCAACCAGAAAAGAGTGTCCAAGACACACAACTACCACCACCTAGTCCTCCACATGCTACACCTACCTCTGTAGAAATAATAATTGTGAAGGATGTTCTTGACACCTCTAGTTATAACATAAACCCACTAATTGTAGAGGATCTCAAAAAGATCCTTCACTAGACAACATTACAAGCACAATTATGTACCAATCCAGTTTTGGTGAGCGTAGAGGAAATACAAAAGGTAGTAGCTAAGATTACCAAGGAGAAGGTGAATCCACAAGAACCATCTTCACAAACTCCAACAACTACAAGTGGACAACCACAAGATTAATTAGCACAAGATGCATCTGCTAAGGTTGATTCCATAGTTACAAAGACTTCAACTTTCGAGGAGTAAGCCAAGGAGAAGATAGGACAGAGGAATACATCTGCTCCTACAACACAGAGTCAAGGTGTACCTCCTTTGATCACTATAATTGATCAAGGTAGAATTTAAGAAGACAAGGAAGAGGAGAAGACCCCTAAGGAGAGAGAACAAGAGGCAATACAAACATTAGTAAATTTTCCTACTATAGGGACTCCTACTAAGTAGCCAAACACTGATGTAGTACCATTACAAATATCAACACTAGGCTTGAGCTCTACCAAGGTAGCAAGGGTAGTTCATTATGGAGACCCTACACTTGATGAGGAAATAGTCATACCAAGCTATGACTATAAAACATTGAACATGGAACAGATCAATGAAGTGCAAGAGGCACTGGAAAAGAAGAAGAAGCAAGAAATACTCGAGAATAAATACAGGTAGAGGCAAGCATTGATAGAAATCAAAGACATCTTTCTTGATGCATTCAGCTTGCCAGTACCTAATGAGACAAAGCCCATCATGGAGCAACTATCCAACATAGTGGACTAGGTACAAAATGAAGACTTGGATACTAATGTTAAATTACTAGAATGGTCTAAGAAGAAATTTCAAATGAAGGTAAACAAGAAAATATCTAGTGAGATAGCATTATCACAAGTTGAACTAGCTAAAAAGATAGAGAAGGTGAAAGCAGTACTTGAGAATATATTCTCATTGTACTCCAAATTATGCGATTGCTCATATTTCACACAAGAGACTAGCTAGAGGATATTAAGCTTGGAAAGGAACATCAAGGTATCTAGCACACAGCTACCAAAGGATCCAACTCAGAGTGAGAAGCATTTAGCCACAACACTTCAC
The DNA here is from genome assembly GCA_028749045.1 of Cupressus sempervirens. Lineage (NCBI taxonomy): Eukaryota > Viridiplantae > Streptophyta > Pinopsida > Cupressales > Cupressaceae > Cupressus > Cupressus sempervirens. The sequence goes on from CM053783.1 coordinate 748,377,629, forward strand.
ACTCAAAAGAAATTAGTTATACTTACAGTAGATGAGGTTAATACCAAGGCCAAATTAATATAGATATAGTCTATAGTCACCCTAATCATGGAAGTTTTACATAAAGAAATGGCCTATGGAGAGAATTTTTTGAAGAAAGATCCTAATCTTTTTGCATTGGAAGGCCTAGTACACTTTGCAGCAGAGATAGCCATCCACCTTAAAGCACTGGAAATTGCATTGGATAATTGGGATGCTTCTCTAAAAAATATTATGGAGGTAAATAAATTTTTTTTGGCTAAATAGTCAATTCATTCATAGGACCCTTTGAAATAAGTGTCAAAAAGGGGGAGATAATAAGATATGGGGGAGATATAATTAAATTGGGGAGATAATACCAAAAGGAGGAGATATACCCAAAGGGGGAGAGATAATAAAATTGTGAGTTTTGAGATAGAGTAGAAATAGAGTAGACAAGGCAAAGATAAATAGTATCAGAAATATCAACATGAGACAAATCTAGCATAAGGAATTTTGGATACAGATATGACACATCAGCTTAGGGGGAGTTACAAGTTTTTTAGGTATATAGTATTCTACAAAATTTTGAATGTGTTTTTGAAGTTTTGTACATATATCGAACAAGATGTGTATTATACTCATAGAGATCAGATTCATAATGTTTAGTTAAGTGTTTTTGACACTCATTTCAAAGGGGGGGATTGTTGGTGTCATATTAGTTTTGACAATTGAGCGTCAACACACTTAACCAATTTCTAAGTTGATGTCGAGTATGATATAGATGTCAAGCTACAATATGTGCTAAGCCAAAAATTCAACAGGTGTCAAGTGAACATCAGGTGCTAAGCAAGTTTCAAGTGCTGAGTGATAAGTGATGTTAAGTCACTATAGGTGTCGAGAAAAGTATAGATTTCAAGAAAGATAGAGTTACTATAGGAGTTGAGCAAGATAGAAATCCTATTTGTGTCAAGCCTCGTAAATCAGTAAGTATCTAGTAACACAAAATTAGGATATGAGTTTGTGTCTTCACAAACTTAGATGTAAACCATTTTTGAGTTGACTCAAGATGAATCTTAAAGGATCTAAAAGATAAGATCAAATCTTTTACATTCCCTATGTATTTAGCATGTAACCAATTAGAAAAATGGAGAAAGCACACAACCAATAGAAAAAGTGTAAAGATTTGAGTGGGAAAGATGGATGAATATTGTTTGTAGATTCATACCTAATCCTAAGTATTTGAAGCCTTTATAAGGAGGTTGAAACCCCATAATTTGTGTATGGAAGAGAGTTTTATGGGAGAATGCTAGCAAAGTTTAGAGGGGTGTAAAGACTTAGAAGAAAAGCAGCACTGCAGAATAAAGTCATTCAGAACAAAGTATCAACAATACGAGTAAAGAGTTATCAGATCAAGAAGGATTAGATAAAATTGAGAAAAACAAGGATCTAGAATCAGAAATTAAAGATTGTAAATCATCAGGTCAACACATTCTAATACCTTCTAGCCATTGCATTAGGAATGAAAATCCTATGGAGATAGGTTGGTTTAATAGTCATGTTGTAAACCTTTAACAAAGTGATGAATCCTTTAATAGGTTAACATTCCAAGTAAATGTTTGTAAATCCTTTAACCAAGTCACTTTTAACATGGTGTAAAGCCTTTAACAGGGTAGGCCTTTCGAAGGGAAGACTATTGGAAGTGGTCAAACTTTGTAACCTTAACAAGTTACATATTGTTGCAATGATAATTTGTGGGTGTTATCCCCACCCTAATTTTACCTTCTCATTTTGGAGGTTTTCTGGGTGACCAAAATCTTATGTTATCTATTTTCATGCATGTCTTTATTTTCATGTTAAGTAGATGTGGTTAGATGCATGTGAATGATATCAGTTAAAATTTTAGAGGTTAAAGTTAGTTACTTCTTATTCGCCCCCCCAAGAAGTAAATTTTCTTACTTGTAAATTTCAACACTTATAACCAAATTCACTTAGGGTTATACATGATCCAATCTCTACAAGGATGAAACCATCAATCTGATAGCACCTAATGTAAGGAGAGATGAAAACTAGGGCCAAAAGCATGCCTAGCAATCAACCAACCCTACCAAGTTAACACAATAGAAAAAAATCATGAAGAGAAAATGCCAAAAAGGATAGAGAACAAGAAATATTTCATTTATTCATCAAATTTTCATCATGCATACCCAATTTTAGATCTATGACCTCCTTTTACAGATTCTAACTCCCAACCCTAGTTACAAAACTACCCCTAATCCTAGACCAAGACTAACTACTTATACTTGCAAAAATGACAAAATATTTTAGATCATCATAAGTAGAAGGACAACCACATATTAGACTATATGCATTCTAATGATCGATCCAATACATTAAATTATGACATCAAATTAAATACATATGCCAGCTCACAAATGAGAACAAACAGACAACTCAGTGAAAGATATCACCAAACAATAGTAGAAAAGGTCACCAAGGAACTTGATGAATGCGGAATAGAAACCCTCAGCAAAAGAAGAACCTGAGCCACTCAATGAATGAAGAGATAATCACCTCCACCAAACCAATCCATAATGAAGACACTGAATTGGTACACAAGTATAACCAAGAACACATCTATCGAGCAGGATAGCAATGCAACCCAAGATGCTCTTACATCAACATATATACCTATATATATAAATATTTTCTCTTTTTAATATATGTATGTACATATATATTTTTAATGTAAGATATTTTTAGATCTTATGATATTGCACATGTATGTATGTATGTATGTATATAGCTACAAATATTGCTAAGATAAAAATGCCTTTAAAATATTGAAATATCATGCTATATTCAATGAGATAAGTGTTACATCACCCCCTTAATATATGTCCTAATTAATCAACTATAAAAATAATTACTAAAACATCATACATACATTTTTTGAGATAAGATTAATAAAGAACCCATTAAGATGCATGTCCTAATTTAATCAACTACTAAATTAAAGTATTGAAATATCATGCATAAATTTAATGAGATAGGTATTAGGTCATACCCTTAGGACACACGTATAAAATAAACAAAAATAATCTTCCCCTTAATACATGTTCATTCTAACCAATAATAATTCATCTACTTAAGATTCCTAATTTAATCAACTATGTTAAAATAATGTGTTAAAATATCATGAGCACATGCAATGTAAAAAACCATTAAATCATCCCCTCAAGACATGGTCCAAGTAATCAGATATAAATATAAAGTGTTCAATGTCATACATATTTTATATTCTTAGTTATTCTCTCAATTCAAGTGTATGACTTTATTGTTAGATTGTGTAATTATTTCCTTAAGACCTTAGCATAATTATTCATTTAAGTACTTCATATATACATGTACATGTGTATATATGCATAAATATATATATATATGCACACACAGATATAAATTTCCATTTATAACTATTAAAATATGTGATATATTCATCTAAACAATTAGATAATCCCTTTAAGTTATCCTATATGACCCCTTTAAATGTATGCATGTACAAACTAGAGACAATGACAGGTAGTTTAGAAATTCATGATGTATTGATGTTCTATTTTGAGATATTGTACATGCTATCCTAAATTAGGACCAAAAATTAGTGTATACTAGGTTATAAAAACACACAATTGGGCTACCACATAATATATTGACTTTTGAAACTTTAGATAACTCCCTTAAGTCATCTAAGCTAGGACCCTACTAAACATGTTTGTGTGAACTAGAAACCATGTGATCTCTCTAACAAAACTATGATCTAAATTTTAAATGTCTGAATTTACATTCTCCCCTTAAGCCATAATTTTTGTAAGACCCATCCTCATTTCTATTTATTTAAATATGAATTTATTTATTAAACCATGTATAGGAGATTTGAATCGATACATGAGCATCGCAATGTGACATTGTGAGAATTTGTCATGGTTATTTCTTGAAACCATGTAGAGGAAATTATGATAATTATGGCTATCTTACATATAATGATTTGATGATTGTTGCAATAATACAACTTAATACTTACCCTCTTTTGAATCATTAGAAATTCAAAGACAAAGATTATCAACTCACTAGAAGTTCTCTTATGTAGCCTAATTTTAAATATTATAATTACATTACAATGTGTTAAGGTTGCTAGGGTATCATGTACAAGAGGTTATACTTTTGTATCAGGATGAGTTATTCAGTTACTTGAAATTATGGTTTGAATCATAAACATTATGTGCATTCTCTAGGATACATCTACATAACTAGGTGATAGATAGTTATGAATTTAGATGATTATGATGGTTAATATGAACTAAGGTTTTATGGTTTAGGTGTCCTAATGGAAATTGAGATTAGTTGATATGTTTATGTTTTGATGCCCCATGATCCAAGACTTACTACATTGTTTGACTGTTTAAATATTGATTTGTACAAATGAGGTTATGTGTTTCACCTTATAATGATGATGTTTATTTATGATACCTTGATGGTTAGGTTATATGCATTCAAATAGTTAAGTACACTTTATTAATGATTCAATTATGACATTAGTGATGTTAATCTATGTGCATAAATGGGAAAAGTTTGTTTAAATGAAAGTTATAATGTTTTGATCAATTTGATTATGTAAATTTGTTTTGCGTGTGTGTGTGTGTGTGTGTTTATTGAACTAATGATATTCACATTGAGTGTGCGGGAAATTCTACCATGGAATTAATTAGAGAAACAACAATTGACCCTATGTGAAAACTATAAGACAAAAGGTTAAATCCAATAAAGTGATTTGAACTAGGTTGTCAAGTTTTTAATTTATATCATAATCTAAATGTATGTGTATCATTCTATATTTTGTGATGTGTCAAATGTTATGTAAAAGTAAATCATATGGTGTCACTTGACACTAATTATATGCATATGTGTACTGACATGTCAATTAGGGTTGGCAATGTAACCCATTAACCTAAGACTGATTTAGTTAGTAACCTAACTTAATTCCCCTTGATTAGGGTTTAGTGAAAAGATTACATCCTTAGGATTTTGGAGATCAAATATTTCAAGCCACTTGTATAAGTCATGAATTGATCCTAGAAGTCAAATTTAATGTAATCCAAGTTCTCGAGTTATAGGGGTATGGGTTAGGAACATTTTCCACCCTTCTAGAACTTCATAGAAACATTTATGACCCCTAAAATATCCCAATTTCCCTTTGTTGCGAAAATGGATCATCTCCATGAGGTTATCCAAGTTTACACTCTTGTTAAGAACTTGCCTTTACGGTAGGGAAAAATGTGGAGACCAAAGAAGGCTTAGAGTCAAGTTGGATTTATTGTTATTTTTGGGTGGATGAGTTTAGGAGCTATTTAGAGTACCTTTGAAGAGTTGGAGGTTATTCACCCACTCTCTATTTTTTAGAGAAGCCAAGCTTTGCAATTCGAAGGAGGAAAATATTAAGCTAATCTCAAAACTTATTCTTTCCATAGCCTTTATGAAGATAGGTTTCTCCATTGTCATGGATATGTTCATTTTGTTCATTGCTTAAGTGTGTGTGTAAAATCTCTTGCATGTTTGAAGTTGTGTTTGTGTTGTTATTATGTGAGGGTTGAGTATTGTGGGTTTTTACTTGCTTACTTTCCTTTTTTTTTTCCTTTTTTTGTTGGGAAAATTATGAAGGGAGCGTTGGCATTACTCACCCTCTAATGGGGTAGAAGTGTTCATGTATGGGGAAGGGGTTAGTTGAACACCAAGATAGTGTAGATTCTCTCCTAATGGTGAGCAAAGGGAAGAAATGAAAGTTGTATGGGCCCTTGCATGCCAATTACATTGATCTTACTTTGCGGTGGATAAGGAGGAGAAACTATGAACGTTTATGTGAATTTCTAGCCTTGAAATGATATGTATATTGAATGTCTTTACATTGAGCAATCTCCTACTTGGTAGTACACTTTCACCCCTATATTATGGGTTTGATGTGAACCCAATTGTACAAGCCTTGGAAGGGTGTTCTTATGTTGTATTTCAAGATGTGATATTTGATTTGGTTTTCATCTAGTTGGTTACAGTTTCTCCCAGCTCAGTGGGTGGCTTTTCAAGGCCTAGGATGGGAGGTGATCTCTCCATGGTTATTTTGTCTATTTTTCTAGGTTTCATGGATGGGTTCTTATGATGGAGCCATTTTGAAATTAGAGCATTGAAGGTGTTCTTGATGTTATCATGTTGGAGACTTCTCCATTGTAATATCATCTATTGTATTATGCATTTATGTTGAAAATGAATTGTTAACTTGATGAAGATCTAAGAGATAGATCATATGATGTAAATCTCATAATTTGATAATAGAAATGAAGTTTATTGTATGAAAATATACATGTTATGTGACAAGTTTCAATTGATTTTGAATCATATATTATCTTTAAAATGTATTGCTTTGCATAGTTCTTCACATTGAATACTCCATGACTCATTACTTGAAATCTTGAAGTTCAATAATGAAAGTATTAAGGATTCACATTAAAAGTATTATAGCATTTCATGAGAAATTTAATTCTAGTTTTTATATTTTTTCCTATAAGTTCTTTTTAAAGATTTAATATTCAAATTTACACATTCAACTATAATAAACTTTACTTGACCTAGCAAAATCAATGGTCTAACAATAAATTATAGTCCTAAATTAGGCATAAGTGAAAGCATCTTAAATCACTCCCCTCAACTTAAAATAAATAAAATATATCATGTAAATAAATCCATGAGCAAACTCAAATGTAGAAGAAAAAAAAAGATATTAGAAAAATAGGATGACCCAATAAGCACCTACAGGGTGCTAGAAAATGTATGGGCTAAATAAAACTTGCCACCCAATACAACAGAGAATATTCCATGTGCCCATCATAGTTTTATTATAAAGTATATATTTTAGGTATTAATGGAGGGAGCTTATGTTTAGAATTAAATCAAATAAGAAATTTTGGGATGGGACACCTATGGTCCCCACCACCTCATTTAATCTCACCCTTATTCTCTCCTAACAAGGTGCACGTATGGGAGGTGGGGTGGCAAGTTGTTTATTTGTTTATAAAGTAAACACTTAAATAAATTCCTCCACCTCTTCCACAGATGTGTTGGGTAGTTTTTTTTTTCCATAAAGTGGAGTGGTATTATGTGTTCCCACTCTCCTCAAATCACTTTTCCACTCCCAATTTGCATTACACCAAGGTTGTTAGCAATATAAGAGGAGTAACTAAGATGGTAGGGTGATTCAGTTATTAAAAAAATTAATCCCAAATCCCTTTGTCAATACAAATCAAAACTTTGATTAAACTATATTTTGTTGTAACTAAAAAAATACATATGCACTTGGTTTACGCTAGCAAATGTTGTAACTTGGAAAATACTGAGAATCAACTTTAAATTGGCAATAACTATATATTATGATTAACCTTAATTTTAACTTAGTTGAATACACATAAAAGAAATAACATGAACACAAGTGACACCAAGATTTAACATGGAAACCCAATTTGGGAAAAACCACCAATTGTAGCTAGTTACTGATTCTCACTCTTCTGAAGTGGGCCCTGTTAGGACCCAACCTTGTTAAAGGTTACAAAACACAATGTTAGGTGTGACCCTATTAGAGGATTTGATCACCTTGTTAGGAGTGGTTTTGTTAGAGGTCTTTAAGACACTTCAAATAGAAATGCCACGTTGTTAGAGGATTTACAAATAGTTGTTAAGCCAACTCTGTAAAGAGATTTAGATCACTGCTACAATGGTTAGAGAGTAATGATGAAATAACCTAATTTTTTATGCAACTAAATTTTTTATTACAAATCTCAATTCTGGCTTGTATACTTGATCCATCCTGACTGAATACATATCTTTACAGCTCAAAAAGGATATTTTTCTTATCCTTCTAATTTTCTTCCTCTAAGCATCTTCAAATCTTCTATTATGTTCCACACATTCAATTCCTAACTTGACCTTATATTTATATCTTACATATTGTCAAGTGGCTTGAATACAACTTAGAATACTCAATATTCATCTCCTTAGTCATCTAGAACCAACAATTAAATCAATTTAACTTAATATGCCGAAACAAGAAAATCCTTTGTTAGTTGACCCTGCTTGGTAGACACTAACTTAGAAATGATTTTCCTATGTTAACCAAGTTAACTCAGTTAACACTATATATTCACAAAGTTCCTTTGGTAGTTGAGTGAGCTTGGTTAACATTGGTTCCATCCAACATTTTCTTCATTAATTGAGTGAGATCAATTAACACTCAACTTCTGTAAACTTTCCTTTGATGATGAAGTGAACTCGGTAGACACTAACTTTTGAATTTGGAAAAATATGGAATGCTTCGCAAACACAAGAGATTTTCTTCATTGCCCAAGTGACCTCAGCATACACTGACTTGCAATGATATGACATTTTGTGTAACATCAAAGACAGTACACAATTAATCAATTATTTTCAATATAGGTGTACCTTCACATTTAAGGCCAGTGATAGACCTTGGAAAGCACCAACTTCTCTTTGGAAAAACCATAGGTGGCAGGGGGAGGCATGTGTAGAATCTTGGGGAGGGGTGAGGTTAGGGGAGTTAGACTACTTTCCCACAAAGAAAGTGGGTATAGGTAGTTTAGGAGATGTTTGGTGTACTTTGTGTACTTTAGGGAATGGGTAGGAGTAAGTATTTTTTTATAGTGCTAGTCTAAGTATATTTTATTAGTCTTAGAAATTTGATTGATGGTTAGTTTTTATTAATTAAGATTAGAACTTTTTTGTTAAAGTAATGTAATTTAATAAAGTCTTGGTAGGTATTATATATTAGTTTGTAGGAATGTGTAGAGTTTCAGAATAGATAGGTGTTAGGGAATTAATATGTGATTTGTGATTTCTAATATGTTTAGTAATGCATGGTTGGAAAATAGGAATTTCTTTATAAATTATCCTAATTAAAGGAAACTTTAGTGGTTATGTTAGTTATTGTAAGTTGGTTATTATTATTGAGTTTAGAGATTTGATTAGTGGTTAGTGTTTTAGTTTGTGTGTATATGATAGAATAATTGTGGAAATATATATTATTTTATTAGGAGAAAATATTTTAATGATCTTAGATAATAATATTATGTATTTAATTATGGGCTTTTAATTAGTTTGATGTTATAATGTTAAGGATTGAAAGTAATATAGAAAGCACTGCATAGATAACTCAATAGTTTCCTCGAGGTTATGTCAGAGGATAAATTTAAAAGTCCAAATAACTTAAATGATAAGTGATTAACACTTTACTTAGTTATAAATACATTATGATAATAGCCAAAATTAAATATTAGTATATAACGGTAGGTTAACCTTGAATGCAAAATTAGATCTCCTAGTGGATTGAGCTAGTATAGTAAAGTGAGTTTAAGGTATCAAATCACAACCATTGTAGCTTATGTTAGTGATAAAATCAAATGATGTGTAATTCCATATGGTTAAGTAAGGTTTATCAAATATTAATTAGGTTTAACACTCAAATGTGAAAATGATGAGGTGTGTTCCCACCCTCATGATAGGTGACCAAACTTGTGGTCCTACTCTATTGAAAACTATACCTTACTATCTCGAGTTCATCTTAAAACTAGAAACAATAGATACTTCTCAAACATAACATCAAACCCTCGTAATTAGGAGCCTAATGTTTAATCAATCAAACTAGAGAAATCTGAACTTAGAGCTCTTGTAGCATGATGATTTATAGTTTTGGACCCATGTAGATTTATGGATACTAACTCTACATCCTCATAAAATGTTATTGAAACTCAATTATTTCATAGACCTTGTGATTCAAAACTAATGTATCTTGTTATCATCTCTCTATAATGTATTCTATGTTAGTAAGTGTTTAACATAGATGATATTACCCTTTTTTTTTAAATTAGGATTATTTTCAATATTTTCATAGATTTCAATGTTTGATTATGGATTCTCCAAGGTTAATGATCATCCTAAATTAGGAATCCTTTAAACACATATTTAACAGATAAATATAAGGAGCACATAGAAAATTATGATAGATATCTAATAATGTTTGATTTCATATATTGTCCCCCTTAGCCATTGTTTTAGGTCATTTTCAACAAATTAATGATAGATTGATGTTTGATTTTAGGTTCTCTCCTTAATCCATCCTATTAGGATACCTACAGACCTGCATCATTTTGAGCCAATCCTTTTAGTGCATGTTTCAACATTATTATTTATTAAAATTCAATCTTATATTTTACATTTTACTCCTTAAGTCATCCTATTAGGGCCCATTTATACATGTACACATGTATGAACTATCTAGATGACCTAGTCCATAAAATTATGATGGATTAAGTTTTAGATACATGATCTAGCTCAATACATGTACAATTTTAGATTGTCCATTTAATTCATCCTATTAAGACCCCTTTAAATATCCATGTGCATGGATAAACTAGAGATCATTGTGTCTAGTTTGGAAAATCATGATCTAGATTGATATTTGATTTTAGTTTTTCCCCTTAAGTCATCCTTTAATGACCTATTTCAACATTATGATATATTTAATTTCTATTTTAGATTTTCCCCTTAAGACATTCTATTAGGACCCCTTAATGCATGAATGTACATGAACTAAATAACATAATCTAGTTTTTAAAAAATTGTGACGGATTGATATTTGATTTTAGACTGTACTCTTAAGATATTCCACTTAAGACATTCTATTAAGACCCCATTCATGTTCATTTAAATGATATGTGTATGTTCATTTCATGTCTATGAATTATAGGTGTATGTTCATTTAATCTTCATATAAATGTTGTCTTTGTTCATTTCATGTATGTATGGGACTTACATATGTACATATGTTCATTTAATGTTCATACAAATGATCTATGTGTATGTTCATTTCAAGTTTAGGTTAGTTTATAATTGTATGTTCATTTCATGTTTAGGACTTATATATGTATGCATTCATTTCATATGCATATGAGTTATATGTGTATTCTTATTTCATGTTTAGGACATATAGACATACATGTTGTTATCTAGTTTTTTCAATGTCATTTTAATAAATGTTAGGTACAGACATATGTGCACATAGACACATTTATATACTATATTTACATCCTACTCATCACATGTAAGATCAGCCTATTCCACCTAAGTATCCTATTCCGCCCAAAAAACTCCTATTCCACCATAGAAGCCTATCCCCCTAGAAAGCTTTTACTCTGCCTCAATGGCATGTCCCCCAGCAGGATCCTATTCCAACTTAATAGATATATGGTCACACTAATTAGGAGATTCATAGATTTAAATATTTCCTAACTCGTGAATCATGCTCCATTTTATACCATAGTACATAAAAAAATATTTTAGGTAGCCTAGATTACATTTAGGATGAGATTCATGGTGTTTCTCCTTATGTTTCTTCTATCATGTAGTTTGTACTTAAGAGTAAGAGACAAGAGGTATCTTTGTGTCTTTCCTTGGATGAGGTACATGGCTTAGTTAAAGAGGCCCTAGAGAGGGAACTTTTCTCTCATTATGTGGATCAAAATTTTATGAATGGGTATTAGGTAATGAGATGCACAGATCCACATATGGTTGTATTGACATACCCACACTTCCTTTTTGCTCATGGTCATTATCCAAATAATGACCAGTTTCCACTCTAGTTTTCACAACTTTTTTATGTTGAGGTTCTCTTAGGTGGGGTGGAAAATTACACTAATTTACAATAATATTTAGGATAGAGGCATAGTAGATTGGCTGACAGATATGAGTTTTGACAGATAGGTCATCAAGTAGCATCACACGAGGCAATTGTCAAAGAGAGGGCACTTGTTATTGTCCCTATATTGGGCCCCTTAGTTGACGAGGCTATGCATAACACCTAGTTGGGGAGGGGGGTGATTTAGGGAGTTAGGGAAATTGCAACAACTATCATATCTATATCTAGTGATGAGGTTGGTCAATACTTGATGTCTCATTGATATCATAAATCATCAAATGCTTCATCATTAGCGGACATGTAAAGTGTACATGTATAAAAAAAAATGGGTTGAACATAAATATAATGTATATACATATTCAAAAAAAAAACATTTGATGAATAGTCCCTTCCTTATATTAAAAAATACAATAAAGTTACATATTCACAAAAAAAGGGGGCCATAGAAATAGGATCACCACACGAGTTCATACGGCCTAAGGCCAGATATCAACTATTCATCAAAAAAAATTCATAAAATAAAAAGCCTGAAACTACCAGGGTAGTGCCAATCGAGAGAGGAGGATCCTTATCATCAAATCTCCACCCGAGAGTGGGGTGTGTAGATGGCTCAGGGGGAGCCCATCTATCAATAGTAGTAGCATCATCTTCTTCTTTTTCTCCCTCAAGCCTAGGAGGAGAGATGGCTAAGTCCAGCTGAGGAAACACCCACTTGGGGTCTAAATGCATAGAGGGCCAACCAGTAGTAGGAGGAGCAGGAGGAGCCATTGGGGACCACCCTGAGCTAGACCATTGAGGATGCAAGGAAGAGTGGTGTCGACCACCAGAGCCTCCAGAATAGTGGCATGGCTGAGAGTGAGGCATGTATGAGCAGCGAGAAGAATTGCTACATCCTCGACGGTGACTATGAGGAGGGGTACAGTCACCAAAGGCAGAATCTATAAGAACATGAGCTATTATATAGGGGGCATTTCCCCAATGTGCTAATATCTCCTATAGGTGAGCCACCTTCAAAGCCACCTTATCTATTTGTACTTGAATTTGCAACATGACATTGTTATAAATACATGCTTTAACATACATAGCAACATTAATGTCAACTATTTTATTAGCAAAAATAACCACATTGTGATCTTTCCAAATGGTAAATAAGATCTCCAATCTGAAAGCATGCCATAGTTGGGAGTACTTGAAGGTAATCTGAGTGTTGTCACCTAGAACAACCATATGCCAAGAGAAAGGTTCTGGGTGGAAGGGGCAAAAGAGATCATGGATCCATTGCCAGGGGCAAAAGAGATCATGGATCCATTGCCAGTAACACTAAGCCCATCGACAGAACCAAAAAATATGCAAAAAGGTTTCTAGTTGACCAAAGAAAGGACAACGGGAGTCAAGAACACCTAGGTGCCACAGCCAAGGGCCCAAAGGCAAGCCCTATAAAAGAATACACCAGGTGAAATGCACAATTTTAGGCTCAATAATAGTTTGCCACACAGTGGAAAACCTATGACTCCAAGTATGGTGAGAAGATTGCAAATGCCATCTTTGGTTGAGAAGTTTGACCATGAGTAGGTGAGGAACCAACCATCAATTGCTTGCCCTAGACTTGTAGCTAGTTACTAGGGTATCTGGATACCACTTCCAGTCTTTCCACCAAGGGTGAGAGGATTGAATACCAAGTTTATGTAACAAATGTGGAGGCACCATAGAAACTAGAAGATCAAAAGTCTGGCAATCTAGATGAGCAAGCCAAAATTAAACTTTCATGTCCTCCCACAATCGTAAGCTAATCATAGTAACTCTAGAGAAAATATATTTAGGGGTTCTTATGTCATGTTTAAAAAAATGTAGAGCACTAACCCCATGTACTTTAGCCAGGGAACATCTTGGATAGCAAATAATGGTAACCACCAAATATTATGTTGGTTCATGGAAAGCCCATCTTTGAACCCATCACCAACCCAATGAAGCTAGGGCTTAACTGCTTCCTGGGCTTTCCAAATACTCTTGGCAACAAAAGTGCCATGAATCTAAATAGGTTCAGTGATCAAAAGAAGGGTCTAAAAACCAATCCCCTTCCAGGCTGGCCAATGAACCAAAAAACCTGAAGAAATGCAATGCCACAACAAAATCTTCCAAGCTTCATTGCTAGAAAGAGTTTGGATAATGCATTTGGCACAAAGAGAAATACCTTGCTTCTAGGTAGATAGTAAGCCTAGGCCACCAAACTCTTTAGGAAGACAATAGAAATCCCAAGAAACTCTATGAAAGCCCTAGTGAGAAGCATCTGAGGCCTAGAGGAAGTCACATAGCAGTCGCTCAAGTTTGAGATAAGAGGCATTTAAAGGAGCCCAATAGGAAGAGTAGTACACATGGGTGGTGGCTAACACCTTGGAAAAAATATAGAATTTCCTTGCAAGGGAGAGGGGTTTGGTGATCTAATTTTCTTGCTTCTTTTCTATTCACCCAAGGACCTCATTCCAAAGCTCAATGACAGAAGCTTGAAAGGCAAAAGGGATGCTTATAAAATGCAAAAATTTATCATGTTGGACCCATTTCCATTGATATTTCCCAAGACAATTACATAGGGGAAGGGAAGACTACCTATAGTAGAGAATTTTGTGCCACTATATAGAAGACCTTGAAGCAAGACAAAAGGTGTCAAGACATTGCAGAGTAGAGGCAGTGTTCTCCTCATCCTCAATGAGAGAGGAAGGAGTCATCTATGAAATGGCCATTCACAAGCTGATCCAAGGAGTTCAAAAGGGAAATACCCTGGACCCTCCCTTGTGAGATGGCATTTGCAAGAAAGTACCCAAAACATTTAGCAACCAACACATATAGAGAGGGTGCCAGAGGAAAACCTTATCAAATTGAATGGTAAAGCCTAAAGGCTTTATATTAATGGCCATTGATGGAGATGCAAGAAGAGGCATCCCCAAAAAGCATCTGGACTAACTATATAAAAGAAGGGTCAAACCCAAGCACTTGAAGCATTACAAGAATGAAAGGCCACTCTATCCAGTTATAAGCTTTGGCAAAATCAATCTTAAGAAAGATGGCCTATTGTTGGGAGTGTCAAGCCCATTCCATCCCTTCCCATATAGACATTATATTGTCCAAGATATATTGGGATTCGATAAAACTTTTTTTTTTAGGTCAAATAATCTAAGGAAGAAGATGAAAATTTTTGAGAGAAAGTCTTGGCAATGATCTTGTAAGAGACATTCAATAAGGTAATGGCCATCCAATTGCATATATCTTCAGGGTCACCTACCTTAGGTATGAACTTGATATTTCCCTTATTAATAATATTGCCTAAAGAGTAGGAATTGTAGGCTTCAAGGTAAACCTTATGTAGGTCTAGTCCAATCTCTTCCCAAAAGGCTTTTTAAAATTCACAAGGGAAACTGTCACAACTAGCAGCCTTATCATCTGCCATGGAGAAAATAACCTCCTTGAGGTCCACTAAAGTGAGCTTCTACTCAAAGAATGCATATTGTTCTAGAGTGAGCCTTTTAAGAGTGACATCCAAACAAGCCTGCAAGGCCTAATTTCAGGCTTTTGAAGGGCCTTGCACCATGAAAAAAATTTCATAGTGGCAAACAAAAGCTTGTAGAATTTTAGGAAGCTCACAAAAGGAGTGTTGACCCTCCTGAATGTGTTTGATCCCAAATTTAGAATGGTGAGCCCTTAATGCATTAAAAAATTCCTTGGAAGCTTGATCTTCAACCTCCAACCAATGTAGGTGGGCTTTGAGCTGAGGTCCCTAGGTAGTATAGTTGTCTGTAACTTACTTTTGGTGGTAGAGGTTGGAAAGTTGAACACAGAGATCCATTGCAAACATATTCATGGCTAGAGCTTTAGTGGCCGTACAAAGATCTTTGGTAGTGGCCTCATGCAATCTCTTGTTGTAAGTGGCCAACTGTCTCCCATAAATGCAAAGAAACCTCACAGTATGGGCAATGGCATCATTCCACCACTAAATTCACCTAGAAGAAGATTAGGGCCGAGGTTCAAGATTCTAAGTTTGCAAAATATGAGAGGCAGTGAGAAGATATGACAGTAAGGAGGTATTAAGGTAAAATTTAGTTTTATAATTATGAGGAGGAGCAAGATGCCAACTAATGGAGAAGTGGATGGGAAAATGGTTAGAAAGAGTCACATCAAGGAGAGGATTGACAAGTAGCATACTCATGTGAAAAAAGGAAAAAAAGAACTGGGCAAAAATTATAGCACAGTCCAGCCTTTTAAGAACCCTATCAGATCCCTCTTGAAAGTTGGACCAAGTGTACCAGACATCATCAAGTTGATAATAGTGAACATTTGGATCAAAATGACCTAACTTGTTTTTCATGTAAAACTAGGCTTCCCTCTCTCCAACTAACCATCGAAAATGCAGAAGGCCCACTTTATCAATAGCCAGCTAAACCATATTGAAATTTCCATAGAATAGTCAAGTGGTAGGTGACAAATGATTAGCTAGCCACCTCCATAGGTGTGAACACTCAACCAAATCATTAGGAGCATAGACATTGACAATGCCAAAAGAATGATTTTGAAAAGACAACAAAATCTAAACAACTCTGCATGGGATTAGAACCATGAGAAATAACAAAAGGAAAAAGTTGAGGGGAGAGTAGAGTAATACACCACCTTGACCAGCTTCATGCTAAGATGAAAAACTAACACCATATAGCCATATAACCTGGCAGGCTAAGTTGAGAAGAAACCCAAAGACTTTGACTTCTTATAGGCACAATAAATCAATATTGCCAAGCTTATGCTTCATATCACAAAAATAATATTTTCAAGGGAGTTCTATTCGCTACCACACATTCTATGAGAGGAAGTTCATTATAAACTAGCTTGCATGTTCTCTTCATCCCCAAGAGAGGAGAAGTTGTTATGCAAGAAAATAGAGGATTCAAATGAGGGGTCACCCAAAGAAATGAGTCTTCATCTTCCCCATTTATAGAGACAATATTCTGGCCTTCAGGATTATGAGAGTGATGAAGAGACTAAGAGGAAATCATAAAAGCTACTTGAGGTGCATGAACCCAAGTAGCTTGGACCTTTGGTTGTTCTATCCCCTATGACATAGGGTTTGAAATAGGTAGCGGCACAACCATGGGAACCTCGGGAGCCGTAGGAACAAGAGGAGCTACATTGGAGCTAGGATGGCTAGGTTCTTGAGAAATAGGGTCTGGTTTAGTAATGCCCTTTCCTTTCTTGATGACCATCATCTAGTCATCTTTTTTAATGGCTAGAGTGGCTTGGTTTCTTGGACCGGATTAATTGCACTCAAGAAGAGGACAATCCTTTATCTTATGGCTAGTAGATTAATATGGAAAAAAAGTATTTAGTAGTTTCAGGGAAAGCACCTTTTAGGTAAAGGTGGTAGCACCATTATAAATTTCCATTGATTCTTTAAGGTCCTTAGATAGGTCTACCTTAACACAAACTCTCCATTGAAGGCAGGCATTAAAAAATTTGTCTGATTCCACACAAATCACTTCACCCATAGTTTGGGAAATTTTTGGGGGAAAAGACTAGCAAGGGATAGGCAAGCCAGTGAACTCTACCCAAACTAGAACCCTAAGTTTGTGATCATTTGAGATGTAAAAGTCTTGAGACCATCTCTAAAAAACAAGCAGAGATGAGTGAACTATCCACGGCCCATGGCTGAAAATGATCTTGGCCTGGGAGGGGTTATTGAAACAAAATAGAAAAAATCCCTTAATGAGGCTTTGAATCCCTTCAAGGCGAATCCCCTGAAGGGTCCAAGCCTTGGTTACCCATTCACATAGCATGCTTTTAGATGGAGTGTGACCCACAAAATACCCAATAAGGGTTTGGATATCTAGCCATTGACAAGAAGATTCAAAAGCAAAGATATTCAAAACCAAGTCAAGAGATGAATTACCTTATGGAACACCTTGGGCACAAACTTGCATGGGTGTTTCATCAGTAAGGTCATTCTTGCATGCATCAACAACTCTAGCAGTAGCAGCAACTATTGGGTTGGAGAGGACCAAGGCCATTATATCTTAAAAGTAAATCTCACACTAAATGTGGAATGACAAGCCACATGGCAGAAAGGTTTTAGACAAAAATAATTTATTCACCTAATATATTAAATAAAAATTTCATTCAAATTATTTCAAATTAATTTACCACATTTATTATGTGTCTATACACGATACCTCCCAAAACACTATGAATAGTATGACTCAATCCACTTGTGATGATGTATTATCCCTATTTACCACCGTAGAGAGAATTTTGCACCACTCAACTACATCATGATAATTATTAATTTGATATCCTTGATAGTCCATTTGATACTTTCTTAAAGTGTGTTTGATACTAGCTCTTGCACCATCATGCTCACCCTTTCCATGTCCACTCTAAAAAAAACTCCAAAATTGTGATATATTTTGTATCAATGATATCTACATAATGCATAAAATAGATTGGCAAATTTAAATTGTGCTACACATCCATCTGACCATATAAATATTTTTTTCTATGTTTATTACTTTATTTTCCAAATATTTAAAAAATGTCTTAAAAAATGTTCCACAAAATGTGTGTCATGCTCTTTATCATCACTGATGTAAAAGTGATACTCTTTTTTTAATGACTTGTGTTTGATCTATACTTTCCCACCATCCAAATTGATTTGTGCATGTCGATAACATACCTAAACCATAATAGCAAACTATTCTGTAAAGTACTATTCCACTTGACATTATTTTTTAGAAATGAAAGAGTAATTCTCTACTTAGTCAACAAACATTAAAATTGTTCCAAGTGGGAAAGTTTCTCTTAGTGTTTGAGATTATTTTTCTTTCCACTTAGTGAAAAAGGCATGACGTATATATGGATGAATCAATTTATGACAAGTTGACATAGATTCTCTAATAGGTATCTTATCCTCTACATATTCCAACCTTGGTAATTCTTTCTCAACTTTTGTTTCAGACTTTATGTACTTATATCTCTTACATTTTTCTATCCCTGTCAAATTATTATCTTCATCTCTCAAAGTAAATTTAGTCAAATCACCACATGTTTCACAAGTTCCTCTTATGCAGTCTATTTCACTATTTCAAGATCATCTTATTTGTTATATAAGATTTATGTTATGAATTGGCTTGGTCATTTAGGAAAAGGATTTTGAGAACCACTATTTTATTCCATCATATATTGGAATCCTTGATATTATAGATCAAATTCAATATGATACTAACAACATGAAGTTTTAAAAGATTTATTTATCTTCACAAAATAGGGCTTCAATCTTTTAAACATTATTTGTCCATTCTTAATGCCATGATTTAAATTATAAAATGACAGATACAATTCATGTTGTGTGACATCCAACCAATATTTTGTGTGTTGTAGCTTGATGATATCTATTCTATTTATTGAAGAATTAATAATATCAATCCAAAATTAAATAACCAAGTTCTTAAATATTTCCCCAATTCTATCAGATTGAGTTATACCCATTATTGCCTAGGTGCCTTCTAATGTACTATCATCCAAATTGTTTCTCCTTTTCAAATAATTTGATATTGTCTTTCGATTATACCCAATATAAGATGAAGGTGAAGAGATTTTTCTTTTTTGTGACATTTGTTTAGTTAAAATAGATATCGATATCACTATTCATGAAATGGATCTATCTACATATCTACTTATTCTCCTAATGGAATGCAATCCTTCCTTGACACTTTCAATAATATCTTTTTGTAGGTTAGAAGTCCTCTTTTTCATACTTGTATCTATACCCATCAATTTTCATATATTTTCTATTTCATATTTAACAAGTGAAATTGATAACAATTAATTTTTCTCCACTATATCAAGATTGTCGAATTGTGCAAGTATTTCCTTACATTTTTTATTCAATGTCCTTTCTATATTATGTATAGGTTGATTAGGATAATACCTCAAATTTTTCACATCCATTTCAATTAAATGATATATTATTCAATGATTAATTTTTCTCTTCAAACTTTGAGCTAGATTAACATTCTCATTTGTTGCTTGATCTTTGGTTGCAAGATTACTTTTTAAGTCTTGAGATATAGGACCTTAAGTGGACATATACATGTAAATAAATATTAAATAATTTTAAACATCCCAATATGTAAGTATTAGAAATTTAACTTTTAATGAACTAAAGAGCTTGATGCACATACTTCTTTAACCTTGTAATGAACCTTCTTCAATATCCATTGATTAGCATAATACCTCAATTTTTTCACATCCATTTCAATTAAATGATCTATTATCCAATGATTAATTTTTCTATTTAAACTTTGTGCTAGATTAACATTCTCATTTGTTGCTTGATCTTTGGTTGCAAGATTATTTTTTAACTCTTAAGATATAGGACCTTAAGTGGACATATACATGTGAGTAAATATTATAGAATTTTATACATCCCAATATGTAAGTATTATAAATTTAACTTTTAATGAACTAAAGAACTTGATGCACATACTACTTTAACCTTGTGATGAACCTTCTTCAATATCCATTGCTTCAACTTCAGTTCCTTTGTATCCAACATTTTCATTATTGACAACTGCATGCATGATAACAAATAAAATCAAGAAAGTAAGACAAAAGGTCTCTAAAATATGTTTTAACTACAAAGTTGTCCTAAATCTAGAGAGAGATTACTTGCAAGAGATATGTGTACCTGGTTGAGTATATCCTATACACATGTACACATAATAAGAAGTACTTTAGTCATAAAACCACTTTGAATCTTAACTCTAGGCTAAATTGAGCCTTAAACCTAACACTTTAAACCAAATTAGACCCTCACATAAATTAAATGGACCCCTAACCATAACACTAGAATAGGTCTTAAACTTAACATAAAATAAAATCTATAAAATGGTAAACTAGTGCAGGGGCACCACCTCCACCAAAGGATTTAGATTAAATCATTATGTTATTTTTAAAGATCATGGGATTATTAATCTACATTATTGTATTGAGAAAGATATTTTATAATAATTGTAATCATGATTCCAAACATGTGAATATGAATGTTCATAGAGTCATTGAAAGGTTTGTAACCACCAAACATGATCTATTAAATAGACATGATTGTAATAAGAGAGATGTATAAAGTAGTGGATAGGGATAGCATAAGAGATTGAATAGATAGATTTTCTAAATGGCTCTTTGGTGGTAGCCAGAGAGCCACATCTTTGTAATCTGTGGATGGTTTTTCTAATGGAAAGTGATGTTACTATTTTTGGTTGTATGTATGACAAAAAAAATGGTCTCGGTACAAAACACATATCTCTCAAATTTACTATTGGATTTCCCTCAAAATTGGATATGTTTTTCCAATGCTAATTATGCCCATCTTCACTAGAGTGATTGAGAATTTTAAATCTGGTTCAAAAGTTATGTATCTCTGAGTAAGAGTCTATCCAGAATAGAAGAATGTTAAATTGAATTATGATGGTCTCGGTACAGGACACATATCTCTTAAATGAACCATTGGACTTCCTTCAAATTTGGATATGTTTTTCCAATGCTAATTAAACCCATCTTCACTAGAGTGATTGATAAGTTTAATCTAGTTCAAAATTTATGCATCTTTGAGTAACAGTCTGTCCAGAATAGAAGAATATTAAATTGAATTATGTTTTAAAGAAAATAGTATGGTATGTCTAGAGAAAGACAACCAGAAATGTATTGTTATTATTGGACTATAGGAAGATTAAGAGCCTCTAATCTATTTTCATAAATAATGATAGAATATTATGTATATCTAGAGATTGGATTGAATTCACCTTGCATCATAAGTGGTATCAAAGCTCAGAAGATTTTGAGTGTGTAGATGGGATCTACACCAAGTAGTATTGTGGTTTTTTTTTTGGTTCTTGTTATAAAGTTCATAATTACATATTAGGTGTAGTTCACTCTACTATGAGTGGGTGGATAGGAAGGTCTACCAAAGGCCATAGGAGATGGTCATGTGTGTCACCAAGAGTCTTGGGGAGAGACGTAAGAGGGGACTCCCAAGTGAGGGATAGAAGTTATTTTGGAAGCAATAATGGAAGAGTGAACCTTGAATGGGAAAAGCAACATTGAAGGTACTGATATAAATCCATGGATGGGAGTTAGTTGATAGTGAAGAAGATGAAGCAATGGAGGCATTTATCTAATAGAGGTGAATACTTTTTGTTGCAAATTCTCACCAGCACATTTCCATGAGACATGGAAACATTTCAAGTTCAGTAGTATGGTGTAGGGGCACCACCTCCACCAAAGAATTTAGATTAAATCATTATGTTATTTTTAAAGATCATGGGATTATTATTCTATATTATTGTATTGAGAAAGATATTTCACAATAACTGTAATCATGATTCCAAACATGGGAATATGAATGGTCATAGAGTCATTGAAAGGTTTCATACCACCAAACATGGTCTATTAAATAGACATGAGTGTAATAAGAGAGATATAGAGAGTAGTGGATAGGGATAGCATAAGAGAATGAATAGATAGATTTTCCAAATGGCTCTCTAGTGGCAGCCAGAGAGCCACATCTTTGTAATCTGTACATGGTTTTGCTAATGAAAAGTGTTTTTATTATTTTTGGTTGTAGGTATGATAGAAAAAATGGTCTCAATACGAGATACATATCGCTGAATTGAACCATTAGATTTCCCAAAAAATTGGATATGTTTTTCCAATGCTAATTACACCCATCTTCACTAGAGTGATTGAGAAGTTTTAATCTGGTTCAAAAGTTATGTATCTCTGAGTAAGAGTTTGTCCATAATAGAAGAATGTTAAATTGAATTATGATGGTCTTGATATGTGACACATATCTCTTAAATGAACCATTCGATTTCTTTCAAATTTGGATATGTTTTTCCAGTGCTAATTATGCCCATCTACACTGGAGAATTTGAGAAGTTTTAATCTGACTCAAAATTTATGCATCTTTGAGTTAGAGTCTATCTAGAATAGAAGAATGTTAAATTGAATTATGTTTTAAAGGAACTAGTATGGTATGTCTAGAGAAAGACAACTAGAAATATATTGTTATTATTGGAGTATAGGAATATTGAGAGCCTCTAATCTATGTTCATAAAGAATGATAGAAGATTATGTAGATTTGGAGATTGGATCAAATTCACCTTGCATCATAAACCTTATCAACAAAACCCTAATTGGTTCCCCAATCCCTAATGTTAAGACCTAATCTTAGAATTCTAATTGTAATACAAAGGTCTTAGAACATTTTAAAAAAACTTTGAAAAATTTATCTCTATACTAAATTGAACCCTCGTAGAGGCACTAAACCCTCACTAACTTCAAATTTTTTCAAACTTGACATATACAAAATTGAACCAAACATAGAAATAAAATTATACCTCCAAATGGTAAACCCTATTGCTAACTCTTATTGATGCCCTTATCCTAAATGTTTATACATCAATTCTTAATGTTAGTGCTAAATTTTGATGCTTATATAAACCAATTTAAACCTCAATTTAATTTCTAATTCTCATCCTAATTGTGAACCAAAACAAAACCCTAACTCCAAATAGCAATACCTTTGAGAGTAACCCTTATTGCTAAACCATATTTCTATTTATAAACCCCAATAGTATAAAGTCTAAATCCTAAATCCTAGATCTTAAGTTAAATGATAATATTAATTTTAAACCCTAATCTTAAATGGAAAACTGGCTAAAATGTAAACCTTAAACCTAACCTTTAATTCTTTAATGTCAACATAAAATTTCAAATGTAAACTAAAGTCATTGAAATAAAATCTATCGATGTGACATGTGCTTGTAAAAAGATTGTACACATACCTTCCTTCCTTCTATGCTATCATTCTAATATTTTTCAACTAATTTCTTCTTCTTCTTCCTCTATTCTATTTTGTATAAACGAACTTGCTCTTTTATTTTTATGTCACATCGCAAATTCTTTTGCAAAAATTGAAAAAAGATAAGCTAAATAAATTTTCTCCCTATTGATGTGTGAATTATCTAATTAATTATAATTTAAAAATTAAATAATCCATTATTTATTTATATGGGAACCAATAATTTTTTTTAAAAAAACGTAAATGGTCAATGTGGGTTTCAATTGAAAGTACCTAGGTAATTTCCATCGAAACTACCTAGGTAACTTTTAACCTAAGCTTAATCATGCATTTTACTTTCAATTGAATGTAGCTAAAAGTTGTTTTGATAAAACAATAAATTTATTTTATATACCATATTAAATTGGATGCACTTTGATTTAAGGCCTTTTAGATCCTCTTTAGTGTTGTTTGCATTTCATATTCACAACTTTACCACACACTTCACATCTGTTCTCTTCTTTCTTAGGTGAAATTGAGGTAGGACCTGACCAATCCTCCTTGATTTCCCTCAATCATTGAATCAAGACATAATCTGTGAGTATCATCTCTTCCTATGACCCTAGAACCCTTGATTGGATCTCCAAGTGACAGTCTAGGATACATGTTTCATCATTGAAACTCTACTAGTCTAGAATTTGGAGAAAGAGACCTTGGAGGTCAACCTTCTACACTAGATCGACCCAAGTCAACCTAGTCTCGATGCTTCTGATGATTTTGTTCTAGTAGTTGTTTAACACTCCCACTAAAATATGCAGTTGGCCTCAAGAGTATAATTTCATGATTACTTTGAAAATTGACTATAAAATCCATCCAAGCACTCATTTGAACATAAAATGACATGACATGGTATGAGAGGACCAAGGAGAAAATAAGCATAGACACCCCAATGTGACTTAGAGAAATTGCAAGGTGGAAACAAAGGCTAGTTTCTTATTCGTCATTGTAAATAAGGCTATCATTCTCAATCAAGAATTCAAAGGTGAAAATATCAAATATGGAGTTGCAAAGGGATCTCAATGATGGTTAGAGTACTTTAGCCTTGGAGGATTGGTATGATTTCTACATCATTCTTTAGATCCAATTCCTTACAACTTCATAAATTTACATAGTTGTGCATTTACATGCTAGGGTTATACTTACAAAGTATATTCTTAACATTTTATCATATTTATATTCTAGATCTACAAATATAGGGTTACACATATACACATGACATTGTTCCTAATGGTTACTCATGGAGGTGGAAATCACCAAATCGCAGCTTACCTAAGGAAAACCCCTTTATAGCCACTCACACACATTAAATTGTTACAAAATTGCAGGTTGGGAGTGAAAAGGATTAGAAATCTGGAACTTATTATGCAAGAACTTTCTAGAGTCATCAATTTTAGAGTCGTGATCTATATCAACCTAGTTGTAGGACATCCTTCCAAGTCAACCTAGTCCTTCAGTCTTAGATTCTAAGGAGATTTTTGTGTTTACTTCCTTTCATCATTTTATTCCAAGATCTGAGGTTGGAAGTTCCTAAACATATCAAATCTAAGAGTTTTAGAGATAAATTACATCTTCCACTACACATTTCTAGATAAGTACTTCATCTCTTATTTTCCCTCTTAGCATACATTTACTTTTAGATCTTTATTGGGCTATTTGTGTGTATTTTAGATCTATGGTTGTCATATCTTATATTTACATTGCATGAAAGAGAACTTGTTAGCATACGTCCTTGAAAAGATTCTAGATTTTCTATTGGCATCCCTTCATCTTGTTTGGGGTTTTTGCGAATAAAATCTAGGTCTTATTGAGAGTTACACTTGGAAGCTGCTCTTTCTCTTGTATTGAATGTCTCAAGGAGAAAGTGTTTAACTTGCCTAGTCTCATTTGCATTGTTGTCATTGACGCCATTTTCTCCCTAAACTGACATGAACACTCTTTTTTCTTGATCTTAGTAGTTAGATATTTCTTTTATACATTGCATTTATAAATACAAAAATACAAAAATATTTTGCATTATTAGATTACCTCTACATTTTGCATGTTAGTCTCAAGTAATTTGGTTTTACTTCAAGATGTATGATTCTTTTATGAGTACTTTGATGATGCATTTTCTAGAGAACCCTCAAAGGTGTCTAGTAGAGAAGGGTCAAATGAAATAAAAGCTTTATTGAATCCACTCCTCCTATGATTTCCTCTACATCTTTTGCAATGAACATTTACACTAAGGTTAAATCATGGCTTCCTATGTGTGATACTATATGTAGTATTGAACCTATTTGATTCTCTCAACCTATTATCACTCTTAAATAATTTCTACCTCAACAATTGTTGGAAATGTATGTGGGCCCAAGTGACTGAGAGGGGGGGTGAATCAGGAACCAATAAAACTTTAACTTCTATTCACCAATTAATCCTTTATAATCTATTATGATCTAATTGCATGCATGAAAGATTGAAAGCAATAAAACATTCATAACACTTGACATGATATTTGGTAACCTAGAAACCTTCCAAATATAAAGTAAAACTTAGGTGGAGATGGTACCCACAAGCTTTATGACTGCAATATAAAGTTGGCATGTTAAGGTTTACAATGATCACTTCTAGTGATCCAGCTTGTTAGGAGCAATAAGGACTATTAGGTCCACCTTGTAAAAGAATTTATACAATATAATGAAGTATACACTTGATTAGGATATTTAGCATAAGATTTTTAAATCCACCTTGTTAGAGGATTTGACTGATGCACCTATTAGGTTGAACTAGTACTTGATCTTTCATCTACAACTTAATTTTATGTATGATATTCTTTTGATGTAAAATGATCACCTTGTTGTGATAGATGAGACTCTACTTTCCCTTATTCTACTTGTAGCCTTTGTCTTCTAATTTGCATTCATTTTGTTTCTTACTTATTAATCACTTATGCTTGGATATGATAAGATGTATTACATATATACCAATCCAATTAATTTCCTTCTGGAGTCAGCTACAACACCAAATTCGAACAATCTTCATTAAGTTGGCTTACTGATGTAACTCAAGTTTGGAAGACCATATGGGTGATATTCTAAAAATTAAAAGCACTGTCAACTTGGCAAGCTCTGGCATTTGGTTGACACTAGTGCATAGTCCACATTGATCACTCTGAAGTAGGCACAAATTTGGTTAGCATTGGATGACTCAGCGAACATTGGAGAATTGGGTAAATACTAAAGGGCTCAATTGACACTACAACTCAGTCAACACTACCTTAATTCTTCTTTGTTAACACTTCCATCATGGTAGACACTAATAAGATTTTTTAACACTATAGATCTTGGTTAACACTACTTCCTACATGGTTTTCATTGATGAGCTTGGTAGACTCTGCAAAGCTCTACAGACACTACTATCTGAATGTGAGGATTGGTAGGAACTAAAATTAATCAATCTAATTAAGTTTTTAGTCACTAACTGACAAATTATTTGACCATAAGGTCAAACTTCTCTCCCTTTAGCATTAGTGATAAAAACACTTATCATACCAAAATTCTAAATACTCAACATATAA
Organism: Cupressus sempervirens; assembly: GCA_028749045.1. NCBI lineage: Eukaryota > Viridiplantae > Streptophyta > Pinopsida > Cupressales > Cupressaceae > Cupressus > Cupressus sempervirens. The sequence goes on from CM053783.1 coordinate 748,404,914, forward strand.
GTCAAAACTCCCCTTATCAATATGCTTGGGTTTGCAACTCAATTTTGGCTATTATGTTGACAACACAGTAAATACTAACTCCTTTTTAGAATTTTCAATAAAAAAATTGTAGATATATATGTACACACTTGCATGTATCATCTTTATATTTCCCTTTGAATGCATTTCCATATATACATATGCACTATATAGTATGATAATAACTATTCCCCCTTGATTTTGACACAAATGCCAAAAAATGCATATTTACAAGGTCATACCAAAATTTGAAATGAAATCACTATACACCTTCAAAATTATGGACATGGTTTTGTGCCAATTCTCTTGCAAAACTTTTGAACTATGCAAAGCTATATGTACTTTAGCTGATAGTTCCATCATGTGATCAACAATTGAAAAATTGTTGTCATAGATTAATGTTTTGGCATGCACAATATGTTTTTTCATTACATCCATGGGAATTATCATATTCTATATATCTTCAAGTTTAGCCCTTATCCTAGCTTCTTCCCTCAACAATTATGCCTGTAAGTCTATCAAATACCTAATTTTTATGAAAATGTACAGAACTAGTGCTATGGTCAAGTGACAACTAATGTGCTCTTGCCTTCAAATCAGCATCTATCTATGACAACTTATCCTTTATATCCTTGGTGAAATTTTATGTATCACTCAATTTAACAAGTAAATAAACAACATTATTAATAGAATTTTCAATATTTACAAGAATAGTGGACAATTCCACTTGATTAATGACAATCTTTTTTTCCACTTTCCCCAAAACTTTATGTGCAAACTTCATCTCTATCCTCTACAGAAGTTTGTCATGTCCACTCAATTCTTCATTAAACTTGTGAACAATATCAACAAGTTGATTGAAAATAGGTTGCTTCTCATCAACCTCTATACTAAGTGCATCAGCAAATATGCCTTTAATATATTCAAGCACTTGATTTTTCTTCTTCCTTTCTTCTCTAAGATTTTGTTTTCTAGCTCTTTTATTCCATATCTCAACAAGGGTATCTATTTGATTAGGAGTTATATTGGAAATATCCCAATCTGGTATAAAAATGTCTTCCTTTAGATCAATTTCATCATTAGAGACTTCTACCTCTTTACCCTTTTCTTTTTTAGCAATAGAATGAATAATCTCTTTTCCTTTGCTCAAACCTTCAGTGCTTAATTGAGGCTTAACCTCAACTATCATTGCACTTGCAATAGTTGAAACAACAGTAGTAGAAAAAATATTTCTCAATGGAGAAATAGTAGTAATAGCAAGAGAACTTACTATTCCTTGTTGAGACTCGGTCTAGCTTGTTGGTGAGAAGAGTGGAGCCTACTACTCAGTACATCAAGTGGTGGAAAAAACACTCATAATTGCACCTAGAATTTCTCTAATAGTCGATTGTATGCTTGGTAGAACAATTTTTACCTCAATTGACTTGATAGTAGCCTTCTATGAGCTAGATGGCACTAAGGCTTTGCTCAAAGAGATTGGGAGGGAGACCATTACCTCTACTACTATCTTCTCAAGGTCTAAGTCTTGAATGCTCTAAATTTTAGGAAGATCTCCACTTGTTGCTCGATCCTCCTCATCATCTTCATCATTTCATTCTACATTATCTATCTCCTCATCATCTTTCTTATCATCCTTTTCATCATCAATTTTTACAACCTCCTCAGTAGGCTTATGAAATCCATATATGTTTTTTCATGCAATTGTGTTTAATTTCACAACTGATTCAATATCTTTTGATAGAATCAAGAATGCATTAAACCTAGGAATTAGTTTACATTCATTATTTTTCATTGCTTCATTCACTTCCTTGTCAAAAATATTTTGCATTGTCTTCCTTAAGGTTTGTTCTCTGATATCTCTAGCAATATTTAGTGCATTTTCCCACTGATGTGTCCTAGCCTTCAATAAGATATCAAGAACTTGTTGTTCTTCAACTTCTTCTTCACCATTCTACAATTTTAGCTTCTTTTTAGATTTTTTATGTGTTCTTTTGAATACTATAGGAGAGGACCTTATAGCCCTTATGATTATAAACATCCCCTTTTTATTAGGAAGCTCTCCTTCTTCAGTTTCTTCTTGTGCAGGCTCCTCTTCTCCTTCATCTTCTTCTAAGTTATCTTCCTTGCCTTCTGTCAGCAGAAGAGGGGAACTAGATTTCTTATTCTCCTTTAGAATCTTCTCCACCCATTTTCTTCCTCTCTTCAAGGCTTGAGGAAGCTATTTCCAAAGAAACTTTTTCCTTAGCTTCTTCATAGGTACCAAAGTATGGTGCCTTAGGGTCCAATAGCTCATTTACAAGAGCCTCAATTATGCCTCTTGTATCATCAATATTCACCTCATATCCAATAGGTTTTACACATGCCACCCTTAGCCTAATTTTCTAAATATGCACCTTGTCACAATCCATAAGGAAACATATATCTTGCTCATAGCCATCAACTAGCTATTTGGGAATTCTAAATTTGCTTTGCATTCTTTCCTTAAATGTCTCAAAGTATGCATCCACAATGTTCTCAACATTGTCTCCCATTTCAACTATATACTCATTTATCTAATATAGAATAGGTATATCCTTCTTCCATGTCACAGTGCCTTTGGAAGGGAGAAACTTCTAAACATAAAAGAATAGACATGTGAAGAGTGATCCAAACTTACAAGGATTTATCTTGGATGTCAAGATGCTCTCCATATTTTTTCTTAGTTGGTTCATCTATAACTGGGCAAGGTCAAATGAGATGTTATTTTTTACCAACTTGAATGCTAGATCAACAACTTCACAAGAAACACTATTTAATCTACTCAAATTGTAGATTTTTTGGGCAATTAAATGTATCCCAAACTTGATCTCCATACTTATGACTCTATTCAACTTCATACCTCTTATGTCCCACTCAGAAAGAGTCTTCTTTGCTAGTTCAACCCAACCTAGGGTTTTTGTTGTCTTTGCTTTGTCGGGCATCGGCAACCTAGTAACCCTATGAATCATTTTCCTTGTTATCCGAATTGGTTGATCATGCCAAAATTGCATGTCATGGACATGACTTGGGATAAATGTGATACATTTGATTTGGAAATCCCTCAACATATGTAAAATCTGAGTTAAACCCTTTTTCTCCAAATTCTTACTTAGGTTTTAAACTCCCATCCACACACTACTCCTCATATGCTTGATTCATCTCAGTAGTATCCAATTCCAAACTTAAACAATGATAGAATGACCTAATGTTGTGAATCAAAAGTATCTTTGGAGGGATTTGCAAATGAGCTCTGACTGGATCTATTTTCTTTTCTATCAATGAACAAAGTTCTAACATTAAGGTTCTATGTTCAACACCTTTGATGAACATCTCAAAACCTTTCTTCACTTTTCTATTGGATGAAGATTCCATTATTCTTGGTAATTGATTGATAAAATCCTTGAAAAAATTGCACTAGATCACTCTAAATTTCTCAAGGGCTCAAAAATGCTTTGCTCTATTTGCTCTAAAATTTGTGGTGAAGAATAAAACTTTCTTTTTCATCTTTTAACTAGAATTTTTCTTCAAGTTTCCATTAATGCATCATATGATAGACAACTCGATGAAAACCTATTCAACTTGGTAGTCATAAGATGCTCAGTTAATTCCACCAACTCAATTGGTACTTTGAACTCACCATCTGCATCCAAGCTTGATTAGGTCTGGCAACCCAACCTTTCTTAGTAAGGTCTTGAGACATTACCCTAACTCTTATGTAACTTGGTGATCTTAGTGTATCCAAAATAATGATTTGGATCATCTTGTTTACTAACTAGAACTGATATGAGATGTTTCCTTTGAATCATAGTTCTAGTGATCTCCATGGCTTACTAGTTTGAAATGATTGAGTTACCCAACTCATTGACTTGGGTGTCAACATTTTCAAGAATTTGATTTTTATTATTTGGAGATTTCTTTATCCATTGTTGCCTCATTTTACTTCTAATTTTGTTAGCCTTTTCTTTCTTCTCATCTTCAACTTTACCTCGATTCTTATAGTTTCTAGCTAGATGTCCAAGTTTTGTACATACATAGAATCTCTTTGTAAGGTCTCTCTTCCTCATGTGATTTCTAATACAATTTGGTCCAATATTACCATGCTCAACACATAAGTGACATCTACACCATTTTTTTTTATCCCAACCAAAAATAGCTTTCACAATTTGTTCTATTAGATTCCATTTCTTGGTCTTGCATTCTAAAGATTTGTGCCCTTGTTTGTTGCAATTAAAAAAATTTCCTTCAAACTTAGATTGTTCTATGCATTCACTTTCTCTATGTCCTATCTTGTTACAATTGTAACATTTTCCATTATATTTTGATTTCCCATTGCTCCAACACTTGTTTGATGTACACCTTGCCTTTCCACAATGATTACAAGTAGGTCTTTTATTCTTTTGAGCTCATTGCTTAGATGGTTCACCTTCATCTTTATAGCCTAATCCTTCTTTACCTTCATGTATAATTTGAGTTTTCCTATCCAATATATTTATTCTTTCTTGAGATTTCATTATCCTCTCATTGGTTTTCTTTTCTATGTTGAGATCATTCTACAATCCTTCATTCTTTGTCCTCAAGTTGATAAGCTCTTGATTTTTATAATTGATTTGATTAATCAAATATTCTTACTGAAGAGATTCGTGATGAATTTCATTGTTCTTTTCTTCTATCATTTTAGTTAGAAATATTTTCTCTTCTTTGGCTTTGTCCTTTTGTTCCATGTCTTCACACATTTTGACTGGTTGAAATTATTATTCTCTTTTCAATTTTCTGACTTCTTCATGAAGAATAAGATTATTTTCAAGTAGATCTTTGATTGTTTCATCACCTTCTTACATCACCTTTATCTAAACTTCTATCTTGGAAAATGCCTTTAATTCTTTCTTAATGTAGACATTTTCATTCATTTGTACTTCTAGGTCTTTTCTTCTTTTCAAGGATTGAGAGAGTTGCTCCTTCATTTTCTTGAATTGTTCCATGGCCAATTACAGATCCAACTTTTCATTATCAATGGCTTTCTCTAGTTTGTACACTTCCATTGCCTCTGATCTCTTCTCAAGCTACTAACCTTCTAATGTGAGAACCAAAATATCTTATACTAATTGTTGGAAATGTATGTGGGCCTAGGTAACTAAGAGGGGGGGTAAATCAAGAACCAATAAAACTTTAACTTCTATTCACCAATTAATCCTTCATAAGCTATTGTGATCTAATTGCATGCATTTAACACTAAAAGTAATAAAACATTCATAACACTTGACACAATATTTAGTAACCCAAAAATCTTCCAAATAGAAAGTAAAATTGGGGTGGGGTTGACACCCACAAGCTTTATGATTACAACATAAAATTGGCATGTTAAGGCTTACAATGATCACTTCTGGTGATCTACCCTATTAGGAGCAATAATGACTATTAGGTCCACCTTGTGAAAGGATTTATATAATACAATGAAGTACATGCACTCGATTAAGACATTTAGCATAAGACTATTAAGTCCACCTTATTAGAGGATTTGACTGATGTACTTGCTAGGATGAACCAATAGTTGATCTCTAATTTGCAACTTGATTTGTTATGTGAGATTCCTTTAATGTAAAATTATCACCTTACTATAATAGATGAGACTTTTCTTTCCCTTATACTACTTGTAGCCTCTGTCTTCTAATTTGCATTCATTTTTCTTCTTACTTATTACTCACTTATGTTTGGTTGTGATAAGATGTATTACATATATATTGATCTAGTTAATTAATTACCTTCTGGAGTTGGCTACAACACCAAATTCAAATAATCTTCACTAAGTTAGCTTTTTGTTGTTACTCGAGTTTAGAAGACTATACGGGTGATATTTTGACACTCGGTAGCACTATCAATTTGGACAGCTCTGGCATTTGGTTGACATGGGTGCATGGTCCACATTGACCACTCTAGAGTAGGCACAGACTTAGTTTGCAATGGGTGACTCAACAAACACTAGGGAACTTGGTAGATATTGAAGGACTTGGTTGACATTGTAGCTTGGTCAACACTACCTTCATTCTGCTTCATTAATACTGCCAGCTTGGTAGACACTAATAAACTCGGTTAACACTATAGAGCTTAGTTAACATGACTTCATGCATGGTTTGTACTAATGGGCTTGGTAAACTCTAGGAAGCTCAATAGACACTATTATCTAAATGTGAGGCTCAGTAGAAACTATAATCAATCGATTAGATTAAGTGTTTAGTCACTAACTAAAAATTAATTTGACCATAAGGTCAAAAACAACTTGTTATCACTCTTAAAGGAGTTCCTTAAGATGATAAGCCTCTTATATTCCTTAAAGGGAAACCTGATTACACTTCAATTTCTCACACTTATCAAAAATAGAATAATCCTCAATTGACTATTCTAGTGGATCTTACATCTTCACCACCTTCTCAACCAGTGCTTCATCAAGCACCTCATTTACTAAGTTCCTTTGGAAAGGATTATGATTTAGTTGAGAAGTTGCAGGCTACTCCTGTTAAAATCTCCTTATGGGAACTTCTTCAAACTTCACCTGCCTATCATGAAGATTTACAAAAGGTTTTATTTACTCTTCTTGAACCTCCATATAATTTGGTTAATGTAAGTTCTTTCTTAGAGTGTATGCATGTTGCACCTAATTCTCTTTGGATTGTGGTTACCTATGAAGATTTTCTACCTAAGGAAGTTCAAGATCAGTATGATTCTCTTATGGTTGTGGTTGTTATCAATGGTAATCCCATTTGTAGAACCCTAATTGATAATGAATCAAGATTGAGTTATTGTATCCTAGATATATTGAAAGCTATAAGTGTTGATGTGTCTACTATAAAGTCAGATAGTCTTCCTATCTATGGTTTTGATAATATTGCTAAGAAAAATTTGGGAGTCATAATTCCACATGTCAAAGTTGGTCCTATGGTGTTAGATACTTTGATTCATGTGATGCTTGGACCTCTCAATTATAAGCTTCTTTTGGGAAGAATGGTTGCATAACATGCATGTCATTTCTTCTACTCTTCATTGTAAAGTTAATTTTATCTATGATAACCTGATGTATACTCTGCATGTAGATGATAAGACTAATAATTATTATAGTGTTGAATCTTCTAAGGTGCGAGAACCTAGGGAAGAGAAAGAAAATGACAAAGTTGAAATTAACAATCAATCAAGTGAAGAACCTTCTTCCTCATTTTCTAAGGATGACTGGAGCACTTTAAACTTTAATCCAACATTCATTGGAGTATATAAGATCTTTGATCTCTCATTTATAAAGATTAATGAACAACCTAAGGAAGAAAAATTTCTCTCAACTCCTCTTTCTAGTGAATTAAGTAATATTTTTTCATCTCAGCTTCATGTTAATAAACCATTGAAACTATTAAGTCTTATGGTCAAGAGATAATTTCTTATGAAGCTTCTTTGATTATCTCTGATATGGTTGATCGTTATGATCCTAGATACCATTTTCTCACTAAGCATTGGGTTTATGGTCAAGGATGTGGAAAACATAAGAAAGGAATACAAGTTCCTTTATCTAATGATATCTATGACCATACTTATGGTTTGGGATTTAATCCTTATAAATAACCTTCCTTCTTTCAAAATGTGAATCATATCTATATTTTTCCCTTGAAGATAAAAAATCCATACCTTATTGTATTTGATCAAACAACTTCTTTGGATGTTTTGTATTTTGATGATGCCTTGGCTGATTTTCTAGGAGCATATGAGGATTTACCTTCTTTTATCATAATAAGACAAAGCCATATCATTTGGACATCAGCAGATATTTTGGAGAAGAAATGGAATCAAAGTCACACATTGGTCTTCTTCCTCCTACTAAAGAAGCACATAAGAATAATATGTTAATCAATAAAATAATAGATATGTCCATTAATCTTGATGAATCTAAAAAGGCTATTAAGATTGGAAAAATTTTAGATGAAATAGAAAAAAAAATAACTTATTGAACTTCTTTTGGATTTTTCTTATATCTTTTCTTGGAAATATTCTGATATGCCTGGCATTGATTCTAAAATTGTCACTCATAACATAGTTTTGACACCAGATACTAAATTTGTTAGATAGAAGATTTTTAAGATGTCCAAGCACTACTCTTTTGGTTAAGGCTGAGATAGAAAAACTTTTAGATGTGTTGGAATATTCAAATATGGAAAGAGTACTTATGAGAGGGGGGGTGAATCAAAAGTATCCCACTTTAACCAATAAAACTTTTGGGTGAAAGTAAATTGCATGCATGTAAATACATCTAGTAAACATGAAACTAAGACATGCATCAACAACTCATAACACTAGGATTTGGTAACCCAGAAACCCTCCAAGAATAAGAAGGTAAAGCTTGGGTAGGGATGATACCCACAAAAATTACTGTAGCAATATTGTTCAACCACTTCTGATGGTTTGCCCTATTAAAGGCCTGCCCTGTTAAAGGCTTTACACAGTATTAATACTAACCTAGTTAGAGGCTTTACAAACACTTTACATGAAGTGTCACCCTGTTAAAGGATTTAATCACCTAATTAAAGGATCTACGAAATAGATGTTAAGCTAACCTATCACTATAGGATTTTCATTCTAATACAATTGCTAGAAAGTATTAGGTATAATGAACCTAATAGATTACAATCCTTGATTGTTGAATGCAGGCACCTATTCCTCTTTCTCTGATCTTGATCCTTTTGTAATCTGATAACCCTCACTTCTAAAAATAGATTTCCTTGTGCATCCTTGTATGTCCACTCATATTTTACAATAAAATATTGTCTTCCTTATAAAGACATTTGAGGATTTTAGGGTTAGGTATGGATCTACGATCCATATTCAATCTCCATTTTTCGCTTATTATTTGCATGTCTTCTATTGGTTGCATGCCTTTATCATTTTTCTTATTGGCTACATGTAGATTGCATAGGAAAGATAAAAGATTCAATCTCATCATTAAATCCTTTGAGATTTACCTTATGTCAGCTACAAAAACTGTTTGCATCATAGTTTGTGCAATTACAAACTCTTATGTTGATATTCTGAGTTACTCGGCTCCTGAAGTATTGTTGATACTTGGCACATGTTGTTTCTTGGATAGCTCGACACCTAAATAAAACTATATCACTCGGCACCTTATGTTAATCGACAGTTGTTAACACTCGGCACCTTATGTTGCTCGGCACTTGTTAACACTCAGCACCTTATGTTGCTCGGCACTAGTTAACACTTGGCACCTTATGTTGCTCGGCACTTGTTAACACTCGGCACCTTATGTTTCTTGGCACTTGTTAACACTCAACACCTTATGTTACTCGGCACTTACACTTCACTCGGTATCTAAAAACTACTCGGCACATGAAGATTACTCGGCACCTGAAGTCTTTCCTAACTCGGCATTTGTTGTGGCTCAGCATGCATGGTGTACTTGGCTCCAATATAGATTAGGTAAGTGTTATTGGCACTCAAGTGTCAAAAACCATTATGAGGTTAACAATCTCCCCCTTTGACATGAGTGAAAAAAACACTTAACTAACCTTATGAGTACATTTACTAATCTGATTGGTATATACAGAGTTTAAAGAAAACTTGATCAAAATTTGTAACTTACAATTTATACCTCAAAAATTTTGTAACTCCCCCTGAGCTGATTGTGCCTTATCTGTATATCAAGCTCCTCCTTTGTATCTTTTCTCCCTCATTAATTCATCTCATAATATTTGTATCTCCCCCTATTATGTCTCTTTTCTCCCCCTTTTTTGACACTTATGTCAAAGAATGTTTAAGGGTTAAGACCATATTTAGCTAAAAATGTGATGTTTACTTCTATAATCATCCTGAGAGCTGCATCACAATTGTTTAAAGCAATTTCCAGTGACTTGTGTTGGATGGCAGTCTTGGCAGCAAGATGAATAAGTCCTTCTGAAGTAGAAATATTTGGGTCTTTCTTGAGAACAGTTTCAGCATATACTTTCTCTTTATGGAGTATTTCTAAATGTGGGGTAATGGAGGACTGGAGCTATATTAATTTGGCCTTGATATTAGCCTCATCTGCTATTAATATGGATATTTCTTTGTGAGTGTGAAGCAATTGAGCAAAATGCTTCTCACTTTGAGCTGGATCATTTGGGAGTTGCATGCTTGAAATGTTTAAATTTCTTTCCAATCTCAGTATCATTTGGCTTCTCTTGTGTGAAGTATGAAAAATAACACAGCTTTTTGTACAATGATAATATATTCTTAAGTACCTTTTTCACTTTGTCAATGAGCTTTGCTAATTCAACCTGTGAAAGTGCAATTTGACTTGATATTTGTTCATTTACTTTTCCTTGGAATTTTCTCTCTGACCATTCCATAAGTTTTACATTTCTTTCTAGGTCTTCATTTGTCACCTGGTCAATAATATTTGATAATTGCTCCGTGATATGCTTTGACTCATCTAGTGATTGCAAACTAAAGGCATCCATAAAGATGTCCTTAATTTCATATAGTGTTTACTTTTGTTTATACTCCTTCCTGAGTATCTCCTATCTTTTCCTCCTATTCATTGCTTCCTGCACCTCATTGATTTGATCAATGGTTATTGTTTTTGAGTCATAGCCTGGTATGACTATCTCCTCATCTAATTCAGGGTCTCCATAGTGAAGTACCCTTGCAACTTTGGTAGTATTAGATGTTGGTACAGATATTTGCAATGGCTGGTGTGAAGGAGTTCTCGAGGTAGGAAAATCTATTAATATTTGTATTGCCTCCTGTTCTTTAGGGGTTTTCACTATTTCCTCCTCCTTCTGTATACCATGATCAATTATTGTAATTTGTGGAAGTGCACCTTGTGTTTGTGCTATAGGATCAAATGTAATAGTCTGTCCTATTTGTTCTGTTCCTTTTTCTACAGCTGTACTTGGCTTCTATTTTGCAGCATCAACTATGCTTGTTGGCATTTGAAATTGATTACTAGTAGTTGTAGAGATGATAGAAGGTGGTTCTTGTGGATTCACCTTATCTCTGACTGTACTATCTACTAGTTTTTGCAATTCATCCATACTGACCAATACTGGATCTGCACATAATATTGCTTGTTGGGTAGATTGGTCAAGAATTCTTTTAAGATCTTCTACAGTTAATGGATTGATATTCTAACCAGAAGTATTAGGAACATCAATAATAGTTACAGTGTTTGCAGGTGAGATGGATGCTTGATGAGGGCTAGGGGGTGGCAATTGTGTGTCTTGCACACTCTGATCTGGTTGCTTCTCTTGCTCAGTTATTCTCGTTATATCCTATTTTTGTGTCTCTTCCTCCTCTCCATCTTTCTTTTCTTCTTCCTTCTTCTCTTCTTCTCTTTTCTTTTGTTCTTCTTCTTTCCTTTCTTCTTCTCTTTTCTTTTCTTCATCTTCTTTCCTTTTTCTCCTCTCCTCTATTTGTATAGTAGCTTCTTCTTTGTATTCTTCTTCAAAAAAATCTTCAATCTTTTTGTACAAGTTCTTCCATGATTTTATTGTTCTTTGAACAATTTCTTCCATCCTATTTTGGAGTATGAAGAATGCCCTGTATTTAGGTGCAAACCTATTATTGTGCCTTTTGACTACATTTTTTACTTGTTCCCTAGTCAAATCTGGCAATACATTTGCTAGAGTTGATTCCCTCATCTCCTTCTCCATTTTCAAATAGAAATGCCATCGTCTTCTGCAATTTTTGACAGTTCTTTTGGCAATTGTCCATCTAGTTCAAGTGGAGTGTACTTGAACTATGCCATCATTCCATAAACTATTTCTTCTATCTTATTCTATTCTTCTTTAGTAAATTTATTGAAATCAACTTTATTTAAATTACTTAAGTGACCATTTCCAATCTTTTTACATAAGGTATCAACTGAAGAATGGCTTACCTTTTCAGATTGGTCTTCTTCATCAGTATCAGGTTGAGCCACATATCTTCTTCTTTTCCTTGGCTCTTCCTGTGTTTCCTTGATTTTTTCCTTCTTTGTAACTTCCTCTTTGGCCTTTTGAGTGGAGGCCCTTGTTGTTTCTTGTGTTGTTGGCTTTTGAGGTGATGGTGTGGCAGCTTTCTTTGATTTGGGCTTAGTTGGAGGTTGTTTTGTTGCCTTTCTCTTCTTTGGCTCAGCTTCAGTTGGTGCTTCCTTGGCTTCTTCTTCCTCTGCACCTTCCTCCTTGTCTTCTCCAAGACCTTGAGTTAATTCCATTGGCCCTTGTTCTTGCTCATCTTCATCATCACTGTCATCTTCTTCTCCTTCTACTTCAGCCCCAATTTCTTTACCAAATTTCTTCTTAATCTTCTTTAATAATTTGTCTTTCTTCTTCAATGTGGAAGCAGTTTTTAATTCCATGTTTATCTTTGATCTTACCACATCATAAGTGCCAAAATGTGGAGCACTTTTATCTATTTATTCTACCAATAATGCAGTTATTGCTGCAGATGCCTCATTAATATTAATTTTATATCCAAATGGCCTTAGCCATCTTACCCTTGGTATTACTACTTGAATATAGGTAAAATCAATGTCAACTAAGAAACATATATCATTAGTATGTTTTTCCACTAAGGAAACTGGTATTCTTGATCTTTGCTTCATGGATTTCTTGAAATCCTCAAAATAGCTTGTCATCAAGTTATCAAAATTTTCTCCCATTTGTTCTATGTATTCATTGATTTGGGCAATGATGGTTCTGTCATTCCTCCATGCCACTTTGCCAAAAGAAGGAAACTCATTCTAAACATAAAAGAATATGCAAACTAGGATTGCTCCAGATTTGAATTGAGTGCCCTTTGTTCTTCTTATGGTAGCTAGGTTTTCATTGATCTATTGTAGTTGCAGTTCTGCAAGATCATAAGTATGATCCTTTTTCACCAATTTGTAGCCTACATCTACTGCAATACATGGTACACTGTTGAGTCTACTGGATTGGTAGAATTTATGGGCGATGACTCTAATAGCAAACTCAACTAGAGGATCATGTATGGTGTGAATTGTCATTCCTCTTTTGTTCCACTGGGCACCAGTGTTCTTTTCAATAACCTCCTTTGATTCACTTCTCAAAGTTTTGAACCAATATAGGGTTGGGTACCCTATTACTCTATGTATGATTTCTTTTGTCAATTTGATGGGAGTATCTTCTAACCACAAATTTCCACCATGAATTCTGCTCAGCACAAGTCTAACCCATTCTATTTTGAATACGGTGGGAAAGCTCAAAACTCGGGTTAAACCCTTTCTTTCAATGATTTTGAATTCATCTTTCAAGACTCCATCTATGCAAAAAATTTCATAAGCTTGTCTTATTTCCATGTCTCCTAGGGCTCATATCTTACAATTGTAACATTTTCTCACGTCTTGGACCATTACAACTTTTGGGGGAATTTGGGAGAGAACTTCGGCTGGGTCATTTTTGTAGGCAACTTCGAGAATGGGTCAAAAATCGAGTTGCTTGATTTCATTTGAAACTAACTGAACTTCAAACGTTTCTTTATCCTCAGTTTTCTTCGAACTTGACACCATTTATGCAAACCAAGGTTTTCACAATAAAAAGATATGAAACTGCGTAGCTCGGCACAAATGAAAATACCTTAAGATTGATGAAAAATGTTTTGGATGAGTTTGTAATCTACTTGAAACGTTGGATTCTTGCTATGAAGTTGCTCAGTTCTCTTTCTTCTTCTTTGCTCTTTGATCGCGATGAGTAAAACTGATTGAAATCACGATAATATACCCTATTTCCATCACATTAAATGCTCACCTGCCAACTCAGCTTCTAAAGAAATCTTGACCTAACTCAGCTTGCACTATATTTTCACTTTTCTCGGCTTCTATTCGAGTTAACCAACTTGGCATCAGTTATCAGCTCGATCGCTGTTAGGAGATCGGCATGTGTTGGAGTTTAACTCGGCATCCAAAGACAGCTCGGCAACAACATTTAGTTTTTGTCTTGGCATCTTGTTTCATGCAAATTTATAATTAGCATGGCTTCTTTGTCTTGGGAGTGATGTGAGATATAGCTTTGTATATCAGTCCCGTATACTCCTCATGCTTAGTTTGATGAAGTGTGATCACTTGACCCATTGGATGAAGTGATCCATCTACTCGATGTGTTGCACTCATCTTTCTTTTTCTAAGTCTTATTCATTTGCCTTCTTATCTTTTCGACATCAATTTTTCCTTTTCCCTTGTTTTCTTCAGTCTTGGGTGCCTTTGATCTTATAGGACAGTTTTTACTGATATGACCAATTTTCAAACAACTAAAACATGTAGTTTGATTCAACCATCTTTTGTAGTTCCCTCTGAAATGTGTTCTTATGCAGTTTTTTGGTATATGTCCATATTCTTGACAATAATGACAACTATACCTGGTATTGTAATCCCAATGATAATGACTTTCATTCCCTTCTATTTTTGCTGGTTGATTTGATGTCCACATAGGTTTTGATCTACACTCAAATGCCCTATGTACATACATTTTGCAATTATAACAATGTCCATCAAATCTCTGAGTCCTTGTGACATTGGATCTGCAATTTTGTGTCATATGTCCTTGCATGTTGCACTTGTGACAGAAACTCTTATTTTTGGGTGTGTTTGATTGATTGAATCTTCTACTCCTGCACACATTAGCTATATGTCCCTTCTTATTACAGTAATGACAAGTGGGTTTTGAATTCTTACCTTTGTCACTTCTTTGTTCAGCATTCTTTGATGATTCCCCAACTTCAGTGCCATTGTATCCTAGTCCTAATGTATCATGGGCAGATTTTGGGGATTTCAGCAACTGTTCAAAATACTTGATGGCTTCACTTGACTTGTTGACATTCTCTGCTACCTCTTTTTCTCTGTTCAATTCATTTTGCATTTTTTCATTCTGCATCTTTAAAGTAGAGATCTCAATATCTTTCACATTGAGTTCATGATGAAGGTTCATCATTTGGGAAACTGTATCCATCTGCATGTTTGAGATTCTTGTCAATTCAGTACATTTTTCTTCAAGTCTATTTGCAAGATTTCTTTTGTCATTTTCCATCATAACTTTATCTTCAACTGCTCTTTTCTTGTGTTCAGTGATTTCACATATGATTATGGCCTGTGACTCATGTTCCATCTTGAGAGATCTTATCTCATCTGCTTGAACTTTATTTTTCTCCATCAGTTCTGCTATTGCTGCATCAAACTTTTTAGTATCTCCGTTGGAAAATATGTTGGTGGTATCAATCTCCTTTTAGTGTATATCATTTTCAGCTATGGCTAGATCCTTCCTTTCTTTTAATGAGTTTCTCAACTTGTTTCTAAATTCCTCCAAGCTATGCAGAGAAAGTTGCACATCTATCACCTGACTTTCAATGATCTTTCCAAGTTTGAAAGCTTCCATCTTTAGATCTTTTTCTCCAAGTTGTTAGGATTTTCTTTTTGAGAATCTGGATGCTCTGATACCAATTGTTGGAATATTCAAATATGGAAAGAGTACTTATGAGAGGAGGGCGGGGTTGAATCAGAAGTATTCCACTTTAACCAATAAAACTTTTGGGTGAAAGTAAATTGCATGCATGTAAATACATCTAGTAAACATGAAACTAAGACATGCATAAACAACTCATAACACTGGGATTTGGTAACCCAGAAACCCTCCAGGAATAAGAAGGTAAAACTGGGGTGGGGATGATACCCACAAAAATTACTGTAGCAATATTGTTCAACCACTTCTGATGGTCTACCCTATTAAAGGCCTGCCTTGTTAAAGGCTTTACACTGTATTAATAGTGAGCTGGTTAGAGGCTTTACAAACACTTTACATGAAGTGTCACCCTATTAAAGGATTTAATCACCTAATTAAAGGATCTATGAAACAGTTGTTAAGCTAACCTATCACCATAGGATTTTCATTCTAATACAATTGCTAGAAAGTATTAGGTATAATGAACCTGATAGATTACAATCCTTGATTGCTAAATACAGGCACGTATTTCACTTTCTCTGATCTTGATCCTTTTGTGATCTGATAACCCTCACTTCTAAAAATAGATTTCCTTGTGCACCCTTGTATGTCCACTCATATATTTTACAATGAAATTTCGTCTTCCTTATAAAGACATTTGAGGATTTTAGGGTTAGGTATGGATCTACGATCCATGTTCAATCTCCATTTTTTGCTTATTATTTGCATTTCTTCTATTGGTTGCATGCCTTTATCATTTTTCTTATTGGCTGCATGTAGATTGCATAGGAAAGATAAAAGATTTGATCTCATCATTAAATCCTTCAAGATTTACCTTATGTCAGCTACAAAAACTGTTTGCATCATAGTTTGTGCAATTACAAACTCTTATGCTGATATTCTAAGTTACTCGGCTCCTAAAGTATTGCTGATACTTGGCACATGCTATTTCCTGGATAGCTCAGCACCTAAACAAAACTATATCACTTGGCACCTTATGTTACTCGGCACTTGTTAACACTCAGCACCTTATGTTGCTCAGCACTTGTTAACACTCGGCACCCTTATGTTGCTCGACACTTGTTAACACTCGGCACCTTATGTTGCTTGGCACTTGTTAACACTCGGCACCTTATGTTGCTCAGCACTTATTAACACTCAGTACCTTATGTTACTCGGCACTTACACTTCACTCGATATCTAAAAACTACTCGACACCTGAAGTCTTTCCTAACTTGACATTTGTTGTGGCTCGGCATGCATGGTGTACTCGGCTCTAATATAGAGTAGGTAAGTGTTATTGGCACTCAAGTGTCAAAAACCATTATCAGGTTAACAAGATGTTGGTTTTATGCATCCTATAGATTCTTCCCCTAGGATTTCTAACATTGTGGTTGTCTCTAAGGGTGAAAATAAGATAAGGATGTGTACTAATTGCTAGGATTTAATCGAGGCTTCTTGAATGTTGAAGAAGGATATTGTCGAAAATAGATTGATACAAGTATGATAAATGTATTTCATTCATTGTTTTGCCACTAATGTCAAATTTGTTATTTACTGGTCGGACAACTACTTACATGATTTAAGTACTATCACTTATTTGATTGATGAAGAGGATTTGATCAAAAGATGTAACAATAGCACTAGAGGAAAGGTTGAGTTATGATATGAAAAGGAGTACAAGAATAAGCTAAGACAATGATATCATAGTGCATTGATAATCTACTTAAGGTTGCAAAAGGTTGGTTACACTAAGCAAGTTAAGAAGAACAAGTATAACATAGTTTCTCTGCATAGCTTGATTGAGTGGATAGTAGGTGTTGAGAAAAGTCATTCCAAGGCAAGAAGAAAATCAATTGGAGGCAAGTAAAAGTCTATTTTAGTGTATGTTGAGCAAAAAAATTGATGCTGAGTAAATTTTAGTTGATGTAGAGCACCAGTAAACTTTAGTTCATGCCAAATGATCTTATAGAGGATGTCAAGAAATGTAGTATGTGTCGAGCATCAAAAGCAAGTTAATGTTGAGTATCAACATTATTTGAAAGATTGTGAATTCAATAGATCTCAGCTGACATGTTTGTTTTCTTGGATTGTGTGAACCAAGTGGAAGATAAGATTGATGAGCTAGTGGCACAGAATCCATGGTAAACCATTTTGAGTCAAATTCAAAGAGGATTGAAGGAGAAGTTTTCTAGAAAGGGATGAAAAGAAATAAGTGGTAGATTCATTGAATCCTACCTAATCTCCCCTAACCCTAAATAGGACAATGGAGAATGAATGACAAAATATCTTAATTTCCTATTTATAGGGATGACTAGTCAAAAGCAAAGGTTTTCATGTGCGAGAACCTAAAGAAGACAAAGAGTCTATGGTATTGCTTCATTTAGTGACCAAAGTGAAGAATCGACATTAGCACCCTAGGAAAGAAGGCTTAAGGGTATGGATTCTTGAAGAGTGAACAAGCTATCAGAGCTGAAGTGTGTGAAAGCCAAGACGAATGGAGGACTAAAATAGATATCTATAATTTGCAAATGGAGTAGTAAGTTGTTATCAAATCAAGCCTTACTGTTACTCTCTAATAATTGTATCAATCTAGGGTAAACCATTTGGATTAAGTTTGACCTAACAGTCATTTATAAATCCTTTAATTGGGTGATATTCCAAGTGAATGGCCTAAAGTCCTCTAACAAGGCTCACTCCTAACAGGGTGATTTAAATCATTTAACTGGGTCACATTTAACAGTGTGCATTGTAACCTTTAGCAAGGTTGGCCCTTCATAGGGGATCACATTAGAAGAGTGAAAAAGAGTAGCATGTTACTGGTGATTTTTCTCAAATTGAGTTTCCACATAAATCATTGTGTCAAGTGTGTTGTTGAATCTGTTATGTCTCATGTTTATATTTTTGCAAATTGATATGATAGTGACCTACAAGTTTTAAGTCATTGCATATTCTAATGGATGTATGCATGATGATAAATATTTTATGGGTTTACTAAGCTATGAAAAGTTTTATTTATACATCTGGACCTTGGATAACTAATTCACACCCCCCTAGTTATTTTAAATAATTCCAATATTTGGTATCAAAGCCATCATCTTAAGAGGACTAGTTTGAAGGTACTAGAAGCACAAAGATCAAGATGTCAAAAAGAGAAGTACACAAGCTTAATAGAGATAACTTTCCTGTATGGAAAAGTCTAATGAAGCTACACATTGGAGGACTTAGAGATCATGCACAATCTACCATTACTATTGAGCATGTTGATCCTATTAGAGCCCTAACTGTTGAGGATCTAAAAAAGAAGAAAGAACACAACTAGGCAATGTTGGAGATTGCCTCTACCCTAACCTGTGTTGAATTTGATGATATCAAAAGTCTTGATAGTGCAAAGAAAATGTGGGATGCTCTAAACACTAACTATGGAGCAGACAAGAATGTTCTAAGAGCTAATGCTTAAAGTCTCAAAGGTAAGTTTGATGATATGAGAATGCAAGAAGGTGAGAATATTGCTCAATACTACTCTAGGATAAAAGATGTTGTTAATGCAATAAAGGGAGCTACTAGTAAAATAGATGATGATATTGTACTAAGAAAAGTTTTAAGAACACTATTACCCATCTATGCTACTAGAGTTTCTGTAATACAAGAACTATGATGTGTACTAGGGAATGATCTAACTCTTGAAGGTCTGGTAGGTAGGCTCACTGCTTTTGAGCTATCTAACTTTGATAATTACAAATCTAAAAATATTGAATCTACTTTCAAAGCTAAGCTTCCATTCAAGGAACTTGATAAGAAGAAGAAGAAGAAAAAGACAAAATATGTGTCTAGTGATAGTGATACAGATGAGGAGGATGTAGATCAACTTGAAGCACTACTAGCAAGAAGATTTCATAGAGGTAAAAGAAAGTTTAAAGGTAAACTACCTATCATTTGTTTTAATTGCAATGATGTTGGTGATATTGCTACTAGATGTCTAGAAAAGAAGAACTACATAAGTGGTGAGAAGTACAAAAGTAGAAGAGATGAAGATAGCAAGGATTACAAAGACAAAGGCAAGAAGTTTTGCTACATTGTTGAAGAGAAAAATAAGAGATGAATCTAATGAAGTGGTGTATGTTGTAGTGAAGGATGAATCTAATGAAGATGAGGCAACTAAACTTGGTAATGATGCATCATGTTTGATAAAAGGAAAAGGTTCTATCAAATTCACTGAAAAGATTTTATGTGACAATGCTTATTATGTTGAACAAGTTAACTATAATCTACTAAGTGTGTCACAACTGAATAATTCAAGATGTAAGGTTGAATTTGAAAACAAGATTGCTAAGATATATGATGCTAATTCAAAAAGGTGATCAAACCAAGAGTAATATATTCTATCTTGATATAAAGGATGCTGCTTGTTTAGTTGTAAAATTTGATGATGTGTGGCTATGGCACAAGAGGTTATGTCATGTTAAATTTGATGACTTGGTTAGCATCAGTAAAATGAGAAGAGTTAGAGGTTTTCCTAGTTGAAAAAGATTGACAATATAATGTGCAAACAATGTCAGTTAGACAAGATGACAAAGTCAAGTTTTAAGAGTAAAACTCATGCCTCTAAAAGAATATTAGAGATTTTTCATACTAACTTGTGTGGACCAATTGAAGTACAAAGCTACAAAGGAGATAAGTACATTATGCTACATGTTGATGATTATTCTAGGATGATGATAGTTATGTTTCTAAAATAGAAATTTGATGTCTTTCAAATGTTTAAGTGGTACTTAGCAAGAGTTGAAAAATAAATAGGTAAAAGTCTAAAATGTTTGAGATCTAATAGAGGAGAAGAATTTACATCAAATGAGTTTCAGATGTTCTATAATGACAGAGAAATCAAAAGATAGACATTTTCCCCTAGAACCCCTCCACAAAATGGAATTGTTGAAAGGAGGAACAAGTCTATAATGGACTGTACTAGGACACTCATGATGGAGAAGAATGTTGCTTTGAAATACTAGAGAGAAGTTGTAAGTACAACTATATATACCTTGAACTATGCAAATCAAGAAAAGTACTCATTCAACACCTTTTGAACTATGGTATGGATAGTCATGCAATGTAAAATATTTTAAGGTATTTGGAAGAAAATGCTATATTCTCAAAGACTTTACGAATGGTAAACTAGATGTAAAAAGTGAAGAAGGTATATTCCTAGGTTATTCCGCAAGATGTAAAGCTTATAAGTGTTTAAATACTAACACTAACAAAGTTGTGGAAAGTGCAAATATGAAATTTAAGGAATATACAAAATTACATGAGGCTAAACCTATGAAGGAACCAAAAGAATACAAATCATTTGTATACTTCTATGAAGGTATGCCTGCTAAAGATGTTGCAAATCAAGATACAAATCAACAACAAGCTTTAGTGACTACCAAGTCACATACTATGACTGTCAAGTTGCATTCAGGAACCAAGTTACATTCACGAATTGAGCTACATTCAGATGTCGAGTTATAGAATGAAGTTGAAGCACATTCTAATTTTGAGATTAGTGTACATGAAAGAAATGTTGAATTACCTGATAAAGATGTACATAGTGACTCAGAAGTTAAGAGACCAAATGAAGAAACTAGAGTTGAACCAAGATTGTCTAAATATGTTAAGAGACATCATCTTGCTACACAAATCATTGGAGATAAAGATGCTAGACCAATGACAAGGAACAAGTGCAGAATTTATACATGTTTGTTGAGCATGAAGGAACCCAAAACAATGAAATATGTCTTAGAAGATGTGGACTAGAGAAAAGCCATGGAAGAAGAGATTGAACAAATTGAAAAAAATAAAACATGGAATCTTGTTCCTAGACCAGAAGACAAAAATGTGATTGGCACCAAGTGAGTATATAGAAACAAGTTAGATGAAAATGGTGAAGTCTCAAGGAACAAGGCAAGATTAGTCTATAAAGGATATACACAAGAAAACGGGATTGACTATGGAGAAATATTTACTCCTTTTGCTAAAATGGAAGGAATAAGAACTCTATTTACTTATTTTGCATACAAAGGTTTCAAATTTTATCAAATGGATGTTAAATTTTCTTTTCTAAATGGTGTACTAGAGGAAGAAGTTTATATAGAATAGTCAAAAGAATTTGTTAATGTTAACAATAAAAACATGGTATGTAGATTACACAAAGCTTTATATGGTTTCAAACAAGCACCAAGAGCATGGTATGAGAGACTTCATAACTATCTTGTGAAGATTGGATTTGAAAGGACTGATGATAACAACAATCTATACATGAAGATAGAGAAAGGAAAAGGTATTTTGTTATCTGAATTTTTTGTTGATGATATCATATTTGGAGGTCAAGATACTTTATGTAAGGCTTTTGCAAATGAAATAAAGTAAGCATTTGAGATGTCTATGTTTGAAAAGATCAAGTTCTTTGTGAGTTTGCAAGTATACTAGATGAAATATGTCATATACATCACTCTATCAAAGTATGTCAAGGAGATACTAAAAACTTTTAGACTGGAGGATTCTAAACTAGTAAGTATACCTATGGTGAGAAGACATAAATTGTCAAAGAATGATGATTCAGCTAAGATGAATCAAACATTATATAGGTCTATGATTGGCAAACTGCAATATGTAGTACATAGAAGACCTAATATTACTTTATCTATAGGGATAGTTGCATGATTCTCTATTAATCCTAGGGAGAATCATTCGATGGTTGTAAAGAGAATAATGAGATATCTAAAAGGAACAAAGGAATATGGTCTATACTATAAGAAAAATGAAAAAATTGAATCAAGATCCTATATTAATGTTGATTGGGCTACAAACATTGATGATAGAAAGAGCACCAGTGGAGGAGCATTTTTCTTAGGTACAAGGCTGGTTACATGGACTAGCAAGAAACAAAATTACACCTCTCAATCTATTGTTGAAGCTGAATATGTTGTTGCTACTATAAATTGTAAAAACATTGTATTGATCAAATAGTTACTCAAAGGTATGAAGGAAGAAATTACTGAACCAGTGATACTTTATTATGATAATACAAGTGTTATAAATATATCAAAGAATCTTGTGATACACACGAAGACTAAGCATATTTCAATCAAATATCATTAATTATGAGAATTAGTTCAAGATAGAGAGATGAAGATGGAATATGTCAGTACAAAGGAGAAAATTGTTGATATCTTCACAAAGGCATTATCTAACAATGCTCATGAGTATCTAAGAGGTAAACTAGGGCTGATACCCCTATCTAAGGCTAACCAAGTAACAAAAGGAGTGCCCTGCATTAAACAAATTGATTGCCATGTGTTACAAATTGATGTAGTGGATCTTACTTTAGGAGCCGCCTAAAGTAATCAAAGAGTTGGAACTACAAATCAGTCACAAGCAAGGTGACAAAAAGAGAAACTAAAAAAGTTCATATTTGCATATTAAGATGATAAGTCTTTGGTATTATTGTCAAAGAGGGAGAAATATAGATAACTGATCAAAAGAAAGGAAATGTATAGCTAAGAGGAAGATATATGGAGAAATTTTGATTGATGACATAGAAAGTGCATCTATTGATTACATCTACCTAGCAAGAGGAAGATAATGTAGAGGGAGATATAAAAAAAATTAGAGGAAGTCATAAGGATGACACAACATAGTCTTGTAACCTATTTAGAAGATGGAAGTTGTTGATAGAGGGAGAGATTTTAATGCAAGGAATTATTTTCTTTTTGGTATTTTTTTGGTCTTACTATTTTAATTGAGCCAGTTTGGTTTGCCATCAATGCCAAAGAGGAAGATTGTTGAAGAAGAAGATTATTGAAAATAGATTGATACAAGTATGATAAATATGTTTCAATCATTATTTTGTCACTGATGTCAAACTTACTACTTACTAGTAAGACAACTACTTACATGATTTCAGTAGTAGCACTTATTTGATTGATGCAAATGATTTGATCAAAAGATGTAACAATAGCACCTAGAAGAAAGGTTGAGTTATGATATGAAAATTAGTACAAGAATTAGCTAAGATAGTGATATCATAATGCATTAATAATCTACTTAAGGTTGCAAAATATTGGTTACACTAAGCAAGTTCATAAGAACAAGTATAGCAAAGTTTGTCTACAAAGCTTGATTGAGTGGACAATAGGTGCCGCGAAAAGTTAGTGCAAGCCAAATAGAAAATTAATTGGAGCCAATTAAAAGTCTATTTTAGTGTATGCCAAGCAAAAAATTGATGCCAAGCACCAATAAGCATTAGTTTGTGTTGAGTGATTTTATAGAGGATGTCGAGCAATGTAGTATATGTTGAGCATTAGAAGAAAGTTAATGTCAAGTGTCAACATAATTTGAAAGATCATGAATTTGATAGATCTAAGCTAACAAGTTTGTTTTCTTGGATTGTGTGAATCGAGTGGAAGATAAGATTGATGAGCTAGTGGCATAGAATCTATGGTAAATCATTTTGAGGCAAATTCAAAGAGGATTGAAGGAGAAGTTTTCTAGAAAGGAATGAAATGAAATAAGGGGTAGATTCATTGAATCCTACCTAATATGTCTCAACCCTAAATTGGATGATGGAGAATGAATAGAAAAATATCTTAATTTCCTATTTATAGAGATGACTAGTCAAAAGCAAAGGTTATCATGTGTGAGAACCTAAGGAAGACAAAGAGTCTAGGGTATTGCTTTATTCAGTGACCTAAGTGAAGAATCTACATTGGCATGTTTAAAAAGAAGGCTTAAGGGTATAGATGCTTGAAGGGTGAACAAGCTATCAGAGCTGGAGTGTGTGAAAGCCAAGCAAAATGGAGGACTAAAGAAAAGATCTATAATCTACAAATGGAGTTGTAACTTGTTATCAAATCAAGCCTTAATATTGCTCTTTAATAATTGTATTAGTATAGGGTGAATCCTTTAGATTAAGGTTGACCTAATAGTCATTTGTAAATCCTTTAACCAGGTGAAATTCCAAGTGAATGGTCTAAAGTCCTCTAAAAAAGGCTCACTCCTAACAAGGTGATTGAAATCCTTTAAGTGGGTCACATTTAATAGTGTGCATTATAACCTTTAATAAGGTTGGCCTTTTATAGGGCATCACTTCAGAAGAGTGAAAAAGAGTAGCATGTTATTAGTGATTTTTTCCAAATTGGTTTTCCACATAAATCATTGTGCCAAGTGTGTTGTTGAATTTGTTATATTTAATGTTTACATTTTTGCAAATTGATTTGATAGTAACCTACAAGTTTTAAATCATTGCATAATCTTATGGATGCATGAATGATGATAAATTTTTTATGGGTTCACTTGTTGGAAATGATTGAAATGATCATAAGAACAATTGTTGGAATAATATATGGAACTGGTAAAGAATGTCCTCAATCATTGTTTTGTCATTGATGTCAAACTTGCTACTTGCAGGGATGACAATTGCTTTAGTGATCCAAATACTATCAATTAGTTGATTGTCAAGGTGGAGGCAATCAATAAGATGTAACTAGAACACCTAGAGAAAGGTTGAAGTTATGATGCTGTAATGAAGTACAAGGATCAATCAAGCCATTAATGAAACAGTGTATTGGATGACATACTAAAAGATACAAAGAATGAGCACACTGAAACATATCAAAGATCTAAGGTTTTAGGTAAGTCTTTTGTAAAGCTCAAACTAAGTTTATTAGAGAGAAGGAGCCGAGCAAGCTAGTAAGTGCTGAGCAAGCTAGTAAGAGCCGAGAAAATTCCAAGTTCAAGTGTCAAGCAAGTTCAAGTACCGAGCAGAATCAAGTGCCAAGCAGAACCAAGTGCCAAGCAGGTATAGGTACCGAGTAATACAGAGGTGTCGAGCACTAGTAACTCAATAATGCCGAGTTGTTGCATTATTTAGGAAATTGAAGATTCATCAGATCTAAGCCGACAAAGTTGTTATCTAGGAATCTGTGAATTAAAAGGAAGATAAGAATGATGAGTTGGTGGCACAGAACACCATGTAGAACATTTTTAAGATACAATTGGCGAAGTTTCAAGAAGAAAACAAGATATGGGGTAGATACATTGTATCCTACCTAATCCATTTGAAACCCTAAAATTGGAGAGGGAGAATTGAGCGGCAAAAGGGAAATCAGACTTGTATATAAGAAGACATAAGTTAATGAAAAAAAGGAGTGGAATAGAGGGGATAGTGAGAGAGAGAGACATGGTCAAGAATAAAACCATGAAATGCTAAAGAATGTGTTAAGGAGAAGATAACATAGGAACTCTGTTTAGATAGACGACCACAAGCATGATTGCATTGGCAAAATGAGTAGGAAGACTCAAGGAGATGAAGCTTGAGAGGGAGACAAGCAGTCAGAACTGAAGTGATTGAAGCCAAGCATAAGGATTGAATTGAAAGAGTGATCTGAAATCTGCAAAGTATGTTGTAAGTTATGTCAGATCAAAAGACCATTATCATTACTTTCTAGCAATTGTAATAGTAAGATAAATCCTATGGACTTAGGTTGGTTTAACAACCATTAGATAAATCCTTTAACAGGGTGACATTCCAAGTGGATGTTCTAAAGACCTTTAACCAAGCCCATTCCTAACAATTTGGTGAAATCCTCTAACAAGGTCACATTTAATAGTGTGTTGTAAGCCTTTAACAGGGCAAGCTCTTAACAAGGCATCACTTCAAAAGAGTGAGAATCAAGTAGCATGTTACTGGTGGTTTTTTCCAATTTGGGTTTCCAGGTAAATCATTGGGTCGTGTTGATCTTGAATGTTTTATCTTTGCATGTTGATTTACAGTAATTTGCTTATATGACTGATTTATGTTTGAACAGATGAAAAGGGTATGAATTCATTAAAAGGTATTAAAAGGGGTATTAATAGGGCATTTGGACCTTGAATAACTAATTCACCCCCCCTCTTAGTTATTCTAAATAATTCTAACAATTGATATCAAATCCTGACTGCTGATTCAGTTTAAAGGGACTACTAGCAGAAAAGATCAAAATGCCAAAGAGAGAAGTTCCCAAGCTCAACAAAGACAACTTTGTTGCATGGAAAAGTTTGATGAAGCTACATCTTGGATCTATAGGAGATTATGCCCAAAATTCAATTGTCACTGAACATGTAGATCCAACAGGTGCTCCTACTATCGAAGACATGAAAAACAAACAAGAACACAACCAGACAATGTTGGAAATTGCCTCTGCACTCAGCTATGCTGAATTTGATGATATCAAAGGATGTGACACTGCATTCAAAATATGGAAATCCCTATCAAATATCTATGGAGGAGATCAGAATGTATAAAGAGCAAAAAGAGAAAGTCTCAGAGGAAAATTTGATGACATGAAAATGGAAGAAAATGAGAATGCTGCTCAGTATGGTGCAAGAATAAAGGAAGTGGTAAGTGTAATAAGATGCTTGAATGGTCAACTAGATGAAGATATTGTTAATAGTAAGTTCTTAAGAACCTTGCTCCCTATCTATGCTATTAGAGTATCAGCAATACAAGAGCTAAGATGTATACCAAGAAATAATCTAAGCTTTGAAGGTATAATAGGTAGACTCACTGCATTTGAGTTATCTAACTTTGACAACTACAAACCTGAAAATGTTGAATCTGCTTTTAAGGCCAAGTTATCACTAAAAGATGTCGAACAGGTGAAATCAAGGAAAGGAAGAAAAATGAATTATGTATCTAGTGACAGTACCACTAATGAGGAAGATGTGGAACAATTGGAAGCATTGCTCGCTAGAAGATTTCATAGGGGCAAAGAAAAATTCAAAGGTAAGATGCCTATCATTTGTTTCAATTGCAATGAAGTAGGTCATATTGCTGCAAGATGTCCACAAAAAAAAGGATTCCAAGGAAGGCAACAAATACAAGAATAGAAGAGATGATGACAAGAGAGATTACAAAGAAAAAGGTAAGAAGTGTTATATTGTTGAAGAAAATTATGATGACAATGATGATGAAGTTGTTTATGTAGCCATGAAGGACCAATCTGATGAAGAAGAAGCCACAGCACTGGTGACATGTATAAACTAGAATGATAGATGGATCATAGACAGTGGATGCTCACATCACATGACAGGAGACAAAAGTAAGTTTGTTAACTTTACTCAGTATGATGGAAATAGTGTTAGATTTGGTAATGATGCTCCATGTGAAATTAGAGGAAAAGGTTTCATTAAGCTCACAGACCAAATTTCATGTGACAATGCATACTATGTTGAAGGATTAAACTACAATTTACTGAGTGTCTCACAATTAGGCAATATAGGTTGCAAAGTGGAATTTGAAAACAAAACTGCAAAAATCTATGACAATGATGGTAAACTAATAGGAAAAGGAGATCAAACAAAGAGTAATTTGTTTTACCTTGATATGGATGATGCTTCTTGTCTATTTGCAAAATTTGACGATGAATGGTTATGGCATAGAAGATTATGTCATGTCAACTTTGACAATCTAGTCAAAATTAGTAAAATGAAGAAAGTCAAAGGTCTACCAAAATTGAAGAAGCTTGGTAATGTCATGTGTAAACAATGTCAGCTAGGAAAGATGACAAAGTTAAGTTTCAAAAGCAAAAACTATACATCTAAAGAGATACTTGAGTTAGTTCACACTGACTTATGTGGTCCAATGGAAATAAAAAGCTATAGAGGAGATAAATACATAATGTTATTTGTTGATGACTCTTCCAGGATGATGACTGTTATGTTCTTAAAAAAAAAATTTGATGCTTTTCCAATGTTTAAGTGGTATGTGGCCAGAGTTGAAAAGGAAACTGAAAAAATCTTGAAATGTCTAAGATCAGATAGAGGTGGTGAATTTACATCAAATGAATTCGAGATATTCTATAATGACAATGGAATCAAAAGACAGACATCAGCTCCTAGAACTCCCCCACAGAATGGAATTGCTGAAAGAAGAAACAGATCTATAATTGACTGTGCCAAAACATTAATGATGGAAAAGAATGTTTCTCTAAAATACTCGAGAGAAGCTTTAAGTGTAGCAGTTCATACATTGAACCAAGTACAAGTCAAGAAAGGTACAAATACAACACCTTTTGAATTATGGTATGGTTACTCACCAAATGTAAAACATTTCAAAGTATTTGGTTGCAAATGTTTTATCCTTAAAGATGTTAGAAATGGAAAATTTGATGCAAAAAGTGATGAAGGTATATTTCTTGGTTACTCCACAAGAAGTAAGGCATATAAGTGTTTGAATATTAACACTAACAAAATTGCGAAAAGTGCAAATGTAAATTTTGATGAGCACATAGAAGTCCAAGCTGAAGAACCAAATAAAATGGAAGAATACAGAACCTTTGTATATTCTTATGAAGGAATGGCTGCTAATGAGGATGATTTCAATCAAATTGAAAGTCAACAACAAGTGTCAGTTTCAGTCGATTCACAACCAGTGAATGCCGAGTTGCATTCAGAAGCTGAGTTACAGAATGAAGAAAATGCACAATCCGATTCAGAAGACAGCATACATGATGAAGAACAACATGACAATGAAGAGCATAGTGATCCTAAATTTGAAAGATCAAACATGGAAACAAGGACAGAGCCAAGATAATCTAAATATGTAAAAAGACATCACCCTACTAAACAAATAATTGGTGACAAAGATGCAAGAGCAATGACAAGGAACAGACTAAGACATGAATCATGTTTGATCAGCAAATCTGAACCCAAGACAGTATACGGTGCATTACAAGATGGTGACTAGTATAAAGCTATGGAAGAAGAAATTGATCAAATAAGAAAAAATAAAACCTAGAGTTTGGTTCCCAGACCAACTGACAAGAATGTGATTGGCACCAAATAGGTATTCAGAAATAAACTAGATGAGAATGGTGAGATTACCAGAAATAATGCCAGATTAGTATGCAAGGGTTATGCTCAAGAAGAAGGAATAGACTATGGAGAAACAGTCGCTCCTGTTGCAAGAATGGAAGGAGTAAGAACTTTACTTGCATATGCTGCCTACAAAGATTTCAAAGTCTATCAGATGGATGTAAAATCTGCCTTCTTAAATGGTATACTAGAAGAAGAAGTCTACATTGAACAACCAGAAGGATTTGTTGATGAAAACAATAGGGATATGGTGTGTAAGTTACATAAAGCACTCTATGGTTTGAAACAAGCACCTAGAGCATGGTATGAGAGACTTCACAAGTATCTAGTGCAAATTGGATTTGAAAGAACTGATGATAACAGCAACATGTACATCAAAGCTGAAGAAGGTAAAGACATTATTGTATCTAAAATTTTTTTGGATGACATAGTATTTGGTGGTAAAGAAGTACTTTGCAAAGGCTTTGCTGACAAAATGAAACATGAATTTGAAATGTCTATGTTTGGAGAAATCAAATTTTTTGTTGGATTGTAAGTTCATCAACTCAAACATGGAATATTTATTACACAATCAAAATACATCAAAGAAATTCTTAAAACATTTGGATTGGAGGAATCCAAACTAGTCAGCACACCAATGGCCACAGGAAATAAGCTATCCAAAAATGATGAGTCAGCTGAAGTCAATCAAACAATGTACAGATCCATGATTGGAAAACTACAATATGTTTTACATAGTAGACCAGACATAGCATTAGCAGTTGGAATAGTGGCTAGGTTCTCTGCTAATCCTAAAGAAAATCATCTCATAGCAGTAAAAAGAATAATGAGATATCTCAAAGGGATGATGATTTTGGTCTATACTACAAAAAGAATGGAAAATTTGAACTCAATGCATATACAAATGCAGATTGGTGAGGAAACATTGATGACAGAAAAAGCACAAGTGGAGGTGCATTATTTCTAGGCAAAAGGCTAGTTACCTAAACTAGCAAGAAACAAACATGTATATCCCAGTCCACTACAGAATTAGAATATGTGGCAGCTGCAGTCAATTGTACAAACATTGTATGGCTCACATATCTATTGAATGGAATGAAAGAAGAAGTAAAAAAACCAGTGATATTGTATTATGATAATACAAGTTCTATAAAACATATCCAAAAATCTAGTGATGCATGCAAAAACCAAGCATATTGCAATCAAGTATCATTATGTCAGAGAATTGGTAGAAGACAAACAAGTGAAGTTGGAATACATTCACAGAAAGGAACAAACTGCAGATATCTTCACCAAACCATTGCCCAAGGATGCCTATGAATATCTTAGAGGCAAGTTGGGGGTTATACCCCTAAGTCAAGCAGTTTAAGGCAACAAGGAAGTTGCCTTGCATCAACAGGAATAAATCATTGAAATATTAACAAGTTGATGCAAAGGATGATAGTAGGAATAGAAACTCCAAATCAGTCACAAGCATGGTGACAAAGGGAGAAAGACAACAAGAAGCCAAAGCTTATATTTTGCATAATAAAGATGCTACATCTTTGGCATTTATGTCAAAGAGGGAGAAATATGTAGAAAACTGATCAATGCAAAGAAAGAGGGAGATATATATGAAAGAGGGAGATATATGTGATCAGTAGTGAAAATGCAGCAAATCAATACAATCATGGTGGTAACTGAATTGATTACTTGATCAGTTTGGTTTGTCATCATTGCCAAAGAGGGAGATTGTTGGAAATGATTGAAATGATCATAAGAATAATTGTTGGAATAATATATGAAACTGGTAAAGAATGTCCTCAATCATTGTTTTGTCATTGATGTCAAAATTTCTACTTGCAGGGATGACAATTGCTTTAGTGATCCAAATACTATCAATTAGTTGTCAAGGTGGAGGCAATCAATAAGATGTAACTAGAACACCTAGGGAAAGGTTGAAGTTATGATGTTGTAATGAAGTACAAGGATCAGTCAAGCCATTAATGAAATAGTGTATTGGATGACATACTAAAAGATACAAAGAATGAGCACACTGAAACATATCAAAGATCTAAATTTTTAGCTAAGTCTTTTGTAAAGCTCAAACTAAGTTTATTAGAGAGAAGGAGCCGAGCAAGCTAGTAAGTGCCGAGAAAGCTAGTAAGAGCTAAGAAAATTCCAAGTTCAAGTGCCGAGCAGAATCAAGTGCTGAGCAGAATCAAGTGCCGAGCAGAATCAAGTGCCGAGCACAATCAAGTGCTGAGCAGAATCAAGTGCCAAGTAGAACCAAGTGCCGAGTAGGTATAGGTGTCGAGTAACATAGAGGTGTCGAGCATCAGTAACTCAATAATGCTGAGTTGCTACATTATTTAGGAAATTGAAGATTCGTCAGATCTAAGCCGACAAAGTTGTTATCTAAGAATCTATGAATTAAAAGGAAGATAAGAATGATGAGTTGGTGGCACAGAACACCATGTAGAACATTTTTAAGATACAATTGGTGAAATTTCAAGAAGAAAACAAGATATGGGGTAGATACATTGTATCCTACCTAATCCATTTTGAAACCCTAAAATTGGAGAGGGAGAATTGAGCGGCAAAAGGAAAATCAGACTTGTATATAAGAAGACATAAGTTAATGAAAAAAAGGAGTGGAATAGAGGGGATAGTGAGAGAGAGAGACGTGGTCAAGAATAAAAGCATGAAATGCTAAAGAATGTGCTAAGGAGAAGATAACACAGGAACTCTATTTAGATAGATGACCACAAGCATGATTGCATTGGCAAAATGAGTAGGAAGACTCAAGGAGACGAAGCTTGAGAGGGAGACGAAGCTTGAGAGGGAGACAAGCAGTCAAAACTGAAGTGATTGAAGCTGAGCATAAGGATTGAACTAAAAGAGTGATCTGAAATCTGCAAAGTATGTTGTAAGTTATGTCAGATCAAAAGACCATTATCGTTACTTTCTAGCAATTGTAATAGTAAGATAAATCCTATGGACTTAGGTTGGTTTAATAGCCATTAGATAAATCCTTTAATAGGGTGACATTCCAAGTGGATGTTCTAAAGACCTTTAACCGGGCCCATTCCTAACAATTTGGTGAAATCCTCTAACAAGGTCACATTTAACAGTGTGTTGTAAGCCTTTAACAGGGCAGGCTCTTAATAGGGCATCACTTCATAAGAGTGAGAATCAAGTAGCATGTTACTGATGGTTTTTCCCAAATTGGGTTTCCACATAAATCATTGTGTCATGTGTTGATCTTGAATGTTTTATCTTTGCATGTTGATTTATAGTAATTTGCTTATATGACTGATTTAAGTTTGAACAGATGAAAAGGGTATGAATTCATTAAAAGGTATTAAAAGGGGTATTAATAGGGCATTTGGACCTTGAATAACTGATTCACCCCCCCTCTCAGTTATTCTAAAGAATTCTAACATCACTAAGATATGAAAAGTTTTATTTATACATTTGGATCTTGGATAACTGATTCACCCCTCGCCCACCGTCCCCCCACCCCCTGCCCCCCCATCTCTTAGTTATTCTAAAATATTCCAACACTTGAAAAGATGACTTTCCTTTATGATAGTGGATTCAACTATTGGACATGTGTTGCTATCTATTATGCATGGCTTCTTTGGCTATAATCAGATTTTCATTCCTCCTTATTAAAAATAGAAGACTACTTTCATAACTCTTGGGGAAATTTTTGTTGGGTAATTATGCCTTTTGGATTAAGAAATATAGGTGGTACTTATCAACATGTTACGACATTAATTTTTCATGATATAAGTATAAGATTCTTAAAGATTATGTGGATGAAATTTTAGCAA
The DNA here is from genome assembly GCA_028749045.1 of Cupressus sempervirens. Classification (NCBI taxonomy): domain Eukaryota; kingdom Viridiplantae; phylum Streptophyta; class Pinopsida; order Cupressales; family Cupressaceae; genus Cupressus; species Cupressus sempervirens. Next base: position 748,438,113 of record CM053783.1, read on the forward strand.
ACTCTATAAGATGTGATAAGAATGTTCATATTCTTATTTGAAAGGATAAGGAAATACATTATGCATTTAAACCCATAAAAATATGCCTTTGGTGTTGATGGTGTAAAACTCCTGGGGTTTATAATATCCAATAGAGGTATTGAGGTATATAGAGAGAAAATTGATGCTATTATCAATATTCCTCCTCATAATATCTCACAACTTCATATCTTGCAAGGAAAGACACAAGTTATTCGCAAGTTTGCATCTAACCTAGTGGATTGTACTATCCCCTTCACTTCCTTTCTTAAGAAAGACTCTACTTTCTCTTGGAATGAAGATTGTAAGATCTCATTTGAAAGATTCAAGACTTGTCTTTCTAATCCTCCTATCTTGCAATCGGCTCAACCTAATAAAATATTCTTTCTTTATACTTCCACCTCTTCTAAGGAATTGAGTGTTTTCTTGGCTCAATGTGATCAAGATTGTAAGGAATGTTAAGTTTATTATGTAATTCATACACAGATTGATTATGAAACACACTATACTATAATTGAGAAAAAAATGTTTGGCTTTAGTTTTTTCTTGTCAAAAACTCTAACATTATTTCCTTAATGTTGAAGTTAACGTTAACATGAAGTTCGATCCTTTAAGTATTTCTTTTTGAAGACATATTTATCTAGATGACTTGGTAAATGGATCATGTTCTTAACAAAGTTTGATTTAAAGTTTATTTCTCATAAATCTATTAAAGGGAAAGCTTTAACTAATTATCTAGTCAAGGCTCCCTCTCATATTCTTATGTCGACACTCGATAAATTTCATGACAAATGTTTCTCACCTATTGATATAGATGAGACATGGGAGTTATACTTTGATGGGTCTAGATGTCAAACTAGGTCCAGAGTAGGTCTTATCTTAATGCCCATGTCTAGGAAACCTATTCCATTATCTTATAAACTAACCTATACATGCACTAATAACATTACTGAGTATGAAGCTCTTATCATTGGATTGAAAGTGGTTTTCTCCTTGAATATCAAACATATCAAAATCTTTGGTGATTTACAACTTGTCATATGATAGATTAATCATACATGTCAAGCTAGGAATGATAAATTGACTGAGTATCATGATCTCGCTTTGGATATACTTGAGAAATATTATTATTTGTCTATATAGAACCTACCTCAAAAAGATAATCAACATGTTGATGCTAGGGTTAGTGCAACATCCCTTATCACATTAGGGGAAGATGTGTTAGATTTTCAATTCATGATTCACTCTTTGTCTGAGGATACTATTTCACACAATACCTCACTAGATGTAACTTGTCTTAATTTATATTTAGATGATTTTTATTCACATATTTATCAATATCTTAAAGATGGTTATTTTCTTGAGTCAGCAACTCAAAATTATAGGAGTAGAATCTAGAATCTTGCAACTCATTATATTATATTTGTTGATGTTTTTATAGAAGATCTTACAACAATGATCTCCTTATATGCCTTACTAAAACCAAGATCCCTATATCTTTGCAAGAAGCTCATGTTGGATCATGTAGTGGGAATTTTAGGGGGAAATACTTAGTTAACAAGCTCCTTTATATAGGATATTATTGGTAGAATATGGAACATGACTCATTTTCCTTTGTCAAAAAGTGTTTGTAATCTTAGCACCATAACAACCTTGTTTATGTTCCTCTGTATGCTTTATGTTCTCAATTTCCACCATGGCCTTTTAGTGTATGGGGTCTTGATCTTATTGGTAAGATCTCTCCTCCCTCTTCTCAAGGATATACTTATATGCTCACTACCACATATTAATTTATTATGTGGGTAGAAGTTGTACCTCTCTACTCTACCAATGTGGACGTAATTTATGACTTCATCCTTCAAAAAATTATCACTAGATTTGGCATCCCTATGTAAATTATCTCGAATAATGGAGTTCAATTTAAAAACAAGGAAGTTAAGGACTTTTTGGAGAAATATCATATTCATCATCATTTTTCTTCTCCATACGAAGCTCAATCTAATGGACAAGTTGAAACTTCTATAACAAATCCCTTAGAAGATAGTTAATAAGAATGCTAAGGATTGGCACACTTAGTCTATGCTTTATGGGCTTATAGGACAAGTGACTGAACTTCAACTGGGACATCTCCTTATAACCTAGTTTATGGGGTGGATACAGTAATACCTTTAGAATTAGAGGTTCCTTCCTTAAGAGTTTCTTTCAAAGGTATAACTAACAAAGACACTTTTTCAGAACAACATTTACAAGAGCTTGAGATGTTAGATGAACAATGAATCAATGATCTAGAACATGTCATGGCTTATCATAAGATTGTAAACAAAAGATATAATAGTATAGTGATTGAGCACTCTTTCTCAATAGGTGATTTAGTTCTTTATGAAAATCAAAGGAGCATAAATCCTTTACCATGCGAGAAAGGAAAGTTTAGTCCTAACTTTCTAGGCCCTTATATTATCACAAAAGCATATGGATCTGGGGTATAGAAACTTTCTAATATGAATGGAATGCCTTAAGGAACCTATTAATATTATGCATTTTACAACATTATTATGTGCAATCATCCATTCATTTTACATATTTTAATTTCTTTTCATTTGTAATTAGTTATAGAAGATTAATCAAGGAAAAGGAATGAAAATTTTTTTTAATCGTATTTATCATCAAATTATTTTGGTAGACATAAGTAAGCACTGGATATAAAATGTGACCAATATCAAAATGGTGCAATAAACTCTTATCCATAGGATGGTGAGGTCTAGATCTCTCTCCTCTATGATGTGATGAAGGGGTTTTCTTTTGAGTCATGGATACATATGTATGACTCCTAGAGGTACTCATCTTTGATCAGCTATGTGATCTACATCAATACCCTCATAGTTCACGACCCTACTGATCTAGTTGCTCTCGCATCAACTATAGCTCCATAAATATAGGTGTAAAGATGTTTGAATGACATTCAGGATCTCATCTCCTCACATACTAGATCTATGAAGTGGAAGGGATCCTTTCTTTCATGGACATGTCCATTAGGATATCTCTCACAAAGGATCTCTACTCCTCTATAAATGTTGCACAAATACAATTTCCATCAATCATATATTTAGTATCATCGCTTATCCATTCATTCTATATCAATTTTTCATACTTGGATCTCCTTCCCAGAACCAGGGATCTATATCTTAGACATGGTTAGTTGATGGTGGATGACTAGACTCTTCATACTCTACCTATCTGGTCCTAGAAGGAGGAGTCTCAATATGATCCTATGGTGTGCATGACCATAGTGGTATTTCTACTACAAGAGAGGGCATCATCTCTTATGCTTTCCCACCCACTATTTGTGTATCCTCCTCACTCTCAACCTCCATCATCTCTCCCTCTAGTGGAGTCTTATCATCATCATTATCTCCATCCTCTCCTCATCATACTTTGTGGTTTGGCCCCAAATCACTTGTAGGATAGTCATCTAGGAATATCTCCCTCACACCATGAACATTGAAGTACCATAGGTAGTCTCTAGATACTCCTACATCCTACAATGTAGGGGGCACCTATCTATCATCTTGACCCTCAATATCTATCACTGTAACATCATTCACTTTCAGTCATTGTCTAGTCCTAGGAATATCCCTATATCTAGCTCTATATGGATATCAAGACACAGGTGGAGGAGAATCTTGTTGAAGACTAAATTGTCACATCACTCTATCATAAGATTAGGGCACCACTATGTAGTCATTATTTCCCTCTAGTCTCTATATCCACATTAGTTGTACTATTGAGTTTGGCCATGCTATCATGAGATGGTAGGGTCTCCATGTAACATTAGTAGACTATAACCAGTTGAATTTGATCCTCAAATATAGTATATCTCTAAACTAACAGGGATGGCTTGGTGCATAAGCATATTCTCTCGGTCAAAAATATTGATGGCCTCGTGCATATGAAATGCTCAAAGGCTCACACATGTAAGAGTGTACATGTCATAAGACTAGGTCATTGATATCTCACAAACTTCCCTAGTTCATAGTACAAATGTGTTATCATGCTCTTCCCCCATGCATATATTGTCAAATTGCTCTCTATATGTGCTAGAGGAGTTAGGAATATTGTACCCTTTGTATTAGTTATGATAGTAGTGGTTGTGACATGTAATGCCCATGCATAGTTTACTTTATATTATATATGTTGAACTCTTTTAGGCCTTTTTCATACACATGTTAGTTTTAGAGATATATGGTATGATGTTATTTTATGACTTTAAAATATCACTTATGATTACATAGTTGATTATATTTCATGTGATGTCTAATGATTATTATTGCTTACATGTTGATGTTTCTTGAATGTTTATTAGTTAGTAAATGTGATTACTTTCATAGCGATGTCAAATAATATGTCTTTAATGATGACTATTTTACATTCATAGTAATGCATTGTTATATATGAGCATTTGATGAGTTGACTCATGATTCATTATGGTACTTACCCCATACTTACATGTGTATGGTGTGTGTATCTATTTTACTTTTTTGTTTGATGTGTCTGATGCAGTTAAGGGAGGGAGTCGTACTCACCTGGTAGTTGGGATCTACATGATGTATCACTCCTTGTCATTACCTATATATATATATATATATATATATATATATATATATATATATATATATATATATATATATATATATATATGCTCATTTTTTATGCAAGTTATAGGTACCAGGCATCAACTTCCCTGAATTGCCAAGATGGGCATGCCCTATCACAATAACTCAATGACAAGAATGAGAAGAAAATGATCACCTCCAATTCCAATCATACCCTAAGCACTTGTCCTACAAGGATGACTCATATCTGACTCTCTCCCCTTTTTTAAACCAATGAGTTTATCTTTGTGTGTATTGTTTGAGTTTAGATTTTGAATAATTTTGCTTATGTGGATTTGACTATGTTATTTATTTGGTAAAAGGTTTAATTATGGTATTTAGATCAATCACATAATATTAGAATTATTAAATATTATTAAATAAAAGGAAGAATTATAATATCAAGATATTTAATTAATTGGAAAATTAAATTTATTAAATAATTTTTTTAATTTAAAAGACTTGATTTAAAAAGTCTAAGAAAAAATGATAAATTAAAAATTAAAGACTAAATATTAATTTATCATGAATATTGAATCCATGATACTTATAAAATTAGTGTTGCACATAATTAGTGGGCTTTAATTATTATTAATGATTAAACTAATTATATGCAATTTAATTGCACATTAATAAATAAAATTAAAATAAGATTTTTGAGTGGGGAATAAGTTTATTTTATTTTATTTTTTAAGGATATTTATTTATTTTATTATAAAAACATAAATTTATTTTGTGAAAAGAAAGTAAATAAATAAAGAATAATTATTTATTTAATATTAAAAGAAAGGGAAAGAAAAAGAAATATGTATTTCTTTTCTTAAAAAAAGTAAAGTGGTTTTATTTATTTTCAAAAATATAAGAAAAAAAAGAAAAACTATTATTAGGCCTTGCCTTATCTATAAGGCAGGGAACTAATGTTTTTTTGTGAGGGCACACAATTAATTTTTCCAAACACAACTATCTAAAAGTCTAAGGTTTGATATGATTTATTTTTTACATATTTTTATAGTCACTAATATCACAATTCTTATTGGTTGTTACCATTTTTGTAAAAAAAAAAAAAATATTATCCTCAAAAAAAGGACAAAAATAGGTCAATCATTCTGGAAGTTCATTCGAGAAGTTTCATGTGGCCTTTAGTTCACTGTGGAAGCTTGTAGTATTTTCATGGTTATTTTGATTTAAGACTACTACTAGTGCTGGCAAGCAAAAAGTATGGAGAAATTGGTGGCAAAAATAAGGGATTTGACTAGGTAGGGGATGAAGGTTTCGCTGGGGACATTCTCCAAAGTAGAAACAACCATTGCACATGACAAAGCTACTCTAAAAATGAGAAGGCCTCAGACATTCCTCAACTTTCCACTCGAGATTGTGTCTTGCGCATTGGTAAATGACTTTTTTTCAAAAACCTTCATTTCTCACATCGTTTCAGCAAGTTTCAATGATACTTTGGGCAAAATCAAATATCTATGGAAGATGAGCAATTGCATGAGATCAAATTCAAAACTCAGCATCAAATTTTAACTTTTGATGTAGTTGGTGGCACTCTCCTGTGCTCATTTGGATTGGATTACTATGAATATTTGCTTCTCTATTCTGAATCCAATGAATTCACAAGTTTGTTAAAACCTAGCATTAAAGATTGGTTATTGTAAATTGGCAGAGATAGAGGAAGACAAGGTAAGTTGTTGATCAAACTATTTTAGGTAGCTTCAATCATCATCCTGAACATTATAACCATTTACAAAGTGCTAGTAGTGGGTAGAGAAATGGGGCAATTAGGCCAAAGCTCCACTTTGAGGAGACATGGTACAGAAAAGACATAGTCATTCAATGGTAGTGACACTTTATTCTACCATAGTGGCATAAGAGAAGGAATTAGTGCTAGTAACTAATCCGAGTGTGAATTCAATTGATTGATATTAATATTGTTGCAAAGACCCAGTATCCATAGAGGGGATACAAAATATGTTATTCTTTGTGACAAACTTTTCAAAAAGCTTCAATGAAAGTCTGATGAGCTAGATGCTTCTCATTTTTGTTATATTATATATATAATTTTACATGTTAATTATTTTGATTTAGTGTATTTATGCATATTAGGCAAATTTATACATTTGAATTTTTGTTTTTCCATGTCATATTATATTTAGAATGTCAAATTTAGTAGCATTAAAAGTTGTGGGCTCTTTCAATTAATTGTTTCTTTTAATTGTTACTATAGAAATATTTCTTTTTTTGTTCCCGAGCTATACATGTCATTTATAAGATATTTTCAAATCAAAACAAAAAAAGATGATTTTCATATACTTTTTCGATGGGAACTACACCCTATTTTTTTAATAGTTAAGAAGAGACTTTTAAAATTAAAAAAATTGAATAAATTCTTACTCAAAAAAATTACAAAAATTATAAGCATAAAATTCATCTAATTCTACACAATCCTTCAGTTTACATCATCTTCAAATTATAAACACAAATACCATTTTTTTTGTCATTAATGTTGAACTGTCACATTCTGATATCCTGTTTCTTTATAAAAGGTGACACAGGTTTGTGCTTTTACCCATTAGAGAGGAAAAGTAATTACCAATATCTAAAAGATGGAACCAAAGTGAACATTAGAAACCTAAATTGAAGTAGCTATAAAATTTGAGAAAAGAAAATGTACCAATATAAAATTTATCCACATTAACTTTAACTAACTTGTTTCCTCTCTTTGCCATAATAACTCAAGATTAAACTCAACTAAAGGTATTGCTAATTATCCAAGGCAAGGATTTAGAAGACTAAAGGATATTTTTGAGGTCTCAATAATCGATTGTACACTTATGCTTTGGTAGATTTGTATAGGAAAAATGGAAACATCATTTGTCTGACAAAATACCTTAAATAAATGTTGTCTTCTAGAATAAAATGCTTATAAGATATACATAAAATGGACTAGCTGAACAATTTACAAATCTTTCAAGCAAATAAATTGACAATTGTAAAGCCAAATTCAACAATCTTTTTCAACATCTATATTGTTATGATCAAAATGGAAAAATTCAAACATGGTAATAATATCTCTACATGAACTAGTGTTTCATAAAGCAGGGACTCAAGCTCTCTAGAGCTCTTGTTTTATTTTAGTTGAGTTACCTTCTTTTGTAAGTTTACTCATTTTAGAAACTTTAGTTTTATTTATTTACTTTTCTTTATTAAGAGGTCATTTTGAGAAGGAAGATTTTTGAAGAACAATAAGATAATTTAGAACACAAATTTTAGAAGACAAGTTACAAGTTATGCATTTAGATTTTGAAGTAAAAGAATTTTTTCAAAGCTTGGGAGTGAAGTCTACAGTTGGGTTTTCGTCTTCTTCTTAACAAATCATCTTGGTGTTTGAAGGTAGGGGTTCTCAAAACTCTTTTCAATTTCTATTTGAAAGATTGTATTCTCTGTGTTTGCTTGATGATGAATTTAGCTTTGAATATGAATGAGCAACTTTGATTTTTTGACAGATAGATATTAGTAGAATTTTATTAAAAATTGTGTTTGTGACATAATTGATATTTTGAGAAAGTTTGTTTGGAGACCTTAGGAGAGAATAATTAAAATAAATTATGGTGATAGTATTTATAATTATTATTTTAATATTTTATTTAAATTTATTTGAAATATATAGTTATATTCTTGATTATGAATAAATTTGTTTGTGGTTACTTATGTGTCAGTTTGAGGGTTTGAAACATGTGATTTTGTTATAACATTTATTTTATATATTTTATCAAAAATGTAAAGATACTTTTAGACACCCATTTGGATTTTATTTAAGATATAGAAAAATCATATATGATTGTTTTGTACAAACACAGTCAAATATTGACAATCGTGCTAAAACTAGGCCTATTTGAGCTTGATTTTTCAATTAGAGACACACGAACAATCACTTATAAGTCTTACAAAATATATACTTAGAAAAATACTTATTTTTATTGTAAATAATTCTATTATGAATACTTTTCTCGATTTTCATGAAGATCCAACAATTCAAACAAAAGTTATGCTCTTTCTTCTAAAATGATAGCCTTCAAATCTAAATAGTGTTGCTAGGAATATTCATATTTACACCATTCAAATGAACTTTTCTTTAGGACTGGTGCTAATGAAAAATGTGTGAAATTAAATTATCTTTCTATGAATATATGTTGTAGATCCATATCATTCCATATGATATTAAACATTTAAATTACTAGCTGATTTACATAGAGAACATGCATAAAAACTCTGTTATGAACCTTGTAAATATTTATCTTTATTGTTAAATATTATTGATTTTTTTAAAAAAATTATTCCAAACTTATTAGTCAATTAACATATTGAATACACTTATCTGCCCTTTATTTAATCAAACAAAACTTTTGAAAATAATCTAATCCAAATCATTCGATGGAACCTTGTTTTATTTGATGTGTGTTCATTTGAGGTTTTGTGGTATTTGTTTTGTGATGGGTTTTGGAAATTTTAATGTGATATTTTATTTTGTGATGGATTTATATGGACTATTTAGCTGGCCAAACTAGGGTGTGCACCAGAGGCATCTTTTAAGATTTCTTTTATGATGGTTATTTGACTAGATGTCATGATGTACTTTATGATCCAAAATTAAGGCTTATGTTTATGAGATTTATTTGGTGAGCATATATGATGACTTGGGTTTTGAGAACCAAATTATTTTTAGGTTACCTATTAAGGAACCGACTTCTATCATTATGGGTGTTGTGGTATGGGACACAGTTGTGTTTTATGTACTTAGGAGAGGTTGTATAGGTACACGTCTTTAGGAGTGGCTTGCAATAGGGGTCTGAGACCCAAAGTGATCAGTACCAGGGTAACCTATTATAAGTTGTGTAATAAGTGATAACATAGTAATTAAAATATCTCGCCTATCCCTTTTCCTTGAGATACAATAAAAAGATAAGCTAGAGATGTGTCTTGCCCATGCCTCGAGTACTTGTACAAGCTAAGGATGGGAATGGATGATATCTAGTGAGAGGTATGATTGGTTTTCCTCATCTTTATGAGAGGGTATTTTGGTTTTACATGTGTCACGTTGAGTGTCTAGAGTCCAAAGTGACCAGTCCAGGGTAACTCAACACTTGAGAATCTAGGGTCTAATGAGAGACTAGTCCAGGATAACTCAAGTAGTTTGACCATGCAATGACACTCCTTAGTATGTAGCAGGTAAAAGTACAAACCTATGTCACCCTTTTATAAAGGAAAAGGGTAACAGAAGTATAATTCTTCACCTTCAATGACATAAAACTGGTAGCATTATTTAGAATTTGAAAATGAAGTAAACTAATGGAATGTGTAGAAATTGATGAAGTTTAGTATTAAAAATTTTAATAATTATTTGGAATAAGAATTGATATATTTTCCTAATTTTTAAAGATAAATTTTTAGTTGTTGAAAAACATTGATAATTAGGGGTCTAGTTCCAACCACAAAACTATATGGAAATAAAGTCATTTCCCTGTGATCTCAACTTATGTTTTATATATATATATAATAAAAATTGGCTTTCGACCTATATCTTCTCCTTTGTAACAATTAAAGTTTAAACTCACCTATAATAGATAGTTTTCATCTCCCACCACATTTTTAAAAATAAATCTATTCTAATCAAAAGAAAAATTATACATCGTATAAGAGAACTCTCTCCTCTAGAACATCATATGATTTTTATTTTTTTTGATATGATTTAATATTTTTTCTTTCTTAAAATTAACATCTTCTCGAGTCTTAAAATACATACTTGTAGAACGTTTTAATTACAATATACTATATCTACTTGAAACAATATAAACTCTATATGAGAATATTCTTGACTTTGAGCTCTATAAAATGGTGTTTATATGTTATTAAAAAAAATCATAAAAAATAGTAAGAGTTATTGGAATGTCAATTTTCTAAAATAATTTCATTTCTTTAGTAATTGGATACAAACTAGTATAAAACATGCAAACCATATTTAACTTAGCTAGAATAAATTTATCAAGATCATATGTTTTAATAAAATTGATTTTTAGATATAAATAATCAAATTCAATCATTATGATTAGTCAGCCTGAAAGGTGACACAACTTTTTACTTTTACCCATAGCATGAGTCTCCATAGATTTTGCATTTTCCTCTAGTGGTGCAGTTATTGGTGTTGTACTTATTGTTCGATGTATTTCTTGTTGGTGTTTACTTTCATTGATGGTGATTGGATGTATTTATTCTTGGTGTTTACTTTTTTTTTGTATTAAAAATAAGGAGTTCAACAAAACACCGAGCAGCAAAGAGCCACCAAAATTCAGAGGACAAGCCTCACACAGCAAAATAACCAAGAGTTACATATAACCAGAACAAAAGAGGGAAAAACAACTAATGTAACACTTCCTCAAAGGTATCCACCCACGTAACCCAGCCTTTAGTGCCTTCCATCCAAACCAAGTTCTTATGATCTTGGATTAGCTGACGCCTGTAGAGCATATCTCTACTAGTGTTTACTTTCATTGATGGTGCTTGGATTTATTTATTGTTGGTGTTTACTTTCGTTGATTGTGATTGGTGATTCATGGTGATTGTAATTTTGACATGTGTCTTTTGACTTGAGGTGGATATCTTTTATGGACTTTATCTTGTAATTTTGGTACTCGATATATACTTGGTATATGTATGTTGAATTGGTATGTGGTGTTGGTATTGGATGAATTTTCTTTTAACTTTGGTTATCTTTTCTTCTTGAGTAGTTTGTGTTACCCTTGAGGTAGACTTGGTCATTAGAATTCATTTCCTAAGAATGTTTTATGGATTTATTAGTTGTATATGGATTGTTTATTATCTTCCACATACAGTGTGAGTGGAAGCTTGTCGAGGTAACCATGCAGTTGGGAGGTAGTGACTTCTTACCATTTGGGCCCCCCTAAGATTTACAAATGTTGGAAGGTTAATGATGTAGTTGTACCTTTATCATTATTATCCCTATCTTGGAGACTTGTATTCAGTTGATGTATTTATATGTTATCATGTATCTTGTATTTTGATGTACTTATATCTATTGTCACATACCCTATGACATGTGCAGTGGATGCTATTCATTAGATGAATTTTATTGTATCAGTTGCATTCATGTATTTGATTATGAGATTAATATGTTATATTTTTATGATTATAGATATTGTACTTAAGACTTAAATAATTAATTAAAAAATCTTAAACGTGACTCAATGTGAAGGAACCCTTGAGGAATGAAATCTATATTATAATTTCATGTGTAAATGTTGTGTTTGTGTATATTTCTTCCACATTTTTACTTTAATGTTGTATAAACATTAGAAAAAAAATAGTTCAAAACTTTGTAATATATTAGGTTTATTTTCTTTTGGGTTCCCAATTGGGGCGATACATGACATGTAGAATAATCTTCCATAGAAGAGGTACTCATCCAATGGTCATGCTCTTTAGGTGCACTTGGTTCGACCTTTGTCTCTCTTTGTATGGTATACCCATATAGTACTTGAAATTTGTCATAATCTCTATACATGATCTTTGTCCTTGGGGTCTCACTATATATCCCTAGACTGGTAGGCATAGGATCTAATGTTCATCCTCTAACATGACTATCATCTATCCCACTAGTAGGTGGAAGAGACATGTAATCTTATCCCATATCTCCATCAATGCTAACAACATAGCTCTATGGAACCTCACATGTAGCTAATGTGCTACCTAGTACAACCTCGAGTATCTGGATATCTTTTTCTCCGATATCTTGGATATTCTCTCATATGTATATCATAACATATGACATGTAGTGCTCCATCATGAATGGTGGATCCTATAGAAACATCAAACAATAGATCTATCAATTCATCATATCAATCTGATACATCATCTCCTCTGCATTTGGACAAGGTCAACCTCCCCAAGGACTAGGTTGACCTCTCCAAGATTAGGTCAACCTCCCCAAGGAATAGGTCAACCTCCATAGGGACTAGGTTGACCTGCCTCTATACTAGGTTGGCATGCCCCTAGGACAACCTAGAAGCCCTATAGACTAGGTTGACCTCCTACTAGGGACCCTACAAATCACTCCTATAGCTAAACTTTGTGACTATGGAAATTAGAAATGCATGAAATCATGTAAAGATGGGTCTAATGGTTACCTCCTTAAGTGCAGCACCATCTAGTACATGATGTCAAAGCACCTCCACTCATGTGGGTTGTAATAGCTTCGTCTTCATCATCTCTCTTCCTTCTTCTCTCCTTCAAGCACAAGGTAAAAAATGATCTTTCAAAAGGTATTTTTGACTTATATAGTATTGTTTTAGGTTATATTTTGAATATGTTTTACAAAACCCTAATTTGCAAGTATTGCACATATTCACTCTTCTTATGATATCTTGAGTTGTGTAACTCTTATTTCCTCATTTTTATAGGTGTTAGAATGAAGATTTAGTTACCTACCCTTCTAAGAACCCCTTAAAACATTCAAAGTCAATCTAGAAATATTTTGAGGGATTCTTTTCATCACTTCTTATTCATAGTTTGTTACACTTAGTGTGATCCTTTGTTTCAGCTTTTCTAATGAGCTAGTTGAAACAAGGGGGGCATGGCTATCCACAAGCTTCACCATATTTCTATAGTAAGTTTTAGGTGACTTTAGATTATCACTTACTTGTGGTTTTGCAAGATGTGGTTACTAATATTTTCATGCAGGATTTGTGCATGTGGACTTTGCTATATCTTGTTTACAAGTTGTGATAATGTTTTCTTATTGTAGCTTGCATATGTGCATAGTGTCACATCCTACTAAAGTGTGGCATAAATGTATCATCTTAAATTGGATGCACTTCAATTTAAGACTTTTTAGCTCCTCTTCGGTCTATTTTTCATTTCATGTTCACATCTTTAGTAAGCACTTCACATATTTTCTCTTCTTTCTCTTAGGTAATATCTAAGGTAGGACCTAACCAATCCTCCTTGATTTCCCTCAATCATTAAATTAGGACACAATATGTGAGCATCCTCTCTTTCTAGGACCCCAAAACCCTAGATTGGATCTCTAGGTGATAGTATGGGATACATACTTCATCAT